>CM066033.1:749949558-751374080 GCA_033557465.1 Ichthyophis bannanicus
TGTATGTCTGATGAGGATAAACAGCTGCACCTGAGAGTGAATATGGCACCTCCTTTCCTTTTAAGAGGTTTAAGCACCTATAAAGCTATGGTTATCCCAGGGTGGGTGGGTGTTGGGGAGGGAGGGAGGAAAAGAAGACCTATGAAAAGCTGACTGCTACAGAGTACCCTGTCCTTTGCTTTTAAGGTAATCTGTGACCAATTTCCAGGGGGAGTCCCGCAACCGTTGCTTGGATAGAGGGAGTCTCGGGGTCTAAATTTAACCAGAAAGCTCTCTGCTGTGTTTTAAATTTAAACTGAAAGCTCTTTGCTGCTACTGGGCCCTGATTGATTTAACAAATACACTGGGTTCACAGATTAATCAGCTTTAATCTAAAGAATTCCTTTTTCCCCAAGATTTAGAAAAATTCCCAGAAGTAAATACTTACAATGGCAGATCTCTTTCCAGAAGTAGCAGTCCCCTTTTGTAGTCCTTCATCTCTGCTACCTTCGACACAGTTGTCCACAACCTCCGACGACGACGACTACATTCCACGGCACAGTTCTACATTGGTTCAAATCCTACCTGACTGACTGATACACCAACAAATAAAAATAGGAACCAACATATCTACCCCTTACCGCCAAAACCAAGGCATACTCCAAGGATCCACCCTATCTGCACTCCTCTTCAACATCTACCTTCAACCACTCTGCTCCATTATCAAATCCCACAACATCAACTTCCACTTCAACATCATGCTCTACGGACCATTCACCACCAAGCAACCAATAAACACCCACCTCCTGCAGTGCTTCACCAAAGTCTCCCAATGGCTTACTGACAACAACCTCACCATCAACTGTAAGGAGACTGAAGCCCTATTCATAACAAAAAAAATGGCACCTTCACACCCCCAACCCATCTCACCCTAAACAATAACCAAATAAAAGTACAACCCCAAATAAAATACCTCGGCATCACCCTAGAATAGATCAAACTCTCTCCCTCAAACCACAAGTAGACAAAACTGCCAGAAAGATCTATTACAAAGCCAGAACCCTTCAATGCCTTTGCTCCCTCCTTGATCCACAAGGCTTCAGTTCAGCACTGCAGGCCATGATCCTCCCCCACCTGGGCTACTGCAACGCCATCTACCAAGGTCTACCTCAATCCACACTTCTCCCCCTGGGCACAGCACTCCATACAACAGCGTGTATCATACAAGGAGCTGCAAAATATGACCACATCACACCCATCCTAAAACAGTTTCACTGGCTCCCCCTGGACAGCTGCATCAAATACGAGACCCTCCTCCTCACACACAAAGCTATCCACCATCAAGATATCTCACCTTCATACTCTACTCCAAAAATTCAAACCCAGCAGAGCAACAAGACAATCCAGGAGCAACATACTCATCATCCCCCATGCAAAGACAAAGAACAACAAACAAGTCTGCACAGGCTCCTTCAGACTGTATGCACCCTCCATGTGGAACACCCTCCCGATCCAAAGCAGATGCACCGCCAATCTACCCACCTTCCGAAAACACCTAGAGATGCACCTCCTTCATTCAACAACTGTGGCCCCTCCCTACAACACCCCCCTCCCAAGAGTCATGCATCCCATGTAAATTAATAACTGCACCCATGTAGATATGTTAGCACTCCTCCTACCAATGTACTACCTTAACCTGTAAATAAGTTAAAATGTTGCCCATGTATAGAAGTTAATGTTCTGTTTCATGTAATCATTATAACCACTGTTCTTTGAACACCGCTTTGACCTGGAGAAAAGGGGTATATAAACCTAGCTAAATAAATAAATAACATTTGGTGAAGATTATTGATTTCTAGTGCTTATAAAGTCTCACTAATTAATTACATGGAGAGAGATGTGGGATCTCTCTTGTTAATGTTTAGTGTCTCAGCCAGGGAAGAAGTGGGCAAGACCTTTCATTAAGACTCAGCAGAGGGAGAGATGAGAGATCTCTGTTATCATGATTGGCACAAGCAGAGGTTAAGAATCTCTCAATAGTTCACAGCAGGGAGAATGGTGTGGGATCTCACTCTTATTTGTGACTCACAGAGAGATTGATGCAAGCTGTCTCTCATTCATAACTCAGCAGGGGGGAGAGGTTAGAATCTCTCCTGTTAGTGACTTGGAAAGGAGAGAGATGTATGACTTGTCTCAGTAGGACAGAGCAGAGGCATGGGGAATCTCTCTCACTGGTGGCTGAGTAAGAAGTGAAACATGGGATCTCCTTCAGTAGTGACTCACAGAGGTGTGGGATCTCTCATGAATGATTCAGCATGGATTCTGTTTGCACATTTGGAGCTTATGGTATGCAGTAGAAAGTATATGTACAGGAGAAAAAAGCAGGTGTGGAGTGAAGGAGCACAAAGGGGGGGAAAAAGAGTGACCTCCGAGCTACTTCACATCTGCCACTGCTACTAATACTGCCGTTCATGAGATCAAAGGGCAAGAGATCACCTACACAAATTATCCAGTGACACATTTTACTTTCTATCATTTTCTTGACAAAGGTCATTTATCCATCATTAGGCAGATCTCCTAGAGGCGTCAGAGGGACATTATCTGGATGATGAAGTGAAACAGATTAATAAATCAAGGTGTGGTAGGGAGATACTAATTGTCCTTCAGAAATGCAGTTACATATAACCAATCTAAAGAACATACCTGAAGAAAGGTCCTTTGTGGTTTGGAAAGCTCACACACAACCTCACCATTAGATGATTTTTCCATTGTTTCAGTAACAAGTGTCGCAGCTTGCAAAGAAAACAGGATTAAACTGAAAACTCAAGATGGTAAGAAATGAAGTAGGAAGGAATCTTCAGTCAAGGAGTGTCATATATACAGTGCAGCATAGTGTAAACTACTATTGCCTGTAGTAGAAGGCGTTCCCTAGAAAATCTCCTTATAAGTCCCTAGAATTACCTCTGACATGTGCAACACTTTCAGTAAAATGCAAAATGACTTACCAATAGGAAGTGAAGGAAGCATAGATGTGAAATAATTTGGACCCAATATTCAAAGGGATGAACCCCACTGAGGCCAATAGATAGTGTTGCTGAATATTTCCCTGTCATGGCATTGTCTGGAGTGTGCCAGGATGATCTGTGGGAGGGGCGAGGGCATTCCCAGATGTGTTTTGGTTAATGACAATTTTCAGTCTGCTAGCTGGATAACAAACCACATAAAGCCAGGCCACCAGAACAGCAGACCTAACTTTATGCAGTAGGCTATCCAGATAGTGGCCGAATATTGCCACCATCCAGATTAGACTTTGGAGGTCACTGCTGAAGCCAGATACTCAGTGTAAGTTTCTGCTGAATATCCAGTTTCCTTTTTCCCATAGTGGCCAGCGTTTAAAAAAAAAATGCTGACCACCTCGGGCTCAGTTTTGGTACATTAGTTTCTAAAGGACGAGGGTGCCCATATAGGCACTCTGTAATCATGTGGACATGAGAAGTCTAGTAAAGACTCTGAAGATGATCCAAAGGACCTTTATTTCACTGTGATGACAGTCAATATGGTGAATAAAAGCCCGTGGGGGATTCTAAGATGGCAAATGCAGGTCACGATTGTTCGGACGTTTTTCCTTGAATGAGAAAGAGGAAGGCAAAAGCGGGCAAGCAACCCCTGGCTGGCTGGCAGGCCCCTCTACCTCGGTTGGTCAGTTTGGTCTAATGTATCTTTACTTTTCTCATCAGGAATGGCAACCTGAATCTATGCCTGGCTGTTTCCACACTGGAGTCGGTGTTGGATGTTGGGTTCCTACTCTCTCATTCCTGTCAATTCCAGCCCCTTCTTCTGCCTCCATCTAATTCCTTTGAAGTCCATGCTATCCGCCTATTTTCTCCACTACGTTTCCGGGTAGCTGTCATTTATCAACCCCCCCCCCCCCCCCCCAACAAGTCCACCTCTACCTTTCTCACTAACTTTGACTCCTGGCTTTTCTCCTTTCTGGATGCATCTTCCTCTTAACTTAGTCTTGGGGATTTTAACATTCACGTTGATGATCCTTATGCCTTTAAGCTCCTCTACCTAACCTCCTCATTTAACCTACAGTTGTGCTCTACCGCTCCTACTCATAAGCATGGTCACTGCCTTGACCTTGTATTCTCCTCCATCTGCTCACTCTCATAGTAACATAGTATATGACGGCAGATGAAGACCAATATAATCCAGTCTGCCCAGCAAGGCAGCAAGAGTAGGTGCACCTGCTGCTGCGTGCAGGTTACCCCTTCCCATGCCTTTGTTTAGGGGTGTACCCACCGCTCCGTGTAGCTCACCCCTATTTACTGAGATATAAGTTTTGATTTTATCCTGTTGCTATAAAGTGTTACTGCTGCTCTTGTCTGTACCGTGCTCACCTTGCCTTGCCTGCTTAGCTGTTGCCGATGCTCTTCTGTTGCTCCTCCCACAAGTAATCCCATTGGCTGCTCTCCCGGCGTCCCTGGAAGTGACCATCCTGCATTTAAATGCTTCTAGCGCGGCATTGCGTGCTGTGGGCGTGCACTCCTTGGGGCGAGTCCGGGGGCGAGTCCTGCGATATGTTTCACCCAATATTCTCCTATCAACATCAAGACGACACTCTGCTCTCTGTTTCTCCAATTGCCTCGGTGGCTGGATCACATTATAATTTTGTCAGCTCCAAACAGCGTCAGAACTGGGATATTTTCTCTGCTCGTAGCCAGGTCTTATTGATATTTACGCTGTTCCTGACACTGCTGTCTCCCTGGGTAATGTCTGCTATCCCTGTTATTTGGGGCTGGAGGCCCTTTCCGCCCCGTCAGACCTTGTTGTGAGACCATCCCCTAATCTTATCTCAGGTTTCCCCCCTCCTCGGCCACCTCTCTCCCCTTCTCCTTCCTCCTCGCAGCTCCTATTACTCCAGATGACCCTTGTAAACTGTCGCTCTCTGCGCACCAAATCTACTCTTGTCCATGATCTTGTTTTACAGCATTCCTTGGACGTCCTGTTTTTAACAGAAGCCCTGGCTCAAGGAGAGGGAGGGAGCCTCTTCTGAATCGCTGTCTCCCTCCAGGCTTCTCCTCCTTGTCGATGTCCCATCGAGGCAAGAGCGGTGGGGGGTTGCGGTGATCTTCCATTCATCCCTCCCTCTGCTCAAGATCCTTCCCATCCCTTTCTCATATCCAGAGACTCTCTTACTTCATTTAGGGACCTCGACTCCTATTCATATCCTTCTGCTATATGCTCCCCCTGCCCTATCTTCCCCTCTGTGGACTTTGTTCTCTCAACATTGTCTGAGTCCTCCCTTGCATACCAACATCTCTTAATCCTAGGAGATTTTAATGTTCATTTTGACTTCCCCTCTTTTCAGTGTGACTTTTCTCTTCTTTCCCTGCTTTCTGACCTTTTCCTTCAGCAGTTCGTTCAAGTCCCCCCACTCACTCAGCCGGCCATACATTAGATCTTATTTCCCAGCAGTCCTCGTCTGTTGCGCCTTCCTCCTTTTCTGTCCTGCCCCTTCCCTGGTCTGACCACTCCTGCGTATTCTTCTCTCTTCGTTTTTCTTCCCCCTCTTCCTCTTTTTCATCAGACCCATCTCCTCCTCCAGCTCGCCTTGCCCGTCGTATTACTCCTAACACGCTTCTCCAGTTTCCACCCTCAGATAGGCTTTTTCCCGCTGACTTTCACCTGCTCTCAGTTGATCACCAGGCCCAATGCTGGGACACTATGCTCTCAGCCTCCCTGGATAAGGTTGCCCTTTAAGTCTCTCCTCTATCACTCGGCGGTGCCCTAGCTCTCCCTGGTTTCATCTGGGTCTCCTGATTCATCATTCCTACCTTCACCGGGCTATTCGCCGCTGGCGTAAGTGCCCCTACCCAGCCACCCTGTCCCACTTCCGCTATTGTCATGAACACTACCGTACTCTTCTCAACTCAGCCAAACAGGAACATTTCTCTAAGCTTATTTCCTCTTCAGTCAATTCCTCACAGCAATTGTACTGTATTCTTTGTTCTCTTTCTGCTTCTCACGTTCCCTCTATTTCTGGTTCCTCTACTTCCGCTCTTTCCTCATCTGATACCCCTACGCCTGCTGTATTGGCTTCTCATTTCACCTCTAAAGTACACTCTATTCGACAACTCTTCCCTGCCTGCCCCCTCCCCTTTCACCCCTACCCCCTCCCCGCCTTCCCCTTCACCTCCGGCTTCCCCAGCCATCCCACCCCTCTCTCATCGTTGGTCTTCCTTTCAACCCATTACTTTACCAGAGTTGACAAAGGCCCTCACCACTACTCTGAAAACCACTTGTCCTTCTGATCCCATCCCCTCACAGTGGCTCCCTGAGTCCTCACTGACCTTGCCCCCTCTGATTCTTTCCATTTTCATCACTAGTCTTCTATCTGGCATCTTTCCCTCACATTGGAAACACGCCCTGATCTGTCCCCTTCTGAAGAAAGCCTCACTGGACCCTTCTGTACCTGCAAACTGGCATCCTATTTCTAACCTTCCTTTTCTTTCTAAGCTTCTCGAGAGGCTAGTCTTTTCTCAACTTTCTTCTCACCTTGAAGTTTCCCTGGCCCTTCACCCCCATCAATCTGGCTTTCGTCCCGGTCACAGTACTGAATCTATCCTTATTTCTTTTCTCAATGAGTTGCACGTCGCTTACGACTGAGGTTCTATATCTATAGTTGTTTCACTTGATCTTTCCGCTGCTTTCGACATCGTTGATCACCGTACCCTTCTTTCACGTCTCAGCACCATTGGTCTATCTGGCACAGTTCTTCTTTGTTTTCATTCTTTTCTTTTCTTTTCATTCGGTCTTTCTCGGTTCTTCCTGGCACTGATTCTTCTCCTCTGATGCCCCTTCACTGTGGTGTTCCCCAGGGCTCAGTACTAGCACCTCTTTTGTTCAACATCTTTTTAGTCCCCCTTTCCTTGTTAATTCAGCAACACGGCATCGCTGCGTATTATTACGCAGATGACATCATTCTTCTCCATCACACCAATTTCATCACTCCTGACATTGGTCCACTTAACATCTGTCTCTCTGCTGTAGCTTCCTGGTTCTCGGATAAGTTCTTACACGTCAGTTTGTCAAAAACCTCGGCCATTTGGTTCACTGCTGGCACTCCTGTCCCCTCTCTTGTTCCGCTTCTTTTAGTTGACCCTATCCCTATTGTTACCTCACTAAGCTATCTTGGTGTTACACTTGACTTGGCTTTGACCTTTAAAGATCACATTTCTTCTGTTGTTCAACGCTTGTTCTATACCCTAAGGCAACTCCGTGCGGTTCGCTCTTTCCTTTCACCCTCCTCTTTAACCACATTGCTTCTCTCTTGTTGTTTCTCGTTTAGATTATTGTAACGCGTCCTTGGCTGGTCTTCCCCTCACCCAACTCCGTAGGCTACAATTGGTACACAACACTGCTGCTCGTCTTCTGACTCATACCTCTCAGTTTGCCCATGTCACCCCCCTTCTCATTCGTTTGCACTGGCTTCCTATTCCTTTTCGAATTCAGTATAAGATTCTCATTTTTGTTCATAGATCACTTCAAAATGGCATTTCGCTCTACCTTTCTGATCTAGTTCATTTTCACTGCCCTCCGAGAATCCTTAGATCAATGCATGCTAACCGGTTATTTCTTCCTTCCCCCTCCCAGGCTCACTTGGAGTCCTCATGTTCTTCTGCCTTCTTCTTTCTTGGCCCCCATCTATGGAACTCTCTACCATCTGCACTTCGTCTGGAGCTCTCCTTTCCTGCTTTTAAAGCTAAACTTAAGACTTATCTTTTTTTGCATGGCTTGTGATCTTCCTCCCCCCTTCCCCTCTTTTTTCCTCCCCCTCATTGATAATTGATGACATTTAATTCCCCTTGTCTCTTTTGTTGCTAGCTGGTCCCCCCCCCCCCCTTTCCTCTGGCTATTTCTTTCCTGTCTATAAATGGCGTTCTTTTTTTCCTTTCCTCTTCTCCTGGCAGTACCTCTTTGTTTTATTGTAAACCGCTATATGCCTATGGTTCTGGCGGTATATTAAGTTTTTAGATTTATTTATTTATTTATTTATTTAACTATTTCTTTTATACCGCCCCTTCCAGAGATCAAGGGCGGTTTACATATAACAGGTTAACAGTCTTGTACACAGTTTGTATACATTTTACATAGAACAATAGAAATCAACTATTTACATTGAACATTGTACATAGAACAATAGAAATCAACTATTTACATTGAACAGTAAATATATTAAAGAAAAACAATAAGCAGAGACATCTTTTAAGTATTAAAGCAAGAACTTTGTAGGTATTAAAGATCCGGAGACTTCCGGCGATGCGTGAGTGAGAGAGGACGTGTCTCCCTCGCTCCGGGGCTGCCTCGGCACTAAATCTGCCATTTAATCTGTCTTTTTGGACTCTCTCCTCCACCCAACTTCAGGGAGTTGTGTGCTGTTAACTGCGGCGAACGGAAGACTTACAATCTGTGGGACCGATGCCTTTACCAACGAGAAAAGAGCGGGAAAAGCCGGTCAAAGCGGGGCCTTCCGCCGCGGCCGTACTGCAGCCTGCCTCCCCGAGCGCGGACAGTACGGACTCTACATCGGAGGAATTAGCGAGGGAGGTAGTCCGGCTCCTTGATTCGAAGTTTGATCGGCTCATGCAAAAACTTGAGGGAGTGGAAGAATCGTTGACTGACTTTGGCAGGCGTGTGGAAGAATTAGAGCATCGTGTGGCTGGTGTGGAGGAGGGGGAGGGCCGCCGAGATCGGGAGCTTGAGGCCCAGAGGCAAACCCTGCTAGAAATGCAACACAAGCTTGAGGACTTAGAGAATCGCTCCCGCCGGAACAACTTACGCCTGGTGGGTCTGGGAGAGGACAGGCCTGATCGTGAACTGCTCACTTTTCTGGAAACCTGGCTACCCGAGGTGTTGGATCTGCCAGAGCTCAAAGGTAACTTTCAAATTGAAAGGGCACACAGGCTGGGTGTCCGGAGAGAAGATGGGGACCGGCCACGCGTGGTGATCATCCGCGTGCTTAACTTCCAGCATAAATGGCGCATTCTTCAGGCCTATCGGAAGAGAGGCGAGATCAAATTGGACAATAAAAGGATCTTATTGTTTCAAGATTACTCTGTGGCTGTTGCAGCTAAACGACGGGAGTTTTCCCCGATATGCACGGAGTTGTTTCGCCAACGCGCCCGGTTCACCTTGGCCTATCCGGCAGTGTTGCGGGTCTCTCTCCATGGCCAGAGCCACACCTTTGAGCAGGCGGCGGCTGCGAAGACGTTTTTGGCACAGCACCCACCCTCTGATGTGGTTGAGGCTCGCCCCTGACCCAGCTGTATCTCGGGGGTGGAGGATGGATATTCCTGGTTGCAGCCCACACGTTGGTGGCGATGGCCTGACCGCTGTGACTTGATGTGTCCCCTTTGGACAATGAGCTGGAGAAAAACATAGTCGGCCATACTGCTGCTCATGTTCTGAATGGGCAGGGTAGAGCTGCTGTAGCTGGTGACTGTCTGAGAAAGGCCGGACTTACTATTACTACTATTACTATTGCTACTACTATTATTGCTATTATCACTACTATTATTTTTGTTCGAACCCTAGGCCTGTCTGATATACTTCTTTCCCTCAATTTGTATGCCTATCTAGTTTGGTGGTGGGGGAGGGGGGAAGGAGGAGGTTTGCTTGAGGCAGCCCTGAAGCATTTCTTTGGGGTCCCGACCTCAGTGAGGTAACTGAGGCTTTGGTTGGATGTGTTTTATGGGGTTTGATAAGGTTATAGAGTTGAGGACGCAGCCTGTAAGGGAGGGGAGCAGGGGGGTTGGGGTTTTCGGGGATAGAGGATGGGTGGGGATGGAAGGGGGTGGCGGGTGGGAGGAGGGTTGTGGGAGAGAGGGGGGGTGGCAAGGGGGGAGGGTTTTGTACGGATGAGATGAGAGATGAGAGCCTGGAAGCTACAAAGAGTGCGTCTGCCCATAGATTTCAGAGAACGCAGAGAGATAGCATGCCTTTTTGGGGGGACCCCATGGTGATGTTGAGTTCTGGGTCGAGGCTGGGCGGCCCAGGGCAAGGGTGTGGCTGGTGGAACTGGATGATTGTGATGCTGGGCGACTGTGTGAATGAAAGATGATTTACGGATAGTCTCCTGGAATGTCGGCAGTGTCAATACTCCTGTTAAACGGACAAAGATATTGCAGGCCCTGAAGAGGGGACACGCACAAATTGCGTTACTGCAGGAAACACACTTGAGCGCAGCGGAGCACACCAAGCTTAAAAAAGATTGGGTGGGACAGGTCTTTGCAGCATCCGCAGGTAGCAAGAAGCGAGGGGTGGCGATCCTTTTGAAGAAAGGCATTGCGGTAGAGGTCATTAGAGAGGAAGCGGGCCCGCAGGGTAGATTCTTCTTCTTACATGATAAAATACAAGGGAAGCAACATTTTCTGGGGAACATATATGCCCCAAATACTTATGATCATCACTTCTTTCAGTTGTTGCTGCGGAGGATACTGGGGGCGCCGAAGATACCCTTGATACTGGCGGGGGACTACAATTGCCCACATGACCCAGCTTTAGATAAATCTCAGACTGGGGGTCCCAGCGGGGCCTGGAGCAAGAAAGGGGTAGGGTATCTTTGTAATATGGGCGGTTTGATAGACTCGTGGAGGGTCTTACACGGGGTAGAGCGGGATTGCACGCATCTGTCAAGAGTGCATCAAACTTGGTCTAGGATTGACTACATCTTGATCTCGAGAGAGAGTCTAGGAAAGGTGATCAGAGTGGAGATCGAGCCCCTGGTAGTGTCTGATCATGCTAAAGTGGTTCTGGATTGGAGGGGGCGTCCCTCTGAGGGAGCCCGGTGGTCTTTTCCTGGGTACTTCTGGCAGAACGAGGACTTTCGGGCATATTTGGTACGTCATTGGGAGGAGTATTTGATGTTGAATGATACGGGAGACGTGGGGGTGGCGACATTTTGGGAGGCGGGAAAAGCGGTTTTGAGGGGGCACATTATAGCCTATGTAGCGAAAGAGAGGAAACGTCTTAATAGTCTGATTTTGGACCTGGCGCGCCAGTTGCAAGAGGCCAAACGAGCCGCTGTGGCGATGCCGAAGAAGCTCTCTGCGTATCTAGCTGTGCAGAAGGCTCTAAACGAAGTGTTACATGAAAGAGCGGTTCAGTCGCTGCAATATTATAGCCATCAACTGTTTCGCTATGGAGATCGCACGGGGCGCCTATTGGCGCGCTTGGTGAAGCGGAGGGGCGGCATTCAGGGAGTATCCCGGATTCGGAATAAACAGGGTGTACAGCATACTGAGCTGAACCGGATTGTGCAGGTGTTTAGTCAATACTATCAAGATCTGTATACGCCCGATGCCGAGAACAGAGAGCAGGAATTTTTGGCGGCAGTGCAACTGCCCCGTCTGACGGGGGACGAACTCCAGGTGCTTAATGCGAGTGTCACTCAAGAGGAAATTCAGAAAGTGATAAAGGCAGGGAAGCCCCACAAAGCCCCGGGCCCGGACGGGTATGGGTCTGAATTTTATAAGATTTTGATGACCCAAGTGACACCCACTTTGATGGCTCTGTATCAGGAAGCCCAAGAACTAGGTTCCTACCCGAGAGATATGCGGACTGCTGCGATTACCATCATCCCAAAAGAGGGCCGAGATCCGGAGGATCCGGCATCCTACCACCCCATTTCATTAATTAACTATGATATGAAGCTTGTGGCCTTGGTGTTAGCGGCCCGGTTGCAGAAGATCCTGCCTCAGTTGATTGGGAGCCATCAATCGGGCTTTGTGAGGGAGAGAGGAGCTTTTTCCAATATCAGTAAAGTGTTGCTTGGGATGGAGAAGTGCTTAGCCCAAGACCTGCCCTTGATATTGGTAAGTCTAGATGCCGAAAAGGCCTTTGATAGAGTGTCATGGTCTTATATGTTCGAAGTCTTAGCAAGATTTGGATTTGATGGAGCCTTTTTGGCCTGGGTGAGGGCATTGTATGCGAATCCGCTGGTGTGTGTAGCAAGCGGAGGAACCTGCTCTTTGCCCTTCTTACTGAAAAGAGGCACGCGTCAGGGCTGCCCGCTATCGCCTTTACTATTCGTCTTGCAGTTGGAGCCTTTACTGCTCTCGCTCATAGGGGCGGAGGAGATTCGGGGTATCGAATGGCCGAATGGGGGAATTAAGGTCAGCGCGTTCGCAGACGATATGTTGTTATGTTTGTGTAATCCGCAGCCCTCTCTGGAGCAAGCCTTGGGATTAATTCAGCGGTTTGGTTCCTTTTCGGGGCTCCGGATCAATGTCAGTAAATCGGTGGCTTTGGATGTGGGAAGCAGGGCGAGACGGGCGTGGCGGGGGCAATTTCCTTTACGTTGGGCACCAGGGGAATTCCGGTATCTGGGGATTCAGATACCGGATCATGTCTCGAAGCTTTATGCAGCTAACATTCGACCTATGCTACATAAGACTGCGACTACACTGCAGAAATGGAGGGATCTCCCACTCTCGCTTATGGGACGCCTAGCTCTATTTCAGATGATGGAGGTGCCCAGATGGATGTACCTTTTGCGTCATCTCCCTATCTGGCTGTTACGCCGTGATGTATTGCTTTTGCAGAGGCATATTGTAAAATTTCTGTGGAAGGGGAGAAAATCACGGATTCCGGCGTCCGTGCTGATGAGCAGCAGAACCGAGGGAGGGCTCAGTTTGTTCTCAGTAAGAGATTACAATTTTCTGTGTTTGCTTGGGCTGCTGAGGGATTTAATTCTGGGAAAAGCAGAAGTACTCCCGCAGGGCCTTGTCGACTGGATGTCGACACCCTATCATGCGGCCTATTTGTTGCATGGTAGGAACAAAGTTCTACCGAAACGGTGGAGGGAGTCGATATACCTTGGTGCATTGCGGCAGGCGTGGAGGTTTCTGTGCCAGAAAAAGGGTATGCGTTGGTATGCCACTGAATGTCTCCCACTATGGGATAATGCCGACTTTGAGCCCGGGAGACAAGGGGGTGTGCTAGCGAGCTGGGCGGCGGCTGGTCTGGGGTATCTTGGTCAATTGCGAATGCAGTCGCAGGGGGAGTTGGACTCGTTCCAGTCTTTGACGAGGCGGTATCAACTTACGCCTCAATCGTTCTACTTTTATTTACAGGTGCGACACTACATTCGAGCGTTACAGCAGAATCTTGGTTTACAGTTATGTAGTAAGGGGGTATGGGACTTTATAGCTGAGTCCGACGGGAATTTTTCGCTGCAGACCTTGCGTGAGGAATGGTATCCGGGGGGGGGGAGCGGGCCCCTCTAGAGAACCTAGTTCAGAAATGGAGTCGCGATGGTAATGTGCAGATCACAGTACTCGACTTACAAGACGCTTTCCAGCATATCAAGCTTATTTCTGAATCAGTTCGGTTCCAAGAACTCCAGTATAAGTTATTATGGAGGGCCTATGTGCCCAATGTTTGGGCGGCTAGGATGGGGCTGCTCTCGACAGATGTGTGTCAACTCTGTGGGATCCAGAGGGGGACATTGCTACATCGTTTTTGGGAATGTGCTCGCACAAAACAGTTTTGGCACGAGGTGCACGATGCGTTACGGGCCTGGAGACCCCCTTGGGGGGAGGAGTTATCGCTAGAGTGGTGCTTGTTCGGCGTCTCCAATATCACTTCCAGTTCCAATGCTCGTCCCAGTAACCGTGACAGCAATGGGCTCGGTAATACTGCCAGCAACTGCAGAGGTGGCTCCGCGATGGGAGAGGGCAGAGGGAGGGCTGAAGCTATGGATATGTGTGATGGAAAATTGTATGACAGAGGCTTTCTTATAGTGAAACATTGTATTCTCCAGCATTGGGTGGAGGACCAACCCCCGGGGATTTGGGAGTGGTGCCGAGGTCGGTTAAACTTGAAGGGCCTCGAACTGCGCACTGCCCAGATTCTCGGAGGTAAGAAGCAAGTGGAATTTGAGAAAATCTGGCGGGGGGTGACTGAGAGCCCTCTGTGGGAGAGTACTATGGAGGGTTAGAGGGGGATTCTTGAGGTTTCTGATTGAGCTGATTGAGTGGCTGCTGGAGTTGGGCAATAGAAAGGGAGATGCCTGTGCTTGGAAGGGCTCTCACGGCAATGATGGGGATTTGGCTGTAAGGGGGGTAGTGGGGGAGGGAATTGGGGTGGGGGAGCTGGGAGGGGAGGGGGTGAAGACGGGGAATGGATGGGGAGGGATAGGGAGGGATTGGGGGTTCCTTAAGCACTTACGTTTTTTTAGTTTGTTATTGTTATTGTTGTGGTTCTTTAAGGTGCTCGAGCCCTGTAAGATATGTTCAGGCTGGCATTCCTAGGGCGGGGAACGGAGTGTGAACGAATGGGAATT
This sequence comes from Ichthyophis bannanicus, assembly GCA_033557465.1. Taxonomy (NCBI): domain Eukaryota; kingdom Metazoa; phylum Chordata; class Amphibia; order Gymnophiona; family Ichthyophiidae; genus Ichthyophis; species Ichthyophis bannanicus. The sequence goes on from CM066033.1 coordinate 749,963,885, forward strand.
AGAGAGTCCTTCAGCGGTGCAACAGCTGTAGATTTACACTGTCTGCCTCGTCCTGTATCATGACCGTTCTCATGAATATTTTCATGAATATATTCATGAATATCTTGCTCTCTATAACCTATTTTGCTATTATGATACCTTGTTGCTTATCTATTATTTGTACGGTGATTGCTGTGTTCTTTGCGTCTACTTGGCACAATGTTTTGGATGTGTAATTGGAAATCAATAAAAATGATTTAAAATAAAGATAAAGATCCATTGTGTCTGTCCCATGCCATTTTGAATTCTATCACTGTATTTGCCCCCAGCACTTCCATCGGGAGGGCATTCCAAACATCCACCACCCTTTCAGTGAAGAAGTATTTCCAGACATTGCTTTTTAGTTTATTCCCTTGCAGATTCATGTTATGCCCTCTAGTTTTACAGCTTCCCCGTCTTTGGAAGAGGTTTGTTTGTTCATTAATACTCTTAAGTATTTAAACGTCTGAATCATATTTCCCCGTCCCTCTTCTCCTCCAGAGTGTACATATTTAGGTCTTCAAGTCTCTTCTCATAAGTCTTCTGACGCAGGCTCCAAATCAGTTTGGTCGCCTTCCTCTAAACCGTTTCCAGCCTTTTTATGTCCTTTGCGAGATATGGTCTCCAAAACTGAACACAATATTCCAAGTGAGGCCTCACAAGCAACTTGTACAGTGGCATGAGTACCTCTTCCTTTCTGCTGGTAATTTCTCTCTATATGCAATCCAGCATCCTTCTGGCTTTAGCCACTGCCTTGTCACACTGTTTCGCCACCTTGAGATCCTCAGAAACAATCACTCCGAGGTCCTTCTCCTGGTCTGTGCACACCAACCTCTCGCTCCCTGTCTCATACAATTCCCTTGGATTTCTGCTTCCCAAATGCATGACAGTGCACTTCTTCACATTAAATCTTAACTGCTAAGCATTAGACCATTCTTCCAGCTTTTGTAGATCTTTCCTCATGTTATCCACTCCCTCAGAGGAGTCCACTCTGTTGCAAATGTTTGTGTCATCTGCAAAAAGACAGACTTTCCATTCAGTCCTTCAGCAATATCACTCACAAATACATTGAACAGTACCGGCCCCAGAACCGAACCTCGGGGGACACTGCTAATCATCTTCCTTTCATCCGAGTGAGTTCCGTTTACCATCACCTTCTGTCGTCTGTCAGTCAACCAATTTCTGATCCAATTCACTACCTTGGGATCCATCCCCAAGCTGTTGAGTTTATTGATAAGCCTCCTATGAGGAACAGTATCAAAGGCTTTGCTGAAATCTAGGTAGATCATATCCATCGCATGCCCTTGATCTAGATCTCTAGTCACCCAGTTAAAGAATTCATCAGATTTGTTTGGCAAGATCGTCTTTTGGTAAAACCATGTTGCCTCGGATCATACAATCTGTTGATTTCAAGGAAGTCCACTATTCGCTTTTTCAGGAGTGCCTCCATTACTTTCCTGCCACTGAGGTAAGGATTACTGGCCTGTAGTTTGTCACTTCTTCCCTACTGCACTTTTGTGAAGAGGTACCACATCAGAACTTCTCCATTCCTGTGGAACTGTTCCTTTCTCCAAGGATCTATTTAAAACATCCTTTAATGGCCTTGCAAGAACCTCTCTGAGCTCTTTCAGTATCCTGGGATGTATCCCATCCGGTCCCATGGGCTTGGCCATTTTCAGTTTTTCAAGCTGCTCTAACACATCTTCAATGAATGGTGTGGTATTTATTTTTGTTTATTTATTTATTTGCATTTTCTTTTATACCGCGCTATTCAACATCAGTGCGGTTTACATAAAACTTACACATTGCATTGGCTGAACTGTGCTTACAAGAAACAGGTATTAAAACTTGGATAACTTGGGGTAACTATTTACATCTAAGTATCTGCTCCATTCCCATTTGTATATTTGTCAATCACAGGTGGTCCTTCTCCAATCTGTTCTCGGTACTTTTAAGTCCTGCAATGCCATCTCTGATTTTCCTCCTCTCCCGAATATACCTGAAAAAAAGTTTGTCACCACACTTCACATCTTTAGCCATCTTTTCTTCTGCCTTTGAATTTGCTATCCTTATTTCTCTTTTTGTCTCGTTTAGTTTCATCCTGTATTCTTTTCTGTGTTCCGCTGTTTGCGAACTTTTGAATTTTGTGAAAGCTGTGTTTTTTGCCTTTATTTGTGCAGCTACTTCTTTGGAGAACCAAGTAGGTTTCCTTTTCCTCTTGTTTTTATTTACTTTCCTTACATATGTATCTGTTGCCCCTTTTATTGCCTCCTTTAGTTTAGCCCATTCTAATTCCGCTTTCCTTATCCCCTCCCACCCTGCCAACTCCTCCTTCAGGTACTTGGCCATTTTGCTGAAGTCAGTGTTTTTGAAGTCTAGGACTTTGAGCTTGCTGTTATTGGATTCTACCTTGGCTTTTATCTCAAACCACACCGTGTGATGATCACTGCTGCTCAAATGGGCACCCACCCAGATATTCGACACGCTATCTCCGTTGGTCAGCACTAAATTCAGTACCGAGCACTCCCTAGTCCGTTCCATCACCATTTGTCTAAGTAATGCATCTTAGAAGGCATCCACAATTTTTTTACTTCTTTCCAGATTTGTAGAAGGAATACAGTACTCCAATCCACATTGGGTAGATTAAAGTCACCCAATATGATCACTTCCCCCTTCATGGCTATCTTTTCAATATCGGCAATCAATTCACTATCCATTTCTTTGGTTTGAGTTGGAGGCCTGTAGACTACACCAGAATGGATGACAGTGCCATCTCCTCTTTCCAACACAATCCACAGCGCTTCTTCTTTTCCCATGTCCCCTGCATTTCAGCAGCTTTAATATTGCTTTTCAAAAACTACAGGATCCAAAGGGAGACAATAAGAATCCAAAATTATATTTGTCAGGTGCACTGTCACAGGAAAGGGAGATGAGTTTCCCTCCTCCCCCACTGCAGTGAACCCTTTTTAATAGAAGTGTGATAGAGAAAGCGTTACTTAGCTTGATACCACATTGAGACCCCTCATGAACGAGAATCAAAAGACAGTCCTCTGTGCGACGTGACACGTTTCAGGTCAGAAGACAAACCCTGCTTCAGGCAATACAGGACCAGTCAGTGATGAGGACTCTAAAGATCGTGTCAATGAATGTGTGGATTCAAAAGCCTTTGATGTGGCACCTGACATAAAAAAGTGGAAATAGCCAATGAGGAAGCGATAACCAGGAGCCTCCTACTGAACAGGGAACTCCAAAGATGATTGGGAAACGTCAGAGCATGCTGGGCCAGTCCTGCTCCAAGTTGAGTCTTTTTGGAGAAACAGTATCAAGTTTAAAAATCCACGATTGTTCATAACTTTGGAGCTTCTGAACCCAATCCCCTCTCCGAGGATCCACCGGAGTGTGATCAATGATACGCCAAAATAGTTGGTCAAAGATATGGCCTTTTTCCAGACAATGATCCACCATCAATGCCGATGTAACGGCCGTGCGTAAACAAGAGGCATACTCGCTAAGACGGGTCTTACATGGTCTAGTTGTTCTTCCTATGTAGTAAAGGTTGCATGGGCAGACCATCAAATACACCACAAAAGCAGAATTTCAAGAAGTTCTCCAACGGGAGCCTAACACCAAACCCTTATGAGAATTCTGCCAACAATCACCTTGTAAGGTGGTCTTGCAATGTTTGCATTTGCCACAAGGGAAATTACTCAGATCAGGGTGCATTGAAGGAACCTGATCCGTTAGACTAGTGCAAGCTGCCACTATATTACGAAGATTGGTACCTCATGAGGTAAGATACCATCAGCGGTTGTGGAAAACAAGTATGCAATCGAAGCATAGGCCAATGTTTGTGTAATAAATGACAAACATCAGCAATGTGCTGCATGTACGGAGGTACTCCCACTATAGGGTCATCCTTGGGAGATCGCGGGTCAGGGCCATCCAAAAGCCACTCTCTGTGGGTATATAGTGCTCGACGATAAGCTTGAAGCACAAGCTTATGTGGATAGCCCCTGAACAAAGGGGCCCCATCAAGTTGTGTGCATGTCTCTTAAACTCAGATGTAGTAGAACAGAGGCAGTGGACACGCATAAACAGGCCATAAGGGAGACCATTCTTTAAAGGTGTAGGATGATAACTATTATATCGAAGGAGAGAATTACATTCCACCAGTTTACAGTACAAGCTGGTGTGAAATCCTTTAGGTGTGAGAATTACAGTAATGTTCAAAAATTTGGATCAATGTGGGTTCAGTTTGCGCTGTAAATTTCAAATTGGTCTTAAGCGAGTTGAGCTGGTTCAAAAACATTGACAAAGAAGAAAGAGAGCCAGTCCAAATAAAAAAAAGATATCATCCAGAAATCGATGTCAAAAGGGAATGAATTTGAATCAATCCGAAGTATATATATTCTCCTCTTCAAACTGTGTCATGTAAATTGTGGCTAGTGATGGAGCCACCGTGGCTCCCATAGCAATGCCAAAACGTTGTAAATAAAATTTGCCATTGTAAAGAAAATAATTCTTAGTGAGGACTAGTTGCAATAAGTCCAACAGCCAATCTTGTGGCAACCGAGAAGGTAATGATAATGGAAACATTCAACGACATTGCAAAACTTCAGCTTCATCGATGTTCTTGAACATCCAATGTAACCAAATAGGTGTATGTAGACACTTGAGTACATTTAGTTAACTAAACTAAAAAATGGGAAGCAGCACGAATGTATGATTTAACTACTGTTGCTGCTGGTTGGAGAAAGTGATCGCAAAATTTAGATAGGGGTTCTAATACGGAACCCCTACATGATACTATGGGTCTGCCTGGAGGGTGTGCCAATGACTTATGAATCTTTGGTACTGTATAAATTAACAGGAATTTCAGGATGTTTGGCGACCAAAAATTCAGCCTCTTTAGCAGTAATCCAACCAGACTTAGTTGCCACAGAAACTAAAGTCATGTTGCAGTTTTTTATGTGTGGAGTGGGATCCGATTCCAAAAGAGTGTAATATTGAACATCAGACAATTGGACCAAAAGCTCGGCATGGTAGCAGTAGATTGAACAACCACTACTCCTCCTTTGTCTGCATTTTGGATGGTAAGCTGCACCGATTTTGTCAGAGTGTCTAGAGCTTTCTATTCGGATGCAGATAGGTTGGAAAAGGAGCCTTTGAAATTACTCTCCATCTTGGCCAAATCGGAAAGAATTAGATTTTGGTAAGTAGAAAGAACCAGATCAATATCACCAGGCGGAAGCCATCTGGAAGTGTTTCGCATAATAGAGCCATCATCAGGTGGAGGTCTATCTGCAAACAATTGTATAATACGAAGTTCGCGAAAAAATTTATATAAAGCCTCCCTAAGCTTGAATGGATCATATCGATTAACTGGAATAAAGGAAAGGCCAAAATTTAAAACCCTTTCCCGGTCTGGGGTTAGTAACAATCCAGAGAGGTTGACAACTGTCGAGGCTTGGTCTTGGATCTGGTCGTAGGACCGCTGGAAATATCCTCATTTGGGTTTAGGCTACTCCTCCTCCTTTCCTACCCTCTCTATCTCTTCTAAATAAATTATAGCCAGCTATGGCTATATCCCATTCATGCGACTTGTTAAACCATGTTTCTGTAATGGCCACAATGTCCAAGTCCATTTCCACCATTAGGGCTTCCAGATCAAGAACTTTGTTGGCTAGGCTTTGAGCATTTGTGCTCATTACTTTCTAGTATTCATTGACTGGCTTGCCAGTATTTTGCATGGATTTTGTTCTACATGCCCCTTCCCACTTGCCATTGATGTGTGATTTAAAAGTGTAGCTGTTTCCAATGTCATTTTGCTTTTGCTGGGAGTGACGTCCTGAACTTGTCCTTCTCCGTCCGTTACCCTCTTTCCCTAGTTTAAATGTCTGTCCACATACTGCCTGAAATTTTCACTTAGGATTCTTTTCCCTGCAATGGAGAGATGCAGTCTATTAGCACAGCATAGTCCTTGTTGATCCATCTGTTTCCCCAGTCGCCAATATATCTAAATGCTTGTTTATACCAGGTTTGGAGCCATGTATTAAAGTTGTTTATGCGATGCAGCCTTTCTGCCCCCTTACCATGAACAGGTAGAACTTCTGAGAATGCTATAGAGTTAACAATGGACTTGAGTTTGTCTCCCAGAGTCTGAAAGTCCCTTTGAGCTGCAGAGTAACTTTTTCTTGCCAGGTCATTTGTGCCCAAGTGGATGACAACATCAGTTTTGGAGTGCTGACTTTCTGCACTAACTATACCAACAATTTGGTTTGTATTACTGCTGGCTGAAGAGCCTGGGAGGTATTTGACCATCTTCTCTCCTCTGAACTGTATTCCAAATTGGTGCCTCTGATGATGGAATCTCCAAGTAGACGAAGTTACTTACCTGTAACGGGAGTTCTCCGTGGACAACAGGATAAGTCAGCCACACCTGGTGTCGTCCTCCGGGCGGCACCATGGGTATGGAAGTGCTCTCCAGAGCTCAGAAAAACCTTTCTGAGCATGTACAGGTAGACCCCACCTCACCGGTCCGCCCCCTGCCTGGCCAGTGTTTTTCCCAGCTCTGACCTTCCAGGCTGGGGCACGTGCCGGCTGCCGGCCGAACTTCTCCAGGGGAGGTGGGTGGGATTGTGTGGCTGACTTATCCTGTTGTCCACGGAGAACTCCCGTTACAGGTAAGTAACTTTGTCTTCTCCATGGACAAGCAGGATAGCGTCAGGCACACCTGGTGACTCCCTAGCTGCGAGGAGAGCGCGCGTTGAGGTGGAGAAGGAGGCCTGGGAGACAAGGAGTCAGAATTCAAGGGACACAGTTTCCCTGAATAATGGGATCTTTATTCCAACTGAGCAAGGAGCATACTTGTGCAGCAGTACATTATTGTGCGTATACGAAAACAAGGTGCAATGTGCAAACAGAACAAGGTGCATATGTGCAAAAACAGTACAACATTGTGCGCATTCAAGAAACAGTGCATCATCAGCAAAGTGCAGTGCAATATTCAACAGTTTAACAACATAACAGTGCATAGGTACAGGGCAGAATGCTGTGCAACAACAGGGCAATTCGGAACTGTCAACAGTCATAGCATCCTAGTCAGGCGCGAGGGGCGCAGCATTGGTGCCTTTCAGGGCCGCCGTCAGCACTGCTCTGCCATAGGCACCGTCAGGGTGCGGTCTGAGGTCAAGGCAATAGTGTTTCTGAAAGGAGTGTGGTGAAGACCACGTTGCTGCCTTGCAGATGTTGACCACGGGAATCGAGTATAGGTTAGCCAAGGAGGTGGCCATCGCTCTGAGTCGGTGAGGGCCCACCGTTGGTGTATCGCGGGTGCCCGTTGGATCAAGACAAAATGCAATGCAGGCGGAGACCCAGTGGGAGAGTGTCCTTTTTGTGACTGGTCTGCCTGATCTGTTTGTGTCGAAGGACACAAACAGCTGCTCGCCTTTGCGGATAGGTTCAGTCCTTTGGAGGTAGAGGCGAAGGGCTCGTACGCAGTCCAGGGTGTGTAGCCGCTCCTCTTCCACTGAGGAGTGTGGCTCGGGAAAGAAAGATGGGAGTTCAATGGTCTGGTTGATGTGGAAGGCGGATGATACCTTGGGAATGAACTTGGGGTGAGTGCGTAGACGGGCACGGTCCTGGTACAGCTGGGTATATGGCGGGTGAGCCACGAGTGCTTGCAGCTCACTAATCCTCTGTGCAGATGTTATGGCTACGAGGAAGAGGGCCTTCCAGGACAGGAACTTGAGGTCAGCTGTCTGTAGAGGTTCGAAGGGGTTTTCTGCGAGCCTCTGGAGGACAAGGTTTAGGTCCCATGCTGGTACAGGAGGCTTAACTGGAGGCTTTAGGTTTGAGAGGCCTTTCATGAATCTGGAGACCAGGGAAAGTGTTGATATGGAGTTGTTAGAGGATTTGTCCGCTGGATCGTGATGTGCGGCGATGGCAGCGAGGTGGACCTTGACAGACTGAGTTTTGAGGCCGAGCTGCGATAGCGAAGTGAGGTATTGTAGGACGTGGGGCACCGGGCAAGTGACTGGGTCTAGACCGCGTGGTGCGCACCAGATGGTGAACCTCTTCCATTTGAGTCCATATGACTTTCTCGTTGACGGTTTCCTGGCTGCCAGGACTACATCCTGAACCTCTGGCGTGAGCGTTGACAGGTTTAGCCTTTCAGTCTCCAGGCTGTAAGAGCGAGGGCTCCAAGGTTGGTGTGTCGCATCATGCCCTCGTTTTGTGTGATCAGATCCGGGCGCTGCAGGAGCTGCATCGGGGGCTCGCTGGCAAGGCGCAGAAGGAGGATGAACCACATCTGGCGGGGCCAGCGGGGCACTATGATGATGATGATGTTCGCCTTGCTCTGAATGACCTTCTGGAGGGTTGCTGAGATCAGCGGGAAGGGGGGAAAGGCATACAGCAGAGACCACTCCCCCCAACACACGTCGAATGCATCCGCTGCTATCCTATGGGCGGATGGGCGCTTGGAGCAGAAGAGGGGGCATTTGGTATTTTGTTCTGTGGCAAACAGGTCTACCTGAGGTGTGCCCCATTGCCTGAAGACATTGTTGGTGATCTTGGGAAGAAGGGTCCATTTGTGGGGTTGAAGGTGCCTGCTTAGTCGATCTGCCAGAGAGTTCTGATCCCCTGGGAGATAGGATGCTCGCAGCTGGCAGTTGTTCTTGAGAGCTATGGACCAGATCGATAGTGCCTCCCTGCAGAGTGGGCGTGACCCCGTTCCTCCCTGCTTGTTGATGTAGAACATCGCCACCTGGTTGTCTGGATTAGAACGGAAGTCCCATACAGGTGTGGCAGGAATGCACGTAGGGCGTACCTGATTGCTCGTAGTTCGAGGAGATTTATGTGAAACTTCCTCTCCTGAGGTGACCACAACCCTTGCTTGCTGAGATGAAGAAGGTGTGCTCCCCACCCCAAGTTGGAGGCATCTGTGGTGAGTACCGCCTGATGCTGGTGTTGGTGGAGGTCTCTGCCCTCCGAGAGGTTTGTCGGTGAGGTCCACCACCGGAGCTGCTTCCTGATGTGGAGAGGGACAGGAACAAGTCTGGAAAGAGGTTGGGAGTGTTGATTCCAGTGCTGTCGAAGGTGCCACTGGAGGTGGCGCATGTGCATCCTCGCCAGGGGAAGGACAGATGTAGTTGCCGCCATGTGGCCTAGAAGGCACAGAAGGGCACGAGCAGAAGTCTGCTGTTTTGTGGACATCGCTTGGGCCAGGGAAACAATGGTAGTCACCCTGCGCTCCGGAAGGTACGCCTTTGAGGAGCGTGTGTCTATAAGTGCCCCTATGAACTCCAGGCATTGAGAGGGGTGCAGTTGTGATTTTTGTAGGTTGATGACGAACCCCAGGGAGGATAGGAGTGACATCGTGGTATGCAGCGTGTCCTGGAGCTTTGTAGCGGAGGGCGCTGTGAGGAGCCAGTCGTCCAGATAGGGAAAGACGCTGATCCCTTGCCTGCGGAGGTGCGCTGCTGCTACGGCCACGCACTTTGTAAAGACGCGTGGGGCTGGAGACAGGCCGAAGGGGAGTACTCTGTATTGGAAGTGCCGTCCCAGGACGTGGAATCGCAGGTATTTTCTGTAGGAAGTGTGGATGGGAATGTGGGTATACGCTTCCTGGAGATCCAGAGATGCCATCCAGTTGCCGTGTTGTAGTAGGGGTAGTATGGAGTTGAGGGAGTACATCCTGAACTTCTCCCTGATGATAAACTTGTTGAGTTTGCGTAGGTCTAGGATGGGGCAAACCCCGCCTGACTTTTTGGGGATGAGAAAGTATCTGGAGTAGAAGCCAGTATCTATCTCGTTTCGAGGCACTTCTTCTATGGCCCGAGAAAATAGCAGGTGCAGGATTTCTTGTGCCATGAGCATATGCAGGTGAGCAGGTGTGTTGCTGACCGGTCTGGAGTGCTGTAGAGGCGGCGTAAGGAAGTGTAGGCGGTATCCTTCTTTGACTATCTGCAGGACCCATTTGTCGGAGGTGATGGTTTTCCATGTGTCCCTGAATTTGGTTAGGCGACCCCCGATCGGGGAGGGCGCCCTTGGCTTGTTGTCAAAAGGAGGGTCCAGATTTGGCCCCTTGGTGGTTGTTGGGTTTCTTCTGTTTGCGTTCCCTTTGGTTCTGTCGCTGATGAGAGGGGCCTTGGTAAGTGTCATATTTATACCTGGGCCCTTGCCACTTACGCTGCGAGTTGTAAGATGTGTACTTCCTGTTGGAGGGGTAGAAGGGCTTACGCTGGTGGCTACTCCTCTGATAGCTGTTGTTACTGCGACGTTCCAGGCCGTCCTCCACTAAGGTCTGGAGGGTGGTGCAGTCCTCTTTCATATTGTTCACTGTCGCCGTCACCTTTTCGCCAAACAGGGATTCCCCGGAGCAGGGGGCATCGGCGATCTTGTCGTGCGTATCTCTTCGCAGGCCAGAGGCCCTTAGCCATGCCCATCTTCTTGCAACTATGGCAGTGCCTGCCGTTCTGATGGATGTGTCAAAGGAGTCAAAGGCAGTGCGAGCCAGGTGCTTGCTGCACTCGGCTATGTCCGTGATGGTAGCCGCTATAGATGTTTGCGTCCCTTTTGGGAAGGGAAGAGATGGCACTTTTGACCCCTGCCATGAGGGCATCTTGAAAGAGGATATGTTGAAATTGATGAGCCGCAATCCTGGCATTGAGCATAGCCCCTTGAAAAACTTTCTTGCCGATGTCATCTAGGAGTTTGTTGTCCCTGCCGGGGGGGGGTTGTTCAAATGTCTACGTGAAGACTTGATTCTTTTTAGTGCAGATGACACAACGATGGACTGGTGCGGCAGTTGTGCTTTTGTAAATCCGTGCAGGGGCTGGACCTGATACTTATTGTCGAGTTTCCTTGCGAAGGCACGGTTGGAGGCAGGGGATTGCCAGAGCCGTAGCTGGTTGTCGTGTAACCCTTGATGAATGGGGAGAGCAAACGAGGGCTTCGGAGAGTTGAGGTATTTTAGAACATCTGGCCTGGGCTGGCCTAAAGCATCCGGGTCACTTAGGGCCAAAGTAGTCGCCACCTTCCGTAAGAATTTCGGATAAGTGAGATCCTCGGTGGGGGCGGCTGGCTCTCCATGTCCAGGGAGGGGCCTCCCTCCAAGGGTGGGGGGGCGGTGGAAGCGGAGCCTACGACCGCCTCCATCTCCTGTCCGTCCGAGCTGTCCGGGGAGATAGGGAGGCGGAGCGCAAGCCTCTCTGGCTTCTGTGCGCCGAGAGGTCCTGGTCACCGTGTACTGACGCCTTACGCCCCAGAGAGTCCTTTCCGGGGGTGACTGGTAAGGAGTTCGTAGTATCAAGTCTGGCTGTGGCAGGTGGAGGGGCTGTCTGGTCCACCAGGCGTGTAAGGAGGCTGAGGATGGCAGACGAGTTGGTCATGCTCCTCTCTCTGCGCCTAGAGACAGCTCTGCTCCTGTGTTTCTTATGGATGGGGCTGCAGGAGGAGGCAGAAGAGCTGGACCTGTTCCTTTTCCGATAGGAGCGGGGACAGGGGCTGGAGGAGGAAGAGGATGAGGATGCTGTATTAGGGCTGCGCCTGGGGCGGCCCCCCCTCTTGCTTCCCTGGCGGGTGGCACGGCTGTGTTTACCTTGACGGTGTTGCCTGCTCACTCCGCGGTCTCGGTGTCTCCGGCTGCTGCCCCGATGTCCGTAGCTTCTGCCGCTGCTTGGGCTGTGAGAGGAACGGCGCCGTGAACGGGCTTGATTGGCGCTGTGTGGAGCCGCGCCGAGAGACAGCAGTTCGGCGCTGAAAGGGGAAGCAGTCCTGCGTCGCTGGAGATGTGCGTCATCGCGAATGTCCGTGCGATGATGCGTTCCTGGGCTGCTCCGTGCTGATCCAATCAGGAGAGAGTGGACGGAGCCAGGAGCCACGTTGGAGGGGCCATGATGAAAGGTGTGCTCACCATGCCGGGCCCGACCATGTGAGCTAGAAGCTGTGTTCGCAGGCCCGCGTTCCGGAGCATCGGCGGTAAACTCCTGAGGAGGGCAGGAAACTGAAGCGGTGGGCTCTGCGGGTGCCGGGAGATCAGCAGCTTCACGGCCGGGGATGGAGGCCCTGTCGGGCACATCCTGTGCCGGGGTGGAAGATGCGGATGGAGCCTGTTCCGCAGGGAGGCCTTGTTGAGAGGAGGAAGAAGCTGCCAGGAGCTCTTTCAACTTATACCCTCTGTGTTTCCTGGCCCGCGGAGACATCCGGGCGCACTGAATGCAGTCCTCGATCCTGTGGTCGGCTCCCAGACATTGGACACACAAATCATGCGTGTCGGTGCAGTTCATCTTCCTCTTGCAGTGAGTACATTTCTTATAACCCGGTTTGGGCATATTCTTGCAATTGAGTTGGTATCTTGAAAATCTGTATAGAAGTGTAGCTGGAGAGCAGATCCGTCTTGCTGGCAAGGTGGAAGAAAAAAGACTGGCCAGGCAGGGGGCGGACTGGTGAGGTGGGGTCTACCTGTACATGCTCAGAAAGGTTTTTCTGAGCTCTGGAGAGCACTTCCGTACCCATGGCGCCGCCCGGAGGACGACACCAGGTGTGGCTGACGCAATCCTGCTTGTCCATGGAGAAGTAATAGTTTTGTGATTTTCTTTTTCTTCATGTTTGGTGCATTATCAGTAGATTGGGTATTGACTCTCTCATTTAAGGGTGCTTCAGTTTCCATGGATTGGGCACCATCATTATCCAAGGCAGAGAAGGCATTATGCAAGGATATCTCTTGATGTATAGGGTGTCTCTGCGTTACAGGTCGCAATCTACCAAAGCCTACTGTAATCTATTTGTTCCTGGACTGTTTGATTCTTTGTGGGAGCGGTGGTGGATTTTGTTCCGTTTGTAGCCTAGAAGAGGTGTATTTAATTGCAGCTAATTCTTCCCTTAGTAGAGTTGATTCTTTATGCATAGCAGCTAACTTGAGGCATATAGGGTAAGATCTTACGTTCCAAATGATTCTTCTCAGAATGAAAGCGCCACAGTTATTGCATTGAATACATGACATGCCGATTAAGCGGTCCAAGGAGAAGGAGAAAAGGTGGATGTAACACCTAATTTAAAAGGACAGATGTCAATGTATATGACGACTTTGTAGGCAATGCAGCCCTGGGTGGGGTGAGGGGTTACGGTGGGCGGGAACCTAAGTGTCCCTGACCAGTAGGCCTTACACAAACCGAGGGCACACTCAGATATCTGATTTAAAGGCTATGCAAGGAATGTAAGCATTCAGAATATTCCTAAAAATGTATATCCAACAGTTAAAATCTATAGAAAAAAAAACAGGCAATAGTAAAGTCTGAAAGCTCAGCTGTGTGGAGTCTCTTGAAGCTGTGAAGACTAGAGTTGATCAGGTACTTGTAGACAAGCTGTAGAGGTAATTAAATTAGCTCCACCTGTGAAGCAGGCTTGTAACGGACAATGGAAACTGAAATATTCAAACTGAACATTTACTTCTGTGTATCAGCCTACAATGCACAAGTCCCTGTAACTTTAAAAATTATACCTTTGCTACAAAATGAAGTCGGAAACGTAGGTAAAAGACCAGGTCTCTGCAAATCTAACTACTTCTATTCCAAGTAGCTGTGTATTACAAGTGTCCCTGGTTAGTAGGCCTTACATGAACTGAGGGCACACTCGGATATCTTATTTAAAGGCTATGCAAGGAATGAAGGCAGTCAGAATATTCCTAAAAACGTATATCCAACAGTTAAAATCTATATTAAAAAAAAACAGGCAATAGTAAAGTCTATTACTCTTATAAGAATATAAGAAATGCTATACTGGGTCAGACCAAAGTTCATCAAGCCCAGTATTGTTTCCAACAGTGGCCAATCCAGGTCACAGGTACCTAGCAGATTCTGAAAAAGACGCATAGGTTCCATAATGCTTGTTTTAGGGCAAGCAGTGGATTACCTCTTTAATAATGGTCATCTTTAATAATGGTTTATGGACCGTTCGTCCTGGAACTTGTCTAAACCTTTTTTAAACCCAGCTACATTAACAGTTTTTACTACATCCTCTGGTAATGAATTCTAGATTTTGATTATGCATTGAGTGAAAAAATATTTTCTCTTATTAGTCTTAAACAGGTTACACTGTAGTTTCATTGCATGTCCCCTAGTATTTATACTTTTTGATGGCATAAAGAATCAATCTATGTTTACCCGTTCCACTCTATTCATTAATTTATAGACTTCTATCATATGTCACCTCAGCCATCTCTTTTCCAGGTTGAAAAGCCCTAAACTTTTAAGTCTCTCCTCATAGGGTATCTTTCCATCCCCTTTACCATTTTGGTGGTTCTTCTTTGTACCTTTAATTATTCCGCTATATCCTTTTTAAGATACGGCGACCAGAATTGCACACACTATTCAAGATGTGGTATCCTTTGTATTATTCTCCTTTCCTTTCCTTATGATTTCTAGCATTCTATTTGCCTTCTTGGCCTCTGTTGCATATTGGGCAGAGGGTTTCAATGTGTTATCCATGATTATACCTAAATCTTTTTCCTGTTTGGTGGTTCCTAATGTGAAACCTTGCATCATGTAACCACAGTTTGGGTTGTTCTTTCCTAGGTGCATAACTTTGCACTTGTCCACATTAAATTTCATCTGCCATTTGAATGTCCAGCCTTCCAATTTATCAAAGTCCTCTTGCAATTTTTCACAATCATCTTGAGTTTTAATAACTTTGAATAATTTTGTGTCATCTGCAGATTTGACTGCCTCACTTGTTGTTCCCATTTCCAGGTCATATACGAATATGTTAAAAAGCAGTGGACCCAGCACAGATCCCTGGGGTACTCCACTATTCACCTTTCTCCATTGGGAAAATAGGCCATTCATTCCTACCCTCTGCTTTCTATCTTTTAACCAGTTCCTGATCCACAATAGTACACTGCCTGCTATCTCATGACTTTTTAACTTTGCCAAGAGTCTCTCATGAGGGACCTTGTCAAAGACTTTTTGAAAATCCAGATACACGATATCGACCGGCTCACCTTTGTCTACCTGTTTATTTACTCCTTCAACAAAATATAATAGATTAGTAAGACAAGACCTTCCTTGGCTAAAGCCATGTTGGCTTTCTCCCATTAAACCATAACTACCTACACGTTCAGTAATTTTGTTCTTTATAATGTTTTCTACCATTTTGCCCGGTACTGATGTCAGGCTTATCAGCCTATAGTTTCCTGGATCACCCATGCAACCCTTTTTAAAAATTGGTGTTACATTGGCCATTCGCCAATCTGAAGGGACTATGGATGATTTTAATGATAGTTCACAGATTACTAATAGGAGGCCTGCAATCTCATATTCTGTTTCTTTCAACGCCCTATGGTGTATACCATCAAGTCCAGGTGATTTGCTACTATTTAGTTTATCAAATAGTTGTAATATATCTTCCCAGTTTATCAATTCTTTTTTCAATTCTTCCAATTTGTCACCCTTAAATACCATTCTCCGGAACAAGCAGGAAGTCAGTCCTCACATTTGGGTGATGTCTGCACCGACTGAGACCTCGTGGAAGCATCACCCCAGCTTTCAAAGAAAGTCTTTGGGAGATTCCACCACGCATGCATGGTCCCCTTCTCGCCCAAGGGTGCCATCTTGCTCGGTCTCCTTTTTTCTGTGGAGACCTTCAGATGTTTGTCTGGTTTGTCCTCGGTAAAAGTTGATTTTTCTCTCCGAGTTTCATACTCATCTCCAATTTTGCGCTGGTACTCTTCCCGCCATCCGACCTTGTTGCCTCAGCATCTAGTTCGGGTCTATTTTTGTAGTTTTTCATTTTTCTTTTCCTGGCATCTTCGTGCCTTCTTTCTTCCAACTGGTAGCCTGGAGCATCTTCGACCTCGCAGGGGTACTTTTTTCCCCCATGGCTACCAGTGGCTTTAAAAAGTGTGATCAGTGCTCTAAAATTATGTCTTTGACCGACACACACCACTGCTGTCTCTGCTTCCTCGGGCCAGACCATGACCCAGCAGCCTGCAGTCTCTGCAAAAGGATTTCCAGTAAGGCCCTCAAGAGCTGCCAGCAGCAGCACAGTAAGATTTTCCCTGAGTCCCCAGTGCCTCTGAAGGCCAGGGCCTCATCTGAAGCCTCAACATCTTGGGCGGAACCTCCTGAACCCAAGGCCCATCGTGTGTTGTCAAAAATGGGGTCTCTCTTGAGGGAACCCAGGAAGAAGAAGAAACCCTTGAAGGCGGCATCCTTGGATGGTTCCAATCGGCAGGATGCCCCCCAGGCCCAGTCCCACAATCCGAGATGCTCATCCGAGGCTTCGGAGAAGGAGCAGCCTGCAAAGGTCCCCTAAAAGGATCCAACCGCGGACCGGTCTCGGTCCACAGACACCATCCTCATCGAGGATTCCCCTTTGGGGGAGCTAGCATTGGGCCAGAGTCCCTTGGTGCCCGTGCTGAAGGCTGCGGAGCCTTCTGGTATGGAGTCCAGACTGGCAGCCCTGGAGCGCAGTTTGTCTGCCTTCATGGACCAGCAGCAGGCGCTGTTGTCCGACATGACCGGTTCATCCGCCCCAACCACCGGGCCCTTGATGCCCAAGACATCCCCGGAGGCCGAGCTGATCCTTGAGGTCCTTCGACCTTGAGTCTGTCCTCGGCCGAGGTCATGATCCGAGTCCCGCTTGACAGGACCGCGGTCATCCCCAGCAAGTATGCCGGGCACCAGCCGCGGAGCATCAGGAGCACTGAGGCCTGAGGAGCAGCCCTCCTATGAGTCCTCAACAGACTACTCTGAGTGGGATATGGAGGACATGGAGTCCCTGATACCCGTCGCCATCGCGACATCCCATCTGACTCTTCTGTCTCGGAGCCTCAACGGCAGTCCCTGCCAGAGGATATGGGCTTCCTTGATTTTGTCAAGGGCCCTGGAGTTCCCTACGGAGTCAGAGGAGGATCCTCGAGTGGATGAATTGGAAATCCTCCAGTACGAGGCTTGTCCGTGGGAATCGCTCACGGTGCCCATCTTTTCCATCCTGGAATGGCTGATGCTCCGAATGTGGGAGACACCAGCTTTGGTACCAGTGTTGAGCAAACGGCTTGACTCGATGTATCGAGTCCGCCGGATCCCGGGCTTCCAAAAGTCACAGCTGCCGTATAACTCCATGGTGGTGGAGTCGGCCATGCATTGGCTGAAAAGCCAGAAGACGCACTCCTCGGAGGCCCGCACCCTGGTCGCCCTCGGCAGAAAGTGCTACCAGGGCTTAATGCTCATTGGCCGCATCCAGGCCTACCAGCTGTACATGGGTATGTACCTGAGAGACCTGGCGAGGGAACTCGCCGGGTTCTCAGCTGGTCTCTCCGAGGAACCCTTGCAGCAGTTCAAGAACCTGGCCAAGGCAGTCCATGAGTGCTCCACATTCATGTCTCAAGCTTCCTGTGATGGGTTTGAGTCAGCGGCTTGAGTAGCGGCAGTGGGCATTGGTGCACGGTGCCAAGCTTGGCTATAATCATCCGACCTTGAGCAGTGGGTTCAGGAAAAATTGGTCGATGTCCCTTGCCAAGGAGAGAACCTCTTGGGCAAACACATGACCGACAATGCTGCCAAGCTGGAGACAGAGTTCATGACGAGGACCAGGCTGTCCAAAAAGACCTCTGTCCCTCCCCGATGGAAGGGCTCGGGTAAAAACCCCTTCTACCCAAGGAAGGGAGCTGCTTACAGAAACTACCCACCTTTTCAGGCCTCCCCAACTCCCCAACAGGGTGAGCAGGTCAAAGGACATGGGCATGGCCCTCATAAGCAGAAGACTCCAAAACAGGCAGCAGCTCCGGCCCAGCCAGGCAGCTCCGGCTCCAGGCAGCAGCTCCAGCCCAGCCAGGGGGGATTTTTTGACTCCTTGAGTAACTGTGCTTTTCAGTCATGGGTAACTTCCCTACATCTTCTTCAGTAAAGACCGAAGCAAAGAATTCATTCAGTATCTCTGCTATGGCCTTGTCCCCCCTTAGTGCCCCTTTTAACCCTTGTGGGATGGAAGGATACCCCTGTGAGGAAATGCTAAAAGGTTTAGGGCTCTTCAACCTGGAAAAGAGACAGCTGAGAGGAGATATGATATAAATTAATGAATAGAGTGGAAGGGTAAATGTAGATTAATTGTTTATGCCATCAAAATGTAGAAAGACTAGGGGACATGCAATGGAGCTACAGTGTAACCCATGTAAGACTAATAAGAGAAAATATTTTTTCACTCAATGTGTAATCAAACTCTGGAATTTATTAATGAAGGATGTAATAAAAGCTGTTAGTGTAGCTGCGTTTAGAAAAGGTTTGGACAAGTTCCTGGATGAAAGATTCATAAACCATTATTAAAGGGGACCCGGAAATCCACTGCTTGTCCCAATACAAGGATTGTGGAACCTGAATCTTTTGGGGGAACTGCTAGGTACTTGTGACCTAGATTGGCCACTGTTGGAAACAGCATACTGGGCTGGATGGACCTTGGTCTGACCCAGTATGGCATATCGTATGTGCTTATGTCATCTCCTAATGGTCCAACTGACTCTCTCATAGGTTTTTTTGGTACAAAGGTACTTGAAAAAACTCTTTATTATGCATTTTTGCTTCCACAGCAAGCTTCTCAAATTCTCTCTTTGCCTGTCTTATCAATGTTTTGCATTTAACTTGCTAGAGCTTATGTTGTTTCCAGTTTTCGTCGTTTGGCTCCTTTTTCCATTTCCTGAAAGATGCACTTTGGCTACAACAGCCTCTCTGACCTCCCCTTTAAACCATTCTGTCAGTTTTTTGGACTTCCTTCCACCTTTCTTAAAGCGTGGTATACAGCTGGTCTGGGCTTCCAAGATATTATTCTTAAACAGTGCCCATGCTTGATGTAAATTTTTAACCTTTGCAGCTGCTCCATTTATTTTTTTCTTAACGATTTTCCTCATTTTATCATAGTCTCCCTTTTGAACATTAAAAGGCAGTACTGTGGTTTTCCTTGTCATCCTCCTTCCATTTATGAAATCAAACGTGATCATGCTATGATCACTATTGCCAAGTTGCCCCAACACCCTTATCTCTTGTACCAGATCTTGTGTACCACTAAGGATTAGGTCCAAAATGGCTTTCCTTCTTTTCAGTTCATGAACCAGCTGCTGCAAGAAGCTATTTATTTATTTAGCTGTATTTATATCCCGCTTTTCACCGGGTCAATCGTTTATTTCATCTAGAAACTTTATCACCCTAGCATTTCCTGCCGTGACACTGACCCAGTCGATACTGGGGTAATTGAAATCACCAATTATTGTAACTTTTGTTAGCTTCCCTGATTTCTTTTAGCATTTCATCATCCCTCTGTTCATTCTGGCCAGGCGGTCGGTGGTACACTCCACTGCCATCTCCTTCCCCCTTTTTTTACATGGAATTTCAATCCTATAGAGATTCTACAGTATATTTTGTTTCCTGCAATACTTTAATCCTGTGTGACTAACATACAGCGCAACCCCTCCACCAATTTAATCTACTCTATCGTTGTGATATAATTTGTACCCAGGTATTATAGTGCCCCACTGGTTGTCCTTCCACCAGGTCTCCGAGATACCAATCATATCTAACCTCTCATTTAGTAGCATATATTCTAACTCTCTCTTCTTATTTTTCAGACTCTTAGCATTTGCATACAAGCATTTTAGAGGTCGTATTTTATTCATATTAATCTGCTTATCAATAGGCAGGGGTAATTTGGAATCTTTAAGCTCGGTCTGCTCTGTACTTAAGGGCATTTGGGTTACTTTTTCTTTATTGGAACCTCTCTGTTGATATGCTCTAACTTCAATCTTTTGCTGGTATCCTTCATGGATACATCGTTCCAAACTATGCGCTCTTGGGCGACTGTCTGCTTTCCCCTGTTATCTTGTTTAAAAGCTGCTCTATCTCCTTTTCTTTCTTCTTTTTAAATTTATTTTTTTATTAATTTTGAAAAACACATTCCAGTACCAAAACAAAGCATGTCGGAAAAATAATGGTATTTCAATATCAACAAAAGGATAAATCCATGAAGAAATCATCACCATCCATTTAGACCACAATTAAAGGTAAATATACAAGGGTATCAGGAGTGGAGGAGTGCCTAGTGGTTGGGGCAAGGTACTTCAGGCCGGAAGGTCGGGGGTTCAAATCCCACTAGAGGACAGCAACCTTGGGCCGGAAGGACTGGGGTTTCTAGTCCCACAGGTGCTCCTTGTGGTCTTGGGCAAGCCACTTAACCCTCCATAGCCCATGTTCCCTGTAAAATAGTTATCTCCAAGTTATAATGCCCTGTTCAATGTAATTTCAGTTTGTTCAGTGTAAACCGCACTGATGGAAAATAGCGTGGTATATAAGAGAATGTAAATAAATAAATAAATAAAATAAAAATTAAAACATAGAAAACAAGTAACTGTCCTAAAGAAATCATGAATTATAAGAGGGTGAGAACTTATGCATCAGCCATATTGGACATAGCATTAAGCACAATCTTCTCTCTAGCCCTCGAGAATTCTAGCAGTTGTCCAGGCTCAAAAAATAAAAAAACTTTAGCCTTATAAGTAATTATACAAAGAGAAGAAAACCTCAAAACAAAAGTCCCACCAGGAGAAAGGACCCTAGCTCGAAGACCAAGGAATTCCCTTCTCCTCAGCAGGATAACACGAGAGAGATCAGGAAAAAGACGAACTTGAGAGCCTAAAAAAATACATCAAAATTCCTAAAATAGGAACAAAGACTTATAGATTTATCGGGTACCAAGGCTAGGTTCACAAGCAAGGTGGTTCGCTCAGTTACCACCTCAAGGGAATCCTCCAGGAACTACTCAGTCAGGTTCCCGGGATCCTGAGATGGATTCCCTGAAGCAGAACCACAAGGGCCGGCACCCAAGGACAGATACTGAGCTCTAGTGATAAGAGGCAAATTATCCCCAGGATGTTTAAGTACCTCCTGGAAATACTTGCGCAACATCTCAGAAGAAGACACAAGAGGAGATTTAGGAAAATCCAACAGTCTCAAATTATTCCTGCGGACTTGATTTTCCATATATTCTGTTTTCCTAGTGAGTAACGACTTATCCTTTACATGGACAGCACACAGTCCTTGAAGCTGACTCAACTTTGCTTCCACATTGGCTAACCGAGCAGCCTGTTCCTCCCGTTCCCAAAAAGCCTCAGAAAAAGAAGTTTTTAAAGACAAAAGTTCAGTACTCACTGTCCCCACAACAGTCATTAGAGAGGTATTCATGGTTGCCACCATGTCCCATAGTGCTTCCAATGTAATTTGAGCAGGTTTAACCAAACCCCTGAACTCCGGAGTCAGGCTACCTCCACTGCTGACCGCTGAGTGTTCCCCACCAAGGGATGCTGACCCCACCAATTCTCCAGCGCACAACACAGTAGCAGCATAAAAAGGAAGAGAGGATGTCACAGCTCTGGAGCCCTCTTCACTCCCACTCACTGGCGAGCTCATCAGCGATTCGGCGGGGAGCTCTCTGAAGACCATCTCTATACTTCTGGGTCGTGGCCGTGGGGGGGCTCGGTGTTCTGGGGAAAGCCATACCCCAGATGCGCCCAGAGCCACAGGCATCATCTCCAGCAGTCCCGCTGAAGGCACCCTCCAGCCGTGGTTGAAGTGAAACTGCATGCCACCAACATCTTTTGGTCGGAGAGAGTGTTCTCAGCCAAGCCCGAGGGTTTTGCCACCCCATCATCTCTCTGGAGCCATGAATCCTGGCCAAATCAGAAGTTAGTGGAGCGCCACCTTCACCTCGGCACTTCCCTGCAACCACCTTCTATTTCCTTTTTAGAGGTTAATGCCAGCAGCCTGGTTCCATCCCAGTTAAGGTGGAGTCCATCCTTTCAGAAAATCCTTTCCCCAGAATGTTCCCCAGTTCCTAACAAATCTAAAACTCTCTTTTTTACACCATTGTCTCATCCACACATTGAGACTCTGGAGCTCTGCCTGCCTTTTGGGTCCTGCGCGTGGAATGGAAAGCGTCTCTGAGAATGCTACCCTGGAAGTTCTGGATTTCAATTTTCTACCTAAAAGCCTAAATTTGGCCTCCAGAACCTCCCTATCACACTTTCGTATGTCATTGGTACCAACATGTACTAAGACAGCAGACTCCTCCACAGAGCTATCTAAAATCTTGTCTAGGTGGCACATGAGGTCCGCTAACTTTGCACCAGGTAAGCATGTTACCAGGCGATCCTCATGTCCACCATCCAGCCAGCTATCTACATGCCTCATGATTGAATCAACAACTATAATGGCTGTCCTAACCCTCCCCTCATGGGCACATGTTCCTGGAGACATCACCTCAGTACAATGGTTTTACATCACCTGGAGGACAGGTCCTAGCTACAGGATTACTTCCTACCACTCTAGGGTGATGCTTTCCTGTCACGTGACCTCTCTCCTCCATGGCAACAGAGAGGCTGCCAGGGTGGAGGTCGGACTTCAGTACTGCATCCCTGTAGGTCTCGTCTATATACCTCCACTGTCTTCCTTATGTCCTCCAAGTCTGTTACTCAAGCCTCCACAGATGGCACTCATTCCCTGCGAGCAAAGAGCTCCTTGCACCTCGTGCACACATAAGACCCTTCACCAACTGGGAGAAAATCCTACATGTGAAACTCAATGCAAAAGACTGGAAAGCCCCCATCTCGCTGCTGGACTGCTGTCTGCATCTTAGTTTTAAGGTTTTGTTCAGATATTAAAGTTGTTTACTTACCTTGCTTAGTTTTGCTGGGGATACTTATACAAATACAGCTATACTTTATATGTTAAATGGACTTTGCTCACCTCAAGAATAATTAATCTCAGGTGCTTAATAAATGTATTCCTGATGAGGATAACCAGCCGCACATGAAAGTGATTATGGGCACCACCCCCCTTTAATAGGTGTAACAGTCTCTAAAGCTAAGATTATCCCTGGGATGGGTGGGAGTTGGGTGGGAGGGAGAGAAAGAAGACTTAAAAGCTGGCTTGCTACACAGTGTCCTGACGTAAAGTTTTACCAATTTCCTGGGTGATTCACACAGTCCTTGGTATGATAGAGGGAGTCTTTCAAATTGCCCCCTTTGATCTGTCACTTGCCTTTAACACCTATTTAAGACAGCGTCACAGATCTTTTGCCTACTAACTGGATGACCTCTGTAAAGGTCACTAGAAACAAATTTAGTTCATTGTACTCGGAGACTATTCTACTTGTATGCTAAGCTATACTCTGATTTGATTTAAATGAAAAGCTCTCTGGTGGTACTAAGACCTGACTGACTCAGCAAACATACCGAATTCTAAAATACACAGATTTATCTGCTATAACTGAAAGATTAACATTTTCCCCCAAGATTTAGAGTATATTCTAGAAGATAAATACTTGCAAGTGCAGATCTATTTCCAGTTGCAGTAATCACTCTGGGTAGTCCTTCAAGACCTCTCAGTTGGTATAGGAAGCTCTCTATGGCACAGTGCAAGTGTTGAGATGAGCATTAATTCTAAATCTTAGAGATTGAGATCATAACCAACATACAGTTGCTTATGAGTTAGGTTCATGTCTGTTATGGTATATGCAAAACTAATACCAAAAACCAAAACCGCACCTTAGATACTCCTCCACCTACAACCACTTCCTATTATGCTTTTCTATTCAGACACAGCCAAATACATCTTCTTTTCACCTTAAATCGGGAGAAAAAGACCTCAGGATGGCTCAAATCCCACCATGCAGCAATACATAATTTACTATAGGGGAAAGCGAGATACTCACATCATTGGTCTCAAAAAAACCTTCTGTTTTATTTATTAATCTTTTAGTAACATAACTCAAATAGCATTAAGAGCTTTTTAATCAATTATCAAAAAATCTTTAAAGCAGAGAATGAAATTTCATCCACACTTTATCAACATTATTCAGATTTTTAAAAAAATCACAAATTATCTCCAAGTCATAAGTATCTTCAAAGCGATAAAGCAGCCTCCACTCTTTTTCTCCTATCTTCTTTTTGGACATAGCAACTAACATTAACTGAGGCATAAGCCTCCCGTCTCCAACTGAACCCTATAGCAAAAGCAAAGGCTCAGTAGCAGCTCATAAACGTTATAAACGTACAACCATAAACTGTACTTATCTTAGTTTTCCTCGCTATCCAAACGTCATTGAAACAAAGCTCAACAAAGATCTTCGTTTCACCTTAAAAAAAGACTTCATCAGGGGCTCTCAGTTCTTCACACAAATACCGCTTTGAGGAGACGACTGAAGCGTCTGACGTTTATTACATTTAAATGTTCAGCCGCCAGTCAAAATAAACTCCTGATCATACGTCATTCTGTAAAAAACATACTACTTAAAATCTAACAGAAACGCACATCACTCCAATAAAAATTAAAAATTAAACTTCACAGCTTGATAAGGCGAAGCACGCCCTCCTCCTCATATCGTCAGAAAAAAGACTCCACTCAATCTTGTGATTTAGTCCTAACGATCTAAAGTGTTCAATCTATAGATCCAATGCTGTTCACATTGCAAAATCAGTCTTCCTCTATCTCCCAACTGTATATTGAGTGGAACATGTTCGAACACAATGCAGCATAAATCATCGAAAATGTGATGAAACAAAGAGCAATGCTTTACTAATGGTGTTTTCACTCAAACTTTATACTTACTATATTTGTGTTCTGCCCAACGAATCTTCAGTGCCCGAGTAGTTTTTCCAATATATAATTTTGAGCAGGGACATTGCAGAACATATACTATAAACATAGTTGTGTAGGTAGTAAAGTCCTTCAAAATGTAAGTCTTATTGTTAATAGTGGAAGGTAGTGCCCTCTTCCATAACAGCGCAAAAAGAACAATGGCCACATTTAATATGTCCAGTTTGTCTCAAGGGGCATGGCATTCTGGGGACTGCTAAACACAGCATGTCCCTAATATTATGGCCTCTACTAAATGCTATTTGGGGCTGACACCCTGACAATCTTGGATGAGCTGCTGAAATGCCCTCAGTGCCTCCTTATCGATTGTTCTATATGTCGTGAAAGACTGGAATACTGCAATACACAAGTTATCAATGCCGTATCAGACCTGACCTTACATGGCGTTTGAGATGGTGCTAATAGCCATTCACAATGATTAAAATGAGCTGTCTTAAGTCTTCTTCAACACCAAATCAGGATAACCACGACTCCGAAATTTAGTAATCATCTGCCTAGCTTGAAATTTAAATTCTTGTTCAGATGAACATATGCGACGGCATCTAAGCAATTGTGAGTATAGAAGGCTTCTTTTCAGATGTTCTGGGTGATAACTTGAAAAATGTAACAAAGTATTCTTATCTGTCAGCTTAGTGAAAACATATGTAAAAAATCCCCCACTGGTCTTACAAATTTGAACATCCAAAAAGTGGATCTCACGCTCATGAGCTGTCATCTCAAATTTAATATGAGGATCACAATGATTTAAATATTCAAAAAAAGCCTTTAATTGATCATAACTCCCATTCCACAGTAAAAAAAAAATATCATCTATATATCTAAATCACTGAAAAATGTAGCTGGCATAAACTGAAGGGTATATCCACTTCATTTCGAAAGATTGTATATAAAGATTCGCCAAAGATGAGGCAAAAGTAGCTCCCATTGCAGTACCTGAAATCTGTTGAAAAAAATTGTTCTTATACACAAAATAATTGCATTTAAGCGCCACTTCAGCCTGATACAAAATAAATTAAATTGGTATCATATGGGGTCACGGTCTTGTCTCCCACACATTAAACAGAGCTGTAAGCGCATCATCCTGCGGAATTGAAGTATACAAAGCTGCTACATCCAGAGTTACCAACCACTGGAAGCTACCCAACAGTCTGCAAAATCTGCAAAAAATGGGCTGTATCTTTTATATACGAAAGGATCTTCAGCACTTCATCTTTCAAATGCATATCCAAAAATACCCCCGCTCGTTCTAATAAGAAATCATTGCTTGATAAAATAGGTCTCCCTGGAGGATTCACCAAGGTTTTATGAATCATCAGCAGAATATAAAACGCTGGTATCTTCGGAAATGGAGGTTTCAAAAACTTCTTCTCTTTTAAAGTCAAATAACCAAATTCATATGCCTCCAAAGTCATTTTATCAATTAACTGTTGTAACTCAGCCATAGGGTCTATCTGCAGGCATACATAATGATTAGTTTTCAAGTGGAAACACTATTAGTAAAGCATTGCTCTTTGTTTCATCACACTTTCGACGATTTACGCTGGATTGTGTTGGAACATGTTCCATTCAATATACGGCAGGGAGATAGAGGAAGACTGCTTTTGCAACGTGAACAGCAGTGGATCTATAGATTGGACACATTAGAGCCCTTAGGGCTAAATGACAAGATTGAGTGGAGTCTTTTTTTTTTCTGAATATATTAGGAGGAGGGCATGCTTCTCCTTATTAAGCTGTGGAGTTTAATTTTTAATTTTTATTGGAGTGATGTGTGTTTCTGTTAGATTTTGAGTTTGGTTTTGTGTAGTGTGTTTTTTAAAGAATGACATATGATCGGGAGGTTTTTTGATTGACGGCTGAACATTTAAATGTAGTAACATCAGATGCTTCGGTCGTCTCCTCAAAGCGTTATTTGTGTGAAGAACTGCAAGCTCCTGACGAAGCCTTTTTTTTAAAGGTGAAACGAAGATCTTTGTTGGGCTTTGTTTTGATGTTTGGATAGCGAGGAAAACGATGTAAGTACTGTATATGGTTGTACGTTTATAACGTTTATGAGCTGCTACTGTGCCTTTGCTTTTGCTATAGGGTTCAGTTGAAGATGGAAGGTTTATGCCTCAGTGAATGTTAGTCGCTGTGTCCAAAAAGAAGTTAGGTGAAAAAGAGCGGAGGCTGCTTTATCGCTTTGGAGATACTTGTGACTTGGAGATAATTTGTGATTTTTTTTTTAAAAGTTTGAATAATGTTGATAAAGTGTGGATGAAATTTCATTTTCTGCTTTAAAGATTTTTTGATTTTTTTGATAATTGATTAAAAAGCTCCTAATGCTATTTGAGTTATGTTACTAAAAGATTAATAAAACGGGAGTTTTTTTGAGACCAGTGATGTGAGTATCTCGCTTTCACCTATGGTAATTATGTATTGCCGCATGGTGGGATTTGAGCCATCCTGAGGTCTTTTTCTCCCGATTTAAGATGAAAAGATGATGTATTGGCTGTATTTGAATAGAAAATAAGCATAATAGGAAGTGGTTGTAGGTGGAGGGGTATCTAAGGTGCGGTTTTGGTTTTTGGTATTAGTGTAGCCTTTAGAGCAGTGTTTTTTGTTTAATATGCAAAACTAATCCGTATGGGAGTGCAACACCCAAAACAAGAGACACCTGGGAATCCAACGCAACAGGTGATTCAGTTCTAGGATCTTCTGCTGGGGGCCAGGTGATTCATACACAAGTCATTAGAGGGTAATTTTGTAAAGCAGATCCTGCAGGTGAAACCTGTTTTACACGTGAAAACTGTTTCTCATAAAATTGCACTGTAGAATACATGTGTACAAATACAAGCATCAATAAGGGGCATGTTTACTAAGCTGCATTAGCTGTTAACATGCATAGGAGTGCATTACAGCATGCACGTTGAACAGACAATATGTTGGTTAATTTCATGCTATCTTTTTAGTGAAGATGGGGAGGGAAATGGATCGGGTAGGGGCAGGGCCAGTGCTACCATCAGGCAAATTAAATGGGGGCACCCACTGCCTCCCTCTCCAGGGCTTGCAGCGGTGGCAGTGTTTTCAGAAACCACAATGCAGCATTTATCTCAACTCGCCGGCCCTGCATCGTGGTTACTGCTCTCTACTATCTCTCTCTTCCATCCTCCTCCAATGCAGACTTCCAGTTTTAAACCAGAAGTCTGTGTTGGAGTGGGCTGGATGGGATAGATAATAGAGAGCAGAAACCGTGACACAGCACCATCAGTTTGAGGTTAAGTATTTCATCACAGTTTCTGAACTTTTGCTGCTGCTGCAGGCCCCAGAGATGGACGGCAGGATGGAGGGCCAGCCTAAGGCACCTCCAATCCTTGCATCGGCACTGGGTAGGGGCAGAACATGGGCGCTTCTGTATGTTGTGGTTAGTGGGGGGGGGGGGGGGTTGACAGCATGCATTCGCTGCCAGTGTTGCAGTTAATCCCCAGGAACAAGCAGGAATGCAATCTTCACATATGGATGATGTCGGTACCGATGGAGTCCGCACAGGAATGCGCCCAGCGTCCAATAGGAAAGCCTTTGGGAGCACTCCACTGTGCCTGCGTGCCTATCTTCCCAATTCCTCTCCTCAGTTCTTCATTTTTCGTGGAGCCAGCAGGACGCACCATTCCTGTCACCGCAGAAAAACTTTTCTTTTTTGATATAGCATCATGTTTCAGCCTTCCCGTCAACTCCGGTGAAGTTGACACCGGTTCCGATAGTTTTCTTTTCTTTTTTCTTAATTTTTCTTTTCTTTGTGGTTTTCACTGCCAGACTAGTCTTCAGGGTCTCCATAGCCTTCTCTTCAACTCAACGATGTTTCTTTTTTAAGGCATGAACAAATCAGTGACAGGTTTTAAGAAATGTACTAGTTGCGCCAGTACTATTTCAGTCACTGATAAACATGGCTATTGTTTAAAATGTTTGGGCCCTGACCATCAACCCAACTCTTTCTTTTCTGTCAACAAATGACAAAAACAGGCCTCATGTTCCAAGCCAACAAGTTAGGATCGTCGTTTGCCTCGGACTTGGTTTCAGTGGCCTCAACTTCATCGAGAATATCGGCTTCCTCTCAAGGTTCTCAGGTTTCTTCTAAGTCCAAACACAAGAGTAAGACACAATCTCTGGCCACACCCAAATCTTCTGCATCGGCATCGAGAACCAATACCAAGGCCAGCGAGCATAAGCATCGAGATTCCCCTAGAGGTGCTTCTGATGCAGACAGGCTAGCGAAACAGCCCCGGTGGGAGGATCTCTTCTCCCAAGCACAAATGGGGCTCTGGGAC
Source organism: Ichthyophis bannanicus (assembly GCA_033557465.1). Taxonomy (NCBI): domain Eukaryota; kingdom Metazoa; phylum Chordata; class Amphibia; order Gymnophiona; family Ichthyophiidae; genus Ichthyophis; species Ichthyophis bannanicus. Next base: position 749,992,899 of record CM066033.1, read on the forward strand.
ACCCCCGAGACTTCGACCTCCAGAGAGCTACCGGTGCCATGTTCTGGGACATTGGCATACAGCTTGGTAGGTGACTCCACACAAACTGGCAATCTCTCTGGATCTCGAGAGGAATTTGGCAGCACTCCTAGCAGCTTCAGTACCGATAACATCGAGAACTTCAGGAATGCAGACTTCGGTACCGGGCCTGCAGCCAGCCCTCAAGACAGCATCGTTTCTACCATTGTTGGAACCGATCGATACCCCCAGGGTCCAACAGACACTCTGTTCCGATACCTCTGAATATTGGTATCAGCATCAACCTTCGACATCCATGAAGCATCGAGGTCGAACCAAGGATTGTCAATACTTTGAGTTCTTACTGGACTCAGATTCTAATTCTTCCGAATCTAACGGGGACTCACTCTGTTCCCGAGACCTTCAGGACATCCCTTTGGACCCTTCACCCTCTCAAGAGTGGCGTTGGTCCTCTCCAGAGGATATGTCCTTCCAGGAATTCATCCGGGATATGGCAGCAGTACTTGCCATTACAGTAGCCTCGGAGAAAGAACCGAGAGCAGAGGAATTGCAGATACCTCAATACCCTCCAATCTCCACAGAGGCTGCTGCATTACTGGTGCATCATATCCTGCAGGATCTAGTGCTCTGCATGTGGGAGGCCCCACTCATGGTCCTGCCTGTCAGTAAGTGACTCGATATCATGAACCAAGTACCGCAGTGCCCAGGCTTGCAAAAACCTCAGTTTCCACATCACTCAATGGTGGTAGAATTGGCGATGTGCATAATTAAGAGCTCTAAGAATCATGCATCCATATCACCTGGCAGAGATTCCAGAACACTCGATGCCTTTCAGCGAAAATGCTTCCAGGCATGCATGTTAGGCTCCAGAATAAACTCTTACATGCTATACATGGGATGTTTCTGAAGGATGTTATCAAAGATCTGGAAACTTTCCTTCCTCTCCTTCCTGATAATAAGAGAGGTGCTTTTCAGATACTCATTAAACAAAGTCAGAACACTTCCAAGTTTCTCACCAGGGCCTTTTTGGTGCTTTTGAATCAACAAGCAGAGCTTTAGTAGTCTGCATTGGGGCTTGTAGAATGGCCTGGTTACGAGCAATGAGTTCAAGATAAATTGGCAATATCCCATGTACTGGGGAAAATCTTTTTTGGCAAAGATTGAAGGGAAAAGGCAGGGGAGATTGAGACACATGATCTCACCCTAAATTGCCTTTCAAGGAAAACAGCTGACCCCTCCAAAACAAAGGCTCTTCCCACAAAATCTTTCTATGCTAAAAAGAAGAGATATTATCCTTCTTACCCACCTTCTGCTACCTATCAACAACAACTTCCACAGCAGAAACAGCAGGATCCTTGCCAACCCAGGAAACCAAAAGCACTTAAGCCTCAACCATTCGCACAGCCATAACCTGTGCCTGGTTTCTGACTCTTTCCTAGAGAGCATTGCCAATCTGCCTCTGGAAGGGCCCCTGCCCTTCCACAAAGCAGGCAGGCTTTGCCTCTGCTTACAGGTGGCACCTCATGGCATCAGAGCAGTGGACACTCCAGATTGTCCAAAGGGGTTATCAACTTCATTTCGAGACCTTGCCACCCATCAGTTTCATAGGGGATTATCCCACATAACCCCTTCAAAGCACTGTCTTACGAGGACCACGCTGTTGTTCCAGGGTGCCATAGAAAGAGTTCCTCCTACAGAAGAAAAGATGGGCTTCTACTCTCCATATTTTCTTATTCCAAAGAAAATAGGAGATTTCAGGCCTATTTTAGATCTCAGAGATCTAAACAAGTTTCTGGTTCGAGAAAAATTCAAAATGATTTCACTAGGAGCTCTTCTACCATATCACCAGAGACACGGTTGGCTATGTTCTCTAGATCTTAAAGACGCATACACGCATATACTGATACATCCTTCCTATAGACAGTATCTGTGCTTCATGTTTCAAGGAAACCATTATTAATACAGAGTTCTTCCCTTCGGTCTAGCCTCTTTCCCAAGGGTCTTCACCAAATGCATGGCAGTAGTCGTTGCCTATCTCTGCACCTCGAGCATATTCATTGTGGCTCATCACGAACCATTGCAGGGATAGCCTATTTCTTCACATCCCTTAGTAGCATGCTTCATGCGGGTCTCTTGTTGTCCAAACCACCCATTAAATCACCTCTGGTGGCCTGGGATCTCAATGTGGTTCTTATGCAACTGCTAAAGCATCCTTTCGAGCCTTTGGCCACCACTTCACTGAAGTTTCTATCATGGAAGATACTCTTCCTCATTGCCCTCGCATCAGCTTGCCGCATTAGTGAACTGCAAGGTGGTTCTACAGACCTATCTGCATTTCCTTCCGAAGGTTGTCTCCCTTCCATCTGAACCAGTCGATCATACTATCGATTTTCTTCCCTAGATCACATGTGTCTCTGGCGGTAGCAGCATTCCACACTTTAGACTACAAGCGAATACTGGCTTACTATTTGAGCAGAATTAAGGAGCTCCGACGATCCTCCCAATTATTTATCTCTCTTGATCCTAGTCACCTGGGCCTCCCAGTGTCAAAAAAGACTGTATCCAGATGGATAGCAGATTGCATTTCTTTTGCTTATGCTTAGGCAGGACCCTTCCTGGAGGGTCACGTTACTGCTCATAATGTACGGGCCATGGCAACCTCTGTAGCCAATCTCCAGTATACATTCAGGAGATCTGTCGGGCAGCTACCTAGCCCTCCATTCATATTTTTGTTGCAAACTATTGTCTGGACAGACTCTCACTGAGACACTGCCTTTGGCCAAGCTGTACTGCAGCACCTCTTTGGGACTTAAACTCAACTCCTCTCCTCCGCCCAGACTGCTACAAGAAACCAGACTACCTTTAGAGCGGGTTGTTGCCTACTGGAATCGTCCAAGGTCCACAACTATTCCAGACTCTTCAGCTGCAATTTTTTGGACTCTGAGATTGCACTGTTCTACCCCCATGCCTGTCTGGTTACGGGGAGCTAGTGAGTCCCATATGTGAAGACTGTATTCCTGCTTGTTCCTGGAGATAGCGTAGTTACTAGCCTGTAATAGGTGATCTCCGGGAACAGCAGGAATCAGTCTTCACAACCCGCCCTCCTCCCATAGGAGTTGTAGGATTATTTTTGTGTTACTCTCCTCGGCTACAAACTCAACTGAGAGGAGTTGGGAAGGTGGGAAGGTAGGCGTGCAGTGGAGTGCTCTCAAAGGCTTTCCTGTTGGATGATGGGGAGCATTCCCATGCGGGCTTCTTCGGTGCCGACATCACCCATATGTGAAGACTGATTTGTGCTGTTCCCAGAGATCACCTGTTAAAGGTGAGTAACTATGCTATACAGGTGCACTTACCACCTCAGTGGATGGCATTAAGTGCATCTGCATTAAACATGATTGCCGCCAGCACACTTTAGAATCCGAATTAGTGTGGTATCTGCTGGGACTATGCCGTACACATCCCCAACAGGAAACGCACTGCTGTTGCACGTATCACATGTTGATTTCTAATCTCAACACGTGATACCTGCAAAACCTTACAACAACTTAGTAAACATGTACTTATGATTATTTGTAGGCATTCCTGGGACCAGAGTTTGGATGGAGCTGGGGCAGAATTGCAGTGTACATGTATGTTTTATAAAGTACACATGTATATGCATAGATAATACAGACATATACATCTTCAAAGCAAGTTTAAATTTATGTGGGAGAATTTGTGCACTATTAGTGATAGTTCTGAGAGCCTACTTTATAAAGGTACATAGGCACCTGTGTTGCCTTCTATAAAACAGGCATTAGATAAGCACCTTTTTGAACAGTTCACATAGACACCCATATATAAAATAGCCCCTATAAGTTTTTGAGAGAAAGTCAAGGAGCTTTATAGTTTATAGAATGGAATTACCGTCTGTTTTATGCCTTTTTCTTTTTTCGCAAAAACTTCTAATTGGAGTTTACTTTTCCTTGAGAAATGAAAGCAATAGTATGATTATTTTGAACATAACAACATAAGATATGCCATACTGGGTCAGACCAAGGTTCCATCAAGCCCAGTATCCTGTTCCAACAGCTGCCAATCCAGGTCACAAGTACCTGCCAGGTTCCCAAAAGGTATACAGATTCCACAATGCTTATCCTGGGGTAAGCAGTGGATTTCCCCAGTCCTCTTTAATAACGGTTTATGGATTTTTTTCTCTAGGAACTCATCCAAACCTCTTTTAAACCCATCTACACTAACAACTTTTGCTACATCTTTTAGTAACTAATTCCAGAGTTTGATTATGCATTGAGTGAAAAAATATTTTCTCAGATTAGTCTTGTGTGCTACAGTGTTTCCAGAAGCAGTGCAAAATAAACTGATCAGGTACGTCAAAACAAAAGTAAAAGAGATTGAAGACACGGGTTTTCTAACTCTCTCTACTGGACATAATTTTGCTATCTCTTGTCACCTTCATTCTCTCCTCCCCTTCTTATCACCATTGTAATGAGGGATTCTCTTTTTAGGTTCTTATGAATTGTAAGTTTAGATGCTTATTTTCCAGCTAATTAAGTATTCTTAATTAGGGAAGAACAACCCAAACTATGGTTACAAGATGCAAGGTTCCACATTAGGAACCACCACCCAGGAAAAAGATTTAGGCGTCATTGTGGATACTATGTTAAAACCCTCGGCCCAGTGTGCAGCGGCGGCCAAGAGAGCAAATAGAATGCTAGGTATGATAAGGAAAGGAATGGAAAATAAAACAAAAGATATTATAATGCCTCTATATCGTTCCATGGTGAGACCGCACCTTGAATATTGTGTGCAATTCTGGTCGCCGTATCTTAAAAAGGATATAGCGATTTTAGAAAAGGTTCAGAGAAGAGCCACCAAAATGGTAAAGGGGATGGAAGGATACTCCTATGAAGAAAGGCTAAAAAGGTTAGGGCTCTTTAACCTGGAAAAGAGACGGCTGAGGGGAGATATGATAGAAGTCTATAAATTAATGAACGGAGTGGAACGGGTAAACGTAGATCGATTGTTTACCTTATCAGAATATAGAAAGACTAGGGGACATGCAATGAAGCTACAGGGTAAACTATTTAAGACTAATAAAAGAAAATATTTTTTCACTCAACATGTAATCAAACTCTGGAATTTGTTACCGGAGGATGTAGTAAAGGCTGTTAGTGTAGCTAGATTTAAAAAAGGTTTGGACAAGTTCCTGGAGGAAAGGTCCATAAACCATTATTAAGAAGGGACCCAGGATATCAATGCTTGACCCAATACAAGCATTGTGGAACCTGTGTCCCTTGGGGAAACTGCTAGGTACATATGACCTAGATTGGCCACTGTTGGAAACAGAATACTGGGCTTGATGGACCTTGGTCTGACCCAGTATGGAATATCTTATATTCTTATAGAGGGTACAAAATTGGTGTTTATTGGTGCTAGCTACCATTTCTGGTGAAAATCAAATATGTATGCTTATGTCACATAGGAGTCATCAGCGAAGGAAATGCACAGAAACTGAGTGGAAGGTGCAAGACGAGCCAGGGGGAGGAGTGAGAGAATATTAGGGAATGGGGTGTTTTTTCTACTGTTTAACCTATAAACGTCCATTTTAATTTTTTGCAGCTGGAGTGTTTATCTGTTAAGACCTAAAACTTGAAGCCCTAATTACCATGTAATTTCTAATTCACTTCTATCTTTAGGAAATGTCCTACTTTGCCTTGTTCTGTGCAGTTTCTTCTGATCTGTTTAAGGGAGTTTAACTCTCAAAAGCTAGTCAAGAAATATATTGTTTGTCTAATAAGAGGTCATTTTTCAGGCTGTCTGCTCTGAGGCAAAACCCATTAATGCTTTTTGCCTGTGGATTTTGTATCAGGTTTCAAAGGGAAAATACATGCCTGCTTTCACTCTGAAACTCCTAATGAGAACAGGCTTCCAGCTGACTTTTGCACCTGCTTTTCATGCAGGTAAATACTGAAATGAAAATAATACATTTAAATTGAATGTACAGTCTACATAGTAGGTGATTTTCTATTAAAATAAAATCAGTGTCGGGTCTTCAGACTCTTTCCCCACCCCACCCCCTTCCATTATTGCTGTTAGCTGGAGTGTCCCCCTCTAATGGTGCAGCTAATCCAAGGTTCTCTCTCCAGTGATGTGACTGTGCTGGGGATTCTGCCAACGTAATGATGGTACAAGCTTGCATGCTACTGCCCCCTACCCCCAGCCCATCCCCACCAGTCTCTGTCTCTCCCATACCACTCTCTCTACTTCAGGTCTGGCTCTACCAGTTAGTATCTCGTTGTCGTCATGCTCTAGTGCTTACTCTCCTTCCAGCCATCCTCGCAAGTCGTTCTCTCTCCCTCCAGCTGAACCCCATAGTCTCTCTATCCCTCCCACACCAGGCCCCTCTCTGCCACTCAGTCTCTCTCTGACTCCCTTGCCTATCTCCACCGGTCTTTCTCTCTCTCAGCCCATTCTCACCCATTTCTCTAGTCCACATTCTCTTCCCCACCCCACCTTCTTTCTTTCACCCCTTACTTAATTAACCTTGGTGCTAGTGGTGCTATTTCCCTCTCTCATGCTGCTCCTATTCCTCCAATTTAGGGGTGGTGCAGACTCGGGGGGGGGGGGGGAGTTGGAAGGTGTGGGCTATGACTGGACACACTCTCCTCATCTTCCTGTAGTCCAGGATCATGCAGGTTCCAGGGGAGACCTGAGATCGGTTTGACTTCCTTTCCCAGCTACAGCAGCAGCAGCAGTGCAGGCAGGTCTTGGGGCCACAATGGGACCAGTTTTCATCTTGGAGCCTGGGCATGATACATAGGTGGAGATAGAATCTTTTATAACCAAACCCTAATTACATGACCTAGCACCAGTGTTACACACAAGATTTTCTGATTTCATTCAGAACATACCCCCAGGAATGTCTCACCCTGTGCAACATTTATTGAGAGTAAATTTGCCTCATAAATGGGTTTACAAATTGTTCTCTAAAAATGTATTTTTTATTCACTTTTATTTTCACAAAAATATCAGAATAACCTACACACTTGTTTTTGTGGAATATTTTTGGCCTTAAATTTAAACGGGCCTGGTGATAAAAGGTGTTAACAGACATAGTGATACGTCGCAATGAGGTAGTGCACACTTTGAATAGATGTATTTGCCCTGCCTCATCAGTTTCTTCATGTTCTATCGGCTTCCAGCTCTGTTGAAGCCAGCCTTTATTGGGCTGTGATGCCATGATTCTTTATTTATAGTTACCTAGACAATTTTTCACTATTTTATTTCTCCTTTCAGAAGGCCTGGATTTAGACATAAACAATGTAGGCAACTGTCTTTGGTTCCAGATTTTCACAGGCATCAGAACTGATGTCCGACCTGTGAGTGTAGCTGTAGTGTAGTTGGGTTTAAAAAAGGTTTGGACAAGTTCCTGGAGGAAAGGTCCATAAACCATTATTAAAGAGGGCCCGGGTAATCCATTGCTTACCCCAGGACAAGCATTGTGGAAGCTGTGGACTTTGGGAACCTCCCAGGTATTTGTGACCTGGATTGGCCACTGTTGGAAACAGGATACTGGGCTTGATGGACTTTGGTCTGACCCAGTATGGAATTTCCTATTTTCTTATGCTGCCATGCCTCAAACCAGACCTACTGTCATACTTGTCTTGGAGAGCAGTCAGTTCTGGCTCTGTGGCAGCAACACAGGTGATAAAATTTGGCATTGGTCCTACAGTTCCCATGGTGACAGAAAGCTTGTGTGAGAAGGGGATGGGATACCACAGGGTCTGTCGGCATTTGAGGACTCTTGAGATCTTGTGCTGCATTTTCTCACCAGCACTGCCAACACTGTGGGGATGGGACAAGCAGTGCAGGAACTAGGAGATGAGAGGGGACAACCAAGAGAGGGCAGAGTCTGGGTAGAGAAGATCATGGGGAGAGTCCCCTCTGACCTTTGGGAGGACCCCCCCCCCCCCCTAGTTGTCCATGGAGACCCACAATTTAAATCCATTTCCTGTCTTTCAGCTCACTTAGCTTAGTTATCACAGCAACAGTCCTTGGCCAGGAGACCATGCACTATGGCTCCTTGTACAACCCCACAATCATTTGTCCATTGTGACACTGGGTGTTACTGTTGTGCTATGACTGGGAATTGGCTGTGAACACAGCCTCTTTCCTTCTCCAACTGGCCCTGAAAGTGAACCCACATCTCCACATGGTTGTTAGCCCCCCAAAAAAGAAATCCTTTGTGGTTGCAGTAGCTTTTTGATAGATATGACATGAAATGAAAATCACATCTAGTAGAAGTTGAACTTCAAAGACCTCTGTTATATATACAGCCTTACATGTAAATGATGATTCTACTCATTAGAACGTAGCGAGTTGTAATGCAGCTTGCACCCCCTTTGCAGTATGATATTTGTAGTTTCTGATTCTACCCAATGAAATTGGTGCTAAAGGCCCTATAATGCACCCAAATAAGAAAAAGTGAACCAGACAGGTTTGTCCCGCTATTTCATCAGAACATAAGAAATGCCATACTGGGTCAGGCCAAAGGTCCATCAAGCCCAGTATCCTGTTTCCAACTGTGGCCAATACAAGTCACAAGTACCTGTTGGGTTTCCAAAAAGTAGACAGACTCTATGCTGTTTATCCCCAGTCCACTTCAATAATGGTTTATGGACTTTTCCTCCAGGAACTTGTCCAAAACTCTTTTAAACTCGGCTACGCTTACAGAATTCCAGAGTTTGATTATGCATAGAGTGAAAAACTATTTTCTCTGATTAGTCTTTCATTAGAAGAGACTTGAAGACCTAAATATGTACACTCTGGTGGAGAGGAGGGATAGGAGAGATATGATTCAGACCTTTAAATACTTAAAGAGAAATAATGAACAAATATAGAAAGACTAGGGGACATGCAATGAAGCTACAGGGTAAACTATTTAAGACTAATAAAAGATAATATTTTTTCACTCAATGGGTAATCAAACTCTGGAATTTGTTACCGGAGGATGTAGTAAAGGCTGTTAGTGTAGCTGGGTTTAAAAAAGGTTTGGACAAGTTCCTGGAGGAAAGGTCCATAAACCATTATTAAGAAGTGACCGAAGATATCAATGCTTGACCCAGTACAAGCATTGTGGAACTTGTGTCTCTTGGGGAAACTGCTAGGTACATATGACCTAGATTGGCCACTGTTGGAAACAGAATACTGGGCTTGATGGACCTTGGTCTGACCCAGTATGGCATATCTTATGTTCTTATGTTCTTAACCTCTTCCAAAGACGGGGAAGCTGTAAAACTAGAGGGCATAACATAAAGCTGCAAGGGGTAAATTAAAAGGCAACGTCAGGAAATACTTTTTCACTGAAAGGGTGGTGGATGCTTGGAATGCCCTCCTGAGGGAAGTGGTTGGGCAAGTACAGTGACAGAATTCAAAATGGCATGGGACAGACACAGTGGATCCCTTTACAGCAGCAGGACAAAATCAAAGTAAACTTAACTATCTAATTTCTCAACAAATAGGGGTGTCCTACACGGAGTGGTGGGTTCACCCCTAAACAAAGACATGGGGAGGGGTGGCCTGCATAGAGCGGCAGGTGCACCTACTCTTGCCATCTTACTGGGCAGACTAGATGGACCATACTGGTCTTTATCTGCCATCATTTACTATGTTATTTATTTATTTATTTTTCTTATATACCGCACTCTTTAGCATCAGCGCGGTTTACATGGAACCATAATTAACAAATATCAGTTTTACATAGAACAGGGAAGTACAACTTGGATAACTTAGGGAGACATGCACAACAATTATTTACATATATAACAGTAAGCTTTGTGAATAGCTTATGCTAAATCTATGGATAGGCACTAGGACTAGAGGAGGGGTGTGGCTATGGTGGATTAAGATTGATCTGGTAGTATTGTATAAATAAGTAGTGCTTGAGTGCCTTCCTGAATTGCATGAGATCGGTGATGGTTCGGATTTCTGGGGGCAGTGTATTCCAACACTTGGGAGCATAAAGACTGAATGCTCTGTTGGATGTTGTTAGCGTGCATTTTGTTGAAGCACTTGGTATAATTAGGGTGTTTGCTGATGTAGATCTTCTGGATCTGTTGGGCGGAGTGGGTTGAAGTAGATTGACTAGTGTTGAAGCAGTTATGTTGTGGATGGCTTTAAAGGTAAGTACTAGGGTCTTGAATAGTATTCTTCCGTGTGTTGGGAGCCAGTGGAGCTGCAATAAGATGGGTGTGATATGGTCACACCTCGCTGCTCCAAATAGAACTCTAGCAGCGGCGTTCATGGCAAGTTGTAAGGGAGTCAATGTAGATTGTGGGAGCCCTTGGAGAATGGCATTGGCGAAATCAAAATGGGGTAGGATAAGGGCTTGATATACAGTTCGGAAATCACTTGGGTCCAATAAGGTTCGGAGGTGTTTGAGTGTCCGGATCTTGAAATATACGGCTTTAACAATGTGGGATATGTGTAATTTCATGTCCAAACGTTGATCCAAAGTGACTCCTAAGTAACGGATTGCAGGTTTTGTTTGGAGTTCGGCTTCTCTCACTTTATATGAGGTGGAGGGGTAAAATATGGATTTTTCGTGACGAAGAGTACCTCTGTTTTCTTATGTTGGATCCGAAGGTTTTGCGTTAGAAACCATTCGGATACTGCGTCAAAACAATCAATAAGAGGTGAGAGGTCCATTTGCTTTGTGGAGAATGGCATGTAAAGAAGGATGTCATCGGCGTATATCTGACATTGCACATTGAAGGATCTTATGATGTTACAGACGGGTTGAATGTAAATGTTAAACATGAGAGATGATAATGATGATCCTTGTGGGACGCCCTGGTTTTGGTGGAAAGGCTTTGATTTTGTTATATGTTAAATTTATTTATTTATTTATTTAAATGGATTTTTTTCACCTCAAGAATAATTAATCTCAGGTGTTTGATAGAAGGGGCCTTTCAACTTAACCTTTGATTTGTTACTTTCTTTTAACACCTATTTAGGACAATTTCACAGATCTTTTGCTTCCTAACTGGAAGGCCTCTTTGTAAAGGTCACTAGAAACAAGTTTAGTTCTCCATGGACCAGCAGGATTGCGTCAGCCACACTTGGTGACGTCCTCCGGGCGGAGCCGTGCATACGGAAGTGCTCTCTAGAGCTCAGAAAGGTGAGCCCTTTCTGTGCCCACCTTAGGTAGCCCATCCTACCGGTCCGCCCCCTAGTCCGGCCAGTTTTCGTTCTTCCGCCTTACCAGCAAGACGGACCCTGCTCTGCTCTCATTTGTTTATTTCTTTGTTTTTAATTTTTTGCTAGACAATGCCTAAACACTATGCTAAAAAGTGCCCTCACTGTGGCAACAAGAATCATACCTCTCACGGATGCTCCCACTGTGGAAAAATGAAGAAAGGCTACCATGGGGTGTGCTCAGCCTCCACGCCTCATGCTGACCCTCCGCCGGCCCATCCTCAGCCGAACCTCCACTGCTGCCGACTGGACTCCCTCCCGGCGGGACGCGCCGTATGGGGCCTCCGTTCCCAGCCCGGTGCACAGTAAGGACTCTGCTGCTACTCCCGGATCAAGCGCCGCCATCCGCAGTCCCACGGAGGTAAGCTCTGCTGCTACTATATCTCCGGCTGCTTTTTTGGACGCTCTGGGGCTCGCGGATAAAGTATTATACACGCGGCAGCCCTCTGCAACTCCAGTCCATGCTGCCCAAGATGGCGCCCTCCTGCAGTCCTCCCAGCCTCGGCCGGGGTCCTCCAACTCCGCCCACCCCGGGGGCGGGGCCTCAACGCCAGGATACACTGTGCAGTGCTCTGTCCCTCCATGCCCCGGCGAAGCCAGTTTTCAACATGCCCCCTCCACCGCGGCTTTGACCCTGCTCCAACTCAGCAGCCCGGCCAGCCTGATCGCTGCCGGATTTGAATCCAGAGAGCCTCGCAGCAGCGCATCGCATGGCTCTGGGAACCCTCTGCACAGCAATGCCCTCGGGAGATCTGCAGAGGCTATTAACCCCTCAAGCGCCAGTGCTCGGTTCAACAGTGCCAGCAGCCACATCAGGAGCACCTCAGGGCATAGATCTTCCCACCGCAGGAAGCGGACCAGGCACAGTGGGCGCAGCAGTAGCAGTGACTCTGGCCACGGAGCCCAGCCGTCAAAACGCCGCAGGCACACCAAGCACCACCGCCACCACTCCCAACGCCGCAAAAACCGCCGGGATGATTCTCACAGCGACAGCAGCGGACATCGGAGCACTCCCAGATGCAGCAGATCCAGCCACAGTACATCCTCTGCTATCCTCAACTTGCTAACCCAGCTGGTGAGACAGTCTGCTTCAACGGCACCCACGGCACACGTCTCGCTCCCACCCAGCGCAGACCGCGCACAGAAATCTCCGGGAGCAGCGCTTACCTCCACCCCGGAGGAGAGGATCAGAGAACCCGCCCGTGGACCCTCACCCGATCCGGTCCATGAAAACCATTCACCTGACAGCACCGCTGATGACCACGACATCGAAGCAGCAGTGGTGGGTTCGGCTTCCATAGAGCATACGAACTCTGAGAAGACGCAGTCTGCTGAGACAGAGGACCCCCCGCCTCCGGAGGACCTCACCTACCCCAAGTTTTTAGCCAAACTGGCCTCTACCCTCGCTTTGAATATCACCGATGCCTCAGGGGAGACAGTTCCAGAGGTTCTGAAATACCTCGTGACACCAAAACCCGCCTTTGCACTGCCAGTGCACCAGAGGCTACTGGACAATCACTCCAAACTGTGGCAGACACCAGCATCTGGTCGACCGTTTCCCAGGCGGCTCGACTACAAGTATCAAGTGAAGCCTGCCCCTGGATTCTCTCAACCCCAGCTTCCACACAACTCCATTGTCGTGTCTTCAGCGCTCAAACGCACCAAGTCCTCGCGCACTCACGCCAATAGCCCCCCTGGCCGAGACAACAAGCTCCTGGATGACATCGGGAAGAAGGTGTTCCAGGGGGCTATGCTTAGCGCCAAAATCGCAGCTCACCAATTCCAGCAAGTCCTGTTCCTGGACACCTGCATGGCGACCTTGTGAACATCGGCTGCATCCCTTCCCAAGGAATCCCAGGCTCTACTCTCCAGTGCCCTTCTCGATATGTCGGAATGCAGCAAGCACCTGGCAAGCGCAACCTTTGACTCATTCGACACGGCCTCGCGCACTGCCGCTACGGCTATATCTGCGAGGCGCTGGGCATGGCTGAGAGCCTCTGGCCTTCGCGAGGACACGCATGACGGTATAGCCAATGCACCCTGCACAGGGGAATCGCTCTTTGGAGACAAAGTTAAAGACACCGTCAACGATATGAAAGAGCACTGCACCACTCTGCAAACCCTTGCAGAAGATGGTTTTGAGCGCCACAGTGGAGCGCATAAGGGCAACTTCCAGAGAAGATCGTACTACTCTTCCAACAAAAAGTACCCCTCCAACAGGAAATGGCAGCCTAACAAATACAGAAACAACTCCTACAGCGTTCCCGCTCACCAACACAACTCCCAGCGGGACCACAAACAAAAGAAGAACAACCCACCCCCTGTGAAGAGTGGGCCATCCTTTTGACGCCTTTCCTCCGGTGGTCACCCGAATCGGGGGTCGCCTGACTCACTTCCTAAACGAGTGGCAAAGCATCTCCTCCGACTCCTGGGTTCTCGAAATCATTCGAGAAGGTTACCGGATACGTTTCAGCTCAACACCTCGCCAAAGTACCCATCCCATCAGCGCTACACCACCGCATCTGCGCCTAGCCATGGCCACTGAACTGATGCACCTGCTGTCCTCCGGTGCTATAGAGCGGGTATCGTCGGACCAGATAAACTCTGGCTTTCACTCAATGTACTTCCTCATCCCCAAACGGACAGGCGGGGTCCGTCCCATCCTCGACCTCCGCAAGCTCAACAAGTTCATCGTCAAAGAAAAGTTCAGGATGTACTCTCTCAACTCCATCCTGCCCCTGATTCAACCCGGCGACTGGATGGCATCCCTGGACCTACAGGATGCCTACACCCACATCCGCATCTACAAGTCGCACAGGCAGTACCTTCGCTTCAATGTACTGGGCCAACATTACCAGTACAAAGTCCTTCCCTTCGGCCTCTCGCCAGCTCCACGAGTATTCACGAAGTGTGTGGCGGTACCCGCAGCGCACCTCCGCAAACGGAATGTATCCATCTTTCCCTACCTGGACGACCGGCTCCTCACAGCCCCATCAGCACCGGAGCTTCAAGAAGCCCTGAGTATAACCGAGTCCCTGATCTCTTCCCTGGGGTTCGTGATCAACTACAGCAAGTCGCACCGCATCCCCTCACAGAGGTTGGAGTTCATCGGAGCAGATATCGACACCCAACTCTCGAAGGCATTCCTGCCACAACGCAGGCTTGTGGCTCTGACCTCACTCGCGGCCAGCCTGGCTTCTGCGGAGACCTCCTCAGCGAAGTCCATCCTACGCCTTCTGGGCCACATGTCCGCCACCACGTCTGTTATCCACATCGCCAGGTTGCGGATGCGGCCACTACAGTGCCATCTACGCACTCACTGGAACCAACACTTGCAACCCCTCTCCACCCGCATCCCCATGACCGCCAGAGTCAAGACCCAGCTGCACTGGTGGACTGTTCCGGAGAACCTCTCGGGAGGAAAGGACATGCATCCACCCGAGCACCAGCTGACCTTAACTACGGACACATCCATCTTGGGCTGGGGTGCTCACATTCTGCAATTCAGCACACAAGGGGCCTGGTCGCCGCAGGAGACACTCCTGCACATCAACCTCCTGGAGCTAAGGGCCATCAAGTATGCCCTCAAAGCGTTCTTAGCGCACGTGCAGAACAAGTCCGTCCTCATCCAGACAGACAACCAAGTGGCCATGTTCTACATCAACAAGCAGGGGGGCACAGCTTCTCGCTCCCTCTGCAAGGAAGCTCTACAGATCTGGTCCCTGGCCCTGACACACGGGTGCAATCTCCGTGCCTCTTATCTACCAGGCAATCAGAATACCTTAGCCGACAAGCTCAGCAGACAACTTCAGCCGCACGAGTGGACACTCCTCCCGGAAGTCACCGACAGTCTCTTCCGTCATTGGGGGCGCCCGAGCATCGACCTGTTCGCTACGGAGCAGAACACAAAATGCCCCCTCTTTTGCTCCAGGCACCCGTCCAGCAAGCGAATGGCAGCGGATGCATTCGACGTGTACTGGGGGGAGTGGTCTCTGGTGTATGCCTTTCCCCCGACACCTCTCATTCCGGCGACACTCCAGCGGCTGGCTCGCGACAAGGCTCGAGCCATCCTAGTGGCACCCTACTGGCCACGACAGATGTGGTTTGCACTCCTACAACGCCTAGCACAAGTGGAACCCATACGCCTGCCACTCAGGCCAGACCTACTCACGCAGGACGGGGGCAAAACGATGCACCCAAACCTCAAAGCCCCAGCGCTCACTGCCTGGAGGTTGAGCAGATGAGCCTCTCTTCACTCATGCTCCCGTCAGAGGTGCAGGATGTGGTTCTAGCGGCCAGGAGGCCCTCCACCAGGAAGTCCTACGGCCTCAAGTGGAAGAGATTCAGCATCTGGTGTGCAGCACAAGGCCTGCAGCCCACCACTTGCCCGCTTCCCGAGGTCCTGCAGTACCTGACTTCGCTATCTAACCTTGGCCTTAAGACTCAATCCGTCAGAGTGCATCTCTCTGCGATTGCAGCTTTCCATGCCCAACCCAAAGGGGCTACCTCCATTGCAGCACTACCCTTGACAAACCGCTTTATGAAGGGCCTGGCAAATCTAAAACCCCCGCTCAGGCGTCCCGTTCCAGCCTGGGACCTCAACACTGTACTCCTTCGCCTGACCAAGGAACCCTTCGAGCCACTGCAGTCGGCCGAAATGAAGTATGTCTCATGGAAAACCCTGTTTCTCGTGGCCATTACATCTGCCCGAAGAATCAGCAAGCTACAGCCATTGATGTCCCATCCCCCCTACACACAATTGCACCAGGATCGAGCATCCCTGAGGACCAACCCCAAGTTCGTGCCCAAGGTGGCCTCTGCCTTCCACGTGAATCAATCCATTGAGCTTCCGGCTTTCTTCCCAGAACCTCACACCTCCGAAGAAGAAAGCCGCCTGCACACACTTGATTGTCTGCGAGCCCTCCGGGTATACCTGCTCTGCACGGAACCCGTTCGCAAAGGCGAACAACTGTTCGTATCCTTCGACCCTAGCAGGCCGGGCAGACCTGTCAACAAGAGAACCCTTTCGCACTGGATCGCCTCATGCGTCTCCCATTGCCTCGATCCCACAGGCACACAGAACCTGCCAAGAGTGGGCCCTCACAAGCTCAGAGCTATGGCCACCACAATAGCCAACCTTCGTTCTGTTCCTCTGCTGGACGTCTGCAGAGCGGCCACCTGGACCTCTCCGCACACGTTCCAAAAGCACTACTGCCTCGACCTCAAGGCTCAGGAGGACTGCGCCCTAGGAACTGCCGTCCTCTCCACGGCACTGGACACAAGAGAAGCTGCCTAGGCCCTGTATCAGTCCCTTGTTATTGCCTATTGCACAACCGCTGTATTGCACTAGTTATTGCACTAATTATTGCACTGTTGCACAGTTCTTGCACTAATTGCACATTGTTTTAACGTTGCTGTTGGTTATCGCATTTTGCACCTGTTGTTCTTATGTTATTGCACAGTTCTTACTGCAATAAAGTCGTTGCACTAAGCTCTACGCCTAATCCTCAATGTGCTACTAGGCTCCTCCTCCTCCACCTCAGCATACCTGCAGCTAGGGAGGCACCAAGTGTGGCTGACGCAATCCTGCTGGTCCATGGAGAAAATGAGGTTACTTACCTGTAACGGGAGTTCTCCGTGGACAGCAGGATAAGTCAGCCACACAATCCCGCCCACCTCCCCTGGAGGAGGTCAACCTGCCGAATCCGCTCCCTGTCCGGGAACTGGCTAGCTGGGAACACACTGGCCGGACCAGGGGGCGGACCGGTAGGATGGGCTACCTAAGGTGGGCACAGAAAGGGCTCACCTTTCTGAGCTCTAGAGAGCACTTCCGTATGCACGGCTCTGCCCGGAGGACGTCACCAAGTGTGGCTGACTTATCCTGCTGTCCACGGAGAACTCCCGTTACAGGTAAGTAACCTCGTTTTCTTTGTACTCGGAAACTATTTATTCTACTTGTAAAAAAGCTCTCTGGAAACAAAGTTATTTTAGTAACTATTTACTCTATTTTTCTTTCAGCGCTAAGGTATAGTCTGATTTAATTTAAATGAAAAACTCTCTGGTGGTACTAAGACCTGTCTAACTCAGCAAAAACACTGAATTCTAAAATATACAGAGTCATCTGCCTTAACCCAAAGATTACCCTTTTTTCCCCAAGATTTAGAATATATTCCAGAAGAAAAATACTTACAAGTACTGATCTATTTCCAGTTGTAGTAGTCATTCTGGGTAGTCGTTCAAGACTCAAAGACTCATAAGGAGCTTTGTCAAAGGCTTTCTGAAAATCAAGATACATTATATCAATTGGCTCACCTTTGTCTATCTGTTTATTCACACCTTCAAAAAAATATAAGAGATTAGTGAGACAAACTTTCCTTGATGAAATCCATGTTGGCTTTCTCCCATTAAACCATGACTATCTACATCAGTGGTCACCAACCTCCAGAGGGCCGCGGGCCGCACAGCCGACTTCCGGGAGCCTCGTGGGCCGCACCCCCCTTGTTAACCAGCACAAGCGTCTGGCACCCGCCGGGCTGCTTGTTAGCACACGTTAACTGAAGCAGGGCCGCACGAAGAGACATTGCTAGTGAACTCCTTCTCCCCAGAGCTCTGACCGGGACAGAGCCGTAGCCCCGGCTCCCTGCTGCAAGTCTTGCGATGCACTGACCAGGTTACTCACAGCTGCTGCCCCGAAGGCCGTTTAGGGAGTCAAAATCGAAGTTTCCACAGCCAACCTATGCAGCTGCTTACAAAACAGCTCCTGCCTGTCGCTCCACGCCATGTTGCCCTGAAACCAAGACACTGGGTAAGGCTGTCAATCTCCCTGGGGGTCCGTGCTGATTGGATGGGACGGCCTGGTGGCCCCGCCCCCCAGCAGCCATCTGGGTTGGAATGCAGCTGAAACCCAATATCCCAGCAGGGGACGGCGAGGGAAACGGTGTTCTCCACTGGACTGATGACGAGACCTGCAGGGAACAGGAAGGTAAGCTCCTCCTCGCTCCCCATCGTGTAAATTCCTTGGCGGGCCGCACCGGGGTAGAGCCTCGCGGGCCGCACGAAGGGACCTCACGGGCCGCAGGTTGGTGACCCCTGATCTACATGTTCAGTATTCTTTATAATGGTTTCTACCGTTTTATCCATTACTAATGTCAGGTTCACCAGTCTCTAGTTTCCTGGATCACCCCTGGAACCTTTTTAAAAATTGGCATTATGTTGGCCACTCTCCAATCTTCAGGTACTACAGATGATTTTAATGAGAGTTTGCAGATTACTAATATGTCTACAATCTAATTTATTAGTTCTTTCCAGAGTCTGGGATGTTTAGCAAATGTGCCTGCATATCATAAGAATATAAGGTGTGCCATATCTGTGTCAGACCAAAGGTCCATCAAGCCCAGCATCCTGTCTATAACAGCCCACTTTCAGTAGGTAGAATTTTTGACCCACCCTCGGTCCTGATATTTGACCAATTTCCTAAAGCAGTGTGGTATTTCTGGTCCTTAATTCCACTCGTTGAAATCATTACTACGGATCCCATGGTGCAATAGAATGAGATTGTTGGAAAGCCAAGACTCTCCTAAAATTTCACTCCTTGGACTGAGTAACTTGGATGCTCTGCACTGGCTAATCCAGGTCTCAAATACCCAGAAGGATAGTTGCCGGATTCCAAAGTTGTTATTTCTGTGGCCTGACTTGTCTGCTCAGATTTAGTCAGATGGCACGTAGTTTGGGCTATCTAGCTAAATTTGTCAGTCTGCCCTTAGTAAGACTCTAGCCCAGCTCCTTTTTTCCTGGATAACTTTGTCCGCCTAGCAGTTTTGTGTGGACAAGGTTACCTTCAAAAAGAGAGGATTATTTTAAAGGAGAATATCTATGCTGCTAAAAGCTAGCTTCTCAGCATCAACGTATGTGTGTGTCTGCACAGCAGCTAGAAAATTTAGTTCCAGAATAAACCTCTCATAACGTCTGCCTCTTCTCACTCATGCCGAATTATAACACAAGTTACAGGTCCATAGAATACATCCATTTTGTGTAGTTAGCAAGAGAGTAGTGGAGTCAGCATTTTTGCCTCATTGCAGGTAGAGACAACACTGCCCACTGAGTCATAAAATTGAAGTTTCCAAGTGCAGGAGCACAGAAAAATAGCTCAGGACCTGCAGGACCAGCTGACTGAGAGACTAGTACAGGAACTGGATGGCTCAGGGGATGGGCAGAGAGATACAGAGCCTCTCACCTCAAGGACTGAATGGCTCAGGAAATAGGCAGGGAGATATGGACAGTGTTCCCTAAGGATTGACGGCTTGTCTGCAAAGTGTTTGGTCCATGTGCAAAAATTTCTACAGACCAAATTTGCGAGCAACTGTGTATAGCAGAAGTTATTGATTAAAAATTGTATATAACAAGGTAAGATTTATGCACGTATTCAATGTCCAGGGCTAGCCCAACCATCAAGCAAACTAGGCCGTTGCACAGGGCAGCAGCTTCTTTTCGGGGAAGGGACAAAAAGCAGGGCATTCAAAGCTAAACAATAGATTCTGACAGCCAGGAGGGCGTAAGACTTAAGCTTCGCTTAGGGCACCAACCCCTTGAACCAACTCTGGAGCTGGCCTTGTTGACACCTATTTTATTTCAAAGTTTTTCTATACCACCCCTTCCTGAGACCAGGGATGGTTTACAATGAACAACAGCAACTTTACATCGAACAGTTTTACTGTGCAATGTTGCGGTATATCAAATAAAATATAACCATAACCATAAATCAAACATTCAACACTGAATGGAACTGTTTACATAGGAAACTATTTACAAGAATAGCAGAATTCTAATTTTCATTGTGTAGTAGGTTTGCTCGGTGGAGCCAAGGAGGGTTTAGTGAGGTGCTTGCTGTGCGACATTATTTCCAGTATTTTCTCAGTAGTGTAAAGTGAACAGTAGTGTTTTTAATTCATATGCATTCCTGACTTTATAAAGTCAGGTATGCATATGCTTTATAAAATAGGGTCATAAGTGGTCAAAACACATGCAAATTTAAGGTGTGAGCACTTATGCCGGCCCCATGTGGTGTAAATGCCCACACCTAGATTGTTTAAGAATGCATGTAATTTACACATGAAATTTTGTGTTCCACCCATGGTCGGCCCAAACTCCTTCCCTGTACATGCCCACAATGAAAGTATACATAGTATACAAGTATATATCGGAGTGGAGGAGTGGCCTAGTGGTTGGGGCAAGGTACTTCAGGCCAGAAGGTCGGGGGTTCACATCCCACTAGAGGACAGCAATCTTGGGCCGGAAGGACTGGGGTTTCTAGTCCCACAGGTGCTCCTTGTGGTCTTGGGCAAGCCACTTAACCCTCCATAGCCCATGTTCCCTGTAAAATAGTTATCTCCAAGTTATAATGCCCTGTTCAGCGTAATTTCAGTTTGTTCAATGTAAACCGCACTGATGCAGAATAGCGCAGTATATAAGAGAATGTAAATAAATAAATACATGACTGACCTGACATGCATGTTTTTAGAATAGTGACCTCATCAAATGCATTTGTAAATGCCCATTTACCTGCATATATGACTAAACAGCTAGATTTACTTGCATTGTTCACGTGTACATGTATTTATTTATTTATCTAACTGTATTTATATCCCGCTTTTCACCGGATCAAAGGGGTAGGGGACAGTAATCAATTCTTAGGGTGGAGGGGCTGTCACCGGGGAGGCCAACATTAATGATCTGAACAGACATTAAGGACTTAAACAATGAACATCAGTCTCTTAGTAGGTAGATCTGTGGGTATGTTAGAAGGTCTGGAGGGATAGTCAGTGATGGATGTTTGTTTCTGGTCCGAGATATTCCTGGAACAGGACGGTTCTTAGTTGTTTCCTGAATGTTGAAGGATGTCCGTTGTTTCTGATTTGACTTGGTAGGGTGTTCCAGAGGGATGGAGCGTATAGTTCGAAGGCTCTGTTGCAGGTCCGTTGATTGTATTTAGTTTGTTCGTGGGGGATGGCTTTTTATAAAACTACCTCCAAGATGACAAAATTAAGGAAATTCTTACATTTTTAATATCATTTATGTCTGCTGATGCCTGTAATGAGTTTCTTCTCTTTCTTTCCTATGTAGGTGCCTTTTGGTGAAGTAAAGCACGTTAAAGAATGGCTGCAGGTTCAGGGACAGGTTTTCAAGCCTGAATCAGAGCATCCTAAGAGGCCAATCCTGGGCCTAGAGTGCCCCCAGAGTGAGGTGAGTGGGGCACGTTTCTGGGGCTTCTTCAAGTCACTCTGTGGCGATCCGGACACTTTCTTCCGCAGCTGCTTTGTCCACAACCTCTGCCCACTTGTCTTCATGACCCACTCTGGGAAGAACCTGACTCCTGGTGACCTGCCTGCAGCACAGAGGGAGCAGCTGCTGCAGTTCTGTGATGATGCTCTCTGCCAAGTCGTGCATGTGCTGGGTGCCAAAACAGTGATCGGGGTTGGGAGGTTTGCTGAGCAGCGGGCGAGGCGGGCCCTGGCAGCGGCTGGCATGGAAGTCAGCGTGAAGGGAGTGATGCATCCCTCTCCTCGAAACCCACAGGCAAATAAAGGTTGGGACAGTATTATGCATACCCAGTTGAAGGAACTTCAAGTCCTCCCACTCTTGATAAGCTAAAATCCTTGAGATCCTGGAAAAGACTCGTTTCAATACACTACAGATACCTTATCAGCAGAACCACTGGATAACTTGGGAGAACTCTCACTCAGACTGCAGAGGCTTAGATTGTTTTCTGTCAGACTGTCCTCTTGAGTTTTTGAATTGCTATTGCTCAACTGTGCTGCCCAACCTTGGGGGATGGGGGAGTATGCAGGGAGTATGCGCCACCTTTTGCAGGGAAGGCGTGCCACCCTCACCTGTCCAGAGTCCCCAAACAGTGCTCCTGTACTGTCATAAATGGGGAAAATATGGCAGCAAAGCAATAGGCTATGAGGGAGAAAGCATGAAAACAAAGGAAACGGTAAACATTAAAAGCAAAGGAAATCTTGAAGTAAGTAAAAATAGCAGAGTTCTCAGCCTCCTCATGCCCTCAGCTATGATATGCAAGGAGTTTCAGTGGAAACACTACTTTACAAATGTATTTCCTAGTGCAGTGGTATTCATTCCCAGTCCTCCAGGGTCACCAACAAGTTGGATTTTCAGGATTTCCCTAAGGAACATGCATGAGAGATTTGCATATAATGGCAGCAGTGGCCATGCAAATCTCTCTCATATATACTCTACTATTATTATTACTTATTGTTCATATAGTGCTACAAGGCATATGCAGTTCTGTACACATACATGTAAGAGACAGCCCTGCTCCACAGAGCTTACAAGCAATTCAAGACACACCAATAGAACATAAGTATTCATTAGAGATAGTCTGACCCATTGACAGCCCTGAAGGACTGGGAGCGAAGGCAGGTCTTAAGCTAAAGAAAGAGGACAGAGAATAAGCTAATACAGGCCAGAGGCTGCAAGTATGCTAGATTCCCATCGGGCCTGGGCATGTAGACATAGTGGCCCTGATTCTGTCCCAGACTTAGATCCCCTCTGTGTCTGAACCAGACGCACAGAGGGAATTTCGATTCTGATTCCGTGGGGCACATTTAGCCCCGCGGGATCAGAATCACGAACAGGCATGTACATGCAGGCCGGGACTGCGATTCAGTCCCAGCCTGCATGTACATTAGTAGCACGACTAACTCAGGAGTTAGTCGTGCCGTCCATCCCCACTATTCATGGCTCAGAATAACCCCCAATTTTTGTTGGGAAGTTTTGGGAGAGGGGTTAGAGAGAACTAGAGTTGCTGTCTTTAAGGGGGGGAGGATTTTGTAAAGAATTTTCCACATATAGACTGTATCTTACATGTGGAAAATGACTATTATAAATTGCATGGGGATATATGTGTGTAAAAAGCAGCTTCATCGAAAAATAGTGCCTATTGTTATATGACTTGTATGTAGGTGTTCCCAGGGTTGTAGTTTTGGGTGGAGTGCTGATGTATACATATATTTTATAAAATAAGCGTGCAGTGAAGGGATGTTTGGGTTTTTCAGTGGCAAGGCTGGCTCTGCCATTGAGTGCACTAGTGCCAGGCTTTGGAGAGCGGCACCAGGGCAGAAAGTCATGGCTTCCAATCACTCAGCCTCTCCCTTACCCGCTGCTGCTGCCGCCTTGCCATATCTCCTGGGTCCCACTCGTAACTGTTTTTTCTCTGAGCGCTTACTTCCTAGTAAAAATCAACTATAAATGTGTACGCTCAACAATATCCCTATGGAACTTTGAACTTAAGCTAAGTCACAAATTCATTATTTTGAATCATTGGAGGTCTCAGACTTCTTTGCACTCAGATATGGACTCTCAATATGTCCAAAAACAGTGCATTTTAGCATCAATGACCTACCAATAAAATATTCTACTTTCAAAATTGTGAGCGGAACTCTTCTTATGATCACTTTCTTTTAAAGCTTCAACGTATCAAAAAAATACTTAGCTCCGATCATTATTCATTGTCTAATAATTCAGTTCCCACTCTGACTCTCAGATCCCAATGCCTACTTTCGGTGCCAATGCGTTTCACTGTATCGTTTCCTCAGGGGATCACCATTTGTTTCCAATTTTATCCTACAAAATAAATTTCAAAGAACTTTTAAACGTTCTAAATGCCTCACAATTAATTTTCATTCACCACATTATCATTATACAAAGAAATCCTCCTACCAGAACCGTGCTTGATGCTGGACCACTTGTCTGGACTGGTCTAGCAGGACGATATAGAAGGTGACATTTTACTTACTAGTTAATGTCTTTTCCTTGAGTCCTGCTAGACCATTCCAGGCCCACCCCTGAGACTGTATTTGCTCTGTTCTTCTGCCGTGGTATCCTTGGGTCCACCTAGGGACTGCTTTCTGTTTATGCTTTCCTGTACATAGTTCTCTACTGTTGATTACTCTTTGCTCATGATTGAGGTTGTGTGAGGCTTGCCATGTTTCTCCCATATGCTTTGGGATGAATACCGAAGAGACATCCGGTGGCTGAGGCGGATAGAGGCATAGGAGTGATGTCAATGAAACCTGGACCAGCACTGACTTGATGGCACTAAAAAAAAAATCACCTTCATAGCAAAAATATAAGTTTAAAGATTTGCTGCATATGACTTTTGGAAAAGCCATGTCTTTAAAGCTTTCTTGAACTTTTTGAAAGAGCTGTCCAAATGACTATCCTATGGCAGGGAATTCCATAATGTGGGACCTTTAGTAATAGACAAAAAATTGTAACAGTCCTGGAAGAATATGTTTGAGCATTGCTAATGGACGTCACCTCACCTATTTAGCTTTCTTTAATGGATCATGCTTTTGACGCCTGTAGCACTGAGAGGAAGGGATAAACTTTCTAGTCCCTGAGGTCTCTTCCCACTTCCACCCCCTAATGCAGAATGCATTAAAGGCCTTGTCAGGAGAGACGTTCACTCTGTTCAATTTCTACCCCCCTCCCCTTTAATTTCTAAAAAGCAAAGTGCCGCTTCTCATGGTTAGCATATCTTCCCATCCCCTATCCCCCAACTCTGAGGGCTTCTCTGATGTGGCAGGGTAGACTCCCTGCTCAAGCGCGAGCATCTCTCCCTTAATAACATTTTGGGAATGTAATGCTTTAGCTATCTAGATGCTAAGTGCTGTTGCACTCCTGTTTTTGTAGCTGTAAGTGCTGTCAGGGGCTTTGACGGATTGCCCTATGCATAGCGGACAAATGTAGTCCCCAGTGCCCTGCTAACTTAATTCACTGGATTATGAGGTGCTGCTGTGCAGTCTGGTTGGGTGAGTGAATTTACTGCTGTGCTGCTGTTCCTGGACTCTTGGGACCCACCTCTCAGAGGAACCACTGCTCTTCCTGTGGTCCAGACTGGGTTAAGAACATCGCTATTGCTGGTGCCAACATGCGGTCCATTCTACAGCTTGCACCGTTACCTCTGCATTATGGAGAGCCCTATTCGGTATATAATCAGGACACACATTGCTCGTCGGCGAGGGGCAGCAGGACGTAAGTGTGGAGTAGGGATGTGCATTTTTATTTCATTTTCTTTTATTTTAGCTTGCTTTATTTTTTAGCATGTTCTAAAATGAAACAAACAAACAAAAAACAAAAGTAAAATGAAAAAGATAAACTTGTTCCCCCCTGCCCCCTCACCACGTCCTAGTGCAGAATCTGCCTGCTGAAGGTGAGGGGATTAATTTCATAGAGGGAAACATCTTCAGCATTACATACCTTCTGTACGTGGAATTTGTGACATTTGTTTGTGTAATGAATATGTTCTTTGTATTGATTCTTAGTAAAGGTTTCTTTTTATGTTAGCTGGTGTGTTTCAAAGTTCGCAAGGTGCCAATGTCGCAGTGTAATTTGATTGCTAACTTCAGATTCGGTCTTTCGTAGTTAGGACAGTGTTTCCCCGCTTCGCGTTAAGTCTGGCTCTTTACTTACCTTTGTGCAAAGAAGGTTTATTACACAAACATGAAATTCTTGATAAATCAGTTCCATGATCTGCTGCAGCTGGCTAGGCAGATCCCGAAAAAGTCCTGAAGGCTGAAATGTCAGTGAAGCGTCTGGAAATGACTGATGAGGTTAGGCAGGAGAAAGCTCCCATAGCACTGCGGAGGAGTTGAGGGAGATCTAGCTGCCCTTTAGACTCTTCATTGTCCAGGCAGCCAAACCACAATCGGACTTTCTCGTGTGGTCCTCGTGCATGTCTAGTCTCCACAGTTTGGGAACTCTTTGTATAGAACACTAGTCATAGCTGATGGATGTAGAATCCCAAGGCAAGGAGCAGAAAATCATTGGTAAATGAAACGTCTTACCAAAGTGTCTCAAATTAACCTCCCCCTCCCCCCCCAGCAGGTAAAACACATTCCTCTCATGATTCTTGATGCAGTGATGCTGTTGATGTGGATCACTTTTTCCCAGCTTATGTGCACTAAGGTACAGAGGTTGATAATCTTGTCACCCAATGTACTTTGCTACTGGTGTTTTTCAACTTTTTATTGCTATGGATATCAGAATCCAGCACCCGTATGGCTCAGGACCAGCTAGTCCATATAGTCTGCCTACTTATGCCTGTCCATACTGCCTGTCCTTATCCCAGCTGCTAACCTGTATAGATAAGGTTACCAGATATTTTCAGGCAAATCTGGGACACTTGTTATCCAAAGCAGGGGGTGGGTGGGAAAGAAGGGACATCTTTGCTCCAGGTTTGTTCAACAAGGCATGGAGGAGGGAAGTGGAGCCATTACCCTGCCCTTCTCCCTTCCCACTTCCTCCCGCAATCCATCCCATGACAGCAACAATATCACTTTCAAGCAGACAAATCAACAGAGAAATAGAAACAGTGATGCATTTCCCCCATACTGTGCAAAATATAAAGGTAATGGATGTAATGGAGTGGAGGAGTAGCCTAGTGATTACAGCACTGGCTTGGTAACCAAGAGACCAGGGTTTGTGGCCTTGGCAAGTTACTTAATCCTCCATTGTCTTAGAAGAATCCAAGTTATCAACTCCCCTGTTTAATGTACATGCCAAGTTTAAGTTACAATGTAAACCACTTTGACTAAAATGATAAAGCAGTATTAAATAAATAAATTCTAAGAAGTACCCTCTGAACTAGAATTCAGACTCCCAGTGTAAATAAGATGTAGATATGTTCTGCCTGAAATCAGGTACCAGTGTAATACAATGTTAATAATTACACAATATACATAGTTTCCCCCAGTTATTTCCAAGTTGATCTCCCTGTTTTTTGTAAATACAACTCAAAGTGCCTGTGTTGTATAGTTGATGTTAAATGTAAACCGCTCTGATCTAAAATAGAGCGGTATAGAAGAACTGTTAAATAAATAAATAAAATAAATAAATAAATTCTAAAAATTGACATATTGCAATCACAAAATTGTCTCCATTACTGGAATGAAGGACAGGAGGTTGCCAAACAGGTGAGAGTCGGGAACACAGCTGTAAAACTGGGGACGTCTGGTAACCTTATGTATAGAGTGATTGCTATTAGGACAAAAAACCTTTTCCAGGACAGGTTTTTGTCAGCTTTTTCTGTTGTACGCCACCCTCCTGGGACATCAAGCCCATTTCCAGGCACAAGGTCTCATGATAATCCAAACAGCTACCAATAACCTCATAATAGTTCCCTGAATGTCCAGCTTTTTAGGTCCCATTTGTCTTTCAAGGCTGTTTCGTTCGCTACTACTATCCCACCCCACAAATGCAGTCAACACAATGAGTATGTGGCTGCCAGACAGACCTGGTTGCAGAAGCACCTGTGTTTCTATTAGGACTTGTGTAACTCATTTCAAGTAAGACTGTTTGGAAATCAAGTCATTTGCAGATATTGAAAAATAACTTTATTTATTTAACATTTCTTCTATACCGCGCTATTCAGATCAGTACAGTGTACATTCAACATAACCTTATACAGTGCAGTCGAGCCGTATTGTATTTACAGTGAACTGGAGTAATAACTAATAAACTTTAACTTTATTCCAACCATGTAAACACTTTTTTGTTCACTGATCTTTCTCTGCCAGTATTCATAATCCTCTGACTCTGTCTCCATCTCCTCACTTTCTATTTCCTCTCAGTACTCTGCCTTTGTGTTTCAGATACATACATATTGTCAGTGGCATACCAGGGGCAGGAGGGGGTGCACCCCCGCTAAGCCCACAGTTCTGCAGCAAGCTTACTTAAAGCTGGGGGGCTTGCCATGCTACCTCTAGTCCAGGTCCATTGACTCTCTCCCGGCTGAAGTCTTGTGAATCACAGGAGGGGCTAGGAACGCCACTCCATGTTATATCTTTCAAGAGCTTAAATGCCCAACAACCAAGCACACACTTCCCCTCCCCCCCTTACTGAAGATTGCGGTCTAAGCCCATAACCCAGTATCCAGAAAAACTCTTACCCCTCTTCTATCCCATATGTTCTGCTATACTAGCAAGTCTTATAATCATCATGCTATACTAGTTGATTAGCTAGCCTCCCATGTTACTCGTTAATAGATCAATGTTTATAGTTCTATGCTAACTATTCTATAAATGTTCTATACAAATTGTTCTATGTAAACTGTAATACTGTTTTGTTATATGTAAACCGCACTGATTTCAAAGAGTATATAAAGCAAATAAATAAATAAATGAAATATCTTGTTTGTGTCACTGCTCTAAAGAATACGTTTCGTTCTTTTTCATCATTGGTCTTGCTGTGTGACTGGATCTGTTGGTCTTGTGTAGAATCAACGTCCTTAATTTCTTCTGTCAAAAAAACCACCGATTCTCTGTCTGGCCCTGATCCACAATTCTCCCGCTCTTTCTGCCAATCACATCTTAGGCTTTGTTCACAGTCTTTTATTACTGTAGAAGATCTATTTCCTAATGATACTTTTCAGAATTGCCAAGTTAAGTTGCCTAAGTCCTGGAGTGAGATTTTGAGCCAGTCCTGGATTTCTGGTCATCTCATCCTGATGCATGATGGGACCTGCAGCATTGATTTCAATGGATAAAATCAGGGACTACAAATACCATACTGTATTACAATCAATGTTCCCTCTAATTTTCTGTAGGCTGTGTGCGCATAAAATATCAGCTGTGTGCAGCTTTTGAAGGAAGGTTAAATTTTTGTGCGCCACATAACGACACTCGGAGTTATATACCTTAAAATTTGACTACACGGCAGAATACAGTATGTACACCACATTGATTTTAATCAAATTAAATGAAAATAAACGATTACTAAATGAAGCGGGAAATTTCTAGTAATTACAATCATAACTTTTAAATTTTAAGACGTCTGTGTTGCTTTCTATCAGATTCAGAGCTGTAATTTTTGTGCGCTCTGTTGTAAAGGCGAGGTGTGTGCGCGCGCACACGCACACAGCTTAGAGGGAACAGTGATTACAATGCAAATTTAAAACCAGAACTGACCAAAAATTTCACTCCTGGAACTGAGTAACTTGGCAACTCTGACTTTTCCACCATAAACAGACATTTTCGTACGTGGACTGACAGGTTATTCTGATGATGTTTTCTCTGCATAGGACAGCATGTCCCTGGCCCCCTTAATATAGTGTGACAGTTGTTTGGCCTGTTGTTTTACCATTTGGTGTTGCAACATTTGGCTCCTGAGGTTGTAAGAAAGACTTGTATAGAAGAAGTAGCATTCTCCAGGAACAAGCAGGAAGTCAGTCTTCACATATGGGTGACGTCGGCGGAGCCTCCATGCGGAGCAAATCCCCAGCTTTTGAAGAAAACCTTTGGGATTGCATCACGCATGCATGGTCCCCTTCCCGCCTAAGGGTGCCATCTTGCTCAGTCTCCTTTTTTCCGCGGAGCCCAACGGACGTCGTCCTAGTTTTCCCCGGAAAAAGTTGATAAAAGTTAGAAAATTCTTTTTTCTATTAGCCGGTTTGACGCCGGTTCCCCTTTCCACCTTCGGCTCGGTACACCAGTATCGAGTCTGATCTATTTTTAGTTTTTGTCCTTAGTGACAAGCGTTCGCGCGCTTTTTTCTTTTTAGCTGGCAGCCCGGTCCTTTGACCTTGCAGGGGCCCTTTTTCCCCCGATGGCTGCCAGCGGGTTTAAGAAGTGTGATCGGTGCACGAAGCTAATATCTCTCACAGACACACATGACTGCTGCCTCAAATGCCTCAGGCCCAACCATGACCCTGTGGTC
Source organism: Ichthyophis bannanicus (assembly GCA_033557465.1). NCBI lineage: Eukaryota > Metazoa > Chordata > Amphibia > Gymnophiona > Ichthyophiidae > Ichthyophis > Ichthyophis bannanicus. The sequence goes on from CM066033.1 coordinate 750,022,905, forward strand.
TGTGGCCCATGCAAAAGGATGTCTTCTAAGTCCTTGAGGAGCAGACAGCAGCAACATGACAGGATTTTCCCCGAGTCCGTGACCCCCCTGGGCCCGGACCTCATCAGAGGCCTTGACCTCTCGGGAACTGTCTGATCCCGAGCAGCATCGGGTGTCCTCTGAAAGGGGGTCTCCCTCGCGGGAACATCAGAGGAAGAAGAAATCCATGAGGGCAGTGTCGTCTGAGAGCTCTGAACAGCCTGGTTCCTCGCGGGCTCAGTCGCAGAGCCTGGCTCACCGCCCCAGATCCTCTGAGTCGGGGAGGCCTGCCAAACTCCCTCGAAAGGACCCGGAGACACTGAGGAAGGTAAGCACAGTCCTCGTTGTGGACTTTCCCCCGGGAGAGCAGGCGTCAGGCCCGACAATGTCGGGACCCGAGCCAGGGGCTGCTGAGCCTCCTGAGCTCGGTCTCAGGTTGGCAGCCTTGGAGCGCAGTGTGTCTGCCTTCATGGACCAGCAGCGGGTGCTGATGGCCGGTCTCACACGTCCGTCCACCCCGACCACCGGGACTTCAACGTCCAAGTCGACCCCGGAAGCCGAGCTGATCCTCGAGTCAATAAGGTCTCAAGTTGACCGAGGTCGTCGACACCGGTTCTCTCGGTGTCGGGGTGGCCGAGACCGAAGGCATCGAGGCTGGAGCCAATCAACTCCTCCTCGGAGTCAGGTTGGAAGATGGAGGATGAGGAGTCCCCAGGCACCCACCATACTAAGTATGTCCCCTCAGACTCCCCGGGATCTGAGCCTCGGAGACGGTCACCCCCGTAGGACACCCGGTTCTTGGACTTCGTCCAGGACATGCGAAAGGCTTTGTCATTCCCGGTGCATCCCGAGGAGAAGCTCCGAGCTGAGGAGCTCGAGGTCCTCCGGTATGACTTTCCTCCAAAGGAAGCCCTTACTGGTGCCCCCCATTCTGGAACGGCTGATGCTCCGCATGTGGGAGACACAGGCCTCGATGACGCTTCTCAGCAGGCGAATTGATTCCATCTATCAAGTTCGCAAGAGCCCTGGGTTCCAAAAGGCACAGCTGCCGCACAACTCCATGGTTGTGGAATTGGCCATGCGCCGGCTCAAGAGTCAGAAGATGCACTCTTCGGTGCCTCCTGGCCGGGAGGCCTGCAACATAGATGCTCTCAGCAGAAAGTGCTACCAGGGGTTGATGCTGGCATGCCGAATCCAGACGTACCAGCTGTACATTGACATGTACCTGTGAGACCTGGCAACGGAGATTGCTGGGTTCTCTGCTGGGCTCTCCGAGGGACCTTTGCAGTGCTTCCAGGTTTTGTCCACGGGAATCCGAGAGTGCTCGAAGTTTATGACTCAGGCAGCCTATGACGGCTTTGAGGCTTCGGCCCGATTAGCGGGAGCTGGCATCGGTGCACGCCGCCAGGCGTGGCTACAGTCATCGGATCTGGAGCCATGGGTGCAGGACAAGTTGGTCGATGTCCCTTGCCGAGGTGAAAACCTTTATGGCAAGCCCATGACTGAGAAGGCTGCTGAGATCGAGTCAGAGTACCTGACCTGGACAAGACTCGAGAAGAAGACTTCTGCCCCTTCTAAAAAGAAGGGCTTTGGTAAGAAGCCCTTTTTCCCGAGAAAAGGATCAGCTTACCGAAACTACCCCATGTATCAGGCCTCCCCAGCTCCCCAACAGGGGCAGCAGGCCAAGGGACGGGGGCAGGGCCCGTGTAAGCAGAAGGCCCCCAAGCCCCAGGCACTGGCTCCGGCCCAGCCTGGAGGGGGCTTTTGACTGCCAGTGCATAGTCTCTTTCCCGAAGGACGCAAGGCCCTGAACAGGAAGAAGGCTGACCCTCTATGCCCACAGGTGGCCAGCCATTACTGCAGACACCCTGGTTCTCCAGATAGTCCAAGTGGGCTATCGGTTACATCTTACCCAGGTGCATCCCTCTTACTTTCCAGGGGAGCCTCTCAGACCCCCTCTTTACAGGGACCTCCTCTTGCAGGAGTTAACAGGTCTTCTCGAGGATCAGGCGGTAGAACCGGTGCCTCACCACCTACAAGGCACAGGCTTCTACTCCAGGTACTTTCTGATACCAAAGAGAACTGGAGGCTTAAGACCTATCCTCGACCTGCGAAACCTGAACAAGTTCCTGGTGAGGGAAAAGTTCAAGATGCTTTCCCCTTAGAATATTGCTGCCTTACCTCCGCCAGGGAGACTGGCTATGCTCCTTAGATCTCAAAGATGCGTATACACACATCTTGATTCATCCAGACCACAGACAATATCTAAGATTTGTAGTTGGAGGAAACCATTTTCAGTACAAAGTGCTGCCCTTTGGCCTAGCCTCGGCACCCAGGGTATTCACAAAGTGCCTTGCGGTGGTGGCGGCCTTTCTAAGGACTCAAGGGGTCTTCGTCTTCCCCTACTTGGACGACTGGCTCATCAGAGCCCAGTCAGCTCTAGAAGCCCAACAGGCCACGTCCCGCACTGTCCAGTTGCTTCAGCACCTGGGCTTTGTGATCAATTACACAAAGTCCACTCTGGTCCTCTCACAGGGACTGGAGTTCATAGGGGCAAGGTTAGACACCCTTCAGGCAAGGGCTTATCTACCAGAGCAAAGGGCTCAAAGACTAGTAGCTTTAGTGCAGCAAGTGAGTCGCAGATCCCGCATCTCAGCAAGACGCTTTCTGCACCTCCACAGTGCATGTGACACCCAACGCTTGACTCCACATGAGAACAGCTCAGTGGTGCCTCAGGGACCAGTGGACACAAGCCACAGGGAGACAACATGAAGGTGTCCCATCGCCTAATACAGTCTTTGAAATGGTGGCTTCAACCTCACAACCTTCTGCAGGGAGTGCCTTTTCAGCCTCCCATGCACTCAAAGGTGCTGACTATGGATGCATCCCTGCTGGGATGGGGTGCCCATTGCCAGCAGGTCTGGACGCAAGGTGTGTGGTCTCCATGGGAGAGTACACAGCAAATCAATCTCCTAGAGCTTCGAGCGATCCGCCTAGCTCTTCGGACCTTCTGCCAAACCCTGGCTCATCAATCTATCTTGATTCAGACAGACAACCAAGTAGCGATGTTCTATGTGAACAAACAGGGTGGCACAGGCTCTCGCATCCTGTGTCAGGAAACCCTGGACCTATGCTCCTTCGCAGTCAGTCAGGGTATGTTCCTCAAAGCGGTTTACTTACCAAGTCATTGTAAAAATAATAAGTTCATTATTATTCTGTTCTGTTATATGTAAACCGCATCTGATCTCTGGAAAAGGTGGTATAAAAGAATGTACAAATAAATAAAATAAATAAATAAAGTCAGGAGAACTTCCTAGCAGACAAGCTAAGCAGAATTCTCCAGCCGCACAAGTGGCACCTGGATCCCAGTGTAGCCCAGCAACTCTTACAGTGTTGGAGGCGACCATCCATAGATTTGTTTGCGAGCCCTCAAAATCACCAGTTGCCCCACTTCTGTTCCAGACAGCCACACCCACACAGGGTAGCTGCAGATGCTTTCCTAATATCGTGGTCTGTGGGCCTCCTATATGCGTTTCCTCTCATGCCACTGGTAGCTCAGTCCTTATTCAAGATCCTTCAGGACAAGGCCTTGGTCATCCTGATGGCCCCCAGGTGGCCAAGACAGCCTTGGTTTCCACTCCTCCTGCAGCGGGCGGAGGAGACTCCAATTCTTCTGGGATTTTCGCCCAATCTCCTGTCGCAGGACGGGGACTCACTTCTGCATCCCAACCTCGGGTCCCTCAACCTGATGGCATGGCTGCTGAAAGGGTAGTCCTTGCACCACTTCTTCTCCCAAAAAAGATAGAGGATGTGCTGCTAGCCTCTAGAAGGCAATCGACTAGGAAAACCTACGCATTTAAGTGGCGCAGGTTTGAGGTATGGTGTACTCAGCATTCTCCTGCCAGGTGGCGGTGGTGCTGCAGTACCTGCTTCACCTTTCCGATTTAGGCCTCAAGTCAAACTCAGTCTGAGTTCACCTTAGTGCTTTATCAGCACACCACATTCCAGTGGAAGGGCAACCTCTCTCGGTACACCCTTTGGTGTCCAGGTTCCTGAGAGGTCTACTTCTGCTGAAACCCCTGGTTTAAAACCCCCCCCCCCCCCCCCGGCGACTGAATGGGATCTAAATGTGGTCTTGCAGCAGCTTACTCTCCCACCTTTTGAGCCGATGGCGACTTGCCATCTGCGCTTCCTTACTTGGAAGATGCTTTTCTTGGTGGCACTCACATCGGCCAGACGAGTGAGTGAGCTGCAAGCTCTGGTGTCCGATAGACCGTTCACATGGTTCTATAGGAACAGGGTGGTGCTTTGCAAGCACCCCAAGTTCCTACCGAAAGTGGTCTCCTCATTCCACCTCAACCAGGAGGTGGTGCTTCCAACCTTTTTCCCCAGGCCCCATGCCAGCCGGGCAGAAGCAGTTCTGCATATCCTGGACTGTAAGAGGGTGTTGGCCTTCTATCTGGAGCGTATGCGGGGACATCGAAGAGCTCCTCAGCTCTTCGTCTCTTATGACACCAGTAAGCTGGGGTTGCCTGTCTCCAAGCATATGTTGTCCACCTGGGTGGCGGATTGCATCACCTGGGCATACAGGGCAGCCAATCTCCTGTTGCAGGGTCGAGTCACGGCCCACCGGGTCAGGGCTAAGGCCACATCAGTGGCTCACTTCCACTCTGTGCCGCTGGCAGACATCTGCCGGGCTGCAACCTGGTCTTCAAGCCAGACTTTTGCAGCCCATTACTGTCTGGATAGGGAGTCCCAACGGGACAGTGCTTTCAGCCAGGCTGTACTCCGTAATCTGTTTGAGGTTTAGGCAACTCCTACCCTCCGACCCTTTGGCGTCAGGCTACCGGAGTGTTACGTTCTCGGAGGAACTCCTATCATGGCTGCTGCGGCTCTTCTAGAGGGAGCCTATTTTTCCATTATGGGTTCTTGGTAGCCTATAGCTAGGGAGTCCCATATGTGAGGACTGACTTCCTGCTTGTTACTGGAGAAAGCGTAGTTACTCACCTGTAACAGGTGTTCTCCAGGGACAGCAGGAATCAGTCCTCACAACCCTCCCTCCTCCCCTGGAGTTGCAGTCCTTGATTAATTTTTATCTTTTTGCCGTCTTTTTAGCTATGTCATTTGACTGAGCAAGATGGCACCCTTGGGTGGGAAGGGGACTGCGCATGCGTGATGCAGTCCCAAAGATTTTCTTCGAAAGCTGGGGATTTGCTCCGCATGGGGGCTTCGTTGACCATCGCCCATATGTGAGGACTGATTCCTGCTGTCCCTGGAGAACACTTGTTACAGGTGAGTAACTACGCTTTCTGGTTCTTCATTCCATTAACCTTTCTGCTGAGCTACTATCAATACCAGTGGGAGGCTGTGTTGTGGTGATGTTGCTTGTGACTTTAGGAAGTCGCCAAACCCTCTGTTACCTCAAGTGCAAACTTTGATTGTAAGCTCCCCAGGGACAGAGAAATACCTACTATACCAGAATGTAATGTGCCTTAAACTACTACCGAAAAGATCTGAGCTAAATATAAATAAATAAGACCAAATAATGCTAGACGTGGATCATCTACTACCTTTTTTGAGCATTGTCACCCAGCGAAGGTCCCCAGAGGCAAAGGCATGGGTATTTCACTGGGGCTTATCTTAAACCAGCAAGGGGAGTGGTGTAGAGGGCCCTGCACTGCCCTCTGGGTGTTGTAGTCCCACAAGCTAGTAAAGAAGTGAGTTGCAGTCGGGTGGTAAGGCTTTAGACAGGACTTTTATTCCCCTTCCGGGTGGATTTTATATCAATGGAAACAAAGACAAAAAGACCATACTTCTGGTACAAAAGAAAGGAAACAAACAGGAACCAAAATATTGCTTCTATCTTCAGCTTCTATGAACAGAACAATAGGTAGCTCAAAACAGTCCTTTTTACAAACAGGTAAGTTTCTCTTTCACTCCTGTTATTAGAAAGTCTTAACAGCCTCTTCAGCATAAAGAGGTAATATGGTCAGCAATAATGAGTGTACAATTCATGCAATCATCTGAGGGTTGTTCCCCATGAATATCAAGTTGCATTTCCTCACATTCCCCTTCAGACTGTCCTTCTTTCGGATTGTAAAAAGTGCTATTGCCAAACAGTCTCTCCTCACGGCACTGAGACTTCCCCTCCTCCTCAGTAACAGAGTGGAATGGAAGATTACCACATTCTCTATAGTTTCTTCCCTGAGAGCCCCACAAACTCTGACAACTGCAGGGAAAACTTCTGCATTCAGCTTTCCTTATATTAGAATTAAACAGCCTACCTTCTAGCTCCCTTAGACCGGAGTTTTTCGGTACAGCTGAATTAACAGGGCTTGGCCAGGACGGAAGGTTCCTACTGCCTTTTCCTTTCAGCTTTTCCTCTGACATGAAAACATCTTCAGGCCAGAACTCCTTTTCCCTTCTGTGCCTGCAGCTGGGGTGGCTAGCTTCCTCGGCTTTCCTAAGCCTGGCTCCAAGACCGTGTTCTCTGCTACCTTCGTGGTAAACGTCCCTGAGCTTGTGCTTGTCTGTAGGCTGCTCTCTGGAGCAGTCTCTGTGGTTGTCCCTGGTTGCTCTGGAACTGGATCTCTCAGCTCTCCTGGATCCACACCTTGTTCCACCCCTCGTCCTCTCGGCTCCACCACATCTGGTTCCATCAGCTCTGCCCCTCCTAACTTCAGGTGAGTTCGTTTTATGGGCGTGTGTCGTGTCTGCCTGAACTCCGCCCCCTCTCAGCTACCCTTCATTATCTAATGAATCCTGAGCCTGCTTGCTGCTTGGGCGTGTTCTCTCACCTTGTGACATTGTTTGTATATGTTGCCTACAGCAACTCTGGGCCATGTGCTTCTCTGAGCTGTCAGTGTCAGATCCATTCTCTGCAGTTTTACCTATCTCCATAGGTTCTGATAGATCTACACCATGACAGCATAAGTTACCAACCATTTTCACAGCCAATTCTGCCTTCCAATTACTTTGGGGATACCCAGGAGATATCTGCTGCTGATCTGTTTAAATCCGGTGGATGCATACTATGGTGTATTTCCTGAAAGGATGGTATCTGCAATTCCATGTGGCGTAGAGGAGCAACCTAATGGTTAGAGCAGTGGGCTAAGAACCAGGGAAGCCCCGTTGAAATCCTATAGCTTTCCCTTATGATCTTGGGCAAGTCACTTAACCCCCCCCCCCCCCCCCTGTTATATTGTAAGCCCTCTGGGGACAGGAAAATACCTACAGTACCTGAATGTAACTTGCCTTGAACTCTGAGAAAAGTGTGAGCTAAATCCAATTACCTTTCCCATGTCTCCCAAAATGAGCTTTGAACTTTCAAATTACTGTACTGCCCTTGGTGCCAGGCTACCAAGGGCAGGCTAAACATATTCTGGTTTTGCTCCATTGTATGCATGGACCTATAGTTTGGGATTTGTGGCTTTCCTTATTAAACATAGGACTACAAAGGCACAGAGGTAATGGGGCAAAACTAGAACCTTAATCTCCTTCCATGATTGCTCGTCCATTTTCTCTAGACTCTCAGTAATAACCATCACCCTGCTGCTTCCTGTGATTCCTCACCTCGTATCCTTCATTCTGCCAGCAATAGCCATCAACTTATCCACTCCTATCATTCCTCGTCCCAAATCCTGTGCATTCCCGGTGACCCCTTAGGATTTAATTCTGGATGTAATGGGAATACCTGTAACCTGTCCCTGGAAGTGAGTTTCTAGGAGAACGTCCCTGCTTCTGCTAACATCAACCACAGAAGTAAAGAAACATAGAAACATGATGACAGAAAATGACCACATGGCCTAACTAGTCTGTCCTTCCATAACAACAACTACAACAGTCCACTTTTTACCTTTAGAGATCCTCTGTGTTGGTCCCAGGCTTTTTTGAATTCAGTTACTGTCCTCATCTCTACCACCTCCACTGGGAGACTATTCCATGGATCCACTACTCTTTCCGTAAAGAAATATTTCCGCATATCACTCCTGAATCTATCTCCCTTCACCCTCATCCCATGTCCCCTCGTAGCAGAACTTGCTTTCAATTGAAAGAGGCTCTCTCCCTGAACATTTATGCCACGGAGGTATTTAAACATCTCAATCATATCACCTCTATCCCGCCTTTCCTCTAAGGCTGGGGTCACCAACCTCCAGAGGGCCGCGGGCCGCACAGCCGACTACCGGGAACCTCGTGGGCCGCACCCCCCTTCTCCCCACCCCCGCGAAAAAAAACAACAAACGCAAAATTATGAAAACAATGGCTGATCACCTTTATTGAATTTAATGAGATGGCTGATGATTCATGCTAGCAGACAAACGCTTAAAGTCCGGCTTCACAGATGACACTGACAGGAGAAGGGACGCTTGCAGGTGGTCGTCGGTGAGCTGCGAGCGCGTGGATACAATGGCGGGAATCCTTGGCGGGCCGCACGTAATGTTAACCGGGGTAGAGCCTTGCGGGCCGCACGAAGGGACCTCGCGGCCGCAGGTTGGTGACCCCTGCTCTAAGGTGTACATATTAAGATCCTTAAGTCTGTCCTCATATGCTTTATAAAGAAGCCCATTAATCATTTTAGTAGCAACCCTCTGCACCGACTCCATCCTGTTAACATCCTTTTGAAGGTGCGGTCTCCAGAACTGCACACCATACTCCAAATGAGATCGCACCAGAGACTTATACAGAGGCATTATCACCTCCTTTTTTCTGCTAGCCATTCCTCTCCGTATGCACCCAAGCATCTTTCTAGCTTTTGCCGTCGCCTTTTCTACCTGTTTAGCTACTTTAAGATCATCAGACACAACCACGCCTAGGTCCCGCTCTTCTTTAGTGGACAAAAGTACTTCACCTCCTATACTGTATTGCTCCCTTGGATTGCTGCAGCCCAAATGCATGACCTTACATTTTTTAACATTAAATCCCAGCTGCCAAATTCTAGACCATTCTTCAAGCTTAGCTAGATCCCTCCTCATGTTATCTACACCTTCCTGGGTGTCTACTCTATTGCAGATTTTGGTATCATCTGCAAAGAGGAAAACCTTACCCGACAGCCCTTCCGCTATATCACTAACAAAGATGTTAAAAAGAATCGGACCAAGGACAGATCCCTGGGGCACACCACTGGTAACATCCTTCTCCTCAGAGTGAGCTCCATTTACTTGTACTCTTTGTCGCCTCCAACCCAACCAATTTCTAACCCAAGCAGTAACTTTAGGGTCCATCCCTAGGGTGCTCAGTTTGTTTATAAGTTGCCTGTGAGGAACAGTGTCAAAGGCTTTACTGAAATCTAAATACACCACATCTAGAGCTCTCCCTCAGTCCAACTCCCTGGTCACCCAGTCAAAGAAATCAATCAGATTTGTCTGACAAGACCTGCCTCTGGTGAATCCATGCTGCCTTGGATCCTGTAATCCGCTGGACTCCAGAAACCTCACTATTTTCTCTTTCAGCAGTGTTTCCAATAATTTACTCACCACCGAAGTTAAACTAACCGGCCTGTAGTTTTCAACCACATCCTTGCTTCCGCTTTTGTGTAAAGGCACCACATGAGCCTCTCTCCAGTCCTTTGGCACCACTCCCGACTCCAACGAGGCATTGAAAAGGTCAGTCAGTGGAGTTGCTAGAACGTCCCCAAGTTCCCTCAGTATTCTAGGGTGTATCCCATCCGGTCCCATCGCTTTGTCTACTTTAAGTTGAGCTAGTTTCTCACGAACACTGTCTTCTGAAAATTGTTCAAGATGTCCCTCGCTTCTGTTCTTATTTGTGGGTGTTTTCTGAGGTCCTGCTCCTGGTTCTTCATCTGTGAACACAGAACAAAAATATTTGTTAAGCAATTCCGCTTTATCCTTATCAGCTTCTACATATTCCCCCCCTGCACCCTTGAGTCTGACAATACCACTTTTGCCCTTCCTCTTCTCACTAATATATCTGAAAAATGTCTTATCCCCCCATTTTATTGCATTGGCTATTTCCTCCTCCTTTTGAATCTTTGCCTTCTTGACTACTTTGCTAGCTTCTCTAAGTTTTTCCAAATACAGATGCCTGTCTTCCTCTCTCTGTGATCTCTTGTATTTCATGAAGACCTCCGTCTTTTTCTTCACTTTTTCAGCTACTTCCTTCGAAAACCATAGCGGTCTCCTGTTCCTTTTGCCTTTATTTACCATTTTAACAAAAAGGTTGGTTGCCCTTAAAATACCCCCTTTCAGTTTTGCCCACTGTTTTTCTACATCCCCCAGCTGTTCCCATCCCACTAACGACTCTCTGAGGTATTGGCCCATCTTCGCAAAGTTAGTCTTCCTAAAGTCTAAGATCCTCACCTTGGAATGGATTCTAACAGCCCTAGTCCTAATACTGAACCACACCATCTGGTGATCACTGGATGCAAAATGATCTCCCACTACAACATCAGAAACACTTTCACCATTGGTAAGCACCAAGTCCAGTATGGCCCCTTCACGTGTGGGGTCTGTTACCAATTGCCTGAATAGTTCTCCCTGTAGAGAATCCAGGATCTCCTTACTTCTAGATGATACTGCAGCAGGAATGTGCCAATCAACATCTGGCATATTGAAATCTCCTATCAGTAGCACTTCCCCTTTCTTAGCAATGCTGCGTATGTCTTCAATTAACTCTGTCCACCTCTTCCTCTTGTGAGGGAGGTCTGTATATCACACCAATGCAAATAGATTTCTCTTTCCCTCTTTCTAGTTTAACCCACAATGCCTCCTCTCTCCCTTTTAAGCTCTGTAATTCCAAATAGTAGTTTTTACATATATATTGCCACTCCTCCTCCCCTTCTTTCTACCCTGTCCTTTCTGAATAAAGTATAGCCAGGTATAGTTACATTCCAGTCATGGTTTTCTGTGAACCATGTTTCTGTAACTGCCACTAAATCCAAGTTAGCCACTCCCACCAAAGCTTCAACTTCAGGGATCTTATTTCCCAGGCTACGGGCATTAATACACACTGCTTTCCATATGTTACCCCTGTTACCCATTTCCATAAAGGTATTTAATGTATCACCTACCTGGGGGCTTTCACTTACCTGGGGACTTTCTTCACCCATCCCCAACGAATCTAGTTTAAAGCCCTCTTCAGTAGATTAGCCAGTCTATTACCGAAGATGCGTTGACCTTTCTTGGGCAGATGGATGCCATCTCTGCTCTGCAACCCTTGGAACAGCATCCCATGGTCTAGGAAACCAAAACGCTCTCGATGACACCATCCACGCAGCCATGCATTCATCTCCAGGATGCGAACCTCACAATTCTAATATCAAGATGCTTTCTTAGTTTTTATATACATTCAGGCCACATTTGAAGGAACCTTTGGCTCTTAAAAGCGCATGTGCACTACCTTTGGATAAGTCTTAAATTGGACAATAAATAGTCTTAAAGTCTAAAGAAATAATTTAATCTCACATGGACAGAATTAGAAGCCATTAAGTCCTAATTGGTTAAAAGCTGGGCAAAAGTAATTGCCCTTGTGCTGGTTGAAGTTGGGACTGCTGAATATGCATATAAGGAAGGAAGAACATAGAATAAATGTATTGGTAAAGTTCAGCGATTCACCAAGCCTGCATGACAGTCACTCTGTTCCTTCTAACAGGTGACTTAATAGACTAACTAGATATAAGATTCAAACATTACATTACTTGCTCTCACCACCTCCAGAAGGCAATTTGAGTCTGCCACGTAAATCTTGGAAAGTTTCTTATTTATAATTGAAGGGACATATGATGTTCTGGAAGAGGGCTGAGGGCAGAATAAGGAAAGACTGCTAGTTTGCTTGTTTCCCCCTCCACCTTCCCTTCTCTCCCCTCCCACCACCACGGCTGTGAGACTAGTGACTACTAAGGTGCTGCACTGATATCAATATTGGCAGCAGTCGGGCAGTTCTGATGTTTCATTTCTGAGGAAAGGGAAATGTTTCACAAACTTTAGAGATGCAAATGAAGTGTACAGAGCTTCAATTAAACTCGGGCTATATCACTTGGAGTGGAGGAGTGGCCTAGTGGTTGGGGCAAGGTACTTCAGGCCGGAAGGTCGGGGGTTCAAATCCTACTAGAGGACAGCAACCTTGGGCCGGAAGGACTGGGGTTTCTAGTCCCACAGGTGCTCCTTGTGGTCTTGGGCAAGCCACTTAACCCTCCATAGCCCATGTTCCCTGTAAAATAGTTATCTCCAAGTTATAATGCCCTGTTCAATGTAATTTCAGTTTGTTCAATGTAAACCGCACTGATGCAGAATAGCGCGGTATATAAGAGAATATAAATAAATAAAAAGCACGTCCAGGCTCATTTCATCCATTCTTCCTTTCTACTCCAGTACCACAAATTCTATTTAATCGCTTTACAATTTGCATTTCTACCATTAGTGCTCAATGCTTTCTAGATTCACTGGAAGGCTGTTCCATACATTTGCCATCTTTTCTGTGATGGAATGCTTCCATGCATTACTCCCGAGTCTCCTTCCTCCCTGCCTCATATCATCACCAGTGCTCTCAGTTTTGGAGATCTTGCATTGTGATATTTTATCAGACTTACATCTAATGCCACATTTACCAGGGAAGCATTTGTCGTCTTCAGCCCTTTGCTGTAAGTTTTAAATGACTCCTAATAAGTGTCCACTCACAGAGGGTAGCTATTAGCAAAACAATATACATATCCCTCCAATAATTTTCTAGGCTATGCAATTCTATTATTGCCCCTTCTCATTCCCGCAAATTATTCCATTTCAATACCATATTGCAGATCTTAGGGAATTTGGAGGTCTCAGACTCGGCACGGCACTGGCTATAACAGACTTCGTCCTTAGCCACAGCGCCCTTTTGCATCAACGACCTCTATTTCTTTATCCCTTCTTATCTTGCAATATATCTCTTTACTCTTATTTAAATTCTTGTGCTTATCTTATCATATTAAATACCCCGACGCCACCATCCGGCTCCGTTCGTGCGTTTCACAGACGGGTTTCTTCAGGGGGAAATTGGATTTCTCAAGCACTCGATATGATGTTACATCTCTAGTCATTCAGCGTATTCATTATTCCAAAAATGCAGCACTATCAATGAAATGGTTACAATTAATTCTATTCGCATGCCTCTCATCATAGTAATTACTTAAGGAATTATCCAGCCAATTCATACATAGTCCTGTTTCCATACCTTAACGTTTCTTACTGCTCCATATTTTAAATGGACATGGTGCAACTCTAGGCCAAACCACTCAGTCTGAATGAACCAATGCAATCTGAGCTGAGAAAACCCATATCATACAGCAATAACTAGAAGAGCTAAAAATACACTAAGATCTAAAGAGAACCCATCCATAGCCCAAATTTTTCATTTTTTCAAAGGAAATTTTTAGAACTGCAAATTATACCCCACCTTAAAGAGCCGCTGTCCTTCAAACCTGATGCTCTTTTCTAAGCACTGGCTTCTAAAGTTACAGCTGAGTATCAGCCTGCCAGCAACTTGAAAGGCTTGTGGTTGGGGGGTGGGGAGTCTCATGAAATAGAAAAAGGATGAGGTAATACTACATACCTTCCCCAAGGAAACCCCACAGCTATCACTTGCAGCTGAAATGAGTTGACTTAGAATTCTTACCATTTCATGCCCTTCTCTTCTGGATTTCACATTTTCTTTCATCAGCCAGGATGATTCCAGTCAGCTCCAAATCTTTTTCTAACAGCTGTCCCCCTCTGGCAGTTACAGACAAGAAACAAAAATGTATATGAGGCTTTTCTGCTGCTATGCAGTAAGCATCATTTGTACACCTGAAGCTTCACTGGCCCAGCCAGAAATTAACTTGCTATAGCTGGAGCCTTGACAAAAGATAACGCTATTCCATTAATGTATCGAAGCAATTGTGCTGAAGCAGCATCGCAGTCACAGGAATGGCTGAGATAACTATTACTACTCTCATGGTGGTTTAACAGCAGCCAGCAAAGGTTCTAGAGGGGAGTTTAACCCGGGGGCACTGACAGCTCAGCTGTGGATCATTCAGGAATTTTGCAGGACTCTCTAGATGCGAAAATGCCAAAGGAGATGCTAGCAAAATTCCAAATGTAGGGGCTGATAATGTCCTACCACAGTAAAAAGAACAGAGTAACTAAAAAAGACAGAACAGATTTCAGCAAAATAGAGAAAACATAAGGGCTGAAAATGCAAGACACTCCAGCAGCAAGATGGATACTAGCAGAGATGTCAGTGTATTTCTCACAACTTGTATACCGTGAGGTATGTATTTAAAACCACTGAGTAGGAACGTTGTCTGGCTAACTTTATCAGATACTCTGCAGAAATTACTAAAATAGTTTATCTGCATAACTATAAGAGGAAACAAGAAGTGAGGAGACAAAAGACGGAGTCATAGAAACTGGCAACAGTGTTGGAGAGAAATCAGTTTCCAAAGCTGTTTACAAGATTGGAATAAAGGTAATTTTCCAGTACCTGCAAGTGACTCTGGGTTTCTAAACAGTTTTACTTGAAACATGGTAGTAGTGGAAAATTTATGAGCATAGGTGCTTAAGCACCTCCAGTATTCGACAAAGTCCATCGATATGCCCAAGGAGGGGTAATCTGTGAGTTTAGTATCCCCAGTTGTTTTGAAATGTTGGCTTCCATGTCTGTGAGAGAGTCCTAGAGAAGGCAAGAAGAGAACCGAACCCAGCACCGACTGCAGCACAGCAGGAGCAACATGGAGGCCCGAGGTTTCTGGGTCAATTGGATTTTAATACTAGGAGTCTGGCATAACCATAGTAACAGTGAAAACAAAGTACCCTCTATATAAATTCAACAGTGGAAGACAAAAAGGAGAACATGAAAGTAAAACGATTTTACTACTTTGTGGGCAACAGATGCAGACAAATCTGTGTAATATTAATCCAGGGGAACCAAGGAACACTAAAGCAGATTCTAGAAGCATTTCATAAATATTCTGACCCACATACAATGAGAAATTAGAACAGGAGCATCCATGGTTTTGGTTTTTTTTAACTAAGGACCATATGATCAGAATTCTGACACTTCCTCGAGATCTTTATGCTCACAAGGTCAGAATCTTGTCATTCCTCCTAACAATTCAACAATCCATTAAATTGCCTGTCACTCGGCATTCTAGATTTTCTAGCACCAATCCTTTGGAACTCATTGACTGCGTACATCAGAATGGAATCATCACAGAAAAAAAAAAGTAAATTCCTAAAAGGCTACTATTTTTACCTGGTTTTCAGAGAAGGTTAGTCAGGGACCCACAGCCCCCACCATAGGTTCTCCCTGCTTGTTTTCCATCCAGCAGTGTCCGTTTTCTTTTTTTTTTGTCTGTCTTTCATAATCTTGCCTGTTTGTTCTCTTCTACTATTTTGTATTACTTTAACCCACTGTTCGTTTTATTTTTTTATACTACTTACAGATTGTTTGTAATATATATTATTGTTTATCACTTTTATTAAATTGTGTTTTATGTATTTTTATGCATTGTGCAAACTGTTGTTTTACGAAAGGCAGTATATCAATTCCTCTGTAAACATGTATATGTGGGCTGCATGAATATTTTATAGTGCGTAACATAATAAGAAACCTATGTGTGCTGCCTGATTGTTTTATAAATAAACAACGTGGGTTATACTACTCAAAATCTATGCATCTCTTCTGAAATTCTGATTTCATATCCACCAAATAGCTCTGCAAAACCTCAAGATCATGTGTGCTAGCTAAAAATGTGAAGTGGACTGCATCCTGAGGACAAATGGGCCTTCAATCTCGATGCCCCTGCAGTAGGGAAAATCAATTTTTCACTTGTAACCAAGAAGACATGGAAGACTAGACACCTATATTAAAGCACTAAAACCCCTGGAATCACATGCAATTTTGGAAATATAAAACTTCACAATTTTGGATAGGGGTGTGTGTGTGTGTGTGATACATTAGACTGCCAGATTACATGGGCAGTAGAAATGTCTAAATGAAAGATCTAAATTGTTTCAACAGGTATAGAACAGTTCCATAGAGTTACTGTGAAAGATGCCAAGAAGCAGGAACAGGGCAAGCCATCAGTAAAGACAGTGAGTACAATTCAGTGGGAGGTACTGCGGCCAGTTCCCCAACTGAAATAGGAGAAATTCGTAGACTATGGGAAAGAGTGGAGGAATCATGGCAAGTAGAATCATTTCAAAAGTTAGTGCTACGGCAACCCACCTAATGAACACAGAATACAGAAGGCTCAGCCACTAAAGTAGAGGAGAGAATCTTGTGTCTACAAACTGACAAACTACATCAGGAAATAAACACATTACAGAAGAGAGGCAATGACAGTTCAGCCATATTTGCAACAATAATTAAATGCAGACTGATGAAATTCCAGGAGAATTAACATAAGAACATAAGAAAAGCCATGCTAGAGCATTGAACCCAGTATTTTATCTAAAGTAGTAGCCAGTCCAATTCACAAGTACCTGGCGGATTCCAAAAAGTAGACCTCTTTCTCACAGTTGATTTCCAGGGATGAGCAATGTCTCTCCCACGTCTACCTGGCTAGTAATTTTTTATGGACTTTTCCTACAGGAACTTGTCCAAACCTCTTTTTTTTCTCTGGGAACAAGCAGGAAGTCAGTCCTCACATATGGGTGATGGTGCCGATGGAGCCCGCATGGTAACCTATCCCCAACTTTCAAAAAGAGCCTTTGGGAGATGCATCATGCATGTGTGGTCCCCTTCCTGCCTAAGGGTGCTATCTTGCATCAGTCTCCATTTTTATGTGCGTGTCTCTTCCCCCCGGAAAAAGTTGATATTTTTTGTCCTTAATTTTTGTTTTCTCCGGTCGCATACCGGTCCTTCTTACCCCCGAGTCCGCTTGCCTCAGCATCGCATTTCTCAAGTTTCTTTTTCTTTTTTCTAATTGATTTGTTGGTGCGGGTTTGCGCCTTTTATCCTGGCCAGGCCAAGTGAGTTTCTCGCAGGGGCATCTTCCCTGCCAGGGCCTCAATCAATGGCTTCAAACAGTGTGACCGCTGTGCCCACATGTCGCACACGGATCCACATGACTGCTACCTTTGATGCCTCAGACTGGATCATGATCCCTTGGTCTGCGGTCTTTGTAAACAGATTACTCCCACGGCCCTTAAGTGTCAGCAGCAGCAGCATGAATCCATCTTCCAGAGAGTGGACTCAGCACCAGAGTCGTCTGTGAAACCTCATTCAAAGTCTTCCTCAGGGACCTCGAACCCTCATGGGGACTGAGCGGCCTCAGAGCCCCGAGGCCACGGAGCCTCCAGCTGGAGCTCCGCTGATGAGGGCCGCCAGAAGAGCTGGAAGCTCTCGAAGACCGCATCGGGAGATAAGTCAGGGAAAGTGGGAAAATCACACAGGCCCAGGACCAATAGCCCTCAATGCAAGGCCAGGGGCGACGGCCAAGATGGGCCTTCCAAGTTGCTCTGACTGGAGACTTCGAGGGATCGGTCTCGGACCCCTGAGGCCATCCTCATAGAGGACTCCCCCTTGATGGAACCAGTGTCAGGCCCGAAGTTTCCGGTGCCTGCACTGAAGGCTGTGGATCCATCTGGTCTCGAGGCCAGGATGGGGGCCCTGGAGCACAGTTTGTCTGCCTTCTTGGCCCAGCAGGAGGCTCTGATACCCAGTTCCTCTGGGTCATCACTCCCAACCATGGGGCCCTCCACGTTGAGGGACTCCCCAGAGGTCGAGCCAATCCTCAAGTGCCACCGGCCTCGAGAGGTCCCTTGGCATTGGTTACAATCCTGGTCCCATTCCTCAGGACCGTGGTTTTCCGTGCTCAGTGCCCTCTGCTCTGAGTGGAGGGCTGCTGGGGCACCAGAGCCATCAAGGCAGAGGCACAATCCCAAGACCTGGGAACACCTCAAATCCTCTGCCTCGGAGTCGGCCTGGAAGACCGAGGATGAGTCCCCAGACACCCGCCGCCACTGGAATGTGCCCTTGGACTTGTCTGCTCCAGAGACATGGTGCCGATCCCCTCCTGAGGACATGGCCTTCCTCAACTTCGTAAGGGATATGGTGAAGGTCCTCACGTTCGTCCCTGAATCGGAGGAGGACCCCTGCACGGAGGACCTCTAGATCCTCCCGTACAAGACTCCTCCGAAAGAGGCACTTACAGTGCCCTTTCCCCCCATCCTGGTATGGCTGCTTTTCTATGGCAAGACACCTTCGGTGCCAGAGTAAGTAGATGGCTGGACTCGATGTACCGGGTCCGTTGGAGCCCTGGCTTCAAAAAAGGCCAACTGCCCCATAACTCCATGGCAATGGAGTTGGCCATGCGCAGGCTCAAGAGCCAGAAGACGCACTCCTTGGTGTCCCTGGGTAGGGAGGCCCTTGCCATAGATGCTATGGGCAGAAAGTGCTTCCAGGGCTCCATACTTGTCTGCTGGATCCAGGTCTACCAGCTGTACATGGGCATGTTCCTGTGGGACCTGGTGAAGGAGCTCGCCAGGTTCTCAGCCGGTCTCTCAGAGGAACCTCTTCAGCGGTTCTGGACCTTGGCCTCCGCAGTCAGAGTGCTCCAAGTTTATGACTCGGGCAGCCTATGACGGCTTTGAATCGGTGGCTAGAGTGGCTGTAGCGGGCATTAGTGCACGATGCCAGGCCTGGCTAGAGTCGTCTGACCTGGATCACTGAGTGCAGGACAAGCTGGTCAATGTCCCCTGATAAGGAGAGAACCTCTTTGGCAAACCCACGACGGAAAAGGCCGCCAAGTTGGAGTCCAAGTACCTGACAAGGACCAGTCTCTCCAAGAAGACCACTGATCCTTCCCAAAGGAAGGCTTCGGGCAGAAAGTCCCCATACCCAAAAAAGAGGAAGGCTTACAGAAACTACCCCCAGTACTCGGCCTTCCCAGCTCTCTAACAGGGTCAGCAGGTCAAGAGATAAGAGCATGGCCCACATAAGCCTAAGGCCCCCAAGCCCCAGACTGCACCCCCGGCGCAACCTGGAGGGGGTCTTTTGACTCGTGCGTTGCCTCTCCTCCCCCAAGAGGCACAGTTCTACAGCATACAGGGGGTCATCTGGTTCTCTATGCCCACAGGTGGCCTGCCTGCCTGCCTGCCCAATACGTGGGCCTTCAAGGTGGTCAGGGACGGTTACCTCCTCCACCTCCAGCAGATGCCCCCACCATTCTTCCTGAGAAAGCCCCCCAGGACTCCCCTTCACCTGGCCCTTCTCAAGCAAGGCAGTGGAGCCCATCCCTGTCCACCTCAGGAACAAGGGGTTCTACTCCTGCTATTTCCTGATCCCCAAAAGGACTGGAGGGTTTTGTCCCATCCCAGACCTGCAGGCTCTCAACAGGTTCCTTGTGAAGGAGAAATTCAAGATGCTCTCCCTTGGAACATTGCTGCCATACCGCTAGCAGGGAGACTGACTATGCTCCTTGGACTTAAAGGATGCGTACACTCACATCCTTACCCACATCCTCCACAGAGAGTATCTTTGCTTTGTGGTGGGGGGAAGTCATTACCAGTACAGAGTGTTCCCCTTTGGGCTGGCCGCCACCCCTCGGGCATTCACCAAATGCCTGGCAGTAGTTGCAGCCCACCTCAGACTCCAGGGGGGTCTTCATTTTCCTCTATTTAGACGACTGGCTGGTAAAGGGCAGCACCAAGATGATCTAACTAGGGACACTTCTCCCCTATCTTCAGCAAAATGACTGACTTTGCTCTGTGAATCTAAAGTGTGCTTACACACACATCTTGATCCATCCACTGTACAGACAGTATCTCAGATTTGTCTTCCAAGGACACCACTATCAATATCGGGTTCTTCCCTTCGGACTGGCTTCAGCACCAAGAGTCTTCACAAAGTGCTTGAAGTTGTAGCAGCCTACCTGTGCACCTTGGTAATCTTCTTCTACCCTTATTAAGACTACTGGCTCATCAAGGGAGATACCCCTCAAATGGTTGCCACATCACTTCAACAGACCATTCTCATTCAACAACATTTAGGATTTGTGGTAAATTACCCAAAATCCCACCTGACCCAAACTCTGGAGTTCATAGGAGTTTATCTGGATACAACAATAGCTGGGGCCTACTTGCCAGAAGACCTCCTCCATCGCCTAATCACCCTGGCTGCCAACAGCAGACGATCCTCATGGCTCGAGACATGCTACGGCTCCTCGGTCACATGGCCTCCACAGTCCTTGTTCCATATGCCCATTTATACATGCGCACAGCACAGTGGACTCTCTCTCTGAGCAGTGGATGCAGTCGACAGGTCACCTCTTGGACAGGATCACCATTTCATCTCACCTGGTGAACTCCCTCCATTGGTGGCGAGCAGCCCAAAACCTTCTCATAGGGTTACTCAAAAGTCTATACCGCAGTGTACCCTGACCACCGATGCTTCCAATCATGGCTGGGGAGCACATCTCTGAGACCTCACCACACAGGGACCAATGGACCTATCGGGAGGCCTTTCACCACATAAATCATTTGGAGCACAGGGCAACTGCAAATGCCGTCAGGGTATTTTGTCCCCATCTAACAGGACAAATGGTACTTGTTCAGACTGACAAGCAAGTTACCATGTTCAATGTCAACAAGCAGGGTGGTACAGATTCTCGCCTCCTATGCTATGAGGCAACCTGTCTTTGGGATGTTGCGATATACCATCACATTCATCTCCAAGCCATTTATCTCCCCAGGGAGGAGAATCTTTTAGCTGACAGCTTCAGCCGGGTCCTACATCCATACAAGTGGATGCTCCATCAACAGACGGCAGAGCACTTATTCTGCTTATGGGGATACCCATAATGGACCTCTTTGCTTCTCTGGTGAATGATCAGCTGCCTTGATTCTGTTCAAGGATAGCCTCTCCACACAGCAAAAGCTAGGATGCTTTTCTCTTTCATTGGGGGCAGGGTCTGCTTTATGCATTCACATCAATTTCTCTCATTCTGAAGACACTTTTCAAGTTACAATTGGACAGGGGTAAAATGATTCTAATCGCCCCAATCTGGCCCCATCAACCAAGGTTTACCCTGATTCTTTGTATGACTCAGTCATCCTCTCCAATTAGGCTGTGCACTCGACCTGCTCTCGCAGGACCAGGGGACACTACTTCATCCCAGCCTTAAGAGACTAATCTTGACAGCGTGGCTGCTGAGCACTTCATTCTCTCAGACCTTAGACTCCCAGAGGACGTGACTCAAGTCTTACTTGCTTCTAGGAAGGATCCTGCGAGACGTACCTACACATTTAAGTGGCACAGATTTTCCCTCTGGTGCTCCCAGAGAGCTCTCAATCTTTTCACTTCTGCAGTAGAACACCTGCAGCAGTACCTTCTGCATCTCTCTTCATCTGGACTGAAAACTAATTCTGCCTGAGTACACTTGAGTGCAATTGCAGCCTCTCACCGCTGAAATTGAGGATCACCCAATTTCTTCTCATCCCCTGGTGGGGCAGTTCTTGTGGGGGCTCCTTTTAACAAAGCCACCAATATACCCCACCTCCCGCTGTGGCATGGGACCTTAAAGTTGTCCTAGAGTAGCAGACTTGGGAGGACATAAGGAAGACAGAAAGGTACATAGACGAGACCTACAGAGATGCAGTACTGAAGTCCCACCTCTAGTTTGGCAGCATCACTATTGCCATGGAGAAGAGAGGTCACATGACAGGAGAGCATCACCTTTGTATGGCAGGAAGTGATCCTGTAGCTAGGACCTGTCCTCCAGATGATGTAAAACTCTCTCACACCGAGGAGGTTTCTCCAGGGCCTTGTGCCCACGAGGGAAGGGTTAGGACAGCCATTATATATGGTGATTCGATCATTAGGCAGGTAGATAGCTGTGTGGCTGGTGGACGTGAGGATAGCCAGGTAACATGCTTATCTGGTGCAAAGGTAGCGGACCTCTTGTGCCATCTAGATCAGGTCTTAGATAGTGCTGGGGAGGAGTCTGCTGTCTTTGTACATGTTGGTACCAATGACATAGGAAAGTGTGGGAGGGGAGGTTCTGGAGGCCAAATTTAGGATTTTAGGTAGGACGTTGAAATCCAGAACTTCCAGGGTAGCATTCTCCAAAATGTTTCCCCTTCCACACGCAGGACCCAAAAGGCAGGCAGAGCTCCGGAGTCTCAATGCGTGGATGAGATGATGGTGCAAGGAAGAGGGTTTTGGATTTGTTAGGAACTGGGGAACATTCTGGGGAAAGGAGCAGCTTAACTGGGATGGAACCAGGCTGCTGGCATTAACCTTTAAAAAGGAGATTGAGCAGCTTTTAAATGAAATAATAGGGGAAAGCCGAAAGTTGCCCAAGAGCGCATGGTTCAGAAGGATGTATCCTTGAAGGATACTAGCAAAAGACTGAAGTTAGGGCATATCCACAGAGAGGTTCCAATAAAGTCAAAAGTAACCCAAATGCCCTTAAGTACAGAACAGACAGAGCTTAAAGATTCCAAATTACCCCTGTCTATGTTAACCAGATTAATATGAATAATATACAGCCTCTACAATGCTTGAATGCAAATACTAGAAGTCTAAAAAATAAGATGGGAGAGTTAGAATATATAGCACTAAATGAGAGGTTAGATATAATTGGTATCTCAGAGACGTGGTGGAAGGAGGACTACCAGTGGGACACTGTGATACCTGGATACAAACTATATCATAATGATAGAGCATATCAAATTGGTGGAGGGGTTGCTCTCTATGTTAGAGAGGGCATTGAGTCACAAAGGATTAAAGTTTTGCAGGAAACAAAATTCACAGTAGAATCTCTATGGATAGAAGTTCCATGTAAAAAGGGGAAGGGGAAGGCCAGAATGAACACATGAAATGCTCAAAGAAATCAAGGAAGCTAACAAAAGTTACAGCACAGTAATAATAATGAGTGATTTCAATTACCCTGGTATCAACTGGGTCAATGTCACAGCAGGACATGCTAGGGAGATAAAGTTTCTAGATGACATAAATGACTGCTTCTTGGAGCAGCTGATGCATGAACTGATAAGAGGGGAAGTCATTTCGGATCTAGTCCTTAGTGGAACACAAGATCTGGTGCAAGAGATAAGGGTTTTGGGTCCGCTTGACAATAGTGATCATAGCATGATCGAATTTGATTTAATAAACGGAGGAAGGAAGGAAGGCAAGGAAATCCACAGTACTACCTTTTAACTTTCAAAAGGGAGACTATGATAAAATGAGAAAAATAGTTAAGAAAAAAATAAAAGGAGCAGCTGCAAAGGTTAAAGATTTACATAATGCATAGGTGTTGTTTAAAAATACTATCTTGGAAGCCCAGACTAGCTGTAAACCATGCTTTAAGAAAAGTGGTAAGAAGTCTAAAAAACAGCCAGCATGGTTTAAAAGTGAGGTCAGAGAGGCTGTTGTTGTTGTTGTTGCCAAAAAAGCATCTTTCAAGAAATGGAAAAAGGAGCCAAATGACGAAAACTGGAAACATAAGCACTGACAAGTTAGAGGCAAAGAGAGAATTTGAGAAGAAGCTTGTTGTGGAAGCAAAAACGCATAATAAAGACTTTTTCAAGTACATTCATAGCAAAAAAAAAACCTGTGAGAGTGTCAGTTGGACCATTAGATAATAGAGGGATAAAAGGGGCACTAAGAGCAGACAAGGCCATAGCGGAGAGACTGAATGAATTCTTTGCTTCTGTCTTTAG
This sequence comes from Ichthyophis bannanicus, assembly GCA_033557465.1. Lineage (NCBI taxonomy): Eukaryota > Metazoa > Chordata > Amphibia > Gymnophiona > Ichthyophiidae > Ichthyophis > Ichthyophis bannanicus. Next base: position 750,046,559 of record CM066033.1, read on the forward strand.
TGAAAAAGATATAGGGATGTTACCCATGCCAGAAATGGTATATATAGGTGATGACACAGAAGAATTGAAAGAAATATCGATACACCAGGAAGATGAATTACAATTATTTGATAAACTGAAGAGTAGCAGATCACCTGGACCGGATGGTTTACATCCAAGGGTGTTGAAAGAATGAAAATATGAGCTTGCAGACCTGGTATTAGTAATTCGTGAACTATCATTAAAATCGTCTGTAATACCTGAAGATTGGAGGCTGGCCAATGTAATGCCAATTTTTTAAAAAGTGTTCCAGGGGTGATCCAGAAAACTACAGACCGGTGAGCCTGACATCAGCACCAGGAAAAATGATAGAAACCATTATAAAGAACAAAATTACTGAACATCTACTGTAGATAGTATTGGCTTAATGGGAGACAGCCAACATGGTTTTAGCCAAGGATGGTATTGTTTTACTAATCTGTTATGTTTTTTTGAAAGTGTGAATAAACAGGTAGACAAAGATGAGACGGTTGATATAGTGTTTCTGGATTTTCAGAAAGCCTTTGACAAGAAACCTCATGAGAGACTCTTGGTGAAATTAAAAAGTCATGGGATAGGAAGCAGTGTAGTATTGTGGATCAGGAACTGGTTAAAGGAGAAAGGTGAATAGTGGCGTACCACATGGGTCTATTCTGGTCCTGCTCCTTTTTACATATTCATAAATGACCTGGAGAATAACGAATGAGGTGATCAAATTTGTGGTGAAACAAAATTATTCAAAGCTGTTAAAACACAAAAGGATTGTGAAAAATTGCAAGAGGACCTTTATAAATTGGAAGACTGGACATCCAAAAGGCAGATGAAATTTAATGTGGACAAGTGCAAAGTTATGCACCTAGGAAAGAACAACCCAAACTATGGTTACACGATGCAAGGTTCCACATTAGGAATCACCATCCAGGAAAAAGGATAATACGTTGAAACCTTCTGCCCAGTGGGCAGCGGTGGCCATGAAAACAAATAGAATTCTAGAAATCATAAGGAAAGGAATGGACAACAAAGGATATTATAATGCCTCTGTATTGTTCCATGATGCGACTGCACCTTGAATATTGTGTGCAATTCTGGTCACCATATCATAAAAGGGATATAGCGTCATCAAAATATAGAAAGACAAGGGGACATGCAATGAAGCTACAGTGTTACCTATTTAAGTCTAATAAGAGAAAATATTTTTTTCACAGAACGTGTAATCAAATTCTGGAATTCGTTACCAGAGGATGTAGTAAACGTTCTTAGTGTAGCTGGGTTTAGAAAAGGTTTGAACAAATTCCTGAAGGAAAGGTCCATAAACCATTATTAAAGGTGACCCAGGAAATCCACCGCTTATCCCAATACAAGCATTGAAACATGACGAAAGAAAAAGACCACATGGCCTATCTAATCTGTCCTTCCTCATCTCTACCACCTCCACTGGAAGACTATTCAGGAGTGATATTTCTGCATATCACTCCGGAATCTATCCCCTTTCACCCTCATCCCATGTCCCCTCGTAGCAGAGCTTGCTTTCAATCGAAAGAGGCTCTCCTCCTGTGCATTTATGCCACGGAGGTATTTAAACATCTCAATCATATTGTCTCTATCCCGCCTTTTCTCTAAGGTGTACATACTAAGATCCTTAAATCTGTCCTTATATGATTCATAATGAAGACCACTAACCATTTTAGTAGCCACCCTCTGTACGGACTCCAGCCTGTTTATATCCTTTTGAAGGTGCGGTCTCCAGAATTGCAAACAATACTCCAAATGAGGTTGCACCAAAGACATATAGAGGCACTATCACCTCTTTTCTTCTGCTGGCCATTCCTCTCCCTTTGCACCCAAGCATCTTTCTAGCTTTTGCCGTCGCCTTTTCTACCTGTTTAGCTACTTTAAGATCATCAGACACAATCATGCCTAGGTCCCGCTCTTCTTTAGTGGACAAAAATACTTCACCCCCTATACTATATTGCTCCCTTGGATTGCTGCAGCCCAAATGCATGACCTTGCATTTTTTAACATTAAATCTCAGCTGCCAAATTCTAGACCATTCTTTAAGCTTAGCTAGTTCTCTCCTCACGTAATTGACTCCTTCCTGGGTGTCTATTGCAGATTTTGGTATCATCCGCAAAGAGGCAAACCTTACCCGACAGCCCTACCACTATATCACTAACTAAGATGTTAAAAAGAATTGGACCAAGGACAGATCCTTGGGGCAGACCACTGGTAATCACCTCCTCCTCAGAGTGAGCTCCATTTACCTGTACCCTTTGTTGCCTCCCACTCAATCAATTTCTAACCCAAGCAGTAACTTTAGGATCCATCCCTAGGGTGCTCAGTTTGTTTATAAGTCGCCTGTGAGGAACGGGGTCAAAAGCTTTACTGAAATCTAAGTACACCACATCTAGGGCTCTCCCTCGGTCCAACTCCCTGGTCACCCAGTCAGAAATCAATCAGATTTGTCTGGCAAGATCTGCCTCTGGTTAATCCATGCTGCTTCTGATCCTGTAATCTGCTGGACTCCAGAAATGTCGCTATTTTCTCTTTCAGCAGCACTTCCAATAATTTACTCACCACCGAAGTAAAACTAACCAGCCTGTAGTTTTCAACCACATCCTTACTTCCGCTTTTGTGTAAAGGGACAATATGTGCGCCTCTCCAGTCCTTTGGCACCACTTCTGACTCCAACGAGGCATTGAAAAGGTTAGTCAGTGGAGCTGCTAGAACGTCCCCAGGTTCCCTCAGTATTCTAGGGTGTATCCCATCCGGTCCCATAGCTTTGTCTACTTTAAGTTTAGCTAGTTTTTCATGAACACAGTCTTCTGAAAATTGTTCAAGATGCCCCTCGCTTCTGTTCCTGTTTGTGGGTGTTTTCTGAGGTCCTGCTCCTGGTTCTTCATCTGTGAACACAGAACAGAAATATTTGTTAAGCAATTCTGCTTTATCCTCATCAGCTTCTACATATTCCTCCCCTACACCCTTGAGTCTGACAATACCACTTTTGCCCTTCCTCTTCTCACTAATATATCTGAAAAATGTCTTATCCCCCCATTTTATTGCATTGGCTATTTCCTCCTCCTTTTGAATCTTTGCCTTCTTGACTACTTTGCTAGCTTCTCTAAGTTTTCCAAATACAGATGCCTGTCTTCCTCTCTCTGTGATCTCTTGTATTTCATGAAGGCCTCCCTCTTTTTCTTCACCTTTTCAGCTACTTCTTTTGAAAGCCATAGCGGTCTCCTTTTCCTTTTACCTTCATTTACCATTTTAACAAAAATGTTGGTTGCCCTTAAAATATCCCCTTTCAGTTTTGCCCACTGTTTTTCTACATCCCCCAGCTGTTCCCATCCCGCTAATAACTCCCTGAGGTATTGGCCCATCTTGGCAAAGTTAGTCTTCCTAAAGTCTAAGACCCTCACCTTTGAATGGAGTCTAACAGCCCTAGTCCTAATACTGAACCACACCATCTGGTGATCCCTGGATGCAAAATCATCTCCCACTATAACATCAGAAACACTTTCACTATTAGTAAGCACCAAGTCCAGTATGGCCCCTTCATGTGTGGGTTCTGTTACAGTTGCCTGAATAGTTCTCCCTGTAGAGAGTCCAGGATCTCCTTACTTCTAGATCAGTGGTTCCCAACTCCAATCCTGGAGGGCCAAACACCATTCAGGTTTTCAGGCTGTCCCTAATGAATATGCATGAGATACATTTGAATACAATGGGGGCAGTGCATCTCATGCATATTTATTAGGGACAGCCTGAAAACCTGAATGGTGTTTGGCCCTCCAGGATTGGAGTTGGGAACCTCTGTTCTGGATGATAGTGCAGCAGGAATGGGCCAATCAACAACTGGCATATTGAAATCCCCTATCAGTAGCACTCCTCCTTTCCTAGCAATGCTGTGTATGTCTTCAATTAGCTCTCCGTCCACCTCTTCCTCCTGTGAGGGAGGTCTGTATATCACACTAATGCAAATAGATTTCTCTTTCCTTCTTTCTAGTTTAACCCAGAGTGCCTCCTCTCTCCCTTTTAAGCTCTGTAGTTCCAAAGCTTTAATATTATTTTTTACATATAGTGCCACTCCTCCTCCTCCCTTCTTCCTACCCTGTCCTTTCTGAATAAAGTATAGCCTGGTATAGTTACATCCCAGTCATGCTTCTAAATCCAAGTCAGCCTCTCCCATTAAAGCTTCAACATCTGGGATCTTATTTCCCATGCTACGAGCATTTATACACACAACTTTCCATATGTTGTTCCTTTTACCCATTTCTATAAAGGTATTCAATGTTTCACTTACCTTGGGGGCTTTCTTCACCCATCCCCAACGATACTAGTTTAAAGCCCTCTTCAGTAGATTAGCCAGTTTGCTACTGAAGACATGTTGACCTTTCTTGGACAGATGGACACCATCTCTGCTCTGCAACCCTTGGAACAGCATTCCATGGTCCAGGAAACCAAAACGCTCTCAATGACACCATCCACGCAGTCATGCATTCATCTCCAGGATGCGAGCTTCTCTGCCTTGGCCTTTACCCTCAACAGGGAGGACTGAAGAGAACACCACCTGCGCCCCTGTCTGCTTCACCCTCTGTCCTAGAGCCATGAAGTCACTTTTGATATGCTCAGAGGGATACCTGGCAATATCATTTTTGCTAACATGGATTAGCAACATTGGGTAATAGTCAGTGGGCTTGATGAGTCTCGGCAAACTCTCTGTAAAATCTTGGATTTTGGCACCTGACAGACACTTGGAAAGCATTGTGGAACCTGTATCTTTTGGGGAAACTGTTAGATACTTGTGACCTAGATTGGCCACTGTTGGTAACAGGATACAGGGCTTGATGGACCTTGGTCTGATCCAGTATGGAATATCTTATGTTTTTATGGTCTTAACTCCTAAGACTCTCCTTTGAGCCCTTGACTACGGCGCCTCTCATGTTTTTCACTTGGAAAGATGCTTTTCTCATTGCTCTGACCTCAGCATGTAGGGTCAGTGTGTTACAGGCTCTGGTGGACTACACCCTTTACACTCGTTTCCACCTTTATAAGATCATCCTTAGGACTCACCCTAAGTTCCTTCAAAAGGTGGTTACACCTTTCTATCAGAACCAAACCATATCTCTTCCAACCTTTTTTCATAGGCCACACACTTCTAAGGCAGAAGCAACTTTGCATGCTTTGGATTGCAAAAGAGCTCTTGCGTTCTGTCTTGACTGGACTAAGAGCCATCACCAGTCCTTCCAACTGTTTGTCTTTCAACCCTAGTCACCTGGGCCTCTCGGTTTCCAAAAGTACCATTTCCAACTGGATCGCTGACTGCATATCTTTTGCATATGCTCAAGCCTGTCTGTCCCTTCAGGGACATGTCATGGCACACAGTGTCCAAGCTATGGCTGCTATGGTAGCCAACCTTCGCTCTGTCTCACTTTCTGAGATTTGCCAGGCAGCCACATGTTCTTCGCTACATACCATTGCTGCCCACTATTGTCTTTTCAAAGACTCCGGTCAAGATGCTCAATTTGGACAAACTGTCTTAAGAAACCTCTTTCAGATTTAGGGCAACTCTGCCCACAGTCCATCTTTGACTACCCCAAGAGGAGTGTGCCCAAAGGGCTGTGTCTGACTGATCCCTGCTTTACCCTGTTTTTAGTTCTGGTCTCCTCTCTCCTGCTTGGGTAATCATGGGCTAGGGAGTCCTATATGTGAAAACTGTATTCCTGCTTGTTCCTGGAGATAGCGTAGTTCACAAACCTGCCCACCTCCCCTCAGCGTTTCATCATTCCATTTTCTATTTACCTTTTTCTCTTACAGAGTTTTTCTCCGCTATATACCTGACTGAAGAGAATTGCTGGAAAGACGGGAAGGCAGACACGCATGAGTGGAGTGATGCTCCCAAAAGCATTTCTGTTGGATGCTGGGGAGTGTTTCCACGCCAGGCTCCATCGATGCCAAGGTCACCCTAGATGATCTGTTCCTGGAGATCATCTATTACAGGTGAGTAATTATGCTTTCTCCTATTAATCCTAAATGGGCTCCTTTGTAGCTTCATTGCTTGTCCCCTAGACTTCTTATTTTTGAAGGAGTAAACATCTGATGTATGTTTACCTGTTCCACTCCATTCATTATTTCTCCCAGTATACCATGACTTTCTACATGTTCAGTCATTTTATTCTTTATAATGGTTTCTACCATTTTGCCCAGTACTGATGTTGGGCTCACCGGTCTGTAATTTCTCATATCATCCCTGGAACCCTTTTTAAAAATCGGCATTACATTGAACATTGTCCAGTCTTCAGGTTCTATAGATGGTTTTAATGATAGTTCACAGATTACCAATAGTAGGTCTGCAATCTCATATTCCAATTCGTTCAGCACCCTGGGATGTATACCATCTGGTCCAGCTGATTTACTACTCTTTAGTTTATCAAATAGTTATAATACATCTGCCTGGTTTATCACAATTTCTTTCAATTCTTCTGTTCCATCACCTTTAAATACCATTTCAGGCATGGGTAACTTCCCTACATCTTCTTCAGTAAAGATCGAAGCAAAGAATTCATTCAGTCTCTCCGCTATGGCCTGTTCTCCCTTAGCTGCCTCTTTTAACCCCTCTGTCATCTAATGGTCCAATTGACTGTCTCATAGTTTTTTTGCTATGAATGTGCTTGAACAAGTTTTTATTATGCATTTTTTGCTTCCATGGCAAACTTGTTTTCAAATTCTCTCTTTACTTGCCTTATCAATGCCTTGCATCTAACTTGCCAGTGCTTATGTTGTTTCCCACTTTCGTCATTTGACTTTTTCCATTTCCTGAACGATGCTTTTTTGGCTACAACAGCCTCTCTGACCTCAACTTTAAACCATGACGGCAGTTATTTTGCCTTCTTTTGGCCTTTCTTAAAGCATGAAATACACCTGGTACAGGTTTCCAAGATAGTATTTTTAAACAATGCCCATGCTTGATGTAAACCTTTAACATTTGCAGCTGCTCCTTTAAGGTTTTTCTTAACTATTTTCCTCATTTTATTATGGTCTCCCCTTTGAATGTTAAAAGCTATTGCTGTGGATTTCCTTGCTGTCTTCCTCATTTTGTTATGGTCTCCCCTTTGAATGTTAAAAGCTATTGCTGTGGATTTCCTTGCTGTCTTCCCTCCATTTATTAAGTCAAATGCGATTATGCTATGATCACTATTGCCAAGTGACCTCAAAAGTTATCTCTTGCACCAGATCTTGTGTTCCACTAAGAACTAGGTCTAAAATAGCTTCCTCTCTTGTTGGTCCATGAACCAGCTGCTCCAAGAAGCAGTCATTTATTTCATCTAGAAACTCTATCTCCCTAGCATGTCCTGCTCTGACATTGATCCAGTCGATACCGGGGTAATTGAAATCACCCATTATTACTGTGCTGTAACTTTTGTTAGCTTCTCTGATTTATTTCATCATCCCTCTGTTCATTCTGGCCAGGCAGATGATAGTATGCCCCCACTGCCATTGCCTTCCCCTATTTACATGGAATTTCTATCCATAGAGATTGTATCGTGTATTTTGTTTCCTGCAAAACTTTTATCCTGTTTGACTCTATGCCCTCTCTAACATAGAGCGAAACCCCTCCACCAATTTGATTTACCCTATCGTTACAATATAGTTTGTACTTGGGTAACCCTCCATTGCCTTGGAAGAAAGGCATGGTAATCTACTTCCGGTCCTGCTGCCAAGAAAACCCAGGAGCGGCTGGGTCACCAGGAGTCTGCACTGGCTCGAAGGCACACATTGCATTTTATCTTTATCTTTATTACATTGCTTGCTTAACCGCCCAGGCCGAAGCATCAGGGTGGTTTACAAAATAATAATAAAACATAAGCTGCATTAGAAAAGGAAAGGAATGTCTATTTATTTAGATGGTTTTCTATGCCACCTTATCCTTCAATCAAAGTAGTCACAACACAATTGGGGGGTACATTTAATATGAGGAGATATGAGATACATACACTAATACTTACTGGGAACATGGGCAATGGAGGGTTAAGTGGCTTGCCCAAGACCACAAGGAGCACCTGTGGGACTAGAAACCCCAGTCCTGGCCCAAGGTTGCTGCCCTCTAGTGGGATTTGAACCCCCGACTTTCCGGCCTGAGGTAACTTGCCCCAACCACTAGGCCACTCCTCCCTCCACTCACCCTATTTGTGAAAAGATAAGATAAGAGACAGCTAAGGTACAGAGTGGGTTGATTAACATCACACAGCTAAGTGGGAGAGAAATGTAGATCAAAGGCCTTGCAGAAGAAGTGGGTTTTCAGGAGGGATTTAAAATGGGGGTAGGAGTGTTCATTGCGGAGGAAGGTGGGAAGGGAATTCCACAGGGCTGGCCCAAGAAAAAAGAAAGCAGAGTGATGGGTGTGTTCTAGGCGGGCCTGGGCCGGGGATGGAAGAGCCAAGTGGTCATTGTGGATAGCGCGGAGGGTAAGTGGAGGGAGGTGAACATCGATGAGATTGGCGAGGTACTGAGGTTGGCTAGTATGGATTGTTTTATGGACAGTGGTAAGAATCTTGTATTGGTAATGGTAGGTCATCGGGAGCCAGTGGAGCTGAATGAGAAGGGGGGGGGGGGGGTGACATGGTCTCTCTGACTGGCGTGAGTGAGAAGGCGGGCGGCGGTGTTTTGAATGAGCTGTAGATGGCATACCTGGTGATGGGGAACACCTGCCAAGACTATGTTACCATAGTCGAGGTTGGATAGGAGGAGAGAAACTGTGAGCGTGACCATGGAAGCGGGATGAAGGGAGGAGCATACTGTGCAAAGTTGTCGAAGAGTGCGGAATGTACGCCTGACAAGGGAAGAGATATGCTAGTGAAACATAAGGGCAGAGTCAAGAGTGACCCCCAAGTACCGTAGAGTCGGGGTGAGTGGAATGAGAGTGTTGCAATGAGAGGGTGAAAGGTCACGGATGGGGGCACCGGAAGTAAGCCACATAGCAGCGGATTTGGAGGAATTCAAATGGAGGTAGTTTGCTGACAGCCAGGAAGAAATACTGGAAATGCAAGCATTAAGAGGAGAAAGATTGAGAATGAGTGGACAGACGTGGAAAAGCAGAAGTATATCATCGGCGTAATAATACGCCGAGATTCTTGATTGCTGGACGAGCAAGGTAAGGGGTGGCGAGGAAAAGGTTAAAAAGGAGTGGAGAGAGTACTGAACCTTGAGGAACCCCATGGGGAGAGGGGTTGGAGGAGGAACCCATATGAACCGAGAAGGAGCGAGAGGACAGGAAGGACTGGAACCAATTGTGGACCGTCCTACGCACCCCGTAATCAGCGAGGCGTGTGAGGAGTGTAGGGCGGTCCACAAGATTGAAAGCGGAAGAAAGATCTAAAGAATCCAGTAGGGAAATGTCACCACGCTCGCATGCCGTGTGTATTTCGTTGAGGAGGGAGAGGAGAATGATTTCAATGTTGTGTCCAGGCCGGAAGCCTGACTGGCAGGGGTGGAGTGCAGACATGGATTCCAGATGAGATGACAACTGGGCAAAGACTAAGGGAGGAGTGGCCTAGTGGTTGGGGCAAGGTACTTCAGGCCGGAAGGTCGGGGGTTCAAATCCCACTAGAGGACAGCAACCTTGGGCCGGAAGGACTGGGGTTTCTAGTCCCACAGGTGCTCCTTGTGGTCTTGGGCAAGCCACTTAACCCTCCATAGCCCATGTTCCCTGTAAAATAGTTATCTCCAAGTTATAATGCCCTGTTCAATGTAATTTCAGTTTGTTCAATGTAAACCGCACTGATGCAGAATAGCGCGGTATATAAGAGAATGTAAATAAATAAATAAATAGGGTCGAGGGGACAGGTCTTTTTGTGGGATTTATGAATAACTGAGAAAAGTTTGGTTCCCCTGAGTGGGTAGAAGGAACTCCAGGTGTGCATGAGAGAGGGGTGCGGTGAAGGTGACGCCCCAGGAGGGGAAGCGGGAGCAGGAGAAAGGGAAACTGGGGGGTAGGAGGGAGGGAGAGGGGGAATGGGGGGACAGGAATGGAAGGAGAAACGCAGGGAGCGGATTTTCTCAGCAAAAAAGAGAGCCAGGCTGGCAGATGAAGCCGTGGAGGGAGGCAGAGGGCCAGCAGAAGAATGAAGGGCTGAGAGGGAGCAGAGGGTCAAGTAAAGATGGCAAGAGGAATTAGAGGCCGAAGCAATAGAGGCTGAGCAGTATGAAAGCTTGGAAGAAACAAGTTGGTCGCGGTAATACCTAGAGGCATTCTTGTAGGCCGAGAGAGATTCAGGCAAAGGGCGTTTCCGCCAGAGACGCTCCGCACCGTGGAGCTGCAATCTATGGAGGTAAAGGCTGGCATGGTACCATAGGTGATGGGAAGGGGACTGGGAGAGCAGGACAGAGACAAGAGGGGCCAGGGAGTCCAGTGCAGAGGACAGCTCAGAGTTCCAGGTTTCTGCCTGCAGGTCGACCGGTAGCAAGGAGAAATCATGCGGAAAGAGAGTGTCCACAGAAGGAAATTCCAAGATGGTAGACGGTGTAATACATCGCACTAAGCAGGAAGGTGGGCGAGCGGAAGCATCCCAAACTGAGGGGTGGTGGGAAAGGAAAAAGAAAGAAGGAAGTGATCTGTCCAGGGCAGGAGTGTGGCGTTGATGGGTGGGGGGTGTGCACGGGATGTTAGGGGAAGTGAGAATCTGGTCCAGGATATGCCCTGCGACATGAGTGGAGCAAGTCACATGCTGCCTAAAAACACAGAGTCATTGAGGAGCGATACCAGGGACCGGTCCCGGGGATGGGAAGGAGTGTCAAAGTAACAGTTGAAGTCACCTAGGACTACCAACTGGGGGAAGGCTAGAGCTGCCTCGGAGAAAGCCATAAGGAAGGCATCCCACAGCTCAGGTTGCAGGGAGGGGGTGGGGTATACACCAGGAGGAAATGCAAAGGTGGGACAACATCCAGGTGGAGAAGGAGGGCTTCAGGATAGAGAAGAGGGGTATGAGTGGCCACTAGGGGGATGGAGGAACGAAATAGAACAGCCACACCACCTCCAGACTTCCCAGAGCGGGGTGTGTGGATTGCCGAGAAACCTGGCAGGAGGCATTGGTGCAAAAGGGCCTCTTCCCCATCTCAGAGCCAGGTGTCAGTTAAAAATAACACGTCCAAGGAGTACTGGGTTACCAGGTCATGAACCAGCGGAGTTTTGGAGCGGAGCAATCTACATTCAATAGAGCCATGTTAAGGAAAAGAAGAGAGGGCCCCAAGGGGGGGGTGGAGGTAGGCAGGGGATGGTGAGGCAGACATGGAACAAGACTATCATAGTTTGGTGCTGAATGGGCCAGGGCAGGTGGGCGGGCACCAACCCCAGTAAGAGGGAATGGCTGCCATGAGCAGGAAAGGAAGAAGTAGAGCCAATCGAGGTATGGCAGGTCTAACCAGAGCACAGAAGCTGTGGCTGGGGAGAGGAGACTGGTAGCGGTGCGCTATGCAGGACCAGGAGAGATTGTCGCCAGAGCTGCCCCAAGAGTCGCCCCAAGGAGCTCGCCCAAGAAGCTACTGCTCCTTGGGCACACTCCTTCAGTGCGCGCCCGCAGTGCGGAACGCCGTACAAGAGTTCTTTTTATGGGCCAGAGTCCCGGTGGAGAATGCGGCTGTGTCACTTCCGGTGGGCGGGTGCACGGGCGGAGACAGCAGGCAGAGTTTAGATACCTGGGGATACATGGAGAGCAATTCAGCAAACAAATACAGCAGACAGACGGATCAAGCAGGAGACAAACTTGTACAGATGACAGCAGCACCTGTCATCACGGTGTCCAGTTGGTTGTCCTTCCACTGGATCTCTGAGATGACAATTATATATAACCCTTCATTTAGTGCTATATATTCTAACTCTCCCATCTTATTGTTTAGACTTCTAGCATTTGCATATAAGCATTTCATGGAGTGTCCTCTTGTTTTTGTGTATGAAAAATTAAAACAACTGTCCCTTTCTCTGTGATCCTGTTAGACAATCCAGGCAAGTGAGTTATGCTGCCCAACCAGCAGGTGGAGGCAGACCAGAGCAACTTTCAGTGATGACATTACCGGCAAAGTGTGTGGACTTGTGCATCACTTTAGATAGGCCTGTCTCCAATGACCCATGTTACTGTCTTGTGGCCTGAATGATGGAAACCTGTAGGCCCAACATTTGCTCGGAGTTTGGTCATTGTCTCCTTAATCCAACAACTGCCCTTTCTTCAGTGCTGTTACCCATGGGTTCCAGCAGCACTGGTGGGATGTAGAGCAGACAGGAAGACCCCATGGGACCCTTGATGGAGGTTGGTAAGTTTGGATCCAGGGCCCCCCTTCCCTCTCGCTGTCCTTTATCTGTAAGCTCTGCTTCTTTTCTTTGTCTTTTCTTTTTTCCTGTATTTGAATTGGATCTCTGTTTTGCTGCTGGAATAAAACAGCTTAAAAAATAGGTTCTAAGGCAGCTAGGCTTTCCCAGGCTTGTGTACATGGCTAAGGCAGCCCTTCTCATGTTTCTCCCATCCGCCTGACACCTGCAGGGATTCCCCTTTCTGGCAAAGGTTTCCTTTTCAGCAGTTTTTCTTTTTTCTTCGGGAGGATTTTCTGTGCAGCTTTTTGTTTTGCTACTGCAGTGCAGGGCTGCGTGGCCCGATGCAGCCTACTGCCCCAGCATTTTTTTTCGACGGCTGGAGATTTTTGCCCCAGGAGCTTTGGGAGAGCATCAGAGGCATATTTTTTTCACATGTTTGGGACACCCCACCCTCCATGGAGGGCCCAGGGCCCAATACCAATTTTGGTTCCTCTGCCACATTGCCCCTAATTTTCCAACTAGTGGGCATGGTAGCCATCTTGGATGGCCACATGTTCCCTGTGGAGGAGGAAGGTGTCACAGCCTCAATCCTGCAGACCCCTGAGGGTCCTGAAGACCCCCTGTTTCAGTTGGCTTGCAGAGCAGCTACTGAAACATCTCACAGATGCTGATTTCAGTTCACAGGCAGAGCCCTCACCTCCCCGACTTTGGGAACTTGGAGTCCTCTGACATCTCCCCATCTGTCAGAAAGGGGGGTTTAGCACCCCTTTCCTGCCTATCACTTTTCCATTCCTTCAAGAGCCCAGCCTTGTCCCTTCTGGGGAGGGGGGGGGGGGTATCCTAGGGAGGAGGTGGTGTATTTCCTGGCTTCAACAGGTGACTATGATGGGGAAGGGGAGCTTCCCCTAGTGCAGGAGGCAGTTTTCTCAGAGTTGGTTTGTCTCCTCAGAGATCACCTCCCTACCTCTATTTGCGAGGTCTGAGTGCCTCTGCACACTGTGTAGCCTCCTCCAGCTACGGTTCCACAAATGGACCCTAGCCTAGAGCGTTGGAGCCGTATCTTAAAAAGGATATAGTGTTATTAGAAAAGGTACAGAGAAGAGCCACCAAAATGATAAAGGGGATGGAAGGATACTCCTATGAAGAGAGGCTAAAAAGGTTAGGGCTCTTCAACCTGGAAAAGAGACGACTGATGGGAGATATGATAGAGGTCTATAAATTAATGAATGAAATGGAACGGGTAAACATAGATCGATTGTTTATGTCATCAGAATATAAAAAGACTTGGGGACATGCAATGAAGCTATAGGGTAACCTATTTAAGACTAATAAGAGAAAATATTTTTTCACTCAACGTGTAATCAAACTCTGGAATTTGTTACCGGAGGATGTAGTAAAAGCTGTTAGTGTAGCTGGGTTTAAAAAAGGTTTGGGCAAGTTCCTGGAGGAAAGGTCCATAAGCCATTATTAAAAGGTGCCCAGGATAGCACTGTTTGACCCAATACAAGCATTGAGGAACCTGTGTCTTTTGAGGAGACTGCTAGGTACTTATGACCTAGATTGACCACTGTTACAGGATAGTCTCACGGGACAGTAGGTTTAGATGTCCTCCTTTTATTTATCTCTCTCCCATACCTCTTGGTGAGCCATCTCCTGATCAGGTTTTGGTTTCTTCTGAGCTACTTATCAACCTCAGAAGCAGCAGCAGCAGCAGCAAAGGTTTCAGGGTCCACATCAACCTAAGAAGGCCAAGGGTCCCAAACCCCAACCAACTGCTCAGCCCCAGCCAGCACCTGATTTTTGACTCCTTCCTAGAGAGCATAGCTACTCTGCCTCTGCGAGGACCCCAAGCCCCGCACATAGCAGGCAGGCTTTGTACTTACGCCCACAGGTGGCATCTCATTACTTCAGAGGCGTGGATGCTCAACATTGTCCAAGGGGGCTATCTGCTTCACTTTCAGAACTTACCCCCAACCACCCCCACAAGAGATTATCCTGCAAATCCTTTGCAGGTCAATCTCTTGTCCTCAGAGGTGTCCTCCCTGTTAGCCCAAGGAGCAATTGAAAGAGTTCCCCCCACCCAAGAAGGCAACGGCTTCTACTCTCCTTACTTTCTCATCCCCTAGGGTTCAGGCCTATTCTAGATCTGAGGGATCTTATTAAATCCATCCTTTGGGAAAAGTTCAAGATGATTTCCCTCAGCACTCTTCTGCCATACCTCCAGAAGTACAACTGACTATGTTTCTAGACCTCAAAGAGGCTTATACTTATTTGCTGATCCACCCTCACCACAGACAGTATCTGCACTTTTGAGTTCAGCAAATCCACAACCAGTATCGGGTGTTCCCTTTCGGGCTAGCTTCTGCACTCAGAGTATTCACAAAATGCATGGCCAAAAGTCTACAAGGCCAAATCTACCATACCATACCATAAACTTCCGAAACTCATACAAATGGCCTACCCAGAAAAAAGCAGCACTATAAATAGTGCAGGGGGCCTTAGAACATCCAAACACCTATTTGAAAAGCTGAACAAATTACTACAGCACAGTATAGATCCCTACGTACAAACTCCATGTTAAAAGAACACCTGGCCTCAGTCACACACTCAGAACACAGACCTTCGCCAAGTGACCACAACCTAAAGTAAAAATAAAAATATGTAGACAAAAATTAAACTGAAACCTCAAGAAGCCAGACTCCGCATGCAGTGCAACATGAGATATATGAGATGCAGTTCCCCATACTGTGTAAAATATAAAGATAGCACAAAGTCCAATCACTAAATTGAAAATAAAATTATTTTTTCTACCTTTGTTGTCTGACCATTTTATTCTCTGATCATGCTGGTCCAATCTGAGGCTTCTGCTTTCCTGTCTTCTCTTAGCTCTCTTTTTATGGTCTATAGTCCATCTGCCATTTCTTGTCTTTTTTCTTTTGTTTTCTTCACTTCCGTCCAGTCCCAGTAACCCTCCCCAGTATCAGCCCCCTTTCCAGTCCTCACTTATCATTACTTTCCAATGTCAACCCTTTGCATTCCCAGGACTGCCAGTGATGTCCATTCCCTTCCATTCCCTTCCAGTCCCCCTCCTTTCCCCACTGTCCAGTCCCTTCTATTCCAAATACCATCCCAGGTATCAGCTCGCTTTCAGTCCTAGTGCCACCCCCATGTCAGCTCCCTTCCAGTCACCCTACAATTTGTCCCTCCTCCTTCCAGTGCCATCCCCATATGGCCCATCACTTCTAGTCTCAGTACCCCTCCCTTCCAGCCCCCTCTATTACCCAGCCACCTACCAGTCCTATCCCCAAGTGTCAGCTCCCTCCAGTACACCCCACCCCCAGGTGTCAGCTCCCTTCCAGTCCTCTCCAGTACCATCCCCAGGTGTCAGCTCCATTCCAGCCACCTCCTTCCCTCTTCTGTCTGCTCAATTCCAGCCACCTCCTTCCCCCCCCCATGTCAGCTTCCTTCCTGCCACCTTCTTCACCCCTCTGTCAGCTCCCTTCTAGCCCCCACCTTCTCTCCATGTCAGCTCCCATCCAGCCCCCACCTTCCCCCATGTCAGCTCCCTTCTTGCTCCACCTTTCCCCATGTCAGTTCCTTCCTGCCCCTACCTTCCCCCCATGTCAGCACCTTCCCCCTCATGTCAGTTCCTTCCTGCCCCTACCTTCCCCCCATGTCAGTTCCTTCCTGCCCCTACCTTCCCCCCATGTCAGCACCTTCTCCCCCTTGTCAGTCCCTTCCTGCCACCTCCTTCCCCTCGGCAGTTGTGGCTCCTGCTTCTTACAGAGCCAAGGTTGCAATAGCGCTAATATTTTAAAATGAAAGCAAAACCGATGCAGAGCCTTCTGGCCCTATGAAACTCCTGCTGCTGCATCCTGCTCCCTCTAGTATCACTTCCTTTTTGATGGAAAGACACAGCAGCAGAAGCTTCATAGGACCAGAGGGCTCCGCACAAGTTTTGCTTTGTTTTTAAATTCTTAGCGCTATTGCAGCTGCAGCTCTGTAAGATGCAGGAGCTGTGGCTGGAGCAGAGGAGAGGGTGAGACTGCACCAGGGGATACAAGGAGAGATGAAAAGCCGGTTTTAGATCTCTGTCGACAGCCGGCCTGGCAATGTAAAAACTGGCCAGGCTGGCTGAAAACCAGCCGGTTGGCAACCCTAGTTGCAACACAATGCAGTGTGAACAAGAGCTTCCTGTTCTTTGAACCAAGCGGTTCTCTGCAAGTTTGGGATGCACAGTTACAAGAACTCCAGTGCCGGTCTCAAGTCTTGTGAGACCAAAGCAAGAGTTTTGCAAGGATTCTCACACCAATCTTGTAAGACTTGAGATCTCGAGATCACTTCTGCCTCCACGCAAACAGGAAGTTGACATCGGGCATTGGAGGGGGTGGAATCACAAACCCCCTAGAGGTTTAGGTAAATGCTGTAGGACTATTCAAAGCCATTGCCACTGTTGCAGGCTCTAGATAGGAGTGGCAGCCCTTGGACCATTGGTGCTCTATGTGACTGCCTAGCTCGCATAATGGTCACACTAGCTTTGGTTTGGGTGGGTATGAGAGTGATTGGGTGCAATATGCTTTTTGAGTGGGGCATGTTTACAAGTGTGTAGATAGGGCATTTGGTGTATGGATAGTGGAGGTGTGGGTGTGGTATTTTTAGAGGGATGTGATAGTTGAGTCTCTCCCTTCCTTTCCTATCCCCCTCCCTTCTACTTTTTCCCTTCTATCCGCTCTCACCTTCCTATCCTCCCTTTCCCTTATTTCTTTTCTCTCCATTTTGTCTCCTCATAAGTTCAACTCCTTTTTCCCCCCTTCCTTCCCCTTGTTTCTCCTCTCCATCCAAGGGAAGGTTTCAACTCACCCAGACCCAATCACTCCTCCCCAGCTCACTCCTTGTCTCTCAGCATGATAGAGTGTGTTGTGAAGTAAAGGGGTAGGGTTCCTGCAGTAATGCAGAGGAAATGGCTCCAGATCTCTTTGGCTGTTTTTTTCCTTTTGCCTCTTGAGCCTTGCTTCCCATCCCTGTGCATCATTTTGTCAGGTAAGGAAGTGGGGAAACTGTGCTTCCTGGGCAGTGAAGTGAAGGGGAGATCGCAGGGCTCTCTAGTGCAAGTCCAAACAATTGGACACTCTATAGGGGGGGGGAGGGGGCACATGAGTATGAAAGTTAATTGAGGGAGGGTGCAAGGCTGACGATTTGCCTAAGGATCCTAATATCTATACACTTACCCTAATGAAGAACAGAACTTTTTTGTTTAGATGTGACTTTTCCAGACTTCCTTTATTGTCTAAGAAGGATCCCTCTGTTGTGAGATACATAAATACTTTGATGTTTTTGATTAGAACATTAGTGACTCTTGGCTTTGCAAAGCAGGCCTTGGGCCTCAAGCCACCGCAAGTTCAAATTAAGTAACATTTAAATGCATATAACAGTTCAGTGAACATCCAAAGATAATGAAAGCTGCTGAAACAGATTCCCGCACCGGGCCTTGGTTGTGCTCAGTCAGCTCTTTCTGTGGGCCTTTTTATTGCACTTCACTTCCTTTTTATTGGTTCTATTTTGTAATTTTTTTTGCAATCTTTAAGATTACTCCAGCATTGCAGCTTTGGGCTAATTAATTTTTTTAAATGTTGGCATATGATGGATTGAAAAACAAGACACTAATTTTGATGCTTTGTCTTTGATGTTTGCCTGCCTAGGCACTTTTTTTGCCTCATATAATTGATATCTATTGTAAATTTTTATTTCCTTTATGAAGGAGGAGTATTTTCTGTGGGGTTGCTTTGCCCAAGGTTTTGGGGACACTGTGCAAGTTGGTAGATTTGTCTGCAATAGATCTCTGTCTGATAAGTATTTTACTAGGTTTCAGGTTCCGATCGCAGCCGATGTGGAGCTACTATGATTGCTTTATATCAGGGGTCTTCTATCATAAGGGGGTACCTCCCCCATCAATGTGAAGGATAACAGCCGTCTATTCATAACAGTTACATTTGTAGATTTCTATGGTTGCACCCTTTTAAATATCCAAGTTCCTATTCTTATTCTCTGGGGGAAACATATTCTCTCTGTCTGTGTCTCTCTTTCTGTCTGCAGTGACAGGAGCCAAGTTCTTGTGAAATAGGTGATAGTGCCTCTGTATTTGATGAGACTTCATTTGGAGTTCTGTGTTCAGTACTGGAGATCACATCTTCAAAAGGATATCAACATGGAGTCTGCAGAGGGCAGTTATTAAAATGGTCAATGGTCTTCATCATAAGTCATAAGGGGTCAGACTAAAAGATCTCAATATATATACTTTGGAAGAAAATATGGGAGAGGGGAGACATGATAGAGATGTATCTTTAGGAACAAGCAAGAATGCAGTCTTCACATATAGGTATTGTCTGCACCGACGAAGCCCACACGGGAA
Organism: Ichthyophis bannanicus; assembly: GCA_033557465.1. Lineage (NCBI taxonomy): Eukaryota > Metazoa > Chordata > Amphibia > Gymnophiona > Ichthyophiidae > Ichthyophis > Ichthyophis bannanicus. The sequence continues at coordinate 750,065,281 of CM066033.1, forward strand.
TGCTCCCCAGCGTCCAATAGGAAAACCTTTGCGAGCACTCCACTGCGCCTGCACATCTGCTTTTCCACCTTCCCAACTTCTCTCCTTAGTGCTTTGTTTTCCACGGAGCCAGCAGGAAGCCCTTTCCTGTCACCGCTGAAATTGTTTTTATTTTTTGGTTTAATTCTGTGCTCTGCCTTTCCATCGACACCAGTTCCTTCCCTGATACCGGCCCCAATATTCTTTTTCTTTCTGGCAGTTCACACCACCTTAGGCCTCGGCCTAAACTTTCATGTTTGTCACCATGGACAAACACATGAGTGGCTTTAAAAAATGTTCCAAGTGCTCTGACATAATGGCAGTCACTGATTCCTGTGACTGCTGTCTGAAATGTTTGGGCCCAGACCATTGCAAACAAATGATCAACTGAGGCCTAAAGAACAGGGCCAAGCAATAGGACTCACTATTCGCCCCGGACTCTATTTCAGTAGCTTCTGCATCATCAAGGACGTCAGCCTCCTCAGCTGATTCCCAGGTCTCCAAAAAGTCCAAACATAAATTAAAGCCTAAGTCCTCAGCATCAAAATCTGAAAACGAGCATCGAGGTAAGTCCCATAATCCATGAGATGCATCTGATACTAACTGGCCTGCAAAACAGCCCTGGTGGGAGGACCAGCCCTTCAGAGCTACACAGGGGCTCCGACGCTCCCTCCGGAGAGCTACTGGTGCTGTGCTCGGGGACCGTGGCACACATCCCCATACTCGAATCCACCCAGGTACTGGAGTCCTCGAACGATCAGCATTTCTTAGCTATCAAGAGGACCTTGGCAGCACTCCAGGCCACTGTGGTACCAAAGGTATTGACAGTCACAGTGAGTCTGGCACTGCCTTCCAGCTTGGTGCTAATACTTCTTGGTCCGATGCCAACCCTTGAACCGGTATCAGTAGGACCCCTCCCTCCGATTCCGCCACTGGAACTGGTTCCCGGTTCGAATTCCGCTTGGGCTGAGCATCGACATCGAGCATTGATATTGACATTGGCTCGAGACCGTCAATACTTTGATTTTCTTTCTGAATCAGAGTCATCTTCTTCTGATCCTGAAGAGACATCAGAGGATTCCAGGGCCACCCGGGATATCCCCTCCAATCCCTCCCTTCCTCATGGTGTGGTAGGCTATGGCCTAGCATGGCCTGCTACTATGAAAGGCCTGTAAGATAGGCCTGGATCCTAACTCCCTTATAGCTAGAGAAAGAACCAAAAATCTATGAAAAATGAGAAAACTGTTTTAAATGCTTAATAAGAAGTTTTTATGAATTCATAAGTCTTTCATTATTCTCTTGTGTGTGAAAGAAAAGAAATGTTTCAATACATGCATTCCTGGAGCTAGGGATAACCTTGCAGTAGAGAAGTATCAAAATCAAGAACTGCACCATTGTTAGAACAATCCTAAGGGAGGGGGCTGGTTGCTAGGCCCCGGAGGGATTTCTAATTGGACAGGTGCAGGGAACGTGGAACCAATGGGAAGTATGCATGTATCGAGCTAGAACCAATAGAAAGTTCTCATGTATCAAACTGAAAAAGAGGTATAAATGGCTATGTCTCTGTAAAAACCTTTGCTCAGTTCCTTTTGAAGTTTTGACTGACTGGGCCTGTGCACAATAAACTGGCTTGGACCCTGTCAATTGACTCCTGGATTTATTCATTGATTGCACTTTGCTACAGCATATTCTTGGTGCATTGGCCGGAAGTGCGAGTGGTAAATGGTATTCAAGTGAATAATCCACGCAATTCGCCTTGAGGTTTGGCCCGGTTGGAACCGTGTCTGTCCGACCGCAGGGGAAACCTCAGGCGCCGCCGGCCCCTTTGTGCCGGAGAGGGTTCCGCCTGCTTCGGCGGGCCATCGGGTCCAGCTGGCCAACACCTCCGACCCGGGGGAGTCCAGGTTCCAACTCAGGAGCTGGTGTATCGGGGACCGGATCTGGTGAGTAGACATTTTTGTGATTCGATAGTCAGAAAGAACAGCCTGGGACAGCGTCTTGCGTGCGCAGGACTGATTTGTTATATTTGGTATAGACTAACTGGGAAATCTCGCATGAGTGTGTGCGAGACAAGGGAGCCTGATTACCTCCCATAAGGGCGGTCCTAGTAAGCTCCGCGTAAGGGAAAGCAGAAGCCGAAGCCATCGACCCTTGTTGTTTGAACTAGTCAGTTAGTCAGAAAACCTGGGCACTTGAAATATAATTTCCTGTTGAAATATGCTTGCTTGTGTGAGTGAGAGGTCTTGAAATACAGACCGAGCGAGAGCGGACTCCTAAGTAGCGCAGTTCCTGGCCGGGCGACTGCGCCCAGGTCGCGAAAAGGAGGAAGCGAGTGGTGTTCTGTGGGCTTTATGGACCCCTTACCTACAGCCATACTACCTATCCTTATTGTTCGTTGTCTTGTACGTCATTACATGTACGTAGAGTACGTAGTTAGTAGAGTACGTAGGTAGTGTACGTAGTTACGTTCAGATTATGGGAGGGGCGGAGTCCACGCTAACTCCGTTGGAATGTATGATCAAGAATTTCCGTAAAGGATTTTCGAGTAATTATGGTATGAAAATGACTCCGTCCAGATTAAAAATGTTATGTGAAAGGGAGTGGCCCGTGCTAGCTGCTTCATGGCCCCGTGGGGGCACCTTTGATTTAGAAACAGTTTTTCGAGTTCATCAGCTTATACAAAGAGTGTATCCTGACCAGTTCCCCTATATAGATTCCTGGTTAAGTGTGTGTGAACAGCAGCCCTCATGGATGAAGCGCTGTTATGAGGAGCGCTGTAAAATATTTGTAGCTACTACTAGGGGAACCAGAAAAGTTAAGGAGGAGAAGCCACCTGTGTATTCTGCCCCAGAGTCCCCAGATATTCTGGCTAGGTTACCCCAGTACCCACAGAAGTTAGTTCCCCCAGCACCACGGCCTGAGGTGGAGCCAGATGAAGAGCCCCAGAAAATACCGCTGCAGCCGCTTAAGAAGCACCCTACCCCAAGTGATAGTCCCAAGTCAGGCCCAAGCACGTCGGGGGGACTCGAGTCCTCTGACGAGACAGAAAGCGGAGGCTCTCCTGCCAGTTCAGGGTCACCCACCAAGGAGACTTGTGCCCGGGAGCCTTATGATTTAAGAAGCAAAACTCCCAAGAAGAAGAAGGAGAAAGCAGGGCACCTAATACCATTACGCCAAGTGCCTGGAATACCTGTTTTAAATGATCAGGGCCAGATGGCGCCAGGACCAACCAGCTTAGTTTATGTACCCTTTTCCACCACAGATTTATTAAACTGGAAAACGCATTATGCATCCTATACAGCCAAGCCTCAGGAATTAACAGAATTAATGTTTATGTTTATTGATATTTGATATACCGCTCAGGCCAAAAGGCATTAGAGCGGTTTACAATACTATATCATTCAAGGAAAATAGGAAAAGAACGCCATTTATATGATAGGACAGATTAAAGGATAGAGACAGTCATACAGGCAAGATAAGGAGATATACACTGAACAGTTACCACAATAAGTAAGCACGGACAGTCTAGCATTATGCAAACTCATCAGCCTACCTGGGCCAATTGTCGCCAGCTCCTGTCCACCCTCTTTACTACTGAGGAGCGAGGGTGAATCGGGCAAGCAGCCCTCCGTTGGTTAGAAGAGAACCCTGTAGAAGGGGGAGGAATAAATCCCCCACAAGTAGCTGTTGCAGAATATCCCAATGAAGATCCCGGGTGGGACCCGAATGATGAAAGGGGGGCGGCGGCCCTAACCAGATTTCGCCAGGCCTTATTGCAGGGCCTGAAGAAGGGAGGCCAGAGGGCCATGAATATCGGGAAAGTATCGGAAGTTCTCCAGGGTCCAGATGAGAGCCCAGCGGCCTTTTATGAGCGGTTGTCTGAAGCTTATAGATTGTATACCCCATATGATCCCGCCGCTCAGGAAAATTTACGCATGGTAAATGCGGCCTTTGTTAGTCAGTCCCAGAGAGACATAAAACGAAAATTGCAGAAATTGGATGGATTTGCGGGCATGAATACAGCACAGTTAATGGAAGTCGCTCAGAAAGTATTTGTGAATCGTGAAAATGAACGAGACAGAGAAAGTGAACGAAAGATGAAGAAGAAGGCAGATCTTCTTGCTGCTGCTATAACCGAACAACGTGGAGGAGGTTTTCCTAATCAAAGGACCAGAGGACGTGGAAGAGGCCACGGAAGTGAAAGGCCTCAATTGGGTGCAAATCAGTGCGCCTACTGCAAGGAAGAAGGACATTGGAGAAATGAATGCCCGCATCTGGACTCCGCCCCCGCGAGGGGAGGAGGGAGTCCCTGGAGGCCAGGAGGACGATTTCAAAGGAGGGGAGGAATAAACCGAACACAGTTCCAGCAAGAGAGGGAGGAAGCCATTGAGGGAGTGGCAGTAGCAACGGGCTATGACCTGGATAACATAGATGAAGACTAGGCCAGACCGGGCTCCAAGTTCACCCTGGGTCCCCAGGAGCCTATGGTCAGTTTGAAGATAGGGGACCAATACATGGAATTTATGGTAGATACAGGAGCAGAACATTCAGTAGTAGCCAAGCCAGTAGCTCCTCTGTCCTCACGATCTGTCACTATTGTTGGAGCCACTGGAAATAAAGCCACAAAGTCATTCTTACAGAACCTCATGTGTGAACTAGGGGGACAGAAAATAACGCACCAATTCTTGTATATGCCTGAGTGCCCTATTCCACTACTGGGCCGAGACATGCTTGCTAAGCTCCAGGCACAAATATCCTTTGCTGAAGGGGGAGAAATGAAAATGACTGTGAACCCAAAGCCTGCTGGATTGATGGTGCTCACTGTTCCCCGAGAAGAAGAGTGGTGGTTCTATAGTGCACCTCCAATAAAGTTAACTAGTCCCTGTATACCTACCAACCTCATAGCCCCACCTGAAGTATGGGCAGAAGATAACCCACCTGGCCTAGCAAAGAACATAGCCCCTGTCATTGTCACCCTCAAGCCAGGAGTGGAACCAGTGCATGTGAAGCAGTATCCTCTCCCTCGACCAGCCATTGAAGGAATCCACAGCCATTTGATGAAGCTGCTGAAGTATGGACTTCTCAAGGAATGCCAGTCACCTTGGAACACTCCCCTTCTCCTAGTAAAGAAGCCTGGGACAGGGGACTATCGCCCAGTACAAGACCTAAGGCGAGTGAATGATGCAGTTGAAACTATACACCCTGTAGTACCAAACCCTTATACTCTCTTGTGACTGATCCCCGCTGAGGCTACACATTTCACTGTCCTGGACCTGAAAGATGCCTTTTTCTGTGTGCGCCTAGCCCCCACCAGTCAACTTTTATTCGCTTTTGAATGGCAAGACCCCACAACAGGAAGGCGGGGCCAGCTCACCTGGACCAGATTACCCCAAGGATTCAAGAATTCACCTACTCTTTTCAGTGCGGCCCTGAATCAAGATATTTCAAGTTACCCAGTGGACCCAGGAAAGAGGGTTTTTCTTCAGTATGTAGATGACTTGCTCATAGCCACCAACTCAGAAAGTGAATGCCTACAAGCCACCAGTGAACTCTTGTACCTTCTCAAAGAAGCTGGATACAGAGTCTCAAGAGCCAAAGCACAACTATGCCAAACTGAAGTCAAGTATCTAGGATTCCAGTTGTCCAGTGGGATCCGACGTCTGGGACCAGAACACAAAGAAGCTGTATGCAGTATCCCCATTCCAACCACTAGGAGGCAAGTAAGAGCCTTTCTGGGAGCCGCGGGATACTGTCGCATATGGATCCCCAACTTCGCGCTGATTGCAAAACCACTGTACCAAGTCACCAAAGGAATGGAAAAATCTCCACTAGAATGGGGACCTGAACAAGATGCAGCATTCCAGTCCCTAAAAAATGCCCTGATGTCATCCCCAGCTTTAGGTCTTCCAGATGTTCAGAAGCCTTTCCATCTTTTTGTCCATGAGTCGCAAGGGAACGCATTGGGAGTATTGACTCAATCTCTTGGATCTTGGCAACGGCCAGTAGCCTATCTGCCAAAGCAATTGGATGTAGTTGCAAAAGGATGGCCCCCTTGTTTGAGAGCTGTCGCAGCAACAGCTATGGAAAAAGCCCTGAGACCCCATTTCTGTATTTCACTGCTAGGATCCCTGACCGCCTCGGTGGCACAGCAGTGTTTGATATGTGCCAAAAATAATGCTAAGCAAGGTCCCATTCCACCCCCAAGAGTTCAGTCAGTAGGGGTGACCCCAATGAGTGATATACAAGTAGATGTTGCTGATATGCCCCGTGCAAATGGATATCACTATATGTTAGTGTTAGTCTGTACATTTTCGGGATGGGTAGAAGCCTACCCCACCCGAACTGAGAAAGCCCGAGAAGTCACTAGGGTATTGCTTCATGAGATCATTCCCCGATTCGGAATACCATCAACTATAGAGTCAGATAATGGTTCATCATTTGTATCCCAAGTGACCCAACAGTTAGTTCGAGCTCTGCAAATACAATGGAAGTTACACACTGCTTACAGACCCCAGAGCTCAGGAAAAGTGGAACGTATGAATAGAACCTTGAAAACTCAGTTATCCAAGCTTTGCCAAGAAACACACCTGAAGTGGCTCCAAGTTCTCCCTATAGCCCTTCTTAGGATACGTTCAGCTCCCACCAGATCCCTAGGAGTCTCCCCTTTTGAGATTTTGTATGGGCAACCTCCACCCATAGTGCAGAGAATAAAGGGAGACATGAGACAGATAGGATCTGAAATAACTAGACAAGAACTATTAGCTTTAGGTTCTGTCTTGCAGAATCTCCAAACGTGGGTGCAAGATCGACTACCCATCAACCTGACCGAGCCTCTGCATCCCTTCAAGCCAGGAACGTCCGTGTGGGTGAAAGAGTGGAGAAAGACCCCGCTGGCGCCGCATTGGAAGGGACCATATGTCGTCATCCTGTCAACCCCCACTGCAGTGAAAGTTGCAGAATTTGAACCCTGGATCCACCACAGTCGAGTGAAGCCGGCAGCTACTCCTGATCCTGACCAATGGACGTCAGTGAATGATCCTGAGACTCCATTGCGACTCACATTGAGAAGACAGCCAGCGTTATAGAGAATCTTCAGAATCTACCTTCGTCACACGAGAGTGACCATCACAGCAGAAACAGAAGAAAACTCAACAAGATCATCATACCCAAATTTCCAGTTGACCTCCAAAAACTAAAATCACAATGTTCTTCCACTATTGCCTTGTGGGAGTGGTGATCCTGGGAATCCTGGAAAAGACTTTTGCCCTACCCCCTTGTGCAGCCTGCATAACCACCACCTGAACGGGACAGAAGATTACACAGACTTTACTCTATCACTCTTACTATACTTGCACTGGTACAGTCAGCCGGTGTATATATAATGGCACCGAACTGAATATTTGCACAAAGGGGAAAAGTAAGACTTGTTATAACCCCCGACAAAACCCTGCATATTATACATTTGAGATACGTTGGAATGATGAAGATGGAGCCATCTTAAATGCAACAAAACCCCTAGCAATCCCCACAAAACCTATTATCTTGAACTTTGATGCTTGTGATGCAATTAACAGAAATGCTTACCACAGATGTGGGTCATGGGAGCGAGCATACTACCATGATGATAAATATATGTGTCCAGAAGGAGCCTACGGATGGGGGCGGTGTACAGGAAAGAGTTCTACAGCCACCACGTATACCACTGCATCTAAACATGATTAATTTTGCCCAAAATGGGACTGTGTATATTTCGCTACCTGGAAGAATGCACCGATGGGATGAGATGGTGATAATCGCAAAGGCAGCTTGACAAAGATCAGACTACCAGAGCCCAAGAAATGCCAGAAAGGTGCCTGTAATCCCCTGCAACTCCTCATAGTCAACCCCAGCCAATGGAAGCAAGGATATAAGTTTGGGTTGCGTATAGCAGGAGGAGGTATAGATCCTGGGACTATCTTATATCTGCAATTAAACACCAAGACCCATGTATCCTCACCCTATCGTATACATCACTCCTTCTACGAGGCCATGAAAGCAGAGTTTGAAATTCCTCCTGCCTCTCAGAACTTGTTCCTTGAGCTAGCGGGAGCAGTGGCATCTAGTCTCCACGTTTCAGACTGTTTGTTTTGTGGAGGAACTACGATGGGAGACCAATGGCCTTGGGAGGCACAAGAACTGAACTATTCTGTTCCATACAATCAGATTAATATACACAATACCACGAGTGAATGGGTATTGGCCCACTCCATTGTGGGTAACTTATGTTTTGCTCGCTATGGACCATTGTTTAATATGGAAGTGGGGCAGCTGGTCTGTCTCAATCAAATGTTCTACAACAGTACCACTAAGAAGACGTCTTGGTGGTCAGGAGTCAACGCTACAGAACCTTCCAATCCTCTAGTTTGTTTTCCCAAACTTGCCAGTGTCTGGACTAATTTAGCAGCATATAATTCTTGGCAAGCACCACCTGGACTGTACTGGATTTGCGGAACCCGAGCATATGCTAGGCTCCCTCATCATTGGGGAGGTGCATGTGTATTAGGAACCATACGACCTTCCTTTTTCCTTTTGCCTACATCCCAGGGAGAACAACTGGGATATCCTGTGTACAGAAGTCGACAGCTGAAGGAGGCCTTGAAGATAGGCCAGTGGGACAAATGGGATGCGACATCCGAAGAATGGCCACCTGAAAGAATTGTCTCATACTATGGACCTGCTACTTGGGAGCAGGATGGGACATGGGGATATCGTACCCCTGTTTATATGATTAATCGAATAATACGTTTGCAAGCTGTTGTTGAAATAATAACCAATGAAACTAGTAAAGCACTAACTCTTTTGGCCAAGCAAAGTACGCAAATGCGCACAGCCATTTATCAAAATCGTTTAGCTTTAGATTATTTGTTAGCAGCTGAAGGTGGGGTATGTGGAAAGTTAAACTTAAGTAATTGCTGTTTACAGATTGATAATAATGGGCATGTAGTTGAAGATCTAGCCACCCAGATGAGAGAGCAGACATTTGTGCCGGTCCAGACCTGGCACAGTTTGAAAATGAATGGGTGGTTTGGGTCATTATTTTCATGGATTGGTGGTCTAAAAGCCCTTATGTTTATTGTACTATTCATATTAGCTATGTGCTTATTGCTCCCTTGTCTCCTACCCCTTTGCTTACGCATGGTAACTTCAGCAATTGATAACACTATAGAGCGGAAGGCAGCTGCGAAGGTATTAGCTATGTGGCAATATTACCCTATACCCCACGATGATGCTATTACACCAGTATAATGTGTTAAATGACTAATGAGTGATTAAATTCTCACCCTTTCTCACTTGCGGGTGAGAATAATCAAAGGGGGGAATGTGGTAGGCTATGGCCTAGCATGGCTTGCTACTATAAAAGGCCTGTAAGATAGGCCTGGATCCTAACTCCCATTATAGCTAGAGAAAGAACCAAAAATCTATGAAAAATGAGAAAACGGTTTTAAATGCTTAATAAGAAGTTTTTATGAATTCATAAGTCTTTCATTATTCTCTTGTGTGTGAAAGAAAAGAAATGTTTCAATACATGCATTCCTGGAGCTAGGGATAACCTTGCAGTAGAGAAGTATCAAAATCAAGAACTGCACCATTGTTAGAACAATCCTAAGGGAGGGGGCTGGTTGCTAGGCCCCGGAGGGATTTCTAATTGGACAGGTGCAGGGAACGTGGAACCAATGGGAAGTATGCATGTATCGAGCTAGAACCAATAGAAAGTTCTCATGTATCAAACTGAAAAAGAGGTATAAATGGCTATGTCTCTGTAAAAACCTTTGCTCAGTTCCTTTTGAAGCTTTGACTGACTGGGCCTATGCACAATAAACTGGCTTGGACCCTGTCAATTGACTCCTGGATTTATTCATTGATTGCACTTTGCTACAGCAATGGGAGGCGTCGATCCCCGCAAGAGGACATATCCTTTCAGGACTTCATTCAGGACATGGCAGCAGGTCTCCAAATCACAGTAACACTGGAAATGGAACTGAAGGCTGATGACCTGGAAATCCTCCAGTACCCTTTGACCCCCCAGGAGGCAGCAACATTACTGGTGTGTTGGATCCTACAGGATCTAAATGCTACGTATGCGGGAGGCTCCGCTAATGGTTCCACCTATCAGTAAATGCCTCAATACCATGTACCGAGTTCCACCATGCCAAGCCTCAACTACCATACCATTCTATAGTAGTGGAATTGCGATGTGGTGCATCAAGAGTTCTAAAACTCATTTATCATGCTGCCTGGAAAGATGCCAGAACTCTTGATGCCTTTGGACGTTGATGATTCCAGGCATGTATGCTTGCTTCTAGGATTACATCCTACACTCTCTACATTGGCATGTACCTAAAGGATGTCTCAAGGGATCTAGGAAGCTTTGCTCCTCTTCTCCTAGATGATAAACGCGATGCTTACATGACTGTAGTTAAGAAAGCTCAAAATACTTCAAAGTTCCTTGCTAGGGCAGCCTTTGATACCTTTGAATCGACTAGCAGAGCTTCTGCAGTCTGCATAGGAGCCTGTAGGATGGCCTGGCTCCAGATAGCGAACCTCAAGCATTGTGTTCAAGATAAATTAGCCAATATTCCTTGTTCTGGAGAAAACCTGTTTGTTAAGGGTTGGAGAGAAAAGGCAGGAGAGCTTGAGGCAGATGATCTCACCCTAAAACATCTCTCAAGAAAGACATCAGACCCCTCTAGGAAGAAGGCTACTTTGAAGAAGTCTTTTTATACCAAAAAGAAGAGAGATTACCCTTTTAACCAACCCTCTGCTACTTATCAACCTCAGCAGCAGCAGCAGCAAAGGTCTCAGGGTCCACGTCAGCCTAAGAAGGCCAAGGGTCCCAAACCCCAACCAGCTGCTCAGCCCCAGCCAGCACCTGTTTTTTGACTCCTTCCTAGAGAGCATAGCTACTCTGCCTCTGTGAGGATCCCAATCCCTGCCCATAGCAGGCACGCTTGGCATCTCATTACTTCAGAGAAGTGGACTCTCAACATCATCCAAGGGGGTTGTCTGCTTCATTTTCAGAGCTTACCCCAACTAACTCCACAAGAGATTATCCTGCAAATCCTTTGCAGGCCAATCTCCTGTCCTCAGATGTGGCCACCCTGTTAGCCCAAGGGGCAATTGAGAGTTCCCCTACCCAAGAAAGCAATGGCTTCTACTCTCCTTACTTTCTCATCCCCAAGAAAACAGGAGGGTTCAGGCCTATTCTAGATCTGATGGATCTTAACAAATTCCTCCTTCGGAAAGAAATTCAAGTTGATTTCCCTTGGCACTTTTTGCCATACCATTAAAGGAACAACTGGCTATATTCTCTAAATCTCAAAGATGCTTTCATGCATTTGCTGATACACCCTCACCACAGACAATATCTGCACTTCTGGGTTCAGCAAATCCATTACTAGTATTGGGCTAACTTCCAGAGAGTATTCACAAAATGCATGGCAGTCGTATCAGCACACCTGCATACTTTGGGGATCTCTGTCTTCCCCTACTTAGACGATTGGCTGATAAGGGGAGAATCCCCAGAAATCGTAAAACAATCTCTTTCTTGCACCATCACGGCACTCCAAAGTCTAGGCTTTGTATTAAACCACCTAATATCCCACCTGCTTTCCTCACAGCAACTTGAGTTTATTGGAGCATTTTTAGACACTCGTCAGGGATGAGCTTTCCTTCCTCAGGATCGCTCTGCTCATCTCATCGAGCTGACACTCACTATACAACGTCAAAGTGCCGTGAAAGCTTGAAACATGCTACATCTTCTGTGAAACATAGCCTCCACGATTCACGTCATCCTATATGCCCATCTACACATGAGACAGGCCCAATGAACACTTTCGTCTCAATGGAGTCAGGCAACTGGACATCTATCAGACAAGATTTGTATCACTCGTCCTTTTGACAACTCCCTTCAGTTGTGGTGCTCCCCCCAACATCTTCTCAGAGGATCACCTTTTCAGATGCCTCCACCCCAATGCACCCTAACGACGAATGCTTCCAAACTTGAGAGGGGAGCTCATCTGAACAATCTCACTACACAGGGGAAGTGGACAGAATGGGAATGCCAAATGCAGATCATTCTCCTCGAGCTACATGCTCTCATGAATGCCCTTCGGGTTTTTCAACCCCAGCTATCAAGCAAATGCATCTTAGTCCAAACGGACAACCAAGAAGCCATGTTCTATGTCAGCGATGGCGAACCTATGGCACGCGTGCCAGCTGTGGCACGCGAAGGCCTTGCAGCTGGCACGCGGGAAGGTCCGCAATCGAAAAAAAAAAAAACAACCCTGTCTGCTGCCGTTGTCGGGGCCGCCGCGGCAGAATCGAGCGTGCCGCGGGGCCCCCCTGTACCCACCCGGCAGAGCCTGTCCTCCCCGTAGCAGCTCTCTCTTTGGAGCTGCAGTCAGACCGCGCCGGCTTGCAGAGCGCGAAGGGAAGAGTTTCCCTTTCGCGACTCTGTTAAGCCCGCGGGGGCTGATGGGAACTTCCCATCAGCCCCCGCGGGCTTAACAGAGCAGCGAGGGAACTCTTCCCTCGCGCGCGGCAAGCCGGCGCGGCTGACTGCAGCGCCAAAGAGAGGGCGGCGACGGGGGGGGCCGGCTCTGCCGGTGGGTACAGGGGGGCCCCGCGGCACGCTCGATTCTGCCGCTGCGGCCCCGACAACGGCAGCAGACAGGGTTGTTTTTTTTTTTAATTTTCCCTGGGCTGGGCTGGGCTGGGCTGGGGGGGGGGTGGGGGTTAGGAGTGGTGATGGGCTGGGCTGGGCTGGGCTGGGTTGGGGGGGTTAGGAGTGGTGATGGGCTGGGCTGGGCTGGGGGGGTTAGGAGTGGTGATTGGCTGGGCTGGGCTGGGGGGGGGGTTAGGAGTAGTGATGGGCTGGGCTGGGCTGGGCTGGGGGGTGTTAGGAGTAGTGATGGGCTGGGGTGGGGGGGTTAGGAGTGGTGATGGGCACTGGGCTGGGGGGGTTAGGAGTGGTGATGGACACTGGGCTGGCTGGGGGGGGTTAGGAGTGGTGATGGGCACTGGGCTGGCTGGGGGGGTTAGGAGTGGTGATGGGCGCTGGGGGGGGTTAGGAGTGGTGATAGGCGCTGGGGGGGCTTAAACTAAAAATTGAGTGATGGGGGATTAGGACTGGGAGTGGGCTGATGGGGAGGTTAGGACTGGAAATGGGCTGGTGGGATTAGGACTGGGAGTGGGCTATGGGGGGCTAGGACTGGTAATGGGTTGGGGGGGTTGCTAGGACTGGAAATGGGCTGAGTGGAAGGGGGCTTGAACTGCAAATAGCTGTTGGGGATGGGGCTTGGAATGGAAATGAGCTGAGGGGAAGTGGGGGGCTTGAACTGCAAATAGCTGATGGGGACGGGGCTTGGAATGGAAATGGGCTGAGGGGAAGTGGGGGGCTTGAAGAAGGGAATGGATGCTGGGTGAGACTGGAACTAGAAGGGAGCTGATGTTGGGGGAGGATTAGAATGGGATGGGGCTGGGAGAGTAAAATGGAGAGGGGAAAAATATTTTGTGTAGGAGGGATGAAAAATCTACAATTGGCCAGGTATTGGGAGAGTAATTGGGGATTGAGGATGGAGGGGTAAAATTTGTGTGGATGAAATAGGAATGAGGAAAGAGCAAAAGGAGAAAGATTAGTATGTTAAAGCAGATGTAGAGAGAGAGAGAATGGAAAAAAACTAGAAGAGAGAAGAAAGGACAAATGGACAGCAGACGATGGAGAGTTAGCAGAAAACATGAAGAAACCAGAAGAAAATGGCTGGACCAATTGCAACTGAAAAAAAATGCACAAAAGGTAGAACGATATCTCTTTATTTTGAATTTATTAACTGGAATATGTCAGCTCTGGGAAATGTGCATCATTAACATCTGCGCTTTGTTTGGTACAAGAGGAAATTCCTATTTGACGTTGCCACTTGTTCTCTTTCCCCAGTATTCACTGAAATGTATTGGTTTAATATTTGCAGTGTTGCCTTTTGATAGGTAGGGTATGGTGCTTTGTGAGTCCTGGTAATGCTGTCAGGATACGGCGGGTTTGCTATGGGTTCTAAATGGGCAGCGTTTGTAGTAGTTCCTAATGTGCCTGGCGGTTGGCACTGGATTATAGTAATGTAGAAATCTTTTAGACTTTCTTTATCCATACACTCATTAAGAGACATGTTTACTAAAAGCTAGTGTATGGTAACATTATGCAAATATTTATGCAAATAAGACCACTTATGCAAATGACGTGCTGGCACTTTGAGGAAATTCTTTGGTTTTGTGCGGCAGTTTGGGCACTCGGGCTCAAAAAGGTTAGCCATCACTGTTCTATGTGAACAAGCAGGGAGGAACTGGTTCCTATCCCCTCTGCTAGGAGACCCTTCAACTCTGGTTCTTTGCCATTGCATACCACATCCATCTCCAGGCGGTGTATCTCCCAGGTGAGCTCAATATCCTGGCAGGCAGATTCAGTTGCATCCTCTGTCCACATGAGTGGACTCTAAAACAAGAGACTGCACCTTGGAACTTCCACATGTGGGGGACCCCCAGAATAGATTTCTTTGCCACTCAGGAGAATGTGCGACTACCGCTCTTTTGCTCCAGACTTCCCTCCTGACACAGACAGCAGATGCCTTTCTTCTGCATTGGGGCTCAGGCCTACTTTATGCATTCCCACCAACCCGTTGATACCCAAAACTCTGTTCAAACTGATTCTATTAGCCCCTTACTGGCCCCCTTTAGCCATGGTTTCCTCTGCTGTTTCGTGTAGCGCAGACTCCACCCCTCAGTTTGGGTCATGCCCCCAACCTCCTCTCTCAGGATCAGGGGCTACTCCTTCATCCCAGTCTCCACAGGGCTTAAGACTAACTCTGTCAGTGTTCACCTCAGTGCCATTGCAGCCTATCACAGGCCACTGGATAGGCATCCCATTTCCTCGCACCCCTTAGTGCAACGCTTCTTGCAGGGTCTTCAGTTTTCCAAGCCACCGATCAAACCACTGCAGATGGCTTGTGACTTCAATGTGGTCCTAGCACAGCTTCTAAAAGTCCGTATGAGCCCTTGGATATCTCTTCTCCAAAATTCCTGTTTTGGAATGTCATCTTCCTCATTGCCCTTACCTCAGCTCTTCGCATCAGTAAACTTCAAGCTTTAGTAGCGGATCCTCCCTACACTCCATTCCACCATGACAAGGTGGTTCTCTGTACCCATCTGCATTTCCTTCCAAAAGTGGTCTCACCTTTTCTTATCAACCAGTTTGTCATACTACCAGTTTTTTTCCCCGACCGCATGCCTCTACGGCTGAGGCAGCATTGCATACTTTGGATTGCAAGCATGCCCTTGTTTTCTGCTTGGACAGGACCCAAGGATGTTAGGAAATCCTCTCAATTATTTATTTCCTTTGACCCAAGCCACTTGGATTTTCCTGTGTCAAAACGTACCCTATCCAACTGGATTACGGACTGCATTTCTTTTGCCTATGCTCAGGCAGGACTCTCTTTTGAGAGTCACGTCACCGCTCACAACGTGAGGTCTATGGCAGCCTCAGTTGCCAACCTCCATTCAGTCTCCATAGAGGAGATCTGCCGGGCAGCTATCTGGTCCTCTTTTCACACCTTCATTGCTCACTACTGCCTTAATCACAACTCCTACCAGTTATACTTCTGACACCCGACTCCTTGCTCCATTCTCTTGCCTACTATACTCAAATCTGCTGGGGCCACTTTGTGTCCATGTCCTTTTGGCTCCATTCATTAGCCTCAAGGATGTCTTTTCAGTCTGGTGCCTGGGAGCTAGTGAGTCTCATATGTGAAGATTGCATTCCTGCTTGTTCTCCATGGACCAGCAGGATTGCGTCAGCCACACTTGGTGACGTCCTCCGGGTGGAGCCATGCATACGGAAGTGCTCTCTAGAGCTCAGAAAGGAGGGCCTTTCTGAGCCCACCTAGGTAGCCCATCCCACTGGTCCGCCCCCTAGTCCGGCCAGTTTTTGTTCTTCCGCCTTGCCAGCAAGACGGACCCTGCTCTCCCTCTCCAATTTTTTTCTAATTTCTTTGTTTTGCGTTTTTACAACTATGCCCAAATATCTAAGAAATGCCCTTATTGTGGCAACAAGAACAAGACTTCACATGGATGCACTTTCTGTGGGGCAATGAAGAAAGGATACCAAGTGATGTGCCCAGCCTCCGGCTCTGGCCCTCCACTGCCTGATCCTCTGCCGGCCCCGGATGTGCCTGTACGGGCCTCCATCCCTAGCTGAGCCTCCGTTACTGCAGAGAGTGCCCCTTCCCGGCGGGACGTGCTACATGGAGCCTCCGTCCCCAGCCCAGTGCACCCGACTGACCTGCTTGCTGCTCCGGGACCCAACACCATCACCCGCGGAGGCGCGGAGGTAAGCCCTGCCCCTACTGCTGCAGTCTCTCCTGTTTTCATCCTCCTGGACTCCTCTCAGCTTGCCATGCAGTCAGCTTCCAGGATCGGGTCCCCCACAGCACTCGTCCATGCTTCCCAAGATGGCAACGTGCTGCGGTCCTCCCAGCCTCTGCTGCAGTCCTCCAACTCCTCCCACCTTGGGGGCGGGACCTCTATACCCGCGAATTCTACCGGCATCGGAGGGAAGCCTGCACGCAGCTGTGCTTCGCACGGCAGCGCCCCGCGCAGCAGTGCGTTGCACAGCAGCGCGTCGCACAGCAGCGCCCCGCACAACAGCGCGCCCAACGGAGACAGCGCACTGTTGCGCAATGCCAGCGCACTGTTGCGCAACTCCAATAACCGCAGCAGCAGCAGCAGTTCCAAGAGCAGAACGCACGGTAAACGGACCAGAGTCAACGGACGCAGCAGCAGCAGCGACTCTAGCCACAGGGACCTCTCTCCCAAATGACGCAGGCACTCCGAGCGCCACCGCCACCGCTCTCAGCGCCACCGGCGGGAGGATCCTCGAAAGGGCAACCATAGCCGGAGCCCTTCAAACCGCAGCAGGGCTAGCAGATCCAGCCATAGTAATTCCTCAGCTATCATCAGCTTGTTAACACAACTCGTGAAGCAATCTGTCTCAACAATACCCTCTGCTTCAACAATGCCCACGGCACACTTGTCAACCCCGCATAGCGCGGATTCAGCGCACAAAGCTCCGGAGGCAGCCCTTACCTCTACTCCAGAGAAGAGAACCAGAGAAGACCCACGCGGACCCTCTGATGATCCAGACCCAGAAAATCCATCCCCCGACAGCACTGCCGACGACCACGACATCGAAGCTGCAGTGGTGGGATCGGCATCCACAGAGCTTGCCAACTCAGAGAAGACAGCTGAGATAGAAGACCCTCCCCTGGCGGAGGATCTCACCTACCCCAAGTTCTTAACAAAACTATCCTCTGCCCTCTCTTTGAACGCTGCTGATGCGCCTGGAGAGGTTGTTCCAGAGGTTCTAAAATACCTCGCCACTCCAAAGCCTGCTTTCGCACTCCCAGTGCATCAGAGACTGCTGGAAAATCACTCGAAACTGTGGCAGACACCAGCGTCTGGTCGTCCGTTTCCAAGGCGGCTTGACTTCAAGTATCAAGTGAGGCCTGCGCCTGGCTTTTCTCAGACCCAGCTACCATACAACTCCATCGTCGTCTCTTCAGCGCTCAAACGCACCAAGCCTTCACATACCCACGCCAATAGCCCCCCGGGCCGAGACAACAAACTCTTGGATGACATCGGGAAGAAGGTCTTCCAAGGTGCTATGCTTAGTGCTAAGATTGCAGCACACCAATTTCAGCAAGTTCTCTTCCTGGACACCTGCATGGCAACCTTGAAGTCGACCGCTGCATCCCTCCCCAAGGAGTCTCAGAATCAGCTCGCCAGCGCACTTGCTGATATGTCGGAGTGCAGCAAACACCTGGCCAGCGCAACCTTTGACTCTTTCGACACAGCCTCTCATACCGCCAGTACGGCTATCTCTGCGAGACGATGGGCGTGGCTGAGAGCCTCCGGCCTTCGAGATGACACCCATGACAGCATTGCTAACGCCCCCTGCACGGGGGAATCACTCTTTGGGGACAAAGTTAAAGACACTGTCAACGACATGAAAGAACACTGCACTACCCTACAAACCCTTGCGGAGGACGGCTACAAGCGCCGCAACGGAGCCCATAAGAACAGTTTCCAGAGGAAATCTTACTACTCCTCCAACAAGAAGTACCCCTCCAACAGGAAATGGCAGTATAACAAATACAGGAGCAACTCCTACAGCGGTCCCCCTCACCAGTTTAACTCTCAGCGTGACCGCAAGCAGAAGAAGAACAATCCACCCCCTGCTAAGAGTGGACCGTCCTTTTGACGCCTACTCTCCGGCGCCCACCCCGACCGGGGGTCGCCTGACATACTTTTTAAACAAGTGGAAAGACATCTCCTCCGACTCCTGGGTTCTCGAGATCATCCGAAAGAGTTACCAGATGCGTTTCAGCTCAACCCCTCGCAAAAGCACCCAACCCATCAGCAAAACCCCACCGCAACTGTGCCGAGCCATGGCCGAGGAGCTGATACACCTGCTGTCCTCCGATGCTATAGAGCAAGTACCATCGGACGAGATAAACTCTGGCTTCTACTCCAGGTACTTCCTCGTTCCAAAAAGGACAGGCGGAGTCCGCCCCATCCTCGACCTCCGCAAACTCAACAGGTTCATCATCAAAGAGAAGTTCAGGATGTACTCTCTCAACTGCATCCTGCCCTTGATTCAACCCGGCGACTGGATGGTGTCCCTGGACCTGCAGGATGCCTATACCCACATCCATATCCACAAGTCACACAGACAGTACACTTCCATTACAGAGTCCTCCCTTTCGGCCTATCGCCGGCCCCACGGGTGTTCACGAAATGCGTGGCAGTTCCCGCATCGCATCTACGCAAACTGAACGTTTCCATTTTTCCCTACCTCGACGACTGGCTCATCACAGCCCCCTCAGCAATGGAACTTCAGAAAGCTCTAAGGACTACCGAGTCCCTGATCTCCTCCCTGGGGTTCGTCATCAATTACAACAAGTCCCAGCGCACCCCCTCTCAGAGGCTGGAATTCATCGGAGCCGAGATCGACACCACACTCTCGAAGGCGTTCCTTCCCAAACGCAGGCTGCTCGCCCTGACATCACTCACGACCAGCTTGGCCTCGGCGGAATCCTCTTCAGCGAGATCCATCCTACGCCTCCTAGGCCACATGTCCGCTACCACGTCTGTGGTCCACATTGCCAGATTACAGATGCGGCCGCTGCAGTGGCATCTACATACACACTGGAACCAGCACTCGCAGCCTCTCTCCACCCGCATCCCTATGACCTCCAAGATCAGGACTCAACTACTCTGGTGGACTGCTCCAGAGAACCTTTTGGGGGGGAAGGACATGCACCCACCCGAGCACCAAGTCACCCTGACCACGGACGCCTCCAACCTGGGCTGGGGTGCCCACATTCTGAAGTTCAGCACACAAGGTGCCTGGGCACCGCAGGAGCGACTCCTGCACATCAACCTCCTGGAGCTAAGGGCCATCAAGTACGCTCTCAAAGCCTTCCTAACGCATGTGCAGAAGAAAACCGTCCTCATCCAGACGGCAAAGCCCTGGCTCTCACTGCCTGGAGGTTGAGCGGATGAGCCTTTCTACACTCCAGCTATCATCTGAGGTGCAAGACGTGGTCTTAGCAGCCAGGTGCACCTCTACCAGGAAATCTTATGGCCTCAAATGGAAGAGATTCAGCATCTGGTGCGCTGCGCAAGGGCTGGAGCGCCCACCACGTGTCCTCTTCCCAGTGTCCTGAAGTACCTTGCTTCTCTGTCTAACCTTGACCTTAAGACTCAGTCCATCAGAGTGCACCTTTCGGCAATTGCTGCGTTTCACGCCCAGCCTGAAGGGGCAACTTCCATTGCAGCACTACCTTTGACAAACCGCTTCATGAAGGGACTGGCTAATTTGAAACCCCCAATCAGGCAACCCGTTCCGTCATGGGACCTCAACACTGTCCTCTGCCGCCTGACCGAGGACCCCTTCGAGCCACTACAGTCGGCGGAGATGAAGTTAGTCTCCTGGAAAACCCTGTTTCTGGTTGCCATAACGTCCGCCAGGAGAATCAGCGAGCTGCAGGCACTAGTGTCGCATCCCCCTTATACACAGCTACACCAGGATAGAGCATCCTTACGAACCAACCCGAAGTTCGTGCCCAAGGTGGCATCTGCCTTCCACGTCAATCAGTCCATTGAACTCCCGTCTTTCTTCCCAGAAACCCATGCCTCCGAAGAAGAAAGTCGCCTACACACGCTGGACTGTCTCCAGGCCCTTCGGATCTATCTGCTGCGAACTCAACCCATTTGCAAAGGCGAACAGCTGTTCGTATCCTTCGACCCTAGCCGGCCGGGCAGGCCGGTCAACAAGAGAACCCTCTCTCACTGGGTCGCCTCCTGCGTCTCCCACTGCCTAGACCACACAGGCACTCAGAATTTGCCAAGAGTGGGCCCTCACAAGCTAAGAGCACTGGCAACCACAATTGCCAACCTTCGTTCTGTTCCTCTGATGGACGTCTGCAGAGCGGCCACCTGGTCCTCCCCGCACACGTTCCAGAAGCACTACTGCCTTGATCTCAGGGCCCAGGAAGACTGCTCCCTTGGGACTGCCGTCCTTTCCACTGCAACGGATGGCAGATAGGCATTGGCCCAGTAGCCGGGCCGTCCGTACCTGCTCCTCCTGTAGCATGTCAGCACTGTTAATTGCACTGTTGCACAGTCACTGTTGTTAGTCAGCACTGTTAGTTGCACTGTTACAGGCACTGTTGTTAGTCAGCACTGTTAGCTGCACTGTTACTCTGCCACTGTTGTTCGTACACTGTTAGCACTAGTTGCCCGTTGCACAACTGCTGTTTGCACAACTGCACGATTTGTATGCACCTTCACCTATTACGGCAATAAAGATGTTCATCCTATTGCGGCTCAGAGCCTCATTTAGTAACTAAGTTCCTCCTCCACCTCAGCGTTCTCCACAGCTGGGGAGGCACCAAGTGTGGCTGACGCAATCCTGCTGGTCCATGGAGAAAACGAGGTTACTTACCTGTAACAGGAGTTCTCCGTGGACAGCAGGATAAGTCAGCCACACAATCCCGCCCGCCTCCCCTGGAGGAGGTCAGCCTGCTGTATCCGCTCCCTGTCCGGGAACTAGCTAGCTAGGAACACACTGGCCGGACTAGGGGGCGGACCGGTGGGATGGGCTATCTAGAGAGCACTTCCGTATGCATGGCTCCGCCCGGAGGACGTCACCAAGTGTGGCTGACTTATCCTGCTGTCCACGGAGAACTCCTGTTACAGGTAAGTAACCTCGTTTTCCTGGAGATAGTGTAGGTTCTCACCTCTAACGGGTGATTTCCAGGAACAGCAGGAATCAGTCTTCATAACCCACCCTCCTCCCTAGGAGTTTAAGAAAACATGAGGCAAACATAAAGGATCTCTAAGGAGAAAAAGGGACTGAAAGATTTGTAGATGGAATGGAAGGGCAGACCTGATAGAATATATGGTCTTTATTTGCTGTCATTTGTTCTCTGTTTCTATGTCTATACATTTTTCACAGTTTAAAACCTCTATCTGCTGTGAGTTTCCCTGCCTTACCTGCCTTACCCCCTGTGTGAGTTTCCTTGCCTTACCTGCTTCTACTGTAACTAGCAGCAGAAATGGATTCATAGGATCCAGCCAATGAGAAAACAATGGAGGCAGAAGTAATGAAAGGCAGCTCCAGTTGCGATGACTGTGGGTAGGATCCAGCTAATATGAAGTCTATGTGGCTGGAGCAATGGAATGCCGTTCTTGGTGTTATTTCTATGATTTTCACACCCAAGCTGTGGGAAACATTTGCGGGTCGTGGGTTTTTGGGCTTTTTGCCTATTCTGTTTTAGATGAGAAAATTGTGTGGGGGGGGGGGGGGGGCAAGGAAGAAAACAAAAAAAAAGGACAATTCCGGCTTCAGCCCTTGCCTGCATCTCATTGGTCAGAGCAGCACATTGGGACGTGTCCAGTGAGATATGGTGAGGGGAGGGGGAGGGTGATTGGCTGGAGTCTAGCAGTCAATCAGGGAAGGGGATGATAGGGTCATATAGTAGGGTGGGTTTGACACACCTGGTGGACTGACAGACCAACCAATCGGGGAAGGAAAGGGTAGGGCCAAGGATGGGTGCTATTTTGGGCTTTATTTTAACCCACTTTGGGCTGGAGCTTTTTTGAAATCATTAGGCAACACTAGCTGTTCTTGTTACAGAAAGGGAGGAGGTGAGCTGGGGGAAGTTTGTGTGTTGTACAACTGAGCTTTCTGCATATTGAAAAGAAATGAAGCCCCCTCTCACTAAAAAACACCTCACTGCATTTGTATGGGAAAAGAAGTTCCAGCTGCTGCAGAAAAGTAACACTGATTCACAACAATATTGCAGTCATGGAAAGTGAGGTTACCTACCTTTAATGGGGGTTTCCCGTGGACAGCAGGATGAGTCAGCCACACCTGGTGACGTCCTCCGATGGGACCATGGACAGAGTGCTCTCCTATAGCTCAGAAAGGCTTTGCCACACCCCTTGGCCTACCCCTACCTAGCTCAGTTTGTTCCAAGCCTAGGTCAGGTCTATTACCACAGGTAGGGTCACGGGCCTTGTGTCTTGAAGGACATGATCGAAACAGAAGTCTGTGCCCTTTTTCATCTGTCTGGGAGGTGGGCGAGAACGTGTGGCTGACTAATCCTGCTGTCCACGGAGAACCCCTGTTACAGGTAAGTAACCTCACTTTCTCCGTGGACAAGCAGGATGCATCAGCCACACCTGGTGACCTAGCAGTGGCCATGAGGCCACCATGAGCTGTGGTTAGGATGAAGCTCACGGTCAAGGTAGACAACCGACACGGTCATGTGGGACAGAGGTGGTTTATTGGCTTGTCACAACACGTAAACAACTCTTGAATGGTTACAGCAGGCAACCATTAAGCAAATACAACTATTGTGGTTACAACGGGCAACCACGGAAACATCACAACCCTTAAGCTCAGTGCAGTAAGCACTGAATAATCACAGTCTTTGAGCTCGATGCAAAGAGCAGCAGTGACATTAATAGCAGCAAAGCAGTGAAACTAGTAACAACAAGCAACAACGGCAAATACAGTGCCAGTAACAACAACGTCCGAGTCTGGTGGGGAGCCCATGCTATCCTTGGCTGGAGTCCAATGGTGCTGGTGAGCCCTTCTCTGGCAGGGCCCCCATGCTGAGGACGGAGCATCCGAAGGAGTTGTCAGTCAGTACTAGTTGGTCCAGGCAGCGCTCCTCGGAAGTGGCATGCAGCTCCGGGTAGAAGGTGGGGTGCTCAATGGACTGGTTGATGTGGAATGGTGATGCCTCCTTAGATAGGAATTTAGAATGAGTCCATAGCATGGAGCAGTCTGGATAGAGGAGGGTGTACAGTGGGTGTGCAATGAGCACCTGGAGTTTACTCACCCACCTGGCCGAGGTGATGGTGATAAGGAGCAGGGTCTTCCACGTGGCATATATGAGTGGTGCATCTTCGAGCAGCTAGAAGGGCTCCTTTCTGAACTGCTGCAGGACAATGTTGAGGTCTCAGGGAGGAACCAGCCTTCGCATGGTGGGTCGCAGGTTCGCCAGGCCATTCATGAGCTATGAGACCAACGGGTGCATGGAGATGAGGTGATCATTACGGTTAGGGAAAGCAGCGATGGCTGAGAAGTGCACCCTGATGGATGAAGTCTGGAGACCCGCCTGTGCAAAGATGGTGAGGTACTGGAAGACCCGGGCAGGGGGCAGGACAGGGGGTCTAATCCCGCTGATGTGCACCAGGCGTCAAACTGGTTCCAATTCAGAGAGTACGACCACTGGGTGAAGTCCTGCTGGGGCGCAAGGATGAAATGCTGGACATCCCCCATGAGGTTCGGGGCAGACAGCTGCAACCTCTCAACTTCCAGGCAGTTAGTGCAAGGGTGTGAAGGTTGGGTGGAGGGTCTGCTCCTCCATCCTGGGTGATGAGGTCCGGTCACAAGAGCAGGCATACCGGTAGCCCATCGGCGAGGCTCTGTAGATAGGGAAACCTCATCTGCCTCAGCCAGTAGGGGGCGATGAGGATGACCATGGCCTTGCTGCAGATGGTCTTCTTTAGAACTTTGGATATGAGTGTCATGGGGGGGGGGTAGGCTTACAGGAGCTGGTAGCTCCCCCAATGTAGGATGAATGAGTCTGCTGCTGTCCTCTGTTACGATGGTTGTTTGGAGCAGAACTCTGGGCACTTTGGGTTGGAGGGGTGCGCGAAGAGGTCCATCTGGGGCTGGCCCCATCGCTAAAACAGGGAGGTTGCAATCTCGGTGTCGGACCATTCATACGACTGTAGCTAATGGCTGAGCTTGTCCACCAGCTGATTGTGTTTGCCAGGCAAATAGGTTGCTTGGAGATAGCAATTCTTGGACAGTGCGAGGCTCTAGATCCTGTGCGCCTCCCTGCATGGGGGGAAGTGACTCCATGCCTCCTTGCTTGTTGACATAGAACATGGTGACCTGATTATCTGTCTGTCTGGACTAATTCCATCTTGTTGACAATCCAAGAAGCAAAGACCTGGAGGGCAAACCTGATTGCCTCAAATCCAGAAGGTTGATATGGAGTCGGCCTTCCATTGCTGTCCAGGTCCCTTGGGTGCAATGGTGGAAGAGGTGGTCCCCCCAGTCGAGCTTGGAGGCATCTGTGGTGATGACGAAATTGTGTGTGTGGGGGGCCTGGAAGGGTCTTCCCTGGGTGAAGTGCTCTCTGCGCATCCACCAGGCCAGCGAGGCTTTCTGGGCGACTCTGTGGGACATGGACTAAGATCGTTGGTTTCTGTGTCACTGAAGGCCTCTCATGTGATATCTGGTGAGATGGATGACTTGAGTTGCTGCTGCCATGTTACCCCAGGAGGCATAGGAGTGTTCTGGCTGAGACGACATTGGCCGCTGCCACAGTCCGTGCCAGGGATATTATAGTGTCCACTCGCGCTGATGGGAGGAAAGCTTTCACTTGGGGAATACAGAGGGTTGCACCAATGAAGTCCAAGGCCTGCGTGGGTTGTAATTGTGTCTTCCTGAAGTTGACCAGGAACCCCAGAGTGGAAAACAGGGAGACAGTATTCCACACGGCTTCCTCCCTGCTTGAAGGGGACAGCTATCAGCCAGTCATCCAGGTAGGGGAAGACACACACGCCAGATCTTTGGAGGTGAGCAGCTACCACTGCCACGCCCTTTGTGATACTCTCAGGGCCAAGGAAAGGCCAAAGAGGATCCCCTTTTATTGGTAGTGTCAATCTGCAATGCAGAAGTGCAAGAACATCTTGTGCGCTGGGTGGTTAGGGATGTGGGTATAGGCGTCATGCAGGTCCAGTAATGCCAATCAGTTGTTTGGCTGTAGGAGGGGTGGGATGGACCCCAGAGAGTAACATCTGGAAGCACTCCTTGTGGATAAATCGGTTGAGGTGACGCAGGTCGAGGATGGGGTGCACTCCTCCAGACTTCTTGGGAATAAGGAACTACCTGGAGTAGAAGCCACATCCGATCTCCTCCTGCGGTACCTATTCCATCAAACCGGATGCCAGGAGGGACTGGATTTCTGTCATGGTGGTGGCGTGCAAATGATCCAGGATGCAGCTGAGAGGAAAGGATTTCTGGTGAGGGGTCGCAAGGAACCAAATGTGATGATAGCCCTTGTCAGTGATCCACAGGACCACACTTGTTGGTGGTAATATTTGCCCAGGCATGGTTTCTGATTGTAGGGCAGGTAGGACTGGAGCTTGGACCAGTGTGGCTGCCACTTGTGGTATGTTTGGTATTGTTTTGATGAGGGGTAGGACCTACACTGATAGGATCCCTGAGCCTCACGTCAGTACCGGGAAAAATGGTAGAAACCATCATAAAGAATAAAATTACTCAGCATGTAGATAGTCATGGCCTAATAGGAGACAGCCAACATGGCTTTAGACAAGGAAGATCTTGTCTTACTAATCTGTTATGTTTTTTTGAAAGTGCGAATAAACAGGTGGATAAAGGTGAGTCGGTTGATATAGTGTATCTAGACTTTCAGAAAACCTTTGACAAGGTCCCTCATCAGAGACTTTTGGCAAAACTAAAGAGTCATGGGATAGGAGGCAGTGTACTACTGTGGATCAGGAACTGGTTAAAAGATAGAAAGCGGGTGGGCTAAATGGCCAATTTTCCCAATGGAGAAACGTGAATAGTGGTGTACCCCAGGGATCTGTGCTGGGTCCGCTGCTTTTTGACATATTCATAAATGACCTGGAAAGTGGAATAACGAGTGAGGTTATCAAATTTGCAGATGACACAAAACTATTTAAAGTTGTTAAAACCCAAGAGGATTGTGGAAAAGTGCAAGAGGATCTTGATAAATTGGAAGACTGGGCATCAAAATGGCAGATGAAATTTAATGTGGACAAGTGCAAAGTTATGCACCTAGGGAAGAACAACCCAAACTATGGTTACACAATGCAAGGTTCCACATTAGGAACCACCACCCAGGAAAAAGATTTAGGTGTCATTGTGGATAACATGTTAAAACCCTCGGCCCAGTGTGCAGCGGCAGCCAAGAGAGCAAATAGAATGCTAGGTATCATAAGGAAAGGAATGGAAAATAAAACAAAAGATATTATAATGCCTCTGTACCATTCCATGGTGAGACCGCACCTTGAATATTGTGTGCAATTCTGGTTGCCGTTTCTTAAAAAGGATATAGCATTATTAGAAAAGGTTCAGAGAAGAGCCACCAAAATGATAAAGGGGATGGAAGGATACTCCTATGAAGAAAGACTAAAAAGGTTAGGGCTCTTTAACCTGGAAAAGAGACGGCTGAGGGGAGATATGATAGAAGTCTATAAATTAATGAACGCAGTGGAACGGGTAAACGTAGATCGATTGTTTACGTTATCAGAATATAGAAAGACTAGGGGACATACAATGAAGCTGCAGTGTAAACTATTTAATAAAAGAAAACATTTTTTCACTCAACGTGTAATCAAACTCTGGAATTTGTTACCGGAGGATGTAGTAAAGGCTGTTAGTGTAGCTGGGTTTAAAAAAGGTTTGGACAAGTTCCTAGAGGAAAGGTCCATAAACGATTATTAAGAAGGGACCCAGGATATCAATGCTTGACCCACTACAAGCATTGCGGAACCTGTGTCTTTTGGGGAAACTGCTAGGTACGTATGACCTAGATTGGCCACTGTTGGAAACAGGATACTGGGCTTGATGGACCTTGGTCTGACCCAGTATGGCATATCTTATGTTCTTATGTTCTTAACTTGCACGAGTTGGTACTATGCTCAAGCCCATCGGGGGCTAAGGTCTGGAGGGTGATGAAGCGCTCCTTCATGTCTTTAATCATTTCTTTGATATTTTCTCTGAATAAGTTGTCCCTCATACAGGTGGTGTCCATGAAGCTCTTGTGTGTGTCCTCCCATAGGCCCGAGGCTTGGACCCAGGTCATGCGTCTGGAGGCGATGGCTGTTGCAGCTGTCTGGGATGCCGAGTCAAAGGCATCAAAGAATGAGTGAATGAAGTGTCTGCTGCATTTGCCAAGGTCCCCTGGGGGGCGAAAAGGTGGCCTTGGGTTCCGTTGCTAGGCCCTCCGCCACCTTCTTGAGGCAGTCCAGAATGGTGTCCAGGTAAAGCACCTGCTGGAATTGGTGGGCCTCAATTTTTTCACTTAACATCGCAGCCTGGTAGGTCTTTCTTCCAAATTCATTGAGGGTCTTGTGGTCCTTCCTGAGGGTGCATTGGAGTGTGTGCAGCAACCTTTCGCCTGCTTCAGAGCATACTCCACCATGATGGACTGGTGGGGAAGCTGTGTTTTATCAAATCCCGGTGCAGGTTATACCTGGTATTTAGTGTCGAGCCCTCGAGATGTGGCTGGGCCAGATGCTGGTGTCTGCCAGATGCATGTGAGGTTATCCAGCAGGAGTCAGTGGACTGGAATGGAGAGCACTGACTTGGGTGCATTGAGTACTTCAGGAGGCCCAGGACCTCATTCTTAGGGTCTGGTGCGTCCACCGGGGATAGTGCTAGGCAGGAGGACAGCTTCTGGAGGAACTTTGGTTAAGTTAGGTCCTCCGCTGGCAGAAGCGGTGGTGGTGTAGAAGGCTCCAATGGGGGTCTCCCTTTCATTGGAGTGATGGTGAGAGCTCTCTGCAGAACCCAAGCCAGCTGCCTCCTCTCATTCACTGTCCATGGAGAAGGATCCAGGGGAGAAACTGGCTGGAGGGGGGTCCTAGGAGATGGTGTCAAAGTCAGTGGTACCACTGCACCTGGTCCATTCTGGGGTTGTTGAGGTCCCTGCATGGGTATGTGCTGTGTTAAGACACTTACCAAGAGGTCCAGCATGGCTGTGTTCCCAAGGTGCGGTTGGTGGAGCCGGGCTCTGTGCGGGCACTGTGTTGTGAGTAGAGAGGGTGATCTCACAGTGGTGCTGGGAGATGGCCAAATTGCAGTGTTGGCGTCTCCAAGGGGGGCTGCTGAAGAACATGATCTTGTGCTGGTAGAAGGGCTCCTTACCCTTCTGTGCCTGTGTTTCCAGTATCGTCTGTGGTGCTGGCCATAGCTGCTGCTGTCTGAGTTGCTGTCTGAAATGTAGCGGTTAGCTCCTCTACTCTGGCGCCAGTGTCCTGTTCGTTGGGGTAAGGGGGATCGCACCACACTGATGAGTCCACCCCAGGATGGGTTTCCCCCATCAGCGTGGTAACGGCTGATGTAATTGTGACGTCGTCCAATCACATCAATGGTGGGCGGAGTCAGGGGTTGTGCTCTGTTGTTGGTGCTGAGGGGGAAGCCCCTGAAGTGGTTGGGAGGCTGAAAGGCTGGATTCCCTTCTGCGATCCACGGCTCTGGCTGCTGTTGTGTTTGTCACTGCTGGAGGGGCAGTTAGAGAATGTGAAAGAGGCATGATCACTGGGCCAGGGATATAGACCCTGAGGGGCACATCCCATGCCACGGCTGAGATGGAGGAGGGGGTCTGCATGGTGGCCATGTTGCTGGCGACCATGCAGCTGCTCCTTTCTTTATCTTTTGCTCCAGAGGCTGTCTTCTTGCTATTCGCACCGGGCCAGTTTGCAGAGATGGAAGGAGGAAGGTCTGCAGGCTGCGCTGACTATCCTGAGAGGAAGTTCTGCAGTGTGTGGCTGCGGAAGCGTCAAGCCCTGGGGGACATGCAGGCACAATGAGGGCAGTCCTCTATGCGGTGGCTTTCTCCCAGGCAGCACACACAGCGATTGTGAGTATCTGCAAAGTTCATCTTTCTCACACACTTTGGGCATTTCTTGAATCCAGGTTTGTTGATCTTCTCCTATTTTTCTTCTTTCATGGTTGTAGTAAGACTGAGGATAGCTGGTGTTCCATCCATCTGGCTGGGCGGAAGAAGCAAAACAGTCAGGTAGGGGCAAGCTGAGGGGTGAGGGCACCTGGACATGCTCAGAAAGAGTTTTGCCTTTCTGAGTTATAGGACAGCACTCCATCCATGGCACCATCGGATGACATCACCAGATGTGGCTGACACATCCTGCTTGTCCATGCAGAACTGCACCTTTCAAACAACCCTCTCCTCAAAACTCCCTCATGATCACATACACACAGAGAACCAACAGATATAAAAATGCATGCATACACACTAACACCTATATATGCATACATGTGAAAGCATGCACAGACACACATCTAGTGACACAAACACATGGACATACATATAAACACACACAAAAATATCTGCCAACAAAGACACACAAAGCCATACAAAAGATGACATTTTACTTATCAGATATTGTCCTTTCCTTGAGTCCTGCTAGATCAGTCCAGATAAGTGGGTTGTGTTGCCCTAACAGCAGATGTGGAGACAGAAAACATTTCAGAGGCTTCATATGACATCATGGAGCCATTACCAGCCTGTGTCCCTAGGGGTATAATTCAGTATCCATACTCAAGCAAATGATCAGGAATTTCTAATCTCACACAACCTCAGTGAAGATAACAAGATTCAACAGAACAGGAACCATAACTATGTATGTTAGCAGCTTCAACAGGGGGCTTGTAAGAAGGATATAAGCCCGCAGGGCTAACAACCTAAAATAGCAGACCGAACGGCTTCCAGGGTCCTGGACTGGTCTAGCAGGCCACAGGGAAAGGATATTTTCTGATGAGTAAAATGTCACTTTCCATATCATACTGCTAGACTGGTACAGACAAGTGGAATGTACTGAAGCTACGACTCCACTGGGCAGGGAGAAGACATGGCAGCTTTTAAGACCTTGGAGAGTGGGGGTCATTCCCAAGATGGCTGCGTGAGGGGAGAGCTGAGGTTCTCTCTACCATGCCGAAGCATAAAGGGGGGGGGGGGGCAAAAACTTACCTTGTGGAGTCTTTGCCCCCCTAGTTCTGGTCCTATGGACTGTTTTGTCTCAGTTTCTGAGCCTCAACATCAGAAGATTCAAGTGGGCTTTGCAGGGAACCAATGGAGGACTTGGCTTCCCTGCCCACCCTGGAGGTGACTGTCTCTTCCGCTGTGCTGAGCCTGCCACATCATCCTCTAGCCATTCTCCTGGATTCACCATTTGGTGTGGGTGTGGAGTCGGAAGGCGGTGTCCCTCTCATGGTTCCTCAAGGAGCAGTGGTAGACGAAGGTGGAGCAGCTGCCTTGTTGTCATCTTCTGGGCCCCTTGGAGGAAGTGAGTCGCTGGCTACACCGACCCTGTTTGAAGGGGAGTCTGCTGGAGAAGCGTTGCCTGTTGAATCTTTGAAGGCAACCATTTCCTTTACTCTTCCGTGCCCGCAAAAGATCACTTTGGATAGCATCTGGGATGCCATTAATTTTCTTTCAGATGCTCTTATTCGACAGTCTGCTGGGCTATCTTCACAGGTAAATGCCATTTCTCAGGAGTTGGACTTTTGTGTTGCTACTGTTGATTTGGTCAAGAAGAAGGTGTAAAAACATGAGACTGTTCTGAACTCGTGTGGGGACACCAATGCTGCTTTGATTAAAGATAATATTCTACTACAAGCAAAAGTGGAAAGTCCGGAGAACTCTGCGCGGGCTGCTAATTTACAGGCTTTGAACTTTCCGGTTATTAAAGGTACTCTGCTGGTGGATCTCTTTAAAACGTATCTGAAGGAAACTTTGGCTGTGGCTGTGGAGTTATACTAAACGGTCTCATTTGGTTTATGGTCAAAGAATCATGATTTTCCCAGTGTCTCTAAAGATACACAGAGGCGTCGGAAGCAGTTTTGTTTAACCTAAGACCAGGTGTTTTGGAATTGGGGGCTACTTTTTATTTAAGGTTTCCTTGTAAGTGTGTGGTAGTTTATAGGTCACAAAGATTCATTTTCTTTCAACCTGCACATCTTTCTGTGTTTATTAATTCTAGAGTTCCTATTACTTCTTCCCTCTCAGAGAGGGAGGATGAGAATGTTTGATGCTGCGCAGTGTTAGTGGCTAGCCTTGGACCTTCTGCAGCCTTCTTGGTTTTCCTAGTTTAAATTTCCTGATAGTATTTGGAGGGGCTCCTCCGGCCTGTTTTTTTGTTACTTTATGTACCCCCCTTACTGGGGACTACAAGATATAATATCTTTTATTGTATTATTCTGTATTTTTCTTTTTGCATTGTTCTTGGTGTTATATCCATTTCTGTACAAGCTTGTTCTTGATTACATCTTGTTATATATTATCAAAAATAAAATTAAAAAAAAAGACCTTGGAGCCAAAGTTTGTGTCTGCCCAAGCATGGACGTCCAAGCAGTAGTGCTTGACAAAAGTGGAACGTGATGCCCATATTGCTGCCCAACAAATGTCTGACGGAATGACTGAGCTATGCTCCACCCACGAGAATGCTTGCACTGAGTGGAGTGCTCATGCCAGTTCCACAAAAGATACACAAAAGCAATAGTCTCCTTGATCCAGCACCCCAGAGTAAACTTGGCGGTAGTGTCACATTTACGCAGTCCTGCAAACGGCACGAATAGATGGTCTGACTTGCAAAAAGGATTCATAACCTTCAAGTACCAGAGAAGCACCCCCCAGACATCCACCAGGTGAAGGTTCTTGTACTTGCCTTGGCATTGCTCCTTGGAAAAGAAGGGCAGACAAACCACCTGATTTACATGGAGGAAGATACCATTTTGGGTAAGAAGGATGGAAAGGGCTGAATGCTCACAGCCTCCTCTGAGAATGATAAGTAAGAGTCTTTGCAGGACAATGCCTGTAGTTCTGAGATATATCTCGCTGGACATATTGTGACCAAGAAGACAGTCTTAAGAGTCATATCTTTAAGTGTAACCCACCTCAAGGGCTCAAAGGGCTTCAACATCAGGTCCTGGAGTACTAGGCAGAGATCCCACAAGGGAACGATTCAATGCAAGAGAGAATGCAGGTGTCGCACTCCCTGAAGAAAATGAGTAACATCTGGATATGAGGCAGTGGACCGCCCCACCACTGGTCCTCTGAAGCAGGATAAGGCTGCAACCTAAACTTTCAGGGAACTAAGAGAAAGACCTTTATCTGGGCCATCCTGGAGAAAGGCAAGCCAAGGTGGCAAGTCTACCATATCAGGTCTAGCCTGCTGCTCACGGCACTAAATGCTTAAAAAGACACCAGAAGCGCATGTAGGCCAGGCTGGTAGACTCTCTCCTCGCATTGAGAAGCATGGAAAGCACAGCAGAATAGCCCTTACTCTCTAAGCGATGCCTCTCAAGAGCCAAGCCGTAAGAGAGAAGGGAGCCAGCTTGTCCAGAAGTACCAGATCTTGACGCAACAGCCTCAGGTTGGGGGCAGTCACAGAGGAATTTCCTGCAGGAGCTGCTTCAGGTCCCAAAACCATGGCCTCTGTGGCCAATCCGGTGCCACCAGGACAATTCAGCCTGGATGTCACTCTATGCATTGAAGAACATATCCTACAAGCGGCCACAGAGAAAACACATGGCAGGCAGTGCTTCAGCCAGGAATGAATTAGGGCTGTGATACCCTCAGAACCTGCCTCTCTGTGGCAACTGAAGAATCTGTGCACTTTGGTATTGGAGTGGGTTGCTATCAGATTCATCTCAGGATGACCCCAGTGACGCAGAATTTGCTGAAAGGCCCTCTGCCTCAGCTCCCGCTCCCTGGGACTGAAAAAGTGGTGACTGAGGAAGTCTACCTCCATGTTGTCTGGTTCGGTGATGTATTGCACCAGTGGAACTAGGAGGTTCCTTCCCACACAGGAGAACGGGAGGGCCAACTTTGTGCTCCTTTGCCGATTGACATGCCAACACACTGGTGTTATCAGAGTATACTCAGACTGCTCTGCCCTTGACTAGGGTCCAGAAGTGCAAAAGGGACAAATGAATGGCCCTTGCCTCAAGACAGTTGATGGGCCATGCCGACTCCCAGCTGCTTCACCAGCCCATAACTTTCAAGAATGTCCTTGTGTGCAATTCTGGTCACCGTACCTTAAAAAGGATATAGTGTTATTATAAAAGGTACAGAGAAGAGCCACCAAATTGGAAAGGGGATGGAAGGCTACTCCTATGAGGAGAAGCTACAAAGGTTAGGGCTCTTCAACCTGGAAAAGAGACGGCTGAGGGGAGATATGATAGAGGTCTATAAATTAATGAATGGAGTGGAACGGGTAAACGTAGATCGATTGTTTAAGTTATCAGAATATAGAAAGACTAGCGGACATGCAATGAAGCTACAGGATAAACTATTTAAGACAAATAAGAGAAAATATTTTTTCACTCAACGTGTAATCAAACTCTGGAATTTGTTACCGGAGGATGTAGTAAAGGCTGTTAGTGTAGCTGGGTTTAAAAAAGGTTTGGACAAGTTCCTGGAGGAAAGGTCCATAAACCATTATTAAAAAGGGATCCAGGATATTGTGGGACCCTAGCCTGGGCCTAAGGCTTACAGCTATGGGCTACCTTTCGTCTGTCCTTAAATGCAACTTTATTCTTTGTTGCCAGCAATGCACCCTGGGACTTGTAGTAGATAATTCACTTTCAAAGACAAACTGTAGTTGTGCAACCGTTGGTTGAGGCAAACAAGAATATTTATTTTGTGGATTTCCAAAAGCATTAAAGCTCGGCACACAAACACAATGGATACTTCTCCAATAACACAAGAGTAAAGTAAGGCAAACTGGAACTGAAGGTAAACTGAGCACAAGTCTCTTTAACAAAAATGGTTATCTTCAATAAAGCAAAACACAGCACAGCCTTATAAGCAATTTTAGCAAAGGTAATTTTCTTCTTTTTCCAAACCTTCTTTTAACCCTTCTTACAAGTTTTTCAAGCTTCTTTAAAGCAAAGAGAGCAATCCATTAGAGAGTCCTCTGGAATGGATTGTGACTCACAGCAATCAGTCTGCATGGGTTCTGGTACTACGGCTGGCTTATCTCTGGACTCAACAGCTTCTTCAAACTTTCTGGCTTGTAGGAATTCAGAAAACTCATTCCATAACTTCTGTTTCTGGTCATGAACATTTGCATTCGAGTAGTGAGCTTTCCCTCCCTCTAATGCTTGCTTTAAAGTCTCTACTGTGTCCACATATACTGCCCTGCTTGTGGCTGGGTTACGGTTCTTTCCCCACAGGAACGTATCCACCCACCTTCTAGCAGTTGGACCTTTCAGCATAGGGTCTTGAATATTGGACAGAGGTACCTGTTCCAGCTGGTTTGTAGCCTTTCCAACTAACCGGCTGCTGGCTTTAGGTCTGGGAGTTTTTCTCAGATATGGAGTGGTTCCTTCTCTGCTTTCAGCCTTCAGTAACTGGAAGTCAGCCTCCTTGTGGCCCTCAGCTCTCCTAATTCTCTGAGCTCCTTCCTCCTGGGAACTTTCTTCCCCCTGGGGATGCTCTTCCACCTGGGAACTCCTCCGGGCACGCTGAGAACTCCTCTGTGAACTCTGTGAGCTCCGTGTGCTCTCTCTCTTCTCCCCTGTGCTCTGTTTGGAGACGGGTTTAAAAACCTGTTTCTTTCCTGCCACACCTTCCTCTTTGCACGTGTGCTCGTAATCAGTAAGCAAGCCTGCCTCCTTGTCAGAGCTAGGGCGTGGCTTGGCTTGACTTTTTTTCAAAGTAGTTTTTCTACCTCTGTGCAAAGCTTGGCTGTCAGTAGCTTTAAAGGCACAAGTACCATTTTCTTCTATTTCCATTCTTTCTTGGTCATTCTCATCACCACAATATCAATGCTTGACCCAATACAAGCATTGTGGAACCTGTGTCTTTTGGGGAAACTGCTAGGACCTAGATTGGCCACTGTTGGAAACAGGATACTGGGCTTGATGGACCTTGGTCTGACCCAATATGGCATATCTTATGTTCTTATGTTCTTGAGGTGGAGGAGAGTCAAGAGGGAAGAGCGGCAAACTGAAAATGAGAGTCAAGCCTGGCAAAACAGAGAAAGCACTGTTGATCCTCTCAGATAGGAATGTGGAAATAAGCCTTTGCTAAATCCAGAAACACAAAGAACTCCTTGCAGCCTACCACCTGGATCACTGATCTCAGGGTCTCTATATAGAAGTGAATGGTGTGCAGGTGAATGTTGACTCCTTTGAGATTGAGGATTGGCTGAAAGCAACCGTCTTTCTTTGGTACCACTCAGCAGGGGTAATAAGGATCACTGCCTGCAGACAGAGAAACCTTTCCAGCTAGATCTGAACAGTAGTTCTAGCCACAGAACCACATGGGGAGATGATGAAGGAAACTTTCTCTATGTCAGAATGTAGTTGTGCTGAATGGTGCCTAGAACTCGATGATCCTTGGTGACCTAGGCCCACTCCTGGTAGAAAAGGCATAGTCTGCTACCCACTGGAGGCATCCCAGAATGGGTCTCCAATCCATCGTTGAAATGGATGGGAGATGGCATCTCTGGAGATTCCAGAATCCCAGGACCTGAGAGCCTCACGAAAGGACTAGGTCTGGAACAGCAAACCAGAAGAGGAAGAAAAGGAGGGCTTTCTGGGGCAGTATTTATGGGAGTCCCAGGACCCCTGGAAGTTTGAGTATCATGAACAAGGAAAACAGACATATGTCAGGGAGGAGGACACACCCATATAATTCCTGGGAGGCAATGAGTTTTGGACTCGCTCAAATCTTTAACCAGTTTCTCCAAGTCTGTCCCCAAAAAAAGCTTCCGTTTAAAGGCTAGCTGAGTCAACCGGGACTTGGAGGACTTATCCGCTGCCCAGTGGTGAAGCCATATCCAATGTCACACCACCGTCGACAGAGCAATGTCCTTAGCTCTCAAGCAGACGAGATCATAGAAACATAGAAAAATGATGACAGAAAAAGACCACATGGCCTATCTGGTCTGTCCTTCCATATCAACAACTACAACAGTCATCTTTTTTC
This sequence comes from Ichthyophis bannanicus, assembly GCA_033557465.1. Taxonomy (NCBI): domain Eukaryota; kingdom Metazoa; phylum Chordata; class Amphibia; order Gymnophiona; family Ichthyophiidae; genus Ichthyophis; species Ichthyophis bannanicus. The sequence goes on from CM066033.1 coordinate 750,101,697, forward strand.
CTTTAGAGATCCTCTGTGTTTGTCCCATGCTTTTTTGAATTTAGATACTGTCCTCATCTTTACCACCTCCACTGGGAGACTATTCCATGGATCCACCACTCTTTCCGTAAAGAAATATTTCCGCATATCACTCCTGAATCTATCCCCTTTCACCCTCATCCCATGTCCACTCATAGCAGAACTTGCTTTCAATCGAAAGAGGCTCTTCCCCTGTGCATTTATGCCACGGAGGTATTTAAATGTCTCAATCATATCACCTCTATCCCGCTTTTCCTCTAAGGTGTACATATTAAGATCCTTAAGTCTGTCCTGAAATGCTTTATAATGAAGACCACTAACCATTTTAGTAGCCACCCTCTGAATTGACTCCATCCTGTTTATATCCTTTTGAAGGTGCATTCTCCAGAATTGCACACAATGCTCCAAATGAGGTCGCACCAAAGACTTATACAGAGGCACTATCACCTATTTTTTTCTGCTAGCCATTCCTCTCCCTGACAGAACGGAGCAAAATAACCTCTGGGATGAGAGACTGAATCTACTGGAGCAGAGCATGAGTCATCAGGTCCGAGTACACAGCCAACTGAAGGATGACAGCTGAAGCTGTGAACTAATTCCTCAGGAGAGATTCCATCTTATGATTCAAGGGGTCCTTTAGGTTTATTCTGTCCTCCTTTATGACTGCTTTGACATGCGTAGCCACCCTTAGTGTGCTGAACCCCATGCAGTGCAGTCCTCCTGTGACAAGGCTTAAAGCGTCTTGCAAATCTTCAGCCCCTTCACCGGGGAGTCAAGCAAATCCCATTCTAAGCGGATCATGCTTTGGATAACCTTTGATAAAAGAAAGGCTGTCAAAGACCTCTGAACCCCTTGAAGGAGGGGGTGGATCTGTGGCCCTTGTTCTGTAGCTAGAGGATCAGTCAAATGCAGAGCAGATGACACTTGAGCAATCAAAGCCTCCTGTTCGTCCTTTATGAACAGGTGGATAATACCAGATTTAATGTGATCCTCAGAAGGAGAAGACATCTTGTCCTCCAGGCTTGAATCATTGCCCGAGGCATCAGGACTGGATTCTGGGTCTCGGCCAAAGGACAGTTGATCTGAATGCCCGCACAGCAATCTTTGCCGAGATGGCTTAGAAGGCTGCTCCCGAGCCAGACTCCAACTCGCCACCTGATCCTGTTTTGAGTGAACAGAAAGAGATCAAAAGGACCCAGAGGCACTAGGGTCTGTTGCCATGTCAGAAAGAGCAAGCTTGCTGCAAAAAGGAGGAGAATTCTGGGGAGGACAACCCAGGAATCGGGAGTTCCCTACCGGATATAGAACTCCCCTCCTTCGGGAAAACAGCAGTCGCCAGATCCGTACAAGAAGGGGAGTGGTCAGAGGAGTGAGCGCAGGAGCTCAAAGCCTGTTAATCATCCTTGTTGATAACATCGTTTGCCACTTCCTGCAGCAAAAATGATAAGGCGAGGACAGCTGTGTCTTCTCGCTGCAAGGAGAGAGATGGGCCCTCCAAGGGTGCATCAGAAGCCTCTATGCAAAAAGTGCAGATACCAGAATCTAGCGACAAAGCGCTCTGTTTTCTGCAGACCAGACAGTGCTTCTTAGAAGTTGGCATATGCATCTTCGCTTTATGGACAGCTGGGCAACACAGGCTCAGTGTGCAGTAAGATGGCTCAGTGTGCTGCATGGTAAGGCTACACAGATAGTAACAGTGTGCATTAGAGCCACACGGGCAGTAGCCATGCAGCAGTGATATTGTGTACTAGGGCCATGTGGACAAGACACTGCGCACTACAGGAACGCAAGGAGGGAGGCATGGCAAAGCATGGGAAATGCAATCAGTGCGCACAGGCAATTTGACAAGGTGGGAAATTACCAGTGCCAAACCATGAATGCCCCAAGCGGCCCAACCTGATTTATGCACCATTAGCAGATGAGGTTGGGAGCCCCCCACAAACAAGTCAGACAGATGGAGACTTAGTTTTGGTACTCAACCTTTGGGATTCCCAAGGCAGGTAAAACCGTACTAGGCTCAGCGCTACTCCCCTGTTGCCAAACCTGCAGTCACATACCTGTGAAGAACCTTCCTCAATCTTTGGGGGAGAGCAGGGAGAAGGAGGGAGGGGGCATTGAAGATGAGTGAGATTGAAGAATCCTTTCCAAACTCCCTTTTTCTAATCTTCTGGCTGCTTAACAGGTGCTTAACAGGTCCTTAACAGGATAAGGACACAGAGCTGAACCAACTGCCCTCCTCCTTATGGCATCTGAAAAGAGCACCAGTTTTAAGGGGGTCTCTAGTGGAGCCTCCCGCCTTGTGTTGCAGTGAGAAAGTCACTAACAAGGGTGGTTGCTCACAAGCAAAATCGACCTTTCCTTCTTCAGTCTTTCTTTATTTTTCCAGATTTCATCAGAACTGAAAAACTTGCATTCATCATCTGCTGGAGACAAATAAATATTGACATGCCCCTAGGTAATGGCACAATGATGTCATAAGAAGCCTCTGGAATGTTTTCTCTGTCTCCACATCTGCTGGTAGGGGAACACAATCCACTTGTTTGGGCTGGTCTAGTAGGACGATATGGAATGGAGATATACACACACACCTCAAACACAGACACACACACAGAGAAAATGCAACTACAGCCAGGTGTGCATTTGCACAAATGCATATGCACACACACACACATGAAAAGAAGTTGGCACGAATTCCATGAGCCATGCTCTGCGTGCTTTTCCCATTTGTGTAAATAGTATAATTTTCTTGTGCTATGGACCATGGTGTCACAGCCTGTGCAGAAGGACAGCTAGTACACGGAGTTGGAAAGGATTCTGCATCTCAAATGTGGATCTGAGATAAAGATGCATGATTATTCTAGTTATTGGGTACCTGGGAAGAGAGAAATAGACAGGGAGATGGAGAGAACATGGAGATTTATCTGCTGCAGAGAGACATCTGAAAGGATCATTGAGCTAATGAATAATCCAGTGCTATGAAAAATACTGATCATTAGTGAGTTATGAGGGTTTGACTGTAAACAGTTTTTTCATAGCCAGAGAGAGATAAGTAAATACAACCAATCATATCAGCTCAGCACGAGGTGAGGTAACCTGGCAACCATTGCTGTCCTAGCACAGTGAGCTTTGCACTATCTGAGGATGATCTCATCTGACACTGTGCCTCTGGCAGACAAAGCTGGAAATACCCCAAAACTGGACTGTCCTGGCAGAGTAAGCTGGCAGTGTACAAGGCTGCTTTGGTACTGCTAGCCTGGTTGAATAAGTGGGTGGTGCCTGAGGGCTGATCTTACAAAGCAATTTTCTGTCTTCACAGCTGTTGTTGTACTCTGTCAGGGCTAAAATTGGATTCTGGATGTTTGTGGTGTTTAATTCTTTGTGTGTGTGTATATATATGTCAATAAGCTTTTTTGCATTTCTAGCTATAGTCCATTTGGTTTTCTCTCTGCACCTGTGTCCTGAACGGGAAACCAAATATAGGCCAAGGCCTACTGCACCAATTTTTGTTGTTTCTTTGCACAAGGATGTTTCTTTCTATTGTCTTCAAGAAAAGAAAATAGAAGACTGGCTTCAACAATCCTGTGTGTGTGACATATAAATATGATTTCATTTGTTTTGATGAATAGCTCATTTAAAGAGGGATCTGTGCTTATCAAAATTCAAAGCATTTCCTCCTCCATTCAAGAGAAAGTGTGCATTGTGGTATACTATAGATGGAAGTGTGTCAGACATCAATTTGAACATATGGCAATATACCAAATACCAGAAAGAAAGAAAGAACAATAAATAATACTGCGTGCCAGCTGACCAAAGACTTCTTATTGCTGCTGACAGCATCCATTCTGTACAGTACCAGTAGAAATCAGCTTGTCCTCTTTCATTGTGGGAATTATTGAATATGCTGACTTCACTTTCTGTCTGCTGTTGCTAGCACAATATCAATGCTTCTAATATGAGGAGGACTTCCCAAACCTGTCCTGTCAAGATATCCACAATGAATATTCATGAGAAATATCTGCATACGCTGTCTCCATTGTATGAAAATTTATCACATGCTTATTGTGGCTATAGAGTGGAGGAGTAGCCTAGTGGTTAGAACACTGGCTTGGTAACCAAGCAACCAGGGTTCGATTCCCACTAGCACTCCTTGTGGCCTTGGGCAAGTCACTTAACCCTCCATTGCCTCGGAAGAAAGGCCTGGCAATCTACTTCCGGTGACACTGCCAAGAAAACCCAGGAGCTTCTGGGTCGCCAGGAGTCAGGACTGACTCGAAGGCACACTTTGCATTTGCATTGTGGCTATCCTGAAAACGTCACTGGCTACGGGGCATTCAGGATAGGTTGGAAACCCTGAAATAGAGTAGCATATTTAGGTTCAAAATTGACTGTTCCGAGGAGTGGAATTTGGTGATGTTAGACCAGAATGAGGTTGATAGTCAGTGGTCCACTGTCCGGTTAAAGTTATGTATTCGTCAGGGATATCTGTTTATGCCAAGCAGCTGAATATAGAAACATAGAAACATGATGACAGAAAAAGACCACATGGCCTATCTAGTCTGTCCTTCCATATCAACAACTACAACAGTCCACTTTTTACCTTTAGAGATCCTCTGTGTTGGTCCCATGCTTTTTTGAATTCAGTTACTGTCCTCATCTCTACCACCTCCACTGGGAGACTATTCCATGGATCCACTACTCTTTCCGTAAAGAAATATATCCGCATATCACTCCTGAATGTATCTCCCTTCACGCTCATCCCATGTTCCCTCGTAGCAGAACTTGCTTTCAATTGAAAGAGGCTCTCTCCCTGAACATTTATGCCACGGAGGTATTTAAACATCTCAATCATATCACCTCTATCCCGCCTTTCCTCTAAGGTGTACATATTAAGATCCTTAAGTCTGTCCTCATATGCTTTATAATGAAGCCTACTAATCATTTTAGTAGCCATCCTCTACACCGACTCCATCCTGTTCACATCCTTTTGAAGGTGCGGTCTCCAGAATTGCACACTATACTCCAAATGAGGTCGCACCAAAGACTTAAACAGAGGCATTATCACCTCCTTTTTTCTGCTAGCCATTCCTCTCCGTATGCACCCAAGCATCCTTCTAGCTTTTGCCGTTGCCTTTTCTACCTGTTTAGCTACTTTAAGATCATCAGACACAAACACGCCTAGGTCCCGCTCTTCTTTAGTGGACAAAAGTACTTCACCTCCTATACTTTATTGCTCCCTTGGATTGCTGCAGCCCAAATGCATGACCTTACATTTTTTAACATTAAATCCCAGCTGCAAAATTCTAGACCATTCTTCAAGCTTAGCTAGATCCCTCCTCATGTTATCTACACCTTCCTGGGTGTCTACTCTATTGCAGATTTTGGTATCATCTGCAAAGAGGCACACCTTACCCGACAGCCCTTCCGCTATATCACTAACAAAAATGTTAAAAAGAATCGGACCAAGGACAGATTCCTCGGGCACACCACTGGTAACATCCTTCTCCTCAGAGTGAGCTCCATTTACTTGTACTCTTTGTCGCCTCCCACCCAACCAATTTCTAACCCAAGCAGTAACTTTAGGGTCCATCCCTAGGGTGCTCAGTTTGTTTATAAGTCGCCTGTGAGGAACAGTGTCAAAGGCTTTACTGAAATCTAAATACACCACATCTAGAGCTCTCCCTCGGTCCAAATCCCTGGTCACCCAGTCAAAGAAATCAATCAGATTTGTCTGACAAGACCTGCCTCTGCTGAATTCATGCTGCCTCGGATCCTGTAATCCGCTGGACTCCAGAAACCTCACTATTTTCTCTTTCAGCAGCGTTTCCAATAATTTACTCACCACCGAAGTTAAACTAACCGGCCTGTAGTTTTCAACCACATCCTTACTTCCGCTTTTGTGTAAAGGCACCACATGAGCCTCTCTCCAGTCCTTTGGCACCACTCCCGACTCCAACGAGACATTGAAAAGGTCAGTCAGTGGAGCTGCTAGAACGTCCCCAAGTTCCCTCAGTATTCTAGGGTGTATCCCATCCGGTCCCATCGCTTTGTCTACTTTAAGTTGAGCTAGTTTCTCACGAACACAGTCTTCTGAAAATTGTTCAAGATGTCCATCGCTTCTGTTCCTATTTGTGGGTATTTTCTGAGGTCCTGCTCCTGGTTCTTCATCTGTGAACACAGAACAAAAATATTTGTTAAGCAATTCCGCTTTATCTTTTTCAACTTCTACATATTCCCCCCCTGCACCCTTGAGTCTGACAATACCACTCTTGCCCTTCCTCTTCTCACTAATATATCTGAAAAATGTCTTATCCCCCCATTTTATTGCATTGGCTATTTCCTTCTCCTTTTGAATCTTTGCCTTCTTGACTACTTTGCTAGCTTCTCTAAGTTTTTCCAAATACAGATGCCTGTCTTCCTCTCTCTGTGATCTCTTGTATTTCATGAAGGCCTCCCTCTTTTTCTTCACTTTTTCAGCTACTTCCTTAGAAAACCATAGCGGTCTCCTTTTCCTTTTGCCTTTATTTACCATTTTAACAAAAAGGTTGGTTGCCCTTAAAATATCCCCTTTCAGTTTTGCCCACTGTTTTTCTACATCTCCCAGCTGTTCCCATCCCACTAACGACTCCCTGAGGTATTGGCCCATCTTCGCAAAGTTAGTCTTCCTAAAGTCTAAGATCCTCACCTTGGAATGGATTCTAACAGCCGAAGTCCTAATACTGAACCACACCATCTGGTGATCACTGGATGCAAAATGATCTCCCACTACAACATCAGAAACACTGTCACCATTGGTAAGCGCCAAGTCCAGTATGGTCCCTTCACGTGTGGGGTCTGTTACCAATTGCCTGAATAGTTCTCCCTGTAGAGAATCCAGGATCTCCTTACTTCTAGATGATACTGCAGCAGGAATGTGCCAATCAACATCTGGCATATTGGAATCTCCTATAAGTAGCACTTCCCCTTTCCTAGCAATGCTGCATATGTCTTCAATTAACTCTCTGTCCACCTCTTCCTCTTGTGAGGGAGGTCTGTATATCACACCAATGCAAATAGATTTCTCTTTCCCTCTTTCTAGTTTGACCCACAATGCCTCCTCTCTCCCTTTTAAGCTCTGCAATTCCAAAGCTTTAATAGTAGTTTTTACATGTAGTGCAACTCCTCCTGCCCTTCTTCCTACCCTGTCCTTTCTGAATAAAGTATAGCCAGGTACAGTTACATCCCAGTCATGGTTTTCTGTGAACCATGTTTCTGTAACTGCCACTAAATCCAAGTCAGCCACTCCCACCAAAGCTTCAACATCAGGGATCTTATTTCCCCTGCTACGGGCATTTATTACACTGCTTTCCATAGGTTACCCCTGTTACCCATTTCCATAAAGGTATTTAATGTATCACCTACCTGGGGGCTTTCACTTACCTGGGGGCTTTCTTCACCTATCCCCAACGAATCTAGTTTAAAGCCCTCTTCAGTAGATTAGCCAGTCTACTACCGAAGATGCGTTGACCTTTCTTGGACAGATGGATGCCATCTCTGCTCTGTAACGCTTGGAAGAGCATCCCATGGTCTAGGAAGCCAAAACGCTCTCGATGACACCATCCATATATTCAGTTAAAGTTGACTGGATCACTTATCCACTTTACTTTAGGGCAGTTATTCTGGCAGCCCAACCTAATTAAATTAACTATTGGTGCTATTTGATTATAGTCTAATTACGACCAAGGAGGGAAACTGTCCATAAGGATGCCAGAAAGTATCACTGTGCCAGACTGTGGATGGAAATGCAAGGGGGGGAAAAGGGTCTCAAAGTGAATATCTCTGAAGATCTTCCTTAATCTATCGTCTTTTGGCATAGTTAGCTAAACATCAGTTGTCTAATAACAACTGATATAATATCAGTGATAACATGATCTCCAGCTCAAGATATTTAACCACATTTTATTTATTTATTTACATTCTCTTATATACCATGCTATTCTGCATCAGTGCAGTTTACATTGAACAAACTGAAATTACATTGAACAGGGCATTATAACTTGGAGATAACTATTTTACAGGGAACATGGGCTATGGAAGGTTAAGTGGCTTGCCCAAGACCACAAGGAGCATCTGTGGGATTAGAAACCCCAGTCCTTCCGGCCCAAGGTTGCTGTCCTCTAGTGGGATTTGAACCCCTGACCTTCCAGCCTGACGTACCTTGCCCCAACCACTAGGCCACTCCTCTACATGATCTGACGCTGCTTAGGATGATATTCCCCTTCTCTGACTTGAGGTATTTAAATGTGTGGTCTCTTTGCAGGAAGATCCAACAAGAATGCCAGCAGCCACAAGGCATAACTCAGTTGCCTGGAACAGCAGTCATCCCCCTCCTAGCAATGATAGGTAGGAGTCAAGAGATTGCCCGACATAATATTCTACTCCAGCAGACCCATTCCATCTTATTTGCAGTACCTTCTGGTATAGGTAGCATGCGAGCTAGATGCTCCAAAGACTTTTGTGGGCTGTATCATTTATGCCTTCCCAGAAATGCTATACTTTTTGCACCAAATGCAAGCTGACCAGACTATGAATGGTCACCTTGGCACCATTACTGCTTCTCTCCTGGTGATAAATGTTCCATTTCAGCAGGTAGTGGTGGATCTGATTGGAACATTAGATTGGAGCACCATGGGTTATAGTTGCATCTTTTAGCAGCATGCTATGCCACCTGCCATTTCTGCGCTCTAGTGCTCTGCTTCACTTTAGCTAAGACAATGACTGCTTCTTAGTTAAGATATTTTCTTAAACGGGATTGCCCCAGGAGATTTTAATTGAACAAAGAACACATTTTTCCAGAACAAGCAGGATGACATGTCATCATACGTGTATGATGTCATCTGACGGAGCTCACATGGGAAAAAGCTTAGTCCAATTTCTATATAATTATAACTTTCAACTGTTGGGTAAGATTGTCTCTCACAAATACAAACTCCAGCTATTTCACATCCCATCAAATTATCTGCCAAGAATATCTTGGCCAATGTGTTTGAACCCATCCCACTAGGGGAAAGAGGGCAGGGGTTTTACTTACAGTATTTCTGGGTCACAAAGAAAACCAGGGCTTCCTTCCTATCCTAGGCTTAAGGACTTTGAATACATTTCTGGTTCAAGAAAGGTTTCCCTGGGTACGTTGATCACTTTTCTTCAAAAAGGAGACTTCTTAAATGTTCTGTGTATCTGAAGGATGCATGCGCCCGCACAGAGCTATATTCAACTCACCAAAGTATTTCGGATTGATGGTAAGGAATCATCTCTATCAGAAGGGCTTAATTGTGCTAGAACAGGATTGACGGCATTTCCGGCACTTCTTGAGCTCCTAAAGGTCACGTTCCACGCTGCTTGCCAATCTGTGTTCCCTGTTCCTGCCATGGCTACCTCACTTGGCTCCCACTGAGGCTACCATCATTTGCTGCCACTTTCTCCTCCGCCACTGCTGATGCATGTATTTTTTTATTTCTCTCTGCCGCTTGCAATGCCGCTGACAGCTTCCTGGATTCGTGGCAGTAGCAAGAAAGAAGCCTGTATGCACCTCTGCCAGTCCTGCCCCCTCCGCTGAACACTTCCTGTTTCTGAAGAGGCGGGTAGCGCGCACAAGCTCGGCAGCCCTGCACCTTCTCTCTCTTTGGCCACTGCTGTGCGTGCGGGGAAGCAGAAGCGGCATAACAGGCAGCAGAGAGAGGAGAAGATGAACACCCAATCTCTGTGGCGGTGGGCAACAGGAGATGCTGGATCGGGTGAGAGCAGCAGCTTGCTCAGAGGAGAAAGAGGAGGGGGATGTTGGACACAGTGAAAAGGGAAATGTTGGATCAGTATGGGAGGACAAAACAAGAAGTACTTAGGGGAAGAAAGATGCTGATTTGGGAGAGGAGAAAAGAAAGGGGAGATTAGAAGGAGTGGGCAATGGTGAATAGGGGAGGGGTCAGAGACCCAATGGACAGATAAAAACAGATATTGGGTGGGAGGGGGTTGAGTGATGGTGGAAATGCTGGACATAGGGAGAGGGATAGGAAGGCAGACGATGCTGGATGAGGAAGGAGTGTGTAACAAGATAGAAGGGGGTAATAAACATAAGAGGGGGATAGGGACAGACAAAGGGAATGCTGGACATCAGGGGTATAGGGAAATAGAGCAGATGCTGGGCATTGGGAGAGAAGTATGAAGAGAAGAGGATGATGCTGAACATTGAGGGGGGGGATAAGGACACAAAGAAGGTATGCTGGACACTGGGAGTGTAGAGTGATAGGAAATAATGGGAGTGGGAGTCAGGGCGTCAGAGATGTTGGACCTAGGAGAGTGGATACAGAGAGAGAGAGCGCATGCTAAACATGAGGGGGAATAAGGAAATAGGGGGGATGCTGGACTCAGCAGGGGCACAGAGACAGAAGGAAGATACTGGGCACAGGAGAGACAAAGGAGAGGTTTGAGTAAAAGATGCTGGACAAATGGTGGGAGAGAGACCTTTTTCAAATCCAGGCTGAAAACTCACCTTTTCGCTGCCGCTTTCAGATCTTGACTCACTTGTGTTTCCTTACCATTCCCCCTGGATATATCCTATATCTACAGCTACTGTGTTGTCTGTCTTGACTAGACTGTAAGCTTCGATGAGCAGGGACTGTCTTTTACATGTGTCTGTGCAGCGCTGCGTACATCTTGTAATGCTATACAAATGCTCAGTAGTAGTAGTAGTAAGATGCTGGACAAAGTATGGGAAGGGGAGAGAGGGTGCAGGACGAAGAATGGGGCATACATGTAGAGTGAGAAAAGAGAAGATGCTGGACAAAACGTGCGAGAGGAAGGGGATGCTGGATGAAGGGTGAGAGAGAAAGAGAGATGCCACTTGAAGGGTGGGAGAGAAGGAGAATGCAAGGGCTCAGGTAAGGGAAAGATGGAAAGCTCTAGGTAGATGCAGTAAAATGAGGGAGATTTGAGAAGTGAAATCTGAGTGGATAAAGACAACAAAATAAATGGAAGAAAGCCGAAAGAGAAAGATCAAAAAGAGATGTAAGAAATGAAGAAGACAGAAGACGAGAGAAGTAGTAGATGAACTAGAGCCTCTGGAAAGAGAGTTAAGAGAAGACAGGAAAGCAGAAAGAAGAGACTAGTACCAACACAATTAGAAATATAAAATGGCCAAAGAACAAAGGTTGAAAAAAGTATTTTGTTTCTGATATTCCAAGGCATTTACATGGTTTACAGAGCTGTAAACCATGTAAATGCCGCTGAATGGGATATTCATACCCACAACTAACACCGCTAGATGTCAATGCTAACTGCTTAGCACTGGGGTGTGTCGTGGGCGTTCTGGGGCAGTGACAGTAGCTAACCGGGTAGCGACAATATTGTACCTCTACCTGGTTAGCTTCTGCAGGTAAAAGATAGGTGCAGCAAAAGTTGCCCTGTCTTTTACCTGCGGGAGCTAACCGGGCAGCGGCTCAATATCGCCGCTGCATGGTCAGCTTCTGCGCCGTTGGAACATGTGCAGCAATCCTGGATATTCAATGCATTGAATATCCAGGGTTAAAGATCAGTGGCGACGGCTATGTGCCCTAGCAGCACGTTGCCGTCCTAGATCAATATCGGGCCCTTTATTTTTAATGTAGCAATTGAAATATATCAGTTTTGGGAATTCACATCTGCTGTCTTTATATTTTACAGCGTGCAGGGAGACATGCTTTATTGTTCTCTATTTCTCTGGTGTTGCGCTACATATAGAAAAGCCCTTAAGACCCACCTATTTATGAACTGTTACACAGATGACAGTATATAATCCCACTTTGTCCCCTCCTACTCCCTTTACTCACATGCTCCCCTTTTCCCTTCTGCCTTTCATTTGTTGATTCCCTTTCATTTTAAGTTTGCCCCAAGTTTTATTATCTTGTTTTAATGTCTTATGTTCTGTTTTATTGTAAACCGCTTTGACCATGGCATAAAATGCAAAAAGTGGTATGAAAAAGAGCGGTAGATGTGTGAAAGAGTGGTAGATGTGTAGAATAGTCTCCCAGTGGAGGTGGTAGAGATGAGGACAGTATCTGAATTCAAAAGAGCATGGGACAAACACAGGGGATCTCTAAAGGAAAAAAGGGGCTGTTGTAGTGGTTGGTATGGAAGGGCAGACTAGATAGGCCATGTGCTCTTTTTCTACCGTCATGTTTCTATGGGGTATGTTTACAAAGCATCGGTAGCGGCTTCCGTGTGATATCGCATGGAATTCAATGGGGCTGTAGCTCTGATATTGCACGGAGGCCGCTACCACTGCTTTGTAAACATACCCCTATGTTTCTAAAAAAGCTGTTAAATAAATATAGAGTGTAACTTCTTGGGGTTTCAATTTGATATTTGACTACATATTTCTATTTTAAGTTTGTGATTGCTTATTCTGTATTTGGTGAAGGTCTATCTGTGTGTGTGACGTTTCTGTCTAGGGATCCGGCTTGTTCAATTTTCCAATAGGTGTATTGATGTAATAGGACCCACTGCAATATTTATGGTGCTGCCTTTTCCTAAATAGCGCCTTGTGAGATTTGTGTTAGTCAGTGCTGTTATAGTATGGTAAATTTGCTGTATAGATTCTGAATGACTTTTGTAGGGTTTTATATTACTTCATAATATGCCCTGGTAGTGGAGAAGGTTTATGTTCCTGTTAATAGATTACACCAAAATCAGATTTTTTTTGTATGGTGAACTCTTGGGAAATGTCCTATTTCTACTTGTTAAATACAAAGAAAAACAAAAAGGAAAATAAGGTGATATCTTTTTATTGGACTAACTTAATACATTTGTAGACTAGCTTATGAAGGTTAAAAACTTAAGAACATAAGATATGTCAGACTGGGTCAGACCAAGATCCATCAAGCCTGTTTCCAACAGTGGCCAATCTAGGTCACAAGTACCTAGCAGTTTCCCCAGAATACACAGGTTCCACAATGCTTGTATTGGGACAAGCAGTGGATTTCCTGGGTCCCCTCTACTAATGGTTTATAGACCTTTCCTCCAGGAACTTGTCCAAACCTTTCTAAACCCAGCTACACCAACAGCCCCTACCACATCCTCTGGTAATGTATTCCAGAGCTTGACCACACGTTGATCGAAAAATGTAGTTACTCACTTGTAACAGGTGCTCTCCAGGGACAGCAGGAATCAGTCCTCACTTATGGGGGACGTCTGCACTGACAGAGCCCATGTGGAGCGGTTCCACAGCTTTCAAAGAAAGCCTTTGGGATTGCTGCCACGCATGGGTGGTCCTCTTCCTGCCCGAAGGTGCCATCTTGCTCAGTCAGGTCCCAGAGCTAGAGCCCTATTAAGCAGAATGGCAAGGGAAGGACAAAAAAATTGCAACTCAGGGGAGGAGGGAGGGTAGTGAGGATTGATTCCTGTTGTCCCTAGAGAACATCTTTTACAGGTGAGTAACTACGTTTTCTCCAGGAACAAGCAGGAAATCAGTCCTCACTTATGGGACTCCCCAGCTACAGGCTACCGAAACTGTAAGCCAAAAACGCCTCTGCGAGGCCATGAACAGAAGCCAATGTCCAAAGGAAGCCCAAGTCTTCGAGTCCTCGGGGCAAGCTTTCGGTAGTTGCAGAAAAAGGGTTGGAGGGCAGGAATTGCTTATACCCCTAACAGTCTTTAGAGTACAGCCTGGCTGAAGGCGCCGTCCTGGCTGGACTCCCTCTCCAGGCAGTAGTGCGAGGCAAAAGTATCCGCTGAAAACCAGGTCGCCACCTGGCATATGTCTGTCAGAGGCACTGAGCGCAGCGAAGCCACTGACACCACCAGTGGGGCGCCCGCCTTCACCTGGGCGATGGTGATGCAGTCTGCCACTCAAATGGAAAGGGTGCGCTTGGTGACTGCCAGCCCCAAGCAGTTGGGATCGTAGGTGATGAAGAACCGGGTGGACCTGTGATGCCCTTGGGTGCGTTGCAGGTAGAAGGCGAGAGTCCTCTTGCAATCGAGTGTATGCAGGACCTCCGATGCCCAGTCGGCATGAGGTCTTATTTATTTATTTTATTTTATTTAACTGTATTTATATCCCGCTTTTCACCGGGTCAAAGCGGTGGGACATATAACAGGGGGGGGGGGGAATCAATAGTGGGGGGGGCCATCACCGGGGGCTCAACATTAATGATTTTGGGATGGACATAGAGACTGACAGGATAGTACAGTTACTGGTCTGAAGATCTTGAGGAGAATAGGGGGTCCTATTCAGAGATGTTCTTGGAATAGGACGGTTTTTAGTTGTTTTTTGAATGATGGGAGATCATCGTTGTTCCTGATGTGGTTTGGTAGAGAGTTCCAGAGGGATGGGGCATAGAGTTCAAAGGCTCTGTTGCAGGTCCGTTGTGTTGCCTTGGTTCTTTTGTGGGGGACGGCAATGGAGCTGTTGGAGGATTGTCTGGTCGTTCTGCTGTGGGTTGGGCGAGGCAGTAGGGCACGGAGTGGGGTGTCTTGTGTTTGGTGGATGGTTTTGTGGGTGAGCAGAAGAGCTTTGTACTTGATTCTTGCTTCAATGGGGAGAATATGAAGGTCTCTCAGAATTGGGGTGATGTGGTCCCGTTTCTTTGCGTTGTGAATTATTCTTGCCGTGGTGTTTAGGGCAGTTCGAAGGGGATTGGTTTGTCTTGGAAAGAAAGTCGGCAGGACCACCTCCTGATTGAGGTGGAAATACGATACAACCTTCGGTAGGAACTTGTGATGGGTGCGAAGGACCACCCTGTTCCTGTAAAACCTGGTGTAGGGGGCTTCGGCCATGAGGGCTTGAAGTTCACTGTCTCGCCACGCCAAGGTCAGTGCCATCTGGAAAATCACCTTCCAGGAGTGGTGCCGGAGCGAGCACCTCGCCATTGGCTCGAAGGGTGGCCGCGTCAGCTGCATGAGCATGATGTTCAGGTCCCATTCCGCCTGTGGAGGCTGGATGGGGGGTTTGGAAAACAGGAGGCCCTGCATAAAGTGGGAGACCAGAGGCTTGCCTGAGAGGGGTTTCCCTTCGACGGGCAAGTGGTAGGCTGAGGTGGCGCTCAGGTGAACCTTGACCAAATTGGACTTCAGTCCCACCTGCAAAAGGTGGAGAAGGTACTGGAGAACCCAATGGGTGGAGCAGGAGAACAGGTCGATCTGGAGCTCGCAGCACCAGATTGAAAACCGCCACCACTTCAGGGTGTAGGCCCACCTTGTTGAGTCCTTCCTCGAAGCGAGGAGGGCGTCTTCGATCTCCACCGGGAGGTACAGCGAGGCTAAAGAGACCCATTCAGCTGCCAGGCTGTCAGGGATAGCGAGACCAAGTTCGGATGAAGCACCCGCCCTTCTTGTGTCAGCAGACCGGGGAACCGGGGGAACCGGAGACTCCGACGAGAGCCGGAGTAGAAGCGGGAACCAAGGTTGTCGAGGCCACGAAGGAGCCATGAGGATCACCAAGGCTCGGTCTTGCTGGATCTTGTGGAGGGTCCTCACCAGGAGAGGAGTGGGAGGGAAAGCATACAGCAGCCTGGAGGTCCAAGATAGGAGGAATGCATCTGGGGCCACCTTGCTCGGGTGTGGTGTCGGCCCACAGACGTGAGGGAGCTGTGAGTTCGCTGGACTGGCAAACAGGTCCATGGATGGAGTCCCCCAATGGCGGAACAGGTGGAGACAGGGTCCATTGAGCCCGGAGGCGCCACTTGCATGTGCATGCGAGCATGGGGAATGATGTGCACCATCAAGGCCTTGTGTCCCAGGAGGCATAGCATGGCCCGTGCTGAGACTCTGGGCTGGCCCTGGACCTCGGCAGCAAGAGCACAGAGTCGATCTGCGCGTGCTCGAGGGAGAAAAGTGGTTGCATGCTCTGTGTCGAGAAGAGTGCCAATGAACTCCAGGGTCCGCACCAGTATGAGGTGGGATTTGGAGTATTTGAAAACGAGGCGCTTGAGGAGGAGAACTGTGTGCAATGTTGAGAGATGAGCCGCCTCTGCTGAGGTGCCTGAGATGAGCCAATCGTCTAGGTAAGGGTAGACAGATATACTATCAAATACTATCCACCCAGCAATACACCAAGCCAAATCCCACCAACAAAGTAGCTACACCATAATTATCAGTTAACCTCATCAACTTTCTCAGTGTGATATCATGATCAATGTCCATTGTCATCATCATAACGACTGTATGTAAATAATATTTGTAAATAGTTCCCCCATGTTACCCAAGTTTGTATACCTGTTCTCTGTAAACTCAGAATAGTTTGTTCTGGTTATTTTGTTTCATGTAAACCGCGCTGATACCAAATAGCGCGGTAAATAAAAGATTGTAATAAATAAATAAATAAATATGCCCTGCAAACGGAGGTGGGCGCGGCCGCCATCAGGCACTTGGTGAAGACTCGCAGGGCAGACACGAGCCCGGAGGGGAACACTCTGTACTGCAAGTGCTCTCCCTGCACCCTGAAACGCAGGTACTTCCTGTGCATGGGGTGGACAGGAATGTGAGCGTAAATGTCTCTGAGATCTAAGGAGCATAGCCAATCGCCCTGCCGGAGGTAGGGCAGCAGGATGCCAAGGGATAGCATTTTGAACTTCTCCCGCACCAGAAACTTGTTCAGGTTCCTGAGGTCGAGGATGGGGCTTAGGCCCCCTGTCCTCTTCGGAATGAGAAAGTACCGGGAATAAAATCCCTGACCCTGGAGGTGTGGCGGGATCCTTTCGACTGCCTGTTGGCTGAGGAGATTGTTCAACTCTTGCTGCAAGCAAGCCTGGTGCGAGGGAAGCTGGGTAGGCTCCACCGGAGAGAAGGAAGGAGGGGATCTGTCCAGGCAAAGATGATACCCACCCCGAGTTACCTGTAGGACCCAGGTGTCTGAAGTGATAGCCGCACATTTGGGGGCGAAAAGAAACAGACGTCCTCCCACAGGCAGAAGCGACCCTGGGGAGTGAGAGGATATGCTTTCGTTGTCAAAACCCCGTGCTGGCTGGGGTGGCGCCGGTGGCTGGGCCTTGGGCCACTTGGGCTTGCGATGACCCTGAGCACCCTCTTTGCCCTGAGTGCTGGTCGTCGGCGCGGGGGCAGTTGGGTATGGTGGGTATCCCTGGAAGGGGAGCCCTTTCCTTTGGAAGAAGGACCTTTTAGTGTGCTGCTTCTTTCGTGGAAGTGAGGATGTTTTGCGAGAGAGACGGATGCGAGTCATGAATTTTGTCTTGATCTTGGCTGCCTTTTCCTTCATGGGCTTGCCAACAGCTTTTCACTGAGGCAAGGGACATCCAGGAGCTTCTCCTGGACCCACTGCTCTGGGTCCAAAGATTGGAGCCACGCCTGTCATCGGGCTCCAATGCCCGCTGCCGCTACACAGGTGTAAGATTCGAACCCGTCGTACGTGGCACGGGAAAGGTATTTTAAGCAGGCTGTGACCGACCTCAGGGGGGACTGGAACCTGAGGAGGTGCTCCCCACCCAGACCCGTGGAAAAACCACAGAGCTCCTTGACGAGATTGCGCAGGAACATACCCATATACAATTGGTATGCCTGGATGTGGCATGACAGCATAGATCCCTGGTAAGCTTTGTATCCGAGGGCGTCAAGGGCACGGGATTCCCTGCCAGGCGGGACTGAAGAGTGTGACTTTGGACTCTTCTGTTTCCTCATTGCAGATTTGACTACCATGGAGGTGTGAGGAAGTTGGGTCTTCCAAAACAATAGGGATCGAGGCAGGCATTTCCCACATGCAGAGAAGTAGCCAGGCTAGAATGGACGGTATCGGAACAGTAAGAAACTCCCTGGGCGGAGACTCATACTGCAAGATGTCGAGTTCTTCTGCCCTCAGCTCCTCCTCGGTCTGCGTCGGCAGGTTGAGGGCCTGAGCCATATCCCACACAAATGCCAGGAAAGAGGTGTCCTCTGGAGGCGACTGCCTTTGCGAGGCAGGTGGGGATGGGTCAGAGGGGAGATCCCTGTGGGTGCGGGTTTCCAGGGAAGTCCCCCCGTCCGATTCCCAGCCTAAGAAGTCTGAGGAGGACTTGGAGTCAGGCTGGTCCCTGCGCCCTGTGGCCGAGGCCCGCTTGGAGCTGGAGGCACTGGCTCTGGAAGACCTCGACCCCGAAGAATGGGACGGCGAGCAAGACTGGTGCTGAGGACCCTCATGAGGCCCACAGCTGTTGAGGGTTTCCAGGGCAGTTTTCAGGACCCCAGTCAGGTGACCCTCGGTCTTGAGGCGTGAGCCAACCATGCTGGGCAAGAACACCTGTTGGGCAGAGAGGAAGGCAGAAATGCTGCGCTCCGGTGCCAGCCTCTGGGACTCCCACTCGGGAGTGGGTCCCTGCGACGCCAACGCCGGGGTTACCGGGTCTGGCATGGAGGAGGAGAGGGGGTCCTCACTGGGACAACCCTCAGGAGACTGGGCGCCATCGCTGGAGGACTCCGTGTACGTACGAGGTACTTTTCGATGATGCTCCTTGTCCGACCCTCGGGAACGCCAGGGAGGGCCAAGGGAATGAGCGCAAGACCGCGCGCGCTTATCCGGCGCTCCCAAAAGCAACTTTGAGATATTCTTCTTCTACCATTCCACCTTGGGCGAACCCTGATCAGAGTGATGCCTAGGCCGCGGGGTCACTGTGGGGAACCCCGCCAGTGGTGGATCGGAAGGGCGAGGTGCCACCAGGGATCCCGGGGCTGCCTTGTGGAAAATGTTGTCGGATTTCTGCTTGTGGCTGAGCAAAGCCTTAGCGGACATGTTCGTACAGAGTGAGCAGAGCTCCAGGTTGTGGTCAGCCCCCAGACACCATAGACAGCAGTTGTGGGTGTCCATGAACGACATATTTTTGGAGCATCTGTCACATTTCTTAAATCCGGTGGCCATAGGGGCAAAAATGGCCCCTGTGAGGTTGAAAACCCTCGAGACCAGCGGTTGGAGAAAAAAGGGCGCGAAAAGGGTCCGACAGAAAACACACTAAGGCATAAGGAAAAGGGATCCCCTAGCCCACAGCCGAAGCAGGGGTGAAGAGGAGGATGGGAGAGAACCGGTGCAACCGGAAAAAAGGGGCCAAAAGGCCGAAGTAAAAAAAAACTTTTTCTGAGGGACGAAGACGTGTGTCCAAAGGGCTCTGCGGAAAAATGGAGACTGAGCAAGATGGCACCTTTGGGCGGGAAGAGGACCACGCATGCGTGGCAGCAATCACAAAGACTTTCTTTGAAAGCTGGGGAATTGATCCGCGTGGGCTCTGTCAGTGCCGAACTCACCCATAAGTGAAGACTGACTCCCTGCTTGTTCCTGGAGAAAGATATTTTCTCTTATTAGTCTTATATGTGTTACACTGTAGCTTCATTGTGTGTCCCCCCTAGTCTTTCTACATTTTGATGGCATAAACAATTGATCGACGTTTGCCCGTTCCACTCCATTCATTAATTTATATACCTCTATCATCTCTCCCCCCAGCTGCCTCTTTTCCGAGTTGAAGAGCCCTAACCTTTTTAACCTTTCCTCATAGGAGTATTCTTTCATCCCCTTTACCATTTTGGTGGCTCTTCTCTGTACCTTTTCTAATTCCGCTATATCCTTTTTAAGATATGGTGACCAGAATTTCACACAATATTCGAGGTGCAGTCGCACCATGGAATGATACAGAGGGTATTATAATATCCTTTGTTTTATTCTCCATTACTTTCCTTATGATTCCTAGCATTCTATGTGCTATCTTGGCCGCCACTGCACACTGGGCAGAGGGTTTCAACATGTTATCCACGATGACGTCTAAATCTTTTTCCTGGGTGGTGGTTCCTAATGTGGAACCTTGCATTGTGTAACAATAGTTTGGGTTGTTCATTCCTAGGTGCAAAACTTTGCACTTGTCCACATTAAATTTCATCCGCCATTTGAACATCCAGTCTTCCAATTCATCAAGGTCCTCTTGCAATTTTTCACAATCCTCTTGGGTTTTAACAACTTTGAATAATTTTGTATCATCTGAAAATATGATTACCTGACTCGTTATTCCCATTTCCAGGTCATTTATGAATATGTTAAAAAGCAGCGGACCCAGCACAGATCCCTGGGGTACTCCAGTATTCACCTTTCACCACTGGGAAAATTGACCATTTAGCCCTACCCTCTGCTTTCTATCTTTTAACCAGTTCCTGATCCACAATAGTACACTGCCTCCTATCCCATGACTTTTTAATTTTGCCGAGTCTCTCTTGAGGGACCTTGTCAAAGGCTTTCTGAAAATTCAGATACACTACATTGACTGACCCACCTTTGTCTACCTGTTTATTTACACCTTCAAAAAAATATAACAGGCAAGACCTTCCCTGGCTAAAGTTATGTTGACTGTCTCTCATTAAACCATGACTATCTACATGTTCAGAAATGTTTTTAATAATGGTTTCTACTATTTTTCCCGGTACTGACATCAAGTTCTGTAGTTTCCCGGATCACCCCTGGAACGCTTTTTTAAAAATTGGTGTTCCTTATCGTTCCTCCGGTTCAGTCCTCTACCTCTGGGTTGTCAATCTCCTCCTGCAGCTTGGAGACTCGTATGTCAGAATGATGACATCACTGGATATAGCCTGCTGCACTCACTCCTCCATCCCAGTGTGACCAGTCTCCATGCAGCAAGAAGACTTGGCGAGCCTTGGGAAAGGGCTCTCTGGAGGAACTAATAAGGAACTAGGTGTTAGTTAGGGTAGCTAATTCGGTTATATGGTTGTCACTCTTATTTGGTCTCTGTTTCTTTTAAAGGGTCAGCAGCTCAGCTACCGGCATTCTTGCTCCCTGTCCCTGCACGTTCTATGGGGGTGCTTCCTCAGGGTGGCGAGTTTTGTTTCCCGCTGGTGCAAAGAGGTTCTCTCCCCCCGGACGCTTCGGGGGAGAGCCCTTCTTCTTAAACCTGAGCCCTCAGGCAGCCGGAGCTGTGTCGGCGATTCAGAAGCTGCAGCACTTCAGTTCTGCTCTGCTTGTGGTCTGGGGCTCCTTGAGCAGGACAGCTCTTTCATGCACCGGAGCAGCGGACCTGGCCGGTAAGCTTTCCACCGGTGTCAGGCTGCTTGTCCAGGTGGCAAAATTTTGTTTCTCCGGTCCTCGACCGGCTGCGGCTTATTTTGGTGCCTTTTTCCTGCCGGGTTAGTTTGGCGACGGCCATTTTGGGTGCCGCGGGCAGTCGCGTGTTAGCCGGAGGGGCTCCCGATCCTGTGGTAAACAAAGTAAGGCTGTTCTTTTCTTTTCTTTTATTTGTTTTATTTGTTTATTCGTTTTTAGGGCTGTTTTTTTCTTGGTTTGCTTTTTACCCTTTTCAGCCGCCCCACAGAGAAGGGGGGGGGGCTGAGGGGGGGCTCTTTTTCAGGGAGAACAGAGCGCGTGGAGTTAAATCTAATACAGACTGCTAGAATGCAGTAGGGAAGATTGCTGTGTTCTTAAAAATAACCCCCCCCCCCAAAAAAAAAACCATACAGGGGAGACAAACGAAGCAAACCTAACAAAGGTCAGGGGAAACCCCTCGGTTTCTGGCTAGGCTGTCTTATGGTTACTAGACCTCAGTGTATTGTCTGTGGCACTAGGAGGGGCACAGTAGCTGATACCGGGGTGTGCTACCCTCTCATCCACGGTGGAGCAGTAGATGGAGTCTAAGGAATCCCCAGAGGCGCAGGGTGCGTCCGCAGGTACAGTGGCTCCTTCCCCGCGGTCACCGGCACACGGGCCAGCGTTGGAGGAGTTGGTGGGGACCTCAAGCGCTTCCTTGGCAGCCCAGGCGTCGGGTATCGGGGAGTTCAGCCTGGGGTTTATTTTGTTCATGCATCAGGCCTTTTGCCTGCGTCGCCAGGGCAAGGGGTCTGACGCTGGGGCGCTGGCATCCCAAGCTCAGCAGCTAGAGGCAGTCGCTGTGGTGGGCGAGGAACCGCCGGCACCTAAACGGCACGGACGAAGGATCCAGCATCAGAGGACGAATGGCCGGAAGCCCAAGACCCAGATTGGGATCAAGAAATAGATACGCAGGACCTGGAAGAAGGGGAGATCCCTGACCCCGAGGATCAGGCTAAGATCATTAGGGTCTTCTGCAGAGAAGAACTGGCGGCCTTGATCACGGAATCATTACAGATGTTGAATCTGGCTAAGCATGCCGCGGTGGAGGAGGAGGTCGAAGATCCTGTCATTCAGGCGGTTCGGCAGACGCAGGTGGTGTTTCCTGTGCACAGAGTGGTCGACAAAATGATTCAAGAAGAGTGGGATAAGCCAGAAGCGGGTCTACGTGGCATACGGACGCTGAATAGACTGTATCCTCTGGCCGATAAGGATAAAGAAAGGTTTCGGGCCCTGCGAGTGGACGCGGTGGTGTCGGCGGTTACTAAGAAGACCACTATTCTGGTGGAAGGTAGTGAGGCCTTGCGAGATGCCCAGGACCGTAAGGTAGACGGATTGCTGAAGTAGACCTTTGAAGCGGATTCCCTGTCACTGCAGGCCTCCATCTGTGGAGCTTGGGTGGCCAGGGCGTGTCTGCGATGGGCCCAGTGACTGCATCAGTCTGCGCATATGGCTGAAGAGGAGTTGAAGGAGCTGGATCGGCTGGAGTCCGGAGCAGCCTACTTAGCGGATGTACATTACAACTTGATCAGGGCACTGGCCAATAGCACGGCGTCTGTGGTAGCCGCCCATCGGTCGGTGTGGTTACGGAATTGGGCGGCTGACGGACCTTCTAAGTCCCGTCTTAGTAAGCTTCCCTTTAAGGGTGGTTTGCTGTTTGGAGAAGATTTGGATAAGTTGGTGAAGGACCTTGGTGAGTCCAAGGCAGGTAGGCTTCCGGAGGATAAGCCGAAACCAGGAAAATCCGGGCAAGGCTTTCAGAGCCAGTTTCGAGATTTCCGAAGATTTCGTTCGACGCGGTTCGGTAGTTTCCAGAGGGGCCGATATCAGTCTCAAGCCCAGGGTTTTCAGGGGTTTTGAGGGGCGACTAGGGGGTTCTCCTCAAACCCTGCATCCGCATCACGTAAGCCACAATGAAGCGAGGTGGGTCCCGGCGGAGGGGCTTCCTGTAGGCGGGCGGCTTCGGGAGTTCCTTTCCGCTTGGACCCACATCACATCCGACCAGTGGGTGTTAGAGATAATTCAACACGGCTATGCTCTGGAGCTGGCTTGGCCCATACGAGATTCCTTTGTCATGTCTCCTTGCAGGGGACCCAGGAAATCGGCAGACGTTCGCGCAACATTGGAAAGACTGCTTCTCTTGGGGGCAGTGGCGGAAGTGCCCAAAGCCGAATGCGGCATGGGTCGATACTCGATCTATTTTGTGGTCCCAAAGAAGGGAGGAACATTGCGGCCCATCCTAGACCTCAAAGCCGTAAACCGTTGTTTACGGGTACCGCATTTCCGGATGGAGACATTGAGATCAGTCATAGTGGCGGTACGTCGCGGAGAATTCTTGACGTCTCTGGATCTTACGGAGGCGTATTTACACATTCCCATCCGGGAAGCTCATCAGAGGTTTTTACGGTTCGCGCTTCCTTGGGGTCACTATCAATTCCAAGCCTTGCCTTTCGGTCTGGCAACGGCGCCGCGGACCATCACCAAGATCATGGTGGTGGTGGCGGCGGCGTTGCGCAAAGAAGGGATCCTGGTCCACCCTTATCTCAACGATTGGTTAATTTGAGTCAAGTCCGAGGAGGAGAGTGTCCGAGTGACAGACAGGGTGGTGAGGTTTTTGCAGAGTCTGGGTTGGGTAGTCAACCCGACAAAGAGTCACTTGAAGCCCACCCAGGACCTCGAATATCTCGGAGTCTGGTTCGATACATTGTCAGGCCAGGTGTTCCTGCCACACAAAAGGGCCGAGGCCTTGAGGTCTCTGGTTCGGAGGTTCCTGTCGGTAACAGCGCCGTCGGCCTGGGATTATCTCCGGGTCCTGGATACCATGGCGGCAACGTTAGAAGCGGTGCCTTGGGCCAAGGTGTATATGCGACCGCTGCAACGAGCTCTGCTTCGCCGTTGGTCGCATCAGTCCGATTCGTTGAGCAAGCGTCTTCCTTGTCCGTTCAAAGTCAGGCAGTCTCTTCGGTGGTGGCTTTGCCGGTCATCGTTGGCGGCCGGCATGCCACTGGACCAGCCCGAGTGGCTTCCGTTGTTGACGGACGCCAGCCTAGTAGGTTGGGGAGCTCACTGCGGAAGCCGGTTTGCGCAGGGGCTGTGGTCTCCCCTGGAGACCTCGTGGTCGATATACCGTCTGGAACTTCGGGCTGTCTTCCGGGGCCTTCAGGCATTCGAGGAGCTGGTACGGGGGCGGCCCTTGCGGGTGCTATCCGACAACTCAGTGACTGTTGCATACATCAACCGTCAGGGCGGCACGGGGAGTGCCGCAATGGAGGAAGAGGCGGACGAGTTGTTCGCTTGGGTAGAGATTCAGTTGTACGCGATCTCGGCAGCGCACATTGCAGGAAAGGACAATGTCAAAGCGGACTTCCTCAGCAGAGTTCAAGTGGATGCCGGCGAATGGGAGTTGCATCCCGAAGTTTTCAAGCAGATAATGGCATAATGGGGAACTCCAATAATGGATCTGATGGCGACATTCCAGTCGGCGAAGGTCGGCTGGTTCTTCAGCAGAAGACGGGAAAGGATGTCGGAAGGCATAGACGCGCTGTTACATCGGTGGCCGACAGAAGGTCTTCTATATGTCTTTCCCCCTTGGGTGTTGATAGGACGGGTGGTTCAAAAGATGGGAGCCCACCCGGGAAAAGTCCTTTTAGTGGTGCCCGACTGGCCGAGATGTCCTTGGTATGCAGACCTGGTGCGTCTCCTGGACAGCGATCCCTGGTGGCTCCCAGCGAGGGCGGATCTGTTGATTCAAGGTCCGCTTTTCATGCCCCAGGTGGATCGGTTCTCGCTTACGGTATGGCCATTGAGAGGGCTAAGCTGAGCAAGAAGGGTTACTCGTCGGCGGTCGTGGCGACCTTGCTTAGGGTAAGGAAGCAGTCAACTTCCTTGGCGTATGTGCGGATCTGGCGGATCTTTGAGGATTGGTGTTCATGGCGTCAGGTTCGTGCGGCCGCTGTGTCCATCCCATTGATCTTGGAGTTTCTGCAGGACGGCTTTGATAAAGGTCTTGCAGCCAGTTTCTTGCGCGTCCAGTTGGCAGCCCTTTCTTGTTATAGGGGCAAGGTCAACGGAGTGCCGTTAGGGGCTCACCCAGATGTGGGTCGCTTTCTGAAGGCGGTCTCCAGGTTGCGTCCGGCGCGTAGGATGTGCGTTCCACCGTGGGATCTCAATCTCGTTCTGGCAGCGTTGTCCAAGCCCCCCTTCGAACCGTTGCGTCATGCATCACTGAAGGATTTGACGTTAAAGACGGTGTTCCTGGTGGCGATTTGTTCGGCTAGGAGAATCTCGGAGTTGCAAGCATTGTCGTGTCATGAACCATTCTTATCTTTTTCTAGGGAGAAGGTGGTTTTGCGTCCGGTGCCGTCCTTCTTGCCCAAAGTGGTGTCTCCGTTTCATTTGAATCAGGCGGTGTGCTTGCCCGTTCTAGGGTCCTTGGACGGCGGTGAGTCTGATCGCCGTCTCCGTCATCTGGACGTAAAGAGAGAGTTGCGGCAGTATTTGAAGGTAACGGAGTCCTTCCGCAAGTGTGATCAGTTGTTTGTGTTCGGAGGAGTGCGCAAGGGTGATGCAGCGGCTATGGCTTCAATCGCCAGGTGGATTAGAGAGGCGATTGCGTCTGCTTATCTGCTTCATGGTCGAGTGGTACCCATGGGTTTGCGGGCGCATTCCACCAGAGCGCAGGCGTGTTCCTGGGCGGAGCACAGTTTGGTTCCACCAGGGGAAATTTGTAGGGCGGCAACTTGGTCGTCACTGCATACTTTCAGCAAGCATTACAGGCTGGATGTCGCAGCGGCTAACGATGCTCGTTTTGGGTCAGCGGTATTGTCTGCTGGCTGGAAAGGTCCCTCCCATTGATTACTGCTCTGGTACATCCCAGAGGTAGAGGACTGAACTGGAGGAATGATAAGGAAATGATAATTACACTTACCTGGTAATTGTAGTTCCTTGAGTGATGATAGTTCAGTCCTCCTTCCCACCCAGATGATTCGAGAGGGATCCGCAATGGCTAGCATGCCGGTGGGTGTTACAGGTAGGTCTGTCTTGGTTTAATTGATTGGGGGGTTCACTTTCTCTGTGGCAGGGGCGGGGGTAAGAAAGCCTTGCCGGAGGGGGGCGGAAAGTTTATGCTTAGTATAAGCTAGGTTCAATGTTTATGGTTAGATACTTATTTGTTGCTCCTTTGAGTCTGCTTTGTTAATAGTTCACACTGGGATGGAGGAGTGAGTGCAGCAGGCTATATCCAGTGATGTCATCATTCTGACATACCAGTCTCCAAGCTGCAGGAGGAGATTGACAACCCAGAGGTAGAGGACTGAACTGTCGTCACTCAAGGAACTACAATTACCAGGTAAGTGTAATTATCATTTATATTGGCTATCCTCCAATCTTCACGTATTACTGATGATTTTAATGATAGTTCACAGAGCAGCAGATGCTGATACAACTTATTAATGATGATATTTCTTCTGAATCTACCTCCTGAAGGCTCATACTGTGATCTTTTGCTCTAGAGAATGATTAATGAAAAGGGTTCTTTCCTTTGCATTATTTGTATTTTTGAGGTATTTCAATGCTTCTTTATTTCCCATTAACACTATGCCAAGCAAAATGATAATGCCAGGGAGGAGGGAGTGAAGAGGGGAAGCATTTTGTGTGTGTCTGTTTTGGATATGATGTCACTTCTGGACCTGGTCCCACTCACAGCCTCCTTCACAGTTCCACTTCCTTTTTATCTACAAATTTAAATCCTGACTACCAGTATCATTTCCTGCCTTTTGGCCTAGCATCAACTCCATGTATATTCACAAATAGGATAATTTTATAATCTTGCATAGTTAAAGTGCATTTTTGTGCATATATTTCATGTCCTTTTTATAAAGTCAATATTTTGACTTTAGAAATTAGGAGTGTAAGTGGTTAAAAATGAGCACTAAATTCAGGCATGATCACTTACACCAGCCTTATGACAGGTGTAAGTGCCCATACCTGGATTTGTCAAGAATACATGTAAATTATTGTATTTTATAATTTATGTGTGTACTTGTGTGCTCCATCCATGCACCGCTCCAAATCTGCCCATGCACATGCCCACAATGAAAGTATGTATCATCAGGCTGGTAGGAGTGGCTGACTTGGATTTAGTAGCAGTTACAGAAACATGGTTCACAGAAAACCATGACTGGTATGTAACTATACCTGGCTATACTTTATTCAGAAAGGACAGGGTAGGAAGAAGGGGAGGAGGAGTGGCACTATATGTAAAACCTACTATTAAAGCTTTGGAATTACAGAGCTTAAAAGGGAGAGAGGAGGCATTGTGGGTTAAACTAGAAAGAGGGAAAGATAAATCTATTTGCATTGGTGTGATATACAGACCTCCCTCACAAGAGGAAGAGGTGGACAGAGAGTTAATTGACGATATATGCAGCATTGCTAGGAAAGGGGAAGTGCTACTGATGGAGATTTCAATATGCCAGATGTTGATTGGCACATTCCTGCTGCAGTATTATTTAAAAGTAAGGAGATCCTGGATTCTCTACAGGGAGAACTATTCAGGCAATTGGTAACAGACCCCACACGTGAAGGGGCCATACTGGACTTGGTGCTTACCAATGGTGAAAGTGTTTCTGATGTTGTAGTGGGAGATCATTTTGCATCCAGTGATCACCAGATGGTGTGGTTCAGTATTAGGGCTAGGGTTGTTAGAATCCATTCAAAGGTGAGGATCTTAGACTTTAAGAAGATTAACTTTGCCAAGATGGGCCAATAC
Source organism: Ichthyophis bannanicus (assembly GCA_033557465.1). Taxonomy (NCBI): domain Eukaryota; kingdom Metazoa; phylum Chordata; class Amphibia; order Gymnophiona; family Ichthyophiidae; genus Ichthyophis; species Ichthyophis bannanicus. The sequence continues at coordinate 750,129,545 of CM066033.1, forward strand.
CTCAGGGAACAGCTGAGGGATGTAGAAAAACAGTGGGCAAAACTGAAAGGAGATATTTTAAGGGCAACCAACCTTTTTGTTAAAATGGTAAATAAAGGTAAAAGGAAAAGGAGACCGCTAAGACTTTCGAAAGAAGTAGCTGAAAAAGTGAAGAAAAAGAGGGAGGCGTTCATGAAATACAAGAGATCACAGAGAGAGGAAGACGGGCATCTATATTTGGAAAAACTTAGAGAAGCTAGCAAAGTAGTCAGGAAGGCAAAGATTCAAAAGGAAGAGGAAATAGCCAATGCAATAAAATGGGGGGATAAGACATTTTTCAGATATGTTAGTGAGAAGAGGAAGGGCAAAAGTGGTATTGTCAGACTCAAGGGTGCAGGGGAGGAATATGTAGAAGCTGATAAGGATAAAGCAGAATTGCTTAACAAATATTTCTGTGTTCACAGATGAAGAACCAGGAGCAGGACCTCAGAAAACACCCACAAACAGGAACAGAAGCGAGGGACATCTTGAACAATTGTCAGAAGACTGTGTTCATGAGAAACTAGCTCAACTTAGTATAGACAAAGCAATGGGACCGGATGGGATACACCCTAGAATACTGAGGGAACTTGGGGATGTTCTAGCAGCTCCACTGATTGACCTTTTCAATGCCTCGTTGGAGTCAGGAGTGGTGCCAAAGGACCAGAGAGAGGCTCATGTGGTGCCTTTACACAAAAGTGGAAGTAAGGGTGTGGTTGAAAACTACAGGCCGGTTAGTTTAACTTCGGTGGTGAGTAAATTATTGGAAATGCTGCTGAAAGAGAAAATAGTGATTTTTCTGGAGTCCAGCGGATTACAGGATCCGAGGCAGCATGGATTCACCAGAGGCAGGTCTTGTCAGACAAATCTTATTGATTTCTTTGACTGGGTGACCAGGGAGTTGGACTGAGGGAGAGCCCTAGATGTGGTGTATTTAGATTTCAGTAAAGCCTTTGACACTGTTCCTCACAGGCGACTTATAAACAAACTGATCACCCTAGGGATGGACCCTAAAGTTACTGCTTGTGTTAGAAATTGGTTGGGTGAGAGGCGACAAAGAGTACAGGTAAATGGAGCTCTCTCTGAGGAGAAGGATGTTACCAGTGGTGTACCCCAGAGATCTGTCCTTGGTCCGATTCTTTTTAACATCTTTGTTAGTGATATAGCAGAAGGGCTGTCGGGTAAGGTTTGCCTCTTTGCGGATGATACCAAAATCTGCAATAGAGTAGACACCTAGGAAGGTGTAGATAACATGAGGAGGGATCTAGCTAAGCTTGAAGAATGGTCTAGAATTTGGCAGCTGGGATTTAATGTTAAAAAATGTAAGGTCATGCATTTGGGCTGCAGCAATCCAAGGGAGCAATATAGTATAGGGGGTGAAGTACTTTTGTCCACTAAAGAAGAGCGGGACCTAGGCATGGTTGTGTCTGATGATCTTAAAGTAGCTAAACAGACGGCAAAAGCTAGAAGGATGCATGGGTGCATATGGAGAGGAATGGCTAGCAGAAAAAAGGAGGTGATAGTGCCTCTGTGGAGTGGAGGAGTAGCCTAGTGGTTAGAACACTGGCTTGGTAACCAAGCAACCAGGGTTCAATTCCCACTAGCACGCCTTGTGGCCTTGGGCAAGTCACTTAACCCTCCATTGCCTTGGAAGAAAGGCCTGGCAATCTACTTCCGGTGACACTGCCAAGAAAACCCAGGAGCTTCTGGGTCACCAGGAGTCAGGACTGACTTGAAGGCACACATTGCATTGCAGTGCCTCTGTATAAGTCTTTGGTGCGACCTCATTTGGAGTATAGTGTGCAATTCTGGAGACCGCACCTTCAAAAGAATGTGAACAGGATGGAGTCGGTGCAGAGGGTGGCTACTAAAATGATTAGTGGTCTTCATTATAAAGCATATGAGGACAGACTTAAGGATCTTAATATGTACGCCTTAGAGGAAAGGCGGGATAGAGGTGATATGATTGAGATGTTTAAATACCTCCGTGGCATAAATGTTCAGGGAGAGAGCCTCTTTCTATTGAAAGCAAGTTCTGCTACGAGGGGACATGGGATGAGGGTGAAGGGAGATAGATTCAGGAGTGATACGTGGAAATATTTCTTTACGGAAAGAGTAGTGGATCCATGGAATTGTCTCCCAGTGGAGGTAGTAGAGATGAGGACAGTAACTGAATTTAAAAAAGCATGGGACAAACACAGAGTATCTCTAAAGGTAAAAAGGGGACTGTTGTAATTGTTGATATGGAAGGACAGACTAGATAGGCCATGTGGTCTTTTTCTGTCGTCATATATTTCTGTTTCTATGATGTGCGTACTTATAAAAACACGATTGATTAAATTATGTGTGTAAATGCCCATTAATGCATGTAAATCACAAAAATGCTATGATTTATGCACACAGATGATGCACAACTTTATTCAGCTCCTATAAAATTGCTCTTAAAATGTTTAGTCATTGTAGCTGTGCAGCAGTACAAACTGGGAATGCATGCATTTCTGTCTAGAAACTTGGTTGGCTGAACCCATCTCAAGAGGGTGCTCAGGGATCCTTGCTGGAGGCAGTAGAAGTTGCCATAAAATTATCCAAAATCACATCTGAGCCAATATCAATTAGAATTTATAGGCGTACTGCTAGACATGGCTCAGAAGAAAGTTTTTTCGCCACTAGAAAGGATCACCACTCTGCTGTCTGTAGTTCAGGAGATAGTAAAGAGTCAGCAGATATCAGCTTGAGGCATGTGGAGATTGTTGGGTCACATGGTGTCATTGTCAACAGGATACATGACTCCTTGGTATGTCTCAGAATGATGCAAGTCCAATGGACCTTAGGTTTTCAGTGGACGTAAGCCACCTAGAGCTTATAAAGTTTCACCTTAAACCAGGGGTTCTCAATCCAGTCCTCAGGACATAATTAGCCATTCAGGTTTTCAGGATAGCCATAATGAATATGCATGAGGAACAGATTTGCATGCAATGCCTCCATTGTATGCAAATCTCTATTTCATGCATATTTATTGTGGTTATCCTGAAAACCCAGATGGCTTGCTGTGTCCCAAGGATTGTGTTGAGAACCACTGCTTTAAACAATCACTTCCTTCCAACATTTTTCCATAAACTATAGTCCCACGATAGTAAATGTATATTATCAACTTTGGATTACAAATGAGCCTTGATTTTCAACTTGAGGAGGTCTGAAGCTCTTAGAAAGTCCACCTAGTGTTTTGTTTCTTTTGATTTCAATAAGTCTGGGACAAATGGCTAGTGGACTGCATCTCATTTACTTATATTCAAGTAGGCTTGACCGTAAAGTGTCAAGTCAAGATTCATAATATCCGAGCCATGGCTGTGGCAGTTTCTCACTTGAGGTTGGTCCCTACATTCACATCTCATTACTGCTTGGAAAAGGATTCCCAACATGACAGTAGGTTTGGCCAGTTGGTCCTTTAGAATCTCTGGTTTAGAATCCAGCTCCTCCCCCCTTAGGTCTCATTATTTCAATTCCAAATTCCTTTTATAAAAACTAAAAAATTTAAGCTTGATCACCCCCTAAAAAAATATTTTGCCTGCCTCTTACATTCTTACCCTTTTCATGTTAAAGGCAACTTGTAGGACTATCCTTAGAGAAAGCAGAATTGCTTACTTGTAATGGGAGGTTCTCCATAGACAACAGGGAAATGCAGCCATCTGGGTGATGTCCTCCAGATGGATCCTCATAGTGCAGTCCTGTAGCTCAAAGTCTTTATTTTAATAGTATCTGAGCATGTGTGCAGACTCCCTGCTATTCCTTCTTATTGCCAGTCAGTCTTGAGCACAGAGATTCGGACTAAGAGATATTGAAGGGAGGCAAAAGTATGGCTGCATATCTATGAAGAACCTCTGTTACAGGTAAGCAACTCTACTTTTTTTCATGGACAAGCAGGAAAAATGCAGGCACACTTGCTGGTGATTGCAGAGACCGAGGTTGCCAGTGGATGTTTGTTTGTATTGGGTCAGCAACTCAAGGATGCTCAAGGAGTTGATGAGTTCGGAATATGTGTCTGAGTTCATAAGACAAAAGGTTGCAGAGGATGTATTGCCCATCCACAGTGTTGTAGGAGCATCTAGACAGTAATGATAGGTAAAGGTATGGACTGCTGACCAAGTTGCAACCTTGCAGATATATTCTAGTGGCACAGAACAGAGGTTAGAAGTAGTGATGGCCATTGCTTTCAGATGATGCTGGGTAATCCTCCCAAGGGATTGCTTCCTCTCCATTCCATAGCAAATGTCAATGCAATTGGAAACTCAAGTGAACAGGGTGCATTTCATTGCCCAGGCATCCTGGATTATTTGGATTGAATTTGATGAATAGTTTAGACACCAGTCACACTGCCTGTATGGCACATAGGTAACAGAGGAGCACTCTTCTGAAGTTGATGAAGTGCAGAGTGGCCTCCACATCAATTGCATAAGGTTTGGGAAAGAAGATGGGCAGGACAATGGTCTGTTTGAGGTGGCATGCCCAAACCATTCTGGGAAGAAATTTTGGATGAGTCCTGAGGACAATGTTATTGGTGAGGAACTGAATAGAAAGTAATGTACTAGTGCCTGAAGTTTGCTGATTCGTCATGCTGAGATTATGGCTATCAAAAACACTATCTTTCAGGTGAGGTGCTTGAGAGTGACCCCATCAGGAGCTCAAACAGACTGACCATCAACTGCAACAGCATGATTTTGTGATTTCAAGGTGGTATGGGCGGTCGTATCAGAGACTCGATATTCATAAAGCACCACATGAACTGGGAGACCATCAGGTCTATGGAGAAGGGTTGTTTGCCACCCTATCATGGTAAGCTGTTCCCGCGGCTGCATTCATTTTGGAGGAAGCAGCCAACAGCAACGGAAGTGGAAGGGCAGTGGAAGCGATGACCTCAGGCTCCCCCACCCTGCCGTCTCCAGGAAGATTGAAGGCAGTGACCCAGCAGTTTGAAAGCAGAGCTGCGGGAACGGAGAAATGTTCCCGTGGCTGCTTATGAATCAGTGAGGGGAGGGGAGGGGGGAGGGAAGGGAGCAGAAACAAGGGAGGGCCTGGAAGGGAGCAGACACAAGGGGGGACCTGAAAGGGAGCAGACACGGGGGGGGGGGGGGCCGGGAAGGGAGCAGACAAGGGGGGAGCTGCTTTCATTTGATTTTAAAGGATGAATCAGTGAGGTGAGGAGGGAAGGGAGCAGTCAAGGGGGGGCCTGGAAGGAAGCAGACACAAGGGGGGGGGTCTGGAAGGGAGAAGTCAAGGGGGGGGGGCCTGGAAGGGAGCAGACACAAGGGGGGGGGGTCTGGAGGGGAGTGGACAGGGGGGCCTGGAAGGGAGTAGAGACAAGGGGGGGACCTGGAGGGGGAGCAGACATGGGGGGACCTGGAAGGGAGCAGACATGGGGGGAGCTGCTTTCATTTGATTTTAAAGGATGAATCAGTGAGGTGAGGAGGGAAGGGAGCAGTCAAGGGGGGGCCTGGAAGGAAGCAGACACAAGGGGGGGGTCTGGAAGGGAGCAGTCAAGGGGGGCCTGGAAGGGAGCAGACACAAGGGGGGGGCCTGGAGGGGAGTAGAGACAAGGGGGGGGACCTGGAGGGGGAGCAGACATGGGGGGACCTGGAGGGGAGCAGACATGGGGGGGGGAGCTGCTTTCATATGATTTTAAAGGATGAATCAGTGAGGTGAGGGGGGTAGGGAAGGGAGCAGTCAAGGGGGGACCTGGAAGGGAGCAGACAAGGGGGGGGGGCCTGGAAGGGAGCAGACACAAGGGGGGGTCTGGAAGGGAGCAGTCAAGGGGGGCTTGGAAGGGAGTGGACACAAGGGGGGGGCCTGGAGGGGAGCAGAGATACGGGGGGGGGCCTGGAGGGGGAGCAGACAAGGGGGGGGGCCTGGAGGGGAGCAGACGTGGTGGGGAGCTGACACCTGGGGATGGCACTGGAAGGCAGATGGACAGGGGAGAGGGGGAGCTGAAAGGGAGCTGACATGGGAGGGGGCACTGGGACTGGAAGTTCGCTGATACCTGGGATGGTATTTTAACTAGAAGGGGCTGGACGATGGGGAAGGAGGGGGACTGGAAGAGAATAGACACCAGTGGCGGTACTGGAAAGGCAAGGGGGTTGGTACTGGGAGGGGAGTCTGTAAAGGGGGCTGATACTAGGGAGAGTTACTGGGACTGAAAAAAGGCTGAAGGAAGAAAATGAAGAAAGCAAAAGGAGAGACAAGAAATGGCAGATGGCCTATAGACCATAGGAAAAGAGCTAAGAGAAGACAGACGAAAACGGAAACCTCAGATCGGGACCAGCATGATAAAAAATCATCAGACAAGAAAGGTAGAAAAAATAATTTTATTTTCAATTTAGTGATTGGACTTTGTGCTATCTATATTTCACACAGTATGTGGAACTGCATCTCTTATCTGGTGGCACCGCAGGCGGAATCTGGTTTCTTGGGGTTTCATTTTAATTTTTGTCTACATATTTTTATTTTTGCTTTAGGTTGTGGTCACTTATTCTGTACTTGGTGAGGGTCTGTGTTCTGAGTGTGCGACCAAGGCCAGGTGTTCTGTTAACATGGAGTTTGTACGTAGGGATCTGTATTGTAGTAATTTGACTTGTTCAGCTTTTCAAATAGGTGTAGGAATGTTTTGGGGCCCATTGCAGTGTTTATAGTGCTGCTTTTTTCTTGGTAGGCCCCTTATTGTATGAGCTTTGGAAGTGTATGCTGGTATGGTATGGTAGATTTGGCCTTGCAGTTCTTAGTGACTTTAGTAGGGTTTTATATTAGTTCCCAATATGCCTGGTACTGGAGAATGTTTTTTGTTGGTGAGATGACCAGAATCAGCTTTTTTTTAAAATATATATATTGAGTTCTGTGGGTGAATATCCTACCTGTGCTCTGCACCCATTGTTGAGGAGGGGGTTCTATGAATGCAAAATGCATGTTCAAAAAGAAAAAGCAAGCACCATAATGCAGTTTATAACAAAATACAAATGAATTATAATTTGGAGTTAAAAACTGCTGTGGTTCTCGCTCTTTCTTTTAGTTCCTTGGTGTGTGAACATCTTGCATTTGCTCTACATTATCTAATTGACTTTTTGATTTGGTTCAGTCCCTGACTGGAGTTTTGAGAAAGATCCCTGACGTGCCAGGGGGGCATGCCCGGGGGAGGTGGGGGGGGGGGGGAGGGGAGGCGCCATCTCATCCCTCGCCTCAGGCAGCAGATTGCCTTGAGCCACTCCTGCCTGTTGCACAGGATTAATGGTTGAGCTGACCGCTCATGGCACCAATGAGAGATTCGGTTCCACTATGATTTCTTTATTGATCTCTCACACTACCTGGACAACTTGAAGAGAGGTGATTGCCATCCTTTCAACTTCCATGACATAAAGGAGAGAGAGATCAGGTTGTGATAAAGCATGTGACCCTCCTGTTCAGTGAGGAGGGATGAGTGGTTCCCCAGGGGAATGGGTAATTCTACTAGAAAGTTGAGGAGGAGTGGGAACCAGAGCTGTCTGGGCCAATGTGGTGCTATGAGGGGCACCGATGCATGATCTTGTATTTTCTGCAATACTCTGGAGATGAGAGGAAAAGGGGGGAAGTGCAGAGGAAGCCTTTGCTCCAGGACAAGGAAAAGCTGTTGTGATGTAGTCAGTTGGGAACTGACTTAAATGAACAGAAATTGGGGTACTGAACATTGCCTAGAGCATCTGACAATCCCCACACCTGAAAGAGGCTGCCTTTTCAACAACTGTTTGTGCGGGTTTAGCTATCAGCTGAGGAAGTCCACTAGCTGATTGTGCTCTCCCAGTAGGTAGGTAGCCTGCAGGGTGCACTCGAATGCTTGAGCTCCATTATCTTGAGGACCCAGAGGTCAGTGATGATGGACTGCCAGGCCTCCCTGAAAAATTGTATATGGCCCCTCGCTGAAAACAAGTCAAAAGGATGGGTTGTGCTTGAGGGCAGGTACTGTCTTCATAGGCTGTTTCTTTTGCGGTAGGTGCTGACATTGTTGATAAGGCTGAGAAAGTGGAAGAAGCATAGAGGGTCTAGCATATGGCTGATATTGCCATCATGGATAAAAATATAGGAAGAATTGTAGCAGATATTGTCTTTTGTAAAAGGGTTGCTGGTTTCTGCAGTATTGAGATGGCTGCTCCAAAGATGTAGTGGAGAGCTCCCTAACTCTGGAGCAGTTGTCCTTCATTTGGGTAACTGTGTCCTGGATCTTCTCTTCAAAGAGGGTGTTCCCTCAGCAGGGGGCATCTACAAGATGGTCATGAAGATCTTCTCTAAGCCCTGAGGTGTGGAGCCAGGCAATTCTCCTAGTGCCAATGGCTACTGCCACGGTTCTAGAGGTGGTGTCATAGGTATCATAAGTCATTTTGATGAGATCGTAAGCACACTCCTGGAGGGCTAGATGGACCTGCTCAAGAGTATCAGGAGACAAATCAGGGATATGGCCTGCTCTAGCAGCCAGTGATGGTACTTTAGCATCTATAGTTAAACCAAGACCTTTAGAGTAAGCATAAAACTCTGGTACATCATCTTGCTGACTTCATCCAGAATTTTCTGATTGCATCCAGGCAAAGCATGACTGGTGGATTTCGCCATCTTGGACCTCTTGCATGCTGCCTCAGAGACCAAGGATTGGTGAGGCTGTTGCAACTGCAGGTGGCCTGGGTTTCCTGTGAGTTTGTACTTCACTTCTAACCCATAATGATACATTGACAGAAAGTGGGGTTTGCCAAGCCATGAACTGCAGATCAGAGAGACCCATGAAGTGGTAGGGCCAAACTTCTCTTGGCATGCTCATTGATTTCAAATTGGACTGGAAATACTTTCTGGAGGTGGGGGCCTCTGAGGCTGCCAGAGTGAGAGTTCTAGAGAACTTAAACAGGAATTTGGGGTAGGAAGAGTCCTCCATGTGATCTTGCTGCTGTTGTTGGATAAATATTAGTGGGAAGGGCCTAGGTGATTGCGACAGTACGTCATCCTCGGAACATGGCTAGGAGAGCTTGCTGGCAGTGCAGTAATTTTCTGTGAACTCCGAGGAGGGCGGGAACGGCGTGCTGGCCACAAATGCTGGAGTGGAGGCCGAGGGTGCTGGTGATGGCTGTAGGAGAGGACAGGTGTCTTGAAACCTGAGTTGTACTGTGAGGAGCTCCGAGGGCACCATGGTGTGAGGTAGCTGTGGTGGTCCCAATTGGGAGACAGCATTTGCATTTTGAAGTATGGTGGTGGTCTCAATAAAAAAGCACTGCTTCAGCCATAAGAGGGATGTGTGCTGCAAGGCTGCCAAAGTCTGGGGAGCAGTTTGGGGAAACAAGGCTAGCATGACCAGACCTCCCTCAATGGTGGGCACGGAGGGGGGGCAGGATTACCTGTAGAGGAGAGTTGAAGTCAGGTGCAGCAGAGCTTGTATTCACCAGTGCTCATTTAGACTTTCCTTGGTGCGGCCGGATGCAGCATGTTTGGTCTTTGCATTTATCTTGCCCTGCAACGCCTCAGTTAACGGCTAGGTGAGGCGCAAGGGTGTGGGAGTAGAAGCGGAGTGTAGACTGCTATGGCTGCTGGCTTGGGAGGGGATTATTGCTGCTGGAATGAGAGAGGCTTCTGGTCAGGCAGTATGTTTGTGCTTGCGACTGGGCTGTTTTTCCTTCTCTGGTGCTCTCTTCTGGCCCGAAAGGGAGAGCGCTAGTGAGGCCTGCAAATGTGGTGCAAGGAGTCGAAGAAAGGCATGGGGGAACGTCCCAGTGTCCTCACTGTATTGTGTGACCTCTCTTTATTTTTTTTTATTTAAAGATGTGCTAGGAACAGCAGGAAAACAGAGTGAGATGGGGTTAGGGTTTTTTTTTTTCCTGTGGTGTAATTCCCTCACTGGAGTGTAAAGGTTGTTGGACCATGTGTGGAGGCTCTGGCAAAGAAATTATAATTGGCAAGGAGGAATGCCAGGGAGCAGAGGAACCTACATGCATGCTCAGAGACAAAAAAAGAGACTGAGCTACAGGGAGGGCCAGCCTGTCTCTAGGCGAACTAGGCCTAGGGTGACAGACCCTGGTCTACCCCAACCCCCCAGGAAGTGGCAACTAAACTGCTGCTTCAGCACCGTGGTGGGCTTTAAAGCACATGCGCGTGCAGTTCTGGTCTGCCGCTCCTGCCTACCCTCCAAGAAAGTTGCATCGGAATGGGGGGCAGGAACGGCGGGCCGTGAGCACACATGCACATGGTCACTTTAAGGCCCAATGCAGCGGCAGAGTGGCTGGCAAGAATGGGGGTGGTATGGCAGGCTGGACAGAGACGCTTTCTTTTTGGGAGGGTGGCGGCACGGAGGGTCTGCCTAGGATGGCAGAAACCCTCGTGCCGCCACTGGTTAGAGGACTGCACCGCAGGGATCCATTCAGAGGACATCATCCAGCAATGTGTCTGTATTTTCCTTGCTTGTGCACGGAGAAAACCAAGTTACTTACCTATAGCAGGTATTCTCTTTGGACAGCAGGATGCACATCTTCACATTCCCACCCACCTCCCCAAGGAGTTGTATTCTGTAAGCTTCATACAAATTGAGGACATTCTGTATGTCAGCACAATGAAGAAAGTGCAGCACAATCATGCTGAGTGTCAGAAAAGCTAGAAGTCTTTTCCTGTACATGTTCCAGTGGATGACATACCCCAGATGTGAGCAATTGCATCTTGCTGTCCACAGAGAACAGCTGCTAAAGATGACTAGCAAGATTTCATACACAGTACCTGAATGTAACTCGCCTTGATCTTCTCCTGGAAGGGCATAAGCTAAATACTATAAATAATAATAATTATACAAGTTGGTATTGGATTTACTGTAATTTCTCCCCTTTCCAAAACCAAGTACAAGACAAGTTGCATTTCAGGTAGAGAAGGTTTCCCTGTCTCCAAAAAGAAGAGAATCTAAACTTGTACCTGAAGCAATGGAGGATGACATGCAGGGCCGGCCCATCTACTAAGCTACCTAAGGTGGCAGTGTGGTGCCAGCACAGCCTGCAGGGTAAGTAAAAAGAGCACAGTGGTGGGATTTTGAGTGGATGCTCATGGCCCACCACCCCCACCCCTTCCAACAGGATGTTTGCACTGGAGGAGACAGGATTGACAAACTATGAGCACAGGTGTGGTGCATGAAGGCCTGCCACTGCACTGCTTTTACTTTTGCTTGACTGGGGCTGAGGATGGAGGTATGCTGGCAGGGGTAAGAGAGGGGGAGATACTGGATACCTTGAGGGTCTTGAACCACCCATGGGGGCGGGGCAGGGCTGAATGGTTGCCTAGGGCAGCAGCCACCCTTGGACCAGTCCTAATGACATGACTTGCAAAAGGTCACAAGGGGCATCAGTGGAAGAAGCAGGATTTGAACCCTGGTTTTGATCATTCTCAGCCCGTTGGTCTAACCACTAGGTAAGCAATTAAATTTAAACTCCAAATGCAAAGTAATGCCCCCCACGTCTCTGAGAATAGTCATCTCCTGGTGTTGATATGAAAGCTTTCCTCTGGTTCTGAGACTGGTCGTCTTGGAAATGATTGTAAAGCTATTCCCCAGCACTGAGGCTAGTGTGACTGTATTGGCTGCTGATGCTATTTAGGAGAAACAAATGTCAACAAAGAAGTGATTTTTTTTTTTTTTACTGCACTAATTGAATTTTTGTGACTTTCTGTTGAGGCTTATACGCTTTTCATCAGAAAACAGCATATCGAAGCATAGACTAGCAGGACAACCAGCCTGTTTGTTCATGCTGCTATTCATCAAATGAACAAGAGTTGGCAGCAGAGAGGTTTGCAGGAATTAGGAAGACACTGCTCAGAAGGAAAGCTGAAAATGAGATTCTTAGCACAGCACTTGCTCTCCTGGGATAAGTCTTGTAGATCAAACTGACATGGCAACCATTATAGAAAATATATATATGAAGTCTCTCTCTCTCTCTAGTAACATAGAAATGATGGCAGATAAAGACCAGCAAGGACCATCCCGTCTGCCCTGTAAAGTGGTTAGGGTTGTAGCAGCTGCTCCATGCAGGTCCCCCCTCCCATGCCTTTGTTTAGATTTGCAAATGCCCCTTTGTGCAGCTTACTTCCCCTCCTCTCTATAGACAGAGATATAGATAGACATGAATATGTAAGAAAGCAATATGAAAGCTCTCACATTATTGGTACAGGGGGATAGGAATGTAGGTGCAGTAAAATGGGATTTAGGAATCCAGACAGGGCCATAGCAAGGGCTGTGCGAGCAGTGTGGCGGCACAAGGTACAGATATGGAAGGGGCACTGACATCATCACTGGGGCTTCCAGGAAACTGAAGAGCAAATTCTTGTGTGCGGCTGGGAATGGGGGATAGGGGACGCCAGCTTTACAAATCTCACAAGACACATTTCAAATCTGGTACTGCACGAGATTTGAGAATTCAGGTTCATAAAACATTTAGGGGACCCTGATGTTTTCTTTTTTTCCTTTGGGCTTTCTGCTGAATTGGAACAGTTTGGTGATGGCATTCATACTGACCTCATTTTTCTTCATTTTTGTCCCATTTCCCCACTTTAACCTAGCCTTTGGTGTATCAGCCCTTTGGCTGAGAAACACTGGCCAGGGCTCCCTCTGGAACCGGATCAGCCAGTAGGTGTCGCTGTTTCATGATAACTGTCAGGCCCATATTTAGGTATAAGCAACATAGGAAATTGCTAAGGCATCAACTAACTGGCCTAGACAGGAACCTGATTTCATTTGCTTTTCTGGCTGTGTTCTGTAATCTCTGGGGAGAAGCCTGTCTTTCCCATTGCATTCTGAATCTGCCTATGGGTGCAAGCATCTTAAATCCCACCCTGATCACTGTGACTTCCTCTGATGTGAGGAGAGTCATGGGGTAAGGTGTGAATACTACCCATGCAGTGTCCCCAACCCCTGGTGGCCCGAGGCAAAGGAACTGAGTTTGGGAATCAAATCATATGCTTGTGCTGGGGCACAACCCATTCTGAGTATTCTTGGAAAATGTTTTGAAAAGTTTTTATTTTAAATGTTGAGAAAATCAACTTTATTTTCTACATATAAGTACAGCACATGTACTATTTCTCCAGGAACAGACTGTTTGACAGGACACATAATTCTCAAATTGTGGTTGTATAAATTTGATGTGAACCTCTTTCTGGAGGGAGAACTTTAACCGGTTCTGTTTTTTGGGGTTTTCTTTGTTTTTTACTTTTACTCCATTTATTTATATATTTCGCAAGCTTATATTCAGCAAATCCAGTTAAGGAGCGGTCCTTAGCATATCACAAAAAAACCGAAGTAATGTATATCTCCAAAGAACCGAATTTTGACCCTCCCACATCAATAACACTATGTAACAACACTTACCAAACAAAAAAAGAAATAAAGTATCTAGGAGTCACATTTGACTGTGACCTAAAGATGGAAAAAACACCTCCGAAAGACCAACAGAGCAGTTTTCCACAAGCTTAGAGTGCTCCAACCCATTCGGAATATTATTGATCCCCAAGACTTCAGAACAGTGGCCCAAGCACTCATCATGCCACATTTTGACTACTGCAACGCCATCCTACAAGGTTTACCTAAAAAAACCCTAAACATATTACAAATGGCACAAAATGTAGCTGCCAGGGTCATAATGAAGAAAAATCTAAGTGACCACATCACACCAGTGCTAATTCAATTACACTGGCTACCCATAACAGCTCGCACAAAATACAAAATACTAACAACCACCTTCAAACTCATCCACAACTTAGCACCTTCCTTCCTCAACAACCTAGTAAGATTGCAACCTCCTACCCGAAACAGAAGAACCCACAATTCCAACATCCTTCACACTCCAACAGATATAAGATCTGCCAAAACTAACACCAGCCACAGGGCTTTCTCATATGTGGCGCCAACACTGTGGAACCAACTCCCACCAGAACTACGAGCTAGCAATGACCTTCTAGACTTCAGAAAGAAACTCAAAACGCACATTTTCCAATCACATTTCAACCTGAACTAAACCCACAGATGGAGCAGCCCCTGACCACTGTGTCCAAGAAGATTATCCTGTATATATGTATTTATGTATATCTGTAAATGAACTCCCCCATAGCTAAGAAGTGTTAACTCTGTATGATGTGCTTTTCTGACAATCTGTATGTAAGCAAAATTTGTACCTGCCTTGATTCGACAGTCCAAGAAGATTATCCTGTATATATGTTTTTATGTATATATATAAATGAACTCCCCCATAGCTAAGAAGTGTTAACTCTGTATGATGTGCTTTTCTGACAATCTGTATGTAAACAAAATTTGTACCTGCCTTGATTCGGCAGTTTCACAATAGTAATCCTACCCGCTTCTGATCGCTGGAAGGAGCGGGCTACAAATGCTTGCTAAATAAAATAAATAAATCACAAAAACACCTATATTAGTATGCAAATAATGCATCTATAGTGCAATGTGGATTTCCAGACCTGCTTCTTGCATTTGCAATAAGTACTTGCAGATATCAGAATGCATTTGGGAGGGGTGGGGGGGGGGGGGGAGGAGGAAAAGTGGGACTTGAAACTGCCAGGACTGGTCACAGTCTGTCTCCAAAATCTGGGTCGCATCACATTCCAGTGATTGATGGATTTGCGTCCAGAGACTAGAGGCAAGGACAAAGGCTCAGAACCAAGGGGAAATGCAGTGCTTATGCTGAAATTCTACTGCAAAAATAGATTAATTTTTTATCATTGTAAAGTCCTCTTCCTTATTACAAACCTCCAGACTCGGTCTGGATGTATCATAACACCACATTGACAATTAAGACTCAGCATAGAGGATGGAGAAGGCCATCTTGGAAAGCAGATTGCAGTGTATGGGAAAGAACTGCACTCTGTTCTAGTCTTGCTGAGGTGCAGGAATTTATTAGGCAAAAGTCTGGCCCCATTTTGATCCCTCATGGTTTTCTTCCCCCCAGTTCTTGGCTTGAGTTCCAATAGCTCAACAAAGTGGGGTCAGTCTTGAAACTGTGTGCGTCAGAGCACACACTGATGTGGCTGCGCTGTTGCTGGTTGGCGACGGTGTCAGTCACATCATTTCATCATGTGATCTCTTTCTTCTCCAGCAGTAAGCTAGTTAGGAAAAAGAAGACCTATGTGTGACATTGGGAAAGTGCATTGTCTAATCAGGTGTTTCTGATAATAACTCTCACTGAAGATCATATCCAGAATGTGATAGCCTATTTGCTCTGTGCAGTGTCTAAGGAAGCACGTTAGAAAAAAGGCATTTCCACTGTGCACAGTTCATCAAGTAGCCACAGTATTATAAACTGAGATTCCTAGAGAGGCTTGAATTTTTGGGACTTATAAGACTGGGGGTGGAGGAGTAGCCTAGTCGTTACAACAACAGCCTAGTACGCAAAAGATTAGGGTTTGGTTCCCACTGGCACTTCTTGTGGCTAAATCACTTTACTCTCCATTGCCTCAGAAGAAAAGGCCTAGCAATCTACTTCCAGTCATACCTTGCCAAAAAAAACCCAGGGGCTTCTGGGTTGTTAGGAGTCAGCATTGACTTGAAGGCACTTAAAAATAAAATGAGACTGGGCTTGACAACAAGATGGATGAGCAGCCGCTGCCAATATCAAGTCTGTGTCACTGAGTGGGAGAGAAGCCAGTAATGGAGATATGTGATGTTGGTTTGCCCCTTATGGTGAAGCCCAAAGCAGCAACCAAAATGGTAAAGGGGATGGAAGGATACCCCTATGAGGAGAGGCTAAAAAGGTTAGGGCTCTTCAACCTGGAAAAGAGATGACTGAGGGGAAATATGATAGAGGTCTATAAATTAATGAATGGAGTGGAACGGGTAAACGTAGATCGATTGTTTATGCCATCAAAATGTAGAAAGATTAGGGGACATGCAATGAAGCTACAGTGTAACACATATAAAGAGAACATTTTTTTTCACTCAAGATGTAATCAAACTCTGGAATTTGTTACCAGAGGATGTAGTAAAAGCTGTTCGTGTAGCTGGGTTTAAAAAAAGGATTGGACAAGTTCCTAGAGGAAAGATCCAAAAACCATTATTAAACGGGACCCTGGAAATCTACTGCTTGTCCCAATACAAGCATTGTGGAACCTGTGTCTTCTGAGGAAACTGGCCACTTTTGGAAACAGGATACTGGGTTTGATGGACCTTGGTCTGACCCAATATGGAATATCTTATATTCTTAACCTTGGACTTTCTTTGGCATGCAGTTGCCACTATGGAATAATCTTTATCCTTTTGAATAGAGCAGCTATTGGGGGTAAATTTAGAGCTCGTAATCTCAAGTACAAGACTACAATCAGACTTAATCTGCAGGCATCTAAGGTTTAGAAATTGGTCATGCAAATGGTCTATGCAGAGTTGTTTGGATTTAATGGTAAAAGATCAGCTTATGCTGGATAGAAAAACGGAGACATTAGAAAATCATGATAAGAGATGTAATTAGAGATTTTTAAATTTTCCAAGGTCTCCTATCTTTACTCCTGATGTCATATTATGGAAATATTTTGTGGAAGTTCTTAAAATCCCACTACCCAATATTCCACCTATTGCCCGAGCTTTTAATTTAACATCTAAGAAAGCCGCAACAAGTGAAAAGGATAAGGAAAAGTTGGAAGAGGAGCAGCAGCTATCTGCTGATGGCTTAAATCGTATAGACTTCTTGGAAAGTTTGCAAGATAAAATCTTGGAACGATCAACTTCGATTGTGGTGTTTGCATTAGAGTTTGATAAGAACTGATTCTTTAAACTTTTTTCCCCACTATAAAGATATTTCCTTTTTTGGCAACAAGATTTAGATTTATCCAGACTGTGTGGGGCGACACAGAAGAGACATAAACAAGTTTTGATTTAAGGCAGCAGGTCTTGTGCCTGAGTGCCAGTTTCTTATTGTGTTTTTCATGTAGATGCATTGTTAAATTTCATTCTGACACCTCACATATTTTATGAGCCTGAATAGTTAAAAACTTTTGTTGAAGGGAAAATATTCAGTACTTCAGCTGAAAATAGTTCTGCTGTGTAAGTAATAAGTCATATGACATAAGTGTGCTAAATTTAATTCTTCCTTAGTATTCTGCCATATTCATTCTTTCTTTCTTTTCCTTTTTATGTTCCTAGCTTAGATGTCATTGGGTCCCCAATTTCTTGTTTTTCCCTAATTTCCACAGCTTTCACAAAATTCAGAAGATCACAAATAGAGGAACATAGAAAAAAAAATACAGGAGACAGCTAAAAGAGAAACAAAGAGAAATAAGGAA
Organism: Ichthyophis bannanicus; assembly: GCA_033557465.1. Lineage (NCBI taxonomy): Eukaryota > Metazoa > Chordata > Amphibia > Gymnophiona > Ichthyophiidae > Ichthyophis > Ichthyophis bannanicus. The sequence goes on from CM066033.1 coordinate 750,146,861, forward strand.
GTCACCCCCAGAGGACATATCCTTCCAGGACTTTGTGAGGGATATGGCCAAGGCCATACCTTTTTTCCTCGAGTTTGAGGATGAGCCCAGGGTGGAGGAGCTAAAGATCCTCCAGTACCCCATTGTCCCAAAGGAAGCTGTGATGGTGCCTGTGCACTGCATCCTGAGGATGTGGGAGAACCCCCTCACAGTGCCAGCGATTAGCCAGCGGCTGGATTCGATGTACTGGGTCCAGAAGACCCCGGGATTCAAGAAGCCTCAGCTTCCACACAACTCCATGGTGGTGGAATCAGTCATGAAGAGGATAAATAGCGATAAGACCCTTATCAGCCGTGAAGAGGATAAAGAATGATAAGACCCATTCCTCACTGCCCTCAGTTAGGGAGGCGAGAATCTTGGATTCATTTGAAGGTGGTGCTTCCAGAGCTCTATGCTCGTGACTGAGTTCTCTCATACCAGTTATAGAAACATGATGGCAGAAAAAGACCAAATGGCCTATCTAGTCTGCCCTTCCATATCCGCTACAATAGTCCCCTCTTTTCCTTAAGAGATCTTCTGTTCCATGCTTCTAGAATTCAGATACTGTCCTTGTTTCTACTACCTCCACTGGGAGTCCATTCCATGCATCTAACACTCTTTCCATAAAGAAATATTTCCGCATATTACTCCCGAGTCTATCCCCTTTTATTTATTTTTTTATTTAACATGCTTTTATATACCACCCATTCCAGAGATCAGGGACGATTTACATTGAGCATAAAAGGAACTTTACATTGAAACTTCAAAAACATATGTACAGTTAACTTGTGAGAAGTATATTATAACAACTAATGCAATGTTGCAGCAACTATATACAATGTTACAGTAGGTATAATCTTGGGAACTTCATTATTTATGTAATCACATTAGTATTAACAAAATTGTGCTGGGTGTAACTAATCAGTTAGAGCTTGGGGTATATCATGAGAGTTACTATCATACTCAATGAATAACTAGGTCTTAAGTTCTTTTTGGAACTGTTGTAGATCTTTTATTGCTCTCAAGTTGTCAGGAAGAGTGTTCCATAATACTGGGGCAATGTATGAGAACACTCTAGGGCTGGTAGATTGGTTAATGTTGCAGAAATGATTAGGTATGGCATAGGTTTTTTGAGAACAGTGCCTTCTTATTCTAGAGTTTGTGGGGGCCATGAGGAGGGAGGACAGAGGTGTTGTGGCTATTTTGATGTGGTGCTTAAATACTATTGTTATGTATTTATATTTTATTCTTGTTATGATTGGCAACAAGTGGAGGTTTTAAAGAATTGGAGTAATATGATCGGTGAGTTGTGCTTTGTATAAAATGCGTGCAGCAAGATTTTGAGCTAGCTAGAGTTGATGAATGTTTTTCTTGGGTAGTCCTTGGAGGATGCTGTTACAATAATCAAAATGTGGGGTTATTAGCACTTGAAGGACCGTTCTGAAATCGTGGTCTTCTACCAAGGGTCTGAGATGCTGAATCATACGTAATTTAAAGTATGCAACTTTAGTGACTGATTTTATATGGAAGACCATATTTAGTGACTGGTCAAGGATTATTCCAAGGTATTTCACCTCTTTCTTTACTTCAAGATCAGATCCTTGTATCTGGATTTTGTTGGGGGGGATGAAGTTCAGATTTCTAGAAACATAGAGTACTTCTGTTTTTTTTAATATTGATTTTTAAGTTGTGTGCTTTGAGCCATTCTCTTATATCGTCTAGGCATGAGTGTATCTATGTCCCTTTCTAGAAAGAGTTTGCTTTCAATCCAAAGAGGCTCTCCACTTGTGCATTTTTGCCACAGAGGTATTTAAATGTGTCTGTCATATGTCCTCTATTCTGTCTTTCCTCTAACGTATACATATTAAGATATTTAAGGCTATCCTCATATGCTTTATAATGAAGACCACTAATCACTTTAGTAGCCACCCTCTGCACCAACTCCATCCTGTTTATATCCTTTTGAAGGTGTGGTCTCCAGAATTGCACACAATACTCCAAATGAGGTCACACCAGAGACTTAACCCAGTCTATGCTACGTGGTGATCAACCAAGAAACCTTTATTAGTTACTCTAAGCCTGAAAGCCCGACACAGGCCATGTTTCGTATTACCACTTCTTCAGGGGATACAGGTTTGCTGCAAAAACACAAATACATAACACATATAATACTTCTAAGATAAAAGTAATTATAAAAAAGATAATAAATTAATGTAAAAATTGAAATAAAATATGAAATATAAAATATTAATCTTGTAGAACCAATAAGAGAATACATATTACATAATAAATTAATTAAAAATTAAAAATAGTTGTGAACAGGGTGTGTAATATTATTTATACATAATGTCAAAACCATGCATAAAACAAATAATGCAAAATAATATGTAAATAAAATGTGTGACAGATAATTGTAAAACCATTAAAATCAACTCCAACCAGATATGGATACCATGCTATGTGTAACCACTGTGTGCTTAGGTGGTTACACATAGCATGGTATCCATATCTGGTTGGAGTTGATTTTAATGGTTTTACAATTATCTGTCACACATTTTATTTACATATTATTTTGCATTATTTGTTTTATGCATGATTTTGACATTATGTATAAATAATATTACACACCCTGTTCACAACTATTTTTAATTTTTAATTAATTTATTATGTAATATGTATTCTCTTATTGGTTCTACAAGATTATTATTTTATATTTAATATTTTATTTCAATTTTTACATTAATTTATTATCTTTTTTATGATTACTTTTATCTTAGAAGTATTATATGTGTTATGTATTTGTGTTTTTGCAGCAAATCTGTATCCCCTGAAGAAGTGGTAATACGAAACACGGCCTGTGTCGGGCTTTCAGGTTTAGAGTAACTAATAAAGGTTTCTTGGTTGATCACCACGTAGCATAGACTGGGTTCTGTCACATAATGTGGTACAGTGCTCCTTGGTTGGACTGAATACACCAGAGACTTATACAGAGGTACTATCACCTCATTTTTTCTGTTGGCATTCCTCTGCCTATGCACTCACGCATCCTTCTGGCTTTTGCCATTGCCTTTTCTACCTCTTTACTGCTTTAAGATCAGCAGAAACAATCACGCCCCGGTCCCGCTCTTCTTTAGTGGACAGAAGTACTTCACCCCCTACAATGTACTGTTCTCTTGGATTTTTGCAGCTTAAGTGCATGACCCTGCATTTTTAGCATTGCATCTCAGCTGACCATTCTTCAAGCTTAGTTAGATCCCTCCTCACATTATCAACTCTATTGCAGATTTTGGTATCATCTGCAAAGAGACAAACCATACCCGAAAGCCCTTCTGCAATATCACTAACAAATATGTTAAAAAGAATCAGACCAAGGACAGATCCCTGTGGCACACCATTGGTAACTTCCTTCTCCTCAGAGTGAGCTCCATTTACCTGTACTCTTTGTCACCTCCCACTCATCCATTTTCTAACCCAGTCAGTTACTTTAGGGCCCTGTTTGCTCAGTTTGTTATAAGTCTCCTGTGCAGAATGATGTCTAAGGCATACATGAGTATGTTTCTCAAGGACATCATGCTGGACCTTGCTAACTTCGCTTCCCATATCCCTTCTGAGTGTCTAGACTCCTTTTGCTCAAAGTACATGCCCCGGGTGACCTACGATGCCTTTGAATCAGCCAGCAGTGTCGCAACTGTGGGCATCGGGGCACGCCATCTCGCCATGCTCCAGTCATTGGACCTGGAACACTGAATCCAGAATAAGCTGGTGGATGTGCCCTGCAGTAGAGGACAAAGCTGGAGAGATTGAAAAAGAGCACATCACCCTCTCCAGGCTCTTGAAGAAGATCACTAATCCCTCTCGGAAATAGTACCAGGGCAAAATGACCTTTTACCAGCACAAGTGCCAGTACTACCCAAGCCCTCAGAACTCTCAGAAGAAGCTGAAGGCTCCTCGTCAGCAGTGACAGGAGAAGCCTCAGAAGGCTCAGCCTGCCCTGAAGTCCAAGCCTCAGATGGGATTTTGATGGGTTCCTTGGGAGCGTAACCAATCTGACAATGCCCGAAGGAGTGCACTCTGTGGTGGGGGAGCAGCTCGGGGCAGCTCATCCACTTTGTTCACAGGTGACCTCTCGTCACCTTGGACGTGTGAGTGCTGCAGATCATCCGCAGAGGATACATGCTGTACTTCACCGAGTTGCTGTCCCATTCTCCCCAGAGAGAGTATCCCCTGGATCTGCTTCATCGTGACTTGCTTTGGGAGGAGGTCTCTGCTGTCTTCACCAAGCTTGCTGTTGAGCCGGTGCCCCTGGCTTAGGTCAGGCAGGGATTCTACTCCAGGTACTTCTTGGTCCCCAAGAAAATGGGAGGGTTTTGGTCCAGCTGGACCTCTGAGACCTCCAGCATCTACCTGGTGTGAGAGAAATTCATGATGGTCTTACAGAGTCCCCAACCATGCTCACCTACTGTCACCACCAGGTGGGCAGGCTGCCGCCTAGGGTTGCAAATCTTTGTCTGATGGTGATTAAGTAGTTGTGAACACGAATGGTTTAAGGTAAAAGGATTTATTTCCCCTCCCGGGGTCGGATTCTTCAGGTAATATAACACGATACTCAAAACAAATAAGCCATACTTTCTGGCAAAACACAAAGGATATTATAACAGCTTTTTCTTGCTTCTTAAAGTAAAGAGTAAACGTTAAACAGGCAAAACTCAGCACATAGCTTTCATATGTGCAAAACAGCACTCTTCACTGATAGTGTTTTCCCTCCACACTATACAGCCTTTTGACTAGCGAAAAGACGTCACTTTATCAGAGAAAATCAATGTGCAGTCCATTGGGTCACTATCAAATGAACATTCACTGACTGTATCAATGAGCATAGGCTCCTGCATACATTCAGAATTGTCTGAGTTCTCCTTGCCACAATACTTCTGCAAGTTCCCCTGTAACGTGCCGTCACAGAGTCTCTCTGCACAACTTCCACTAGGGCTGGAATAACAGCTACCGTATTCCTCGGTGTTTGGGAGAGAGGGAAGCCACCATTCAGGGTTCTTAGAGTTTAATTCCTTCTGGCAGGTTCTACCCTTGGAACATTTATAAGCTCTGGCTTCAGGCTTTGCAAAAGAATATTCTTCTCTCCTGTTAACACCAGGTTTAAGCCTACGGGGTTTTCTCTGAGGCTTAGGAACTGCTAATATATCTTCCTCAGACATGCACACATCTTCAGGGAAATACCTTTCTCTCTCTGGGGGTGTTAACTGCTCTCTCTTCAGCTCGGTGCTCAAATCCCTTGGCTGGGTGTTACTGCCCTGCCCCCACCTAGGATTTATCACACGAGGCTTCTCAGCGTTAACCCTGTAGGTATTCCTTTTATCAGTAAACTTTAACTTCCTATCAGAGACATTCTCCAGGCTACAGCTCTCAAATACATACTGTTTGTCTTTAGGCTTCCAATCACTCCAGTTGGAACGTTGCCTCTGAGCTCCAAACAGCTTGCAATCAGCAGAACACTTGCAACTGTTCTCTGACCTCACTGGCTGCTTTCTCCTGCAGTGCTCTGGGTAGTTTCTGTGGTGAACCCTTCCTGGTTCTGGCTCTGACTCACATCCTGGGTCAGAGTCTGAAACTCCTCCTTCTTCCTCTAGACCAGCTGGTTCAGTTAGTTCAGCTAGTCCTCCTCGTTCTACCCGGTCTCCTCGTTCCACTCCGTCTAACTCTGTATTTCCTGCATAGCTCTTATAGTGGCTATAAGCTCTTCCCCTTTCCAGGTGCACGCTATTAGGAATTGGGGAATGTTTCTCAGCTGGGCTTATTTGCAAACCCCGTGGCTGGGTTTGTTTATGTCGCCCCTGACAACTGCTGCTCACATGGCCTGCCTGCCTGTCAGCTTCAAGACTAGATCTCAGTGAATCCTGTGTTTTTAAGGTAGGAAATGGAGCTTCTTCATCACACTATCTACAAAAGAATGATTGGCTATACTTCCTGGATCACAAGGATGCACAAATGCACATACCAATCTATCCTGCTCACAGAAAATACATCAGGTTTGTTCTGGGGATTGTCGGTTCCAGTACTAAGTACTTCCTTTCAGACTGACATTGGCACCCCTAGTCTTCATGAAGTGCCTCGTGGTAGTAGCTGCTTATCCTCAAACTCTAGGGGTCTTTTTCTTCCCCTACTTGGATGACTGACTCATAAAGAGCTCCACTCCAGATGGCTTTTGACAGTCAGCTCGCCTGACCATTCAGTTGGGGTTTATGAACAATTATCTCAAGTCTTACCTCCAGCCCTCACAGCAGCTGGAGTTCATAGGGGCCCTTCTCAACACCACTCGGACTTGGGCTTTTCTCCTAATGGATTGCCTCCAGAGGCTAACAGCAGTAGTCAGCGAAGTCTGGTGGTGGCACCATACTACAGCCCAAGGGATGCTGAAGGCCCTTGGCCACATAGCCTCAACAGTGCATGTCACTCCCCTGGCTCACCTATTCATGAGACAAGCTCAATGGACCCTGAGTACACAGTGAAAACAAGCCACTGGCTACCTATAGGACCAAGTGGTGTGACCGTGCCCCTTTCCCAGTCCCTACGCCAATAAGTGGACCTGCACTTAGGGGTTTTCCATTTCAGACATCACCACCCCAGAGAATGCTGACGACAGAAGTATCTAAGTTGGGCTGGGGGGCTCATCTGGACGGCCTGTTCACCCAAGGCCTGTATTCCATGCAGGAAAGTCTTCACCAGATCAACTTCTTGGAACTGCGGGCCATCGTGAAGGCCCTTTGGGAGTTCCAGGTGCAGTTGGCCAACCAAGTGGTGCTGATACAGACAGGCAACCGGGTGACCATGTACTACGTCAACAAGCAGGGTGGCATTGGATCATATCTCCTGTGCTGGGAAGCAGTCCACTTGTGGATGTTTACCATCACCCATGGCATGGAACTGAGGGTGACTTATATGCCCGGGGAACTCAATTCCCTGGTGAACCAGCTGAGTCGCGTCCTCCATCTGCACAAGTGGATCTTCAACAGGGAGGTTGCAGGTTAGATCTTTCAGGAGTGGGATACCTCCATGATAGATTTGTTTGCCACTCTGTGCAATGCCTGGGTGGGCCAGTTGGGCTTCAGGGTGGCTTCCAGCGACTGGCTGGGGCCAGATGCCTTCCTCCTCCACTGGGGGAGGGCTTACTTTATGCATATCCTCCTATTCTGCTAGTGGAAAAAACCCTGCTGAAGCTTCAGGCTGACAGAGGCACGATGATCTTCATCACTCTGAATTGACCCAGACAGTTATGGTTCTCCCTGCTGCTTCAACTCTCTCGACGGGAGTCTCTGCATCTGAGCTCTGTCCTGGACTTCATATCTCAGGTGAATGGGACCTTGCTGCACCCCAACGTCCAGTTCCTGGCTCTCTCTCAGCCTGGATTTTGAGTGGGTAGTCCTCTCAGAGTTCTCAGAGTGGAGGAGTAGCCTAACGGTTAGCGCACTGTCTTGGGAACCAAGAGACTAGGGTTCAATTCCACTAGCACTCCCTGCGGCCTTGGGCAAGTCACGTAACCCACCATTACCTCAGAAGAATCCAAGTTATCAGTGTCCCTGTTTAATGTACATTACCAAGTTTAAATTACAATGTAAACTGCTTTGACTAAATGCTAAAGTGGTATAAAAACATAGAAACATGATGACAGAAAAAGACCACATGGCCTATCTAGTCTGTCCTTCCATAACAACAACTACAACAGTCCACTTTTTACCTTATAGAAACGTAGAAACATGATGACAGAAAAAGACCACATGGCCTATCTAGTCTGTCCTTCCATAACAACAACTACAACAGTCCACTTTTTACCTTATAGAAACATAGAAACATGATGACAGAAAAAGACCACATGGCCTATCTAGTCTTTTAAATGTTAAATAATATATAAATAACATGTTATATATAACATGTTATTTATATATTATTGTTATATATAACATGTTATATATATAACATTTACATGTTATATATATAACATTTATATATATAACATGTTATATATAACATGTTATATATATAAATAAAATAACATGTTAAATAATATATAAATAACCTACCAGAGAATGTCACAGAAGTGCTACTGGCTTCCCGCAAAGATTCCACATGCAGGTCATACACGTTTAAGTTACTTAGATTCTCGTCCTGGTGCACTGACAGGGCTGTGGATTCCTTCTCCTGCACCGTCAATAAGTTGCTTGAGTACTTCTTGGATCTCGTCCAACTCTATTAGAGTCCATTTGAGCACAATTGGAGATTACCATAGTGGCTCAGAGGGGAAGCTTATCTCCGCTCAGCCCTTTGTGATTCATTTCATGCTGGGATTACTCCTCTCTAAGCCTCACTTTAAGCCCCCTGTAATGGCTTGGAATCTCAACATGGGCCTCATGCTCCTTTTGAGCTGCTTGCTTCCCATCCCTTGAAATTTCTGACCTGGAAGGTGTTGTTACTGATGGTGGTTGCTTCATCGTGACACATCAGTGAGCTCCAGGAGTTGGCAGCTCACCCACCGTACACTAAATTCCACCACAACAGAGTGTTCTTGTGAATGCACCTGTGTTTCTTGTGCAAGGTCGTCTCTGCTTTCCACCTCAATCAGTCAGTTGTTCTGCCAACGTTCTTCCCCAGGCTTCATGCCAACTGGGGGGAGACTGTGCTGCATATGCTGGACTGCAAGCGAGCCTTCGCCTTCTACCTTGAGTGTACAAAGGCCCATCAAAGGTCCATCCAGTTGTTTGTCTCCTTCGATCCCAGCAAACTGGGTGCTGCCATCTCCAAACGCACACTGTCCTTCTGGCTAGTAGACTGTATCTCTTTCGCTTATGCCCAGGCAGGCCTGAGCCTTGATGGTCATGTCATAGCTCACAATTTCCAAGCCATAGCTGCGTTAGTGGCCAACTTGCACTAGGTGCCAATGGAGGAGATCTGCAGGGCTGCAACATGGTCATCTGTCCACACATTCACAGCTCATTACTGTCTGGATGGGGACTCCTGATACGACAGCAACTTCAGCCAAGCTGTACTTCGGCATCTCTTTGGGACTTAGATTTAACTGCTTCCCACTGGCCCTTCTGTCTGTCCAGGCTTCCAAAAAAGAGATTCCTCTGTGAGGATGCTCAATAAACTGCTGAATCAGTTAAGAACATAAGATATGCCATACTGAGTCAGACCAAGGTCTATCAAGCCCAGTATCCTGTTTCCAAACAGAGGCCAATCCAGACACACAGGTGCCATAATGCTTATATTGGGGAAAACAGTGGATTATCTGGGTCCTCTTTAATAATGTTTATGGACCTTTCCTCCAGGAACTTGTACAAACCTTTTTTAAACCCAACTACACTAACAGCAAATTCAGATCATCTTCACTTTCAGCCAGTAATGTGATATCATCAGCATAGCGAAGGTTGTTGATGAGTCTTCCACCAATCTTCACACCTCTGTTGTCTTCATACATTCCTGCTTCTCTGATGATTTGTTCTGCATATAAATTAAACAGGTAGGGGGAAAGTATGCAGTCTTGTCGTACACCTTGCATTGCTCTTGACAGAATGTCTATGAAAGACCTAGATAAGATTCTCAAGAGCAGAGATATCTCTCTCCATACAAAGATTCGACTTGTTCAAGCCAAGGTATTTTCAATAACATCATATGGATGTGAAAGCTGTACAGTGAAAAAGATAGACAGGAAGAAAATTGATGTCTTTAAATTATGGTGCTGGCGGTGAATACTGCGTATACCATGGACTGCCCGAAGAACAAACCAGTCAGTACTAGAGGAGATCAAACCTAAGTTTTCTTTAGAAGTTCAGATGACAAGACTTCGGCTTTCATACTTTGGACACATCATGTGAAGAGAGAGATCATTAGAGAAAGACATCATGCTTGGTAAGATAGAAGGTCAACACAAAAGAGGAAGGCCAGCAATGAGATGGATCGATACAATAACAGCAGCTACGGGTACCAGTTTGTCAACAATGAGCCGCCTGACTGAAGACCGAACACAATTTAGGACAACTATCCAGAGGGTCGCCATGAGTCGACACTGTCTCAACGGCACTTAACAACAAAAACATACTAACTGCTTTTACTACATCCTCCAGTAACAAACTCCAGAGTTTGATTACAAGTTGAGTGAAAAAATATTTTTTCTTATTAGTTTCAATGGGTTATACTATAGCTTCATTGCATGTCCCTTAGTCTTTCTACATTTTAATGGCATAAAGAATCGATCTACGTTTATTTGTTCCACTCTATTCATTAATTTATAGACCTCTATCATCTCCCCTCAGCCGTCTCCCCTAAACTTTAAGCTTCTTCTCATAGGGGTATCCTTCCATCCCCTTTACCATTTTGGTGGCTCTTCTCTGTACCTTTTCTAATTCCACTATATCCTTTGTAAGATACAGGAACTAGAATTTCACATAATATTCAAGGTGCGGTCACACATTGAACAATACCGAGGCATTATAATATCCTTTGTTTTATTCTTCATTCCTTTCCTTATGATTCCCAGCATTCTGTTTGCCTTCTTGGCCACGACTTCACACTGGGCGGAGAGTTTCAATGTGTTATCCATGATGATGCCTAAATCTTTTTCCTGGGTGGTGGTTCCTAATGTGGAACTTTGTGGAACCATAGTTTGAGTTGTTCTTTCCTAGGTGCATAACTTTGCACTTGTTCACATTAAATTTCATCTGCCATTTGAACATCCAGTCTTCCCATTTATTAAGGTTCTTTTGCAATTTTTCACAATCCTCTTGGGTTTTAACAACTTTGAATACTTTTGTGTCATCTGCAATGCTGACTACCTCACTTGTTATTCCCATTTCCAGGTCATTTATGAATATGTTAAAAAGCAGTAGACCCAGCATAGGTCCCTGCGGTACTCCACTATTTACCTTTCTCCATTGGGAAAATTGGCCATTTAGCCCTACCCTCTGCTTTCTATCTTTTAACCAGTTCCTGATCCACAATAGTACACTGCCTCCTGTCTCTTACTGTTCATTGTTGTTTCTCCAGTTTTGAGCCTCTGTTGGACTTGGCTTCTTCTCAGTTTTTGGTAGCCTGTAGCTTGGGAGTCCCATACATGAGGACTTACTTCCTTCTTGTCCATGAAGAAAGCATAGTTACTCATCTGTAGCAGGTGTTCTCCGTGGACATCAGGAATAAGTCCTCACAACTATCCCATCTCCCTGAGGGGTTGTTTTCTGGCTATTGCCATGTTGTTTTACTGGAGAAGATGACGCTGCGGTGGGCGGGAATGCAAGCATGCATGTGTGGTGGAGCCTCCAAAAAGCTTCCAATGGAAGCTGGGGAGCATTCCCATGTAGGGCTCCATTAGGGACATCACCCATACGTGAGGACTTATTTTTGCTGTCCATGGGGAACACCTGCTACAGGGAGTAACTACGCTTCCTATGCTTCAGAAGCTGGAATTCCTTCTCTCATAAAAATACATTGTACTAAGAACATAAGAACATAAGATATGCCATACTGGGTCAGATCAAGGTCCATCAAGTCCAGTATCCTGTTTCCAGCAGTGGCCAATCTAGGTCATACATACCTAGCAGTTTTCCCAAAAGACACAGGTTCCACCATGCTTATACTGGGTCAAGCATTGATATCCTGGGTCCCTTCTTAATAATGGTTTATGGATCTTTCCTCCAGGAACTTGTCCAAACCTTTTTTAAACCAAGCTACACTAACAGCCTTTACTACATCCTCCGGTAACAAATTCCAGAGTTTGATTACACGTTGAGTGAAAAAATATTTTCTTTTATTAGTTTTTAATAGTTTACTCTGTAGCTTCATTGCATGTCCCCTAGTCTTTCTATATTCTGATAATGTAAACAATCGATCTAAGTTTACCCGTTCCACTCCGTTCATTAATTTGTAGACTTCTATCATATCTCCCCTCAGCTGTCTCTTTTCCAGGTTAAAGAGCCCTAACCTTTTTAGCCTTTCTTCATAGGAGTATCCTTCCATCCCCTTTACCATTTTGGTGGCTCTTCTCTGAACCTTTTCTAATAATGCTATATCCTTTTTAAGATATGGCGACCAGAACTGCACACAGTATTCAAGGTGCGGTCTCACCATGGAACGATATAGAGGCATTACACTATCTTTTGTTTTATTTTCCATTCCTTTCCTTATGATACCTAGCATACTATTTGCTCTCTTGGCCGCCGCTGCACATGGGGCCGATGGTTTTAACATGTTATCCACAATGACGCCTAACTCTTTTTCCTGGGTGGTGGTTCCTAATGTGGAACCTTGCATCATGTAACCATAGTTTGGGTTGTTCTTCCTCAGGTGCATAACTTTGCACTTGTCTACATTAAATTTCATCTGCCATTTTGATGCCCTGTCTTCCAATTTATCTAGATCCTCTTGCAATTTTCCACAATCCTCTTGGGCTTTAACAACTTTAAATAGTTTTGTGTCATCTGCAAATTTGATAACCTCACTCGTTATTCCCCTTTCCAGGTCATTTATGAATATGTCAAAAAGCAGCAGACCCAGCACAGATCCCTGGGGTACACCACTATTCACCTTTCTCCATTGAGAAAATTGGCTATTTAGCCCTATCCTCTGATTTCTATCTTTTAACCAGTTCCTGATCCACAGTAGTACACTGCCTCCTATCCATGACTCTTTAGTTTTGCCAAAAATCTCTGATGAGGGACCTTGTCAAAGGCTTTCTGAAAGTCCAGATACACTATATCAAGCGACTCACCTTTGTCCACCTGTTTATTCACACCTTCAAAAAAACATAACAGATTAGTAAGACAAGATCTTCCTTGTCTAAAGCCATGTTGGCTGTCTCCCATTAGGCCATGACTATCTACATGCTGAGTAATTTTGTTCTTTATGATGGTTTCTACCATTTTCCCAGTTTTTTGATGGCTTTATTTTTCTGGGAATCCTCTGATTTGGCCCATTTTTGAACACAGTGTAGCTTTTCACCAGTTTTTCCCATATGCCACGTTTCATCCCATTCTGTTAAATTTTCAAAGTTATTTTGCCCCAAGACAGACAGACATCTTTGACCCCTTTTATATAATTCCTTTTAAATTACCATTGGGTGGGAAAGAATAAAAATGAGGCTGACTCAGTCATGGCAAACTTGGATTTAGGCATAGGGTGCCAAATCTTGAAGTCATCAAATACCTGGACTAAACAGAAGCTTGACTCTGCTTACTTTAGGATTGTACTCTGATTTCCAGGGGAAAAACCTCTCCCATCCATTCCTGCCTATGGGCATCACCATCTTAAACCTGGCTCTGGGTAGTGGAACCGTGCACTGCCATGCAGAGATTCTGACCTTCATCCCCGGCTCAGGTCTTCCACTTCATGAGCTAGCCAGCCTGGGGATGCTGTAGCAGCAGCATTCTTAGGCTTTTGTGGAAGGGTTGGGGAGGGAGTCCTAGCCTTTGTGCAACAGCAGCACTGATTAGTCAAATAATTGCAAGCTTCTGGAAGGCACTTTGTTGTACAGCACTTTGCCAAGAACTGTCACATGGACTGGACAAAAGGAAGGTGGGTGGGGAAGTAAAATAGTGGGGAAAGCCTGAGTATTTGCAAATGAAGGCTCATGGCATCAGATTCCAGCCCCCATTCCAACTGAACAAGAAGCCTGATGATGGAGGAGGAAACTGCTGGGCCCAGATTAATAATAAAATATAGATAAATCAATTTGTCTAAAAATTACAAATAAACATGATTTAGGGACAGCAGTCTTCATGTCCTCTGAACAGGCTGACTCATTCCTGGTTTTAGCCTCAGTGCAAAATATTAGAACAATTCCATAGATACAGTGGGAGTAAAAAAACAGGGTTGGCTCAACCTCTCCAGATGACAGTCAGTTGATAACCCTAAGCATGGTTCTCTTGAGGTCATGCCAAAGGTCCAAGTTTGAGCAGCTGACTCCATTATAGCGTAAGGTTACCAGATGTCTCCAATTTTCAGGGACTGTCCTCGGATTTATTTCCGATTGGTCCACAGTTTAAGTAAAACCAGAAGCGGAACCCAAAGAAACAGGCCTACACGCAGGTGTATTGATATGCAACCAAAATTTATTGAAGGACCCAATAAAAGGTTTCGGCCTGAGGCCTTCTTCAGGGGTCTAAAAACAAAATAACATAAAACATACATATTAAAACATGTACAAAAACTTTGACATGAGATATGGAGTATAAAAAACTTAAAAACTTACAATTGTTCTAAAGTAAATGGGCATGTTTAACTTAAATGCGCACATACAAAAAAAACAAAAACAAATTGGAACCACAAAAGAAGTTGCCCTTATGAAAAAACTAACCATAGAATTACATAACTAAGAAAAATATTAGATGGTAAAAGAATACATTACCACAGAGGCGAAGCAACAAATATAAAAAGCGGAGAAATCTCCTCAATCTATATAAGGTGAAGAAGAAGAATGATGGTGTTAACAACGAATATCTCAATAATCAAAGCATTTCATATAATGTAATACAAATTAGATAAAAATTGCATAAAAATATGATGTACAATGTATTCATTTGTACCACGCATCTAAAAGGTGTAGTGTGAATTAGGATAGCAATAATTCAACTCGCCAAAACTACAAATGGAGAGCCAACCCAAAAAAAATAAAAGAAAAACAAGTGAAGATGACGGAAGGAAACAGTAACCAAACCAAAACCTGAACATAAAGAAATAGCCACATAGCGTACATCACAAAAGAGCCAAATTATACCTTAAAATATACATATGGCATATCATAGAATCCACGCAGAAACAAGAGGGAGGAAGAAAACCTATAGTGAGACCCGAGAAAACATAAGATACAAAGATACGTGCATTGTAATTGTGTGCTGGTGAGTCGGCATGTAAGAGACTTTTAGATAAATCGCCAGAGGAGGTGTTATAATACAGATCTTTTATAAGAGCAAAATACATGTGAACTCATAAAATATGATATGAGTCAAACACAAGGGGGACAAAAAATTTTTTGTATCACTGTGATGAAAAGAGATCCGTGTGTAAAAGGCGGCAGTGGACAAGTCTCAGCATATCGCCAAAGAGCTGGCCAAAAGCGTCACAAAACTCGAAACTCGTGTGTAAACACAAAAAAGCCAACTAAGGCAAAAAACAAGAATCAGACTTTTAAGTGCTCCAAACGTTGTAACAGAATGATAAATGCACACATATATGCAAATAAAAGTGTCTTATCATAAAATTATAACAAAGGGGCTGGCCAGAAACATTTATATCAACACAAAAAAGCCAACTAAGGCAAAAGCCTTTAAACATGCTCCAAACGTTTTAACAGTAGTAAAAAATCATAAATGCACACATATATGCGAATGAAAATATCTCACCATAAAATTATAGCAAATTACCAACAGATAAATACTAAAAATAAATATGTATGTCACTGAGCGGGAAGAAAGAGCAGTATAAGAAGTTGCCGCTAATCCAGGGACATGCCGTTAAACGTGAAAAGGTAAAACAGAAGAAAAAGAGGTCATTATACTGAGCGTATGAGCAGGGAAGGAGGGATACACAACAAACCACTATGTCATATTGAAAAATAAAGAATAAAACAGAACAAAAGAAGAAAGAGAAGAACCAGGAGAGAAGCTGGTTTTGTGACGCTTTTGGCCAGCTCTTTGGCGATATGCTGAGACTTGTCCACTGCCGCCTTTTACACATGGCTCTCTTTTCATCACAGTGATACAAAAATTTTTTTGTCCCCCTTGTGTTTGACTCATATCATATTTTATGAGTTCACATGTATTTTGCTCTTATAAAAGATCTGTATTATAACACCTCCTCTGGCGATTTATCTAAAAGTCTCTTACATGCCGACTCACCAGCACACAATTACAATGCACGTATCTTTGTATCTTATGTTTTCTCGGGTCTCACTATAGGTTTTCTTCCTCCCCTCTTGTTTCTGCGTGGATTCTATGATATGCCATATGTATATTTTAAGGTATAATTTGGCTCTTTTGTGATGTACGCTATGTGGCTATTTCTTTATGTTCAGGTTTTGGTTTGGTTACTGTTTCCTTCCGTCATCTTCACTTGTTTTTCTTTTATTTTTTTTGGGTTGGCTCTCCATTTGTAGTTTTGGCGAGTTGAATTATTGCTATCCTAATTCACACTACACCTTTTAGATGCGTGGTACAAATGAATACATTGTACATCATATTTTTATGCAATTTTTATCTAATTTGTATTACATTATATGAAATGCTTTATTGAGATATTCGTTGTTAACACCATCATTCTTCTTCTTCACCTTATATAGATTGAGGAGATTTCTCCGCTTTTTATATTTGTTGCTTCGCCTCTGTGGTAATGTATTCTTTTACCATCTAATATTTTTCTTAGTTATGTAATTCTATGGTTAGTTTTTTCATAAGGGCAACTTCTTTTGTGGTTCCAATTTGTTTTTGTTTCTTTTGTATGTGCGCATATAAGTTAAACATGCCCATTTACTTTAGAACAATTGTAAGTTTTTAAGTTTTTTATACTCCATATCTCATGTCAAAGTTTTTGTACATGTTTTAATGTGTTAATCCCATCAACCCCGGCGGGATTAACAGAGCCGCGAGAAGAAGGGAAACTCTCGCGGCTCTGAAAGCCTGCGCTTTGGGAGGGACTCGGGAGCTGATGCTCGAGGGAGGTTCTGCCGGGCAGTCGGGGCTCCGCGGCCTTGATGTTTGATTCTGCCGCTGCCACGGTGGCAGCAGCAGCAGCAGCCGGTATTTTTTTGTAATCTATCTGGGCGGGGGGGGGGGGGGGGTTAGGACTACTAATGAGCTACGGGGAGGACTAAGATTGGAAGTGATCTTATTGGGGGAGGGGGTTAGGACTGGTAATGGGCAATGGGGGGGTTAGGAATACTAATTAGCAATGGGGGGGGGACTAAGACTGGAAGTGGGCTGATGGAGGGGGTTAGGACTGGTAATGGTCTATGGGGGGTTAGGACTACTAATGTGCTATGGGGGGAATAATACTGGAAGTGGGCTGATGGGGGAGGGGGTTAGTACTGGTAATGGGCTATGGGGGGTTAGGACTACTGATGAGCTATGGGGGGGGGAACTAAGACTGGAAGTGGGCTGATGGGGGGGTTAGGACTGGTAATGGGCTATGGGCTTGCTAAGACTGGAAATGGGCTGATAGGGGGGTTAGGACTGGTAATGGGCTATGGGGGGCTAGGACTGGAAATGGGCTAATGGGCGGGTTAGGAATGGAATGGGCTGTGGGGAGGCTACGACTGGAAATGGGCTGATGGGGGTTAGGACTGGTAATGGGCTATGGGGGGGGCTAAGACAAAATGGGGTGATGGGGGCTTAGGACTGGTAATGGGCTATGGGGGGGCTAGGACTGGTAATGGGCTGAGTGAGGAGGGCTAGGACAGGAAATGGGCTGATGGAGGGCTAGGATAGGACTGGAAATGAGCTGTTGGGGGGGCTTGGATTGAAATGGACTCATGGAGGGGTTAGAACTGGAAGTAGGCTCATGGGGGGCTTGGATTGGAAATGGGCTGAATGGAGGGGAGCTAGGATTTGTCATGGGCTGATGGTGAGGCTAGGAAAGGAGTAGAAATGGGCTGATGAGGGGCTGGGATTGGAAATGAGCTGATGGAGGGACTCGGATGGGGGAGCTAGGACTGGAAATGGGCTGATGGTGGGGCTAGGATAGGACTAGAAATGGGCTTATGGGGGGCTAGGACTGGAAATGGGCTGATGCGTGGACTAGAAGGGAGCGGATGCTGGGTGGGGCTGGAACTAGAAGGGAGTTGATGTTGGGGGAGGATTAGAATGGGATAGAGGTGGGAGAGTGAAAAAATATTTTGTGTGGGAGGGAAGACAAATCTACAATTGGCCGGATATTGGGAGAGTAAGTGGGGATTGAGGATGGAGGGGTAAAATTTGAGTGGATGAAATAGGAATGAGGAAAGAGCAAAAGGAGAAAGATTAGTATGTTAAAGCAGATGTAGAGAGAGAATGGAAAAAAACTAGAAGCGTGAAGAAAAGACAAATGGACAACAGACGATGGAGAGTTAGCAGAAGACACAAAGAAACCAGAAGAAAGTGACTGGAGCAATTGCAACTGAAAAAAAATGCACAAAAGGTAGAAAAATATCTCTTTATTGAATTTATTAACTGAAATATGCCAGCTCTGGGAAATGTGCATCATTAACGTCTGCACTTTGTTTAGTACAAGAGCAAATTAATTTATAGTTTTATTTCTACAGTGTTGTTGGGCTTTTGGGGTTCCCAGTTTAATTATTGTCTTCCTGTTTCTAAATTGTGATTCCTTGTTTGGTGATGGTCTATGTTCTGCATGTGTAATTTAGCTGAGGTATTCTGTTTATGTAATTCCTATTTGACATTGCCACTTGTTCTCTTTCCCCAGTAGGTCATGTATTGTTGTTCTCTGAAATATATTGGTTTAATATTTGCAGTGTTGCCTTTTGATAGGTAGGGTCTTGTGCTTTGTGAGTCCTGGTAGTGCTGTTAGGATACGGAGGGTTTGCTATGGGTTCTAAATGGGCAATGTTTGTAGTAGTTCCTAATGTGCCTGGCAGCTGGCACTGGATTATAGTAATGTAGAAATCTTTTAGTCTTTCTTTATCCATACACTCATTAAGAGGCATGTTTACTAAAAGTTAGTGTAAGGTAACATTATGCAAATATTTATGCAAATGAGTTCCCTTATGCAAATGAGGCCCCGCACCGAGTCTCCGCACATGGCCCCACACCCCCCTTGGGCCGCCCCTGCCAAAGACAAAGGGGCTACACTCTGGCACAGAACAAAATTATATGAAAAACATGTTTCAGCCAAAATAATGCAGTGTCTTGTAAATGTCTTGATACTCTTGTAGATTTTTTTACTTCTGCTTTCTAACAAATACAATACAAAATGTATTAAAGTAGGCATTTTTTCACAGATCTACACAACACACTCTATACTTTCAACATGAAAGAATAATTATAGAAACATTCAAAAAGTAATTAAGAATAAGTAACCAAGAAGGGTCGAAGTGTCTTCTGCAGCCGACTGGCTAACATACTAAAGAGGGTTTTAAATTAGATTTGTTGGGGATGGGTGAAGAAAGCCCACAGGTAAGTGAAAGTCCTCAGGTAAGTAAAACATTAAATAACCTCTGTAGACATGGGTAAAAAGGGCAACATCCTGAAAGCACTGTGAATTAATGACTGGGAAATAAGCTTCCGGATGTTGAGGTTTTAATGCAAGAGGCTGACTTGGATTTAGTGGCGTTACAGAGACATGGTTCATGGAGAACCATGACTGGGATGTAATTATACTGGGCTATAATTTATTCTGGAAGGACAGGACAGAATGAAAGGGAGGAGGAGAGGTGCTATATGTATAAAATAATATTAAAGCTACAGAATTGCAGGGCTTATGAGAGAAGTGGGAGGCACTGTAGGTTAAACTGGAAAGAAGGAATGGATCATCCATTGCATTGGTGTTGTATACAGACCTCCTTCATAAGCAGAAGAAATGGACAGAGATTTTTTTCATAATTTATTTATAAGTTTCATCATATGTTACAGAATAAAGTTTCAAACAATACATTAATATTGTTAACAATCATAGAACATCTATAGCCCACATCAAGGAGAAGCTACAATCCAAAATAGGAAAACTAAGAAGACCAAATCATAGGCTCTGAATATTCTTAAGCTCAATATACATGGACAAGAGAATATAGTAATAATAACCTATTTAATCTTATCTCTAAGAAAACTCTCCAACTGTTCCACTTCAGAAAATACATAATGATTACTTTGGAAAATTACATGACATTTACACGGAAATTTAAGGTAAAACAGTGTACCAAGGGCCATCACACGTGGACGTATCTGCAAAAAAGCCCTATGGCGCACCTGTGTGGCCCTAGAAACATCAGGGAAAATTTGAATTGGTTGACCACAAAAGTTTTCAGATTTTTTTCTTAAAATAGGAACGTAATACTCTATCTTTATCCACATGCATAACAAATGTAACTAACAAAGTATCTCTCGAGGCAATTTCATCAGTAGAAGATTCTAGAAAACCTGAAATATCCAAGGTTGAAGAAGCTAACTGATCATGTTGTTCTGTCTGATCATGCTGTATTATCCCCACCTGCCCGGAATCATTAATCAACTTCCCCTTAGGCACATAATATACTTGAGAAACTAAAATATTTTCTGCATCACTAAATAATAAAACCTCTTTAAGGTACTTCTGAAACAAAATTAATGGAGACAAATAATGTGTTCTAGGAAAATTCAAAAAACGTAAATTCTTAGAGCGAAAAGAACTCTCCAAAAGTTCATCTTGATGATGAAGCAAATAAGAATCCGGAGAAAACGTAGCCAACACAGCTTGTTGAGAGGAAAGCTGACTCTTACACGATCCTGAAGCTTTCTCCAATTATGATAAACGCAAATCATGATCCAACAGCTTTGCCACCGTTTCTCTCGTAAATGTAGCCACTTTTTGTAAAGACACCGACAGTGCAGATTCCATCCTTTAAAGGATTGCCCAAATATCTTTCAAAGAAATCTCAGCAGGGGGTGACAGAGATTCGCCAAATGAACCAAAGGAAACCGCAGAAGGAAGAGGAGGCGGGAGATTTTCTGAAACAGACTCAAGCTTAAGAAATGAATCTGGAAGTAAAGTGGAAATGGCACCCTCCAACTCTACTTCATCAGAGAGGGAGGTTTTACCAAAACCAGATACACCCATCTCTTGACCGGGCTGAGCTATACCCACAATACTGGCAGAAGGTGAGGAAGATACAGTACTCACAGATGACGTATTAACCGAGTCAGAGACCAACAGAGCCCTGGGAGGCACAGGAGTCCCCACACAAATATGGGCATCCATGGGACCTACAACCTTGACTGCCTTCATCTGCTCGGATTGGGGGTAATGCTTCCTTCTCTTCCCCATCACAGGGATTCAACCTCACGAACCGAAGGGGCACCAAAGGGGCGGGACCTGCCTCTTTGGCCACACCCCTTCGGACACACGCCCGCTACCGTGTCCCGCGGTGGGGCCGAGATCTTATGGCCCTCCTCAAAGCCAAACAGCCAATCAGAAGCTGGGCATGCAGGCAGTCAGAGCCAGTCCGATCAGGCACATTAGCAAAGGTAATTGGACAGAGATTTAACTGAAGACATTAACAGTATTGCTATGAAATGAGAAGTGCTGTTAAGTGATTTCAATATGCTTGATATTGATACGGACATTGCTGCAGAAATAAGGAGATCCTGGACACTTTACAGGGAGCACTATTCTGTCAACTGGTAACAAAACTCATACGTGAGGGGGCCATACTGGACCTGGTGCTTACTAATGAGGAGAGTGGGTGATCATCTTGCATCTAGTAAGTATCGGATGGTGTGATTCATTATTAGGAAAAGGGCTGCTATAGTCCAGCAAAACTGAGGGCCCTAGATTTTAGGAAAGCTAACTTTGCCAAGATGAGACAATACCTCAAGGAGTTGTTAGCTGGATGGGAACTGCTGGGGGTATGGAAAAGCAGTGGGCAAAATGGAAAGGGGATATTTTAAGGGCAACAAACTTTTTTATTAGAAAAGTAAATAAATGTAAAAGGAAAGGAGGCTACTATGGTTCTTGAAAGAAGTAGCTGAAAAGGTGAAGAAGAGGGTGGCCTTCATAAAATACAAGAAATCACAGAAAGAGGAAGGCATATATCAATATTTGGAAAAGCTAAGAGAAACTAGGATATTTGTCAGGAAAGCAAAGATACAAATAGAAGAAAAACCAATGCAGTAAAATGGGGGGAGGGGGGAGACAAAACATTTTTCAGATATGTTAGTGAGAGGAGGAAGGGCAAAAGTGGTATTGTCAGACTCAAGGGTGAAGGGGAAGAATATGTAATAGCTGATGAGGATAAAATGGAAGTGCTTAACAAATATTTCTGTTCTGCATCCACAGATGAAGGGCCAGGAGCAGGACCTCAGAAAACAGCGATAAATAGGAATAGAAGTGAGGCGGATCTTGAATGATTTTCAGAAGACTGTGTTCATGAGGAGCTAGCTAAACAAAAAGTTGAAAAAGTGATGGGGGTCAGATGGAATACATCCGAGAGTACTGAAGGAACTTAGAGAAGTTCTAATGGCTCCACTGTCTGACCTTTTCAATGCTTCTTTAAAGTCTGAGTGGACCCAGAGGACTGGAGAAGAGGGGGCATGTGGTCCCTTTACACAGAAATAGAAGTAAGGATGACATTGGGAACTGCAGGCTGGTTAGTATGATCTCTGTGGTGAGTAAATTACTGGAAATACTGCTAAAACAGAGGATAGTGAGGTTTCTGCAGTCCAATGGATGATTGCAGGATTCGAGGCAGCATGGTTTTACTAGAGGCAGGTCTTGTCAGACAAATATCATTAATATTTTTGACTGGATAACCAGAGAGTTGGAACAAGGGAGAGCTCTATATGTGGTGTATTTAGATTTCAGTAAAGCCTTTGATGCTCTTCCACACAGGTGATTTATAAATAAATTGCGTGCACTAGGGATGGACCCTAAAGTGACTGAGTGGGTTAGAAATTGGTGTGTGTGAGGTGATAAAGGATACAGGTAAATGGAACTCACTCTGAGGAAAAGGATGTTACCAGTGGTATGCCACAGGGATCTGTCCTTGGTCCGATTCTTTTTAACATTTTTGTAAGTGATATTGCGGAAGGGCTATCAGGTAAAGTTTGCCTCCTTGTAGATGATATAAAAAAACTACAACAGAATGGACACCCAGAAAGGTGTAGATAATATGAGGAAGGATCTAGCAAAGTTTAAAGAATGGTCAAGAATATGGCAGCTAAGATTTAAGACTAAAAAATGCAGGGTCATGCATTTGGGTTGCAAAATTCCAAGGGAGCAGTACAATTATAGGGGGTGAATATCCACAGAATAACAGCGGGACCTAGGGTGATAGTTTCTGATGATCTTAAGGTGGCTAAACAGGTAAATAAGGTGATGGCGAAACCCAGAAGAATGCTTGGGTGTATAGGGAGAGGAATAGCCATCAGGAAAGAGGTGATTGTGCCTCTGTATAATTCTCTGGTGTGACCTCATTTGGAGTATTGTGGGCAATTCTGGAGACCACACCTTCCAAAGGATATAAAGAGGATGGGGTCGATGCACAGAGTAGCTACCAAAATGGTCAGTGGTCTTCGTCATAAGACAAAATGGGGACAGACTTAAGATCTCAATATGTATACTTTTGGAAGAAAGACGGGAGAGGGGATAGATGGTAGAGACATTCAAATACCTCTGTGGCATAAATGCACAGGAGAGCCTCTTTGAATTGAAAGAAAGCTCTGTAATGAAGGGGCATAGAATGAAGTGAAAAGAGATTAGACTCAGAAGTAATTTGCGAAGATATTTCTTTACAGAAAGAGTGGTAAATGTGTGGAATAGTCTCCCAGGGGAGGTAGTAGAGACAAAGATTGTATCTAAATTCAAGAAAGTATGGGACAAGCCAGAAGATCTCTAGAGGAAATAAAGAGACCATAGAGCTTAGTAGTTGGTATGGAAGGGCAGACTGGATAGGCCGTATGGTCTTTATCTGCTGTCTTGTTTCTATGTTTGATTGCAGAAGTCTTCACAACAGTTCTCTCGAAATGTGGAAGTCCCTTTTGCAGCCAAGTATCTATGAGTAATTTAGGATAAGTGTCTGCCAGCTTTGCACAAGTGGGATGGGATGAAGCAGTTAATGCCCATTCTTCTCTGCAGAATTGCTTAAGCTCTTTCAAGTTGCCTGTGGAGTGCAGTTTTCAGGTCTTCCCACAGATTTTCTATATGATTCAAGTCTGGGCTTTGACTGGGCCATTCAAGGACATTCACTTCACCTTCTGAGCCCCTCAGCTGTTGCTTTTGCTTTGTGCTTAGGATCTTGTTCTGCTGAAAGGTGAATCTTCCCCCCATCCAGGTCTATGTCTAACTGAAACAGATTTTTCTCCACAATCTGCCTGGGCTTTTCACCATGCACTTTCCCCTCTAACTTCCCAAGCTCTCCTGTTCCCAGTGCCACAGAGCATCCTCTCTGGGATGTGTATTTTTGGGTCACACATTGCTTAGCACTGAGACTGTTAAATTCCACTTTGGTCTCATCAAACCACAAAACCTTCTCTTACATGTGTGCAGAGGCCCCTAAGGGTTTCTGTGCAAACGCCAGGCCACACATCTGAGTTTTCTTCAGCAGTGGCTTCCTTCTTGCCCCTCTCCTCCTCCCATAAGGCCATGTTTGTGGCATAATCTTGAAATTGTTGAACAAGCAACATTTTCTAAGTCTTAGCTAGAGACCTCTTTAGTTCTTTTAGAGTAATTTTCTGCCTTACAGACTACATTGACCTTCTGTAGCAATTTTCTTAACCCACAGCTCCTGATTCTGGTGGGACAACCTGATCAAGGCAGCCTCAAACTACTCCCTCTTCACAGTGATGGACCTAACTGTGCCCCAAGGGATATTCACACACACTGAGATTTTCTTATAGCCCCGGCCTGTACCTTTTGATTCATTTTATCTAAAATTTCTTTCTGCAGCCCTAGGTTCAACATATTTAGGTCTTTGCTTCAAATTTACTTCTAATTCACTTCGAACAGCAGAAACGGCTTGATTCTTTATCCAGGAATATTGAAATCAGCTAATTACTGTTACAGGTGAGCTCTATTTAATAACTTACTATGAGCCTTGTTAAAGTATTTTTTTGAAACAGAGCTATTATAAAGTGTGTTATGACTTATATAATCAAGAATTTTTTGGTTTCTTATTCTTATTTTGAATTTTTCAAGGATTGTTCTTTCATATTAAAAGTGTAGAGCATGTTGTGTAGCTCAGTGCAGCAAACTCCTACTTTAATGCATTTTGAATTGTATTTTTTTAGCCAGCAGAATATGAAACATTTACAAGGAAAGTTCAGGAGGCTAAGGAGCAGGGCTAGCGCAAGGAGGTGTGGCACCCTAGATTAACCACGTCCCTTGCACCCCCTTCCGCTCTGGGAGTGCCAATTGCCACTGCTGCCGCCCCTCTCTGAGATGTGCAGCACCAGTGATAGGCACAAACAGCCCTGTGGCACATACGTTTAGTCTTTGGCGCCACAGGGTTGGTTGTTTTCGCCTTCTCTACGATACCTGATACCAGCTTCCTGTTTGCAGCAGGGAAGTCAGCATCGGGCATCAGAGAGGGGGCAGAAGCATAAGAACATAAGACATGCCATACGGGGTCAGACCGAGGTCCATCAAGCCCAGTATCCTGTTTCCAACAGTGGCCAGTCTAGGTCATACGTACCTAGCAGTTTCCCCAAGGGACACAGGATCCACAATGCTTGTACTGGGTCAAGCATTGATATCCTGGGTCCCTTCTTAATAATGGCTTGTGGACCTTTCCTCCAGGAACTTGTCCAAACCTTTTTCACACCCAGCTACACTAACAGCCTTTACTACATCCTCCGGTAACAAATTCTAGAGTTTGATTACATGTTGAGTGAAAAAATATTTTCTCTTATTAGTCTTAAATAGTTTACCCTGTGGCTTCACAGCATGTCCCCTAGTCTTTCTATATTCTGATAACGTAAACAGTCGATCTATGTTTACCCGTTCCACTCTGTTCATTAATTTATAGACAAATAGCAAATAGCCCCGTGGCACCGAAGACTAAAGGTAAGTGCCGCAGGGCTGTTTGTGCCCATTGCCGCTGCTGCCTGTCCTGATGAGGGTGACAGTGGCGGCAGTGGGTGCCCATTGAGGGCCAGCGCTCTAGGCAACTGCCTAGTTCGCCTAATGGTAGCACTGGCCCTGCTGAGGAGTCTGCAAAATATGCTAGAAACTCACTTGTGTTGGGAGTATCATGATTCTCGTGGGAAGTCCTCGTCCTTGGATACTGGGAGAGCATCCCAGCAGATGGGGTCTAGGTGGGAGATAAGAATGAGGAAATGCATGGTGTGTCATATAAGTAAATCAAGGTTTCGCCTCAACATGGTGTAGAATTCTGTTGGGCATATGCAGGCAACTTACAGACAGAGGGAAATTAATGGGATATAGAAATGATAAGCTAATGTAGGAATGACTTACTTGGGGCCTGATGACAGGGGGGATCTCGCCTCCATTTTTGACTCCTTATCTAGTCTAATCATGTCATGACAGTCATCGAGCAAGGCCTATAGAAGACAGCTGCCTCAAGAACCTATTATGTGTGCACACCCTGAGTTTAGACAGTAGTAGGGTAATTTTGTAATCCCTTGCACTGGCAACACATGGCTCAACACACACAGTTCAGGCCTGTGTTATAAGATAAAGCACATGAATGCACTTTATCTTATAAAATGTGGGCATACGGATGCTCTGGAACCAAGGTGCGGCCACTTCTGCCTCCTCAAGATCCAATATAACGTGCTGCTCCTAGAATGGCGATCTGTCGCATGTGAATCATATTTTTTAACTTATGCATGTTGGTAAAGACCACTCGGGTCACAACCCACCAGATGATATGCACGATGGACACTTATGCATGCACTTACAGAATAGCGCCTGGGTGACGTGCGCATTTAGGAGCCTAATCATATTAAGTCCTTTAAAATAGGGACTTATGCAAGTAACTCGTGCATAACTTTCTGCGTTGCCCATAGTCAGTTTCTAGGTGTCACTGCTACATGACGTCTTAGACTCCCATGTTTACTTCTAACCCTTACACTTGTCCCAGGGCTGAAAATGCTGCTTCTGCAACCTTCCCAGCCCTACCTAGCCCAACGAAAAGGACCTAGGCTTGGGAGTCAAACCCAGTTTTCCTGCATGACTCTGTCACATAGTCAATGAGATCAGGGCCAGCCTGTCCAGTAGACCCTAGTGAGTGACATGCTGATCCCTCCCTCCCTTAAAGTGCAGCACAGTCGCCACTTCAGTACTGTGGAGGGAGGGCCTTAAAGTAGTGACACATATGTGTGTAGTCATAGCATGCTGCCCCTGACCCTCTCTATTGGAAGGGGCAGAAGCAGCACACCATAAGCATGCATGCAGTTGTCTTAAAGCTCACCGCAGCAAAGAAGGGAGGAATTGCCATGCCACCCTCCTCCTGCAGGGAAGAAGTTGAATGCAGGCGGGCGGGGGGGGGGGGGGGGCGGCACAAAAACAGTGGCAGTGGCAGCAGTGTGGTGAGCCAGCGGGCCAGTGGGGGGGGGGGGTGGCACAGCAGCACAGTGGGCTGGGGGGCAGCATGGGGGGAGTGTCTGCCTAGGGCAGCAGAAACCCTTAGGCTGGCCATGATTGGAATGGCCCTAGTAATATTCTTGTATGCACAGGTGTCTGTAGTAGTAGGGATTTTAATGTAAAGCGTCAGGGTAAAAAAACAAGGCCTACAATAATACTTGTGGGTTATAAATATTTTTTGCTGTTATAAATCTCTTAAAGCTTCCTCCACTAAGCCTCACAGCAGCTGCTGTGCTTTTGAAATTGACCGAGGGCATCCAGGCGGAGTAGAGGTGCATTTCTCTGCAAGCCGACAGCATGTTTCACATTCCATTGCGCCTCGTCCTGCGCTGCCATGACTGGTGATTTAACGCCAGGCTGTTGAAATTTAGATGTGCACCTCGGCTCTTGCTGTAAATCCCAGAACAAGTGTTGAGGAACAGGGGAAAGCTGACATGGCACAGCAGTCAGGCACAAGCTGAAGCAGAGACAGGGACCTGGGGTCTTCTATCTGAGTCTCAGGTCCCCTCCCCCAGCATATAACTAGCTGGCAGAGACTACAGCAGTAGAGCTGGAAGGGGGGACTTAGAATACTCTATAGCCAGTAGCAAAGAGAAGATTGTCGGTGAAGTATCAGTGGAATTCAAGCAAGACACATCAGTCTTGGAGAAAACTGGATTATGCACTGACTGAAATTTAGGGTTGCCAGATTTTGGGAGAACAAATCTGGGGCACCTGGGCAGGGCTGAGCTGTCCTGGCAGAGGCAGTGGTCCTCCCTCCTCGGGCGTCTTCCCCCCATATATTTCAAAATGACCAGTCTAGTTAGCATTCAGCAATTTCAAAAGTTTAAAAAACGCAGAAGCAGCCCTTTTCGAGTTATAAGCACAGATACATACAGTATATGCTTAAACTTTATTTTATACATATAAATATTCCATACATTTTTAAAATTCCTCCTCTTTTTTCAGAAAAGATGTTAATTTTACATCTTCTCCTACCAGTACTGAGAAAACTGCATTAGAGGGTATGCAGGAGAAGCAATGTCCTTTGCCTCTTTCCCCACTGACAGGAAGTGATTACAGTCCACGGAATCAGGGACATTACATAAGAACATAAGAAATTCCATACTGGGTCAGACCAAGGTCCATCAAGCCCAGTATCCTGTTTCCAACGGTGGCCAATCTAGGTCACAAGTACCTGGCAGGTTCCCAAAAGGCACACAGGTTCCACAATGCTTGTATTGGGACAAGCAGTGAATCCCGGGTGCTCTTTAATAATGGTTTATGGATCTTTCCTCCAGGAACTTGTCCAAACCTTTTCCAAACCCAGCTACACTAACAGCTTTTACTGCATTCTCGGGTAATAAATTCCAGAGTTTGATTACGCGTTGAGTGAAAAATATTTTCTCTTATTAGTCTTAAACGGGTTATACTGTACCTTCATTGCATGTCCCCTAGTCTTTCTATTTTCTGATGGCGTAAACGTTTACCCGTTCCACTCCATTCACTAATTTATAGACCTCTATCAT
The DNA here is from genome assembly GCA_033557465.1 of Ichthyophis bannanicus. NCBI lineage: Eukaryota > Metazoa > Chordata > Amphibia > Gymnophiona > Ichthyophiidae > Ichthyophis > Ichthyophis bannanicus. The sequence continues at coordinate 750,175,663 of CM066033.1, forward strand.
ATCTCCCCTCAGCCTTCTCTTTTCCATTAGAAGAGCTCTGACCTTTTTAAGCCTCTCCTCATAGGGATATCCTTCCATCCCCTTTACCATTTTGGTGGCCCTTCTCTGTACCTTTTCTAATTCCGTTATATCCTTTTTAAGATACAATGACTAGAATTGCACACAATATTCAAGGTGCAGTCGCACCATGGAACAATACAGAGGCATTATAATATCTTTCTTTTATTTTCCATTCCTTTCCTTAGGATTCCTAGCATTGTATTTGCCTTCTTGGCTGCTGTTGCACACTGAACGGAGGATTTCCATGTATTATCCACAATGACCTCCTAAATCTTTTTCCTGAGTGACTGTTCCTAATGTGGAACCTTGCATCGTGTAACCATAGTTTGGGTTGTTCTTTCCTAAATGCATAACTTTGCACTTGTCCACATTAAATTTCATCTGCCATTTGAAAGTCCCGTCTTCCAATTTATCAAGGTCCTCTTGCAATTTTTTACAATCATCTTGGGTTTTAACAACTTTGAATAATTTTGTGTTATCTGTAAATTTGATAACCTCACTCGCTATTCCCATTTCCAGGTCATTTACAAATATGTTAAAAAGCAGCGGACCCAGCACAGATCCCTGGGGTACTCCACTATTCACCTTTCTCCACTGAGAAAATTGGCCATTTAGCCCTATCCTCTGCTTTCTATCTTTTAACCAGTTCCTGATCCACTATAGTACACTGCCTCCTATCCCATGACTTTTTAATTTCACCAAGAGTCTCTCATGAGGGACCTTATCAAAGCCTTTCTGAAAATCCAGATACACTATATCGACCAGCTCACCTTTGTCTACCTATTTATTCACACCTTCAAAAAAATATAACAGATTAGTAAGACACGACCTTCCTTGGCTAAAACCATGTTGCCTTTCTCCCATTAAATCATGATTACCTACATGTTCAATAATTTTGTTCTTTATAATGGTTTCTACCATTTTGCCCGGTACTAATGTCAGGCTCACCGGCCTGTAATTTCCCAGATCAACCCTGGAACCCTTTTTAAAAATTGGCATTACATTTGCCATTCGCCAATCTGAAGGGACTACAGATGATTTTAATGACAGTTCACAAATTACTAGGGCTGCAGTTTCATATTTCAGTTCTTTCAATACCCTCTGATGTATACCATATGGTCCAGGAGATTTGCTACTCTAGTTTATCAAATAGTTGTTGTACATCTTCCCGGTTTATCAATATTACTTTCAGTTCTTTTGATGCATCACCTTTAAATACCATTTCAATCATGGGTAACTTTTCTACATCTTCAGTAAAGAATGAAGCAAAGAATTACTTCAGTCTGTCTGCTATAGCCTTGTCCCCTCTTAGTGCCCCTTTTATCCCTCTATCATCTAATAGTCCAACTGGCGCTCTCACAGGTTTTTTGCTACGAATTCTCTGAAATCATCCTATTACTGTGTTGTAACTTTTGTTAGCTTTCCTGATTTCTTTGAGTATTTCATCATCCATTTGTTCATTCTGGCTAGGCGGTTGGTAGTACACCCCCACCGCAATCGCCTTCCCCTTTTGACAGGGAATTGCAATCCATAAAGATTCTACAGTGTATTTTGTTTCCTGCAAAACTTTAATCCTGTGTGACTCAATGCCCTCTCTAACATAGAGTGCAACCCCTCCACCAGTTTGATCTACTCTATCAATCCCCAAAAATTGGAAACATCTAGTATCCTTACTACAATACCTTGCATAGGACCAATATAAGAATTATCTAAAAAAAAAACATCCTGTACAGTATATTTGGATAATTCTTATGTTGGTCCTATAAAGGGTTTTACAGACATGCAATGAATCTAATCTCTTAGGTAGCGAGGACATTTTGGTTAATGAAGAGCCATATCGTAGGGCAAAGACACTTAGGTAAGGCCATACCCAAGCAATGAATGGTCAGCTAAGAGCGCTGGTGTGACATCACACACCTCTCAACCAAGTCAGGTAAAGAATAAGGAAACCAATAGTGTAGGTGAATAGAGCTTGTCTGGCAAACTAACAAGCATTTTAAATTACAAGCTTTTAGGATGCTAAGATTTTCCTTTTCAGGGTTGGGCTACCTTCTTAATTTACTCCTGTCAGGTCCACTTATCACTTCCATTTTAAACACACTTTTCTGAACCCCTTCTCTCTCCTTTCCCTACCACTGTTTTTCTGGTTCTCTCACTCCACCACAAAACTCTTCTGACTCACCATCTCTCCTCTTGCCCTCTCCTCCCTTGTCCCACCTCATTCCTTTTAATCTCCGTTTCTGTCTTCCTCAATCATTCCTCTGCCTACCCCCTCACCCCTTTGTCACTGCTCTCTTGCCTCTCAATCTCCCTGTTTCGTAATCCTCCCATCTTCCTCATTACTTCCACTTCCCCTCTCAAATTCTGTGATTACCCCATCCAATCTCCCTGCTTTACTCAAATGCCCCTTCTTGTGCTGTTATCACCCATCTCTGTCCACTTCCTTTCACACCGTCATTGCTTCCCATCTCCTACTGTCCCCCTTACACTTCTGTCACCCCCATTCATCACCTTCTTCTCTTCCACTGTACCCTCATCCTTCTATTACCCACTTCTGTCTCTCTCCTCCTCTTTATTGCCCCTCTTCTCCACTTCTCCTCATTTTATCGCCCTTCTCATCTTCTCTCTGCCCTCTCAACTTTTTATCATTCTCTCTCCTCTTCTCCACTCCCTTCTCTACAGGTAAATCTTTGGTTTGATAAGGTGGGATATAAGTATAAAGATAGATTGATTAGAAATGTGGCTCTGGTCCTTGGCCCTCTCCCTCTTCTCCCTCCAGCCTTATCCTGCCACACTCTGCCAATTCTGGGTCCTTATCTTGCACATCCTCCTTCTACCCATGGGCCTTTCACAGGTGGTCTCCTCTCCCCCACATCTTCTCCCTCCTCCTCCTTTCCTCAGGCCTCTTCCTAGGTCTTCTCTCTCCTATCCCTTCCCCATGGCCTCTTTCTTGGTTTTCTCCCTCCTACCCTGATTTGGTCCCCAGGTCTGGTGGATGTATGATTGCCAACCTTTCACATACTTATAAAGAAAAAACTGGACATATTTCCTAACCCCATTTCTCTTTCCCCTTTACAGTCAACACTCTCCCAAGCCCAAATTCAACTACCCCAGACCCTTTTTTAAGAGGGGTCAGTACAAAGCCTGGTTGCAATAACAGAAGCAGTAGCTAATTCTGAAGGTGTGATGGAGACTAAACCTGTGTACACTTCTCCTAGACCAGGGGTCTGCAACCTTTAAGACATAAAGAGCCACTTGGACCCGTTTCCGAAGGGAAAAAAAAACCTGGGAGCCGCAAAACCATTGCGACATTTAAAACAAATCTAACACTGCATATATTGTTTCTTACCTTAATGCTATATAGGACCCCCTACTTTTCCTGTTAAAATATAGGTGTTTGGCCTATACTCGCCGTATAAGACTACCCCTCTTCCTTCGCACACCAAAAAAAATACGCCAGAAAATATCACAACAACAAGTAACAATATTTGATTTCAATTTATGATGATTTTGTAGTCAAATCACTAATATGAAATAAAATTATTTTTTCTACCTTTGTTGTCTGACCAATTTATTCTTTGATCATGCTGGTCCCGATCTGAGGCTTCTGCTTTCCTGTCTTCTCTTAGCTCTCTTTCTGTGGTCTATGGTCCATCTGCCATTTCTTATCTCTTCTTTCATTTTCTTCACTTCTTTCCATCAGCCTATTTCCAGTCCCAGTAACCCTCCCCAATATCAGCCCCTTTCCAGTCCTCACTCCCAGTATCTTCCAATGTCAACTTGCATTCCCATGATTGCCACTGGTGTCCATTTCCTTCCAGTCCCCCTCCTTCCCCACTGACCAGTCCCTTCTAGTACAAATACCATAGCAGCCCCTCTCAGATCCAGTTCCATTCTCCCATCCCCTCATATCAGCCCATTTGTAGCCTTAGCCCCCAGTTATCTTCCAGGGCCAGCAGCTCTATCCTCCCCTCCCCACAATCAGCCCATGCCCAGTCAAAGCCCCCCAATCAGCTCGCGTCCAGTGCTAATCCCCCCTCAACCCCATTACCAGTGCTAGCCTCCCCTAATCAGCCCAATACCAGTCCTACCCCCCATCAGCTCATTACCAGTCCTAGCCTCCCCTAATCAGCTCATTTCCAGTGCTAGTCCCCTCAACCCCATTACCAGTGCTCCATCCCTCCATGTCAGCCCCCTCCCTCCCTCCCTCCATCAATATCAGCTCCCTCCCTCCATGTCAGCCCGCCTCCCCAATCCCTCCATGTAAGCCCCCTCCATCCCTCCATGTCAGCCCCCCTCCCTCCATCCATATCAGCTCCCTCCCTCCATGTCAGCCCCCTCCCTCCCTCCATGTCAGCCCCCTCCCTCCATCCATATCAGCTCCCTCCCTCCATGTCAGCCCCCTCCCTCCATCCATATCAGCTCCCTCCCTCCATGTCAGCCCCCTCCATCCCTCCATGTCAGCCCCCCTCCCTCCATCCATATCAGCTCCATGCCTCCATGTCAGCCCCTCCATCCCTCCATGTCAGCCCCCCTCCCTCCATCCATATCAGCTCCCTCCCTCCATGTCAGCCCCCTCCATCCCTCCATGTCAGCCCCCCTCCCTCCATGTCAGCCCCCTCCCTCCATCCATCCATATCAGCTCCCTCCCTCCATGTCAGCCCCCTCCCTCCATGTCAGCCTCCTCCATCCCTCCATGTCAGCCCCCCTCCCTCCATCCATATCAGCTCCCTCACTCCATGTCCGCCCCCCTCCCTCCATGTCAGTTCCCTCCCTTCTTCTGCAGCCGCGGCTCCCTGCCTCTTAGGGAACCGCGGCTGTGCTTTTAAAATCATCTCGGAGCCCTTCCTGTCTTGACGGGCTCCGTGCAGCATTGTCCCGCCTCCAAAACTTCCTTTAGAGGCAGGACAATGCTGCACGGAGCCCGTCAAGACAGGAAGGGCTCCGAGATGATTTTAAAAGCACAGCCGCGGTTCCCTAAGAGGCAGGGAGCCATGGCTGCAGAAGAAGGGAGGGAGCTGACATGGAGGGAGCCCATAACACCACGTTTAAATACATCTTTACAACACTATTGCCTGTCACTGGGCGGGCAGTGTGCTCCAGAGCCGCGGCAAAGGTGAGAAAGAGCCGCATGCGGCTCCGGAGCCGCGGGTTGCCGACCCCTGTCCTAGACCCTACCTCCCATAAGAAAGCCAGGAGAGGCCAGAGCTTAGGAGTAGGGCTTGTGTTGGCTCAATCTCTGGACTGCCACTTTCTGAATGAGCTACTGATGCTGCTGGTACTGACAACAGGTTTTGGACCAGCTCCTCCTGAAAAAGAAAAGCTTGGTGAGCAGGGTAGGAGTCTCTGTCGGGCTGTAGACCAGTGGTCAGCAGAAAACCAGCACTTACATTGGCCATTTTTCTCGTCTTGCCCACTTTGGGTATCACTTAAAAGGAGAAAAAAAAGCTTCCAGGGTGGCCAAATATCAGTAAGGGAGTGTGTACTTACAGAACCTGCAGCATCTCACCTTGGTAACTTGATGTCCATGCAGGAGAATGGATGGAGCTGTAGGCCCTGCAAGCAGCACATCCCCTGACAGGTCCTATGTGGATTTTTATTATTGCCACCTGAAGATGTCTGCTTGGCAGCAGTTTGTGGGCCCCAGGCAATTGCTCAGGTTGCTCCAGCTAACACTACCCCTGACCCTTACTTTCTATCTTCCTATTTCCCTTTATCCCTCATTGCTCCTTTCACTCTTCCATCATCCTCTTCTCATTCACTTATAGACAGCCCAATTTCAGGGTTGGTGCAAGGATACTGGCCATCTTAAGTGAGCTTTCAGCCTTACATCCCCCCTCCCGAGATCATTGCGACACCACCCTTCCCCACCACAGTCCTATAACAAGTTAAAAAGTGCACTGCAAAAGGCGTGTTTCACTGATGGAATACATGATTGCCATATGTGAGTGAACAGATGGAGCACTTAAGACTTTTAAAAAGATTAATGAACTTATAATATGGCATTTTAGAAAGAATGTCCAGATTCAATCTGGGAGGTTTAAGTTTCAGCCCGATTTTAGAAACTTGGGCATCCCTGAAATGGACGGCCATGCTGGCAGCCACATAGACGTCCCCGCTACAAAACCTTGGGAAGGGGATGTTTATCATATGCTATTTATCATGAGGGTTGTGCGTCAATGTGCCAAACTGAAAACAAGTATCCTTGTTTCCCTTCAGTTTTCATTATCATCATGAAAAGTATAGGGGTGTCAGAGAACCTTGTTCTCTGTGCCCTCTAGGTATCTTGATGGCAGAAGGAGAGCTTTTCTGATGCCTGTTCATGCCCTGGAGCAGGAATAGACATGGACTGTCCCACTAGTGGGCGGGGATATGTTTGCTGTTTCTAAAATATGGTGCAAACATCCATCTTGTCTGTCCCTTCGCGACTTGGATTTCGTTGTGCTGGGAACGTCTATAGACCTGGCTTCTAAAATGGCTCCAGGAGCGTCTCTGTGCTTTGCGGAAACTGCTAGGTACGTATGACCTAGATTGGCCACTGTTGGAAACAGGATACTGGGCTTGATGGACCTTGGTCTGACCCAGTATGGCATATCTTATGTTCTTATGTTCTTATGGACATCTTTATGCCTATTTTCAGACACTCAAAGCATGAATAGAGCTTCTAAAATAACCCCTATAGTTTGACAAAAGGGCACATTTTCCCTTCTTGCCTTTGCAAATTCATACATACCAGGGGATGGGGTTGGGGGAGAAGAGACAAGATCAATGTATCTCCTTAGGGTAGCAGGGGTGGTGGACTGTATAAGGCATCTTTATGATTGGTGGTGTCTACATATTTGTGTCTATCTTGAGGTAGTGTGTGTGTGTGTGTGGTGCAAGGCTGGGCTGTCTCCATGTGGTATGAGGTTGGGTGCCTGTGTTTACGCTTAGTGTGGAGATAATGTGTGATGCAAAGTTGGAGTGTCAGTGTTGGTGTAATGGGGTGATGTGGGATGGGAGTGCATTTGTGGTGCAAGGTGACGTGTCTGCATATGTGTGGGGATGGGGTGTCTGTGTGTGTGAAGTGCAGGGGCAGGATGTCCATGTTTATGGGTTGGGGTTTGTGTGTGTGTGTGTGTGTGTGCGTGCGTGTGGTGTATCGGTGAATGGCAAAGGGTGGGGCATCTGTGTGTGTATGTGTGTATTTGAGGTGCAGGGTGGGGTATGTGTTTGTGAGTGTGGGGAGTGCAGGGCTGGGGTGTATGTGGTGCTAGTGTAGGATGGGGTGGGAATGTGTGTGGTATGGGATGGGCTGTCTATGTGTATGTGCATGCATGTTTATTTGTTTGTTTATTTTATATATATTATTTATATAGGACCCGATTCTGTCCCACACGTAGATACCCTCTGTGCGTCCGATCTGAACCAGACACACAGAGGGGATCATGATTCTGATCCCGCAGGGCACGTCTAGCCCCGCGGGATCAGAATTGTGAATAGTTCTGAATGTGCATGCCAGGACTGCAATTCAGTCCAGCCTGCATGAGAAGGACTGCCCCCAGCTAACTCAGTCAAGGCTCCTCAATGCCCCATTGAAGAGCCATGATGCCGGCAGCCAAATAAAAGTGTTTATTCCCCACAGCCCGACTCCCGATCTGGCCTCATAAGGCCAAGATTGGGCTGCTGGGAATAAACCCTGGCCCTCCCTGCCCCATCCGCGTCCCGGGCTGTTCAAAAAATCACGTCCAGGGAAGTTATTCCACCTTGGAGATGGAATAACTTCCCTGGACATTTCGCTGGCCCTGGACGTACAAGGCTGACATTAGAATCGGCCCTGTACATCCAGGGCTAGTGACCGCCCACTGCCTGCCCAGACTCCGCCCCCGGGCCACCCATTCCCTGCCCCCATCTAACTTCTCCGCACAACCGGCGGGGAAGTTAGTTGGGGGCAGGAGCCGGCATAAATAGCGGAGATGGATGTCTCATCAGGCTGTCCATCCCTGCTATTTGTAGCATAGAATAACCCCCATAGCATTTATGTACCATGTGTATGTGCAGTGTGGGTTGGGGTATCTGTGCGTGTGTGTGTGTTTGTTCAGTGTGAGCTAGGGTATGTGTCTGTGTATGGTGTGTAGGTGGGGTGTCTGTGTGTGTGTGTGTATGTATGGTGTGAGGAGGGATTGGGTGGGGTGGGGTGGGAGGGTGTGTGTGTGTGTGTGTGTGTGTGGTGGGGTGGGGGAGGGGTACAGTATGTGTGTGTGCATGTGTGCAGGGCCAGTGTTAGGGAGTGGGAAACAGAGCAATTGCCCTGGGCTCCTATGCCACTGGGGTCACCAAGTCTGCCTTAATCTAAAGGAGGACTAGTTTGAAGGTAAATTTTGGGCCCCCTCCTCAGTTTCTGCTCTAGGCCCCTCCACCTCTAACACCAGCCCAGTATGTGTGTGGTGCAGAGATGGAGTGTGCAGCCTGCTGCATTCTTTCTTCATAGATTTAACTTTGTTTGCACATGCACAAAAAAGCTGTGTATACAGACAGACAGACAGATTGACCCTCAACAATAGGCAATTTTGCCTGAAGCAAAATATGCCTAAAAATGCCAAATCTGACATCATACTTGTAGATATTGAACTTTGCTTTGTGTGAATGTGTGTGCCCGCTGACGGCTCTTTGAGTTTGTCTGGCTGTCGGGATCTATTGTCTTGCTTTTACTGCTGCTGCTCTTTGCTGCCTCGCAGAAGGTGCTGCCTTAGGCAACTGCCTAGTCTTGCCTAATGATTTAGCTGTTCCTGCCCAAGTTTAACGTTTATTGAATTTGATCAGCCACCTTTCAATATTCCATCTGCTGACTTCAAGACGGAGAGAAGAGTAAGAAAAAGTTGCAATATGACTGCATCAAACCCAACAAAATGCCCAAAAGCGACTATTGCTAAAGAGGCGATAGAACTAATACATATAAAGCAGCATTACATGTTAGTCATTCTCTACAGGCTAAAAAAAAAAGTTAGCTTAGGAGTACATTTTCAGTTGAGTCCTAACTGCAGAGTTACGCATGCAATTTCAAAGCCACACCATTACACCAATCAGATTTTCCAACATAAGATACAAGCACAAATTAGCTTTGAAATTTGGTTTGTTATGTGGCTAAATATATATGGATAATTTACTTACATGCTATTTATGTACATAAATTTTGCACATTCCAGTTACTTATATAAATATATATAATGTCTCCTGGAATATATTTTTCTGTGATTAAGGTCATTATTTAGAAACCTTTTGTGGCTTTTACACATGTAAATAGCAATGTCTACATGTGCAAATAATAAACAAGTGTAAACAGCTATTTTAGAAACCTGCTTCTTACACATGTAAATCCGCAGCACGCACAGTTTCCAAAGGAGCATGTTGTAGGCGTAGTTTGGGTGGGCTAGAAGAGTATGTGTGTATTTCTAATTTTGTAATGGAAAAATACACATACTTAAAAAAAAAAATAGATGTCAACATTTACTCTCCCTCCAAGGCAGGCATAAATGTCAGCTAACTGCTTGATTGGCTTTGAGGTTTGACCGACTGATTAAGGGGAGAGCTATGCTTATCTCTAGGGTGTTTAAAACCTCCTCAGAATTATTTTAAAAAGAGGGTTTTTTTGCTTGACTTATTAATAGGCTCTTCTTAGATGTCCATAGGTTGTAAAATTGGTATTTACACATTGAAAACACTAAATAATACCACTCTATTTTAGGCGCATTTCACTAAGGCATAGTGCCTCTTGTCAAGGCTTAACGTGGCGGGTAAATTGTCTGTACACATATTGGTTTGCGCATGTGCAGACAAAAATGTGTATGGGAACCAAAGCTGTGGTTCAGGCTTCCCTCACCACGCATGGTTGTCTGAATGGTGGAGCTGTGCGGAGCAGGGAGTTCAGGCTGATCTTATATCCAGCCCCGGCACTGAATATCCAGGTTGCCTGCAATAGCAGAAAGCAAAGGGGCAGCGGCAATATTTGGCTGCTTCCGCAGAGAAAGTTAGACCATCCTTTGCTGCATCTCACTTTCACTGCCTTGCCATAACTGGGCAGTAACTCAATATCGCCGCTGCCTGGTTATGAATGGGTGCTGCACCCAGACCCCACTGATGATAACCGGTTAGCATCAGAGTGTGCAGTGATGGCATCTGGGGATATTAGGCAGCATTAACCGTGTTAGTGCCACTGAGTATCTCGGATAAAGGGATTAGCGCAGTTAGCAAGGCTGCTAAATGCACTAATCCTTTTGAATATCGGGTCCACAAATTGTAAACTCTCCAAAACAAAAAGTTATGGGAAAGGAGGCAGTGTACTATTGTGGATCAGGATCTCGTTAAAAGATAGAAAGCAGAGGGTAGGGCTAACTGGACAATTTTCCCAATGGAGAAAGGTGAATAGTGGTGTACCCCAGGGATCTGTGCTGGGTCCGCTGCTTTCCCAACATATTCATAAATCACATGGAATAGGGAATAACGAGTGAGGTTATCAAATTTGCAGATGACACAAAACTTTTCAAAGTTGTTAAAACCCATGAGGATTGTGGAAAATTGCAAGAGGATCTTGATAAATTGGGAGACTGGGCACCCAATGGCAGATGAAATTTAATGTGGACAAGTGCAAAGTTATGCAACTAGGAAAGAAAAACCCAAACTATGGTTACATGATGCAAGGTTCCACATTAGGAACCAGTACTCAGGAAAAGAATTTAGGCGTCATCATGGATAACGGGTTAGAACCCTCCGCCCAGTGTGCAGCGGCGGCCAAGAGAGCAAATAGCATGCTAGGTATCATAAGGAAAGGAATAGAAAATAAAACAAAGGATATTATAATGCCTCTGTATCGTTCCATGGTGCAACCACACCTTGAATATTGTGTGCAATTCTGGTTGCTGTATCTTAAAAAGAAGAATATAGCATTATTAGAAAAGGTACAGAGAAGAGCCACCAAAAATGGTAAAGGGAATGGAAGGATACCCCTGTGAAGAGAGGCTAAAAAGGTAAGGGCTCTTCAACCTTGAAAAGAGACGGCTGAAGAGAGATATGATAGAGGTCAATAAATTAATGAATGGAGTGCAACGGGTAAACGTAGATCGATTGTATACGTCATCAGAATGTAGAAAGACTAGGGGGCATGCAATGAAGCTACAGAGTAAGCTATTTAAGACTAATAAGAGAAAATATTTTTTCATTCAACGTGTAATCAAACTCTGAAATTTGCTACCGGAGGATGTAGTAAAAGCTGTTAGTGTAGATGGGTTTAAAAAAGGTTTTCACAAGTTCCTGGAGGAAAGGTACATAAACCATTATTAAAGTGGACCCGGAATATCCACTGCTTGCCCCAGTACAAGCATTGTGGAACCTGTGTCTTTTGGGGAAACTGCTAGGTACGTGTGACCTAGATTGGCCACTGTTGGAAACAGGATACTGGGCTTGATGGGAGAGTTAGAATATATAGTACTAAATGAGAGGTTAGAAATGATTGGAATATCAGAGACATGGTGGAAGGAGGACAACCAGTGGGACAGTGTGATACCTGGGTACAAACTATATTGTAATGACAGAACTGATCAAATTGGTGGAGGGGTTGCGCTCTATGTTAGAGAGTGCATTGAGTCAGAAAGGATTAAAGTTTCGCAAGAAACAAAATTTGCTGTAGAATCTCTATGGATTGAAATTCCATGTAAAAAGGGGAAGGCGATGGCAGTGGGGGTATACTATCGAGCGCCTGGCCAGAATGACCAAATGGATGATGAAATGCTCAAAGAAATCAAGGAAGCTAACAAAGGTTACAGCGCAGTAATAATAATGGGTGATTTCAATTATTCCGGTATCGACTGGGTCAGTGTCATGGCAGGACATGCTAGGGAGATAAAGCTCCTAGATGAAATAAATGACTGCTTCTTGGAGCAGCTGGTTCATGAACCGACCAGAGGGGAAGCCATATTAGACCTAGTCCTTAATGGAACACCAGCTCTTGTGCAAGAGATAAGGGTGTTGGGGTCACTTGGCAATAGTAATCATAGCATGATCGCGTTTGATTTAATTAGTGGAGGAGGGATAGTAAGGCAATCCACAGTACTACCTTTTAACTTTCAAAAGGGAGACTATGATAAAATGAGGAAAATAGTTTAAAAAAAACTAAAAGGAGCAGTTGCAAAGGTTAAAGACTTACATCAAGCTTCGGTGTTGTTGAAAACTACTATCTTGGAAGCCCAGACCAGCTGTATTCCAAGCTATAAGAAAAGTGGAAGGAAGTCCAAAAAACTGCCTGCATTTTTTAAAGGTGAGGTCAGAGAGGCTGTTGTTGCCAAAAAAGCATCTTTCAGGAAATGGAAAAAAGAGCCAAACGACGAAACCTGGAAATAGCACAAGCACTGGCAAGTTAAATCCAAGGCATTGATAAGGCAGGCAAAGGGAGAATTTGAGAAGAAGCTTGCTGCGGAAGTAAAAACTCGTAATAAAGACTTTTTCAAGTATATTCGTAGCAAAAAACCTGTGAGAGTCAGTTGGACAATTAGATGATAGAGGGCTAAAAGGAGCAGTAAGAGGGGAAAAGGTGATAGCAGAGAGACTGAATGAATTCTTTGCTTCAATCTTTACTGAGGAAGATGTAGGGATGTTACCCATGACTGAAGTGGTATTTAAAAGTGCCGAAGAATTGAAGGAAATATCGATACATCGGGAAGATGTATTACAACTATTAGATAAACTGAAGAGTAGCAAATCACCTGGGCCGGATGGTATACATCCAAGGGTGTTGAAAGAACTGAAATATGAGATTGCAGACCTGCTATTAGTAATCTGTGAATTTTCATTAAAATCATCTGTAATACCTGAAGACTGGACGATCGCCAATGTAAGGCCAATTTTTAAAAAGGGTTCCAGGGGTGATCCGGGAAACTACAGACTGATGAGCCTAATGTCAGTACCGGGAAAAAAGGTAGAAACCATCATAAAGAACAAAATTACTGAACATGTAGATAATCATGGCTTAATGGGAGACAGCCAACATGGCTTTAGACAAGGAAGATCTTATCTTACTAATCTGTTATGTTTTTTTGAAGGTGTGAATAAACAGGTGGACAAAGGTGAGTCGGTTGATATAGTGTATCTGGACTTTCAGAAAGCCTTTGACAAGGTCCCTCATCAGTGACTTTTGGCAAAACTAAAGAGTCATGGGATAGGAGGCAGTGTACTATTGTGGATCAGGAACTGGTTAAAAGATAGAAAGCAGAGGATAGGGCTAAATGGCCCGTTTTTCCCAATGGAGAAAGGTGAATAGTGGTGTACCCCAGGGATCTGTGCTGGGTCCGCTGCTTTTTGACATATTCATTATTAAACCGGAAAAGGGAATAACGAGAAAGGTTATCAAATTTGCAGATGACACAAAACTATTTAAAGTTGTTAAAACCCAAGAGGATTGTGGAAAATTGCAAGAGGATCTTGATAAATTGGAAGACTGGCTATCAAAATGGCAAATGAAATTTAATGTGGATAAGTGCAAAGTTATGCACCTAGGGAAGAACAACCCAAATTATGGTTACACGATGCAAGGTTCCACATTAGGAACCACCACCCAGGAAAAAGATTTAGGCGTCATTGTGGATAACATGTTAAAACCCTCGGCCCAGTGTGCAGTGGCAGCCAAGAGAGCAAACAGAATGCTAGGTATCATGAGCAAAGGAATGGAAAATAAAACAAAAGATATTATAATGCCTCTGTATCGTTCCATGGTGAGACCGCACCTTGAATATTGTGTGCAATTCTGGTCGCCGTATCTTAAAAAGGATATAGCGTTATTAGAAAAGGTTCAGAGAAGATCCACCAAAATGGTAAAGGGGATGGAAGGATACTCCTATGAAGAAAGGCTAAAAAGGTTTGGGCTCTTTAACCTGGAAAAACGACGGCTGAGGGGAGATAAGATAGAAGCCTATAAATTAATGAACGGAGTGAAACGGGTAAACGTAGATCGATTGTTTACGTTATCAGAATATACAAAGACTAGGGGACATGCAATGAAGCTACAGGGTAAACTATTTAAGACTAATAAAAGAAAATTTTTTTCACGCAACGTGCAATCAAACTCTGGAATTTGTTACCGGAGGATGTAGTAAAGGCTGTTAGTGTAGCTGGGTTTAAAAAAGGTTTGGACAAGTTCCTGGAGGAAAGGTCCATAAACAATTATTAAGAAGGGACCCAGGATATCAATGTTTGACCCAATACAAGCATGGTGGAACCTGTGTCTTTTGGGGAAACTGCTAGGTACATATGACCTAGATTGGCTACTGTTTGAAACAGGATACTGGGCTTGATGGACCTTGGTCTGACCCAGTATGGCATATCCTATGTTCTTATGTTCATATGAAAACCAGTATATTAGCTTCTATAGCTAATTATATCACATTCACATTACAAAGTGAAAAATTCAGGCAGTATGTGGACAGGCATTTAAACTAAGGAAAGGGGATGACGGATGGAGAAGGACAAGTTTAGTACATCACTCCCAGCAAAAGCAAAATAACAGTGGAAACAGTCACACTTTTGAACAACACATCAATGGCAAGTGGGAAGGGCCATTTAGAACAAAATCCATGCAAAAGGCAGGCTAGCCATTCAACAAATGCTGGAAAGCAATGAGTACAAATGCTCGAAGCCTAGCCAACAAAGTTCCTGATCTGGAAGCCCTAATGGTGGAAATGGACTTGGACATTGTGGCTATTACAGAAACATGGTTTAATGAGTTGCATGAATGGAATAAAGCCATAGCTGGCTATAATTTATTTAGAAGAGATAGAGAGGGTAGAAAAGGAAAAGAAGTAGCCCTATATGTCAAAAGTGATATTAAAGCTGCTGAAATGCAGGGGACGTGGGGAAAAGAAGAAGCACTCTGGATTGTGTCATCCATACCGGTGTGGTCTATAGGCCTCCAACTCAAACCGGAGAAATGGATAGCGAATTGATTGTTGATATTGGAAAGATAGCCATGAAGGGGGAAGTGATCATATTGGGTGACTTTAATCTACCCGATGTGGATTGGAGTGTTCCTTCTGCAAATCTGGAAAGAAGTAAAAAAAATTGTGGATGCCTTCCAAGATGCGTTACTTAAACAAACGGTGATGGAACCAACCAGGGAGAGCTCCATGCTGGATTTAGTCTCACCAATGGAGATAGTGTGTCGAATATCTAGGTGGCTGCCCATGTGAGCAGCAGTAATCATCACACGGTGTGGTTTGAGCTAAAAGCCAAGGTGGCATCCAATCACAGCAAACTCAGTCTTAGACTTCAAAAATGCTGACTTAGTAAAATGGCCAAGTACCTGAAGAAGCAGTTGGTAGGGTGGGAGGGGATAAGGGAAGTGGAATTGCAATGGGCTAAACTAAAGGACACAATAAAAGGTGCAACAGATACTTACGTATGTTAAGTAAATAAAAATAATAGGAAGAGGAATCTTATTTGGTTCTCCAAAGAAGTGGCTGCACAAATAAAGGCAAAAAACACAGCTTTCACAAAATTCAGATGCTCGCAAACAGAGGAACACAGAAAACAATACAAGATCAAACTAAAAGAGACAAAAAGAGAAATAAGGATAGCAAAATGAAAAGCAGAAGAAAAGATGGCTAAAGATGTGAAGTGTGGCGACAAAACCTTTTTCAGGTATATTCAGGAGAGGAGGAAAATCAGAGGTGGAATTGCAGGACTCAAAAGTGCTGGGAACGGATTTGAGGAAAGTGACATTGGAAAAACGAAAATGCTAAAGAAATACTTCTGCTCTGTTTTCACTACAGAAAATTCTGTAGAAGGACCACCTGTGATTGACAAATGTACAAAAGGGAATGGAGTAGATATCACACCATTCACAAAAGATGATGTGTTAGAACAGCTTGCAAAACTGAAATTGGACAACTCTATAGGACTGGATGGGATACATCTCAGGATACTGAAAGAGCTCAGAGAGGTTCTTGCAGGGGCCTTTAAAGGATGTTTTTAATAGATCCTTGGAGACAGGAGATGTTCTACAGGACTGGAGAAGGGCTGATGTGGTACCTCTTCACAAAAGTGGTAATAGGGAAGAAGTGACAAATAACAGGCCAGTAAGCCTTACCTCAGTAGCAGGAAAAGTAACGGAGGCGCTCATGAAAGAGCGAATAGTGGAGTGGAACGGGTAAACGTAGGTTGGTTGTTTATGCCATCAAAAAGTAGAAAGATTAGAGGACACACAATTAAGCTACAATGTAACCCATTTAAGTCTAATAAGAGAAAATATTTTTTTACTCAACACGTAATCAAACTCTGGATTTCTTTACCAGAGGATGTAGTAAAAGCTATTAGTGTAGCTGGGTTTAAAAAAAGTTTGGACAAATTCCTGGAGGAAAGGCCCATAAACCATTATTAAAGGGGACCCAGGAAATCCACTGCTTACCCTGGGATGAGCACTGTAGAACCCGTGTGCCTTTTTGGGAACCTGCCAGGCACTTGTGACCTGGATGGAAACAGGATACTGGGCTTGATGGACCTTGGTCTGACCCAGAATGGTACTTCTTATGCTCTTATGTGCCTTGAGCAGCCAAAGGCTGTGAAAGTCCAGCCACTGGCTGGCCTGTAGGAGAGCAAGAGTGTCCATCAGCCCTGATAGGAGAGGGGCTGGTAGCCCCAATGAGGCTCGCTGTCACTTCAACGGTCTCCCAACACCAGATAGATGTCTGAGGTACAGTCTCAGTGTGCCTCAAAGAGTGGAGAGGTGACACACATCACCAGTATGTCAGTCAGGTAAGCACACATTACAGGTGTCTGCAGGTTTGGAATGCGGCCTGCAGAAAGCTACAAAAGGTGGATGTGCACATCACCAACCAGAGCCACTGCCTGCCCCACATTCCCCCAGCACAGGCCCATAGTGGTAGCCAGTCATTAGCCAGGTACACCCCTATGAGCAGGACACATGTGAGAAGAGATACTGTATGCTCACCTCTGTGTACATGTCAGGTATATGACACTGTTGATAGCCCTGCTGTCCCTTACACTTGTGCATACAGAAACATGCCATGATATCTACAGTGAAGGTATAACCCCCTATCATAACTCACTACAACTCTACTTTGCAGGTCTGAGTCGCACTGCCTATGAGTGAAGTGCCCTGATGTTCTTCTGGTTGCACAGAACAGAATCACAGATACTGCAGGAGGAAATGCCATCATTGGACAAGGGACGGCAGTGCTGTCCCTAAGCTAAACAGTGTCACAATGCATGCTACAATATAACACCTCCATAACCCACAATGGTACAGTAGTCCACACATATGAGTCTCTGTCAATGGAAATAGGAGTGAGAGAGAGGAAGGGGCAGGGGCAGCTGTAGCAGCACAATGCCAGTCTGGAAGGGGCGTGGAAGGGCACACAGGACATCATGTGGGTCCTGGAGTGAGGGATAGGGAAGGAAGTGATGGGAGAAAAATGTCACGCAGTCACCAGCAGTAGGGATGACAAATCAGCAACCTGTGAAACATGTCAGAACATTCTAGCCTGGGAGCAAGAGCTATTCACCCTCCTATGTGGCAGGAGCAGAGCTATCATAGCCTGCAACTTCTGTTATGACAATGTCATCCATGAATTGTAGGACCTGCTCCTCAAGGGGGCTCATTGGCAGCTGGCAACTAGCTGTTGGCTGCCCTCTTCTCCTTAGCACTTTGCTGTAGCACCCGCCACTTCTTTTTTATGTCCTCCGTATCGCAGTTGTGGTGGTGCACCGCATTCACCTTTCTGGCTATCTCCTGTCATCCATGTTGTTGGCTGCTTGCATCCTCTGAGCCAAACAAGGTGGGGTGCTCCTTAATTATCGGCCCCATGGCCATGAAGGTCTCAGAGGGTGTAAAGTTGGCCTTCCATGTATGCTTCATTGTTTTCTGCGCTGTCTTAGACATCTCGTTGGGTAAGGGCAATGCAGACGGAAAGCTACTCGCTTATGTAATTTAAATAAGCGTTTATGATGCCTTCTGGGAACGCCCCACCTAAAAGGTCAAAATAAACCTGTGTAACATTTCCCCACAGGAAATTTGAATATTGGCACCAATACACAGCACTGGAAGCCGCTATCATCATGGAAATATTCAGTGGGCTTAACCGGTTATCTACGATATGCGGGTAAGTGGAATATGCACGAGGCTGCTTTCATGCTAAATGGGAAATCAGCCTCAGCGCACATTAACAGTTGTAATCGGATAAATGGAATATCACGCTTGCTACACGGTTAGTGGTTAAAACGGGCAACTGGACTATTGGAGTGTTCTATGGCATGCTACAGGCCCAGAACTACAGCCACCCCAGGGCTGCAGCATTACAGTGCTGTGGAATGGTGCATGCATATGGGAGCTGCACCCTGCTCCCTGACACTGGTGTACACTGGCCAGTACCCCTATATCGTCAGGTCAACATATCTATGGCTGATGATGTGTGTGGCTGCTGCTATGGGCACAGTGGTGTATGGCTGGAATTGCAGTCTGGGGTGACAGAACAGGGAGGGTATGTGCTGATATGTTGGATGTGATGTGATGGATAACCCTTCACCCATCAAATGCACCACTGCTGTATAAGTCCTCCTTTACAATTCCCTTCTGTTTCTGTTCATCTCCTCTCCCTGTTACTTTAAGTTATATTACCTCTTCCCCTGTAACCCATTAGCCATTCACTATGTAATTGTTATGGCTTAATTGTTATGTTTCAATATTAATTATGAACCACTTTGACTGAATGATAAAGGGGTATATAACACCGCTTAAATAACTCAATAAATAAAATAATATGCTATATGGCCTTGTGATGGAGTATTTGGGAAACACCCCATCCCCCACAGGTAAACTCCCCAGCCAAGCTTAGCACAAGTGAGGTATTGCACTATAAACCCCTGTCCCTTTAAGAAGAAAGGATGGAGAAGGCCTGGGAAGAGTGTGACCAGGCTCCAGGCTTTATCCCAGGAAGGAAAGGGACCTGGAGAGAGAAGAGCCGTGTTCCAGAGTAAGGAGTGACCACCTACCTCTAAGGAGATCCTACGGGAAGGTAGGAGCCGGATTGTTTCCACATTGGTCAGTAGGCTTGTGCAACTACTGTTGTGAAGCCCAAAGTGAAGGAACTTTGGAGGAGGGGAGAACTGTATCTTTGCTACCACTGCTATGAACTCCCTGTAAATAAAGCATTTTCCTTTAACCCTTTGCCTGGTTCCGTGGGGGTTTGTGTCCTGACCGCAGCTTCCTAGATATGGTGGCAGTGGGGATTTCTTCTTAACCGAAGGACAGAAGAAAACCCCACGTCCCTCCAGGGCTCAGACCTCCACCCTGTGGAAGCGGGGTTTTGGTATATGGCTAAAGGGACAAGCCCTGCCGGAGTTAGGGCACACCTTCTGTATAGTTAGTGCCTAACAGGCAGGAGTTTTTTTCTTTCCCCCTTCTCCTACCCGGATGGGTTGGAAAAAAAAGAAAGAGAATTAAACCAAAATGGAAAGATTATTCCAGGGCCCTAGTGGAGTGCAGCAAGAACTGCAATGTGCCCTACTGGAAGGAGAACAGCAACAGCTGCTGCAGGACATTTTGCAGGCCCAAGGGGCACAGCAACAACAGGTACTATAAGAAATTTGTGGAAATGCAGCAGGATTCGCTAGCACAAGTCTCCTAGGCACTTCAAGTGCAGCCCACCCTCCAGGACCATCCCTGCCTAAGAAGATGGAGGGTGAGGATCCGAATCACTTCTTTGCTTCTGCCTTTGGTTCATGACTTACCTGTTCTCCTCCTCTTCCCTTGTCTTGTTTTCACCTGTTCCTTTTCATTTCCCTTGTTCTTACCTTTTTCCTTTGTCTTGTTTCTCCTGTTATCCTTCCGTTGCCTTTGTTCTTTCCTCGTCCTTCGCCTTCTTTGTTTTGTCTTTTTTAGACTGTAAGCTCTATTGGGCAGGGACTGTCTATTTTTGTCTTTTTCTGTACAGTGCTGCGTGCGTCTGGTAGCACTTTATAAATACTCAGTAGTAGTAGTAGTAAACTTTGAGCAGACAGCCCCACTGGCTGGGTGGCCAGAGATGATGTGGACTACATATCTGGGAAACTTGCTGACTGGAAGCAGTCAAGACGCCTTCCAGGAGGCTAACCCTGATGGAGGAGCCGCCTATGCAGCAGTTAAGACCGTTATCTTGAAGTGTGCATGCCAGAGGCCTACAAGCAACGGTTCAGAGGAGAGGTTCTGTGACCGAAGGAAAACCCCCAGCATTTTTTCTATCGATTGAAAGAGACTGCCTGGAAATGGGTGCAACTCGAGGTGAAGACTGGAGTGGAGGTGGCCAACATTGTACTGTTGGAGCAGTTTATAGAAGGCTTGACCTCTCCCATGAGATGATGGGTGCGCCATTTCTCAAAATTAACCTTGGAAAGCACTTTGGAAATTGCAGAAGAGTTCTTTGAAGCTTAGCCGAAAGCAGAGACCCCCAGGCAGGAGGAAACAAAGCCATCTGTAGCCCAACAGGGCTGGCGAGGAAAACCCGAGCCAATAAGGATTTCCAGGCCAAGGTCAGCGCATTCTCCCCCCCTCAAGGATCAAATGGTGGCTATCTGACATATTTTAAGTGTGGGAGCAGGGGCCACTATGCCCGTGTGTGCCCCTTAACATTCAGGGAACCAATGTATACAAATTTTATAACCTCCCATCTGTGCAGTCTTACGGAAATGTCCCCAGCCAAGGGTGAAATGTGTGTGATACCCATAGAACTGTAGGGCACTCGGCTGCAAGCCCTGGAGGAATTAGGGAGTGTGAAGACTCTCATCAGGTGGGACACGAGGACAAGACATCAAATTAATTATGAGAACCTTGTGACTCTAAGTTGTGTCCATAGTGAGCAGTGGACTTATCCGATGACACAGTGGACCTATCCGATGACACAAGTAAAAACGGCTGCTGGAATGGAGACCCTGGAAGCAGTGATCGTACACTGCCTGGCCTATCCAGGGGTTTTAGGCCGGGACTTCCCTAAATTCATGGTTCTGGGACTGAAGGAGAAGGCCTTTTATAAACTGACCATGGGGGCAGTTGTAGAGGAGAGTCCCCTGAAAGGCCTACATCTAGCTCTTGAGACCCCACCTCCTCACCTGGGAAAGCCCGATGGGGACAGTCTATCTGAACAGAGGAGCGCAGGGAGTCTAAGTCAACATAAAAGAACCCAAAGGGATCAGAAACCCCATCCCAACCCTAATGTGAAAGAGTATGTACTCCAGATGCAGGAGCAATTAAAGGAAGTTGGAGATACAGCGAGACCATACCTAGGGGAGACACAGTGCCTATCAGCAAGAGATGGTCCAGCGGGCTTTTCAACCTGCAGACCGAGTCCTGGTTTTCCACCCTACATGGCAAGGTCTCTATGAGGTGATAGAGCTGGTGGGACCTGCTGACTACATGATTTCACAGCCGGACAAAAGGAGGAGAGTTGCAGTCTACCTGGTGACATGGCTAAATAAATGGACTCCGGTTCTGGCTGCAATGGTTCAAGGAGAAGAGCGTGGATCCAAAGTGCAGCTATCTTCAAATGCAGATCAGGTTCTGTTTGGGGAAGCCATTTCAAATACCCAGAAATGGAATTGGACTCGCCGAGTATAGCAGAATAAAGATTGGTTCTCCTGTGTTCCGGGATGTACCCATTTTACCTTCCATGGTATTATTAAGGAGCTGGGAGTGACGGATGCTCCACTGTCTAGGATTGAGCTGCGGGGGAGGGTATGTGATGGAGTGTTTGGGAAGCACCCCATCTTCCACAGGAAACTCCCCAGCCAAGCCTAGCATAAGTGAGGTATTGCACTGTAAACCCCTGTCCCTTTAAGAAGAAAGGCTGGAGAAGGCCTGGGAAGGGTGTGGTTAGGCTCCAGGCTTTATCCCAGGAAGTAAAAGACCTGGAGAGAGAAGAGCTCAAGGTGTTCCAGAGTAAGGAGTGACCACCTACCTCTAAGGAGATCCTATAGGAAGGTAGGAGCTGGGGTGTTTCCACATTGGTCAGCAGGATTGATGGAACTACTGAGGTGAAGCTCAGAGTGAAGGAACTTTGAGGGAGGGGAGAACTGTTTCTCTGCTATTGTTGTGAAACCCAGAGTGAAATAACTTTGTGGGAGGGGAGAACTGTTTTTGTGCTATTGCTGTGA
Organism: Ichthyophis bannanicus; assembly: GCA_033557465.1. Lineage (NCBI taxonomy): Eukaryota > Metazoa > Chordata > Amphibia > Gymnophiona > Ichthyophiidae > Ichthyophis > Ichthyophis bannanicus. The sequence goes on from CM066033.1 coordinate 750,197,884, forward strand.
AGCCCAGAGTGAAAGAACTTTGGGAAGGGGAGAACGGTTTCTCTACTACTGCTGTGAAGCCCAGAGTGAAGGAGCTTTGGGGGAGGGGAGAACTGTGTCTCTGCCACCACTGCTGTGAACTCCCTGTAAATAAACATTTTCCTTTAGCCCTCCACCTGGCTCCGAGGGGGTTTGTGTCCTGACTTGCTCACAGCGTCCTACAGGCCTGTAGGCTGGGTACACCGAGATATGGTTATGGAGTCGTTACTTGGTGGTGTTCTCCGAGATGGATCACACTCCCTTTCCCCCTTAGATCGTCTGCACGGTTGCTGTGCATGGCCTGCCTTTGCTGCCATGTAGACAGTGCAACCCTCCTCCTCCATTTTGCTATGCTGCTGTTCAGGCACTGGATACAGTTGATATGCAGTTTTTGGGTACCTATGGTATCCACAGTCTCAGACCTGACATAGCATACTGAGATGGTGGTGAGCACATCATGCGCTACTGACAGGGCGACCATACCCTCACACCAAGACACCTGGTGATCTCTCCATGACATAGCAAGTGATGCCTGCCATCCCTATGGTCCAGCATGCACAGTCTTTGCAAGGCCCAATGTGGCCCTTGCTCAGCAGAGGTGACATGGGGGCCTGTTCCCGGTGTGAGGGTCAGCATCTCCTCTGCCACACCATTGGTTATCATCATCAGTATGATCGGTCTTGCTGCCTATGTCACCCATGGCTGGTTGTGCTGCATGTGCCAAGTCGCAGCAGATAGGAAAGGCTTTAAAGATTAGGGCTGAAATGAGTCAGCTGAGTGGAGATATGATAGAGCTCCATGATGTACTGAATGGAGTGGAAAGGGTAAATATAAATCAGTTTATGCCATCAAGGTGTCAGGGGATAAGGGGAGATGCAATGAAGCTGCAATGTAGGCCACTTAAAACAACTAAGAGAAAATATTGGTCTCCATCAATGCATTATGAAACTCTGCTATTCGTTAACAAAGGATGTACTAAAAGCTGGTACTGTAGCTGGGTGTCAAACAGGTTTGGATAATATCCTGGAGGAGGGGTCCCTAAACCATTTGAGGGGACATGGGGATTCCAGGGCTTGGCCTGGGACTAACATCATGAAACTTGTGTGCATCTCTTGGATGCTGCCAAGTACTTGTGATCTGGCTTGGCCATTGTTGGAGACAGGATACTAGGCATGATGGACCCTGGTATGACCTTTACCTAATATGACCTTTCCTATGCTCTTATGCCCTCACATGGCCCAACACGTTTCCTCCCCCAGCATTTCCACTATGTGAATCATGGCATGTACACCACCTTGGCCTGTGCATGCAACATGCTACATGTGCAGATATAGGCCCCAAGAACTACCCAGCACCTCACACACGCTATGAACTACTAAGTGCAACCCACAATCACTGACACCTATGTGGCAGCCACACACCTATGCTGCTGGCAGCAATGATGACACAGTGAGGTACAAACACAGAATGTTTATTTAGAAATGCACATCAAATCAACCCATAAACAGAACTGTACACATATGCCTACCTAGGCCTGCTAACACAACCCCCCAAAAGTTTCCCATTTTGCACACACATGCCCCTATGGCCAAAGGGAACCCTCTCTGTATCTCTGCAGGGCCTCTAGGCCTCTGTGAATGTCCCCTGCAGACTGCAACACTATCTCCCTCAGGAGGTGCACCTTCATCACTAAACCCGCCATGACAGCCACATGCTCTTGCAGAGGGGCCGATAAGGGGGCCGGACTTGAGACCTGGGTGGCTGCAGTGCCTCGAACTGCAGCTGTATCAACCCCTGAGGGTGATGGATGGCATGGTGGGGGAGCCAAGCTCAGTTGGGGAGTAGGAGGCATTGCAGACACCTCTGCTCTTCTGCAACCTCCTCTTTCATGGTCATTGCTGGCCACCAGGTCCCTGGTACGTCCAGTGGCTCATTAGGGGCTTCAGCTCCCCATCCCCTGGCCCCTCCCCCTCCCCCTCCATCTGTGCCTCCTCCTCCTTGGCACTGTCTTCCTCCTCCTCCTCCATTTGCTAAGGCTCTTTGGCCCCTTGCCCTGCCACCTGTGGGACCCTCTCCAAGGCCTCCTCATCTCCTCCCTTTTGGAGGTGCTACTAGGGGCAGGTCAACTTCGGCCAGGCCTGGCACTGGTTGTGGAGGCTGGTGCCATGACTGGCATTCCCACAGGTGTTTAGCCTCTCTGCCTTCCTATGTGGACCTGGCCCTCTTCCTCTGATTCTCTGGCTGTATAAAGAGGGATAGTGCCCCATAACATGGGTGTAACATCATACTTACAGGATATGGACAGAGCAGACACATGGACAAACATACACACACACACACTGGCTACTAAGCATGCATACTCCTTATTTCCCCAAAATGACCACACATCTGCTTCTCCATGACCTGCACATATATCCCCCAGGGGCTGCTGTTTGAGTGGCGGATCCCCTATCATGATGACTGATCTCCCATGGTTGGCTGGGTGGGCAGGTATAATTAGTGTGTAATGGTGCACTGCTTCGGATGTGTGCTTTTGTATGCTGATTCCACTGAGTGCACCATACAGATGTGGCCTTCAGTGGGTGGTGTTATAGCTTGCAAGTCTGACTCATACTTTCAACCATTGTAATGGGCCCTCAGCACCACTCAGCACAGTGTTTACATGGGTTTCAGCCAAGTCTACCCCCGCTCAATGACATCACAACAGCCCCTGGGGACACAACTGGTTCCATGACTGTGGTGCACCTGACGCAGCTGTCTGTGTTTGAGCCATGTTGGAGCCATTCACTCAGATTGACAGCACTCACTGTGTGGATATCTCTGCAGACAGATCTCAGCACCATGTATGTGTAAAGCTTACTTAGTTGCTTTCAATCACCACTATGTGGCTGATGACACATGTGTTGGACCCATGAGGTCGGCAGCATGCCTATAGTGCTGTGCAAGCTACATATTTGATGTCATGTACAAGTGTAGACCTTCCATTCCGTCATTGCTGGCGTTCCTGGTGGCAAGTGGAGACTGCCATGTGCCTCACTTACCTGCATCTACAGTGACCACCTCCCTGAGGCGCTGTTTGAGTTCAGGCCTCTGCCACCGCATTGTCCTCTGTACCTCAAATCCACTGTGGGGGAGAGGTAAAGGATTTGATTAGAACCCTTTTGTGCCCACATTCACCCAACAATGCAATCATATACATGGCTGTTTACAGCCGACCTGGGCACCCTAACAGCAGGGGCATGTGCTTCCATTCTTAGGGCAATTAACCATATTTGTCAGTTGTTATATCCTTGGATACCCTATACCAGGGTTCTCACACACCCGTGTCAATGTGGTGTTATGGATGTGCTTGCAGATAGGGCCATGTACAGGTGCTACAGAATGCTTCCAGCTCCTGTGATCGCAGGGAAAATGTTTGCCCCTGGCAGCCCTTATCTTGCAGCTCTGTCTGTATCCCATTGGTTGAAATATGGCACTAAATGTGTGGCATTAAGAATAATACCTAGTAGCTCTCACTAGCACTCCCATGTTGTCCTTAGCTTTTGCCAGTCCTCTGGATATCAGTATAGTGTGGCTGTCACATTGACCCTGCATCTGCTTCGTCAGATACCTGTGTTTCATCTCTGGACCCCATAGGCCCATGTCCCTTCTGCATCTGCCCCCTCACTGCCCCTATCAAACACCCTCAAGCCCATAAACCCTGCTACATGCCTCCACTTTCTATACCCTGTCACTTCCCCGTTTCCAACCGCACACCCCACAATGTCCCATCTCATCTCATCCATGTAGGATGATACCATCCCCCTCACTCTGCTGCCCTGGCCCTCTTCCCCTTCCCTCTCACTCTCCCTAAACCTCTTGTAATGCCTATGTTGTCCCCACCCCTTTTGTACCTCCCTCTTGTGATACCACTCTCAGAGCATTTAGCCATGGTCCGTGGTTTGTAATAGTTTTTGGTTGCAGGTATGTTATTGTTGCACAGAGCCAGCTGTCTGATGCTGTATACAACTCACAGCTGCACAAGATGTCATGATATGCAGGGAACAGGGGGACCTTGGTGTAGACATGCTGAGGAATCCACATCTGTTCCAATCTGTGTGATTCAATGTTCTACAAATGTTGATAGCCAGCGGCTATGGTTTCTCCTGGAGGATGGGCAGTTGCAGCAGGCCACAGGCTAAGTGCTACATCTACACTGACACCCCCACAACAAGCAACACCTTAAACAGGCCCCAAAAGCTATAACAGTTCCCCTGCTGTGGTGATTTACCTGTGGCCCATGTATTTGCTAGACATCCTCTACCAGCTCTTGCATCCTCCCATGTGATATCTGCAGCTGAATATTGTTATAGGCAACCTGGGATGGCAGGGGCCTACTTGTGAAGTGCGGAACCTGGCAGAGTCATGACCCAGACACATGATGCTTCTGCCAGCATGTGCCCTGAACTATCCTCACTGTTTGCATGCGCAGTCCCAAGGATAGGCCCGTGGCAGTGTGTTATCTATGACCTGCTGCTCTGCCCATCCCCCCACTGTAATCCCTGAGCCTGCATATCCCATTGGCTACTCACCTCTGCAGCTGGAACCACCTCTATATGCTCATTGAGAGGTGCAGGTTGGTCCTACGGTAGCCCCTGGAGTAGAGCACTCCTCAGACCTAAGCAGCATCCTGGCTAAGGCCTCTGCTTCCACAATGCTGAAATTCACGGTACAACTGGCCGCCATGCTACTGCTATGTATCTGCCTAGCCAGTAGGGGCTACTGCACTGGCAGTATGCAGAAGGTCATAACCAAGCATTGGAAGAGACAATACACAGGCATGTGCCGCCAAACCTGGGTAACCGATCGTCACCAGCCATGAGAAGATACTGTGCTGTGCAGATGCTGCAAACCTGGGTAACAGCTCCTAACCAGGCATGAGAAGATACTGTACAGGTTGGCTGCCACAAAATCCTGGGTGACCATTCGTATCTTGGCAATATCTCACTATACCCACCTTACTCGTATACAACGGGTTATTGCATTCTTGGCCACTTTTCTGGCTCTAACCATACCCCGTTGAATATTCCGCCTTACCTGTGTTTTTATTCCTATGTGGTTATGGCTTTCCTTCTGCGCCCTGCACGGGTTATGCGGCACTATTCATTTGGGCCCAGTTACACAGATATGATGAATATTGCCGCTTGCGGTCTACCTTTGTAGCCAGATTTGCCTTCAGGCTGACGTTGACTGATAACTGCCCATATTCCATGCTTGCCTACATGTGTGCCACCTGACTCATGATTCATGCCCCTTTTCTGAGAAGGGTTTTTTAGCAGGTTATTGGCTTCTTCGGCGCCTTGTACAATATCAGGCCCTGAGTTTTTTCCTAGATTTGAACAGGGCCACAGATGGAGCCTGATGTACCAACTCAGGAAGTTTGTTCCAGGCATAAGGAGCAGCAAGGAAGAAAGATCAAAGTCTGGAGTTGGCAGTAGAAGAGAAGGGCACTGATAGAAGGGATCTGCCAGGAGAGCAGAGTTCTCTAGGAGGGGTGTAGAGAAAGATAAAAGAGGAAAGGTAGGTAGGAGCAGCTGAATGAAGGCACTTATAGGTCATTAGTAGAAGTTTGAACTAGATGCAGCAACGGATAGGAAGCCAATGAAGTGACTTGAGAAGAGGGGTGACATGAGCATAGCAACACTAGCAGAAGATTAGCTGTGCAGCTGAGTTTTGATAAGATTGAAGTGGCGAGAGATGATTCAGAGAAAGGCCAGCGAAGAGGAAGTTGCAATAGTCTAGACGGGAGGTGACAAAAGAATGGATGAGGGTCTTAGTAGTGTGTTCAGAAAGGAAGGGACGAATTTTGCCAGTGCTATAGAGAAAGAAGTGACAGGTTTTAGCTATCTGTTGGATGTCTGTGGAGAAGGTTGTGAGCCAAGGAAACAGGGAGGAGTGTTATCTATAGAAATTGAGAAAGGAGGAAGGGGGTAGGTGGGCTTAGGGGAAAAGGAGCTCAGTTTTGGCCATGTTCAATTTCCAATGGTGCTGAGACATCCGGGCACTAATGTCAGATAAGCAGGCAGAGATCCGGTCCTGGATACCCAGAGAGATTTCAGATGCAGAGAAATAGATCTGGTAGTCACCAGCATAGAGATTGTACTGAAAATCATGGGAGGAGATAAGTGCACCAAGAGACAGTGTAGAGAGAGAAAAGGAGAAGTCCCAAGACAGAGTCCTGAGGAACACCGACTGAAAGCGGGATAACAGTAAAGGAGGATACATCAGAACATACACTAAAAGTGCAGTGGGAAAGATAGGAAGAAAACCAGGACAGGACAAAACCCCTAAATCCAAGTGAGGACAGAGTATCAAGGAGAGGGTGGTGATCAACAGTGTCAAAAGCAGCAGAAGGTCAAGAAGGATGAGGATCAAGTAAAAGTCCTTGGATCTGGTGAGGAACAAATCATTTGAGACATTGGCAAGAGCCGTCTCAGTGGAATGTAGAGAGCGAAAACCAGACTGAACTGGATCCAGAAGGGACTAAGAGGAGAGACTGTCAAGACAGAGGCAGTGAACTGCATGTTCAAGTAGTTTAAAAATAAAGGGGAGGAGAGAGATGGGTCCATAATTATAAGGACAGATAGGATCAAGAGATGCTTTCTTGAGGAGAGATGTAACTGCAGCATGCTTGAAGGAACAGTTGCAATAGAAAGCAATAGGTTGAGCTATGAGAGATGGAAGGGGCAACAGTAGAGGAGATGACGTTTAGTAGGTGGGTGGGAATGGGATCCGAAGAGCAGTTAGCAAGTTTAGAGGAGGAGAGAAAATGTGTGGTTTATTCCTCAGTGACCTTAAAAAAGGACGAGAGGGCAATAGAGGTTGAGGGAAGGATTTGGGAGTGAAGAGGGGAACATAAGAGTAATCTTGTGGAATTTGTCAGTAGTCAGCCAAGGTCTGGGCAGAAAAGGAACATAAGATATGACATACTGGGTCAGACGAAGGTCCATCAAGCCCAGTATCCTCTTTCCAACAGTGGCCAATCTAGGTCATAAGTACCTAGCAGTTTCCCCAAAAGACACGGGTTCCTCAATGCTTGTATTGGGTCAAGCAGTGATATCCTGGGTCCCTTTAATAATGGTTTATGGATCTTTCCCCCAGGATCTTGTCCAACTTCTTTAAACCCAGCTATACTAACAGCTTTTACTACATCCTTCGGTAACAAATTCCAGAGTTTGATTACACGTTGAGTGAAAAAATATTTTCTCTTATTAGTCTTAAATGGGTTACATTGTAGTTTCATTGCATGTCCTCTAGTCTTTACTTTTTTGATAGTGTAAACAACTGATCTATGTTAACCCATTCTACTCCATTCATTAATTTATAGACTTCTATCATATCTCTTGTCAGTCTTCTCTTTTCCATGTTGAAGAGCCCTAACCTTTTAAGCCTTTCCTCATAGGGGTATCCTTCCATCCTCTTTACCATTTTGGTGGCTCTTCTCTGTACCTTTTCTAATTCCGCTATATCCTTTTTAAAATATGACCAGAATTGCACACAGTATTCAAGGTGCGGTCGAACCATGGATAATAGGAGCAACATCTGGAAAGCAGTGTGTATAAATGCCCGTAGCATGGGAAATAAGATCCCAGATGTTGAGACTTTAATAGAAGAGGCTGACTTGGATTTAGTGGCGGTTACAGAGATATTCATGGAAAACCATTACTGGGATGTAATTATACTGGGCTATACTTTATTCAGGAAGGAAAGGGTAGGAAGAAGGGGAGGTGGTGTGGCACTATGTTGTTGTTGTTAAGTGCCGTCGAGTCGGAATCAACTCATGGCGACCCACATAAGAACATAAGATATGCCATACTGGGTCAGACCAAGGTCCAACAAGCCCAGTATCCTGTTTCCATCAGTGGCCAATCTAGGTCATACATACCTAGCAGTTTCCCCAAAAGACACAGGTTCCGCAATGCTTGCACTGGGTCAAGCATTGATATCCTGGGTCCCTTCTTAATAATGGTTTATGGACCTTTCCTCCAGGAACTTGTCCAAACCTTTTTTAAACCCAGCTACACTAACAGCCTCTACTACATCCTCCGGTAACAAATTCCAGAGTTTGATTACACGTTGAGTGAAGAAATATTTTATTTTATTAGTTTTAAATAGTTTACCCTGTAGCTTCATTGCATGTCCCCTAGTCTCTTTCTATATTCTGATAACATACACAATCGATCTACGTTTACCCGTTCCACTCCGTTCATTAATTTATAGACTTCTATCATATCTCCCCTCAGCCGTCTCTTTTCCAGGTTAAAGAGCCCTAACCTTTATAGCCTTTCTTCATAGGAGTATCCTTCCATCCCCTTTACCATTTTGGTGGCTCTTCTCTGAACCTTTCCTAATAATGCTATATCCTTTTTAAGATACGGCGACCAGAATTGCACACAATATTCAAGGTGCGGTCTCACCATGGAACGATATAGAGGCATTATAATATCCTTTGTTTTATTTTCCATTCCTTTCCGTATGATACCTAGCATTCTATTTGCTCTCTTGGCTGCCGCTGCACACTGGGCCGAGGGTTTTAACATGCTATCCACAATGACGCCTAAATCTTTTTCCTGGGTGGTGGTTCCTAATGTGGAACCTTGCATCGTGTAACCATAGTTTGGGTTGTTCTTCCCTAGGTGCATAACTTTGCACTTGTCCACATTAAATTTCATCTGCCATTTTGATGCCCAGTCTTCCAATTTATCAAGATCCTCTTGCAATTTTCCACAATCCTCTTGGGTTTTAACAACTTTAAATAGTTTTGTGTCATCTGCAAATTTGATAACCTCACTCGTTATTCCACTTCCCAGGTCATTTATGAATATGTCAAAAAGCAGCGGACCCAGCACAGATCCCTGGGGTACACCACTATTCACTTTTCTCCATTGGGAAAATTGGCCATTTAGCCAAACCTCCTGCTTTCTATCTTTTAACCAGTTCTTGATCCACAGTAGTACACTGCCTCCTATCCCATGACTCTTTAGTTTTGCCAAAAGTCTCTGATGAGGGACCTTGTCAAAGGCTTTCTGAAAGTCCAGATACACTATATCAACTGACTCACCTTTGTCCACCTGTTTATTCACACTTTCAAAAAAACATAATAGATTAATAAGACAAGATCTTCTTTGTCTAAAACCATGTTGGCTGTCTCCCATTAGGCCATGACTATCTACATGCTGAGTAATTTTATTCTTTATGATGGTTTCTACCATTTTTCCCGGTACTGACGTGAGGCTCACTGGTCTGTAGTTTCCCGGATCACCCCTGGAACCCTTTTTAAAAATTGGCGTTACATTGGCGATCCTCCAATCTTCAGGTATTACAGATGATTTTAATGAAAATTCACAGATTACTAATAGCAGGTCTGCAATCTCATATTTCAGTTCTTTCAACACCCTTGGATGTATACTATCTGGCCCAGGTGATTTGCTACTCTTCAGTTTATCTAATAGTTGAAATACATCTTCCCGATGTATCGATATTTCCTTCAATTCTTCTGCACCTTTAAATACCACTTCAGTCATGGGTAACATCCCTACATCCTCCTCAGTAAAGACCGAAGCAAAGAATTCATTCAGTCTCTCCGCTATCGCCTTGTCGCCTCTTAGTGCCCCTTTAACTCCTCTATCATCTAATGGACCAACTGACTCTCTCACAGGTTTTTTGCTACAAATGTACTTGAAAAAATCTTTCTTTCGCGTTTTTGCTTCCGCAGCAAGCTTCTTCTCAAATTCTCCCTTTGCCTGCTTTATCAATGCCTTGCATTTGACTTGCCAGTGCTTGTGCTGTTTCCAGGTTTCGTCCTTTGGCTCTTTTTTCCATTTCCTGAAAGATGCTTTTTTGGCAACAACAGCCTCTCTGACCTCCCCTTTAATAACTGGACTTCCTTCCACTTTTCTTAAAGCGTGGAATACAGCTGGTCTGGGCTTCCAAGATAGTATTTTTCAACAACACCTAAGCTTGATGTAAGTCTTTAACCTTTGCAACTGTTCCTTTTAGTTTTTTCTTAACGATTTTCCTCATTTTATCATAGTCTCCCTTTCGAAAGTTAAAAGGTAGTACTGTGGATTTCCTTACTATCCCTTCTCCACTAATTAAATCAAAGGTGATCATGCTATGATCACTATTGCCAAGTGGCCCCAACACCCTTATCTCTTGCACTAGATCTGGTGTTCCACTAAGGACTAGGTCTAATATGGCTTCCCCTCTGGTCGGTTCATGAACCAGCTGCTCCAAGAAGCAGTCATTTATGTCATCTAGGAACTTTATCTCCCTAGCATGTCCTGCCGTGACACTGACCCAGTCGATACCGGGGTAATATAAATCACCCATTATTATTACTGCACTATAACCTTTGTTAGCTTCCTTGATTTCTTTGAGCATTTCATCATCCATTTGTTCATTCTGGCCAGGCGGTCGATAGTACAGCCCCACTGTCATCGCCTTCCCCTTTTTACATGGAATTTCAATCCATAGAGATTCTACAGCAAATTTTGTTTCCTGCAAAACTTTAATCCTTTCTGACTCAATGCCCTCTCTAACATAGAGCGCAACCCCTCCACCAATTTGATCAGCTCTATCATTACGATATAGTTTGTATCCAGGTATCACAGTGTCCCACTGGTTGTCCTCCTTCCACCATGTCTCTGATATCCCAATCATATCTAACCTCTCATTTAGTGCTATATATTCTAACTCTCCCATCTTATTTTTTAGACTTCTAGCATTTGCATACAAGCATTTTAGAGACTGTATTTTATTCATATTATTTTGGCTGTTGGTAGACATGGGTAATTTGGGATCCTTAAGCTCTGTCTGCTCCATAATCGAGGGCATTTGGGCTACTTTACTCTTTTTTGGCGTCCTAGATGTGGCGTATTTAGATTTCAGTAAAATGTTTGACACTGTTCCACACAGGCGACTTATAAACAAACTGAGCACCGTAAGGATGGACCCTAAAGTTACTGAATGGGTTAGAAATTGGTTAAGTGAGAGGCAACCAAGGGTACAGGTAAATGGAGCTCACTCTGAGGATAAGGTTACCAGTGGTGTGCCGCAGGGATCTGTCCTTGGTCTGATTCTGTTTAACATCTTTGTTAATAATATTGTGGAAGGACTGTCGGGTAAGGTTTGCTTGCTTGCAGATGATACCAAAATCTGCAACAGACACACAGGAAGGAGTCAACAACATGAGGAGTGATCTAGCTAAACTTGAAGAATGGTCTAGAATATAGCAGTTGAAATTTAATGCTAAAAAATGCAGGGTCATGCATTTGGGCTGCAAAAATCCAAAGGAGCTGTACAGTGTAGAGGATATAGTGACATAGTATATGACGGCAGATAAAGACCAGTATGGTCCATCTAGTCTCCCCAGCAAAGCATTAAGAGTAGATGGACCATATGGTCCATGTAGGTCATCCCTCCCATGCCTTTGTTTGTGGGTGTACCCATTGCTCCCTGTAGGTCACCCCTATTTGTTGACGTATAAGAGAGAGTTATTTTGATTTTGATTTTATCCTGTTGCTATAATGAGGTACTTCTGTCCACAAAAGAAGAGCGGGACGATCTTAAAGTAGCTAAACAGGTAGAAAAGGTGACTGCAAAGCCAGAAGGAGCTTGGGTGTATAGGGAAAGGAATGGCCAGCAGAAAAAAAGGAGGTGATAATGCCTCTGTATAAGTCTCTGATGCAACCTCATTTGAAGTACTGTGTGCAATTCTGGAGATTGCACCTTCAGAAGGATATGGCCAGATTGGAGTCGGTGCCGAGAGTGGCTACTAAAATGATTAGTGGTCTTCATTATGAAACTTATGAGGACAGACTTAAAGATCTTAATATGTATACTTTAGAGTAAAGGCGGGATAGGGGCGATATAATAGAGATCTTTAAACACCTCCGTGGCATAAATGCACAGGAGGGTCTCTTTCAATTGAAGGCAAGCTCTGCTATGAGGGGACATAGGATGAGAGTGAAAGGGGATAGACTCAGGAGTAATATGCAGAAATATTTCTTTATGGAAAGAGTGGTAGATGCATGGAATAGTCTCTCAGTGGAGGTGGTGGACACAAGGACAGTATCTAAATTTAAAAAAGCATGGGAAAACACAGAGGATCTCTAAAGGTAAAAAGTGGACTGTTGTAGTTGATATGGAAGGGCAGACTAGATAGGCCATGTGATCTTTTTTTGCTGTCATGTTTCTGTTTCTATGCTTGGCCAGTCCTATGGCAGACTGGAAGGAGGTCAGCATAAATTTAAAATGTAGGAAGTCCACAAGGATGTGGGATTTGAGCCAAAGGTGCTCAGCTGAGCAGGCACAGGAACGAGGACAGCCAAAGCTGAGGTACTTTACGCCTCATAGGACCTGAAGTGAGAGGAGCAAGAGCATCCAGAGCAGAGGAGAGCACAGTGTTATAGGAAGATATGGTCTCATCAACAGACTTAGATGACATAATGGAGGAAAGAGATGGTGAAACATCAGTGGAGGGAGATGATGGGTCAATAGCGTGAAGATACCTAAAGATGTTGGAAGAGATTGGGCGAGAGTGAGGTGGGGGGGGGGGGGGGTGATGGTCAGATAAGGGAAGAACTGAGATGCAGAAATTTGAGGGCAAGCAGTTAGAGAAGAAGACAAGGTCAAGGCAGTGGCCTAGCTGGTGAGTACGTGACGCGGGTGCACACGACACCACTTAGTGAGGTGGTGTCAAGTGTACCCACAATAACAGCAACAACTGCAGTTAGCATATGCCCATCATTAACTGAGATGCGCCATCAATGCCCACATTCCATCCCTAACCCATCTTGTCTCTGCCCATTCATACGCTAACCTGCTAGAGTGGGATTTTTAGCACTGGGCCCAGTGCTAACTTTTAGTGCATGTGCTTACCATACACAGATTAGAGTGGTTTAGTAAATATGCCCCTTAGGGAATACTAAATGCATATAGGAGAAACTTTTGTAGTTTGATGAGACCAAAGTGGGCCTCTTTAGTCCCAGTGCTAAGTGATGTGTGTGCTCTAAAGTAAATACAGCCCATCACCCTGCTAACACCATTGATACAGTAGAACATGATAGTGTCTGGAAGGTCATTTAGTACATACAGCTGCTGTCAGAGGGAAACTGTTCTGGACATCAGAGTTGTGACAATCTCAATCTCTGAACTGCCTGGGCCTGGAGAAAAGTACTGCGGGCAATATGGTCAATATTCTCCTCATGTTAGTGCAGTCACTGTCCAGAGAGTACTGCTGCGGATGTTGTGATTGGAAGTCCCTTTAGTACATACAGTTGCTGTTAGAGGGAAACTGCTCTGGACAGCATAGTTGAAGGGATCTCAGTCTCTGAACTGCCTGAGACTGGAGGGAAGTGCTGCAGGCAATATGGCCAGTATTCTCCTCATGTCGGTGCAGTCACTGACTGGAGAGTACTGCTGCAGATGTTGTGACTCACTGGCCTTCATTAAAGTTGCAGCAGTTGTCGGAGGTTCACTGCTCTGGACAGTATAGTTGAAGACTGCTCCGTGTCAATTAATGAGGTAGAAGGGTAAGATGGTCAGTAAGTTCAGAAATTTGAAAGTTTATTGGAATAAAGAAAAATTCAAGGGGGAAAGGCAAAAGATTATTGCCATATCATCCTGCTAGACCTGTCCAGAGAAGTGGGTTGTGTTCCCCTGCCGGCATATTGGTGGAGACTAAGAACCAATGAAAAGCTCAGGTTTCAATGACATCACTCTCATGCCTCTAGTTGACTCAGCCACCAGAGGTCTCTCAGTATTTCTTTGTCTCCTATAGATGGTGGATATATTTTCTCCTCTCTGTAGAACATTTTAGGATTGAGAGGAAAATAGATTGATTAAATGCTCGTGAAAGTCCACCCTAAGCCCTAAAAGAGTGGCTCTCTCACTTGAGTGCAATGCTCATGAACGACCACACTGAGCCCTAAAAGGGTGACTCTCTCACTTTAGCATGACATGGAGGCTGCACTAGACTACAGTATTTTTGGTAGCCATAGGAAGATGGAAACTGGTTCAGCTCCATGCCCTTATCATGATAAGGTCCTGTTGACAAGTCACAAATTGGAAGGATCTGGAAGTCTGCAGCAGTCTTGCACAACCTCAGTGCTCCCTCTTTCCTCCTCTGTCCTTCCTGCTCTCTCCCAAAGATTGCAGAAGGTTCTCAGAGGGATCTTCATGCCAACCACTTTACACGATAGTGCTGTAAAAACAAAACCAGCCTGTGAAGCAGTTTCAGGGGAGTACAGCTGAGCCCGACATAGATCCTATGCCTGGGGCTCTCAGAGGTTGAGTACCAAGGCTTGACCCTGTCACTGTCCTTGTTGGGAGGTCCTGGTTCCGTCTCTGAGTGATGCAATTTGGGGTGGACTGTTAGCGACCATTGGTGCTGTTTGTGGGGTTTCCTGCTATTTTCTGCACGTGTTAGTAACGTTTTTGCCTATTGTATACCTGGTGGTCCCAAGGTCCTAACATGCGTTGTGCCCAAGAGGCTCCAACGTGCGCTCCTTCCCTAGCACCGTGTAACATAAACGCACAGTTAAAGCATGCTTGCAAGCCGACATAACCTTAGCATGCGCTGTTTGTGATACTTATCCTACCTCCTTATGTCTTCTTCCAGAAAACATTATCTGACCTGTGACAAGCAAGGACCCTGCCTTTCCTGCATGGCAACTTCTGAGTCGCCCCTTGAGGGCCCGCTTTCCCCTCTCAGCCGGGGGATGTGGTTAGTCCAACCTTACCTGCCTCAGGACAGGAGGTGATGGATGGCGCTATAGGTAAGAATATTCAGCCAACTACATGCTCCGGCAACCATGTTGTGACCTGTTCTTTGTCCTTGATGGGGTCTGTGGTGGTTGTGCCCCCTGGTGTTGGAGTGCCTTCTCTGAGAGGAGAGCTTCTGGATTCCGGCTTGTCCTCTCTGGAATTCTTTTCTTTTTCACATCAGGTTGGGGAGCCCATTGCCAATACTGAACAGCCCTAGTCCATTGGAACTGCAGAAAAGCAGTGTGGTCCAAGGCGAGGGCCAACAGGTTGGCTCTTCTGCATTTCCAACCCGGGGTGGTTCAAGTGTTTTTGGACAATGCCATGGTGGTGGCTTATGCCAATCAGCAAGGCGGCACAAGGTGCACCGGGGTGGCACTGGAGATGGATCTCCTGTTTGCCTGGGTGGAGAAGAATCTCTTAGCCTTATCAGCCCAGCACATTGCTGGGGTGGACAATGTGGAAGCAAACTTCCTTAGCTGGCACTCTGAATCCTGGAGAGTGGGAGTTGAGTCAGTTGGTGTTTCAGTTGATTCTACGCCATTGGGGTCACCTCGAAATGGATCTGATGGCGACCCACTCTAATGCAAAGATTTACTGCTTCTTCAGTTGCCATATGGAGATGGGGTTCGAGAGTGTCAACGTCCTGACCTGGCCTTGGCCAAATCAGCGGCTGCTGTATGTGTTTCCTCAGTGGCCCCTGGTAGGCGTATAGAGTGCCACCTGGCAGGTTTATTTTGGTAGTGCTGGATTGGCCGCAGAGAGCGTGTTTCAGAGACCTGATATGGCTTCTGCAGGCACCTCCTCTTCAGCTGCCTCTATTTCGGGGGCTATTGTGGCAAGCACTGATTGTCCTGGAGGACCAGGCTCCTTTCTTGTTTGTGGCATGGCTCTTGTAAGGAGACTGCTAGAGCATAAGGGCTACTGTCCAGCAGTGATCTCTTCTCTGCTTGGTGCCCAGAGGAGGTCTACCAAGCTAGCATATATAAGAATATGGTGCCTTGAGTGCTGTTGTGGTGGCAGTTGGCAGCAGCCAAGGTGCTCGCCCTATTGGCCTTTCTGCAGGATGGCCTAGGGAAGGGCCTTTCACTTAGTTCCCTGAAAGTCAGATGCCAGCTCTGACCTGTTTCCATGGTCCAGTGGCAGAGAAATCTTTGGCCTTGCACCTGAATGTCTCACGTTTTCTCCAGGGGGGTCTGGCCATCCTCCCCTTTGGTCTGTGATCCCTTCCTGGAATCTGTCTGGTGCTCAAGGTCCTGATTGCGGACCCCTTTCAGCCATTGAAGTGTGCTGCCTTAAAGAGAATGATGCTCAAGACTGTCTTATTGATCATGATTCGTTCTGTAATACGGATCTCCGAGCTGCAGGCTCTGTCTTGCCAAGATTTTTATCTGTATTTTTCAAAGGAGGCTGTTTCCATTCAGTCTGTGCCTTCCTTTTTGCCTAAAGTGATTTCTCCCTTTTATGTCTGCCTTCCCTCCTTCTCTTAGGAGCAGTGTCGAGGGAAGGATAAGGATCTTTGCTTTGTAGATGTCTGGAGGGTGTTTTTCTGGTACTTGGAGATTATGAATGCCATTTGTAAGTCAGACCATATTTTTGTGCTGTTTGCTGGCCCATGCAAATATGAAATGGCAGCCAGGTCAACTATGGGGTGCTAGAGTAAGGTGGTTATTGCCTCGGCGTATCTGTTGTGGAACCAGCCGGTTCTGGAGAGTTTGCACACCTATTCTACCCAAGCACAAGCATTCTCGTGGGTGGAGCGGAGCTTGGTAGCCCCTGCAGACATTTGTCGGGTAGAAATATGGGCATCACTTTCCACTTTTGCAAGTGTTACCACTTGGGTATCTACGCATGGGCGTACGTGGCCTTTGGCACAAGAGTTTTACAAGTTACGGTGTCTTCTTCCCGCCCAGTAGTGTTGTAGCTTTGGTATATCCCACTTGTCTGGACTGTTCTAGCAGGACAATATGGAAAGTGACATTTTACTTACCAATTAATGTCCTTCCCTTGAGTCCTGCTAGACCAGTCCAAGGCCCACCCCTGAAACTGTATTTGCTCTGCTCTTTTGCTGCAGTACTCTTGGGTCCACTGTGGTTTTTCTACTTGACTCTGTAGGTTCATCTTCTATAGATAGCTTTCTGTTTATGCTTTCCTGTACATAGTGTGGTAAGGAGAGCTGTACAGGAGGGATGGAATGGGAAGAAAGTGAGTCCTGTGCCTTTAAAAGCAGAGATCAGCAGAGTTCCCATAGTGACCACAAGCCTCCGAGGCAGACTACAGCTAGTACTAAGCCCCGCCCACTTAGTGACGTTAGAGCTAGGTCGAGCTCTAACAAGTTTCACGTGTGCAGTGTAGGGGTTAAGTGCGAGGTTAAGTGTTATATAAGTGTCAAGGGACTATTTTAAGGGTTAAGGGATTACAATGTTCCTGGTTCATAATCACTCCATGGCTACCATGAATCTCAAAAAATTCTAAAGAACAACAGCCAGGCTGCTGTATCATGTGGGCAACACTTGGGCCAGTACAAGAAGTAACCCAGCACAAAAAAAACCAAATAAGGAAGTATCATGAGCCCAGCAGGTGTAGGTCTGAACTGGAAAGTCCAGACATAGGCCTACAGGGGCAATGTGCAAAGGAGCACGTACACAGGAAACCATAAGCTGGCAATGTATATGCTAGGCCTTAGCCCTGAAGAAAGCAGGTGGCTGAACGACAGTTGGTAAGTATAAGAGAGAGGGGGGCCAAGGGGATTTTGCAACAGGAACTAAGGGGGACAAAAAAGGCAATAATAGGAACTAAGAAGGGAGGGGGGAGAGGACACAGGAGGGATAGATCTGGGGACTGTATGCATAAACAGAAGCAAGGAAAGGTATATATGTAGCAAGCTTTTTATATTCGGGGGAGGGAGATATTCTGGAGATGCCTAGTGCTCAATAGAACTCTCTCTCCCCTGCCTGTATTTGTCCATCAGTTATCTAATAAACAGAGATTTTGATTGCACCTGTACTGACTTTTGGATCTGGACTATACAGGAAATTAGTGATAATTAGTAATCGGTCTTTTGTGAGTAACAGGGCCTCACAGCAGAGAGAAAGGTGTGGTGCCTAAGAAGCACCAGTTTAAAAGTGCTTCAGTGTTTGAAGAAGCAGGAAAGGAGAGAAGCAGAGGCAAGGAGAGAAGCAGAAGCAGCAGCGGAAGGAGAAGAGAAGCAGTGTTTGAAGCTGGAGAATCGGGGGAGACAGAGGAACAGGAACAGGAGGTTTCTGTGACCCAAAGCAGGCAGCAGCAACCAAGGCAGAAACGTGTCTCAAGGTACCTCAGAGAAAGGAAACTGGAGGAGCCCATTCCCAGGTGGGGAAACAGCTCAGGGAAGCAGTTGAGTCCTGGAGGTAAAGGGAATGAGTTGTATGTAATTCCTAACCAGGCTCTGTCTGAAGAAGTAGTCAGAGAGCTAAGGAAGAGTGCCAAACGCTGTGTTAGCCAGAACCCCATGAAGCAAGCTATAGGCAGGCATAAGAAGTATGCCAGTGACTGCCGTGACTCAGCAGTTAGAAGACTGATAAGAGAGAGAGAAACTTCGTTCCTAAAGCCTGTTGCTGCAGAGCAGAGAGAACACTTATTGCTAAAGTTGAATGAGCTACTGCAGGGAGAGAATTACAAGCCTTATGATATCCATTCACAAGAAGACAGCTGTAGTGAATCTACTGAGGAAATGGAAGTAGATTTGTCTGTAAATCAGGGTGAAAGTGATGTTGAAGAAATGCAATGTTCTTATTGCAAGGCAAACGAACTGAACATGTGGTGAGTCTATGCTTATGTGAAGGAATGGTTTGTGAAAGCAATTAGGAGCTTGTTGCTATGAAAGCTTGTTGCTGTGAACTGAGAAAAAGAAAGAAAACTTGCCAGAAGTTTAAAATCAATTGTAACCTGTTTCAATATGCTATTGAAGAAAGAAACTTGCTGGAAGTTTTAAAATCAGTTGTGACTTCTTTCCTATGGAAGCGGTACAAGAATGGAAGCTTGTTGAAAGTTAAAATCATTTCCTAATATGGTCAACAGCCTTAGCTTCAGAAGGTGGTTACTGAAGTGAAGCTAATAGTTGACGTTGTAAAGGAGAAAATTCCTGTATATTTCTGTTAAGCCTGTTTGGACTTTATTTCCTTTGCCTTTGGAGAATTATCCTATTTGTGTTAGTGCAACGAATTTTGATGTTGAGGGGAAATCCCGAAAATAAATTTTCTCTGTTTTTGCCTAACCAACCGTGTGGTCACACTGCTTGCTCAAAGAATATCTGAACTACATCTCCCAGCAGCCCATGCTGGCAGCCATATTAGTAAACAGTATTCAAAAAGAGCAATTAGGCGAGCCCTCCTGCTCTCAGGCCACCGGCCCGGGCAGGAGGACGCGACAATAGTTCTCGACTATTGATTACTCCTTGTTGCCCATGATTGAGGTTGTGTGAGGCTTGCTGTGTTTTCTCCCATATGCTTTGGGACAAGTACTGAGGGAGCTCTGGTGGCCGAAGCAAATAGAAACATGAGAGTGATGTCATAGAAACCTGGGCTTTTCATTGGTGCTTTGTCTCCACCAATCTGCCAGTTTGGGAACACAACCCACTTCTCTGGATTGGTCTAGCAGGACTCAAGAAAATGACATTAACTGGTAGGTAAAATGTCACCTTATTAAACCATTAAAAGGAAAATAAACATTGAAATAAAAGATGAAAAGAGACTGAGGAGAGGAGCAATGGTCACACTAGAGAGGGGAACCTTGCACATTCCCATAGAGTCTTTCTAGATTCTGCTGAGTGAGGAGAGAGCAGCTCTGAACAAGAGGCCAAAAGGGATGACATCACCCATATGTGTGACCGATTTATCCTGTTTGTCTATGGAAAAACTAAGCTGTGCTAAGGTTTTGCAGGTATCACACATTGAGAAATCAATGTGCAGTACATCTTGTTGGGGTTCTATACAGCATGTCCTCAGCAGATACCGCCCTGATTCAAACCCTAACGTGCGGCAGCAGCATTCGCATTACTGTATTTAAGGTGGCATTAAGTGCACCCGCACTAACTGCAGCATTAAGGAAGAATGAGTGTTACAAACCCTCATGCTAATCGCAATGAACAATCACATGCACTGTCCGACCCCCCCCCCCCCCCACCCATTTCCCTCTCCGATTTATGCTAAGCATATAGCACAGAATTAACCATGTGCTGTCTGTTTTGTATTTGCACTGCTGGTATGGCTCCATGCATGCTCAAGTGTACATTATTTAACGCAGCTTAGTAAACATGCCTCTTATATTCCATCCATCTCTAAACTCTCTTTGTGGATTACAAAACACATGTGCCATAATGAACCAATAAAAACCCCCCAAAATATTGAAACACGGGATGTGAAAACCTATGCAAGCAAGATGTTTTGGGTCCAGTTTTCAAAAAGGCTGACATCAAATGCCATGACGGTCAACTGTGGTGCTTAACTAGCGGCAGAATAGTCAGAGGCAGTATCCAGATTGTAGCAGCTGCTGAATATCTGGGTTGAGGGCTGCTATCTGGATACTTGCATACAGTATCTGGATAGTGGTGCGTTTCATCCAGCACTTATCCAGATTCCAGTTTAGGACAGCTTTACACATGGCTTAAATTATCTGGATGGTGCCAACTGAAAATCATGCTATTCGGATAACGTCCACACTTCTCCGTATAGCACTGATTCCACCCTTGCTCTGCCCCTGGACTTCCCCTGCACTAACCAGATAGTGCTGGGGGTAGTCTGTGAAGATATTCAGCGACACTATCCGGATAGGTCTGCTAAATATCACAGTCAGCACCCTTATCTGGATGGACGCCCACTGGTCATCTGGCTAAAGGTTTTAAAGATCAGCATGTTGGTGTCTTATTCTTAATTACTTTTTGGATATATCTCTAATTGTTCTCACTCACATTGAAAGTGTAACGTATATTGTGCAGATCGGTGAAAAAACCTCTTACTTTAATGCATTTTTAATTGTATTTTGTAGCCAGCAGATTACGAAAAATGTAAAGGGTGAGAAGACTTTTACAAGTCACTATACATCAGCTTTTGCTGCATGGGTATTTAATTTGCTCAAGGTCATGAAGACATTGTCAAAGCAGATTTGAACTCAGGCGTTCCTGCCTCATAGTCCTCGGCAATAACAACTTAGCACATTCTAAGCATGTGCTGTCCAGAATATGGCATATAATAAATATATCTGTAAATTTATGTGTGCGAGTAAAATAACTGCCAAGCCCATAGCTTTATGCACAAACCTTCCTCCACTCCTGCCGCGCATCAGCATTGTCCTTCTTACCCCTTCCCAAGATTCACTGACTGCATGCTATTGATTTAATAGCCCCGCAGCCATTAGTGATGTTGTGTTTCTGCATCTGCCCTTTATGTCTCTCTCCTGGCCTATGCATGCTGCCGGTGGAACACAGGGAACTACTTTCCAGGGCTATGGGAAGATATTTCCTGCTTGTTCTTTGGATTTGTTGATTCTCCTCTGGGGTCCCCTTTCACGTTGCAGGTAATGAGAAGTGACTTTTAATGAATTGCAAAACGAGCATAAATCAGCATAAATTGGCTGAAAGATGAAGGTTGAAGGCATACAGACATCTGCATTTTTCTCCTGTGCAGCTGCAAAAGGAGATAATTTCCTACCCTTTGACTTTTCCTATTTATTAGGTACAAGAGTGAATTGCTAGGATTTGTACCTGATTTTGAACATTTGGGTGGTCTGTGGATGATCCATTAACTGAACAACTTTTGGAGACATTACTGGGAAGAAGGGTCTCCATAGCAACACACCGTTCTCAGGCTACCCTTTCATTGCCCTTTTCCAATACTAAGGCCAATGAATCTAGCTGTAGATTTTGCAAAGTCAGTTGTGACAAATCTACGGCCATTCACAGCATTTTATTGGTCAGCATTGTTTGTCATCTCAGCATGGTCATATTCTGAGTATAAAATAACAAAACTTTGGCTATCAGGTTTTGGAAAATAAATAAATATGCCACAGAAATAGAATATTTGTAATATAGGACACAGTGGTACCACTGAATGGTCACCTTGCTACTACTGAGATGGAGGATCTAAACAGCAACAATTACATAGAAATCAAGATTCATTATATGAGGAAAATCTGTAGTACATTTCTAATGGTCATACCAGTCCTAGAGAAAACGGGAGTTTAGGAGGTTGTGATACATTTTAAAAGGCCAACAAAAATGATGGCATAGCTCATGATGTGGAGACCACACAGGTCCCAATCATCAAATCTAAAAAAAGAAACATGTGGTCTCAGAAACCTGTGGACTAAATTATATTTTATTGGTCCATTAAAAGATATCAGACTCTACTAGGATTCCATAAAGAAAATCTAGGAAGTGTAAATATGCTTGCCATGGAAAAACAGAGTGTAAGGATGTGTTCAGTCTTCTGAGAGGGGACCATACATGACTGATATGATAACAACATAAGAGATGCCATACTAGGTCAGACCAAAGATCCATCAAGGCAGTATCCTGTTTCCAACAGTGGCCAATCCAGGTCACAAATACCTGTCAGGTTCCTAAAAAAATACACAGATTCCATGCTGCTTATCCTGCGGTAAGCAATGGATTTCCCCAGTCCTCTTTAATGATGGTTTATGGACTTTTCCTCCAGGAACTTGTCCAAACCTATTTTAAACCCAGCTACACTAACAGCTTCTAATACATTTTCCGGTAACGAATTCCAAAGTTTCATTATGCATTGAGTGAAATAATATTTTCTCCTATTAGTCTTAAATGGGCTATATTGTGTGTCCCCTAGTCTTTCTACTTTTTGAAGCAGTAAAAAAACAACCTACGTTTACCTGTTCCACTCCATTCATTATGTTATATATCTCTATCATATTTTCCCTCAGCCATCTTTTTGCCAAGTTGAAAAGCCCTAATCTTAAGCCTTTCATCGCAGGGGTATCCTACCATCCCCTTTATAATCTTGGTGTCTCTTTTCTGAACCTTTTCTAGTTCTGCTATATCCTTTTTTAAGATATGGCAACCAGAACTGCACACAATATTCAAGGTGTGGTCGCACCATGGATATAGGGGCATTATATCCTTTGTTTTATTCTCCATTCCTTTCCTTATGAGTCTTAGCATTTTATTTCCTTTCTTTGCTGCCGCTGCACACTGAGCAGAGGGTTTCAATGATGACGCCCAAATCCTTTTCCTGGATGGTGGTTCCTAATGTGGAATTTTGCATTGTGTAACCATAGTTTGCGTTGTTCTTCCCTAAGAGCATAACTTTGCACTTGTCCACATTAAATGTCATCTTACATTTGGATGCCCAGTCTTCCAATTTATCAAGATCCTCTTGCAATTTTTCACAATCCAATTGTGTTTTAACAATTTTGAATAATTTTGTATCATCTGCAAATTTGATCACCTCACTCGTTATTCCCATTTCCAGGTAATTTATGAATGCGTTAAATAGTCGCGGGCCCAACACAGATCCCTGAGGTATTCCACTATTCACCTTTCTCTATTGAGAAAATTGTCCATTTAGCCCTATTCTCTGTTTTCTATCTTTTAACCAGTTCCTGATCCTCAATAGTGCACTGCCTCCTATCCTGTGACTTTTTAATTTTGTCAAGAGTCTCTCATGAGGGATAGCCAGATTAATATGAAGAAAATATAGTCTCTAAAATGCTTGTATGCAAATGCTAGAAGTCTAAAAAATAAGATGGGAGAGTTAGAATATATAGCACAAAATGAGAGGTTAGATATGATTGATATCTCAGAGACATGGTGGAAGGAGAACAACCAGTGGGACACTATGATACCTGGGTATAAACTATATTGTAATGATAGAGTTGATCAAATTGGTGGAGGGGTTGCGCTCTATGTTAGAGAGGGCATTGAGTCACAAAGGATTAAAGTTTTACAGGAAACAAAGTTTGCTGTAAAATCTCTATGTATTGAAAATCCATGTAAAAAAGGGGAAAGAGATGGCAGTGGGGGTGTACTATCGACCTTCTGGCCAGAATGAACAAATGGATGATGAAATACTCAAAGAAATCAAGGAAGCTAACAAAAGTTACAGCACAGTAATAATAATGGGTGATTTCAACTACCCCAGTATTGACTGGGTCAGTGTCATGGCAGGACATGGTAGGGAGATAAAGTTTCTAGATGAAATAAATGACTGCTTCTTGGAGCAGCTGGTTCATGAACCGACCAGAGGGTAAGCCATATTAGACCTAGCCCTTAGTGGAACACCAGATCTAGTGCAAGAGATAAGAGTGTTGGGGCCACTTGGCAATAGTGATCATAGCATGATTGCATTTGATTTAATTAATGGAGGAGGGATGGTAAGGAAATCCACAATACTACCTTTTAACTTTCAAAAATGATAAAATGAGGAACATAGTTAAGAGATAACCAAAAGGAGCAGTTGCAAAGGTTAAAGACTTACATCAAGCTTGGGTGTTGTTTAAAAATACTATCTCGGAAGCACAGACCAGCTGTATTCCACGCTTTAAGAAGTCCAAAAAACTGCCAGCATGGTTTAAAGGTGAGGTCAGAGAGGCTGTTGTTGCCCCCAAAAAAAGCATCTTTCAGGAAATGGAAAAAAGAGCCAAATGACGAAAACTGGAAACAGCACAAGCACTGGCAAGTTAGATGCAAGGCATTGATAAGGCAGGCAAAGAGAGAATTTGAGAAGAAGCTTGCTGTTGAAACAAAAATGTGTAATAAAGACTTTTTCAAGTACATTCGTAGCAAAAAACCTGTGAGAGAGTCTGTTAGACCATTACATGATAGAGGGGTAAAAGGGGCACTAAGAAGGGACAAGGCCATAGCGGAGAGACTGAATGAAATCTTTGCTTTGGTTTTTACTGAGGAAGATGTAGGAATGTTACCCATGTCTGAAATGGTATTTAAAGGAGATGCTGCGGAAGAATTGAAAGAAATATCGATACGCCAGGAAGATGTACTATAACTATTTGATAAACTGAAGAGTAGGCAATCACTTGGACCAGATGGTATACATCCAAGGGTGTTGAAAGAACTAAAATATGAGATTGCAGACTGCTATTTGTAATCTGTGAGCTATCATTAAAATCAACTGTAATACCTGAAGATTGGAGTATCGCCAATGTAATGCCAATTTTTAAAAAGGGTACCGGGGGTGATCCGGGAAACTACAGACTGGTGAGCCTGACATAAGTACCAGGAAAAATGGTAGAAGCCATCATAAAGAACAAAATTACTGAACATGTAGATAATCATGACTTATTGGGAGACAGCCAACATGGAAGCCAAGGAAGGTCTTGTCTCACTAATCTGTTATGTTTTTTTGAAGGTGTGAATAAACAGGTAGACAAAGGTGAGTCAGTTGATATAGTGCAGAGGTTCCCAACTCCAGTCCTGGAGGGCCAAACACCATTCAAGTTGTCAGGCTGTCCCTAATGAATATGCATGAGATACATTTGAATACAATGGGGGCAGTGCATGCAGATGCATCTCATGCATATTTATTAGGGACAGCCCGAAAACCTGAATGGTGTTTGGCCCTCCAGGACTGGAGTTGGGAACCTCTGATATAGTGTATCTGGACTTTCAGAAAGCTTTTGACAAGGTCCCTTATCAGAGACTTTTGACAAAACTAAAAAGTCATGGGATAGGAGACAGTGTGCTTTTGTGGATCAGGAACTGGTTAAAAGATAGAAAGCAGAGGGTAGGGCTAAATGGACAATTTTCCCAGTGGAGAAAGGTGAATAGTGGAGAACCCCAGGGATCTGTGCTGGGTCTGCTGCTTTTTAACATATTCATAAATAACCTGGAAATGGGAATAACGAGTGAGGTTATCAAATTTGCAGATGAGACAAAACTATTTAAAGTTGTTAAAAACCATGAGGATTGTGGAAAATTGCAAGAGGATCTTGATAAATTGGAAGACTGGGTATCCAAATGGCAGATGAAATTTAATGTGGACAAGTGCAAAGTTATGCACCTACGAAAGAACAACCCAAACTATGGTTACACGATGCAAAGTTCCACATTAAGAACCACCACCCAGGAAAAAGATTTAGGTGTCATCGTGGATAACATGTTAAAACCCTCCACCCAGTGTGCAGCAGCAGCCAAGAGAGCAAATAGAATGCTAGGTATCATAAGGAAAGGAATGGAAAATAAAACAAAGGATATTATAATGCCTCTGTATCTTTCCATGGTATGACCGCACCTTGAATATTGTGTGCAATTCTGGTCACCATATCTTAAAAAGGATATGGAAGGACAGACTAGATAGGCCATGTGGTCTCTTTTTCTCTTCATATTTCTATGTTTCTATATAGCATTATTAGAAAAGGTACAGAGAAGAGCCACCAAAATGGTAAAGGGGATGGAAGGCTTACCCCTATGAAAAGAGGCTAAAAAGGTAAGGGCTCTTCAACCTGGAAAAGAGACGGCTGAGGGGAGATATGACAGAGGTCTATAAATTAATGAATGGATTGGAACTGGTAAACGTAGATCGATTGTTTACATCATCAGAATATAGAAAGACTAGGGGACATGCAATGAAGCTGCAGGGTAACCTATTTAAGACTAATTGCCTATGTTCCCTGTGAGTATTAGCGTATGTGTCTCATATCCCCTCGTGTTAAATGTATCCCCCAATTGACCTCTTTGACCCGGTGAAAAGCGGGATATAAATGCAGCTAAATAAATAATAAGAGAAAATATGTTTTCACTTAACGTGTAATCAAACTCTGGAATTTGTTACTGGAGGATGTAGTAAAAGCTGTTAGTGTAGCTGGGTTTAAAAAAGGTTTGGACAAGTTCCTGGAGGAAAGGTCCATAAATCATTATTAAAAGGGACCCAGGATATCACTGCTTGACCCAATACAAGCATTGTGGAACCTGTGTCTTTTCGGAAAACTGCTAGGTACTTATGACCTAGATTGGCCACTGTTGGAAACAGGATACTGGGCTTGATGGACCTTGGTCTGACCCAGTATGGCATATCTTATGTTTTTACCTTGTTGAAAGTCTTCTGAAAATCCAGATACATATATCAACCAACTCACCTTTATCTACCTATTTATTCACATCTTCAAAAATGTAAGAGATTAGTGAAACAATACTTTCCTTCACTAAATCCATGTTGACTTTCTACCATTAAGCCATGGCTATTTACTGTACATGTTCAGTAGTTTTGTTTTTTATAATGTTTTCTACCATTTTGCCCAGTACAGGTGTCAAACTCACCAGTCTGTAGTTTCCCGGATCACCTCTGGAACCCTTTCTAAAACTGACGCTACCCTGGTTGCTCTCCAATCCTCAGATACTACAGATGATTTTAATGATAGTTCACAGATTACTAAAAGTAGGTCAGCAATCTCATATTTCAGTCCATTTAATACTCTAGAATGTATGCCATCTGATCAGGTGATTTGCTGCCCTTTAGTTTATCAAATAATTGTATTACATCGTCCCAATTTATCGAGATTTGTTTTAGTTCCTGTGATATATCACTTTTAAATATCATTTCTGGCATTGGTAAGTTTTCTGCAACTTCTTTATTAAAGACTGAAGCAAAGAATTTATTCAGCCTCTTTGCTATGGCCTTGTTCTCTCTTAGTGACTGTGGTAGTGTGGCGTGCAGTGGGAAGGTGTTTTCTGTTAAAACACCAAACAGACAGCAGTTCAGGGAAAACAAAACATGTTTTTATTCAGACCCAGTTTGTTAAACTTTCACAAAACTGGTTTCCTGGCCCTTCCTCCTGCCTAGTTCAAGTTCTTTCCTTGCCCTGTTAAAGTTCCTATCTTTGTATGGCTTGCCTTGAAAGAACCCGTGGCTCCACGGGCCTCTCGCCCCTCCTGCAGCCTGCTGAGATTTTAACCTTTTCCTATGAGCCACACCCTCCCAGCCCTGAACTCTGGGCTACCAGCTCTCTTAAAAAGGCCTTTTGATAATCCCTCTGGAGAAGGATGGGCAACACTCTATAGACCCCATCATACGTCATCCCCCTCAGCTCAAACATGCCCCGTTGAATGTCTGCCTCACCAGGGATCTTCACCTAGGAAAGGAAGTCTGCATTCAGATGAGTCCAGCCATTTCTATAGTGGACCTGGACCTGGATCACGAATGCAGCTGAGAATGGAAGAGCTTGCTTTTGGGTCTAGCTTCTCCCACGGGCAGGCTTGGTCAACTCTTCTGCACTTGTCATCTTACTTGGGCGGGGGGCAAGCTAGCGATGGTGCCTTCCCGATATTGGCACCCTCCCCTGTGGCGCTTACCCGGCTTACCAGGTAGCGCTGGCCTTGTCTGAATGGCAGCAAAGAACAGAGCATTCAAAGATAAACAATACTACTACTACTACTTATCATTTGTATAGCTCTACAAGGCATACGCAGAGTTGTAAAGAGACAGTTCCTGCTCATAAGAGCTTACAATCTAGTCAAGGCAGGGAGCACAACTAGGTACTAGGATATATCTAGGGGAATGGTAAGGAAACACATAGGAGGTGAACAGGAGACTAGGGGGATTAGGATCTAAAGGCTGATTCAACAGGCAAAAAGGCCAGCCTTACCCATGTAAAACCACCATAACCATGTAAACCACATATTCAACAAGGCGGTTTGAATCGTCAAGGCCCAGCTACCTGCACAGCGCTAGACATCGAAGCCTGGGGGTGGAACGGGAGCGTTACCCATGTAAAACCACCATAACCATGTAAACCACATATTCAACAAGGCGGCTTGAATCATCGAGGCCCAGCTACCTGCACAGCGCTAGACATCGAAGCCTGGGGGTGGAACAGGTGCATGTCGTGGAGAAACCAGATTTTGTAAAGCAGATTTCCGAAACCTGTGTGCACCTACATTGGATGTCACTAACTGTGTAGCCTTAAGTGACGGCTCCCGTGAACCCGTGTAGTGGCAGAACAGTGCACAGCAGAGCAAGGAGTATGTGAGCAGGCCTGCACCCAAACCATGCAGAGGTAAAGCGCCACCGGACAGGCAGAGACGCCACATGGTGATCCAGAGGTGGAGACACACTTGAATCCTCCGCTGTGCCCGGGCATGGCAACAGGCAGTGCACACCAAGTAGCAGGCAGTGGCCCAGCACCCGAGAGGCAGGTACCGTGTACACAGGCCCAGGGTGAACTACCTGCAACTGACAGAGGAGGAGGTTTACCAGAGATACAAACTGGATGGGGCAATGATAACAGAGCTGTGCAGCATACTCAGAATGGACCTGGAGCCCTCTCCATTCAGAAGCCAGGCCCTGCCGATGGCCATGATGGTGACCACTGCCCTGAGATTCCTTGCAACAAGCAGGTTCCAGCATGTGCTAGGGGAAACTGTTGGAATCACGCAGCCCACTGCCAGCGACTGAATCGGAACATTACCATGGCCCTGCTGCGGAGGATGCGCCACCTCATAGCCCTCCTCCGGACACAGCAGAAGCGGCAGGAGACCATGCAGGCATTCTACAGTTTTGCTAGGCTCCCATCGGTGCTTGGATGTATAGACTCACCCACATTGCACTGCAGACACCATGGCTGGAGCAGAGGGCATACCGGAACAGGCATGGATACACATCAAAGAACATGCAGGTCATTGTGGATGCCAACATGGACTTCATTATCGTGTGTGCCTGCTATGCAGGGTCCTGCCATGATGCATTTGTCCTCGCCCAGTCCACCCTGGGACAGGCAGCAGCCAGGGTCAGCTTGGAGATGCATGGCTGCTAGGTGAGTGAGCACATGTGTGAGCCCCAGGACAGGCCTAGAATGGACACCTGCTGCAGTTTGCTGCTATGGGTACTGCAAACAGGTGGTGATAGATGTGTTTGGTATGTATCGCAACAGATGATCACCACTGCACGCTGTCCATAGCAGCCCATAAACTATACCCAATGCATGTCCCAATGCACATGCTCACAGCTCACATTGCCCCCTGTGAACTTGGCTGCTGACCCCAGTGTACCACCCCACGAGCCGGCAGGAGGAGCGGTACAATAGCACCCAGCTGCAGACAAGGGCGGTTGTGGAGAGTGCAATTGGGGTGCTGAAGAGTTGATTCTGGTGCCTCGACAGGAGCAGTGGACAACTCCTCTACAGCCCAGAAAGGGTATGCCAGATATTTGCTGCATGCTGCATACTCCACAAACTGGCACGGATGCATGGAGTGCCAGACCCAGACCCAGAGCTAGCAGATGTAGAGAAGTGGGAGGCCGCAGAGGCAGCAGATGGTGATGGTGCAGAATCCAGGAGCCAGAAGTAGGACAGGGCATTGTCCCACTGTGTGCGGATGATACATGACAGCTTCTGAGGTGACAGCCTCGCACCAGCACCAGGGTTGGACATACACAATCACCAATTATGTACTCTGTACCATGCAATGTGCGCAGAGTGCTACAATAAAGTGCCCATTACCATCCATTAAGTTCAGAGATTTTATTTCCCCCGCATGATTCCCCTGCCCCAGAGCTCCCAGCTGGCCATGGGTGCTTGCTATCATGTGTGCTGCGACACAGCAGAACATTGTCGAAGGACATGCTGGCAGTGTCACCACCCTCCCCAGAAGGGTGGGCTGAAGGACATGGCTCAGGGCTAGCAGGTGGCTGTGCTGTTGCACTGGCAGCCCCAGCACCCACCCCCTGTTCCTGCATGAGGCCCACCAAACAGCACAGGGAGCCAGTGATAGATGCCTGGTAAGCTTCCATCTCCTGCATCAGCCGCAGGTGCCCCTCCATTGGCACTCCACACGCAGTCTATGGTCATGCCACTCCTCATGCTCGGCATCCCTGGTTTGTTCTGCAGGTTGCAGGTCCTTCCAGATACCCTGCGCTCGGACAGTATGCCGTCAGTTTCCATCACCAGGCGCGCACCCTCCTGTAGTAGCTCCTGGTCCAGATTATTGCCCCCTGAACCCACTGGCTCCTCCAGGATGGCAAACTGTAGCTTGGCAAGTGGTGTGTCATCTGCAGCTGGTCCTCCAATACTGGCAGTTACACTGGTCTGCCCCTCCACCCTAGGTGGCGAACACAACAGCTCTTCTGCACTGACCTTCGCAGTAGGTCATTCTGCTTTACTGGCTGGCACACCGGCATTGAAGGCTGTACTGCACCCTAGCTGAGCACTGACATCCTTCATGCTAGGCACTGAGGTTCCTCCCGGTGCATCAGTCCCAGGCTGGGATGGCAGTGTCCCTGGCAATTCTGTGGGAGAGCAAAGGTGACAGAGGTTAATGACATGGCATGCTGGCACAGCCTATGAAGTGGCACCTGGTGCACTACAGAACCAGCAGGTGGTGCATGGCCCACACTGTACCCACCCCATGCAACACCCACAGTCCTATAGACAGACAGACAGACAGACAGGCAGGCATGGTCTGGGTGGACAGAGTTGCGGTGGAGACACATACAAGTTATATGGCTGTCACGGTCACACCCAGGCTATGGGGCACCCCTACTCATCCCCCTGTGTGCCTGAGGTGGAGCTGTCGAAGCCCGGAACTTCTGAGACGGCAACCTCCTCCACATACTGCAGCACCTACTCCTCAAGTGGGGTGAGGCTGTGCTTCTGTGCAGGTGGCAGCCTGTTGTTTCTGGCCCTCTTCTCCTTTGCTGCCTGACAGACCATGCACCACTTTTTCTTGAGGTTCTCCACGTCTCAGTTGTGGTGGTGTACCGCATTGACCCTGTTCACAATGACATGCCACACTGACTGCTGGGTGCTGGCATCCTCAGCCATGAAGAGGGTGGTGTGCTGCTGTAGGATGAGCCCCAGAGCCATAGCTGTCTCAGCTGTAATGAAGTTCACCTTCCTCATGTGCTTTGCTGGTGCCTTGTCGGTCATTCTGAAGAAACAACTTGCTAAGGCAGCATTTGCTTACCTGCGTAAGTTCTCTTATACATCTGCATGTAGAGTACGCAGCGGGGCCATGCTCCATCCAAAGGCATATCTGATACATGCATAGGTCCCTGGGTGCTGATGTTTCAAATATCTGCATGACAATTCGCCATTATGCGAGTGGCCTAGTGGTTGGGGCAAGTTACCTCAGGCCAGAAGGTTGGAGGTTCAAATCCCACTAGAGGACAGCAACCTTGGGCCAGAAGGACTGGGGTTTCTAGTCCCAAAGGTGCACCATGTGGTCTTGGGCAAGCCACTTAACCTTCCATTGCCCATGTTCCCTGTAAGTATTAGTGTATGTGTCTCATATCCCCTCGTGTTTTATTTATTTACATTCTCTTATATACCGCACTATTCGGCATCAGCGCGGTTCACATAGAACAAAAAGTCTCAGTACAATAACATGCATGAGTTTACAGATAACAAGGGAAGGAACTTGGATAACAGGGGAAACTATTTACAGTTTATTTACAGATATAATACTACAGCATGGCTACAAGTTATTAGGAACAGGTGCTAATAATATGTTCAATAAACAAAGCGATTCGTCCTATTTCTGTTATTGAGATACCATGGAACTGAATAGCTGGGAGGAATCACTGAAGTCGATGGGTGTAAATGGCTCAATAAGATGTTTGTTAAAGAGGTGGAATTTGAGGGCTTTCCTGAATTGTGTTAAGCTGTCAATGGCCCGTATGCCAGGAGGTAGTGTATTCCAGCACCTAGGGGCACAGAGGGTAAAGGCTCTATTGGCTGTGGAAGAAGAGCAGCTTGTAAGGGCCTTTGGGAGTTTTAAGGAGTTGATGGCTGATGATCTTCTTGCTCTGTTTGGTGAAGTGGTATGGATAAGGTCAGATAAGGAAGGAGCAGAGAGCTTATTGAGGGCTTTGAACGTGAGAAGTAGCGTTTTGAAGATAATTCTGGCCTGAACGGGTAGCCAATGTAATTGAATCAGCAAAGGAGTAACATGGTCAGTCCTGGCAGCCCCCTGGAGTATCCTTGCTGCGGCATTCATAGCCAGCTGTAATGGGTTTAAAGTGGATTGAGGAAGACCTTGGAGAATGACATTGGCGTAATCGAAGTGTGGTATTATCAGTGCCTGGTATATAGTCCTGAAATCTTTTGGTTCTAGCATGGAGCGTAGGTGTCTCAGGGAACGGATCTTGTAATATATTGTTCTGACTGTGTTTCCTATGTGGGACTTCATATCCAGGCGTTGATCCAGAGTGACACCTAGGTAGCGTATTGAGGGTTTGGATTGCAGTTCTGCTTCCTTAGTTCTGATAGATTGTGGTGGGGTGAAGTTGGGGTTCCTTGTGATAAAGAGAACTTCAGTTTTCTTATGTTGAATACAAAGGTTTTGAGAGAGCAACCACTCAGAAACTGCGTTAAAGCAGTTTATTAGGGGGGAGAGATCCAAGCGATCAGTGGAGATGGGAGTGTAAAGTAGAACATCATCGGCATACAGCATACAGTCGACATTAAATGACCGTATGATCTTACAGATTGGTTGCATGTAGACGTTAAATAGAAGGGCAGAGAGTGAAGAACCTTGAGGGACTCCCTGATCTAGGCGGAAGGGTTCTGAGGTTCTGCCTCCTGAGCGGACATGCTGCCATCTTCCGGATAAGTAGGACCTGCACCATTCAAGCGCTGTTCCAGTGATGCCCTTCTCAGTTAGCCTCATTAAGAGGAGATCATGATTCACTGAATCAAACGCTGCTGCGATGTCCAGAAAGATGAGGGCAAATCCTTGGCGGATGTTGTCTATGCCAGTGATTATCTTGCTGAGGAGTATGGTGAGGAGAGTTTCGACTCCGTGATATTCCCTGGAGCCATGTTGGCAGGGGTCAAGCGGAGCAGTGGTGTCAATATGGTCCTGTAACTGTCGTTGGACCTCCTTTTCGATGATCTTAGCAAGTAGAGGTATGCTAGAGATAGGCCTATAGGACTCGACCTTTAGGGGGTCGAGTTTGCAGTTTTTCAACAGGGGTCTAATTGAAGTGTGTTTAAGGGCTGAAGGGAAAGATCCTGTTGAAAAGGAGAGGTTCATTATGGAGGCAATAACTGGGCTGAAGTGGCTGCGGAGCTCCTTGATCCAGAAGGCAGGGCATGGATCAGACTGAGATGTGGTGATGTTGAGTGCAGTAATAGTGTCTTCGATTCCTTTCTTAGAAGGAATAGAGAATGTAGAAAGAGCTCCAGGGGTGACCCGCCCAAGGGTGGTAGTTGTTGTAGTGGTTCTGTTAATAAGGCACATCTTAGATTGTAAGTGTGCTGCAAAATCTTGAGGGTGTATTTCAACTTGCGGCCCGGAGGATGGTTCCTTAGATAGGGACTTAACTAGGTCAAAAAGGTCGTGTGGCTTATTGAGTGATCTCATCAAGGTGTCCGAGTGGTGTCGTTTCATTGCCTCAGAAATTGCCTTACGGTGAGCAGCTAGGTGGTTATTGAATGCTGTCAGGTCCACCATAGCATGGGAGCGGCGCCAGCGTTTTTCAAGTTTACGTAATAGGATGAGGGAATCTCTAAGGTCCGCAGTGTACCAGGGGGCATTCACTCTTTTCCTTGAATACTTTTTTGCTGGGGGACGCACGGCAATAGCACTGAGACTATTGTTCCAGAGAGAGATTAGGTCCTCAAGATCTGTAATAGTGGTATTTATGAGTTGCTGAGTTTCCTCGATGATGAGCTCTTTGTTAAATGGCTTAAAAGATCTAGTGGTTGGTCTTGCTGCGTTAGCTGGCATCTTGAAGATTTTGGAGAAGGTTTTGCTAGAAGGAATCTGAAGGATGATCAATTTGTGATCGGACCAGGGAACAGGGGTAATGGATGTAATAGGATCAAGAGATGTATTAAGGGATGACTGTGGGGCGAATATCAGATCTAGGGTGTTGCCTTTAGTGTGCGTGGGGGCTTTCACTAGTTGCGTGAAGCCGAGGTTTTCAAGGGCTTCTAGGAATGGGACCGCTTGATTATCTTGTAAAGTTGCTAGGTTGAAGTCACCTAGGATCCACATTGGGGAATGTGGGCTATGGGAGTTGGAGGCGAGCTCGATGATAGAGGCGAGCTCATCCGGTGACGTGGAGGGAGCTCTGTAGAGCAAGCTGATGGAGCAGCGTCTATTGGAGATGGTAATGGTTTCCATGTGACTTGTGCTGGTGGAGTGCTTCGTCTGGAACTGGAGGTCTGATCTAGAGAGGATGAGGACACCACCACCTCTTTTATCTTGCCTGTGACTGGTATGTACTGTAAATCTTGGTGGGAGGAGCTGGTTGATTATGACGTTGTCTTCCTCGGATAACCAAGTCTCTGTGACCAAGAGTAGGTCAAGGTCATGAGTGGAAATTAAGTCAGTGACAGCTGGCCATTTCTTCCGGATGGAGCGTGCATTGATGAGAGCACATTTGAGGCTGTCAGGGTAAGTTTTGTCAGATTGTTTGCTTCTGTTGAGATGTTGAGGGGTAATATGGAGGAGATGAGGGTGGCGAGGGCGTGTATCCCAGTGTAGGTTGCTGTGGGATGTACCAGACCATCTCCTTCCGTGGCTCTGCAGTATTGGGATTTGTTTGATGGATGAGGTTAAGGCTAGAGAGCAGGAGAACCAGTTAGTAAGGATGATGTAGCATCCAAGGATGGTGGTAATGAGGGGACCCATCTTTGTAAGAATGGGATAAATGTGTTAGGGAAATAAGGGTGGACAGCAGGTGAGTATTGTCAATTGGTGCACAAGAAGACTACCTAGAGCAGCTATTGGGTAGTACTATGAGGGAGGTTGCTATATTTCTACCGCCCAGACCAGGCTCTAACTTGGTAGGGAGAAATGCTGGATATAATGCAATGCAATGTGTGCCTTCGATATAATAAGGGCCTATAAACTGGCTGATCAAGTAATTTCAATGTATTGTTGGCTTAGCAGTATTCAGGTTAATCCACACTAAGTGATACACTGGATTCTCATATGCAGGTTACAGTAGGTCGCAGTACCAATGTGGTTCACAGTGTGATATAGTGGTTCACAGTATACATTAGGTCAATTAGAGCATAATGGAGTTTGGTTGGATATTTTCAACACAAGTTTACAGCAGATTTTGCAACATTTTGATGTTCAATGCATTAGTGTAATTTACAGTATAATAAGACAGTTACAGTGCGTTTCAGGTCAAAGTAGAAAGCAAAGAATCTTAGAGTAGCTGTTTGTAACAATGTATATATTTGTTGCAAAGACTTGGTTAAATTGTAACAGAAGAGCAATTAATTGTGAGTGTAGCTATGTAAGGACTATCTTGCAACATTTAACACTGAGGGACTATCCTTAGTGTTCAGTTCACTTACAGTCTTTGCGGGGTTTGCTGTGTTCTTGCATTAGTTTTGTTTAGGGCAGCTCGTGCCTTCTGTTGGTCTCTGCTATTACGTTGTCAGATTTCTGTTGTCAGATTTCTGCTGGGTAGAAGGGGTTCTCAGAGTAGATTTATTGCAGGTTATTCGAGGAGGAGTCGCGTATGTTCAGAGCTTTAGTTGAGTTAGGACAGCTTGTTGATGGTGGGGTAATGTAACAGTGCCCCGCCTAAGGGCCACGCCAAAGGGCCCTCTGGCGAGGCCCTCAGGCGCGGGCCCGACCAGGCGCGGGCCCGCCTGGCGGCGGCTTCTCTTTATGCCGGCCTGCTGCTGCTCCTCCCCCTCCCACAGCCCCGACTGAGCTGGAGGGGCTTCCCAGGAGGGCCGGATGGCCTGGCAGCGTTGTTCTCCCCGATCAGGGGAGGAAGATGGTAAAAGGGAGTTTTCCCGCCGGCGGCGGCTTCTCTTTATGCCGGCCTGCTGCTGCTCCTCCCCCTCCCACAGCCCCGACTGAGCTGGAGGGGCTTCCCAGGAGGGCCGGATGGCCTGGCAGCGTTGTTCTCCCCGATCAGGGGAGGAAGATGGTAAAAGGGAGTTTTCCCGCCGGCGGCGGCTTCTCTTTATGCCGGCCTGCTGCTGCTCCTCCCCCTCCCACAGCCCCGACTGAGCTGGAGGGGCTTCCCAGGAGGGCCGGATGGCCTGGCAGCGTTGTTCTCCCCGATCAGGGGAGGAAGATGGTAAAAGGGAGTTTTCCCGCCGGCGGCGGCTTCTCTTTATGCCGGCCTGCTGCTGCTCCTCCCCCTCCCACAGCCCCGACTGAGCTGGAGGGGCTTCCCAGGAGGGCCGGATGGCCTGGCAGCGTTGTTGTTAAATGTATCCCCCAATTGTGTTGTGTCCACTTTGATTGAAGGATAAGGTGGTATACAAAACTGTCTAAATAAATAAAATAAATAAATCATAGGATGCCATAACCATTCACCACTGACTGATGGCAAGATAGGCATGCAGGGGTGCCCAGACAGCAATACCTGGGTAGGTCGCACAACACAGTAGGTGGACATGACAACTGTGGTGTGCGCCACCCTGATGGTGTGCCTTCGTGGGTCAGGGGGCATCCTACGCTTGCAGCCTCAACTGTGTTGCACAGGTATGGCAGGGGGTGCTACCCATGCAGGCGGTCACACCCGCAGAGGCGCTACCCCTGCAGGGTTCTGCCTGCATCCATCTGCTTGGGTAGTAGCCCTCTGCCATATCCACACAGAACAGGCATGCCCGCACACCATGCCCATAGACCCCCAGACCCCCTCCCTATGTTTCCTGCACCACCCATGCAGACACGATGCCCTGCCCCCACAAAATGGACAACACAGCATTTACAAACATTAACCGTTTATTAAACATAAAAGCCATCTTATTTACAACACTGCCGAAAGTGGCAGACAATGTGCAACTGTACTTTTTTGCTGACTGCCCCAGACAAGGACGTACCTGCCAGGGGGACATCCTATGGTACAGGGGGGCCTTGCTTGTGACTGACAGCTATAGTGAGGGCATCCAGGTGCACGGAAATGGTCCATGCTGCGGTATGCACATCCTCCCTGAGGAGGCACACCTCTGCCATCAGGTGGCCAGGACCCAGTCACTTGGTGGACATGGGGATGGTGGTGCAGAGGGTCCAGGTATGGCACAGCAGAGCATGCCCATGGGTACTGGGGTGGCTGTGGGGGTCCCCAGCTGCAGGAGGTGGACCATGGCCCCACTGCATGTCTCACCTGACCCATGCTGCAGGCACATGGCCCCTTGGTGGGGTAGTGGATGGGTGCGCCTACGGGCTGCATGGTTCAGCTGGGGGGGGGGGTGAAGCTTCACCTCTGGGCTCCCCACTGGTTGCCTGCCATTGGTGCCCTGTGCCACATCTCCATACCTGGGGTGCTTAGTGGGTGGTTCCTGCAACATCCCTGCCACATCCTTTCCTCCCTCCTCCTCTGACACCTCATCCTCCCTGCCCTGCCCTGCCCCTGGCCCTCCCATCCCTCTTCCTCTGACTCCTCACTCTCCCCATCCTACCCCTGGCCCTCTGATCTCTCCTTCTCTGACTTTCTGTCCTCCCACTGTGCCATGGCCCCCTTGATGCCCCCTCCTGTGATGTAATGTCCTAAGGTGCAGTGTCACTGGCTGTTGATGTCTCCTCCTCATCCTCATTGTTGCTGGTGATACTGCTGCTGCTCTGCTCGGGTGATCAGTGTGGTGGGCCAGCCGACTCCTGGACACCCCTGGCGCCTGCTGTGGGGAGCGATGAGGGGAATTACTGGTCAACAGAGGCATGGCCCTGGAGTGGGACTGGCACACCCCTGGGGGCCCACACATCACTCTACCCACCTTCAGCTCACAGGGGCCTGCCTCCCCCACATTGCACATTGCATGCCCTCCCCTTTTCCCAACTCCACCAGCTCTGGTCCCCCCTCATATGTCATGCTGTGCCCTGCCAGCCCCCCAGGCAATGGGCACGCATAGGAGGCTGCATGGTCAGGTGTACTATGTGTCCCTGAGGCCTCCACTGGGGGTATGTGCCCTTGTACTGCTCTTCTGTGCCATGCCCCGGCCAGGTGTGTGTGCACACCTGCACATCTTGGATACCAGCTGACACACACATGGGATGGTGGCACCAGGGGATGGCACAGCTGCCCCTAGCATATTTCCATCATTGCATATGAGGAGTGTCCACCACCTGGTGGTCTGTCTGCCCCCAGTCTGGCTGCCATGGCTGCCACCCCCTGCATCTGCTAGGTGCCACTGTGTATCCCACTGACCTTCCTCAGCCGCCAGCTGCTACCTGATCCACTGGAGCTGGTTAGGTCTCCTCTGGCACAGCATGTGGAAGTGGCACTTGAGGGCCTCCATGGTACAATATACTCCATATTTCCTGTGGGAGAGAGGGGAGCACACATGAGCTCAGTTGGCCACTACCATATTGCCTGTTGTGCATATCTGTATCCTGCAAAGGTCTGGTGACATGCCTATCCTAGGGGCAGGGGCATGCCCATGAGTGGCAGGATGTGATGGCAGAGCTGCTTGCAGGGACACACAGGCAACACATGTGTGGTTTCTGCCACCAGTCCCCCCAGACTCCTGCACCAGGGCACAAGGGCTTGGGGGGTAGGCGGCTGTTCAGGGCATCCACATTGACTGCCAGTGTCCCCTGCAGTGCCCAGCCCTGCCACAGCTCCCCCTGCACCAGGCTTTTCCATTGCTGTGCATGCCCTGTTGCATTACTACCAACCACCACCAGGGGGTGCAGCACCCTCACCACTTGCTGTATGTGGGTATGCTCCCTGATACAGGCAATCAGGACTGGAACCTGTACCGATGCATGGCCTACATTGTGGCAGCCACCAGCCTGTGGCTTAGCATCATGCCCTGTCTCCCTGTGCAGACACACAACTGTGCCTTTCAGGGTGTGTCTGCCTAGCATGGTGCTCAGCCCTTCCCCCACTTTTTCTGGCCTCCTTACCTGTGCAGCCGGAGTTGGATTCCCCTCCATATGGCTGTTGCCAACTTCAGATTTGGGCGACGGCCCCCCTAGAGTAGAGGACCCCCTCGTGCCGCAGCACAGAGTGGACAAGGCACTCACTTTCATCTGGACAGAAGTTCACACTTCTGCTTGTCGCCATGCCACTGGTGTCCATCCTCGCAGACACAGGGGGCTTCTGCACAGGCAGCTTGTGGGGCCTGCGTGATGGCATCATATATGCATGGGTATGCTGGACGGGCAATACACGGGTTCCTGACCTCATACCACCCTGCTTCTCTGGCCTACTGTTGTGGTGGTCACATACATGGCTAGCGCCTTTGCTTTGGGCACAGTGCCTGGGTGATGTGCCCTGCGCTTATCTGTCTAGGCTGTGGTGAGCACCTGCCGCTGTGCTTGGTTTGTGCTGCATTTTCATTGCTTGCCTGTTTTGTCTGCGCCTGACTCACGATTCTAGCACTTTTCCTGTGCTGGCATCTTTCTGCAGGTAGGGCCGGCCTCAGCGCCTTGTTAAAAATCGGGCCCTGAGTTTTTAGCCTGGATTTGAACAGGGCCACATATGAAGTTTGGCATATCGACTCAGGTAGTTTGTTCCAGGCATAAGGAGCAGCAAGGTAGAATGATCAAAGTCTGCAGTTGGCAGTGGAAGAGAAGGACACAGATAGAAGAGATATGCCAGAAGAGCAGAGTTCCCCAGGAGGTGTATAGTGAGATAAAAGATTCTGACAGCAGGGGGAAGTGGGGGAGGGGGGGGGCAAAAGGCTTAATATTTGCCTAGGGTACCAATATCTTGAACCAACTCTAGGGCCGCCCCTGAGAGAAGGAGGACGTGGCTCAATGTGCAGCCATCTTACCCTTTTTGTGCTGATCAGTGGAGGGGGAGGGAAGCCAGGAAACCATGCAAATTGCCATTGCCACTGCTGCCTCCCTGCCTCCATACAG
Organism: Ichthyophis bannanicus; assembly: GCA_033557465.1. Lineage (NCBI taxonomy): Eukaryota > Metazoa > Chordata > Amphibia > Gymnophiona > Ichthyophiidae > Ichthyophis > Ichthyophis bannanicus. The sequence goes on from CM066033.1 coordinate 750,238,451, forward strand.
AATTCTGTGTGGGAAGTGCAGAATTCTACATGGGAGTGGAATTCTGTGGAAATTCTGCATTGTGCAATAACTCGGAATTCCCACAGGAGTACAACATGGAACCTCTGCACTGGAAGATGTGATATATTGGAAAGATAGAAGAACCAGTCCTCTTCCCCACCACAGAGAGCATATTGCACTGGGAAGCACACCAGATTGTGCACATTGAATAATCCAACCCCCATCTTCCACTCATGGTTGGGTAAATTGATGTTTTCCCTCTATTGGGTAGAATGGCCCTGCTCCCTGTGTTGTTGGCTAGATTATGCTCTCCCCACTGTTGTTAGATTGACCCCTCCCCTTTGGATAGATTGAGTCCTCTCCCCTGTTTTTAGGTAGATTAAAACTCATGTTTTGTGGCTGCTGTGCTTCATCCTCGTTCTTTAAATGGAGCTTAGCACTGAGACTGAGTTTAATGATCTGTGTAGTTATTTATAGCCTCACACGCCAGGAATCACAGCGGATTAATCATAAGCTTCTATAAATAACAGCAAAGAGGAGGACAGGAAGGGGGCAGGAAGGTCTCTAGGTAAAATGAGTTCCAGGCTTTTAAAGTGGTTTTGGACCATCTACCAAAACTAGTCCTCACTCACTTTAGAGGACATGATCACAGAATCATAGGATGCTGTGAGGTCACAGTGTGACTCAGGGCCGATACAAGGGCACTGAATGTCCTAGGCAAACCTTCAGCCTTTTGCCCTCTCCCCAAGGTTCTGATAATTAAATCTGCAATCATGATCATCCCACCACCACCTTTCCCACAACAGTCCTGTAAAAATGCCTAATTGGACATTATACTTTTAAATGCAAAAACTTTGCTTTGTATGTGTGTATATATACAGGGTGGCCCAAAAAAAGTGAGAACATCTCATAAATTAAAAGCTTAAATAGTTTACTTATTTACCTTTTCTAGCTATATAATGTCTTTATTTCGACAATTTCCGGTCGGCATCTTTTTTTTTTTTTTTTTAATTTGTCAATCGTTTACATCTGTCTTTTTGAATTTTTAAATAACTTATATACTACGAGATGTTCTCACTTTTTTTGGGCCACCCTGTATATGCCTACACTCCCTGCAAGTAAAAGAATGTGTTGATGGCTCTTTGAGTTTGTCTGGCTATCTGATCTGTTGTTGTTTTTTGACAGCTGCTGCTTTTCACCACCCCTCAGAAGCTGCTGCCCTAGGCGACTGTCTAGTCTGGCCTAATGGCTGCATCGGCCCTGCTGTGACTACATGACTTAACGCCCAAAGAATACTCCCATATTTCCAAAGAATATTTGCTGAGTACAAGGAGTAGTTTTCTCCTCAAATATCTGCGTGCTGATTTTTTACAAGTTTTCTTGACATGCCCTTCAGTACATAATTCAATGCAGATTATCTGGACAGATCAGAAGGCAGAGAGCTTCTAACCATCCATTCACAGTATCAGAACTGGATGCAGTGTCTGCACGTGTCAGAAGCAGGGAATTTCACTCTTACCAACACACCATTCCCAGTATCAGAGGGTAGTGCAATGCAGTGCCATAAAGGAGAAGACAGGAGGGCGGGCTTGTTATGGATAAGATGAGACTCATCCATGATGTGTGCTCAGCAGCTGTTTAATGTGGGAGAGGAGGAGGAAAAGGAGAGATTATGTTAGGAGGATGAGGAGTATCATCGTCCTCCACACAGCTATATAATGTGAAAGAGGAGAAATTCTCTGAAGACAAGCAGGTTCATTATAAATGAATCACATGAGCATGTGTGGTGCTGAGCAAAGTGAAACTGCAGTGTTTTTCCGGGAAAGGATAGAAGTCTTTTCAGCATGTGTGAAGCTTGCTGTGCTTCTTGCACAAGCTCTGTAGTTTAATTTTGGTATTTATGCTTTTCCTCATCACTTTAATCAGAAATGTAAGCATTTTATACTTGTTTTGTAGTCAGGTTTTCATCCCTCCAGAGTAAGGCAGAGACAGATAGCCTATGCCCTAAGTAAAGCATTCATGGAGAAAGGTTCAGTGATAGACGTGCAGACAGGACCGGCGCAAGGAGAAGAGGCACCCTATGCGAACCTCATCCCTTGTGCCCCCACCCCCTCTGTGGCGCCCACTGCTGCTGACATTGCTCCTCTCCGGGACTTGCAGCAGCGGCAATGGCTGCAAACTGCCCCACAATGCTTACCTTACAACTTAAGCACCATGGGCTGTATGCTTCTGCCCCCTCTGACACCCGATGCCAAGTTCCTGTCTGCAAACAGGAAGTCAGCATCAGGCACTCTGAGGGGGTGGAAGCAAACAGCTCTTCAGTGCTTAAGTTGTAAGGTAGCCACCACAGGGCTGTTTGTAGTGATTGCTGCTGCTGCAGGTTCTGAGAAAGGTGACAGCAGTGGCAGTGGGTGCCCCTGGAGGGCCGGTGCTCTAGGCAACTGCATAGTTTGCATAATGGTAGCACCGGCCCTGCGTGGAGGGGTCCAGGGCAGAAACTGGGGCGAGGCCTCCAAAGCCCATCTTCAGGTTATGGCTCTTTCAGACTGAGGCAGGCTCGGGGCCACTTGTGGCAGAAGGCCCAGGGTAATTGCCCTGGTTGCTACTCCCTAACATTGACCATTCATGGAGCACTTCATTAGATGGATGATTCGTAGAAAGTTTGAGCCAGTAGCATAAATTCAGATTAAGGGCCCCCAAACAGCAATTTCAGAAAGGACTCTCAGAGTGGGAAGTCCATTTCAGAAGATATAGGAGTAACTACAATGGGTCCCCTTCATTCCTGGGTCTCCTGCACTTCTGGAGCTGCTTGGGTAAAAGTTATGCCACACCTCTCCCCTCCCTAGGGTTGCCAACTTTTTCACAGAGAAAAACCCGACACCTGTGGCTCGCCATGCCCCACCCATTCTCCGCCCCTAGCCCCACCCCTGCCCTGCCCCCAGTCCCCTGCCCTGCCCCCAGTCCCACCCATGCTGCACCCCAGCCCCACCCACAAAAATTACCGAGGATAAGTGTAGGCTAACTCCCTTGGTCAGATAATAATTAAACTGGGAACCCCAAAAGCCAAACATGAAATGTACAACACTGGAGAAATAAAACTATAAAGTAATTTCCTCTTGCACTAAACAAAAACGTAAAGATGTTAGCAATACACACTTCCCAGACCAGACATATTCCAGTTAATAAATTCAAAATAAAAAGTATTTTTCTACCTTCTGTTTGGGAATTTTATTTTTCAGTTGCAATTGCTCCAGTCACTTTCTTCTGGTTTCTTCATGTCTTCTGTGAACTATCCATTTGTCCTTTCTTCGCTTTTAGATGTTTTCCATTCTCTCTCTATATCTGCTTTAACATACTGATCGTTTCCCTTTTGCTCTTTCCCCCATTTCTTTCCTTATTCCTTTATCATCCACTCAAATTTCACCCTTCCATTCTCAATCCCCACTTACTTTCCCAATACCCGGCCCATCGTAGACTTCTTCCACACAAAATATCTTTTCCCCTCTCCATTCTCATTCTCATTCCCCATCCCTATCCCCTTCTAGTCCTCCCCCCCCCAAATCAGCTCCCTTATAGTTCTAGACCCACCTAGCATCCGCTCCCTTCTAGTCCCATTCTCCCATGCCGCCACATCAGCCCATTTCCAGTCCTATTTTAGTCCATCACCCATTTGCAGTCCAAGCTCTCCCCATCAGCCCATTTCTAGTCCTATTCCAGCTCCTCATCAGCCCATTTCCAGACCTAGCCCCACATATGCTCTTTTCCATTTCCATTCCGGGCCCCCATCAGCCAATTTCCACTCCAAGCTCCCCCATCAGCCAATTTCCAGCCCCCTCGTCAGCCCATTTCCAGTCCTATTCCAGCTCTTCATCAGCCCATTTCCAGTGCTAGCCCTCCCATCACAGGCCATTTCCAGTCCTAGCCCCCCCCCCCACCATCACAGCCTATTTCCAGTCCTAGGCCCCCCCACCATCACAGCCCATTTGCAGTCCTAGTCCCCCCCCACCATCACAGCCCATTTGCAGTTCTAGCCCCCCCATCACAGCCCATTTCTAGTCCAAGTCCCCCCCCCAATCATCACAGCCCATTTGCAGTCCTAGCCCCCCTAATCACAGTCTATTTCCAGTCCAAGTTCCCCCTCCCCCCACCATAGCCCAGTTCCAGTCCAGGTCCCCCCCCCCCTCCATAGCCCAATTCCATTGCAGCCCCCCCCCATAGCCCATTTCCAGTCCAGGTCCCCTCCCATAGCCCAATTCCAGTCCAGGTTCCCCCCCCCCCATAGCTTATTTCCAGTCCAGGTCCCCCCATAGCCCATTTCCAGTCCAGGTACACTCCCCCCCATAGCCCAATTCCAGTCCAGATCCCCCCATAGCCTATTTCCAGTCCAGGTTCCACCCCCCCATAGTCCAATTCCAGTCTAGGTTCCCCCCCTATAGCCCATTTCCAGTCCAGGTACACCCCCCCCCAATATCCCAATTCCAGTCCAGCCCCCCCCCCAATAGCCTATTTCCAGTCCAGGTCCCCCCCCCCATAGCCCATTTCCAGTCCAGGTACACCCCATCACAGCCCATGCAGTCCTTGGCCTCCCCCCCATCAAAGCCCATTTATAGTCCTAGCCTCCCCTCCCCCCCCCCCCCGACCAGCCCCACGGCTGTGAGGTGCTTCAGAGGGAGCTGGGGAAGCCCACGCAAGGCCCCGGCTCCCTCTGTACAACCGCCAGTGTCAAGATCTTTTTCCTTCACGCTGGTGGTTGTTTCTGTGAAGCCGCAAATGCTGGGAAAGGTTAAAGGGCATTGCCTTTAACCTTTCCCAGCAATCGCGGCTTCACATAAACAGCCGCCAGCGTGAAGGAAATAGATCTTCACGCTGGCGGTTGTACAGAGGGAGCTGGGGCCTCGCGCGGGCTTTCTTGGTTCCTTCCCCTGCAGGCTTCCCTGGCTCCCTCCCCCATGGACGTCGGGAGAAAAGCCGGTTTTTTGCTCTGGCCGCTCCTGATCTTGCGGCCAGAGCAAAAAAACCAGCTTTTTAAGGGCCGGTTTCACATCTCTGCCGGCAGCCGGCCTGGCCATGGAAAAACCGGCCAGGCTGGCTGAATACTGGCCGGTTGGCAACCCTACCCCTCCCCCTTCTCATAACCTAACCATCTTTTCTAAGTTCAAATACAGGACAATCAATCAAGCTGGGGGGGTCATGTTAAGGAAAATAATTACAATTTTAATTTAAACCCAACATTTTAATCAGTAGGCTAGGTTTATAACTTTACTGACAAATGTGCCAGTTAGGCCTATTTACTACTCTACAGTTAATGTTCTTCAAAATAGCAACATTTCCACTAAGATAATAAAACATTTTCAGCAATTCAACTCAGAATTGTACTTTACAATCATTAGACATTTGAAAGTCTCTACATGCAGTTTGTTTTTTTTCTGTAGACCACACTTTGTTCATGATTGAAAAGCACCTTTCAGCTGGAGCATTGAAACCTGGCAAACATAAAAAAAATTCTGTATCCTAGCTACTGCTCCCCCCTTCCCCCTGCTCCCTATTGGCTGGCTGAGTCTGCTGCAGCCTATTGGCTGGCTTTGTCTGACTGATGGTTGGCTGGTCCCTAGAGAGGAAGCAGAGCCAGATTTGTCAAATATGCTGAGGACTCAGGAGTTTAGGATTGCCAACCATCTAAATTATTTTAGGATTCTACAACCTTGTAAAGTAGCTGTCTTAGTGAGAATGATGTCTAAATTGTCTGGGTATTTTTTAGAGTTTAGTTCTACAGCTCGCCAGTGCTCCCACCTCAGTGCAGAGTAAGTGGCAGGTTCCAGCCAATGGAAAGGCTGCACTAGTCACAGGAAGGGTGGGCTGAGTTTCTGCACAGAGTCTGGGAGAAAGCCAGTGGAATAAGTGGGTTTCTTGGTTGGGGTGAGTGGGGTTGCTGAGAAAGGGTAGAAATGTAAGAGGTATGGGGTAAAGTGTGAGGAGGCTATTGCAGGCTGAGAAAAAGAACCGATAGCAAAAGCAAGAACTGGGAGCACTGAAGAAGAGGAGTGCAGAGCACAGCACCAGTAGACAGTCAGAGACAGAATCTGTCTGAAAAGTGCTAGTGTGCATGTGTGTATCTGATTTGGGGCATGATGGATGAATGCATGTGCATGTGTGTGTGTGATGTACAACAAAGTGCATGCATGTGTATATGTTTCTGTGTCTCTGATGGAAATAGTCTCATATAAATAGTTTCCCTTTGAAAATTTCAGCTGGAGCGGAGACGTCTGCTGGTACAAATTTGGAGGAGTGTAGGAGTGGGACATGTGTTTTAAAATAGAGGACATCTAGGCGTCCCATACAATTCAAGGTACAAATCCTTAAAATATGGGACTATCCTGTATAATACAGGATGGTTGGTTACTCTACCTTCTGTCAGTGGGATGGGTCATTTAAAGTGTAGTATTTAGTTATTGTTGTGAAATAAAACTGCAGCTGTTTCATTCACTGATTTAAAGAAGCATGGAAGCAGTTTTGAATGGTGACATCATTTGAGTTGGCTGGAAGTGAGGAAGACAAGCCAAAAAAGGGGGATAGTTAAGAAGAAAAGTAGAAGTATAAGAATAGCATGCCCCAGTTAACAAGTCTCATCCAGTAAGGACAGAAGCTGAATAACTGGGCTGCCATCACTGATGCTATGTAACTCTCTTTACTGCTGTATGATATGAGAGAAGGAGGAAAAAGGATTATTGTGACATGAACAGGATCGCTTTTACCTATGGGCAAAGGGGGCAGCTGCCCCCAGACCCCTGCACAGCAGGGGCCCAGCTGCCCTGCTGCCCCTAAGTAAAAGCAGACCTACTCCTGCCCCCACACCCACTGTCACCGCCCCTCTCCAAGATGTGCAGCAGTGGCAATACAATAAAGGCACCACGGTGCAGGAGTTTCCTTCTCTTCTGGTGCCCCGGCACAGTTCCTGCTTCTGCCACCCTCCGATCCACTTAAACAGGAAGTGAGAACAGCACAGTAGCACTGGAAGAGAAGCTAACTCTGCTGCTGAGGTACCCCTGTAAATGTATTGAACATAAACATAAGATATGCCGTACTGGGTCAGACCAAGATCCATCAAGCCCAGTATCCTGTTTCCAGCAGTGGCCAATCCAGGTCACAAGTACCTGGCAGGTAGCCAAACTCCACAGCTTCCACAATGCTTGTCCTGGGGTAAGCAATAGATTACCTGGGTCCTCTAATAATGGTTTCTTGGCCTTTCCTCCAGGAACTTGTCCAAACCTTTTTTTAAACCCAGCTACATTAAAAGCTTTTACTACATCCTCCGGTAACAAATTCCAGAGTTTGATTATGCGGTGATTAAAAAAATATTTTCTCTTATTAGTCTTAAATGGGTTACATTGTAGCTTCATTGCATGTCCTCTAGTCTTTCTACTTTTTGATGGCGTAAACAACCGATCTACGTTTACCCGATCCACTGCATTTATTAATTTATACCCCTCTATCATATCCCTTCTCAGCTTTCTCTTTTCCAAGTTGAAGAGCGATAACCTTTTAAGCCTTTCTTCATAGGGGTATCCTTCCATCCCCTTTACCATTTTGGTGGCTCTTCTCTGTACCTTTTCTAATAATGCTATATCCTTTTTAAGATACAGTGGCCAGAAATACACACAATATTCAAGGTGCGGTCGAACCATGGAACAATACAGAGGCATTATAATATCATTGGTTTTATTTTCCATTCCTTTTGTTAGGATTCCTAGCATTCTACTAGCTTTCTTGGTTGCCATTGCACACTGGGCAGAGGGTTTCAATGTATTATCCACAGTGATGCTTAAATCTTTTTCCTGGATGGTGGTTTCTAAGGTGGTACCTTGCATCATGTAACGAAAGTTTGGGTTATTCTTCCCTAGTTGCATAACTTTGCATTTGTCCACATTAAATTTCATCTGCCATTTGGATGCCCAGTCTTCCAGTTTATCATGGTCCTCTTGCAATTTTTCACAATCCTCTTGGGTTTTAACAACTTTGAATAATTTTGTACCATCTGAAGATTTGATCACCTCGCTCATTATTCCCATTTCCAGGTCATTTATGAATACATTAAAAAGCAGTGGGCCCAGCACAGATCCCTGGGGTATTCCACTATTTACTTTTCTCCATTGAGAAAAATGGCCATTTAGCCCTACCCTCTGCCTTCTATCTTTTAACCAGTTTCTGATCCACAATTCTATACTACCTCCAATCCCATGACTTTTTAATTTCGCCAAGAGTCTCTCATGAGGGACCTTGTCAAAGGCTTTCTGAAAATCCAGATACACTATATCAACCGGCTCATCTTTGTCTACCTGTTTATTCACACCTTCAAAAAAATATAACTGATTAGTAAGACAAAACTTTCCTTGGCTAAATCCATGTTGGCTTTCTCCCATTAAACTATGACTATTTGCATGATCAGTAGTTTTATTCTTTATAATGGTTTCTACCATTTTGCCCGGTACTGATGCCAGACTCACAGGGGTAGCAGCAGCAGTGGTGGGAGAAGGGTGCGCAAACAATAGATGTCCCATTGGAAATGTTTGCACAGGGCCTGAGGTGTCCCTGGAAATGAATAGACCATCAATACGGTATCTTCCTCAGTGTTACTATACTGGTATGCACATGCATATTAAGTTAGAATATTAAACTTGTCAAACTGTAATGAACTGAACATTTTGTTAAGAACTCACAATACATTCAGATGGAATATCTGTCTAATATCCTGCCAGTGAACATTTGCAGATTACAGCACTGTGTACTGTCAGACGGCTGCCTGGGTGAGAATCTTCACAGTCTTGGCAAGTGCATATATCTATATGATTTGCAAGGGATTGTGGGCAATGCAGTTCATTCACACCAGACACAGCTGCTGACAATAATTTAGTTGTGCTCAAGTGTTAAAGCCAATAAGATATTTATTTATGGGGTTATTTCTCTGAACACAGATATGCTTGGTAGCACATAAATCAGGTTACTTGCTTCCAGTGTTTAACTTGGAAAAACAAAATCAAAATCAGGAAAACAACATTCAAACTTGTCAGGCATTAGCTAATGTTTTCTTAGCATATATCAAACAACAAACCAAAAGCTACAAAGAGAAAAAAAACTGTTCTTTTCAGGTTAACTTCTTATATCTTCCCACATAGATTCAGAAGTGATTCTCTCCTAGCTCACAAGCAATTAGGTAAGGCTCAATTGCTAGCAGTTATCCAGCTGAAACCCCTTAGCTGGTTTGCTTTCTACTGTGTGGCTAGAAATCTTACTCAGGACCTTTTCTGAGTAGATTAAAGAACAAGTTTGTATTTCTTTGTGATGGTTGCTGTACTTTATAACAGAAAATCACCAAAGGAGTTTGGACAGAGAGCAGTCCATGTAAACAGAATCTTCATCTGCTATCATTCCCCCTTCTTCAACAAGCATGGGTTCAATATCATGGATTGGCACAGATGAATCTCTCAATGGAGCACTTTCAGGAGAATACTTGTTTCCCTGCTGTCTTTCAAGGTTATAGCTAGGGCATAGATCAGGGTTCATACCTGAGCTTCCATTGCTGTTAGAGTTCCTCTCTATATAGCCTGGCCAGTATGTAGTCCAGTTCTTATGTCCAGCCTTCCAATCCAGATCCCTGGACACTGGATCTCTCTTCACATACCTTCTGGCACGGGTCTTAGGGTCCCTTCCACGTGCAGCCGTCTCCCTCACAGGTATCGTCTGGAGATTCCTAGCTCTGCAGCACCATTCCTCTGGCTTTCCCCAGTCCAATGGTGTATGCTGGCCCTTGGAATGCCTCCCAGTATACGTACTGCTCTGGACTCTTCTAGACCTCTCAAAGGCTTTTCTCCTCTTTCTTCCAAAGGGTTTCTTTCCCTCTCTGTTCGTCCGGTTTGGCTTCTGCTTCTGATGATCCTTCAGATGATGAAGATGATCAAGCTCAAGCTGATTCTCAGGATAAGGATAATTCTCTGTAGAATAAACTCTACCTTTATTCTGCCTAGATGAGTGCTCCCCCCTAATACAGCGCAGCTGTGCTGAATCAGGCCCTGCCCTTTGAGATGAGTGCTTAGGGATTACCTCATAGCCCTCCTGATTGAACACACGTTTCCCCACTTCAGCTCCTCTAATGGCTGTTGGAAACCTGGTGCATTCTGGGACTGGTAGTCTTTTATGGGAAAATTCTGTTTTCTTATTTCTACCAGAACTGACAGGTTGCTTGTTCAGAGTCACTTCACCTTTTCTATAGCTCCTTCCTGAGCTATGATAAGCTTCCTTATCACAGTACACCGCTGCTCTAAAAGTAATAATCAGTGTTCTGAGGCTGTTCAGTACTGTGTACTCAGAATGTGGTTTAGATGTGATAACAGTATGCTGCTGTGTTGTGACCCTGCTGGATTGTTTAGGCCTCAGAAATCCAAAGGGAGCTGGGGAGGCTTCATTCTCATGCCTGGATATAGGCATAGGCAACCACCTAAGGCAGCAAATGTTGATGTACCAAGGCCAAAAAGGAGTCTTTGCCAACTTACTGTAGGACTTTCCAGAAGTGCCACTTCAAAGAGGCACCACCATGGCACTCTCGCCTAATACCGCCCCCCCCCCCTGATTTCCAGTGTATAGAGGGCTCCATTCAGCTCTCTGAGGTCCAAGAGAGAATCCCTGCCCTCACCCTCCAGTCCTGCCTATGGGCACCAGCATCTTAAATCCAGTGGCATTCCCAGCCCCCCATCACAATGCACAATGCACCCCTCCCTGCCAGTTGGCCCCATGTAGGCGGCGCAGCAAACTTACAATTAAATTGCTTTGCTATAGTGTCTCGTGCTCCAGGGGTTAGGCGCTCTTCTTTCTCATCCACTTCATGGTGGTGCATCATGGCACACAGTGCTGCCGCAAGGGGGGGCAGGGCAGCATGGACTGCGGACGCCCATCCCGTGTGATGGGGGCTAGGAACGCCATTGCTGCTGAAGAAGTCTACTGTTTGACTTAACTATGATATAGATCTTGGCTTGCTGACTGTGGATTCTTAAACTCTTTTTCAAATTGTTTTTCAGTTTTCTTCTTTTGGTTGGGTCAGTGTAGAAAATTATAAAGAGGGGACTGCTGTTCAATTTTTATACTTGGGAGGAGGGGTGGGAACCTCCTGGTTGGTGCTGATTTTCCCCATTGTACCTGGGGCAAAGGACTGGGGCCCAGCTGATTTGGTGGGGTAATTGGAGATGGTAAGGATGGTGAGCAGGGAGGGAGGGTTGAGGGTGGGGTAGAAGTGATTAGTGGCCCAACAAGATATGTGTGATCTGTGTGGATGAATTTGGGAGTAAGTGAGTGAGCTGGGGAATGCAGAAATAATCAAACATTAGATTGTGGTTATACACCTCACTTCTTGGAATATAAGAGGCTTAAATTCACCCCAATTTTTCTTTAAGAAGGTTATGAGGCTCTGCACCACTGGTGGTAGTGTTTTAGGAGGACTGGGGGTGGGGTAGGATGAGGGATATATAAAAATGTAAAAAACCCTTTATGTTGCATTGAGATTTTTGTTTAATTGCTATTGCTTGTCTGTTGTTTCTGGCTTGATGTGTTTTACTCATTGGCAGGTTTATTACATTAATAAGTATCAGTTCAACTAAGGAGGCTATGAGGCTCATGACAAATATAGTATTTACCCAAGAAAGCTATTTGTTGGCTAAACATAAATATTTGCTTAAACATAAGGGCTTTCCAATTGCTTGCTTTGCTTCTAATTTGCTGGGGAAGAAGACAAATGGGTATCCTGTTCTCTCAAGATCTTATGTGTCAATTTATTAAGCTGATAAAGGATAAAAAGGGAAGATATATTTTTGTTAACAAAAAGGTACAGGGCCAGTTATTTACATTAGTTAATGTGTATGCCCTAAATGTAGGTCAAGGGGCTTTCTTTGAGAGTGTAAGGGTCAAATTGCTTGAATTAGCTGAAGGTTGATTAATCATTGGAAGGGACTTCAATCTCACAATGAACCCTGTAGTAGACAGTACATCAGGATGGGTTAGAGGGCTTAGATTTAACCATCTGAAATGAAAAACACTACTGTCTACCTTTAACTTAGTGGATGTATGGTGGGATTTGTACCCAAATACATGAGATTTTATTTTGCTGTCCACTTGTCTTATTCTAGGATTATATTGGCTGCTAGAAAGGGAAATGGTTCAGGTGGTGGTGGAGAGTTTGAATAGCATCTTTAAAATGTTCTGAGCATATCCCTATATGGATCAGCATACAGCAAACTGAGGTAGATAGGGGTTGTTTCGTTTTGCAAAATTCACGTCAGCCTACTGGCAGATGAGCAGATTTGATCTAGGATTAGACAAGCTCTCCAGGACTATCTTGAAATGAATTTGATTATTGAGCAATGCCAGGATATTATTTGGGATTGCCTAAAGATGGCAATAAGGGGGAAACGTATTACCATAGAGGGAGAAGGCACAAAATGTTCAAGATTTAAGGGACAATATTAACAAGGCCAAAGGGATCCTTCAGAAGCTGGATAGGGCTAGGAATAAACTTAGATCACTGGAACTGGTGGAGGTAAATTCTGTGGTTGGTGAGGCTGCGGCAGGCACTGTTTGAATTTGGCAATAAAGCCAATAGACGTTTGGCACATGGTTTAAGAAATTTTATGTGAGAAATTTTATATTGAAAGTGAAGGATAGCTAGGGTAGGGAAATTGTGGACTGTAAACAAATTTGAAATTTGTACAATTTTATAAAAGGCTATATAAACCTGAGCACGTGGCCACCAATAAAGAAATTGATCAATATTTAAGTAGAAGGCGCCTGCTGGAGCTCACAGAAGAAGATAAGATGCTTATCGCCAAGTCTATATCGACACATGAGACTGTTTTGGTGATCAGAGACTTACTCATGGGAAAGGCCCTAGGGATTGATAGCTACTCAGCAAATTTTTACAGAGTTTTTAGTGATGTCTTTGGCAGAGCTCCTAACCCAGATATTTAATGCCTTGGGCCCTGAAGTAATGTTGCTGCCCTCCCTGAGAGTTGCAGGGGGGTCACAATAATCCATAAAAAGAAGAACCCTAGTGAATGTGGGTCGTATAGACCCATTTCCTTACTATGGGTTGATTACAAGATTTTGACCAAACGTTTTAACCAATAGATTGAAGGTCCATATGTCCTGGCTGGTCCATTTAAATAAATCGGGGTTTATTCCTAGCTAACATGCCTCACTTAATGTTAGGTGAATGTTAAATTTAATTTGGTATGCTAACAAATCCCACCAGCCTCTGATTCTTCTGACTGTGGATGCCAAAAAGGCTCTTGAGAGGCTATTTTGACCTTTCATGTTTCAGGTATTAGATAGAGTTGGATTGGGGGAATGGTATCTTATATATAATAGCCCATTGGCTTGTTTGAGAATTAATGGTAGTTATACTGAAATGTTTGAGTTAGAGCAGGATATTATTTTATTTATTTAACGAGTTTTCTATACTGCCCCATCATATATCCAAAGCGTTTTACATATACCACAATATGAACTTACATTGAACTAGAGAATACAACTTGGAGGATTATATGGGGGATTCGATTTAGCGATCAAGTTAACAGTTTCTAGGGATGCATTGAATATACATTCTGTGATTTAGTGTTCCTTCCCTATGTTTAGGATAGATGCATCCTTTCTCGCTTTTGACGGAGCCTCTGTCACAGTTAGTGTGGGTGAATGGATGGATTGAGAGGGTGGTCTTACAAAATTTCATTATTTGTCAATGATATTTTGTTTGCAGTAAGTAATCCTATAGGTTCTCTAAATCAGCAGCAACCAATAAGAAATCTGCACAATTCATTCAGTAGTTTTCACAGTAGAAATAACAACAAACACAATTAAATATTTATCTCAAGTTACAATGGAGTACATCACAGCTAGAGAATTATTTGCAATTCCTGTGTGTGTGGTACACATGTGCTTTTGTGAACATTTCTGTTGTGTGTCGTCTGTGTTATGTCTGGAGGAGGAAGAGGAATTGGAAGTGGTGGGACAGTTCTTAGAGATATAGTTTTGTAGGGTGGGCACAGTTGGAGGAGGTCATTTGTGAAGGTGAGGGTAGTTTGCTGGGTAGTGGGGCAGTGGCAGTGGGGAATATTTGGGGATGGGGCTAATTTGTGGTATGATGGGGCAGTTGTGGGGGGTAGCTTTTGAGGGTGACAGAGGGGGCAGGTATGGAGGGGTTTTTCTTTGGTTGGGGCAGTTCGTAAAGTGGTGGGGCAGTTGCAGGTGGGTAGCTTTTGAGAGTGGGAAGTTTGTGGGGTTTTGTGGTAGTTGCAGGGGGATAGTGTTTGAATATGGGGAGTTTTCAGGGTGGGGAAAGTTGCAGGGGGCATTTGGCAGGGTGATGTGGCTAGTTTTTGGGGGGTGGGGTTATTTGTAGGGTAGTGGGTCAGTGGAAGGAGTGGAGGCAATGTGCAGGCTGGTAGGGCAGTTGTTTGCGGTAGTTTTAGAGAATGGGGCAGTTTGCAGGGTGGTTGGGCAATTGTGAGGAATAGATTTTGGGAATGGAGACAATTTGTGTGATGGTGGGGCAGTTGCAGGGGGCAATATGTGGGGTGATGGAGTAGTTGTAGCAAGGTAGTTTTTAGGGATGTGACATTTTGCAGAGTGGTGGAGCAGAAGAGTTTTTGGGGTTGGGGCACTTTGTGATTTGTTAGAGCTGTTGCAACAGGGAAGTTATGCATTGTAGGAGCAGTTTGGAGGGTAGTTTGAATTGTGGAGCAGTTTCCGGGATTGGGAGAGTAGAGAACACAGAAAGAAAGTTTTGAAAGGAGAAATTACCTAACTGCTATATTTCCCTCTATGTACGTTTCTCTGCTACAGAATCTGGAACGCCTTCTCACCTAGAAATGCAGTGGACCATTTTGGGGGTGGGCTTATTTCTCTGGAATTCCCAGTCTAGTTTTGCCGTCACACAGACGGACAGACAGACATTCTTGACCCTTTTGTATAATTCTTTCCAACTTTGTTGGCTTGGAAAGAATAAGAGACAAACAAATAGCAAGTCCCATAGTGCATGATGAATCACAAAGCCTCTTGTCTAGTTAACTGTTGAAGTAAAAGAAATGTAATAGCTGAGTAAGCCTCTGCATTTGGAAGTTCTTTTACAATTCGACTGTGACTTGGATTTACTGTGTGTAAATTAGATATTGCCTGGGTTGACAGAATATATATTTAAAGCTACAGTATATTCCGTCAACCCAGACAATATCCAATTTACCAACAGTAAATCCAAGTCATGATTAAATTTGTAAAAGAACTTCCAAATGTAGCTTAGAGTTCTGGTAGCCATCCCAGTTCTGGAAAAGACTGGATTCTTTGCATGTTGTTTTGCTTCCTGTTGAACCATAATAATTCTCTCAAAATAATTCTCAACATGAGCTAGAAAAAAAAACATTTCCAGATCACACAGAGTCCATTCTTTAAATGTGAGTAAAAATAATGGGGCCGATATTCAGCAGTGGTAGTGCATTAAAAGCGCCTGGCTGCCACAGCTTTAACTAAACCGAATATTTCGTGCCAAAGCCTATCCGGGATCCAATGCTGAATATCTGGTTTTGATGAGCAGAGCGATCGCTTATCTGGTCCGTGGAGATATTCAGCGACCAACTGGATAGCGAAAACTAGATAAAGTTAGGACTGCCATTGACTTGCCCTAACTTTATTCAGTTTAGCTATCTCGTTAGCAGCTGAATATCATCACTGACTGGATAGCTGTTGGGACTACCCCCAATCTGCCCCAGTCTTAATAGGGCATTTTTTCTGTAGTCCGTGGTAATATTCAGCAGCACAGGGGATCACCACGTCCTGCTAACTGGCTAAACTGTTTTGAAATAGTAAGATTTTCTGGCCGCACTCCAGGGACTCATTCTTTAATGTTTACCTACTTTTGTCACATTTGAGTAGGGGAGTTCATCTCTGCAGGGTTTATCCTTGAAAGAATGATGATTTTTTTTTTTTAAATTTTATGTAGAAGACATGAAATCTTAACAGAAGCTAATTATTTTTTATTTCAGATTTAGGAGCAATCTTTCTTACTATGGCACCAAGGGCCTTCACTCACAACTGCCTGAGGTTTTTCTGCCCCTTTTTAAATTTTTCCAACCCAATGATAGTTGGAAAGAATTATATAAAAGGGGTCAGGAATGTCTGTCTATCCTTCTGTATGCCTGGGGACACGATAACTCTCTGAAAATTTAACAGAACGTGATATGTGGTATAAACTGGTAAAAAGATATATCGGGTCCGATATATATTCTTCTGGGTAGGCTATGCACCCCTATGGCACATAGCCCTGCCCACCAATCCTTAACTCCGGATATTCAATGCTGGGATCATATGCGGCCCCGACATTGAATATCCAGGGATCGCCGCACACGCCAAAAGCTGCATTAGGTAACCAGGCAGCAGCGATATTGTCTGCTGCCCAGTTAGCTCCTGTGCTGAAAGATAGGCAAGGGTTTTCCTTGCCTATCTTTTCAGCGCAGATCGCTAACCAGGCAGCGTGCAATATCACTGCTGCCCCGTTATCGCTTGTTGCCACCTCCGCTCTGCCCCGGAATGCTGCCAACACGCCTCGAAACCAACCAGATGACATCGGGGCGCATAGGGGAGTTAGAAGGGGATGATATATTCAATGGCACTAACCGTGTAAGTGCCGTTGAATATCCCAATTTAAGGGATTTTCACAGTTTACTAGACTGTAAACCATGTAAATGTCTTTCGAATATCGGGCCCATCGAGTTCGAAAATGGACCAAACTGGAGTGGGGGTTCCAGAGAAATAAGTCCTTCGAAAAACTATCCCAATGAATTTCTGTGGGAAAAGGAGTTCCAGCTTTTGTAACATAGAAACTTACATACACTGAAACATAGTAGTTAAGGAATTGTTCCAATTCAAACTCCTTCTCCCTATTTTCTACTTTCCCAACCTATCAAATTGCTCCATCATCAAAAAAATACTCCCTCACAATTCCTCCTCCCATATACTGCTTCCACCCCCAAAAAATACTCCCTTGCAATCGCCTTACCAGTCTGCTACATTCACAAAACACACAGGCAATGCAGCTACAATAGACTGGTGTGTACATACACACACACACACGGGTTGGAAAGAATTCCATGCTTTCTCCACTTGTTTACATTGTTGCAATGGTCCTTGGCAAGGGGCCAGAAACCAGAGCTCCCTGACCAACCGCGTTCCCCAAGCTTTTCTGTAATATGACCCCATTTTAGCAGCTGACAATTCACGTGACCCCTGATGATGACCAAAAGCAACGCTCTGTTCCCATTCTCCCGATAGTTCACACTGTGTACATGTGTATGTGTATAAGTGAGTGTGGAATGGGTGCAGGTGGGTGGTGAGTGAGGTATCTGAGGGAATGGCATGTAAGCAGGAGGGGTGAGTGAGTGGAAGAGGTATATGTGTGTGTCTAAATGGGGGGATGTGAAGGTGGAGAGTAGATGGTATAGGTTGTGTCTGATAAACATTGATTTTTTTTGTACTCTAAAAAACCCAATTAGCTGGAAAATAAACACCTAATTAAAGATTTATAAGCACCTAGGAATAAAAGCTCTTTATATATCATATTGCTTAGTTATCAGTTATGTAGCAGTGGTGGGCAGATTTGAGATGTGGGGGCAGGGAATGGTGGGGAAGTTCTCTCTTTACTGGAAGCAGTACATTCCTTTGCTTATTATCTCATCTCACAGGTGGGTGCTGTCATCGCTATTTGCTATGACAGACACTGTTTTCAGCAGCTTTTATCTATGGGGACAATTGAACTTTTATTTACTGAAGATATAAATACGTCACTGCTTGTAAAGACAGTGCTCAGATTCCATGATATTTAAAAGCAACCTGAAAAGATAGATTTTTAGTTGTTACAGGACAGGAAGGAGGTCCATTGGCAGTTCTCTGTGAGTCTCAGTACGGAAATAGGGGGTGCTGCAGGACAAGATTGAGCTGCGCAGAGCTGTGGATGGTTCTCTGTATTGGATTATAGAGGTGGGGATGTTGAGGAGCAGGGTTTAGGTGTATTGGCAGAGCTGTATTTGTAAATCTTAGTACTGGAATGGCAGGGGGCTACTGCAGAGTAGGATGGACAGGCTCCGGTAGAGCAGTGGGAGTGAGGGGAGATGTTGTAGAGCTGAACTAAGGAACATTGACAAAGCTGCGTATATGGTTCTTAGTGCTGGAATAGTAAGGACAAGACTGAAATGTACTGGCAGGAGCTGCGAGTGTGTGGATCTCATTACTGGAACAGCACGCCATGCGTCTCCTAGCATATTGTGATTGTTCCATGTTTATTTTCAGGAGTTTTCATCATCCTGCCTTTGTAATAGTCATAATATAGTCATGACCCCAGTGAGGTTAGCTAGCAAGTTCTTAACCTCTCACCCCACTCATATTTTAAAGATTCTCAACTCAGTTAAAAGGGATTATTCACTGATCATTGCTCAAACTTCACTCTTGGATCTCTCTTGCACCCATCATTCTCTTTTTTGTTCAGCATACATGGATCTGGCCTTTTGTCCAGGGACAGTCTCCTGAGTCCTTCAGACCTGACCCCTCAGTCAGGGAGCATAGCCTCACAGCACAGTCTTTACTTGTCCAGCTGATGGGAGAATGGACTGTAGGGATGAACCTGACCTTTCAGGGCTGCCTCCGAGTTACAGGCCTCTCTCCCTTCTGTTGGACTAACTCTTAATAGCAAGTTTCTTCCTGTATTTCCCCTCCAAGGTCACCCATCTCCCCAAACTGAAAAGTAAGCCAGATTCTCTAGGAGTTATAAGGTTTGGAAATAAACTAGGCAGTTGTAACTAATTTCTTTTTTTCCCTATGCAGCCTTACTGATTATTTTTCTCTTGGTAAATAAACATTTAATTAACTGTTGGCCCTATAATTCAAAGGCATTTATCTGGAGAAGGTTGTTATCTGGGATAATGACTAAGCCGCCCCTGTCTGCAGTACTATCCAGACGGTGCCACTGAATAACCTTACAGGCTATCTTGACACTATCTTGATAGTGTTAGGGCAGAGTGAGGGCATGGCGATGAGTTATCCGGACAGCGGCAATATTCGGCCTGGATAACTTTATAACAGGAAAAAGCACCGCTATCTGAATAGCACTGGTGGTTGCTGCACTGGATATTCAGCGCCAGCTGCAAGCCACATAGCGATGTATTGTGCGCAATATTATTGAATATTGAGTGTAATTCTGGATGCCACATTTTAAAAAGGATATAGCAGAAATAGAAAACGTACAGAGAAGAGCCACCAAAATGGTCAATGGGCTGGAAGGATACCCCTTTCAGGAAAGGCTTAAAAGGCTAGGGCTCTTCAACTTGGAAAAGAGATGGCTGAAAGGAGATATGATAAAGGTCTATAAATTAATGGAGTGGAACGGGTAAACGGAGATCGGTGGAACGGGTAAACGGAGACCGGATGTTTACGCCATCAAAAAGTAGAAAGACTAGGGGGCATTCAATGAAGTATAATGTACAGTAACCAATTTAAGATTAAGAAGAGAAAGCAGGGACAGCAGGAATCAGTTCTCACATATGGGTGATGTTGGTGTCGACAGAACCCGCACGGAAGTATCTCCCCAGCTTTCAAAGAACGCCTTTGGAAGATGCACCATGCATGTGTGGTGCACTTCCTGCCCAAAGGTGCCATCTTGCCTCAGTCTAAAGACATAGCTAAGACAGCCATGGAAATAATAAAATATGGTAAGGAAGCAACTGTAAGGGAAGGAGGGAGGGTTGTGAGAACCGATTCCTGCTGTCCCCGGAGAACACCTGTTACAGATGAGTAACTATGCTTTCTCTGGAAACAAGCAGAAAGTCAGTCCTCACATAAGGGCCTCCCCAGCTACAGGCTACCGAGAACCTGTAAAACAAAAATGCCACAGCAACCTGTAAGGATGAGCCATTATCAGCAGCTGTTGAGTCCCTACTGAGAGACTCTTACAAGACCCAAGTGTCTATAAACCAAAAATACACTCAAAAAACAAAAAAGATTACAATTTCAAATTGGTTTCAACAAGGCTCATTACCTGAAACGTTATTCAATGTGTTGATGTAAGAAACACATGAAAAACACATAAAAAGCGTGGGCAAGAGGTCTCAGCTTAACAAGGGCTAATTTCCAGTGCATTGACGAATCACGCACATCAGTAATCCAAGCCCAATTAACATCAAGGACCTCCTCCACACCTCCCAACCATACAGCATCCACAAGAAAAGTGTCTTACAAAAGTATATACAACTTTTCACAGCAAATTTCCAACCCCGACGCCTCACAATAAGCGCTTATAAACGTTTTGCTATTATCATAGCTTCTTCAGGGGAAAACTAAAAGAAAAAGAAAAACATACAACGTTTCAAATTAGAAGCCCAACCAACCCCATGCCTAATACAACCAATAGCAAAATACAAAAACCATACTACCTTGCCTCAACAAAAACAATCAGAAAGCTTTTGGGAGCATCCCTCGTGCCTGCGCGGTGACTTCCCACCTTTCCCACTGCCTCTCCTCAGTTGAGTTTCATAGCTGAGACAGAAGGAGAGAAAGAGGAAAGGAAATAGATAGATACAACTCCTAGGGGAGGTGGGTGGGTTGTGAAGACTAATTCCTGCTGTTCCGGAGATCACCTGTTACAGGTAAGTAACTGTGCTATCTCCAGGAACAAGCAGGAATGAGTCTTCACATATGGGGACTCCCTAGCTAAGGATGCCTGGGGAGATCCCATAAGCGCAGCCCAGGACAGGATGGAATTTTCCCAACCTGGATCCCCGGCATCCCCTGAGGGATGGAGGGTAGGAGTTGAGAAGAAAGGAACAGCAAAAACCCAAAGACTACAAGGGGAGTAGTCTTTAGAATGCATGTGAAGTATCATTAAGTATGTAATGAATCAAGGACCTAGTACCACGTAGAGCTTACCTACTGGGTTGTAGAACTGAGATGAAGGTACTGTAGGCGCAGTAGCGAGGTCTTCAAGGGAACTTCACAGCAGTGAGGAGGAAGTTCCAAATCCGGACGGGCAGGAGACCCAGGTGTCAACTGGGGCAGGAGAAGGACGGCAGGTCTTCAAGGAAGCTCTGTGCGAAAAGCCTTGGAGTGACTATAGCAGGGGGTTCTCCTGCCTGAACAGGGAGAACAGACAAGGGGATGGGGCTGATCCGGCCTTATCGAGGGACCGCTCAGGACAAGCTGTGCAGGATAGCAAACAAAGAAAAGAAAAGAAAAAAGGGGCACCGGTGGTGCCGTTGTCGGCGGGAAAAGGCCGCAACCACAGGAAAACAAGAAAAGAAAGAAAAGTTTCTGCGGTGGCAGGAGGTACGTCCTGTCTGCTCCGCGGAAAAACAAAAAACTGGGGAGAGGCAGTAGGAAGGGCGGGAAGCCACCGCGCAGGCGCGGGGGATGCTCCCAAAGGCTTTCTGATTGGATGCTGGGGAGCATTCCTGTGCGGGCTCCGTCGGCGACGTCTCCCATATGTGAAGACTCATTCCTGCTTGTTCCTGGAGATAAATCCATTTCTGTTCACATATCACTAAGGACTGCTTCGGCAGCGCATGCTTGAGCATAAGAGTAGGATTGCATGCCGTATCATTGAAGCTGCTTTGGTGGCGCATTGCTTAGATAAGGGGCATGGGTTTTTGGATCTGCAATGTTCTTGTCTGGATCAAGTACTGGAGGGTAGAGAGGGTCGTACACAGAAGCATTTAATTCTGATTGGTTGTGCTAGCGTTTAGTGAATGAGTCTCAGGTATTAGGCATGGAGTTGGTTGGGCTTCTAATTTGAAACATTGTTTGTTTTTCTTTTTCTTTTAGTTTTCCCCTGAAGAAGCTATGATAATAGCGAAACGTTTATAAACGCTTATTGTGAGGCGTCGGGGTTGGAAATTTGCTGTGAAAAGTTGTATATACTTTTAGAAACATAGAAATATGACGACAGAAAAAGACCACAAGGCCTATCTAGTCTGTCCTTCCATAACAACTACAACAGTCCACTTTTTGCCTTTAGAGATCCTCTGTGTTGGTCCCATGCTTTCTTGAATTCAGTTACTGTCCTCATCTCTACCACCTCCACTGGGAGACTATTCCACGGATCCACTACTCTTTCCGTAAAGAAATATTTCCGCATATCACTCCTGAATCTATCTCCCTTCACCCTCATCCCATGTCCCCTCGTAGCAGAACTTGCTTTCAATTGAAAGAGGCTCTCTCCCTGAACATTTATGCCATGGAGGTATTTAAACATCTCGATCATATCACCTCTATCCCGCCTTTCCTCTAAGGTGTACATATTAAGATCCTTAAGTCTGTCCTCATATGCTTTATAATGAAGCCCATTAATCATTTTGGTAGCAACCCTCTGCACCGACTCCATCCTGTTCACATCCTTTTGAAGGTGCGGTCTCCAGAATTGCACACCATACTCCAAATGAGGTCGCACCAAAGACTTATACAGAGGCATTATCACCTCCTTTTTTCTGCTAGCCATTCCTCTCCGTATGCACCCAAGCATCCTTCTAGCTTTTGCCGTCGCCTTTTCCACCTGTTTAGCTACTTTAAGATCATCAGACACAACCACGCCTAGGTCCCATTCTTCTTTAGTGGACAAAAGTACTTCACCTCCTATACTGTATTGCTCCCTTGGATTGCAGCAGCCCAAATGCATGACCTTACATTTTTTAACATTAAATCCCAGCTGCCAAATTCTAGACCATTCTTCAAGCTTAGCTAGATCCCTCCTCATGTTATCTACCCCTTCCTGGGTGTCTACTCTATTGCAGATTTTGGTATCATCCGCAAAGAGGCAAACCTTACCCGACAGCCCTTCCGCTATATCACTAACAAAGATGTTAAAAAGAATCGGACCAAGGACAGATCCCTGGGGCACACCACTGGTAACATCCTTCTCCTCAGAGTGAGCTCCATTTACTTGTACTCTTTGTCGCCTCCCACCCAACCAATTTCTAACCCAAGCAGTAACTTTAGGGTCCATCCCTAGGGTGCTCAGTTTGTTTATAAGTCGCCTGTGAGGAACAGTGTCAAAGGCTTTACGGAAATCTAAATACACCACATCTAGAGCTCTCCCTCGGTCCAACTCCCTGGTCACCCAGTCAAAAAAATCAATCAGATTTGTCTGACAAGACCTGCCTCTGGTGAATCCATGCTGCCTCGGATCCTGTAATCTGCTGGACTCCAGAAACCTCACTATTTTCTCTTTCAGCAGCGTTTCCAATAATTTACTCACCACCGAAGTTAAACTAACCGGCCTGTAGTTTTCAACCACATCCTTACTTCCGCTTTTGTGTAAAGGCACCACATGAGCCTCTCTCCAGTCCTTTGGCACCACTCCCGACTCCAACGAGGCATTGAAAAGGTCAGTCAGTGGAGCTGCTAGAACGTCCCCAAGTTCCCTCAGTATTCTAGGGTGTATCCCATCCGGTCCCATCGCTTTGTCTACTTTAAGTTGAGCTAGTTTCTCACGAACACAGTCTTCTGAAAATAGTTCAAGATGTCCCTCGCTTCTGTTCTTATTTGTGGGTGTTTTCTGAGGTCCTGCTCCTGGTTCTTCATCTGTGAACACAGAACAAAAATATTTGTTAAGCAATTCCGCTTTATCCTTATCAGCTTCTACATATTCCCCCCCTGCACCCTTGAGTCTGACAATACCACTTTTGCTCTTCCTCTTCTCACTAATATATCTGAAAAATGTCTTTTCCCCCCATTTTATTGCATTGGCTATTTCCTCCTCCTTTTGAATCTTTGCCTTCTTGACTACTTTGCTAGCTTCTCTAAGTTTTTCCAAATACAGATGCCTGTCTTCCGCTCTCTGTGATCTCTTGTATTTCATGAAGGCCTCCCTCTTTTTCTTCACTTTTTCAGCTACTTCCTTCGAAAACCATAACGGTCTCCTGTTCCTTTTGCCTTTATTTACCATTTTAACAAAAAGGTTGGTTGCCCTTAAAATACCCCCTTTCAGTTTTGCCCATTGGTTTTCTACATCCCCCAGCTGTTCCCATCCCACTAACGACTCCCTGAGGTATTGGCCCATCTTCGCAAAGTTAGTCTTCCTAAAGTCTAAGATCCTCACCTTGGAATGGATTCTAACAGCCCTAGTCCTAATACTGAACCACACCATCTGGTGATCACTGGATGCAAAATGATCTCCCACTACAACATCAGAAACACTTTCACCATTGGTAAGCACCAAGTCCAGTATGGCCCCTTCACGTGTGGGGTCTGTTACCAATTGCCTGAATAGTTCTCCCTGTAGAGAATCCAGGATCTCCTTACTTCTAGGTGATACTGCAGCAGGAATGTGCCAATCAACATCTGGCATATTGAAATCTCCTATCAGTAGCACTTCCCCTTTCCTAGCAATGCTGCGTATGTCTTCAATTAACTCTCTGTCCACCTCTTCCTCTTGTGAGGGAGGTCTGTATATCACTCCAATGCAAATAGATTTCTCTTTCCCTCTTTCTAGTTTAACCCACAATGCCTCCTCTCTCCCTTTTAAGCTCTGTAATTCCAAAGCTTTAATAGTAGTTTTTACATATAGTGCCACTCCTCCTCCTCTTCTTCCTACCCTGTCCTTCCTGAATAAAGTATAGCCAGGTATAGTTACATCCCAGTCATTGTTTTCTGTGAACCATGTTTCTGTAACTGCCACTAAATCCAAGTCAGCCACTCCCACCAAAGCTTCAACCTCAGGGATCTTATTTCCCATGCTACGGGCATTAATACACACTGCTTTCCATATGTTACCCCTGTTACCCATTTCCATAAAGGTATTTAATGTATCAACTACCTGGGGGCTTTCACTTACCTGGGGGCTTTCTTCACCCATCCCCAAGGAATCTAGTTTAAAGCCCTCTTCAGTAGATTAGCCAGTCTACTACCAAAGATGCGTTGACCTCTCTTGGACAGATGGATGCCATCTCTGCTTTGCAACCCTTGGAAAAGCATCCCATGGTCTAGGAAACCAAAACGCTCTCGATGACACCATCCACGCAGCCATGCATTCGTCTCCAGGATGCGAGCCTCTCTGCCTTGGCCTTTACCCTCAACAGGGAGGATTGAAGAGAACACCACCTGTGCACCTAACTGCTTCACCCTCTGTCCCAGAGCCATGAAGTCACTTTTGATACGTTCCGAGGTATACCTGGCAGTATCATTTGTTCCAACATGGATTAGCAACATTGGGTAATAGTCTGTGGGCTTGATGAGTCTCGGTAAACTCTCTGTAACATCTTGGATTTTGGCACCAGGCAGACACTTTTCTTGTGGTTGCTGTATGGTTGGGAGGTGTGGAGGAGGTCCTTGATGTTAATTGGGCTTGGATTACTGATGTGCGTGATTCGTCAATGCATTGGAAATTAGCCCTTGTTAAGCTGAGACCTCTTGCCCATGTGTTTTTCATGTGTTTCTTACATCAACACATTGAATAACGTTTCAGGTAATGAGCCTTGTTGAAACCAATTTGCAAATTGTAATCTTTTTAGTTTTTTGAGTGTATTTTTTGTTTATTGATTTTATACACTTGATAACATGACTAAAGAGTTTTTGAGATCCAAGTGCCTGGCAGAGAACCAGCACTCTGGTAGCCTGAACACAGAAAGGTCAGAGGGCAGATGTTGCCTACACCCTGAAGAGATTATGGAGTACAGCCTGGCTGAAGGTGCTGACCCATCAGGACTCCCTCTCCAGGCAGTAGTGAGCTGTGAGGGTATGGACCGAAGACCAGATGGTGGCCCAGCAGATTTCCATCATGGGGACAGAACGCAGATTTGCCACGGAAGTAGACATGGCCTTGACATGGTGCGCCGTGACCCTCTGGTCCAATGAGATCCCTGTTTGCTTGTAGGCAAGGGTAATATAATCCACCACTCAAGTGGACAGAGTTTGCCTAGTTACTGGGAGCCCCAGATAGCTGGGGCTGTAGGATACAAAAAACGGCGACCCCAAGTCCATTGCAGGTAAAAGGACAGGGCTCTCTTACAATCTAGATTGTGGAGAATGGTCTCCGCCCTACTAGCGTGAGGCCTCAGAAAGAAGGTGGAGAGTACCAACTCCTGGTTGAGGTGGAACGGGGACACCACCTTTGGCAGAAACTTGGGGTGTGTTTAGAGCACCACCCTGTTCTTGAAGAACCTCGTGTAGGGGGGCTCTGCCATCAGAGCCTGGAACTCGCTGATTCTGCGAGCTGATGTGAATACTACTAGGAAGGTGACCTTCCAGGATAGGTACAGAGGTGGCAGGTGGCCATAGGCTCAAACTGAAGCTTAATGGGCTGCAAGAGCACCACATTGAGATCCCACTCTGCTACTGGGGGGCGGACGGAGAGTTTGGATAACAGGAATCGGAACACAAGGAGCTGAGCCGAGAGGGGTTTTCCCTCAACAGAATGGTGATGTGCTGCGGTGGTGCTCTAGTGTACTCTGACTGAATTGGACTTCAGTCCCACCTGTAATAGGTGAAGTAGGTACTAGAGTACCACTTGTACTGAGCAGGAAAATGGGTTTGATCGCCTTTCCGCACACCACACCGAGAATCAGCGCCACTTGAAGGCGTATGCCCTTCTAGTGGAGGTCTTACGAGAGGCCAGAAGAATCTCTTCCATGGTTGAAGGGGACTAATGCTATCCTTTCAGCAGCCAAGCCATGAGTGAGAGTGTCCCCAGATTGGGGTGTAGGAGAGTAGCCCTGGAGCTCGACCCAGGGGAATCTGTGATGCCACTGATAGGAAGAGGAGCAGTGGAAACCAGGGCTGCCTGGGCCACTAAGGAGCTATCAGCATTAGTGATGCTCTGTCGTGCTGGACCTTGAATAGTGTCTTGGCTACCAGTGGCGTTGGTGGGAAGGCATACACGGGATGAGGAATGCATCCCTACCATCTGGGATGGGTGCGGCTGGGGGGAGCAGAATCGGGGTAATTGCATGTTGTCTGGGCTGGTGAACAGGTCCATCGAGGGGACACCCCAGAGATGGAACAGCTGTGAGTCTACCACTGGATCCAGGTGCCACTCGTGCGGCTAGAGGACCCTGCTCAGGTTGTCTGCCAGGGCTTTGTCCTGGCCTGGGAGGTACACCGCCCTTAGGAACATACCTCTGCATGCAGCATAGGAGCAGAGGGCTACCACCTCCTGACAGAGTGGGTACGACCCTGTTACCCCCTGTTTGTTCACATAGAACATTGTCGGTCTGGATAAGCACCGAGTGGTGCTAGAGCTGGTGGCAGAAGGCTAGGTATATTGCCTGGAGCTCTAGCAGGTTGATTTGCATCTGGGATTCCTCCAGCAGCCATACTCCTGCAATGTGCCTCCCAGCCCATTAGAGAGGCATCTGTGGTGAGGACATTCTAAGGGTTGGGTGCCTTGAAGGACATCCCAGCCTGGAAGTGATGTGGAACCTGCCACCATCTGATGGAGTCTGCCAGCTGACGGATAATTTTCACTCTGTCCCTGAGCCTGCTTGTGGCTTGCATCCACTGGGAGCAGAGGTACCACTGGGATGCCCTCATGTGCAGGTCAGCATATAGGGTCAAGTGGAGTGTGGAGGCCATGTGTCCCAACAGGCAGAATAGGAGCCAGGCAGGTAGAGTCCAGCATCGGTGTACCTCTGCAGCTAGCTCCCTGAGGCATTCTGACCTCTCCTGGGGAAGGAAGGCTTTTGCCTGGAAGGTATCTAGTTGCGCCTCTATGAACTCTTGGTGCTGGGCCGGAGTGAGGTGGGACTTGGGGTAGTTTATGATGAACCCCAGGTGCAGCAGGGTATTAATGATGAGCCCGGTGGCACATTGTGCCTCTGAAGCTGTGTTCCCCTTTATGAGCCAGTTGTCCAGATAAGGGAAGACAAAGGCTCCTTGGAGCTGGAGGTGGGCTGCGACCACTGCGAGGCACTTTGTGAAGACCTTTGGTGATGAGGCCAGACCGAAGGGCAGCACCCTGTATTGGTAGTGCTGTCCTCCCACCATGAATCAGAGGTTCTTTCTGGGCTGGGATGAATTAGGATGTGAGTGTAGGCATCCTTTAGGTCTAAGGAGCATAGCCAGTCTCCCTGTTGGAGAAATGGCAGTAGTGTCCCAAGGGAGAGCATCTTGAACTTCTCCCTGACGAGAAACCTGTTGAGCTCTTGCAGGTCCAGGATGGGCCTGAGGTCTCCAGTCCTCTTGGGAAAATACCTGAAATAGAAGCCTGTGCCTCAGAGATGTTTCGGCACTGACTCGACTGCTCTGTCTTTGATTAGGCTTGCTAGCTCGGTGAGCAGCAGGGTCTGGTGAAGGAGAGTCCTGGTGGGCTTCCCCTGGGAAATACGAGAGTGGTGGCCATTGCAGGTAGAAGACCTCCTTGACCACCTGTAACACCCAGGTATCGGTGGTGATAGCTGTCCACCTGTGGGCAAACAGGGCTAGACACCCCCTGTGGACAGCAGAGGACCCCCTGGGGGTAGGGAGATCGTGCCCAAGCAGTCAGAAGCTCCCCCCAGGCTGAGTCGGAGCCAACGCCTGGGACTTCAGGGCCTTTTCTGGAACCATGTCCCTGGCTTTTTTGTTGTTGACCTTGTTGAGGGGCCGAGAAGGCCTGGAAGTGCAGAGTACCACTAAAGCCTCCTTTCTTCCTTGGGAAGAAGGGCTTTTTCCTCTAGGCTTTCTTCCGGGGCTGCACCAAGGTCTTCTTTGAGAGCCTGGTTCTTGTCACGTACTCTGTCTCTATCTCCGCTGCCTTATCCGCCATTGTCCTCCTGAATAGGTTTTCTCCTATGCAGGGGACATTATCAATTTGTCTTATTTATTTATTTTTATTTAGACAGTTTTGTATACCGCCTTATCCTTCAATCAAAGCAGTCACAACACAATTGGGGGATACATTTAACACACAGGGATATGAGACACATACACTAATACTTACAGGGAACATGGGCAATGGAGGGTTAAGTGGCTTGCCCAAGACCACAAGGAGCATCTGTGGGACTAGAAATCCCAGTCCTTCCGGCCCAAGGTTGCTGTCCTCTAGTGGGATTTGAACTCCCGACCTTCCGGCCTGAAGTACCTTGCCCCAACCACTAGGCTACTCCTCCAGCCCTCCAGTCTTGTATCCATTGTTCCAGGTCGGATAACTGCAGCCATGCCTAGCGCTGTACTCTGATGCCTATGGCAGCCACCGTGGCTGATGACTCAAAGCCATTATAGGTTGCCCAGGACAAAAACTTTGAGCATTCTTCTACTGCTGAGGTCAGGGTCTTGAACCTCTGTAAGGATTCCCCATCAAGACCTGCCGAGAATCCACCAAGCTTCTTTGACAGTTCCTTCAGGTACATGCTGATGTAGAGCTGGTAGGACTGGATCCAGCATGTTAGCATCGAGCCCTGAAAGACCTTCCAGCCATCGACATCAAGGGTTTGGGCCTCCCTGCCGGGTGGCACCAACGAATGGTTTTTTTGGCTCTTAAGCCGGTGCATTGCCAACTCTATGACCATGGAATTGTGGGGAAGCTGGGTCTTTTAAAACCGAGGACTTTGGCGTACCCAGTACATGGCACCGAGGCACTACTAACGAATGAAACAGATGCCGGTGTTTCCCACATCCAGAGGAGGAGGAGGCGGTCGAGGATCAGGAGCACTGGTACTGTGAAGGTTTCTTTAGGGGGTGCCTCGTACTGGAGTATCTCCAATTTCTCGGTGCACGGGTCCTTCTCGGCCTTGATCTTGATAGCGAGAGCCTTGGCCATGTCCTCCACAAAACCGAGGAACGCAACATCCTCGGGCAGGAAACAGCATCGGGGGAGGTGAGTCCGAGGGCACATCATGGTGTCGCCTCATGTCCGTTGACTCCTTGTCCTCGGTCTCCCATTCTGACTCGAAGTCTGAGTATGAGTCTGACACTGCACTGTCACCTCGGTTGAGGGCTGCTGTTGGCGGTCCGTGACCTCCAGAGGATCATCAGTCCGAGCAATAGGTGCTCGCCGAGGAGGACCAGTGTTCCGAGGAATGGGACCGGTACCTCATCCAGGGCCGGGGGCTCTCTCAGGGCCAATAGCACTCAAGCACCAGCTCGATGTCTGGGGAAGATCATGATGTCGAGGGTCGCATTGTCGGCAGATGAACCAGATGAACTGAACATGAATTCCCGCTGCATTGCCACTAGAGCAGATATACTGCTCTCTAGGGCTGCCATTCTGGTTTCCATACCAGTTGGCTCTGCAGCCTTCAACATGGGCACTGAGGATTTCGGGCACGACACTGGTACTGTCGAGGGAGAGTCCTCAATGAGGATGGCCTCGGAGGTTCGAGGCCAGTCGGCAGATGCCAATAGCTCCTTACAGGGCAGCTTGGCAGGCCACTCTTCCCCGACTCCTTGGATTCACACCTGGGACTAACACGTAGGTTACATATGGATCTGACATGTCCATCAGCTCATACCTTTTCATTCATCCATCACCTAAAATCTGACTTTCACAGGGTTCCCTTATTCTGCATTAAGGAGATTGCCATTTTGAGCATTAAGGTGCACGCTGGGCACCTTAATGCCTGGCATTCTGTTAACACCTGATAAGTGGAGCCAAGTGCCCTTAACGCCAGAACACCTACTCCCCGCTCTGGCCTTTACCGCATGATAACACCCTTACCACTGCCGTTAACACTTGCTAACTGGTGTGCCCTTAATGCTCTTTAGTAAATATACCCGTAAGACAAAAAGAAGCTGTTTGAGCTCAAATAGGAAAATAGGTGCACTCACCAAAAGAGAAGAAAATACACAAAAGTATACTCACTGAGTTATCTTGGAGTGATTTTAAAGTGTCCTATATAAAAAGACAGTTTATTGTGAGCTGAGGTGGGTGGGTGGGGGGGGGGGGTTATACTTACACTGAGTGAGATAATAGTACTGATACTTACCAAAAATAAATAAATTGAGGAAACAGAAAGTTGAGTTTTCCTGGAAAGAAAGTTTAATGAAACTTTAAGATTTATGTCATGTCACATTAAAAACGATCCTTAAGAACTAATATTTACCTGATTGGATCAGAGTCTTAAAATGACCTGTTAAAAGAGAAATATATTACATAGTAACATAGTATATGACGGCAGATAAAGACCAGCATGGTCTATCTAGTCTGCCCAGCAAAGCGGCAAGAGTAGGTTCACTTGCCGCTCCGTGCAGGTTACCTCTCCCCATGCCTTTGTTTAGGGGTGTACCCATTGCTCCGTGTAGGTCACCCCTATTTGTTCAGATATAAGAGATAGTTATGCTTATTTTGATTTTATCCTGTTGCTATAAAGAGACCCACTGTGTCTGTCCCATGCCATTTTGAATTCTGTCACTGTGTTTGCCCCCACCACTTCCATCGGGAGGGCATTCCAAGCATCCACCACCCTTTCAGTGAAAAAGTTAAAGAAGTCAGAAGTGTTGCTAAAATTTATTCAGATAAAATAATTTACTTACCTGAAAATCAGGGCTTTTACTAAAGCTTTTGATTTCTTTTGTTTGACAAAACAAGTGAAATTTTGAAATATTGAAATGCAAAACTTATTTGTTTGTGGTAAATATTTACCTTGTTGAATAACAATGGTGATATTTTAAATTGTTAATTCCTACATTTGGAAAATTATGCAAAAGTACTTTGTTTACATGAAACAGATGAGATTTAATTAAAAAGGTGAAAAAGAACTTATGTTCAAGTTAAGTTTCATTTTATGCTTCTAAAAGGAGAGCATAACAACATAAGATTTCTTTCCTCTAGTCTATTTTGCACCCACATCTATTGCATTTATTGGTTGAAAGGGGTCTTAGATCTATGGCCATAGAAATAACTATTGATATTTTATATCAGTGAATTCTGAGCTTTCGTACTGGAGACTTACCTGAGGTGATACTCAGTTCACCGTGGTGTGGGGTAATGGGACAATTTATAGGGAGGGGGTATCTGGGAGTTGGTGCAGTTTGTGAGGTTGGGAGTAGGGTTGCCAACCAGCCGGTTTTCAGCCGGCCTGGCCGATTTTCCTGTGGTCGGGCCGGCTGCCGGCAGAGAACCGAAACCGGCCATTGAAAAGCTGGTTTTTTGCTCTGGCTGCAAGATTGGGAGCGGCCAGAGCAGAAAACCGGCTTTGCGCTTGCGATCGCGATTGCGATCACAGTCCTGGCCCCCCCTTGCAGCTGCTGCTGCTGCTTCTTACAGAGCAGAGGCTGCAATAAAGTTAATTTAAAAGTAAGGAATCCTGTGAGGGGCCTTCCGGCCCTATGAAACTCCTTCTGCAGTGCCCACCCCTCTGATGTCACTTCCTTTTCAGCCAGGGACCCCGCAGAAGGAGTTTCATAGGAGCTGAGGGTTTCTCACAGGTTTCCTTACTTTTAAATTAACTTTATTGCAGCTGCTGCTCAGTAAGAAGCAGGAGCAGCAGCTGCACGGGAGGGGGGAGGGGACTACAAATGGGCTGTGATGGGGGGGACCTGTACTGGAAAAGGGCTATGGGGGGGGGGACGTTGACTGGAAATTGGGTTTGCTGGGGGGGGGGGGACCTGGACTGTAAAAGGGCTGGGGGGGGGGGGACATGGACTGGAAATGAGTTGTGATGGGGGGGGACCTTGACTGGAAAAGGGCTATGGGGGGGGGAACTTGGACTGGAAATGGGCTATGGTGGAGGGAGGGGGAACTTGGACTGGAAATAGGCTGTGATTAGGGGGGCTAGGACTGCAAATGGGCTGTGATGGTGGGGGTGGGGGCTAGGACTGCAAATGGGCTGTGATGGTGGGGGGCCTAGGACTAGAAATAGGTTGTGATGGGGGACTTGGACTGTAAATGGGCTGTGATTGGGGGGCGGGGGCTAGGACTGGAAATGGCCTGTGATGTGAGGGCTAGCACTGGAAATGGGCTTATGAAGAGCTGGAATAGGACTGGAAATGGGCTGATGTGGCGCATGGGAGAATGGGACTAGAAGAGAGTGGATGCTGGGTGGGTCAACTATAAGGGAACTGATTTTGGGGGAGGACTAGAATGGATGGGGAATGAGAATGGAGAGGGGAAAAAATATTTTGTGTGGAAGAAAGTCTATGATGGGTCAGGTATTGGGAGAGTAAGAGGGGCTTGAGAATGGAAGGGTGAAATTTAAATGGATGATAAAGGATAAGGAAAAAATTGGGGGAAAGAGCAAAAGGGAAACAATCAGTATGTTAAAGCAGATATAGAGAGAGAATGGAAAACATCTAAAAGAGAAGAAAGGACAAATGGATAGCTCGCAGAAAACACGAAGAAACCAGAAGAAAGTGACTGGAGCAATTGCAACTGAAAAATGAAATGCCCAAACACAAGGTAGAAAAATACTTTTTATTTTGACTTTATTAACTGGAATATGTCTGGTCTGGGAAGTGTGTAGGGTTGCCAACTGGCCGGTTTTCAGCCGGCCTGGCCGGTTTTTCCATGGCCAGGCCGGCTGCCGGCGCAGAGGCAAAACCGGCCCTTGAAAAGCCGTTTTTTTGCTCTGGCCGCAAGATCGGGAGCGGCCAGAGCAAAAAACCCGGCTTTTCTCCCAACCCAGAGGGCTTCAGAGGGAGCCGGGGAAGCCCGCGCGAGGCCCCGGCTCCCTCTGTACAGCCGCCAGCGTGAAGAGCCTTTTCCTTCACGCTGGCGGCTGTTCCTGTGAAGCCGCGATTGGTGGGAAAGGTTAAAGGCAATGCCCTTTAACCTTTCCCAGCATTCGCGGCTTCACAGGAACAGCCACCAGCGTGAAGGAAAAGGCTCTTCACGCTGGCGGCTGTACAGAGGGAGCCGGGGCCTCGCGCGGGCTTCCCCGGCTCCCTCTAAAGCCTCAGACAGCCGCGGTTTTGTGGGGGGGAGGACAAGGACTGCCTGGGCTGTGATGAGGGGGAGGGGACCTGGACTGGAAAAGGGCTAGGAGGGGGGACTTGGACTGGAAATGGGTTGTGGTGGGGGGGGGACCTGGACCGGAAAAGGGCTATGGGGGGGGGGGGATTTGGACTGGAAAGAAATGGGCTGTGATGGGGGGGGGGGACATGGACTGGAAATGGGTTGTGATGGGGAGGGGGACCTGGACTGGAAAAGGGCTGGGGGGGGGGAACTTGGACTGGAAATGGGTTGTGATGGGGAGGGGGACCTGGACTGGAAAAGGGCTGGGGGGGGGGGGAACTTGGACTGGAAATAGGCTATGGTGGAGGGAGGGGGAACTTGGACTGGAAATAGGCTGTGATTAGGGGGACTTGGACTGGAAATGGGTTGTGAAGGGGGGGGGGACCTGGACTGGAAAAGGGCTATGGGGGGGGGGCAATGGACTGGAAAGAAATGGGCTGTGATGGGGAGGGGGACCTGGACTGGAAAAGGGCTATGTGGGGGGGGGGGGGGACATGGACTGGAAATGGGTTTTGATGGGGAGGGGGACCTGGACTGGAAAAGGGCTATGTGGAGGGGGGGACATGGACTGGAAAAGGGCTATGGGGAGGGGAACTTGGACTGGAAATGGGCTATGGTGGAGGGAGGGGGAACTTGGACTGGAAATAGGCTGTGATTAGGGGGGCTAGGACTGCAAATGGACTGTGATGGTGGGGGGGGGGGTAGGACTGCAAATGGGCTGTGATGGTGCGGGGGGACTCGGACTGCAAATGGGATGTGATTGGGGGGGGCTAGGACTGGAAATAGGCTGTGATGGGGGACTTGGACTGGAAATGGACTGTGATTGGGGGGGGGGCTAGGACTGGAAATGGTCTGTGATGTGAGGGCTAGCACTGGAAATGGGCTGATGAAGAGCTGGAATAGGACTGGAAATGGGCTGATGTGGGGCATGGGAGAATGGGACTAGAAGGGAGTGGATGCTGGGTGGGTCTAGAACTATAAGGGAACTGATTTTGGGGGAGGACTAGAATAGATGGGGAATGAGAATGGAGAGGGGAAAAAAATATTTTGTGTGGAAGAAAAGTCTATGATGGGCTGGGTATTGGGAGAGTAAGAGGGGCTTGAGAATGGAAGGGTGAAATTTAAATGGATGATAAAGGAATAAGGAAAGAATTGGGGGAAAGAGCAAAAGGGAAACAATCAGTATGTTAAAGCAGAAATAGAGAGAGAATGGAAAACATCTAAAAGAGAAGAAAGGACAAATGGATAGCTCGCAGAAGACACGAAGAAACCAGAAGAAAGTGACTGGAGCAATTGCAACTGAAAAATAAAACGCCCAAACAGAAGGTAGAAAAATACTTTTTATTTTGAATTTATTAGCTGGAATATGTCTGGTCTGGGAAGTGTGTATTGATAACATCTTTGCGTTTTTGTTTAGTGCAAGAGGAAATTACTTTATAGTTTTATTTCTCCAGTGTTGTACATTTCATGTTTGGATTTTGGGGTTCCCAGTTTAATTATTATCTGACCAAGGAAGTTAGCCTACACGTATCCTCGGTAATTTTTGTGGGTGGGGCTGGGGGCGGGCAGGGGTGGGACTAGGGGCGGAGAATGGGTGGAGCATGGCGAGCCACAGGTGTCGGGTTTTTCTCAGTGAAAAAGTTGGTAACCCTAGAAGTGTGTATTGCTAACATCTTTGCGTTTTTGTTTAGTGCAAGAGGAAATTACTTTATAGTTTTATTTCTCCAGTGTTGTACATTTCATGTTTGGATTTTGGGGTTCCCAGTTTAATTATTATCTGACCAAGGAAGTTAGCCTACACGTATCCTCGGTAATTTTTGTGGGTGGGGCTGGGGGTGGGGCAGGGGTGGGACTAGGGGCGGAGAATGGGTGGAGCATGGCGAGCCACAGGTGTCGGGTTTTTCTCAGTGAAAAAGTTGGTAACCCTAGAAGTGTGTATTGCAAACATCTTTGCGTTCTTGTTTAGTGCAAGAGGAAATTACTTTATAGTTTTATTTCTCCAGTGTTGTACATTTCATGTTTGGATTTTGTGGTTCCCAGTTTAATTATTATCTGACCAAGGAAGTTAGCCTACAATGTATCCTCGGTAATTTTTGTGGGTGGGGCTGGGGGCGGGGCAGGGGTGAGACTTGGGGAGGAGAATGGGTGGAGCATGGCGAGCCAAAGGTGTCGGGTTTTTCTCGGTGAAAAAGTTGGCAACCCTAGTTGGGAGAGCAGAGAACAGACAGAGGGAGTTTGAAAGGAACAATTCTCTGATTGCTGTGTTTCAGTGAATGTAAGTTTCTGTGCTATAGAACTGGAACGCCTTTTCTCATAGAAATTCATTTGGCTATTTTTGGAGGACTTATATCTCTGGAATGCCCAGTCTGATTTGGCCCATTTTTTAACTCAATATGTCTTTTTCCTAGTTTTCCTCACACACCAAGTTTCATCCTATTCAGTGTAATTTTTGGAGAGTCATTTTGTCCTCAAACAGACAGACATTTTCAACCCCTTTTATATAATTCTTTTCAACTTCCACTGAATTGGAAACAATAAAAAGGGTATAATGTAATGATGGCCTCCATTTCTTTGTGGCAGTACAAATGAATCTTAAGTGAGAAATTCAGATCATATTTTGGCAGACATTTAAACCAGAGGAAGGGATGGCAACCCATGGATTTGGGCTGTTACCCATTGATCAACGAGTATGGTGGGAAAAAATGAAAGAAAAGAACTCATTAGTTCACTGTTCAACTACAGAGCAGTCGAGAGAAGCAGGTGTAGTCTTTATGGAGTATAGCCAAGGAGAAGTAGAAGCATAAAGTTTAGGCAATAAAATTCCAGATCTACAAGACCTAATGATGGAGACAGACTAAGGCACTGTTGCTAACACATGGGACTTACTGCGGTTCAGTAAGTCCCATGACATCCACAGACATACATGGCTATGTGGAACAGGGAATGCAGTTATAAAGGGAATGAAGCAGAAAATTACGAGTATAAATCGATGAAGTACCAAGGGTGGGGCAGTGGATGCCCCAGATATCGGCCAGAAAGCAGGGGGGGAGGTGCAGTCAGTAAATCCGGGCCCACACGACGGCAGCACATACATGCCAAACATACTTTGTTTACCGGCTTGCTGTGCTGCCTCTGCTCCAAGTTCGGCACTATTACCTTCTGAAGTCTCATGATAACAGCCGCACAGCAAGCCGGCAAACAATGGAAAGTAAATTTGACCTATGCGGGGCTAGGCGTGGTGGGGGCAATTGAAAGATCCGCTCTGGTGGTCAGGCCAGGTATGCCACTGGTGTAAGTGCATTTCGACTCTCCCTTTTAAGAAAGAGGTGCAAGGGTTGAGTTTACTGGGGCCACATTCCCTTCCACCTGTCAATCACTGCTTTTGGAGTAGAATTTAATTTTGGCTGATTCACCAATTTGGTAAACTTCTGATTCCTTACCAATGTAATCTTGACTACTTTTCAAGTGGAGATGACTCTGCCAAAGAAACTTCAGTGTGCGAGTCAGCAGTCTATCGAGGGAAGGGGGCAATAGGGCCATTTGGTCCAGACCTTACACAGAAAATGGGCCTTTGGAAAAAAAAGGTTTATTTGTTTAATATTTGTATTTATTCCATCCCAAACAGGCTGATGCAGAAAGCCGGCATTAAAGTCATGTTCTATCAGCTTTTTATGCCTGTCTGCCGTGCACCAATAGTGCATGACTTCAGCTTGATCATGCAGAAAGGGACAAATTAGCCATGCGTTAAACCATGCGCATGCAAATGAGCCACCTGTTATACTGGGCATAAAATGGCAGCATCAAACTGGGAAGAGCAACCAAACACATGCGCACAAGAAGTCGGTGCTAGTTTGGCATGCTCTCCCAGAGAATGGGCACCGTGTGGCTAATTTGCATATTGGTCCCGAAGGTATTTTGATGGCATCGGGGTGATCACAGCATTGAGAGAAGCCCCCACTGCCATTAAAATACTGTCAGGGGCCGGTGCCCTGGCAGAAACAGACTCTCTGGTGGCCTAGGGACCCCGAACTCCCCACCCGAATTAAAATTACCATGGTGACCTAGAGACCCCCTGAACCCCCCACCCAACTTTAAAAAAATTACCCTGGTGGCACCACACGGGGCCAAGTGCCGCCATTTTTCAAGATAGAGGACCAAGAGCGGGAGCTTTGAAAGGTACCGGGCGGGGGGGTTCAGGGGCCTCTAGGCCACCAGGGTAATGTTTTTTTAAGTTGGGTGGGGGGATTGGGGCTGCTAGGCCACCAGGAAGTCATTTTCTGTCAGGGCATTGGCCCCCAACAGTATTTTGATGGCATCAGGGGCTTTTCCCGATGCCATGATCGCTCCCAGTGCCATCGAAATGCTATCGGGTGGGGAGATCGGGGCTGCTAGGCCACCAGGGATTTGCTTCAGTATTTTGATGGCATCAGGGGCTTTGCTGGATGTCTGGATCATCTGAGGGGAAGATGATCCAGGCATCGGGGAAAGCACCCGATGCCATCAGAATACTGTTGCGGGCATGCACTAGAGGTTTAAGCCATCTCAGACCCAGGCGTAGAGATATTGGTGCTAAAGCTGGTCACAAAATCATCTATGCCTGTCACTGCATCGGACGCAGCCATTATTTGCATACTGCATAAGAGGGAGGAGTGGTCTAGTGGTTAGGACAAGGTACTTCAGGCCGGAGGGCCGGGGGTTCAAGTCCCACCTGGGGACAGCAATCTCAGGCTGGAGGGACTGGGATTTCTAGTCCTGTAGGCACTGCTTGTGGTCTTGGGCAAGCCACTTAACCCTCCATTGCCCATGTTCCCTGTAAGTATTAGTGTATGTGTCTCATATCCCCTCGTGTTAAATGTATCCCCCAGTTGACCGCTTTGACCTGGTGAAAAGCGGGATATAAATACAGCTAAATAAAATAAATAAATAAATACTGGTTTAGTATGTGCAGCTCATTTGCCTACATTTAAATACTCTTGGCATTAATTGTGCACTAGTTTTTTGGTCGCTGTTTACCTGCTCGTCCATCTATTTTCTGCATTTGACGTTAGCTTAAACGTGCTTGAAGTGTGCTTAATCATGGCATTATCTGTGCTTAAAGGCCGCACTAGTTTTCTGTATCGGCCTGAATAATAGTTGGAAAAACTTTTATAAGGGTCAAGAATGTCTGCCAGTCTGTGGGCAAAATAATTCTCTGAAAATTTAATGGAATGGGATGTAACTCAGAGTGTCAGAAAACTGGTAAAAATTAACACTGAATTAAAAAAAGGGCCAAAACAGACTGGGGGTTCCAGAGAAGTCTCTCCCCCCCCCCCCCCACACAACCTCCCCCTCACCAATGTATTTCTATAGGAGAAGAATTCCAGCTTCTGTAGAAAAGAAACTTATATACACCGAAACACAACAGTTAGGGAATTATTCTTTTCAAACTCCCTCTCCCTGTTTTCTACTCCCCCACCTCCCAACATGTCCCCACCAACAAAAAATGCCCCCTCGCATATTGACCTCACTCTCCAAAAATACTCCTTTGCCAACTGCCCTACCAACCTGCCAATTACTGCCACCACAAAAAATACCCCCACAACTTCCTCACCACCCTGCAAATTGCCCAGTCCCCAAAAACTATACTCTTGCAACTGCCCCATCACACAACAACATTCTCCACTCCAATAAACAACTTCCCACAACTGCCCCATCCCCTGCACATTACCCCCCCCAAAAAAATGCCCTCTTACAACTGCCTTCCCACGCCATAAACTGCACCATCCCTAAAAAATATCGCCCTTAATTGCTCCACCACCCTCCTAACACCCTACTCCCTAAAACACCCAGAACTGCTCAAGGCTCCCCCACTGATATTGCACACTGCCCCACCCCTAAACAATACCCCTACAACTGTCCCTCCACCTCACAAAATGCCCCAACCCTCAAATCTGTCCCATACCTCCCTACCACCTTACCACATGCCCCTGCATATGCCCCACCACTCCACAAACTGCCTCCACTCCCAAAAACCTATTCCCCCAAACTGCCTTACCCACCAAAATATCCCACTGTGACTGCCTCACCCCCAAAAACTCCATACTGTAACTGCCCCACCATCCTGGAAACTACCCCCACTCCTAAAACTACCTCTCCACAACTATCACCAACTCCCAAAAGTACATCCTCCATAAATCCCCCCCCCCCAGCTACCCCACCGCAGACACAGATGCGTATAGCACATAGCACACAAGGAACATGCAACAGAGATACAGTACAAACACATGAACACCCCCCCCCACACACATACACACACAGGGATTACAAATAATTCCCTAGATGTGATGTACTGGATTTTAAATTATTCATGTATATATTTCATTTACAGCTGCCCCCCCCCCCCAAAGAAAATGCCGCAAGGCAAAATCTAATCCCTCCTGCAACTACCCCACATCTTTTTCAACTACCCCAACATCAAAAGCTACCCTTTTGCAACTGCCCCACCACTCTGCAAACGACCTCACCCCTGAAAACTGCCCCACAACTACCCCACTGCCCTGAAAACTGCCCCACCCCCCAAAAACCCTCCTGAAACTGCCTCATCACCCTGAAAATTAATCCTCCCCACACAATGGCCTCCATTCCAGAAACTGCCCCACTGAAATAAACCAATCCCTCCTGCAAGTGCCCAACCACCACTACCCTACAAAATGAACCACCCCTAAAAACTACCCCACTCCAACTGCCACCACCCTACAAACTATCCCACCTTAAAAACTAATTCACCCCAAATACCCAACTACCCAGCATACTATAGTCACCCCGAAGAATGACTTTCCAGTTACTGCCCCTCCACCCTGTAAACTACTCCAACCCCAAAACTACTTCCCTTCATCCCTCAGAACCACCGAAAGCCTGTTCAAAAAAATAATCTTTAAGATTCTTTTCAAAAGACTTCAAAGCAGACTTCTGGTATATGTATAATGGGATGGAGTTTCACAATGTCGGAGCCAGAAAAAAAATAACCTGATGAGCACATAGACTCTTGTCTAGCACAATTAGGAGCAGGAACCACCAAACAATTATGAGATTGGGACCGTAAACACTGCTTCAACATATAAGGAATAAGTAAGTCTGAAAGATAGCATGGAAAGCCAAACTAAAAGGCTTTAAGGGTTATCAGACGAACTTTAAACTTAATGTGAAAACTATAGGCAACCTGTGGTGAGCTTGAAGAAGAGGAGTAACATGGTCCCAAGTTCTAGCACCAGTAAGGAGCTTAATCGCCACATTCTGCTCTCGCTGCAGATCTCTTAAAGAATAGAAGGGACAGCCACTACAGAGAAAATTTCCAGAATCCAATCTGCTAATCACCAAAGCAAGAATCAGAGTGGTAAGGGCTGCTTTGTTTAAAACAGACCGAAGAGCTCTAAATCGTCCAAAGAGCCGAAAGCATTTTTTAACAGTATCTTAAATTTGAGGAATAAAAGCAAATTGCAAATCAAATTTGCATCCCAGCATCCACAATAAAGAGACCAACAATAGCATTGAACCCTCCAAGATTGGTGCTAATATAATTGGATCCGACTGGCCAGAGATCCACATAGCCTTGCACTTATCCATCGTGCCTGAATGTGCATGTGTCTGCTTTTTTTTCCGACATTTTTGCTTTGATGTCCCAGATTGCACTTAAAACATCCCACTGTGAAATGTGCTTCTAAGGCTCTAATATAAATCCTGACGTGAACAAAGTCCCTTAAACTGGTGTTTGTACAACTATCCCTAGCAACTTTAAGTAAGTAAACAACTTAAATATCTTTACAAAACCTTAAAACTAGATGCAGACAGCAGTCCTGCAGCGAGATGGGGGCTATCCAGTCTTTTGCATTGAGTGTCACATGTATGATTTTCTCCCAGTTGGTGAGGGGTCTTACGTGTGCACTAGGTGCAAGAAGCTCTTTGCTCTCAGAGAACGAGTTTGATCTCTGGAGGCTAGAGTAGCAGACTTGGAGGAGCTAAAGAAGACAGAGAGGTATATAGATGAGAACTACAGGGACGTAGTACTGAAGACCCACCTCACGGTTGCCATGGAGGAGAGAGGTCATGTGAAAGGAGAGCATCACCTTGGTTTGGCAGGAAGTGATCCTGTAGATAGGATCTGTTCTCCAGTTGATGTAAAACCCTCTCATACCAAGGAGGCTTCTCCAGGGACATGTGCCCATGAGGAAAGGGTTAGGATGGCCGCTATAGTTGGCAATTCAGTCATTAAGCATGTAGACAGTGGGGTGGCCAGTGGAAGTGAGGATTGCCTGCTAACATGCCTATCTGGTAGGAAGGTATCGGACCTCACACACCACCTAGACAAAGTTTTAGATAGTGCTGGGGAGGAGACTGCTGTCTTGGTACATGTTAGTAACAGTGACATAGGAAAGTGTGGTAGGGAGGTTCTGGAGGCCAAATTTAGGCTTTTAGGTAGGAAGTTGAAATCTAGAACTTCCAGGGTAGCATTCTCTGAAATGCTTCCCATTCCATGTGCAGGACCCAAAAGGCAAGCAGAGCTCTAGAGACTCAATGCGTGGATGAGATAATGGTGCAGAGTAGAGAGTTTTGGATTTGTTAGAAATTGGGCAACATTCTGGGGCGAGGAGGAGCTTTTCCAAAAGAATGGGCTCCACCTTAACCAGGATGGAACCAGGCTACTGGCATTAACAAGGAAACTAAGAAAACTCCTCTTTCAAGAATCCTTTGGAACCGACACCCAAACATTCTCCCCAACAACCCCCCTCCATAACCCTCTCCCCCAAACTGCACCAATTTTATCCAATCTCTAACTCAAACCCTCCTTACCTACCCGATGATTCAACCTATTGTACATAAGTTCACCGTATTGTATTTATTTATTTAACATTTCTTATATACCACCTCTTCCAACGATCAGGGGCAGTTTACATTGAACAGAAATTACAGAAACTTGG
The DNA here is from genome assembly GCA_033557465.1 of Ichthyophis bannanicus. NCBI lineage: Eukaryota > Metazoa > Chordata > Amphibia > Gymnophiona > Ichthyophiidae > Ichthyophis > Ichthyophis bannanicus. The sequence goes on from CM066033.1 coordinate 750,281,330, forward strand.
TATTAAAATTATAATGTTCCCATCACACCTTTTTCCCTAATATTCTCTGTATCAAGTTGTTCTCTGTAAACCACTTTGATACCTTGAAAAGCAGTATATAAGAGAGTTTAAATAAATAAATAAAATTAACCTTTAAAAAAGATAGAGCAGCTTTTAAACTAGATAATAGGGGAAAGCCGACAGTTGCCCAAGAGCGCATGGTTCAGAAGAATGTATCCTTGAAGGATACTAACAAAAGAGGGAAGTTAGGGGATCCGGATAGAGAGGTTCTAATAAAGATAAAAAATAACCCAGATGCCCTTAAGTACAGAGCTGAAAGATTCCAAATTACCTCTGTCAACTGATAACCAGATTAATATGAATAAAATACAACCTCTAAAATGCCTATATGTAAAAGCTAGAAGTCTAAAAAATAAGATGGGAGAATATATAGCATTAAATTAAAAGTTAGATATAATTGTCATCTCAGAGACTGGGTAGGAGGAGGACAACCAATGGGACACTGATACCTGGGTACAAACTATATTGCAATGACAGGGTGGATCATATTGATGGAGGGATTGCGCTCTGTGTTAGAGAGGGCATTGAATCACACAGGATTACCATTTTGCAGAAAACAAAATACACTATAGAAATCTCTATGGATAGATATTCCATGTAAAAAGGGGAAGGTGATGGCACTAAGGGTATACTATCGACCTCCTGACCAAAATGATGATGAAATGCTAAAAGAAATCAGGGAAGCTAACAAAAGTTACAACACAGTCATAATGGGTAATTTCAATTACCCCGGTATCGTCTGGACATGCTAGGGAGATAAAGTTTCTAGATTAAATAAATGACTGCTTTTTGGAGCAGCTAGTCCATGAACTAACAAGAGGGGAAGCTATTTTGGACCTAGTCCTTAGTGGAACACAGGATCTGGTACAAGATATGAAGGTTTTGGGACCACTGCCACTTGGCAATAGTGATCATAGCATGATCACATTTGATTTAATAAATGGAGGGAGGATGGCAAAGAAATCCACAGTACTACCGTTTAGCTTTCAAAAGGGAGACTATGATAACATGAGGAAAATAGTTAAGAAAAAACAAAAAGGAGCAACTGCAAATGTTAAAGGTTTACATCAAGCATGTGTACTGTTTAAAAATACCGTCTTTGAAGCCCAGACCAGATGCATTCCATGCTTTAAGAAAAGTGGAAGGAAGCAAAAACTTCTAGCATGTTATAAAGGTGAGGTCAGAGAGGCTGTTGTAGCCAAAAAAAAACATCTTTCAGGAAATGGAAAAAGGAGCCAACTGACGAAAATGGGAAACAACATAATCACTGGCAAGCTAGATGCAAGGCATTGATAAGGCAGGCAAAGAGAGAATTTGAAAAAAAGCTTGCTGTAGAAGCAAAAACACATAATAAAAACATTTTCAAGTACATTCTTAGCAAAAAAAAAAAACCCTGTGAGAGAGTTAGTTGCACCATTAGATAACAGAGGGGTAAAAGGGACACTAAGTGAGGACAAGTCCATAGTGGAGAGACTGAATGAATTCTTTGCTTCAATCTTTACTGAGAAATTTGTAGGGAAGTTACCCATGCCTGAAATGGTATTTAAAGGTGATGTATTGGAAGAACTGAAAGAAATATTGATAAACTGTGAAGATGTATTACAACTATTTGATAAACTGAAGAATAGCAAATCACCTGGACCAGATGGTATACATCTGAGAGTGTCAAAAGAAATGAAATATGAGATTGCAGACCTACTATTAATAATCTGTGAACTATCGTTAAAATCATCTGTAGTACCTGAAGATATGAGAATTGCCAATGTAACCAATTTTTTAAAAGGGTTCCAGTGGTGATCTTGGAAACTACAGACTGGTAAGTCTGACCTCCGTAACGGGCAAAATGGTAGAAAACATTATAAAGAATAAAATTAATGAACATGTAGATAGTCATGGTTTAATGAGAGAAAGCCAACATGGATTCAGCCAAGGAAAGTCTTGTCTTATTAATCTGTTATATTTTTTAAGGTGTGAATAAACAGGTAGACAAAAGTAAACCAGTCGATATAGTGTACCTGGATTTTCAAAAAGCCTTTGACAAGGTCCCTCATGAAAGACAAAATTATTCAAAGTTGTTAAAACACAAAAGGATTGTGAACATTTTTTAAGAGGACCCTGATAAATTGGAAGACTGGATGTTCAAATGGCAGATGAAATAAAATGTAAACAAGTGCAAAGTTATGCACTGTGGTTACATGTTGCAAGGTTCCACATTAGGAACCACAACCCAGGAAAAGGATTTAGGTGTCATTCTGGATAGTATATTGAAACCTTCTGTCCAATGTGCAGTGGTGGCCAAGAAAGAAAATAGAATGCTAGGAATCATAAGAAAGTTAATTGAGAACAAAACCAAGGATATTATAATGCTTCTGTATAGTTCCATGGTGCAACCGAACCTTGAATATTGTGTGTAATTCTGGTCACCATATCTTAAAAAGGATAAAGCAGAAATAAAAACAGTACAAAGAAGAGCCACCAAAATGTTAAAAGGGAGGGAAGGACACCCCTATGAGGAGAGGCTTAAGAGGTTAGGGCTCTTTAATGGAAAGGAGATGGCTGAGGGGAGATATACAGTAAGTTAATAAATGGAGTTGAATGTGTAAACGTTGATGAGTTGTTTACTCCTTCAAAAAGTAGAAAGACTAGGAGACTCTCAATGAATTTGTTACCAGTGGATGTAGTAGAAGCTGTTAGTGTATCTGGGTTTAAAAAAGGCTTGAACAAGTTCCTGGAGGAAAAGTCTGTAAACCAATATTAAAGAGGACCAGGGAAATCCACCTTACCCTGGAATAAGAACTGTGGAATCTGTGTACCTTTTTGGGAACCTGATAGGTACTTGTGACCTGGATTAGGCACTGTTGGAAACAGGATACTCGGCTTGATGGACCTTGGTCTGACCCAGTATGGCATGTTCTTATGAAAGTAAGGAAGAGGATATGCTAGACACCTGGTAGGGGAGTAGGGAAGGAAGGAGAAGATACTGGACAGCTAGGTGGGGGAAAGAATGGAAGAGGAGATTCTGGATACCTGGGAGAAGAGGTAGGAAAGGGAAGGGGAGAGGCTGGACAAGAGAGAAGTGGCAAAGCCTTGAGCTGCCCAGGGAGTGGGCAAGGCATGTGGCTGAAAACCCTTGGGCCAGCCATTTGTCCTGTGTAATGAACTCAAAAATAAACTGAGCAACCTGGGACTGGGCCCCAAGTTGGTGGACTGGATTAGGAAAAAGAGTTGGGTGATAGATAACAAAGAATGGTGATAAATGGAATTTTCTCTGAGAGAAGGGTGATTAGTGAAATGCTCTAGGGATATGTCCTGAGACTGGTTCTGATCAATATCTTTGTGAGCTATATTATTGGGGTTGGGGGGGGGGGGAGGAGGCTTAGAAGGAAAGGTTTGCTTTTTTGTGGATGACACAAACATATGTAACAAAATAGACACCACTGAGGGAGTAGACAGAATGAGAAATGATCTAATAAAGACAGGGTTGGTTGAATGCTTTGCAGTTAAGACACAATGCAAAAGAGTGCAGAATCATACATTTGGGTTGCAGTGGTATGAGGGAATAGTAAACATAAGAACATAAGTAATGCCATACTGGGTCAGACCAAGGCCCATCAAGCCCAGTATCCTGTTTCCCTAGTTACCCATGTAAAGGCCTTATCCAGGATTTTCGAAGGGCACCTACACGGGTAGTGCCCTTCAAAAATCCCGGCTAAGTCCCTAACGCACCCAGATGTTATGCAGGTAGTATCGGGGCATGTTAGGGGTATTCTGGGGTGAGCGGGGGGTGGAGGAAGGGCTACATGGGTTGCAGTAATTTTCGATGCTACCTGCATAGCCCTCTGCACCATAGAGATCTATCTTTAAGGCTCAGAGGCTATGCGGGTAGCATCAAAAAAAGCTGCTACCCCAGTAGCCTCTGTGGCTGCTGGCACATCGAGTATAACCTGGATTCTCACTTCTGCCGTCGCAGAAGTGAAAATCCGGGTTAAAGGGGTCGGCGGGCAGGCTATGCGTGCCGGGGTACATAGCCTGCCTAACTCAAAATCGGGCCTCTCTATCATATCTCCCCTCAGCCGTCCCTTTTTTCAAGTTGAAAAGCCCTAATCTTTTAAGCCTTTCCTTATAGGGGTATCTTTCCATCCCCTTTACCATTTTGGTGGTTCTCTGAACCTTTTCTAATTCTGCTATATCCTTTTTAAGATATGGCAACCAGAACTGCACACAATATTCAATGTGTGGTTGCACCACGGAATGATACAGAGGCTTTATAATATCCATGGTTTTAGTCTCCATTCCTTTCCTTTCCTTATCATTCCTAGCATTCTATTTGCCTTCTTGGCCGCTGCTGCCAACATATTACACACAATGACACCTAAATCTTTTTCCTGGGTGGTGGTTGCTAATGTGGAACCTTGCATCGTGTAACCATAGTTTGTGTTGTTCTTTCCTAGCTGCATAACTTTGCACTTGTTCACATTAAATTTCATCTGCCATTTGGACGCCCAGTCTTCCAGTTTATCAAGGTCCTCTGGCAATTTTTCACAATCCTCTTGTATCTTAACAACTTTGAATAATTTTGTGTCATCTGCAAATTTGATCACCTCACTCATTATTTCCATTTCCAGGTCATTTATGAATATGTTAAAAAGCAGCAGGCCCAGCACAGGTGCCTATATATTGTGGTATCTTGCTGTTCCGTGTTCCTCTCCTTCTCTTATCTGTTTGACTGTCTCTGTCCTCTATTCTGTCCTGTCCTATCATATAAATGGCGTTCTTTTCTTATTTCCTTGAATGATATAGTATTGTAAACCGCTCTAATGCCTCTTGGCCTGAGCGGTATATCAAATCTAAATAAACATAAACATACACCACTATTCACCTCTCTCTAGTGAGAAAATTGGCCATTAACCCTACTCTTTGCTTTCTATCTTTTAACTAGTGCCTGATCCACAATAGTACACTGCCTCCAATCCCATGACTTTATTTTAATTTGGCCAAGAGTCTCTCATGAGGGACCTTGTCAAAGGCTTTCTGAAAATCCAGGTACATTATATCAACCAGCTCACCTCTGTCTACCTGTTTATTCATACCTTCAAAAAATATAACAGATTAGTCAGACAAGACTTTCATTGGCTAAGTCCATATTGGCTTTCTCCCATTAAACCATGACTATCTATATTTTCAGTAATTTTGTTCTTTATAATGGTTTCTGACACTTTGCCTGGTACTAACATCAGGCTCACCAGTCTGTAGTTTCCCAGATCACCCCTGGAACCCTTTTTAAAAATTGTCATTACATTGGCCATTCTCCAGTCTTCAGGTATTACAGATGATTTTAATGATAGTTCACGGATTACTAATAGTAAGTCTGCAATCTCATATTTCAGTTTTTTCAACACCCTCTGATGTATACCATCCGGTCCAGGTGATAGAAGCTCATTTGCTGTTCAACCTCTATCAGGAGAAAGAGAGATCATGTAGTGACAGTGTCTCATGAACTCAAGATAGTGAAACAGTGCGATAAGTTGGTGACCAGAACTAGAGAGATAACGGGAGAGATATAACCAGTAGAAAAACACAAGTGACAATGCCTCTTCGTAGATTGTTGCGAGGCCTCACCTAGAATACAATGTTCAGTTCTAAAGGCTGTGTCTCACAAAAGATACAGATAGGAATTTTAAAAACATCTCCATGTATAAATAGTGGCATTTGCATAAGTAAATCACATAATCTGCAAATGGTGATTTCAGAATGCAGTTATTTATACATGGACACAGAGATTTCAAAGGGATGTGGTTTTGTCAAGGCTGCAAATTTAGACATGCATTTCCTGTCTTACACTGGGAATAAACGACTGTTTAAAAAAATGTTCCTGTTGACTTTTGCTTCAGTTTATAGGCATGCACAGATTTTTTTTTAAAGTTACTCATTCTGGCCAGGACTTTCCATGCAGCATTAAGAAAAGAATTCTCTTTAATCCCCCATTTTTTATTTCATAATAACATAGTATATGACAGCAGATAAAGACCAATTTGGTCCATCAAGTCTACCCAGCAAAGCGGCAAGAGTAGGTGCACTTGCCGCTCCGTGCAGGCCACCCGTCCCCCATGCCTTGTTCAGGGGTGTACCCACCGCTCCTTGTAGGTCACCCCTATTTCTTCAAATATAAGAGATAGTTATGCTTATTTTGATTTTATCCTGTTGCTATAAAGGGATCCATTGTGTCTGTCCCATACCATTTTGAATTCTGTCTCTGTCTTTGCCCCCACCACTTCTATCGAGAGGGCATTCCAAGCATCCACCACCTTTTCAGTGAAAAAGTATTTCCTGACATTGCCTTTCAGTTTACCCCCTTGCAGCTTCATGTTATGCCCTCTAGTTTTACAGCTTCCCCATCTTTGGAAGAGGTTTGTTTGTCCATTAATACTCTTTAAGTATTTATAGGTCTGAATCATATCTCCCCTGTCCCTCCTCTCCTCGTGAGGGTACACATTTAGGTCTTCAAGTCTCTTCTCATAAGTCTTCATTTTGGTTGCCTTCCTCTGAACTGCTTCCAGCCTCTTTATATCCTTTGCGAGATACGGTCTCTAAAACTGAACACAGTATTCCAAGTGAGGCCTCACCAGCGACTTGTACAGTGGCATTAGTACCTCTTACTTTCTGCTGGTAATTCCTCTCTGTATGCAACCCAGCATCCTTCTGGCCTTTGCCACTGCCTTGTCACACTGTTTTGCCACCTTGAGATCGTCAGAAACAATCACTCCGAGGTCTTTCTCTTGGTCCGTGCACACGAACCTCTCGTCCCCTATTGCATACAATTCTCTTGGATTTCTGCTTCCCAAGTGCATGACACTGCACTTCTTCGCATTAAATCTTAACTGTCAAGCATTAGACCATTCTTCCAGCTTTTGTAGATCTTTCCTCATGTTCCCTACTCCCTCAGAAAATAAAAATTGCGGCTTCACTCGTTAATTGGCGGCACGTATACACATCTAGGTTTGTAAAATGTCCCCACTGTGTGGGAAAGGGATCTTTATCTTTATTCAAACATTTGCTATACCGCTTTGATCAAAGAATATAAAGCGGTGTACAATACAAAAATTCAAATGATTGCTAGGGTAAGAACAGAAAAGAATGCCAATATATGATAGGAAAGGACAGAGGAGTAGCAGAGGAAGGAGAGAAAAAAGAGGGGGGAAGGAAAAGTAGAAAGTTAGGAAGGAGGGTGAGGGAGGTTGAAGGCACACTGGAACAGGTGGGTCTTTAGTGCAGATTTGAAGTGAGTGCAAGAGGGCGCAGAACAGAGTTCTAAGGGAAGAGAATTCCAGAGGGAGGGGACCAGAAAGAAAAAAGCAGAACGGTGCGCTGTGCGCCTGTGAGGGGGGAGGGAAGCTCCAAACGGTAGTTGTGAACAGAGCGAGCAGATGGGGGGGGGGGGGGGGACATGGAACCGGAGGTCTGCCAGATATTGAGGGGAGGATGAGTGGATAGTGCTGTGTGTGAGAATGAGGATTTTATACTGTATCCTGAAATGCACTGGCAACCAGTGGAGGTGTAACAGAAGGGGGGAAACATGCTCATAATGGGAGGAGGAGGTGAAGAGAGGATCAGCAGTATTCTGGAGAAGTTGCAAGCAGGAGGTTTGGGAGTGAGGTAGACCAGCATGGGAGACATTACAGTAATCAATACGGGAGACAGCAAGGGTCAGGAGGAGAGTGGTTAGAGAGTAGTGTCACCCTGCACCCACTCCCTAACCTTGAGGGTTAAGGAGGGATGGGCCTTTGTAGTTGTGGGGGCCAATGAAAGTCGGGAACAAGAAATTTATTTTTACAAGGATTTTATTTTCCCCGCTCCTTGGTGGACAGGAACAGGTGAGAAGAATAACCAAATCAGGAACAACAAAAATGTAAGCTATCAAACTGTGCTTTAAACTATTCTTTACTGTGAAGGCACATTAGCTCATGTGTCCTTTTTATCTTGTATTCCAAAAATACTCAGGTAAGAAATAATACTGCTTATCTCTTGCAATCAGGTTACATTCCAGCTTATTTTAGTGCTTCATAAGCTCTTCATTTCAGATGCTTAAACACTATTCCTTTCATAAGCTTTTTCACTCATGTATTTGGTTAGCATACAATCAGAATAACATACCAGGTATGACCATTCAAGCTTGGCTCTTGTCAGCTCTGTCTATTAGCCCAATTGAGCAGTCCATCGGCTGGTTAACATCTATCATGGGAACTGGAGCCGGTAAGGGAATTCCTATCTCAGGATTAATTCCTGCTTGAATGGAAGTCTGTCCAGGAACAGCTCTTCTATTTAGAAATTGTTTGAACTCATTGAGGAGTAGTTCTGCCTGTCTTCTAGCAGGACTACTGGGAATATATTCTCCTTGCTTAGGCAGATAATTATTCACTTCTGGTGAACAAACAATGCTGTCTCTGTTTAAACACTCTGTGCCCGTGGTGGAGTTACCCCTCCCCCACTTATCTCTGTTGTTAAGGGTTTGGATCAACACGTTCCTCTGCACGAGCTCTGCTCTTAAAGAATGCTTCAAAGGTAGGACCTTCTGAATTACTGTGGCCTAATTCTCCTGTAAACAGTTTAGCTGAATTCTTCCCGTCAGCTTGCTTGTTAAAAGCTGCAGCTGTTTGTTGAGAAAAGCTAGGCTTATTTAAAGAGGTTTCAGGCTGTAGCCAACGTCTCTCACATTGCCTGAAACTATCCTGTACTTTAAAATCAGGATTCACTCTTTCTGGCTTATAAAACTTGTTAAAGGAATTAAATGTAGCAGGTACCTTGAAATGAGACTTGTCAGAAAATGCCTTGCCAGCGTGCCTTTCTCTCCAAGGGTAAACGCTGTATCCCAACAACCTAGGCTTTAATCCTGGTTCTGAATCAGTTTTCCTTCTATTGCAGCTGGGCAGTATTTCTGTAGCAGGGTCAAAGGATTCTGCATTCAAGAGAGCTTCTTGCCTTTCCAATGTCCTTTGCTTTCTCACTCGTGGACTCAATCCACTTTCACTTCTCACTTCCTTCGTACTGCTCATTCCATTCATCCTCCATTTCATTCCTCCATTCCTTCTCATCCTCCTTCTACTGTCTTCCTTCTCTCTGCTTAACAAGGGGCCCCTGCTCTGGGAAGCCCGCCTCCTACTAGGGCATGCCCAATCAGCAGCTCTGGATCTCTCCTCCCCTGAGGTGAGCTGTGTTAGCTGATTAGTTGCCTGCAGGTTATGCTGAGAATGGAAAACCTTGCCTTTCCTTGCAATACCTGAACCAACCAGAGGGTCAGTATCAGTTTCCATGACTTCTGAAGTTGCCACTGCGTCACAGTAGGTAGTAAGGAAGGGGCAGACTGCATAGAGCTGGCGGAGGCAGAAGAAGATACGGCGGGAGACCGAGGAGGTATTTCCCATCAGCCCCTGCGGGCTTAACAGAGACGCAAGGGAGACACTCTCCCTTCGCGTATCTGAAAGCCGGCACAGAGGGGCTCAGCCGTCGCAGAGAGAGGGAGGGAGGGAGGGACTCAGCCGGGCAGAGGAGGCCCCGTGGGACACTCCATTCTGCCGCTGTTGCGGCGGTAGCAGCAGCGGCAGCGGTAGCAGCCAGCTTTTTTTTTTTTTTAATGTTCCTTGAACCGATGAGGGAGGGGGGGGATAGGACTGGTAATGGGCAATGGAGGGGGTTAGGACTTGACTTGAGGTGGGCTGTGGGTTGATGGGGGGGTTAGGACTGGTAATGGGCTATGGGGGGGGGCTAGGACTGGAAATGGGCTGGGGGGGTTAAGACTGGAGGTGGGCTGATGGGTTTAGGACTGGTAATGGGCTGTGGGCTGTTGGGGGGGGTTAGGACTGGTAATGGGCTGTGGGCTGATGGGGGCTGTCTGGTAATGGGCTATGGGGGGTTAGGACTGATAATGGGCTATGGGGGTGCTAGGACAGCAAATAGGCTGATGGGGAGGGGTAAGGACTTGAGGTGGGCTGATGGGGTTAGGACTGGTAATGGGCTGTGGGCTGTTGGGGGGGTTAGAACTGGTAATGGGCTATGGGGGGGTTAAGACTGGTAATGGGCTTTGGGCTGATGGGGGCTGTCTGGTAATGGGCTATGGGACTGGTTAGGACTGATAATGGGCAATGGGGGGCTAGGACAGGAAATGGGCTGATGGGGAGGGGTTAGGACTTGAGGTGGGCTGATGGGGTTAGGACTGGTAATGGGCTGTGGGCTGATGGGGGGGGGTTAGGACTGGCAATGGGCTATGGGGGGCTGACTGGAAATGGGCTGATGGGGGGTTAGGACTGGTAATGGGTTATGGGGGGGGGCTTAAACTGAAAATGGGGTGATGGGGGGTTAGGACTGGAAGTGGGTTGATGGGGGGGCTAGGACTGGTATTGGGTTGGGGGGTTGCTAGGAATGGAAATGGGCTGATGGGGGGCTAGGACTGGAAATGGGCTGATGCAGGGACTAGAAGGGAATGGATGCTGCGTGAGGCTGGAACTAGAAGGGAGCTGATGTTGGGGGAGGATTAGAATGGGATGGGGCTGGGAGAGTAAAATGGAGAAGGGAAAAATATTTTGTGTGGGAGGGATGAAAAATCTACAATTGGCCGGGTATTGGGAGAGTAAGTGGGGATTGAGGATGGAGGGGTAAAATTTGAGTGGATGAAATAGGAATGAGGAAAGAGCAAAAGGAGAAAGATTAGTATGTTAAAGCAGATGTAGAGAGAGAATGGAAAAAAAACTAGGAGAGAAGAAAGGACAAATGGACAGCAGACGATGGAGAGTTAGCAGAAGACACGAAGAAACCAGAAGAAAGTGGCTGGAGCAATTGCAGCTGAAAAAAAATGCACAAAAGGTAGAAAAATATCTCTTTATTTTGAATTTATTAATTGGAATATGTCAGCTCTGGTAAATGTGCATCATTAACGTCTGCGCTTTGTTTAGTACAAGAGCAAATTAATGTATAGTTTTATTTCTACAGTGTTGTACATTCCAAGTTTGGCTTTTGGGATTCCCAGTTTAATTATTGTTGTCCTGTTTCTAAATTGTGATTCCGTTTGGTGATGGTTTATGTTCTGTTCATGTGTAACTGAGCTGAGGTATTCTGTTTATATAATTCCTATTTGACATTGCCACTTGTTCTCTTTCCCCAGTAGGTCATGTATTGGCATTCTCTGAAATGTATTGGTTTAATATTTGCATGTTTCCTTTTGATAGGTAGGGTATGGTGCTTTGTGAGTCCTGGTAGTGCTGTTAGGATACGGCGGGTTTGCTATGGGTTCTAAATGGGCAGTGTTTGTAGTAGTTCCTAATGTGTCTGGCGGTTGGCACTGGATTATAGTAATGTAGAAATCTTTTAGTCTTTCTTTATTCATACACTCATTAAGAGGCATGTTTACTAAAAGTTAGTATATGGTAACATTATGCAAATATTTATGCAAATTAGGCCCCTTATGCAAATGAGGCCCCGCACCGAGTCTCCGCACATGGCCCCGCACCCCCCTTGGGCCGCACCTGGGTAGTGTAGTAGTATGCATTTGTTTGGTAACAGCATAGGGTAAGAATTAGTATAAGAGCATATATTTGTTGGTAGAATGTCCTTTTGAACATTTGAGGTCTGCATACGGGTTTGTTGCTTTTGTGTGTTGGAAGAGCTTGAAGGGATTGGTGTTCCATGTTAGTGTCTTTAGTGTGGGGTGAGCTACTCACCATTAGCAGACACAGTTCCCGGATGCTTTCCTGTCCTGGTAGTTCATGGTTGCACTTCCAGGGCTTTTTGGTTGGGGTGCACGGTTGTCTGTTGGGTTACCTCACGGGATGTAGTTTGTTGCAGTCCATTGAGTCTGAGAGGTCATTGGATTGTTGAGTTCTTGCTGCTCCTGGAGTTCTCTTCATATAGGGATGTGTTTCTTCCTGTTTGATGGCCTTAGATCCGTGCCTAGGGGCTACTCAGCTTCCTGCCGGTGTTCCCCACCTAAGGGCCTCAGGCGCAGGCACGCCCGATGGCGTCTGGTCTTAAAATTGTTGCAGCCCTCTGATTGGGCACTTGTTGGGGTGGCGTGCAGTGGCCCGGCTCAACCCCAATCGTTCGGGGGAGCCAGCTGAAGTTGAAAAGGTGCCTATTTTTAGCCTAGTTTGTAAAGGCATATGTGCACCTATATGTATTTATAAACTATTAGGGGTAAGCCAGCCAAAATCAAGGCTAGTTAGAAAACACAGACATTCACACCAGCTCTTGAGATGGTGTAAATATATGTACTTAACAATCTCTGTGAAAGTGCATATTTTATAAATGCCTGTACCTTGCGATTCCACCCAAATTCCACACCAAAACACGCCTACACATGGGTCATGTATAAATTGGTCAGTGGGCTTCCTCATAAGGCATATGAGTAAAGATTTAAAGATCTCAATGTGTATATCTTGGAAGAAAGATGAGGGGAGATATGATAGAGACGTTTAGATACCTCCGTGGCATAAATGTACAGGAGGAGAGCTTCTTTTAACTGAAAGAAAGCTCTGCAACAAGGGGGCATAGGATGATGGTGAAAGGAGTGGTAGATGCATGGAATAATCTCCCAGTGGAGACAGTAGAGACAAAAACTGTATCTGAATTAAAGAAAGCATAGGACAAACACAGAGGATCTCTAAAGGAAAAAGATCTGTAGAGTTTAGTGGTTTGTATGAAAGGGCAGACTGGATAGTCCGTAGATCTTTATCTGCCATCATGTTTCTGTGTAAATATGTGCCATTTTGTCATCTATACAGTATTACAAGGACAGAAGGGGAGGGGGAAAGGATGGATGATTGATCAGAGGATAACAGGCTGTTACAGAGTTTATAAAGTGAAAGAAAGTACATGTACTGTATATGTTGAGTCCTGTTGGTAACAGGCTGTTAATACTATATTTTGAATATTTTGAGTCAGACCAGACAGGACTCAATAAGGACATTGGTTTCCTGTTGCATTACAAAGTGTTTATAAACTGTAAATATTTACAACCTGATCACTAACAGGATTCAAATACAGAGTTTATAATGTGACAGAAAGTACATGTAACAGCCTGGTTACCCTCTGATCAACCATCCATCCCTTTCTCCTCCTCTCCTGTCCATGTAATGCTATATAGATTCCTGTATTACATATTTTAGTATCAATATCTGTTGCTTATACTGTCCTGAAAAAGAAGGTTTTACCTTTGAAAGCTAGTCTACAAATGTATTAAGTTAATCACCTTATTTTCTTTTTATTTAACTACTAAGAATACATGGGATCTACATGGGAGAGCCGGGAAAAAAACCCAAACTTCAAAGAGCATGGTGATGGGAATTATTACAAAATATAATAGAACAAGAAAAAGGGGCCTTGGTGTTGATTTTGGTGTGGTCTGAATAGGAGACGGGGTTTGAAATGGTGGGACCTGGGCTGATCTCCTAACAGACAAGCGGTGAAGATCATCATTATGGTGGATTTTTCAGCATTTTAGGGATGGAAGTGGAGGGATGTGGTAGAGGGTGGAGGGGCTAGTGAGGTCAGGTGGAAGCAAGAGAGGAAGAAGAGTTGGTGTGGGGTTGCATATGGAACTTTGTATACACATTTATCCAAAGTGGATAAAGACTTAATTCAAACTTGTCTGTAAATGAAGACATTCCATTCATTTAAATTCCTGGAATAAGAACATAAGAAATGCCATACTGGGTCAGACCAAGGTCCATCAAGCCCAGTATCCTGTTTCCACAGTGGCCAATCTAGGTCACAAGAACATGACAGGTTCTCAAAGACACACAGATTTAAACTTTGCTTGTATCCCAGATAGAACTACATGGAGGTGATTTATGAAGTGGGGTCCACTGCAATTAAGAGGAGCTCTAGCTAGTCATTCTTACAGCACAGAGATACTTGCAAACTGAAGGCCTGAAATTCCTAGGATCCTTTATAGCCAAATAGCCACCCACTGATTTAAACCAGTAGCCAAGGGAACTTGTAGACTTGTCTAGGGCTGGTACTACTACTACTATTACTTAGCATTTGTATAGCAGTAAGGCATATGTGGAGTTTTACACAGACGTATGAGAGACAATCCCTGCTCCACACAGCTTACAGTCTATTCAAGACAAACAAAACAGAGACGAGGGTACATCTTTAAGGGAAATGGTTAAAACACACATGGGTGTTAAACAAGAGAATAAGGGTGTCCTGATCCAAAAGCAGCCTTGAGAAGGTGGGTTTTTAGCCTGGATTTGAATAGGACCAGAGACAGATGGTTTAGGTAGTATGTACCAGACATTTAGCATACCAAAGGGGAACAGACAAGAGTCTGGAGATGGCAGTGAAAGGGAAGGGCACAGATAAAAGTGATTTGTCTGATAAGCGGAGTTCCTGAGGAGGGGTATAGAAAGAGGAGAGATAAGGAGCTGCAGTATGAATGCATTTGTAGGTCAGTAGGAGAAATTTGAACTGAATGCGGAAATGGATAGGGAGCCAGCGAAGTGATTTGAAAATACCATGGCTTGAACAAGTTGAATCTTTGTATGGAGAGAGACATCTCTGCTCTTGAGAATCTTGTCTAGGTCTTTCATAGCCATTCTGCAAAGAGCAAAGCGTCGTCTGATTTCTTGACTGCTTGTTGCTTCTTTATTGATAGTTGATCCAAGTAGGTTAAAAGTTGTCCACAATTTCAATTTCTTCTCCTTCAACGATGAACTTGTTGATTTTGCCTGTTGTCATGATCTTTGTCTTCTTTTCATTAAGGTGCAGGCCCATTTTGAGACTATGTTCTTTGATTGTGAGAAGCAAATGTTTCAGATCATCTTCACTTTCAACCAGTGATGTGGTATCATCAGCATAGCGAAGGTTGTTGATGAGTCTTCCACCAATCTTCACACCTCTGTTGGGTTACAATAGGAGGTGACTAGAGAGTGGATAAGGGTCTTGGTAGCATGTTCAAAAGAAAGAAGCAAATTTTGCCAATGTTACAGAGAAAGAAAACAATAGGTTTTAGCTATGTGTTAGATGTATGCAGAGAAAAAAAGGGAAGAGTCAAAGATGATTTTTAAGTTAACCGCAGAAAAAGAGAAAGAAGGAAGGCGGCGAGTTTTGGGTTAAAGATAAGAAGCTCCATCTTAACCATGTTCAGTTTCAGATGGCGACAGGACAGGACATACAGGCAGCAGCATCGGACAAGCAGCATAGGGGCTTGGATTCCTGGAGAGATTTCAGGTACAGTGAGATAAATCTGAGAGTCATCAGCATAAAGATGATACTTAAAACCATGGGAGGAGATCAGGGCACATGGATCCAAAGCTTTTCACTCCATGACTTCTGATCACACAAACTCCATAAATCTAGATGTGAGAGCGTATTTACTTAGTTGGGTCAGTTTATGAATTGCCTCTACAAAATGCTTGAGGTGATTCACAACCAGTACAGTTAATCCACATACATATCATTCTGAAAGAACAAAAGATGCTAACTAGAAGAGCATGCTGAAATCAACTTCTTCTAAATGCATTACCTCCAGAAATATTTTACAACATAACATACATTGGAGTTTTGTGTTGTGAGAGACCAAAAAGCATTACTATCGGACACCAGGTTGGTTATTCCAACAAAGCTGGAGGTCTCAGTTCTGTTCTTAGTGGATTGGTACGCACCTGAGAGATGCCACAAATACTGGAAATTCTGGACTCCTGGGAGGCCAAAGGTGAGAATAATCACAAACTTATTCCCATTCCACTCTTTTTTTCATTGAGCAGGTTTCTCCCTACTTAGGTATGTCATAAGCCTTCAGACACAACCACCCCCATTTTTATATCCTGTGCCCAACTCAATCCAGCTGTGATGGTCCTTGGCCAGGGACTACAAAACACAAGCTGACTCTGGAACATGGAGACAGACCCTGAGCCTGGCCACTAGGTATCATTATTGTGTAATGGTTGAGACCTTTCACCTCAGGGGCAATAAAACACCTCATCAGGATTTTTAGCCCTAGTCAGCCCAAGAAGCATTAAACCCAGTTCTTTGCATGTCCTATCACTGACATCTAACACTTACTGGTTCTATACAGGAGTATCAATTCCATAAGTGACACCACTAAATCCTGCATGCAACGTAACTCACTTTACGAGTGCATATTTTTTGTTGGACTAAATCATGCAAAGCTGCTATAAACCAGCTGCTCTTAATCAGTTTTAGTTCATTTTATTCTTTCATTGTGATCAAAAATTACTTCTCTTATTCTGTAAGAATTATTAACATACAGCCAAAGTCTCATATTCTGTAAAGCAGCATTTCCCAAACTGTGGTTCATGTCCCCAAATGGGATCGCTATCACACGTTGTGCTCGGGGGAGGAGCAGTTACCCTATTGGGCATTCAGGTAGAGCAAAGGCAGTATGAAGTAAGGCAATCACTTCCAAAAGAGCGGCGGCGGTGGCCTCAGTTCTAATCCAGCCTTCGTCGTGGCGGCGGCAAGTGAAGAAAGCACAAGTGCAGGAGCCTTTCAAATATAAGTGCTCACGTGCCTCTAAGACTATGCCGGCCATTCCAGTCCCACTTGTGCATCAGAGGGGGCGGGGCAGGGGCTTAAAGAGGCATGGGTGTGCCTATATTGGAAAGTCCCACATTTGTGTTTTCTTTGTTTGCCGCCAGTGACGAAGGCTGGACTTGAAGTGAGTCAGCCACTGCTCTTTTGGGAGAGATTGCCTTACTTTGCACATAGGTGTCATCAGAGGGGGCAGAACAGGGGAGGGCTGGTAGGGCCTTATATAGGAACATGCTCATCTCTCAGAAAGGCCCACACCTCTGCTTTCTTTGGGAGGGGATATAAGGAGACAGAGTGATGATGCTGGACATTAGGGGAGACAGAGAAGTAATGCCAGATATGGGAAGGAAGGGCAAAAGGAGAAAGATACTTGGGCTAGGGAGATGTTAGATGTGGAGGAATAGGGTGAGTGAGGGGGAGAGAGAATGGTGCAAAGACTAGTGAGACTGAAAATTAAGGGTGAGGCTAGGGAGATAGACAGGAGATACTGGGCATGGGAAGGAGGGAGGGAGACGGAAGAGATACTGGGAATAGGGAGATGAGATGCTGGACATGATGGCAGGGCTAGGGAGACAGAGGAGATGTTGGAAATGGTGGAGAACTAAGGAGACAGAGCAGATGCTGGACATGTGTTGGGGGGGAATAGGGAGGCAGAAAAGCATTACTTAACATGGGATAGAGAGGAGAAAGACCTGGATGGGGAAAGTGAGAGAGGAGAAAGTGAAGCTGCTGGACACAGGTGGAGAGACTGGCAGAGTTAGTGAAAGACTGATCAATAAGAAGCTTGGGAAAGAGACAGAGATGGGAATGGGACGGCTGGATGAGGAAACATGATGGAAAGCTGTGGGTAAATGTAGTAAACAGCAGGAGACTGACAACTAAATAGTAAAAGGAGAAAGAAGAAAACTGAAAAGAGATTCCGTCATCACCTACATCAGTCTGTAACACTGAAGACAGAAGAAAAAAGAAATTACAAATAGAGAGGTGACCCTGGAAACAAGAATTAAGAGAAAAACAGAGGAAAGCAGGAACCAAAGCACATGATTAGAAAAATAAAATAGCCAGAAAACAAGGTTGAAAAAATAATTTATTTTCTATTTAGTAATTTGAATATGTGAGCTTTTGAAATGTACATCTGCCAGGGCAGGTGATAGATATGGCTGGGGACCAGCTCAGAGTTGTTTAGGGTGCAGATTACAAGAGTTTTAAAAGAATGTTGCAGCCATCTTCTTTTAAAAGCTATGGAAGCTCGCTGACTGTGGGAAAATCGGTCTGTCTACAGGAGGAATTATGGAAGAAGTTAATGTTCTGTGATTTTGTAATAATCAGTGCCCTAATGCAGAATTAAGCTAAAGCTATTCAAAACATGACTCTCGTGGTTGGCTGGATATTGATAATCCTTTGCAGAATATGAGACTTTGGCTATATGTTAATAATTCTTACAGAATAAGAGACAAGTAATTTTTGCTCACAAAAAAATAAAATGGACTAAAACTGATTAAGAGCAGTTGGTTCATAGCAGCTTTGTATGATTCAGTCCGACAAAAAATATGTAAAGTGAGTTACATTGCATGCAGGATTTAGTGGTGTCACTTGTCCTATCACTGAGGCTTTGGGTAGCTTCATGCAGTCAGGATGTTATACACTAATGGGACAGGATGAAGGCAAGCAACCCATGTGGTGTCCTCCAGAAGGCTGCAATGATTGATATATAAATCCAAAGAATGACCTGAAGCTGTACCTTATCGTTGCTGATGTGATCGTCACATTCTTTCAAGTACCTCTCACATTTGTTTCTGTTATCCTGAGCCTATTTATTTTATTTAGTTATTTATTTAGAGAATTTATTACTCGCTTAGTCACTGATTCAAAGCAAGTCACAATGAACATATATAATTTTCATTTTACATACAATAGAACTGACACACAATTATACAATCCTCAGATCATATCTTTGGTGGTTACAAATTCTGAGACGCCAAATGCCACCAACTTTCTATGTAACTCTAGGAGAATCATATTATTTCCTTATGCCTCAGCTCTAACCCAGTTCTGTGAATGACTCTCTGTATGACTTTGTTTCCATGTGTGTTTATGCACCTATTTGGGGGTATTACTTACATTGACTCCTCTCTTCTTTGGAAGCTATCATTAAACTTGAAAGCTAGATTTTCCACCTCTGTGGTGCCTGCATACATGTTTAATCTATGATGTCAAAGGCAGTTTGGATTACTGTTTGGTATATAAATCCAAGAGACAGGTGATAGAAGAATATCAGTATTTTGAGCTCCTCATCTGAATTATGCGACAGCTTGAGAAACTCCAAGAGCTCTTTCTGTGGGGAGCAGAACAAGGGTTACCTACAGCAGAAATAGGATTCCCACCCTTGCTTCCTTATAGGAGAACTATCAGTCTTTTACTTCTTAGTTTGAGACTGAGGAGTGTGGCAGGTGAAGTCATGCTTTGGTGTATGATGCCACATATTGGGATTGGAGAAAGGGACTGATTCTGTCACCTGCACAGACTGCAGCATTGTGACCAGGGCCTCTGGACCCAAACACATTTAGTGAAAGGTGCTTCCAAGCTTCTGCACCCAGATAAGGTCTTTATCACTGCTCTAATTGATGACAAGGTGATGATCATTGAAACCAGTAATTATTGGCACCCCTCCTCCCAACTTCATCAAACATTCTGCCCTGCTCCCTTAAGAAGAGCAACACTAAGGATGTCTGTCTGTTTGTCAGACATGTCCATGTGAGTGATGTATGTGTCCAGGAGGGAAAGATTCAGCACCCTGGTGTTTTCCAACTTACCCTTCCCCCATCTGAGAAAGAGCTTCTATGACTGAGGAAAGGGTACAGCTTCTCAGCAGTGGATATTTTTCTGATCTGCTGCCATTGCATTTGTACCATGCTTTTCACTGAAGATGAGGGACCTGCAGTTTTCCCAGAGGAAGGTATATTTGAAGGACAGACATTTCCTGAGTATCAACAGCTTTTTTTCCCCTCCAGTGCACATTTTGGCAGGTGCCCTATCCTGAAATCTGTGCTAGAGCGTAACTTGACAAACATTATTCCTACATTGTTATTTTGGCCAGCAATTTTATTCCTGGACTTTTGGTCTTCCAGCTGAATTGGACCCAGCGTTTACTATGGCAATGGCATTATAAACCTTCATGTCCTACCTAAAGATTTTTCCCTGAACTCCCTATCCTGTATTAATATTAATTTTAACTCAACTATCATAGTACCTACTATGTATTCACCCTGTGTCTAGCCACTAGCTATTGCCATTAGGCCAGAGGCATTTAAGATTTTTCAACAGCGGGCCACATAATCAGAAATCCATATGTATGCGGGCCACATGAAAAGGTTGCCTTTTAGAGCATAATTTATATGCATCAAAATTTATGAATCTCTTCTGAAACTGTAACTTTATATCCACTAGAAGCCCAATTTGTGTTGTGGATGTCTGAAAATGGGCACTCGGACATTCAAATCACAAACATGTCCTCGGAGCCGTTTTAGAAATCAGGTATATAGTCGTCCCAGTGCGAGGATGTCCAAGTAGAATGGGGGCATGCTAGAGGAGTGGCCGAGGAGCAACGAAGATGCACATCACGGTGTGATTTCAGAACAGCGCAAGAACATCTTGTCCTGGTTATTGGGGCATCCATGCTCCTGATGACAAAAAGGAAGCAAAAACGTTCTTGTTTCATGACAGCAACGCTACCAGTAGGACGAACACAATGCTCTGTCATTACCACAGTCAATATTTACTAGCCAAAGAAACCAGCATGTAGATACAAACCCCAGATTACTAACCTGCCACATCACGTCCGAGTGTATGAAAAGTCACTGAATATGAATGTCCCCCTTCTGGAAAATGCCAGCCAGACGTCCAAGAAGCTGTTTCTGCAGCTGTCCAATTTGGGGATGTCTACCATTCCCAAAATTATCCACAGAGGGCATGTGCCCAGCCTCACAGGCCCACCTCCAGTCTCAGCTGCAGGGATGCCCATCTTTCACAGTGGGAAGGCAGCAATTTTAGATGGTACTTATACATCCTTCCTTTCACTGCAGCCACTCACCCAGGTTTTTGGATATTTTGCTCTGGGCGTTCCAGATGCTCCCTCGACATCCCTTCTAAAATACTACTTTAAATACCTCTATAATGCTCCAAAACCGATATTTATTTATTTATTTAAGTAGTATTTAGCTCTTGCCTTTCCAGTAGTAGTTCAAGGCAAATATTCTAGCTACTTTTTTTTATTAAAATCTCAATTAGATCACAACCCAAGGTCAGGCAAAAGACATGAAGGACATTTCACATTAAGCAATCTCCGGAACTTGCTTTGAACATTGTCTATAGAACCCTGGTTAGTTAGGGAGCAAAAGCCAGGCTCAATAATCAAATCACAGCCTTCTAGAGTCACCAGGCTCTCCCAATCTGTTTTTTTAAATCTATCACTCCTCTCCCAATCCAAGATACCTTTCTAGCAAGCTCTTATAATTACTCTGTTATATAGTACTGTGATTACTTTGTTTTATGTTATTCTATTTACTGTTTGATTGTATCATTTTTGAAAGTTATACTGGTATGTAATAAATGATTTGGCAACTGGTATCAGATATGGGGCCCCTCTTAAAGTGACATTTTACTTACCGGCTAATGTCCTTTCCTCGAGTCTTGCTAGACCAGTCCAGGCAAGTGGGTTGTGTTCCCCTACCAGCAGATTGGTGGAGACAAAGAACCAATGAAAAGCCAAGGTTTCAATCACATCACTCCTATGCCTAAATTCACCTCAGCCAGTAGAGGTCCCTTTGGTATTCATTCCAAAGCATATGGGAGAAACATGTCAAGCCTCACACAACCTCAACTGTGGGCAATGAGTGATCAATAGTCGAAAACTATGTACAGAAAAGCATAAAACATAAGGCTGACAATAGATGATGAACCTGCAGAGCCCAAGTATAAAAATCAGAGAGGATTCAAGGGTCCCACAGCAGAAAAGCAGAGCAATATAGTTCCAGGGGTGGGTCCTGAACTGGTCTAGCAGGACTCAAGTAAAGGACATTAATTAGTAAGTGAAACATCACCTTCCATATCATTCTTCTAGACCAGTCCAGACAAGTGGGCTGTACCAAAGCTACAACTCTACTCGGTGGAAAGAGGACAGCAGCTTGCAGAACCTGTGAGCCAAAGGCCATGTTACCCTCATGGGGTCATCTAAGCAGTAATACTTGACAAAAGTGGAAAGTGATGCCCATGTTACTGCCCAACAGATATCTGCAGGAGCTACTGAGCTCCGCTTGTGACACCTATGCTTGGGAAGAATGGGCGCACAAAACCTCCGGAACCAGCCAGTTCTGTAACAGATACACCGAGGCAAAGGTCTCCTTAATCCTGTTCCCCAAAGTCGACTAACTGCCAGGTCACCCTTGCGTGGACCGGCAAACAGCACAAAAAGATGGCCAAACTTACGAAAGGAATTCATAACCTCCAAGTACTGGAGAAGCATCCTCCAGACAACCACAAGGCAAGGATCCTTATCCTTTCCCCAACACTACTCCTTAGAGAAAGAGGGCAGGCATACCATCTGGTTCACGTGAAAGGGGGAAAGCACCTTAGGCAAGAAAGAATGCACAGGCCGAATGGAAATGGTTTCCTTGAAAAGACAGATAAGGATCTCATCAAGACAGAGCCTGCAGCTCAAAAATCCGCCTTGCGGAACAAATTGCAACCAAGAAGGCCATACTGAATATGAAATCCTTTAAAGTAGCACACTTCAACGGCTCAAAGGGCCCTGTGCACCAGACACAGATCCTAGGAAGGGATCACAGATGGGAGGGGAGGACACAGATGCTGAACCCCCTTGGAAAAAGCACAAGAAGTCCGGGTGCAAGGCTAAAGACTTACCAGCCACCAGACCGCAGAAACGAGCCAAAACTGCTACCTGAACATCCAGGCCATCTTGTAGAAAGGCCAACAGAGATTTCAGCTTGGCTGCCTCAGGAGCCAACTACCACACCATCGCTCAAAAGAGGCACCAGATCCACATGCATGCTAGCATGGTAGCCTCCTCTGGGCTCTGAACAGAGTGCAGACCACCACTGGAGTGGAGCAGCAGCCTAGTGGTTAGAGCACTGGCTTGGGAACCCAGAGACCAGGATTTGATTCCCACTAGTACTCCTTGTGGCCTTGGGCAAGTCACTTAACTCTCCATTGCTCAGAAAAATCCAATCCAATGTCCCTGTTTAATGTACATCTATCAAGTTTAAGTTACAATGTAAACCACTTTGATTGAAATGATAAAGCGGTATAAAAAAAACCCTGTTAAATAAATAACCCTTACATGCTAGCCATCTCCTTTCAGGGGGCCACAAAGAAAACATGTACAGCCAGTGCTGACTTGGCCAAGGCTGGGCCAGAGCATCGATGCCCTTTGACCCTGTCTCTGTGTGGTGACTGAAGAAGCAACAAACTTCGACACTGGAGCGATTTACCATCATGGGGCAACCCCAGTGGCACAGAATCAACTGAAACACCTCCTGACTCAACTCCCATTCTCCAGGATCTAGAGACTACTGGCAGAGGAAACCCTCTTCCACATTGTCCACCCTGGTAATGTGCTGAGCCGACAAGGCTAGGAGGTTCTTTTCCACCCTGGCAAACAAGAGAGCCAGCTATCCCAGCATTCCTCATGCCACCTCACCAATTGACATAAGCCACTGCTGTGGCATTGTCTGAAAACACTTGAACCATCCAGCCCTCAATCAGAGGCCAGAAATGCAGAACAGCCAACCTGATGACCCTCACCTTGAGGAAATTGATGGACCACACCACTTTCCTGCAATTCCAACAACCCTAGGCAGTATGGTTTATGCAACGCCCCCCCCCCCTCGCCCGAGAGACTGGCTGGCATCCGTGATCAGGAGGATCCAGGAGATATCATCCAGTGGCATGCCCTTCCTCAGATGACAGGGCTGCTGCTACCACCACAGGCTGGACTTCACCATCAACGGGAGCAGAAGCTTGCACTTGAACTTATGGATCACCGAGTCAACAAGGATCACTGGAGCAGCTGCATGTAAGCATGTGCCCATGGCACCATTTCTATGGTTGCCACCATCATTTCGAGGTGTTGAAGAGAATCCCACACTCTGGAAGCCTGCTGGCTCTTTCCCGATTGATCACCCAACTGAAGCTTTCTAAGAAGGACATAGAACCTTGGTGCCACAGCACCACAGCCACCACCACCACCACCATGACCTGAGAGAACATCTTCAGGGCAGTGGAAGGCCCATAAGGGAGGATAATGAACTGATAGTGAGAGTCAAGCACGGCAACACGCAAATACTTTGCTGATCTGCCCAGATTGGAATATGAAAATATGCCTCAGCCAGATCCAAAGAAGGTAAGAACTCCCCTTGGCGCATTGCTTGAATCATGGAGCACAAGAATTCCATCCAGAAGCGTAGGATGCGAAAGTGCTCATTGGGCCAGAAGGAAGCATCCCTTTGGGTACCATGAAATATATAGAGTATCTGCCTTAGCCCCACTCATCCAGCGGGAAGGGCATCACCACCTTTAGATGCAGCAACTTGTCCAAGGTGATCCATACAGTGGTACTTTGATTGCATATCTTTTTATTTATTTACATTCTCTTATCCACAAGAGGAGATGACGAAGGCATCCAGAATCGGCTCTTTGCATTCCAGGACATAGCCAAACTGAATGGTGTCTAGCACCCAGCGATCTCTGACAATCCGGGCCCATTCCTGAAGGAAAAGGCGAAGCCTGCCTCCAACTGAAGGAAACAGGGAATGGGCCCCAAAACCTTCCATGCGCAGCCCAGAAGGGTCCTTCTCTGGAAGGGACCAATTACCTGGATCCACGCGCTGCATGAAAAGATTGAGAATGAGCCTGAAGCCCAGAAGCAGAGGGGAAGAAAGGTTTTCCAGGACAGCAACAATGAGAGTCTTGAGGTCCCCAGGAATCCAGCCAGCGCACCCTCTGTGGACAGACGGAGGCTGATGAGAAGAGGCACCAGCATGCTTTACAGGCCCCTCAGACCCATTTTCCAGAAGGCAACAGATTTTGTCTCACCAGATACTTCTCCAGCTTCTCCAAATCAGCTCCAAAAAAGAAGCTTCCCCTTAAAAACCAGTTGGACCAACTGGGCTTTGAAGATGTGTCCACTACTCAATGCTGGAGCCAAATCCAATGCCGTGACACCATCATCACAGCACCATCTATGGCTCCCAAACGTACCAGGTCATAGATGGCAACAGAAAGGAAGTCCGTCGCAGACTCCAAAAGACGGCTAGTATCATCCGGTGGAAGAGACTGAATCCACTGAAGCAGGGCTCAAGATATCAGGCTGGTATATACCGCCAGCTTCAGAATAGCTGCCACCATGGCAAAACTGGCTCCTGAACCATGAAGCCACCTTATGGTCCAGAAAATCCTTTAAGGCCAATCCGCCTTTCACAGGAATGGTGGTCCATCTGATAACTGCCATGACCTGCGCATCTACCTTGGGAATGCCAAACCACTCAATGCACTCCTCCGGGAGAGCACAGATCTTCTTACACACCCTTAACCCTTTAGGCACGGAGTCGGGAGTCCCACTCCGACCTGATCATATCCTTGATCACATCTAGAAATGGGAAGACAGTAGTGGATTTTCGCACCTCTCAAAGGAACGGGTGTACCTTCGGCATCTACCCTTGCCAGAAGCAACCATCAAGTTCAAGGCAGATGAGACTCTGGCAATCAGCGCCGCTAACTCCTCCTCCTGGAATAAGTAGACCACATTGGCCTCCTCACAATCCTCTGAAGGCGAGAGTACTTCTGCATCAACGTCTGAGCCCAGTACTGAACGTCTGAGCCCAGTACCGAGCCATCTGAATTCAAGTCATAGTCAAAATCTCAGACAGCTCCGAGCTGTTCCTCATCTCCAGGAAATGCTTAGTCAAAGGCAATCAAATAGGAATTCCACTCTCCACCTCTCCTGCACGAGATTGTGCCCGGGAGCACCTAGAGGCCACAGGGTCTGAATTTCCACGCCAGAAGGACCAGGCCTGCTGCAAAAACGAAATAATTCCGGGGAGGACAATCCAAAGTCCAGAAACTCTCCTCTCAGAAATGAATCCCCAACACCAGGGGGCACTGCTGCCACAGAACTCCTAGAGGAAGCAAAGCAACTCACAGCACGGTCACCGGATCCTCCGGCCTGCTGGATATCCTTACCGATAGTGCCATCCATCACCTCCTGGCCCAAGGCAGGTAGGGCCAGATTAATCGCATCCCCTGACTGAAAGAGGGGGAGCACACCCTCCGAGACAACTCAGAAACTGCCATGCAAGAACAGCAGAGTACAGAATCCAGAGAAGGCTCCTCGCTTGCTACAGGTCAAACAACGTTTCCTGAAGAAGACAGAGAGTTAAGGTAAGTATCATAACAGTACACACTAAGGCTGCAGCAGCCCGAAGTGCACGTTAACTGTGCTTTTACTGCAATGCACTTTACGTTAGGGTAGGAATACGCATTGAAGCCGCTTGGGCGGAGTGCGCATACTGACCGCATGACCGCCAGGCACACAAAAGGAGAAAATGCTACTAATGCATGCAGAAAGCAGCGGGAAACCCCCACGCTGCACCAACGGTTGTCAGCAGTCTACCCTGAATTGTATCCCGTGCAGACTGAATCAGGAGCTCCCAACAAGGACAATGACGAGGTCAAGCCTTGGTACTCACCTCCTGAGAGCCCCAAGCAGAGGATCCATGCCAGGCTCAGTTCTACTCCCATGATTTCATTTGCTTTGACAGCACTGCGTTTAAGGTGGCTGGCAGGCAGATCCCTCTGACAGCCTTCTGCAATCTTGGGGAGAGAACAGAAGGAATAGAGGAGGAAGGAGGGGCATTAAGGTTGTGTGAGGTTGCTGTACTCTTGCAGATCCTTCCAATTTTGTGGCTGCTCATCGGGCTGTTATCATGATAACAGCATGGAGCTGAACCAATTTTCCCTCCTCCTATGGTTACCAAAACGACTACTGTCTAGTGGAGCCTCCCACATCATGCTCAAGTGAGAGAATCATCCTCAAAGTGGTCATTCACGAGTGTTTAATCAATCTTTTCCTCTCAATCCTCAGATTTTCTTCAGAGAGAAAATCCATCCACCATCTGCTGGAAGCAAAGAAACACTGAAGGGACCTCTGGTGGCTGAGGCAAATAGAGGCATGGGAGCAATGTCATTGAAACCTGGACTTTTCATTGGGTCTTTGTCTCTACCAATCTGCTGGTAGGGAAACACAACCCACTTGTCTGGACTGGTCTAGCAGGATGATATGGAAAGCACAGTTACTTACCTGTAACAGGTGATCTCTGGGAACAGCAGGAATAAGTCTTCACATATGGGTACGTCGGTACCGACGGAGCCTGCGCAGGAACGCTCCCCAGCGTCCAATCAGAACGCTTTTGGGAGCATCCCTCAGCGCCTGCGTGCTGCCTTCCCGCCTTTCCAACTGTCTCTCCTCAGTTGAGTTTTATAGCTGAGACAAAGAGAGAGAGAGAGAGGAAAGGAAGATAGATAGAGAGATATAACTCCTAGGGGAGGTGGGTGGGTTGTGAAGACTTATTCCTGCTGTTCCCAGAGATCACCTGTTACAGGTAAGTAACTGTGCTATCTCCAGGAACAAGCAGGAATGAGTCTTCACATATGGGGACTCCGAAGCTAAGATGCCTGGAGCCTCCACAGTTGGAGATTGAAAATGCTACACCTCATATGGCCAGGCATCCAGAGGATGGAGGGCAGGAGTTAATAAGAGAGGAGCTGTAGGAAAAACAGCTGAGCTAAGATAGGACTACAGGCAAGGAGTCCTTGTATTTGTGATACTCATCATGAATATATTGAAATGAACAATCACAATATGGACCTTACCTACTGGATTGCAGGAAGTAGAGAGGCTGATGGAATCTACTGGGGATCCAGTAGAGGAATCTTCAAGGTGACCTCACTGACGTAAAAGTGAAGGTCAAACTGTAGAAGTGACAGGAGACCCCAGGAATCAACTGGGGTAGTACAAAAAACGGTAGGTCTTTAGTGGAAAGCTTTATGGAAAAAGCTGAAAACTCTTTTGGCTACAGAGTTATTGATAGTCAAGAGCAAAAGAGGAAGACTGATCGATTTTGACAAAAACTGACCTAGTCCTTGAGGGAAGAAGGGGTATGGAGAAAAACCCCGTATTCCCAAGGAAGGACAGATGTTCAAGGAGTTGAAAACCTGAGATCCACTGAAGATCCCCCATGTCTCTCCTAACTGACGAGAGGTAGGAAGATAAAGGAATAGGGAGCTTCAGGGATACCTGAACCTAGGGTTATGGTAAGAGCTGTCAGTACCACAGTAGTGGTTGTGTGCATAATAGCCTAAACATACTGAGGAATAGTATGAACATGTGTAAGCCCACTGTCTGGAACAGATAGGAAGGCAAACACCTTTATGAGCACAGACAGTTAGAGAGATAAGTATGTGAATACATATCCACCTAAAGGAAGTATCTCGACAGATACACACATATATGTATATATATATATATATGTAGATATATAGATATAGGGGTATATATATATACCTATGTGTATGGCGGGATCCAGGGGGCATAACATATGCATACATGGCTGACAGACATATGTATCTAAAGAATGCATATAGACATATGTACATATATGAATATATAGGTCTAAAGATAAATGTATGCAATTAAGCAGACAGAGATATGTCTACAGGAAGCTTCACATGGGAGATGTGAAGAGGAATGATTCATCTCATAACAAGGTGGAACCTACTTGAGAAGATATAGAGAATCTATTCCCTCTGGTTAAGATGGAGCAGGAATGCTATCCAGGGAAATAATCAGGATGGTTGCGAGAAACAGAGGATAATATTAGTCTGTAAACAGCAAGTCCTGAGTCAGGTAGAACTCTAACATGGTGAATGGACAGAACACGCATAGGAAGAGACACCAGGTAGACCCACTTGAGGGACAAGGGGTGGGGTATCATGCGTTATTTAGTTAAATATGTGCTGTCCATGAAGGATTAGGATACCATGAGGACAAGCTGCAGGGAAAAAGAGCATATTTCCTGTAGGAATTTGGGAACTCCTTAGACCAGCGATGGCGAACCTATGGCACGCGTGCCAGCTGTGGCACGCGAAGGCCTTGCAGCTGGCACGCGGGAAGGTCGCACATTAAAAAAAAAAAAAAAAAGCTGCCCGCTGCCGCCGCGGCGGCATGGAGTGTCCCGCGGGGCTCCCTCTGCCCGGCGGGACTCTCCCGGCGCTGCTCAGCCCCTCTCTGCCGGCTTGCAGAGACGCGAAGGGAGAGTCTCCCTCGGGTCTCTGTTAAGCCCGCAGGGGCTGATGGGAAATTTCCCATCTGCCCCTGCGGGCTTAAGAGAGACGCGAGGGAGACTCTCTCTCCCTTTGCGTCTCTGCAAGCCGGCAGAGAGGGGCTGAGCAGCGCCGGGAGAGTCCCGCCGGGCAGAGGGAGCCCCGCGGGACACTCCATGCTGCCGCCGCGGCAGCGGGCAGCTTTTTTTTTTTTTTATTGCCATGAGCCGAGGGAGGGGGGTTAAGACTGGCAATGGGCTAGGGAGGGAGAGAGGGGGGTTCAGACTGGCAATGGGCTCGGGAGGGAGGGTGGGAGGGGGGTTAAGACTGGCAATGGGCTAGGGAGGGAGGGAGGTTAAGACTGGCAATGGGCTAGGGAGGGAGGTGGGTTGAGACTGGCAATGGGCTAGGGAGGGAGGGTCGTTGAGACAGGCAATGGGCTAGGGAGGGAGGGAGGGGGTTGAGACTGGCAATGGGCTAGGGAGGGAGGGAGGGAGGGAGGTTAAGACTGGCAATGGGCTAGGGAGTGAGGGAGGTTAAGACTGGCAATGGGCTAGTGAGTGTGGGAGGGGGGTTGAGACTGGCAATGGGCTAGGAGGGAGGGAGGTTAAGACTGGCAATGGGCTAGGGAGGGAGGGAGGGAGGGAGGGGGGTTGAGACTGGCAATGGGCTAGGGAGGGGGGGTTAAGACTGGCAGTGGGCTGGGGAGGGGGGTTAAGACGCAGTGGGCTATGGGGGGGAGTTAAGACTAGCAATGGGCTGTGGGCTGATGAGGGCTGGCAATGGGCTATGAGCTGATGAGGGCTGTCTGGAAATGGGGTGATAGGGGGGTTAGGACTGGTAATGGGCTATGGGGGGTTAAGACTGGTAGTGGGCTGATGGGGGGGGGTTAGGACTGGTAATGGGCTATGGGGGGGTTAAGACTGGTAGTGGGCTGATGGGGGTGTAGGACTGATAATGGGTTATGGGGGGGCTAGGACAGGAAATGGGCTGATGGGGAGGGGTTAGGACTTGAGGTGGGCTGATGTGGTTAGGACTGGTAATGGGCTGTGGGCTGATGGGGGGGTTTAGGACTGGCAATGGGCTATGGGGGGCTGACTGGAAATGGGCTGATGGGGTGTTAGGACTGGTAAAGGGTTATAGGGGGGGGCTTAAACTGAAAATGGGGTGATGGGGGTTAGGACTGGAAGTTGATTGACGGGGGGCTAGGACTGGTAATGGGTTGGGGTGTTGCTAGGACTGGAAATGGGCTGAGTGGAAGGGGAGGCTTGAACTGCACATCGCTGATGGGGAGGGGGCTTGGAATGGAAATGGGCTGTGAGGGAAGGGAGCTAGGACTGAAAATGGGCTGATGGAACAGCTAGGATAGGACTGGAAATGGGCTGTTGGGGGGAGCTAAGATTGGAAATGGGCTGTGGTGGGGGCTTGAATTGAAATGGACTCATGGAGGGGCTAGAACTGGAAGTAGGCTCATGGGGGGGCTTGGACTGGAATTGGGCTGAGTGGAGGGGAGCTATGATTTGACATGGGCTGATGGTGGGGCTAGGAAATGAGTAGAAATGGGCTGATGGGGGGGCTAGGATTGAAAATGAGCAGATGAAGGGACTTGGACTGGAAATGGGCTGATGCAGGGACTAGAAGGGAATGGATGCTGGGTGAGACTGGAACTAGAAGGGAGCTGATGTTGGGGGAGGATTAGAATGGGATGGGGCTGGGAGAGTAAAATGGAGAGGGGAAAAATATTTTGTGTAGGAGGGATGAAAAATCTACAATTGGCCAGGTATTGGGAGAGTAATTGGGGATTGAGGATGGAGGGGTAAAATTTGTGTGGATGAAATAGGAATGAGGAAAGAGCAAAAGGAGAAAGATTAGTATGTTAAAGCAGATGTAGAGAGAGAGAGAGAATGGAAAAAAAACTAGAAGAGAGAAGAAAGGACAAATGGACAGCAGACGATGGAGAGTTAGCAGAAAACATGAAGAAACCAGAAGAAGGTGGCTGGACCAATTGCAACTGAAAAAAAAATGCACAAAAGGTAGAAAGATATCTCTTTATTTTGAATTTATTAACTGGAATATGTCAGCTCTGGGAAATGTGCATCATTAACATCTGCGCTTTGTTTGGTACAAGAGGAAATTCCTATTTGACGTTGCCACTTGTTCTCTTTCCCCAGTATTCTCTGAAATGTATTGGTTTAATATTTGCAGTGTTGCCTTTTGATAGGTAGGGTATGGTGCTTTGTGAGTCCTGGTAATGCTGTCAGGATACGGCGGGTTTGCTATGGGTTCTAAATGGGCAGCGTTTGTAGTAGTTCCTAATGTGCCTGGCGGTTGGCACTGGATTATAGTAATGTAGAAATCTTTTAGTCTTTCTTTATCCATACACTCATTAAGAGACATGTTTACTAAAAGTTAGTGTATGGTAACATTATGCAAATATTTATGCAAATAAGACCACTTATGCAAATGACGTGCTGGCACTTTGAGGAAATTCTTTGGTTTTGTGCGGCAGTTTGGGCACTCGGGCTCAAAAAGGTTAGCCATCACTGCCTTAGACTGTCACGTAGAGAAGGCTTATGTCCTTTATTAAAAGAAAATAGAAAGGTGTAAAGAACCCTCACTGTCATGGGGAATGACTGAGGAAGCCTTTTTCAACATATAAGATACTCTTTAGAGAAAAAACCCTTATGCTCTCTAGCAAGGGCCCATAGTGGAAAGCTTCTCTGTAGGATTGCAGAGAGCATTATGCAGGAGAGTTGGGAAATAAAACGGGCTGTTGGAGACAACCAGCTGCCATCTCAACTATACTGCCAACTCCAATGATTTGGAGATGGCAGAAAAGAAGTTATAAGGATTATCCAAGATAGATGAGTAATATCTTGGAAAGACTACTAAGGCTAGACAGAAAGTAGTGGAAGACTAGACTGGAACAAGTGGAAAAGTACCAGTAGTCCAATCATTGAAACTCCTGCATGGGCAGCTGCTGAATGGCACAGCAGAGAGAGGGGGTTTACTCAAGAGAAAAAACTCTACACTGGAATGGAAAGGAAGACTGGAAAGGCTAAGAAAGCCTTCCATTGGTATGGTACCACTCTACAGGGGAAACCCTGGAAAAGAGGGTAGAGAAAATAGGAGCTGAAGGGTGACTTGCCATCAGGTAAGTCTGTAGAAGGAAAATTCATGGAGGTATAGAAAAACTATCATGAGATAGTTGGCGAACCTCTCTTCATTGTAGGAAGAGGAGGAAACCTGTGACCCATAGACATGAATATCCTGACAGCTCAGCATACCTAAGAGTAAGTGGATGTCCTGGAAACAAGAATCCAAGTGTAGAGGTTTAAATGAAAAGACAGTGAAAAACTTCTACTGAGAAGAAGTGAACTGTAGGCTATAAGGGATTAATTAGAACCCTATTTAGGGTTAATTTCCCTGACTTGAGTTTGGATTCTTCAGACCAGGGCGAGGTTTCCCTTGTTTGGGAACATCTGTATGATGGGCAGGAGAAGAATAAAACCTTCTTCTTTTTGGGAAAGAAGGTTTGGTAGGGCATTTCCTACCTGCTGGAGAAGGAGAAGGCTTAGGATGGCCCTCAGAAACAGGGAAGTCAGTGGAGCAATGAGCAACCTGACGTAAAGACTCCCTATTGAAGAGATTTTCTCCAGTACAAGGAGAATTACCCAGTCTCTGCTGTGCCCATCTGTTCAAGTCTGAAGCTTAGAGCCAGGCTCTACGTCGTGCTCCTATGGCTATAGCAGAGGTTCTGCTAACAGACTCAAAAGAGTCTAAGGAAGCACGAGAAAGAAACCAAGAGATATCCTGGCTATGACTAAGAAGTAAAGAATAGTCTGCAGCCTTGGGCTCTGATAGAAAAGGAGTCAAAAGAGATAATTTCTTTGTGACCTCCTGAAGGGATAGACTCATATAAATATATATGAGAATCCTAGATGCCAGCATAGATGTTTGGAAGGTTTGACGTCCAAAAGCATCCAGTGTTCTAGAAGCACGACCTGGCGGAAAAGAAGAATGCTTCTTCTTGCTTTTTACCTTCCTCATTGCTGATTCCACTACAATGGAATGATGGGGAAGTTGAGTCTTTTGAAACCCTGGAGAGGGGGGCACCTGATACAGAAGATCAGTTGCTGTAGAAGGTGAGGAAACCCTTAAAGGTGTTACCCATATTCTCAGAAGAAGATCCTGCAAAGAATAATGTAAAGGAAGCATTATATTTTCCTTTTCCCCAGAAGAGCCTTGTGTAGGATCATAGCCAGGGATAGGAATAGCAAGGAATGTTGCAATGTCAAGGAGAAATTTCTGAAAAGAAGGATCTCCAATGGGAACGATCCCTGGACAGGCTAACCCTGAAGAACTAGCCTGGGCACCGGAGGATGTACTGGGCCGGTGCAGAAAGGGAGCCCTAATGGAAGAATACTGGTACTGGCGGGTATGACTTGAGACAGTCAGTACTGCATCGTCCATGCCAGGTATCGACTCCAAACTTGGTATCGAAAGGAGCGATCCCGGTGAAAAAGGCATGGAAGGAGCTGGTTCCGATGATACTGCAGGTACCGGCATCGATACCGATACCGGTAGCTGTGCCGGAATCAAAGGCGATACCGACATGGAAGCAGTCATCGGAGGCTGCTCAAATGGTACCGAGGTAACCAAAAACCCTTGGTGATTATCCTCGGTACCGCGCATCCGGAATCGGTAAGCAT
The DNA here is from genome assembly GCA_033557465.1 of Ichthyophis bannanicus. NCBI lineage: Eukaryota > Metazoa > Chordata > Amphibia > Gymnophiona > Ichthyophiidae > Ichthyophis > Ichthyophis bannanicus. Next base: position 750,315,037 of record CM066033.1, read on the forward strand.
CTGTTCCGAGACGCGTCGGTACCCAGTCTTCCAGACTAGAAATCGACTCTAGACTCGGCATTGAAGGAAGCGAGTCTATCGATGCATGTCTAGAGGGTACCGACGTCGGTGGTTGTATCGACGATGTTGCTGATACTGGAAAGTCAATCTGGGACGTATCGATCGATCCCGAAGGTACCGAGAACGCCAGATGACGATCCCTGGTGAGGAGTGGATCGCTCAACACCAGTGCCGATGCCAGGGTATCGGTACCGCTCAAAGCGGATGCCACCACCGAGCATGGCTCAGGTATGTTCTGTGAGGGGTGAGCCCCAGGAACAACCTGAAACCCCTGAAAGGCTTTGGAGACCGAAGACTCCCGCCGGGGTTTTGAAGCCAATTGGGTCTTGGCAAGGCCGGAGCCGTCATCATGCTTTGCATGAGACCTACCACTCAAGGATTGGCTAGTCTTAATAGACTGTTTGTGGGTTACCTGATCCTGTAGAGAAGAAATGGTCGGTGCCCTGACATTGGAGGGGAAAACGGTATCGAGGGAAACTCGAAATGGAGAATCTCTTCTCATAAAATTGTAGCCTAATGGCTCCGGAGGAAAAGGGTCAGGACCCAAACAGGTTAGACACCAGTTATTGGAGTCTAAAAAGAAAACTGTGTTTCCACAGTTAAGGCACTTCTTAGGAGAAGAAGGCTCCATGATGGAGAGGCCTTACAGGCCCAAAATTTTAAGACAGAAACTGAGGGAAAACTCTCCCTGAGTTTGAGAAAAAGAAAAGAAAAAACCCACCGGCGGTACCGGTGGAGGCGGGGCAACAGCCGCAACCACAAGAAAACAAGAATTAAAGAAAACATTTTCTGCGGTGACAGGAAGACGTCCTGCTGGCTCCGCAGAAAAACAAAAAACTGAGGAGAGACAGTTGGGAAGGCAGCACGCAGGCGCTGAGGGATGCTCCCAAAAGCTTTCTGATTGGACACTGGGGAGCGTTCCCGTGCAGGCTCCGTCGGTACCGACGTATCCATATGTGAAGACTCATTCCTGCTTGTTCCTGGAGATTAATCATTTTGGTGCAATAATGGAGTTAGCATATTTTATCTGCTGCCACGGCCCATTTTATTCCTAGGGGCATGGTGGCAGATAGTGTGCGCAAATGGGCATTAGCATACATGGTTAGTAAAAGAGGCCCATGATGTGGCACTGAAAACCAAGATGCTTGAAGCGTCCTGGCTTTCTGGAATGTGCTCACTCCTTTATCAGCACATGCAACAAGTAGTCAGCATTAGGCATCGAAGTGGGTGGAAGCACAAACAGCCCCATAGTGCCAGAGGCTGAGGCAAGTGCTGCGGTGCTGTTTGAAGCCATCACTGTTGCAAGACCCAAGGAGAGGTGGCAGTGGGCTTCTTCTGGACCATTGGTGCTCTAGACTGACGCTTAATTTTCCTAATGGTCATGCACAGAAATACTACCACGCAATTTTATAAAAGGCCTGTTTCCGTGTGTAAAAGAAGCTTTACATAGTTTATTGGACTTGATATACTGCCTTTCTCTAGAGAATCAAAGCGATTAACAATAAATAAGTTACCTGGAGACAGGACAGTAGCATAATAAAAGTGCCCTGCAATACCAACTGTGGAAACAAATTATGACCCCCTTTTAATGTATTGCTTTAGCAACACATGAAAAATTAGCATGCCCATAACTTTTATTCTGAAACCAAGCTAGATGGGAAGAACTAAGGGAAAATGTCGATATACATGTTTGCGCCCTTAAGAAGAAATATAGAAAGGCGTAAACCGAGAAAATCTGTCAACGACGCTCTCTAATGACGGGGGGTGTACTCTTTTGCTGAGTGCATGAAACTGAGAGCCGTACATTTCAGTGTAAAACCTATAAACGTTTATTTCTGCAACTCTCTAAAAGCTGAATGTTAACTTCCAGAAAGAGCAACGTGGAGACAGCGCATTCTTGCCTGCCTTTATCTCTTTGCTTGGTGCGCCAGGGCTGTGGAGCTGGGAGATAATCCACTGGGCATGCGCCACACAGACTGGACTGGTAATCCCAATCCCTCCCCCGTCTCTCACCGAAGGATGCCTATTTCAGCAAACTCCCAGCCCTTCCTCCTCTCCTTCCAGGCGCCACATCTGGTCCCTAGGACAGCAGCCGCGCAAAGTGAACGTGAAGCATAAACCACGGGGGAGCAGGCAGGAGGAATCCTCCGCCGTGTTCGTTCGTCGTGACTCATCTCCTTCCAAGACCCAGATTCCCTCTTCCCAACCGCAAAGAAAAAGGCATCGCTTCCAAGAGCGCGCTACAGCCGCGCTCTCCTTGTACACGACGCAGCAAGGGGTTAAAGAGAACAAGGTCATCCTCCGGTCATTCAGCGCTCCCTCGCCCTCCAGTCCCCCTTCGCTTGCTGAAAAGGCAAGCGACCAATCAGCGGAGACAGAAACGCTCTGCTTCCTGTTGGCTTGCAAATGCTACATAACCCTGTCACCTGCGGGCGGGCTGATTGATGGAGCCGTAGATACCTGTGTTATGCTCAAGCTGATGCTCATTACCTCCCGCAACAGCGAGACCGGCCGGGCATAATCGCTCGGCATTCATTGGGCGACACTGTCCCCGCAGAAATGTGCATACGGTGTCATTAACGTCATTGCCAGGGTAGGGGATGCTCCTACCAGGCACTGAATAGCCACTAAAAACTGGAGACCGGGAAAGAAAGGAAAAGGATGGAGCTAGGTATTATTTCAGCACATTTGGGAAACCCATACTTCAGTCTATAGCAAGGTCAATTTTTCTTTCATTCTATTGCCTGTGCAAATATATTCCGATGAGACAGTACAACTGAAGTCTTCCATTCATTTACAAAACAGGTACAGTACATGCGGCAGTAGGACAAGCTTCCCTTACGCACACTGCCCCAGTTTGATGTGATCACAGGATGAAATTCATCAGCAGAGCTGTGGAATAGTTGTATATATTCCCTAAGAAGAGAGAGTAACCTTCCTGCCTCAAGTCTTGCTGAGTACCTTTATGCAATGACTTCACTGTGTAAGAACTATACCACATCTCAACAAGATGACTAATACAGTTTAAGTAAGGCAGGAAGGAAAAAAAAACAAAACAATCTACTGGCCACATGTCACCTAGCATGAAAAGATGGCCACCCATTGCGGACGCACTAGGAATAACGATGGTGCTAGCAATAGTGTCGATACTCCAGGTAAAGGTAACATCCTTGTTGCAGATCCAGACCATGGTGATCCTATTTGTACACCCACTTTACCATAGTTAGTTGGCCTAAAGATAATGAGATAATGTATGCCATGAAATCAGACATACTGGTAAAAGAGAAAAGCACTAGAAGAATGTTACTAATAGAAACACCATGCCAAGTGATTATTCTGCATTATTGGTGGAGATAAAGTGACCGACTATCCCGTATTATACAGGGCAGTCCTGTATTTTAAGGATTTGTCTCTGGAATCGTATGGGATGCCTAAATGTCCCCTATTTTATAACATGTGTCCCACTCCTATACTTCTCCACATTTGTACCAGCAGACTTCTCCACTCCAGCTGAAATTTTCAAAGGGAAACTCTATTTATATGAGACTATTTCCATCAGAGACACAGAAACATATACACATGCATGCACTCTGTTGTACATCACACACACACATGCACATGCATTCATACATCACTCCCAAATCAGATACACATATGCACACTAGCACTTTTCAGACAGACAGATTCTGTCTCTGACTGTCTACTGGTGCTGTGCTACTTCTGCACTCCTCTTCTTCAATGCTCCCAGTTCTTGCTTTTGCTACCAGTTCTTTTTCTCAGTCTGCAATAGCATCCTCACACTTTACCCCATTCCTCTTACATTTCTGTCCTATCTCAGCAACCCCACTCACCCCTACCAAGAAACCCACTTACTCCACTGACTTTCTTTCAGATCCTGCAGAGAAAATCAGCCCACCTTTGCTATGACTAGTGCAGCCTTTCCATTGGCAGAAACCTACCACTTACTCTGCACAGTGATGGGGGAGCACAAGCGAGCTGTAGAGCTAAACTCTAAAAAATACCAAGACAATTTAGACATCATTGTAACTAACACAGCTACTTTACAAAGTTGTAGAATCCTAAAATAATTTAGATGGTTGGCAATTCTAAACTCCTGAGTCCTCAGCACATCTGACAAATCTGGCTCTGCTTCCTCCCCATGGCCCAGGCAACCATCAGTCAGACAAAGCCAGCTGATAGGTAGCAGGGGGAGGTGGGAGCAGTAGCTAGGATACAGATTTTTTTAATGTTTGCCAGGTTACAGTGCTCCAACTGAAAGGCGCTTTTCAGTCATGAACAAAGTGTGGTCTACAGAAAAAAAAAAACAACTTGATGTAGAGACTCTCAAATGTCTAATGACTGTAAAGTACAATTTTGAGTTGAGTTGCCCAGAATTTTTTGATTATCATAGTGTAAATGTTGCAATTTTGAAGAACATTCACTCTATAGAGAAGTACAAGTAAGTCTGATTGGTACATTTGTAAATAAAGTTATAAACCTAGCCTACCGATTAAAATTTTGGGTTGAAATGAAAATAGTAATTATAAATATATTGTTTCTTTTCCTTAACTTTGAACCCCCCGGCTTGATTGAGTGTCCCGTATTTGAACTTAGAAATGATGGTCAGGTTAGTGGAGAATGAGAACATAGAGTAACATAGTAGCTGATGGAAGATAAAGACAGAAATGGTCCATCCAGTCTGCAAAGTATTTATTTATTAATATTTAGCTCACTTCTTTCCAGGAGATGATCAAGACGAGTTACATTCAGATACAGTAGTTATTTCCTTTTCCCCATAGGGCTTACAATCTAACAGGCTGATGCAGAAAGCAGGCACTGAAGTTGCATGCTATCAGCTTTTTACGCCTGTTTGCAGCGCACCAATAGCGCAGGACTTCAGTGCAGCTATGCAGAAAGGGACTCATATGCAAATGAGCCACGCATTAAACTGTGCGCAAAATGGCAGGTTAAACTGGGAGAGCACGCCAAACACATGCACACAAGAAATCGTCGCTGGTTTGGCATGCTCTCCCAGAGAAACGGGCACCACATAGCTAATCTGCATATCAGCCCGGACACGATTTTGATAGCATCAGGAGAGAATGCAGCATCGGGAAAAGCCCCCGATGCCATCAAAATACTGCCGGGGGCCAGTGCCCCAACAAAAAGTCACTCCCTGATGGTCTAGCGGCCCCAGAGCCCCCACCTCTCATCCTCCTTAAAAAAAAAACTAACTTGGTAGCCTAGTGGCCGCAGAACCCCCTACCAAAATCTTTCAAAGTGGGAGCGTCGCCTACGCTCTTCCACTCTCGGTCCACCATCTTGGAAAATGGCATCACCTGGCCCCACGTGGTGCATTCTGGGATGTGCCAGGCGAGGTCAAACTGTCAGGATACCCCGCACAGGGCCAGGTGCCGCTATTTTCCAAAATGGAGGACCGAGAGTGGCAGTGCGTAGGTGGCGCTCCCACTTTGAAAGATACTGGGAGGGGATTCTGTGGCTACTAGACCACCGGTTAATTTTAAGTGTGATGGGGAGTGGGAGGGTTCTGGGGCCACTAGACCACCAGGTTAGGTTTATTTAAGGGAGGTGGGAGGTTTTGGGGCCACTAGGCCACCAAGTTATGACTTTCTGTCAGGGCACTAGCCCCTGACAGTATTTTGATGGCATCGGGTTTTCCCGATGTTGTGATCGCCTCCGATGCCATCAAAATCCTGTTGGGGGCACGCACCCCAGACCCAGGCATAGAGAGATTGGCACTAAAGCTGGTTGCAAAATCGTCTACGCCTGTCTCTGCATCGGGCGCAGCAATCATTTGCATACCAGATTATTATGTGCAGCTCATTTGCCTGCAATTTAAATACATTTAAATACTCATGACGTTAATTGGGCACTAATTTTTCCATCGCCCTTTACATGCGCATCCGTCTGGACCATGCTGGTCTTTATCTGCCGTCAACTACACTATGTTACTATGTTACTATGTCTCTTTTCTGCATTTGACGTTAGCTTAAATGTACTTAAAGTTTGCTTAGACATGCTATTTTCGGTGCTTAACGGCCGCGTTAGTTTTCTGCATTGGCCTGTAAGTTTGTACCTGAGACAATGGAGGATTAAGTGGCTTATCCAAGGCTACAAGGAGTGTTGTACCTGCCATGGGACTAGCCCAACCATTAGGCAAGATTAGGTGGCTGCCTAGGGCTGGAGCTTCTGGGGGATGGGACAGCAGTTAAATCAAAACAAGAGATCCTGACAGTCACAAAAACTCAGAGCCATCATCACATTCTTTTACTCGCAAGAGCAAGCATACACAGCCATACATATAAAACAAAGTTAATATTTAAAAGCATGATGTCCAATTATGCTTTTTTACAGCATTGCTGTTGGAAGGGTATCATGATCATGATTGCTGAGTTTATCAAAATCTCAGGCAGTGGGAGGTGTAATGCTGAAGGTTTGCTTAAGGTACCTAGTACCCAGGGCCAGCCCAAGGGTTTGTACCGTCCTAGGCAGAAGCCCCGGCCATACTGTCCCCCCCCCCCCCGAGCCGTACCACCCTCTCCCCCCCGCATACCAAGCCAGGCTCCCCCATGCTGAGCCACGCTACCGCTTATTCTAGCAGCAGGGTCGAAGGGAGGCTCGGCTCAGCAGCAGGCCATGTGCTTTGGCACACATGGCCTGCCACTTCTGACCCACCTCTGACATAACTTCAGGGGTTCAGAAACGGCAGGCCAACAGCAGCAGCTGGGGTGGCAGCACGGCTTGGCTCAGCACGGGGGCGGTGCAGCTCAATGCATGGGGGGGGGGGGTGCAGAAGGCCATGTGTGCCCAAGCACATGGCCTGCCCCCTATAGAGATCTGATACTCTAGGTGGCTGCCTAGTGGACGGGCCAGCCCTGTTAGTACCTTGCATTGGTCCTGGAGTTGGCCATAACCTGCCATGCAGTACAGGTTACTTTCACGTCCAAGAGCACACATTCTCGCAAAACAGTGAAGCGCAACACAAAAGAGCTTTTAGACACCACTCCTTTGTGTTGTACGGGTTACTTTCCCCATGCTTTTGGTTTTCAGCAATCCTCAAACATATTGCATTTGATTAAGTCACCAGTCCACTGTGGAACCAGCAAGGCTGTCATTCCTTCAGTAACCAATCCAGGGCTCCCTGCTGCAGGAGAGCCCTTCCACAGGCACAGCTATCCCAGCTGCTCCAAGTGGCATGTTATTCTTTCTGCAGTCAGTCCAGATCAGTACTTGAGGATCTTCTGGACCAGGGGTCTCCGACTTTAGTCCTGGAGGGCACCAAACTATTTAGGTTTTCAAGCCGTCCCTAATGAATATGCATGAGATAAATTTGAATACAGTGGGGGCAGGGTATGCAAATATATCTCATGCATATTCATTAGGAACCGCCTGAAAACCTGGATGGTTTGGTGCTCTCCAGGACTGAAGTTGGAGACCCCTGGTCCAGAAGATCCTCAAGTACTAACAAATGCAAACACAGATCAGAAAAATGTGGCAATTGTATTGGACACCATTGACCCGATTAAAAAGATATTTGAAGCACAGCCTAAGAGGCTCACATTGTAGCAATGCAAGAGTTAAGACAAGCATTAACTGTGAATCTGAGAAATTTACACCTGGGGAATTTTGCGCAAAAATGTTTTAAAATTCTGTGCAAAAATTTGAAAACTCTGCATAATTTTTGCAGAATTTCCCCAGCATAAAGCTTATTCTCCCAGGGCAAGCAGGATGAGTCAGCCACAAGTGGGTGATGTCATCCGACGGAGCCAGAGACGGATACTCTCACTAGCCCAGAGGGCTTTAGCCCCCTGGGCATGACCACTAGCCCCACCTCCGGATCCGCCCCTAGCTGGCCAGTCTTCGTCTTCCGCCCTTGCCAGTAAGACGTTTCTTACTATTGCTCTCACCTTTAACTTGCAATGAAGAAACCCGGATTCAAGAAATGCACTGCCTGCTCAAGGAAGATGGCAAATTCAGACTCCCACCATCTCTGCTTGCGCTGCCTGGGAAGCGATCACATCGTGGAGAGCTGTTCTGCCTGTGGCCGCATGTCCCCCCGTGCCCTGAAGTCACGCCGGCATGCCCTAAGAGAATTCCTTGCTCCCGCGGTGGTGAGTACTCCCGCTGCCATCATTAATCCTCCTTCCGTTGCTGCCTCCTCCGTTGCCGCTGTGACTGCTCCGGCCGGGAACGCGCCATTTTCGGCCTCTGTTCCCCGCCGCGATGCTTTTTCTCTTCCGGACATGTGCGTCCCGATGGAGGCGTCCATCTTGCCTTCTGCTTCCTCCGCCCCACTTCCTGCAGCTGCTATGACGACTTCCTGTACTGGGCCCGCCTCCTCTCAGCGCAGACTCTACGGGACAGATGACCACGGCACAGGAATCCTGCCTCTCAATTCCCACGCTGTCAGACGTGATGATCATCAGCGCAGACCCCACAAACGGCGCAGACATTCTCCCCACCACCGGGGCAGCTCCAGGAGGCGGAGCCGCTACCGGAGCTTTCATCGTCGATCGGGCAGGAGGTATTACAGCCAGCACAGACAAGGCTACCCTCAGAGCCAACAGTGCAGACACGGTCTAAAGGAGCGCAGACACCGCAGAGACAGCAGCTCCAGTTCTGGATCTTCATACCGCCAAGGAAGGAGTCTCAGGCACTGCAGTCACAGTCCCTCTCAGTCCCATGGCTCTTCCTCCAGCAGCCCAGACCAAAATGCTCTTTCTTCTGCTAACTCTGCCTATGCAGCTTCCTGCGATTCGGAGGACTCCGAGCTCTGCCTTCCTGCGTCCCCGGTGTTACCAGCCCCTCTCGAAGATACCAGCCGACCCCTCCTCGCTCAGGCACAGACGGCTCTGTCCTCCCAAGGCGCTCCAGACACTTTGCTACTCCTCCAGGGCATGCTTCAACAGTGGGTGTCAGCACTCTCCAACCTGTCTTCCTCACAGGCCCAGCCACTGACACCACCGGCAGCAGCCACCAACCAGCCACCGGTTCCACCTCTGCAGGAGCAACAGCCCACACCAGCTGCACCGGACAGCCTGGAACAGTCCCGCCTTCAAGAGACCCCTGAGGATCCTTCACTATCACGGACCTCCTCCCATGCTGACCAGGACAACCACTCGGGACCACCCAATCCCCCTGAGGATTTAACCTACGCGAAGTTCGTCCGGAAGGTCCTCGCAGCCTTATCCATCACTCCCGCTGCTGCGGTAGATCAACGAGATGAGGTTCAAAGCGCCCTCAAGTTTGTGGATTCCCCCAAGACAATCTCTGCACTACCAGTCCACCAGCTACTCCGTGAGAACCTCACAAGGCTATGGCAGACCCCTGCATCAAACCACTCATGCCCACGGAAATTGGACTCCAAGTATGTGGTCCAGCCTATACCGGGGTTTGACAAGCAGCACCTACCCCACCAATCCATTGTCTTGGAATCCGCCCTCAAGAGGTCTAAATCCTCGCGCACCTCTACCAACGCCCCCCCCCCCCAGAAAGGACAACAAGCTCCTAGATGATGTCGCAAAGCAGATTTACCAGGGTTCCATGCTAAACGCCAGGATTTCCGCTCACCTCTTTCAGCACGCCATATACCAAGACACCTTGCTAGCCAATATAAGAACTGCCGCCAAGGACACAGAGCTCCCACCGGCACTCCTATCTGCCCTGGCCGACCTTGAGGAATGCACCAAACACCAAGGTCGCGCTGCACATGACGCTTTTGAGACAGCCTCCAGAGTGGCTGGAACTGCCATCTCCGCTCGCCGGCTTGCTTGGCTCCGGGCCTCCGGCCTGCAGGCCGATTCCCACGACAAGCTTGCAGACACACCCTGCACGGGCGACTCCCTCTTTGGCGATAAAGTCAAGGAGACAGTGATCGACATGCGTGAGCGCTGCACCACTCTCAAGACTCTGGAGGAGGGCTCCGAGCGCTCTAAACCCTACCACAAAGGAAGCTTCAACGCCTCTTCTGCTCCCAAGCGTTATAATTCCTACCACAGGTGGCAGCAGCAGCCATGCTACAAACAGCAACACTACCAATCCTCGTACAGGCAGAAACCTCGTCAACGTGAGCGCTCATCTAAGAAAGCACCCTCCGCGCCTGCCAAATCCAACCATGGTTTTTGACTCACTGCCCCGTCAGCACCTTCCGACAGGGGGACGCTTATCCGCCTTTCTTCATTCCTGGGAGCTGATTACCACGGACCAATGGGTCCTCTCAATCATCAAACAGGGCTACCGCATCAATTTTTCCTCAAAGCCACCCACACGGCCGCCCCCAGAGACCACCGTCCCCTTCCAGCACCTAGAGGCCATGGACTCAGAGATCAAAGCCTTACTTGCCTCGAAGGCCATCGAGCCTGTTCCCCCAGGCGAGACCCGCAAGGGCTTCTACTCAAGATACTTCCTTGTTCCCAAGAAGTCCGGGGGAATGCGGCCCATTCTCGATCTGCGGAAGCTCAACAGGTGCATAGCCAAGGAGAAGTTCAGGATGCACTCCCTGTCCTCCATTTTGCCTCTCATCCAACCTATGGAGTGGCTTGCATCCCTGGACCTCCAGGACGCCTACACTCACATTCCAATGCACCCTCATCACAAGAAATTTCTGCGATTCAGGGTAGCGCACAGACACTACCAATACAGGGTTCTCCCCTTCGGATTGTCAACTGCTCCGAGAGTCTTCACCAAGTGTGTAGCGGTAGTTGCCGCCCACCTACGCAAACAAGGGATATGTGTCTTCCCCTACCTGGACGATTGGCTATTCTCGGCCCCATCTCCAGAGGAACTGCAGAGGGCTGTCAGGAAAGCCATCTCCCTTCTCTCCTCACTGGGATTCCTAGTCAACTACCCCAAGTCTCATCTTTCACCAACGCGGCGTCTGGAGTTCATTGGTGCTCAAATCGACACCGCGCTATCAAAGGCTTTCTTGCCTCAAAACAGAAAGGAGACCATCTGTGCACTCACGCGACAAGTCCTCAACTCCACGCACTCATCTGCCCGAGTGATCCTGCGCCTCCTTGGGCACATGGCAGCCGCCACACATGTCCTTCCAATGGCGAGACTACGGATGCGTGTTCTCCAGTGGCACCTACGCACCCATTGGTGCCAACACACTCACCCCTTGTCCTCCCCGATCCCCAGGGACCCACGGACGGACAAGGCAATCAGCTGGTGGTCACACTCCACCAATCTCTCACAGGGCAAGCGCCTGCAGGCCATGACCCCCGAGATCACAGTGACCATGGATGCCTCAGCTCTAGGATGGGGAGCCCACTGTGCGGACGCACACACACAAGGATCTTGGTCCACCCCCGAGAGGGACCTCCACATCAACGTCCTCGAGCTCAGAGCTGTCCGCCTCGCCCTCCTGGCCTTTCAGAATCTCGTCAAGGGAAAAGCAATCAAGATACAGACCGACAACCAAGTCGCCATGTACTACTTAAACAAACAGGGAGGCACGGGCTCCCGCCCTCTGTGCAGAGAAGCCCTCCTCACCTGGCAACTAGCCCTCTCGCTCCAATGCAGTCTCCAGGCCTGTTACCTACCAGGAGAGGAGAACGTCCTAGCAGATCGCCTCAGCAGACAGCTAAGTCCTCACGAATGGACACTTCACAAGGACGTGTCTTCTCTTCAGGGAGTGGGGCCTGCCCCAGATCGACCTCTTCGCCTCCCAAGAGAATGCCAAATGCCCCCTCTTTTGCTCGAAGAGACCGTCTCCGCACAGACTAGCGGCGGACGCCTTCGATGTGACATGGGACAGCTGGGCCTTGGTTTATGCGTTCCCGCCAACTCCGCTCATCGCACGGACAATCCAACGGATCATCAGGGACCGGGCCAAGGTCATTCTGGTTGTTCCCTCCTGGCCCAAGCAAATCTGGTTCCCATATCTCCAACGGCTGGCAGTGGCCCCTCCCATCCAACTACCTCTGCGGTCGGACTTGCTATCACAGGACGGCGGCGCAATGCTCCACCCCAACTTGAGGATGCTATCTCTGTCAGCCTGGAAGCTGAAAGGCTAGCTTTGGCACCCCTCAACTTAACGACCGAGGTGCAGCAGATCATCCTAGCAGCCCGACGCCCTTCCACCAGGAAATCTTACAGCCTCAAGTGGCGGCGCTTCTCCATCTGGTGCGCGGCTCGGCACATCGACCCTTTCTCTTGTCCCATGCTGCAGCTCCTCCAATACCTTGAGTCACTCTCTTCCCTCGGCCTGAAGACCCAGTCCATCAGGGTCCATCTGTCCGCCATTGCGGCCTTCCATCACTGCGTTGATGACTCCTCAATAGCAAAATTGCCAATCGTGACCAGCTTTATGAGAGGCTTATCCAATCTACGCCCTCCTCTGAGGGAACCCGTGCCCGCATGGGACCTTAATGTCGTCCTCAATCAGCTAACGGAGGAGCCCATTCAGTCTAAGTCTGCGGGTTTGAAGTTCGCCTCCTGGAAGACTTTGTTCCTCGTCGCAATTACTTCAGCCAGGCGGATCAGTGAAATGCATGCTCTCGTGGCCTACCCGCCTTACACCATCTTTCATCTCGACCGCGTCTGCCTTCGGACACACCCCAAGTTTGTCCCCAAGGTGGTGTCCTCCTTCCACATCAATCAAACCACTGAGCTGCCCTGCTTCCTCCCGGGACCGCATTCCAGTCCGGAGCAACAACGCCTGCAAACACTGGACTGCGTCAGAGCCCTACGGTGCTACCTCGATAGAACAGCACCATTGCGCAAAGGGTCACAGCTCTTCGTGTCATACGACCCCAACAAGCCGGGCCTACCAGTTTCCAAGCGCACACTCTCCGGCTGGATCTCCACCTGCATCTCCTTCTACCTTTCTCGCGCTGGGGCGAGCCCCACCGCGGGCATCACAGCACATCACCTGCGGGCCTTGGCCGCCTCCATCGCAAACCTCCACTCCGTTCCTATACCCGACATCTGCAAAGCCACCACGTGGTCATCTGTACAGACTTTCCAGAGGCACTACTGCCTCGACAGAGCTGATCACGGGGGTTCCGCTTTCGGGCTAGCAGTGCTTTCTACTGCCAACCCCTCTACAGACCGGGAACTCGTGACTGATTGCACTGAGTGATGCCTTATTGGTGTCACGGCACCTTATTGATTATTGAAAGATGTCTCTGCACTTTTTGCCTTGATTGATTGTGCCTTAACTGATTGTTGTTGATGAATACGCTGCCCTTGCCTGCTGGCTCCTGGGCCGCTGGTTTTCTAATTTGCTGTGTACTGTTCTTGTTGCTGCTGTTGTTGCACTTCTTGCACTGTTGACTGTTTAGACACTGTTCTGTTACCGCACTAATGCGATTTTGCACAGCCTGTCACTTGACTAAAACCACACTTGCATTAAAACTACTTGCACCTTTTATGCGTGGTCCGTTCTTCAGTCCCTCCCCGCCGCTGCATACGTAGCTGGGGAGACACCACTTGTGGCTGACTCATCCTGCTTGCCCTGGGAGAAAACCGAGTTACTTACCTGTAACGTGAGTTCTCCAGGGACAGCAGGATAAGTCAGCCACACCTTCCCTCCCTCCTCCCCGGCGGGGAATTCCTGTTCTCGCGATCCGCCTCCTAGCCTGAGTACCGCTTCAGCTTGGGAAACCTGGCCAGCTCGGGGCGGATCCGGAGGTGGGGCTAGTGGTCATGCCCAGGGGGCTAAAGCCCTCTGGGCTAGTGAGAGTATCCGTCTCTGGCTCCGTCGGATGACGTCACCCACTTGTGGCTGACTTATCCTGCTGTCCCTGGAGAACTCACGTTACAGGTAAGTAACTCGGTTACTCCTTCTCTAGACCTGAAATTTCCCCTGTCGTTTTCCTCCTTAGATCTCTTGCTCCAATCATAGTTCTTTCCCCAACCCATCCTCTCCCTCTAACCTCTAGCCCCCAGTCACCCCACAGCTCATCAGCAGCCCATCTCCAGCCCTCAGCAACCCCCCAATTCACCAGATGTCTTGCTGCTAACAGTGAGGCAGGATTGGGTGCTCTTAAAGCTTGTGTGCCCGATCCTGCCTCACTGTCTGGCTCGCTGGTACCTGTGCAGAATTCTGCAAAGTAAATTCAAAATTCTCTGCAGATGGGGAATTCTGCACAAATCCTGCATTGCGCAGTTGCACAGAATTCCCCCAAGAGCAGAGATTGAGATCATCTTCCCAATACTCTAGCATAGGGGTGAGATTCATTCCTGTATTGTACATGCAAAATTACCCACAGTGGCATAACCATGGCTGATTTTTAGGCGGGGCTTGCGTAACATGGGTGGGCACATAAAGTGCTTTGTAAAAGACTTCACACCTTTGTATGCATTTCACCTGCTGTTTAAAAAATACACATCAAATGTACTAAAAGTAAAGAAGGAGTTTGTTTTACTGATCTACACAATATATTTTACACTTTCAGTATGGTAGAGCAATTATAGAAATATTTAAAAAGTAATTAAAAATAAGAAACCAATGGGTTAATACTTTGTTGCTGTGGTTGGTGTGTTTTCTAAAAGGCTGGCTGTGGCAATTAAAATATGTATTCAGCACTGCTGTCCGGATAGTGGCCAGTGCTGAATATATGTATAGTATGGTCCATGCTAGGATTATCCAGATAGTTGATATTCAGTCCGCTACCTAGATAGACTGAGATGGCTTAGGACAGCTTTCTATCCAGACACCTTAGGATTGAATATCGCCGCTATCCAGATAATTTCAGCGACTTCCCATGTTCCACTCATGCTCCTCCTCCCTGGCACTATGCACGTAATGTCAGGGTAGTCAGTAATGATTTCCAGTGGCACTATCCAGATAGTGCTGCTGAAAATCTTCGGATAAGCCCAACCAGTGGCACTTATCCACAAAGCAGGTGCTGCTATCTGGATAAGTGCTTTTAAGTATCAGGCCTTAAAAGTCTTGATTGAAGAAGTGTTCACATCTCTTGGCTCAGTTCTTGGTGAAATCCCCATTTGCAATAACAACCATGAGTTGTTGAGGATAATTATCCACCAACTTTGCACAACAGGATGGTGCAGGTTTTGCTTATTTGCTTTTTGCAGAATAGCGCAGGCTCTTTCAAGTTGACTAGGGATCGTCTCTGGACTGCAGTCTTCAAGTCTTGCCAGATATTTTCTATTGGATTCAGGTCTGGCCTTTAACTGGTCCACTCAAAGACATCCGCTTTCTTTTTGCTGAGCTATTTAAGGGTGTGTGGGGAGGGGGGTAGGTCTTTGGGGCCTGGGCCCTTTCACTTTTGGCTCAGGACCCCCAACAGACAAAGTGCACCATTGCTGTACCTGGTGGGGGATCCCCAAGTCCCAAAGCTAAAGAAATCCCGCCGGGAGAGCTGTAGCTGAGACACCTCTGTAGACACAAGGGAGCACTGAAGAAGCATGGAAGCAGTTCAAGCTTCTAAACAGGGGCGTAGGGTGACCACTTAATTTGACGGTGCACCAAAAAAATGTTTGCTTCCATGTAGCTGCAAAAAAAGAAATCTGAGCTGCTTCTCTTGAGGTTGGTGGTGTACATGCACCACTGTGTACTACTGATGCATGCTTGTAACACTGCACATTTGGTACGTGTGGGATCACTTCCTGATGCTCATCTTGTGCAATCGGCAATGGGCAGCACTAACCCACCAAAGCTCAGTGCGCTCGTGTGCCGACATTAGAGGCTTACACCGCTGTATTCTTTAGTGCTCACTCGTAGCTGTGGCAGTGTTACAGCCACAGCTCTGCTGTCGGTATTTCTTCAGCTGGCAGAGCTTGGGATCCCTGTCAGCTATGGTGTAATTAATTTTGGTAGAGGAGGAAGACAGGGGAAGGGGTGAAGAAAGCAGGAGACAGATACAGGGGCAGCGGGGAAAGGGGAAATTGGATTTAGCTTACGCCTTTCTCAGAAGTTCAAGGCGAGTTACCTTCAGGTGCAATAAGTATTCTTCCTATCTCTGCGGGGCTTACAGTTTAGCAGGCCGATGCAGACACCACATGCTAGAGCCTACATGCTAAAGCTCACTGTCTAAAGCTCTAGCGCAGGGTTTCACGCTTACATTTTGCATAGTGATGCTTTATGCAAATTAAACAATGATCCAATGATCAAAAAGTCAGTGTAAAACTGGGAGAGAAAGCCAAACAAATGAGCACAGGAGTCTGCAGTAGCAGCCCCTGTATGCTGTGCAGATTTGGCATGCTGTCCATAGAACAAGGGTCATCTGAAGTGATGTCTGACATTGCACCTCAGATGATCCAGGCATTGAGGAAAGCCCCTGGTGCCAACTACACAATGTTGGGGGGCTAGTGCCCCATCTGGACACCGACCCCCCAAAAGAAATAAAAGCTTTGATGTCCCAGTGGGCCCCGATTCCCCTCCCACGTCTTAGAAAGCATTGATAGCCTAGTGGGTCCCATTCTCAATCCCCCTCCACTCCCAGAAAATATTTTTGGTGGCCCGTGAGCCCTGATACAACCACTCGCTAAAATCATTGGTGGGCGTCCATTAAACCTGCCCCCCCCCCCCCCGCAGTACCTGTAAGTAGAATGGGTGCTAAGAGCAGGGCCAGCCCATCCACTAGGCAGGCTAGGCGGCAGTCTAGGGCGGCAGATCTCTTTGGGTGGCAGGCCTTGTGCTTTGGCACACAGGGCCTGCTGCTTCTGAACCCCTGAACTTGGCACACATGGCCTGCCGCTGAGCCTAGCCACATCCCCCTCAACCTCGCCACCGAAATCGGCAGTAGCGCTGCTCAACATGTGTGTGTGTGTGTGTGTGTGTGCGCAGTCAGGGCTTCTCTCTAGTGCGGCAGGGAGTAATGCCTGCATACTCCTACTCCCCGGCCAATGGCGGTGCTTGGTCCAGTGCAGTGCTTTCCAGTGATGCGCTGCTGGGGGGTGGGGGGGCAGGCCCATGCGATCACATATATAAGAAAATTCCTTATTTGGCAGTCTAGCCACCCCCTCGCAGTGCCTCCTGGGGGGTAAGAGTGCGTAAACATCACTCCTACCCCCATTCTACTTACAGGTGGTGCAGGGAGGGTGGGTTTAATGGAGCCCCACAGGCCACCAATGATTTTAGCAAGGTTGGGAGGGTTTGTATTGGAGCCCATGGGCCATGAATAATTTTTTCTGGGAGGTGAGCGGAGGGGAGGAGGATCATGATCAGGGCCCAGTAGGCCACCAATACTTTTTAAGAGGTAGGTGGGAGGATCAAGGCCCACTGGGCCACCAATGCTTTTACTTCTGTCGGTGTCTTGGGGGTGGGGGGGGGGTACTGGCCTCCTGATGTGCCGATGGCATCAAAGGCTTTCCCTGATGTCTGGATCATCTGAGACTTCACCTCAGATGATCTTTTGGCACCTGGTTATATCTTTACGCCTGCTTGAAGCTGATGTAAGGATCCACTGTTAAAAATAAAATAAGTTTCAGCACAGTTTTTTACATCAGGTGCAATTAAATATGCAGCACTTTCCATGCAATTTGCATGCCCATTGCGCTGCAGTTTGACATGGTAGTTTTTCTGGCATTTTTCCTGCCCTAGCTTGTTTTCTGCATCAGAGAGCAAGCCTAGTGCAGGGAAAGCACCAGAAAAAAGCTGTGCTACGTTTTTTTTGCATTGGCCCCTACGTTTGTACTTGAGGCAATTAGGTAGGATGGGAAGGTAGGAACTTGTGGATTATGTGAGGAAAAGTGGGAACTGACTTTGAGTGGGGATTAAGCAATTGACTGGGGATATGGTAGGAGTATGTTGGGTGAGCTCTGGGATGTAGCACAAAGTGAAGAAAGGTGGGGAGACAGTGTGAAAGACCTGAAGAGGCTGAGGTAGCCTTAAGATCCAGTCTTATTAAAAACTGGTGCAAAATCCAAGGGGCCTTGAATCTATGTGAGCAATATGGCAATTGTTCCCTTAAGGGACAATTTTATAAAGGTATCTCTGTGCATAAACCTGGTTTTACATTTGTAAGCCCCTTTTATAAAACTGCATGGCCATTTACATGCTTGTAAGTACATGTGCCTACGAGACTGTGTATTCTTCTGTGTATGCAGCACATAGGTGTTCCCAAGGGCATGGTTTAGATGAAGCAGACACACTGTGATGTATACATGTATACAAATAGACGTATAGCGAACACAGACATATTTACACTGACTTTGAAGCAGGTCTAGATGTGCACATTGGCATTTGTACATTATTACATTCACATCTCAGAACAAGTGAAATATGGAACAACTTTCACATCCTATCCATAGAGCAAATCGAAAATACCATCTCCAAACAGAGCACTACTACGTCACCAACAGATCCATGCCCTGATCATGGATAAAGATGACTAAAAAGGAGTTGAGCCCATACATTCAGAAGATAACACCAATATCTCTTACACAAGGATAAATGCCAACAAACTTAAGCCTCTATAAGGCCAGTGCTCAAAAAATCCTCACTAGATCCAAAACCCCCTGCTGCATATAAGAACATAAGAACATAAGATATGCCATACTGGGTCAGACCAAGGTCCATCAAGCCCAGTATCCTGTTTCCTACAGTGGCCAATCTGGATCATAAGTACCTAGCAGTCTCCCCAAAAGACACAGGTTCCTCAGTGTTTGTACTGGGTCAAGCATTGATATCCTGGGTCCCTTTTAATAATGGCTTATGGACCTTTCCTCCAGGAACTTGACCAAACCTTTTTTAAACCCAGCAACACTAATAGCTTTTACTATATCCGCCGGTAACAAATTCCAGAGTTTGATTACATGTTGAGTGAAAAAATATTTTCTCTTATTAGTCTTAAATAGGTTATCCTGTAGTTTCATTGCATGTCCCCTAGTCTTTCTATATTCTGATGACTTAAACAATCGATCTACGTTTACCCATTCCACTCCATTCATTAATTTATAGGCCTCTATCATTTCTCCCCTCAGCTGTCTCTTTTCCAGGTTGAAGAGCCCTAACCTTTTTAGCCTCTCTTCATAGGAGTATCCTTCCATCCCCTTTACCATTTTGGTGGCTCTTCTCTGAACCTTTTCTAATAACACTATATCCTTTTTAAGATATGGCAACCAGAGTTGCACACAATATTCAAGGTGCGGTCGCACCATGGAACGATACAGAGGCATTATAAACCAATCTCCAGCCTACCTTTCATAGCCAAAATCTTAGAAAAAACAGTCCAAGATCAGATATAAGACCATGTGAACCTACATGCATCATTGGGTTAAATCCATGTTGATGTTGGTCCAATCACACTGTAGAGACCTTACTAACATATCTACTTGACAACAACATTAGAGGCATAGACAATGTCAAAAGCAGATTCATCCTAATCTTCCTAGATGTCTCTGCAGCCTTCGACACTGTCGCCCACCATATACTACTGCAATGGTTAAAGGAAAATAGGACTCTATAACAACACTCTTAAATGGTTCCAATCATTTATTTTATTTATTTATTTAAAAGGATTTCTATACCACCTTCTCTTTCAATCAAGGAGGTCTACACAGCAAACAATCAACAAGAATGGGTTATGTGTGTTCATGCAGTGATACAGTGCATGTGTGTGTGGTGGTGGGGTACAGTAGATTCATGTTGAGCTATTTACAGCGTGTGCTATTATACATTCCTATGAACATGGGGAAAAGCGGGGTTGGTCTGCGGTCTTGACTGGCGAGTAGATCATGTGACGTTCCTATAGTATTCATTGAATAGTGTTGTCTTAAGCTACTTCCGAAAGTCTTTGATGTCTGTTGTTAATCGTAGGTCATATGGGAGGGCATTCCAAATTGCTGGTGCAGCCAGAGAAAGGGCTCGGTCCGCGGTGTCCTTGCGGACGTTGGTGAGGTCTTTTGGTGTGTTAACACGGTTGGAGGTGCCTCTCCTCGGTCGTGTGCTTGTGTCAGATTGTATGATTGGTTGTAAGCTGAGAGCTGATGACTGTTGTTTGATTTTGAATATGTTTATGACTGTCTTATATTTGATGCGTGAGCTGATTGGAAGCCAGTGTAGATCTTTCAGGATGGTTGTGATGTGTTCTTGTCTTGCTGTACCAGATATTATGTGTGCCGCTGTGTTTTGTGCCAGTTGCAGCAGTCTGAGTGTTTGTTTTGTGAGACCGAGATAGATTGGGTTGCAGAAGCCTAGAATTGGGGTTATTAGAGCCTGGCAGACTGTGCAGAAGTGCTCCGGGGAGAGGAGGGGTTTAAGGCATTGGATTAGTCTCATCCTGTGGTATGCGTTTTTGGTTGTTCTGCTTATGTGTGATTGTAGGTTCAGTTCTTTGTCCAGAGTCACTTCGAGGTATTTTACTTCCGGTTTTATGGGTATGGTTGTGTTGTTTACCTTGATGTTGAGTGGAGGGACGAATTCGGTGTTTTGGGTGATAATTAGTGCCTCGATTTTGCTGTAGTTTATGGTCAGGTTTTTGTCTTGAAACCAGATGGTCATGTGTATGAGACAGTTTGTTATTTTGGAGTAGTCCGGGTTGTTGATTGTGATTGGTGTGTATATCATGATGTCATCAGCGTAAATTGTGTATTATATCTCGTGTTCTTTCATGATGTCGCATATTGGCTGAATGTAGAAGTTAAATAGTGCTGATAAGGCGGATCCTTGTGGTACTCCTTGCAGGACCTTTATGGGTCGGGATGTGTTGGGGCCGACCTTGACCTGTATCTGTCTGTCCGTTAGGTATGAGTGGAACCATTTCAGAGTGGAACCCTGTAGTCCAATGTTCTGTAGTCTTTCCAGTAGAGTTCTGTGATCCACTGTGTCAAATGCTGATGAAATGTCAATGAAGATCATTAGTATTCCGTTCTTGCAGTTGTCTATGAGGCGGAGTATGTTATTGAATAGGTATAACAGGAGTGTTTCGACTCCGTGGTTGGGGCAGAAACCGTGTTGGTTGATGTCTAGTGGTGTGTGGTTGTCATTGTGGTCTTGTAGCTGATGCTGTACTGCCTTCTCAATAATTGTTGCCAGTAGGAGTATGCTTGAGATTGGTCTGTATGCTGCTGGATTGTTCTTACCTGCACGACTGACCAATACAAGTCAAGCACAGTGAAAGGAAAATCCACACCAATAGTACACCAGGGCATCCCACAAGACTCTGCTCTATCCTCACTACTATTTAACCTCTATATTTAACCCATATGCAGTATCATAACAAAATACAATATCCAGTATCAAATCTATGCAGATGATATCATGATATGCACCCCATTCTGCATAGATAATCCAGATTATTCAACCATGACTAAATGCTTGGAATCTATGACCACATGGCTCAATGCAAACAACCTAAAAATAAACTATGGAAAAATGGAGGCACTCCACGTCACCAAAAACACATCATTCACTCCCCCCTCCAACTATAAAAATACCACATGGGGACATAACCGTCAAGACCAAAGTCAACTATTTGGGAGTTACACTAGATCACAACCTCAACTTACAGAGACAAATAAACAAAACCATAAAAAATGCATACTACAAGATGAAAATAATATAGAAGCTCAAGCCACTACTCAGTCAAACCGACTTCTGAACTGTATTTCAAGCTACCATAACACCTACTGTTCTCAACTACTGCAATCTTATATACCAAGGCCTTCCAAAACATACCATACATTCACTTCAAATGGCCCAAAACACAGCAGCATGCATCATCACAAGGTCAGCCAAACATAATCACATAACGCCCATACTCCAGCAATTACACTGCTTCCCAATACTCTCACGCACCAAATTCAAAACAAGACTGACCACTTTCAAAATACTACAGCACATGTCAGCAGACAGCCTACAAACACTTATTACAAGAGATGTGGAAAATCGGACCAACAAGAACATGATCATCACACCTTACACACAAAAGCGAGTCAAGCCACCTGTAAGAGAGTCTTCTCCTTTGCTGCACCTATCCTTTGGAATTCATACCCAAAAACATCAGATCCACCAAGGACACTAAGGAATTCAGACAAAAACTGAAAACTTGCCTATTCACAGAACATTTTGGATCCATTACGTAATACAGACAAACCTCCACTTAACCATCCTTCCATCCCATCCACGGACTCCCACCTTACTACAGATGTTAAGTTCAGACCTCCCACCACCAAACCAGAGCCATTGTTACCCCTCACCCAAACACCAGCCCATAAATGTAATCGTAACACCATGCTATGTAACTAGTTCTACATTTATGCTTTAATGTTAACAGTTGAATGTTTACGCCACAATGTTGTAATATAATTTTCTCGTTTCTGTTACTTGTTTCAATTTAAACCTCTTTGACTGAAGGAGAAAGTGGTATAGGAAACCAGTAAAATAAATAAATATTAGGGCCTTATAAAATAGTCTTAAAATGGGAGTCTTCTTGGAGTTTAAATATAGGCATCTTGTTATAGAATTACCAGCATGGATTGAATTAATACAATGAAATTGATGAAAGGTATGTATGATCTGACTGGGCTGGAAAGTCATGCAAGTTAAACCATAAGAATCTTATATTACAAATTGTTACTAAATGCTACATATACTCCTAAAGACTTGAATGCACAGAGGATACAGTTTTTCTTTTAAATTAAAATTGTGGTGCTCTGTTTCAGTGTGTCTTGCAAGATTTCTTCTCTTCCATCAGTGTAAAACGTAGGCTGACAGGTTTGAACACTAAAAGGCTCCAATTTATTCATATAGTAGGTGCAGTAGCTTGTTGTCACACATTGTTCTGCGTTCTGCCTTGAGGGGACAATCCTTACCCAGAGACTGGAGGGGGGGGGGGGGGGGACAAGCAGAGGCTGTGTGATGGGCCTTGCATGAGAGGGTAGAACTGTCTCCATGTCACTGTCCATTTCTCTTTGAGCCCTTCTGTAAATGAGGATGATAATTAATGCCAATTACCTTGTGATTGGGGAGATGATCTTCATTTACCATTGGTTATTAATGAACTTTCTTCATTATGAGAACTGGATCCAATTAGAACTGATGTCCTAAAGGTGAGAAACTCTTATCCCTCTGCCCATCCCCTCAGCCATCCAGCCCTAGAGGTGTGAGGCTCTATATCTCCTATGTCTATCCCCATGAGTCATGCAGTCCTAGAGGTGAGAGGCTCTGTATCCCTGTGTCCATCCCCTGAGCCATCCAGTCCTAGAGGTAGAGGCTCTGTATCTCTGTGTCCATCTCCTGCGTCATCCAGTCCTAGAGGTGATAAGCTCTGTATCCCTGTGTCCATCCCCTGAGCCATCCAGTCCTAGAGGTGAGAGGCTCTGTATCTCTGTGTCCATCTCCTGAGTCATCAAGCCCTAGAGGTGAGAGACTCTGTATCCCTGTGTCGATCCCCTGAGCCATCCAGTCCTAGAGGTGAGAGGCTCTGTATCCCTGTGTCCATTTCCTGAGCCATCAAGTCCTAGAGGTGAGAGACTCTGTATCCCTGTGTCCATCCCCTGAGCCATCCAGTCCTAGAGGTAGAGGCTCTGTATCCCTGTGTCCATCCCCTGAGCCATCCAGTCCTAGAGGTAGAGGCTCTGTATCTCTGTGTCCATCTCCTGTGTCATCCAGTCCTAGAGGTGAGAGGCTCTGTATCCCTGTGTCCATCTCCTGAGCCCTCCAGTCCTAGAGTTGAGAGGCTCTGTATCCCTGTGTCCATCTCCTGAGCCATCCAGTCCTAGAGGTGAGAGGCTCTGTATGCCTGTGTCCATCTCCTGAGCCCTCCAGTCCTAGAGGTGAGAAGCTCTGTATCCCTGTGTCCATCTCCTGAGTCATCCAGTCCTAGAGGTAGAGGCTCTGTATCTCTGTGTCCATCTCCTGTGTCATCCAGTCCTAGAGGTGAGAGGCTCTGTATCCCTGTGTCCATCCCCTGAGCCATCCAGTCCTAGAGGTGAGAGACTCTGTATCCCTGTGTCCATCTTCTGAGCCATCCAGTCCTAGAGGTGAGAGGCTCTGTATCCCTGTGTCCATCTTCTGAGCCATCCAATCCTAGAGGTGAGAGGCTCTGTATCCCTGTGTCCATTCTCT
Source organism: Ichthyophis bannanicus (assembly GCA_033557465.1). NCBI lineage: Eukaryota > Metazoa > Chordata > Amphibia > Gymnophiona > Ichthyophiidae > Ichthyophis > Ichthyophis bannanicus. The sequence continues at coordinate 750,339,098 of CM066033.1, forward strand.
GAGCCATCTAGTCCTAGAGGTGAGAGGCTCTGTATCCCTGTGTCCATGCCCTGAGCCGTCCAGTCCTAGAGGTAGAGGCTCTGTATCCCTGTGTCCATCTCCTGAGTCATCCAGTCCTAGAGGTGAGAGGTTCCGTATCCCTGTGTCCATTCTCTGAGTCATCCAGTCCTAGAGGTAGAGGCTCTGTATCCCTGTGTCCATCTCCTGAGGTATTCAGTCCTAGAGGTGAGAGGCTCTGTATCCCTGTGTCCATCCCCTGAGCCATCCAGTCCTAGAGGTGAGAGGCTCTGTATCCCTGTGTCCATCCCCTGAGCCATCCAGTCCTAGAGGTAGAGGCTCTTTATCCCTGTGTCCATCCCCTGAGCTGTCCAGTCCTAGAGGTGAGAGGCTCTGTATCCAGGGCTGGTGCTACCATTACTACTACTACTATTCAGGGCTTGTAAAGCGCCACGCACGCCGCACTGCACTGCTGACCTACAAGTGGTAGCCAACATACAAGAGACAATTAGATAAACTAGGCAGCTGCCTAGAGTGCCAGACCTCCATGGCCCTTGATGCGTCTGCTGATGCCCTTCTTGGGACCTGCAGCAGCAGCAATGGTCACAAAGAGCCCCGAGGCTCTTACCTTGAAACTTTGGTGCTACAGGGCTGTTTGCTTCTGCCCCCTCCAATGCCCAATGAAGACCTCCTGTTAAAATCAGTTACTGTTAGAATGGTAAATCCCGAAAGAGTCTTACTGGGGTTTATTAAACATCCCTGAAACACTCAGTACATAATATGGCATTCAGAGTGCATGGAAATGGCTGTTTATGAGCTGAAGATTGTACGCTGGCTGATCACAAATGATTGGAGAAGCTTCCAGTTAGAAACCTGTGGCTTCCCCTACTCATGAATTCTGAGTCCTTTTCATGCCTTACGGCTACCCTAGTTCAAAACCTTATTCAATACCATTCCTTATATACCACTTGCAAATACTGTTCTTGCATGCAAAGAAAATGATGTTTAAATGCATTTTAAATGTGCATACAGTACATATTACATTACATTTTAGTTTTATGTGCTGCCCTACTCCCAAAATGGATCTAAGATGGTTTACAGTATAGCACAGAGTGTATGTAAATACACAATTATAAATATCACATGCTTTAAGACTGTCTCTGGGTAGTACATGGTCCATGACTTTTTATAAACCTATCCCTCTCTCCCAGGGAGGTGCCTGCAGTTGTGGTGGGGTCTGCATATTCCACAGCTGTGCATGGATGGGAGACAGATGGGGTGTGTGAGCACTCATCCATCACTGCATGCTCCCAGGAGAGGCACAGAGAGGCTACGACATTGTAAAATCCCTCCAACCTTTTAAACAATACCTTAGATTTCAGTCCCATAGCGCATGACTGTGTGTGCTGTCTGCTGTATCTGTTTTTGTGCTGAGTGTGTCAATCATGCGTGCACTCGTTCCACTTACTATTCAACACCACAGTAAAGCACCGATTCCTTTCGCACCTCTGCCAGAGCCTGGGAGGTGACAGGGTCACAGGGGTTCTTCTCTATTGCTACAGTATAGGAGTGAAAGAAGAGCAGAACCCATGAGATGTAAGGAAACGCAGGATCTCCTCTGTTGTTACAGTACAGGGATGAGGGATAACAGAGCCCACAAGGTGACAGGGACACAGGAAATCTCCTCTATTGTTACAGTGTAGAGTGAAAGGGGAATGTCCAAGAAGTTACAGAGACACAGAGGATCTCCTGTATAGTTGCAGTATACGGTGAAAGTGAAGTAGAGCCTACGAGGTGAGAGGGGATACAGGGGATCTCCTCTATTGTTACAATGCAGGGGCAAAATAGGGTCAGAGCCTGGGAGGTGACAGAGGCACAGGGAATCTCCTCTTTTGTTTCAGTACATGGGTGAAAGAGGAGCAGAGCCCATGAGATGTCAGGGGCACAAGAAATCTCTGCTATTTTTACAGTGTAGAGTGAAAGGGGAGCAGAGTCCAAGAGGTTTCAGAGACACAGGGGATTTCCTCTACAGTTGCAGTATACGGTGAAAGTGAAGCAGAGCCCAGGAGGTGAGAGGGACACAGGGGATCTCCTCTATTGCTAGAGTATAGGGGTGAAAAGGCAGCAGAGCCTGGGAGGTGACAAAGACATACAGGCTCTCTTCTATTGTTACAGGATGGGGTGAGAGGGACTCGGTGGATCTCCTCTGTTGTTACAGCATAGGGATAGGAGGGAAGGAAGATGTCTCATTTCTCATCGCAGACCAGTACTGCAATCTATATTTCATTTCTTGTGCAGACATGTATGGCTAGGGGCAGTGGAGCACCTTTGTGCTTGGTGGGGTCAAACAAAACAAGCTCTATCCCCGACTCCCAAGCTCCCTAGTGTCTGATGCTGTGGGGGAAGGGGGCAAATTGCTTTGTTGGATCGTGGCTCACCACATTCTGCTGCTTATGATGGCAGGCCCTTCGTACCACCTTTCAAGGACCTGTTCACTGGCTTTTTCAGCTGGGAAGTCTCTTTGACCTGCTGGTGGCTGAGCAGTTCTAACCTTTCACTTAATTGGAATGGACTCTTGCAGCATGTCCAAACTGGAGGGAAAGAAGGGAGTTCTGCATAAAGTCAAAGGTCAGATATCTGTGTGTTTCTCCAGTCAACAAAAAAGTTCATGAACTTTATGCCTATTCAGCAAGGGCTGCTGGGAAAGCCATTTACACAAAGCCTCTCCTTGCAGTACACTGATAATGGATTGGAGGCCTGTGTCCTTGAAAACTACTGTCTGCTCACTCTGACACTTGTTGCCATGGTAGCTGTACCAGGAGACTCCTGGGAATGGCGGTCTAGTATTCCCCACAGGAGCAGTGTAAGGGGGCGAGAACAGTTCTAGGCTAATATAGCCACACAGAGCTTATGGATGGAGGGTGGTACTGAACATCCCCTTGACACAGACCCAAAGTCTGACCCCCAACCAAGAAACCACATCTGCAGTGAGAAACAGCAGTGCACTGTAGAGATTCCTTACTAACTTTAAATTGATCGCCTGAGGAGATTTGTTCCAAGTCACATAGGGCCTGATATTCAGTGCTGGCAGCTAGCCCTTGTCAAGTGGCTAGCCATTGCTGCTGAGCTTTAGACCTGGATATTCAATGCCTGGGCCATATCTGGCCACCAGCATTGAATATCTGGGCCAGCTGGATAGCAGCAAAGCTAAGCGGGCAGTGCTAACAAGGCCGTGCCAAAAGCTGTGTGAGCGGTGTGGCTGTACAGGGCGCAAGCAATGAAAGGGTACTGAAAGGGAGGAGTGTCCTAGTGGTTGGGGGCAGTTCCCTCAGCCCAGAAGGTCAGGGGTTCAAATCCCACTAGAGGACAGTAACCTTGGGCCAGAAGGACTGGTGTTTCTAGTCCCACAGGTGCTCCTTGTGTCTTGGGCAAGCCACATAACCTTCCATAGCCCATGTTCCCTGTAAGTATTAGCATACATGTCTCATATCCCCTTGTGTTAAATGTATCCCCCAATTTTGTTGTGACCACTTTGGTTGAAGGATAAGGTGGTATAAAAAACTGTCTAAATAAATAAATATCATCACTGTGCTTCCTTAAAGTTAAAAAAGTGCATTACTACATGTAGCTGGGGCAGAGGGGGCACCAGATTTGTTAGTTGCACAGGACACATTTCTAGCTTGGTACTGTCCTGAGTGGTGATATTCAGCTGCTGCCCAGTTAGCTTTGGCAGCAAAAGTTAGCTTTTAAGGTGCCTAACGTTTGTCACAAAGGGATAACCGAGCAATGTCTAAATATCATCATTGTCCTATTATTTCTGGGTGTTGACCCTGCTCCACTTCTGGAATGGCCCCATTGGCTAGCCATCTACAGTAGCATTGGGATGCTTAGCTGTGGGACCCGCAGATATTTAGTGGCACTGATGCGGTTAATCGCTTTGAATATTGGACCCATAGGGGGTTATACCAAGGCATGAATATGTGTGCCTTTTCCTGGTCCTGTCTACCTTCCCTGCATCTTGTATGGGGAAGGTAGACAGGGGTGGGAAAGGGGCAGATCAAGAGGTGTTAGGGTGGGCAATGGGCAGTCATCAGCCCCGGACGTACAGGGATGATTCCAATGTTGGTCCTGTACATCCAGGGCTGGTGACTTGCACGGGGAACTTATTCCACCTCTGAGGAGGCCAGATTGGGGGTCGGACTGCAGGGAAATCAATGCTAGAGCTGGTGGCTGGAGATCACAGCTCTTCAGTGGAGCCATGGTGCCATGGCAACCAGATTTATTTATTTATTTTATTTTTTTGCATTCTCTTATATACCACGCTATTCTGCATCAGTGCGGTTTACATTGAACAAACTGAAATTACATTGAACAGGGCATTATAACTTGGAGATAACTATTTTACAGGAAACATGGGCTATGGAGGGTTAAGTGGCTTGCCCAAGACCACAAGGAGCACCTGTGGGACTAGAAACCCCAGTCCTTCCGGCCCAAGGTTGCTGTCCTCTAGTGGGATTTGAACCCCCGACCTTCCGGCCTGAAGTACCTTGCCCCAACCACTAGGCCATTCCTCCACTCCACAGATGCCATGACACTACAGCTCCATTAAAGAGCCCTGACTGAGCAAGCTGGGCAAGGCCTGTACATGCAGGCCGGACAGAATTGGAGTCCCGGCCTGCATGTACAGGCCTGTTCGCGATTCTGATCCCATGGGTCTAGGCATGTCCCACGGGATCAGAATCACTACTCTCTCTATATGTCTGGTTCTGGCCGGACGCACAGAGGGCTCGGATGTGCGAGATGGAATCGGGCCCATAGTGAATAAGTGAATACTGTAAGTGGCCATGGTGGGATGAGAATTTGTGTCTCTTCTCTGCTGTTCAATTTTTAGGCTAGTGCTAGCCAAGTCAGCTGGCATGCATGGCTACTACTGCTGGCACTTGAAAAAGCACAACTGTCACCTGGCACCCCTATTGGCCTTTTCAACCAGTAAGTGAAGGCAAGACTGGACTCACACTGTAGCCACACACAGACAACCTGAAAGGCTTATACTATGCACAGTGGTGTTCAGTACTTCAGGGATGTGCTGTTCCAGTCTCACAGCATGTGGGGAAAGGTCCTGTGCAGAGCAGGAAGTGGAAACCAAGGTCTGCAAACTGACCCTTGAAAATCAGAAATTGTTATAAATTAGATGGATGGCTTAAAGTTATCTCCTGAACCAGTTCTATAAGTCTTCAAAGTTGTCTGGAGGTCTTCCCACCTTCAGTATCTCTCATCCATTAGCTCAGACATGACAGTGACTGCTGCCTGGTTGAAAGGCACGGCCCATAACTGCTCAAGAGCCTGCTCTGCGTGCTTTCCTGAGCCAGCCGTTAGGCATCGATGTTCTGAGATGATTGGTACAGCACTTCCTTCCACCATTCGAGGGCTGGTTAATACAGCCTGTGCAGCAATTCCAGTCCATGCTAGCCCAAGGAACTGGAAGCAGGATTGGAAATCTACTCTAGAAGTCCTATATTACAGAGCACAACACTACACATTTGGCTATCACATTGGGTGCCTTGTAGCGCTATTCAAATTAGTAGTAGTAAATATCATGTATCCTCTATTACTTTGCCTTCATCAATTACTCCTATTATTCTAAGGAGCATGTTTACTAAAGTGCACTAATGTAGTATGCGATTGGGCTGTGAAACTAGTACAGAGGCTTGCACCAACCTCAGGGGGCATGTGCATCCATCCCCCTGCCATTAGCACGTTGCAATCATGTGTCACTGTGCCGACCAAAATGGGGGTGCACTTGGGGAAAGTTCTAGTGGCTCCATTGTCTGACATTTTCAATAGTTCTTTAGAGTTGGGAGTGGTCCCAGAGGACTGGAGAAAGGCACATGTGGTCCCTTTATACAAAAGCAGAAGTAAAGATGAGGTTGAGAACTACAGGCCGGTTAGTCTGACCTCTGTGGTGAGTAAATTAATGGAAACGTTGCTAAAACAGAGGATAGTGAGATTTCTGGAGTCCAATGGATTGCAGAATCCAAGGCAGCATGGTTTTACTAGGGGCAGAACTTGTCGGACAAATGTAATTAATTTCTTTGACTGGGTGACTAGAGAGTTGGACCGAGGGAGATCCCTAGATGTGGTGTACTTCGATTTCAGTAAAGCCTCTGACACCGTTCCGCACAGACAACTTATAAATAAATTGAGCATCCTAGGAATAGATCCTAAAGTGACTGACTGGTTTAGAAATTGGCTGAATGGGGGGTGACAAAGGATACAGGTAAATGGAGCTCACTCTGAGAAGAAGGATGTTACCAATGGTGTGCCACGGAGATTTGTCCTTGGTCCGATTCTTTTTAACATCTTTGTTAGTGATATAGTGGAAGGACTGTCGGGTAAGGTTTGCCTCTTTGCAGATGATACCAAAATCTGCAATAGAGTGGACACCCAGGAAGAAGTAGATAACATGAGGAGGGATCTAGCTAAGCTTAAAGAATGGCCAAGAATTTGGCAGTTGAGATTTAACACTAAAAAATGCAGGGTCATGCATTTGAGCTGCAAAAATCCAAGGGAGCAGTATAGTATAGGGGGTGAAGTACTTCTGTCCACAAAAGAAGATTGGGACCTGGGCGTGATTGTTTCTGATGATCTTAAAGTGGCTAAACAGAAAAGGCATCAGCAAAAGCCATAAGAATGCTTGGGTTCATAGGGAGAGGAATGGCCAGCAGGAAGAAGGAGGTGATAGTGCCCCTGTATAAGTCTTTGGTGCGACCTCATTTGGAGTATTCAAAAGAATATAAACAGGATGGAGTCTGTGCAGAGGATAGCTATCAAAATGGTCAGTGGATTTTGTCATAAGGCATAGGAGGACAGATTTAAAGATCTCGATATGTATACTTTGGAGGAAAGGCGGGAGAGAGGAGAAATGATAGAGACATTTAAATAGCTCCATGGCATTAATGCACAGGAGGAGACCTTTTTCAATTGAAAGAAAGTTTAGCAACAAGGGGACATAGAATAAAGGTGAAAGGGGATAGATGCAAGAGTAATATGTGGAAATATTTCTTTATGGAAAGAGTGGTAGATGCGTTCTGTTATGAAATAACAATGGGTTTACAAATTCATATTCCTTTATCTATTGTTTTTATCTCTTATTTATTGTTTTTATTTTACATTCTTGATGTCAAAATAGTTTAACTCTTTTATGTATGATTTCATTATTTATTATTTATTTCATTATTTATTATTATTTTATTACAGTTTCTTATATACCGCGCTATTTAGAATCAGCGCGGTTTACATCATAACATAACGACCATAACGACAAGCTGTCAGGTTTTACATCGAACAGGAGTACAAACTTGGATAACAGGGTTAACTATATACATAAGCTATTTACACTGCAGACATGTAAGGGCCATTCTAGATTGGGTCATTTCTTGGGAGGGATATTTATAGTTATAGTTATATCTATGGTTTTAATATATGTTTTTGATGTATTTTTCTGTTGGAGGTATTACTACCCCCTGAAGAAGGCATACTTATTTATTTTATTTAACATATTTATCTACCACTTTTCAGTTTGATCAAAGCAGTTTACAATGAAACATAACAGTAGTTTACATAGAACAGTACAGTAGCAAATTTACATTAAACTATTAACAATTCCCGCTGTGTTACAACAATAGTCTTACAACATTTTTATAAATATTTACAGTAGCTTTGGAACTTGCTTAAAGAGGTAACTTGTTGTGGCTGGGGCTGCTGGTTGGAAATTTTTATTGTTAAGGTTGTGAGTTTTTAGATACTTTCAATAAAAGCTGCTTCAGATCTTAGAGGTGTTCCAGTTCTGCCTTGCTTTCTTGGGATCCTATTTTATTTATTTCTTTTTTATACTGTGCTCTTTAGAATCAGTGTGGTTTACATGTATGCTAACAGGTACTTTTTAATCCCTTGTCCCTGGAGGGCTCACAATCTAAGTGCACCTGAGGCAATGGAGGGTTAAGTGGCTTGCCCAAGGCCACAAGGAGTGGCCATGGGACTAGAGACCCCAGTCCCTCTGGCCTGAGGTTGCTTGTCCCCATGTGGGAATTGAACCCCTGGTTCTCTGGCTTGAGGTAACCTGTCCCAACCACTGAGCCACTCCTCCCTCCCTATGGGGGCTGGACAGTGGGGAAAAGCCGTTCTGCAGTGGTGCGTAGCAATGGGGCTCTTGCTGGGCGTCCCAGTGTCTTGGTGACGGGATGCTGCAGCATCGGGGCTCTAGCAGGAGCATAGGGAGGGTTGGCTGGGTACATTCATGGATGTTCCGCTGTAGAATCAGGGTCCGTCTGGCCTGTCCAAGTGCCCTGATTCTGCCACCGCGGTTATGTTATGTATAGTTATGTTATGTTATGTATAGTTATGTTATGTATAGTTCCCGCAGTTGCAGAATTGGGTGCAAATTCGGCCCGTCCAGATTTGGACATGCGGATGGGCTGGACATTCCCTGATCTGAATTGGCCTCCATGCTTCTAATCTACAAAATAAACATGCTTTTATAGGATGCCAAAATTGCATATAATCTGACAACCTCTTTACTTCTATTTATCTGTTATTAGTATTTAGCTCACACCTTTCCAGGAGATCAAGGCAATTTACAGTCAGGTACAGTACACATTTCGCTGTCCCTAAAGTGCTCACAATCTAAGTTTGTATCTGAGGCTCGCACCCTTGGGGTCGTCTTTGACTCCTCTCTCTCCTTCTCCATACACATCCATCTGATAGCTAAAACCTGCCATTTCTTTCTCTATAACATCAACAAAAGCTGCCCATTCATTTCTGATCACACTATTAAGACACTTATCCACTCTTTAGTCACCTGCCATCTTGACGTAACCTACTCCTTGCTGGTCTCCCTCTGAATCTCCTCTTCAATCTGTTCAACACTCTGCTGCGTGGCTAATCTTCCGCCAGCTTCGTCATGCTCATACTTAGAAGAATAAATGCAACAAACAATATCCCCTCTTATCCTCTTCTGTTCAACGGCACACTCAACACGAAACCTGCTCTGTACTGTAAATAGCGCACCCATATGTACATAGTTCTCCCTGTTAACCGCCCTGCATGACAGCTCACCCTGTGTCTTATTCCAACTGTACCCCGTCTTTGTTTAATGTCCTCAGCTGAGTTATGATGTAAACCACTTTGACTGAAGGATAAGGTGCTATATAAAACTGGTTAAAAAATATTACCCCTCTTCTCAAGTCACTTCATTGGCTCTCTATCTGTTTCCACATCCAGTTCAAACTTCTGCTGACCTAGAAGTGCAATCACTCTGCAGCTCCTCACCAACTTTCCTCTCCCTACACCCCTCCACAGGAACTCTGCTTTTCTGGCAAATTGCTTCTATCTGTGCCCTTCTCACCTATTGCTAACTCCAGACTTTGCTCCTTTCACTTTGCTACCATTCCTCACCTCTTCGTTGGTGCTTTCAGATCTTGACTCACCTGATCTCCTTTGTGTTCCCTTACCATTCCCTTTGGATTTATCCCATGTCTACAGCTACTGTGTTGTCTGTCTTGACTAGATTGTAAGTTCTAATGAGCAGGGACCATCTTTTACATGTGTCTGTGCAATGCTGTGTACATCTTGTAGCAGGGCCGGATTTACCTTGAGTGAGGCCCTACGCCAACAAAAATTGTGGGCCCCCAGCAGGGGCGGCCCAAGGGGGGTGCGGGGCCTCATTTTCATAAGGGGCATCATTTGCATAAATATTTGCATAATGTTACCATATACTAACTTTTAGTAAACGTGCCTCTTAATGAGTGTATGGATAAAGAAAGACTAAAAGATTTCTACATTACTATAATCCAGTGCCAACTGCCAGACACATTAGGAACTACTACAAACACTGCCCATAGTAAACCCGCCGTATCCTAACAGCACTACCAGGACTCACAAAACACCACACCATACCTATCAAAAGGCAACACTGCAAATATTAAACCAATACATTTCAGACAATAACAATACATGACCTACTGGGGAAAGAGAACAAGTGGCAATGTCAAATAGGAATTATATAAACAGAACACCTCAGCTCAGTTACACATGCAGAACATAGACCATCACCAAACAAGGAATCACAATTTAGAAACAGTAAGACAATAATTAAACTGGGAATCCCAAAAGCCAAACTTGGAATGTACAACACTGTAGAAATAAAACTATACATTAATTTGCTCTTGTACTAAACAAAGCGCAGACGTTAATGATGCACATTTACCAGAGCTGACATATTCCAATTAATAAATTCAAAATAAAGAGATATTTTTCTACCTTTTGTGCATTTGTTTCAGCTGCAATTGCTCCAGCCACTTTCTTCTGGTTTCTTCGTGTCTTCTGCTAACTCTCCATCGTCTGCTGTCCATTTGTCCTTTCTTCTCTCTTCTAGATTTTTTTCCATTCTCTCTCTACATCTGCTTTAACATACTAATCTTTCTCCTTTTGCTCTTTCCTCATTCCTATTTCATCCACTCAAATTTTACCCCTCCATCCTCAATCCCCACTTACTCTCCCAATACCCGGCCAATTGTAGATTTTTTATCCCTCCCACACAAAATATTTTTCCCTTCTCCATTTTACTCTTCCAGCCCCATCCCATTCTAACCCTCCCCCAACATCAGCTCCCTTCTAGTTCCAGCCTCACCCAGCATCCATTCCCTTCTAGTCCCTGCATCAGCCCATTTCCAGTCCTAGCCACCCATCAGCCCATTTCCAGTCCTAGCAACCCCCCAACCCAATACCAGTCCTAGCCCCCCATCAACCCACTTACAGTCCTAACCCCCCATCAACCCATTTTCAGTTTAAGCTCCCCCTATAACCCATTACCAGTCCTAACCCCCCATCAGCCCACTTCCAGTCCTAACCCCATCAACCCATTTCCAGTCAGCCCCCCATAGCCCATTGCCAGTCCTAACCCCCCATCAGCCCACAGCCCATTACCAGTCCTAACCCCATCAGCCCACCTCCAGTTTTAACCCCCCCAGCCCATTTCCAGTCCTAGCCCCCCCATAGCCCATTACCAGACAGCCCCCATCAGCCCACAGCCCATTACCAGTCTTAACCCCCCCCCAAAGCCCATTACCAGTTCTAAACCCCTCCAACAGCCCATTACCAGTCCTAACCCCCTCAGCCCACCTCCAGTCTTAACCCCCCCCAGCCCCTTTCCAGTCCTAGGCCCCCCATAGCCCATTACCAGACAGCCCCCATCAGCCCACCACAGCCCACAGCCCATTACCAGTCTTAACCCCCCCCCAAAGCCCATTGCCAGTTCTAAGCCCCCCCAACAGCCCACAGTCCATTACCAGTCCTAACCCCATCAACCCACCTCTAGCCTTATCCCCCCCAGCCCCAGCCCCCCCAATAGCCCATTACCAGTCCTACCCCCCACCCCGTCGGCCTAAAGTAAAATTTAATTTAAAAAAAAAAACCTGCTGGCTGCCGCCGCGGGGCCCCCTCTTCTGCCGCGGCAGCACCGACTGACCCGCGGGGGCCCCCTCTACAAGCTGAATCCGTCGGTTCGTTCCTTCCTCCCTCCCTCCGTGCACGCTGTGAGAGGCGCGAAGGCAGAGTGTCTCCCTCGCGTCTCTGTTAAGCCCGCAGGGGCTGATGGGAAATTTCCCATCAGCCCCTGCGGGCTTAACAGAGACGCGAGGAGACACTCTCCTTTCGTGTCTCTCACAGCCTGCACGGAGGGAGGGAGGGAGGGAGGAAGGAATGAACTGACGGATTCAGCTTGTAGAGGGGGCCCCCGCGGGTCAGTTGGTGCTGCCGCGGCAGCAGAGGGGGCCCCGCGGCGGCAGCCAGCAGGTTTTTTTTTTAATTTTATTTAAAAAAAAATTAACTTGTTCTTTTTTTGTGGGCCCCTGCCAGCTGTGGGCCCTACGCCATGGCGTACATGTAAATCCGGCCCTGTCTTGTAGCACTATACAGATGCTCAGTAGTAGTAGCAATGGAGGGTTAAGTGGCTTGCCCAAGGTCACAAGGAGTGCTAGTGGTATTTGAACCCTAGTCTGTCTGGCTCTAGGTTGCTGCCCTAACCACTAAGCCATCCCTCCCATCCACTGTACTAACAAAGAATTCCACAGACAGTGTACCACTCCTGAAAATGCTCTATGGCTTGTCGTATTTTATTTATTTATTTTATTTGCAAGATTTTTATATACCGCCTCTTCCAAAGATCAAGGGCAGTTTACATAGAACTCAACTGTATACATTAAACAAGTGAGGGGTAATCAACATATGGGGTGTATCAAAACTTGGGAGGATCGATTTATCAACTAACAGTGTTAACTATTTACAGTACATCATGTTTTTGCACCGTGATGAATATATAAGGTTGTTCATTTGGTTGTGGGGTGAGTGTTGTAAAGAGGTTTTCTGTATGGATTGGGGGGTTAAGATGTCGTTACCATAATATTTGATAAACAGATGAGTTTTAATCTGTTTTCTGAATGTTTGAAGGTCTTTAATAGCTCTGAGTGTTTCAGGGAGGGAGTTCCAAAGGGTAGGGGCGATAAATGAATCCAGTCTTAACCAATCTAATATTCTTTCTCCCTATAACAAAAAAAATATTTAATTGATTTCATCTCTATGTTCTAATGAGAAGGTATTGGTCCAATTTATCCCTCAAATAAAGCAGTCCTGATCTATGTGCCACAAATGTTTGATCTCAGTTCTCATTTCAAGCTGTAATCGGTGCAAATATATTTATAATGGGGTCATCCTATCCCATCTAGCATTTCAAATTATCTATTATCATTTTTTCTGATAAATTCTGAATCCTATATAGTTTATAAAGAACCCATAGCTGTCACTGTTGTGTATTGCCTTAAATTCCCTCCCCCTAAGGTAGCGCTTCCCAAATATGTATCCAATATAAGCCCATTTTAACGATTAAAAATTCACATGACCCCAGATGATAATGAAATCAAAATATCAAACCTCCTATCTATTCCCCTCCCCTCCATTATCCACTTCCTTCTCCTCCCCCCACTTATCCAAAGCATGAAAGCAGTAGCAGCAGTGAGCATGGGGGGTCCTGCGTGCCAGTGTGTGCTCACAGCCCTCGGCACCCGCCTAACAAGAAGCCTACACAGGAGGAGGGGCAGACTTGTGAACATTCACTAACTCAAAGACCCCATGCTCACTACTATTCCTGAGCATAGATCACAGTGCAATTTCAGGGTCTTTGAGTGCTGCCTTTACAGCTCACCGTGATATTCAGCAGCACTATGCGGACAGTGCCACTGAATATTCCCATACACTGCCGTGGCATGACATCTATCTGGTTGGTGGATTTTCAGTCAGCACCTATCTGGCCAATTTACGCTGCATAAAAAGCTGGCGTAAGTTGAAACCCAGATAAGTGCCGACTGAAAATGTACTATTGGATAGGTGTTGGCACTTATCCTGCTAGGGCCGCTCAGTACAATATTCAGTGAATATCCCGCCGATATTTAGATGCCAGAAGCACATACAAGAAGCTCTAAATGAACCCATTGTGCACAGAATGTGTTTATAGATGACTGCTAAATGAATTGTGGTGCTGATAAGAAAAACTAGTTAGAGAATATTTTAAAATAGATATGAGCTAGTGGCTGAGCTCCTGCCCAGGTCACGCCAACCGGATAAACCCCTTAGACTACTGGGCTCGAAGGTCTCGATCCTAGGAAACCACTGCTACCTCAGATGGAATATCAGCCCTTAATGGAACTGCCTTTTCCAAACATGTTATGCCTTACCTGTAACATTTCAACCCTGTTTCTGGGATTATTTTTGGAAAAGCCATCACATCCATGAGAACAGCAAACTCCCTTGCTGATGCTTTCCCGCCTAACATCATCAAAATGAACAAACTGGTCTTCTTCCTTTACTCCATATCTTAATCAACAAAAGCCTTTCCATGGGCCAATGTCCCTCTTATTGGAAGCATGCACTTACAGTATATACCCCATTCGCTGCCCTGAATGAGCCTGATCTTGAGTGATCTCAGAAGCCAAGCAGTGTTAGGCCTGGCTAATACTTAGATGGGTAGCCCCCTTGGAATATCAGGTGCTGTAGACTTGCTGTGCAGAAGGAAAACCTGGCAATCTGCTTCCGGTCGCGCCATGCTAAGAAACTCAAGGGGCTGGGTCACCAGGAGTCAGCATTCACTCACAGCATTCAGTTTTCTGAAAGGTAAAATATTAGACCCTTCCGATGCTTCAGGTTAATTGCCTGATTGCTAATCTTTCTTTCTGTTGCAAAGTTCTTGTACTCGTAAAGGTGGCACTTACAGCTCACATCATTGCTGAAAGAGAAGTAGGGCCCGATATATATTCAAAGGCATTTACACGATTTACAGATCTGTAAACCATGTAAATGCCCCTAAGCGGGATATTCAGCGGCACTATCATGCCGCTGAATATCCATGGGTACTGCCACTATACACCATGACGCCATGCGGTTAGCATCGGGGCATTGTGGGGGCGGTACCCAGGGATTACCAGTCAGCAGCAATATTCAGCTGCTGTCCAGTTATCCCTCGGTGGCTATTCCTCTTACTGTGCACCTAAGCATCCTTCTGAGTTTTGCTGTCACCTTTTCTACCTGTTTGGCTACTTTAACATCATCCGATACAATCACCCCTAGGTACCGCTCTTCTTTCATGCATTGAAGTACTATACTGTACCACTCTCTTAGATTTTTGTAGACCAAATGCATGACCTTGCATTTTTTAGCATTATATCTTAGCTGCCAAACACGCTTCTATTCTCAAGCTTTGCTAGATCCTACCTCATTTTATCCACATCTTCCAGGATATTTACCCTGTTGCAGATTTTGGGATCATCCATAAAGAGGTGCACCTTTCCTGACAGACCTTCTGCAATATTGCTTACAAAAATGTTAAAATGAATAGTAATGCTCCTACTGTATCTTCAGAGTGAACTCCATTTACTGCCTCTATCTAGCACCTTCCAGTGAATTAGTTTCTTACCCAGTCAGCATCTTTAGGGTTCATTCCAAGGGTACTCAGTTTATTTGTTTATGCAGATGACATTATGATCTATGCTCCCTTCAACACAGAACATCCTGAATACACACAGCTAAAATGCTGCCTGGAGGCAATGATACAGTGGCTAGAAAAACAAAACCTAGCCATAAACTACAAAAAAACATAAATCCTCCACATCATGAGGAACACAACATTTACTCCACCCACAACCATAAAAGATACAAAACAATGACCTCACAGTCAAATCTGAGGTGAAATACCTAGGTGTTATACTGGACCAAAAACTAAGCTTCCAAACACATATCAACAAAACAGCTAAAACAGCCTATCATAAAATGACAATAAGATAGAAACTTAAACCTCTTCTCAATGGTAATGACTTTAGAACAGTATGCCATGCAATGATAATGCCTATTCTGGACTACTGCAATATAATCTACCAAGGCCTCCCAAAACACATAACACCTCCCCTCCAGATAGTCCAAAATATTGCAGCATGCATAATTACAGGAACCACACAACACAATCACACAACACCTATCCTGATTCAACTGCATTGGCTACTGATCCATGTATGCACCAAGCTGTCTGTTATCCTGTTGAGTGCTCCTGCTGCTTGTCTGACTCCGTCTCTGCTTGTGTTTTCCTCAGATACCTCCAGTCACCACAACCAATCATGTACCTGCTGCCTAGTGCTCCCGCCCACAGGAAGTGATGCGGTCGCATTCCCGCAGCTGCGTTCTCCCTTGGGGCTCTGGCCTACTTAAGTTCACCTGGTGCAGCATCCCCCGCCGAAGGAGCAGGTCCTGCTCCTTGGGCGAGCTCCTTGAGGCGACTCTGGGGGCGAAAGTTTTCACCACCTCTGGGCTGCCTATGTGGTTTGAAGTAAGAAAAGAAAGGAAATCTGCTTATCAGCAATTTAAGCCTAAAAATGAATATAAATATAGGGGAGAAACTCTGATGGGCAGACAGACATTAGCTGATCTCACTGGAGTGTTGCTGTCTCTGTCCCAGGACCCTTTTACACTTAAGTCAGGTGCTTTGCTTGTTATAGACATTGATGTTATGTATTGATATTGAAATTTGTACCTTATCATTTAAAAAAGTGAAGCTTGTGATGTTACAGACCTGGCAAAATAAATAAAAAGTTTCCATGCTCTTACGGTGGCATGAGAAATTTGTTTAAGTTGGGTCCTGTATATGTTGGGGTTGAACACAAGCAGCCAATAACAAAAATTAGAAAATTCCCCAATAATCGTAGGGGAAGCTCACGAAAGCCCCAACAGGCTTCCCACTGCAGGTCTCTGTCTTCTGACCATCACACTCTCGCTCTGGGTAAGATAAGTGCACTGTGTTTGCTCATCTCTCTCTCTCTCTCTCCCTCCTACCAATGTCCGCTATCCCTGCCCATTGGGATTATCGCCGCCTTCCTCCTTTGGCCCACACAATGCGGAACCCGGCTATTTTGGTCCCCTGCCAAATTAGCCCTCACCCAATAGCATCTCCCCATCAGCACCTTCCCTCCTTCTCCTTAACCTGGCCCTACTGAATTGCAGGTCTCTCCGCTCTAAAACCCCTCTGGTCCATGATTTGGTTCAACAGTATTCCCTCGATGTGCTGTTTCTGGCTTCAAAATGGTGAGGAGGCCCTACTCCACCAATGCCTCCCTCCAGGTTTCTCAGCCACTCACACACCCCATTTTGTGAGGACTGGGGGTGGCGTGGCTATCCTTTTCCGGTCCTCTCTTCCTTTTTTGGAAGTTCCTACTTCCCCTCACTATCCTGAATCCATCCTCTTTCGTCTGGATGTCACCCCTCCAGTACACTTTCTCCTAGCATATACCCCAATCTCCCTGCAGCCTGAGCTCTGGGACACGTTCCTTTTGAGCTTTTTGGAGATTTCCCTTGCCTATCGTCAGTTAGAGGTCCTGGGAGACTTCAACTGCCACTTTAATTCCCCTTCCCGACCCCACAACTGCTCTTTTGTCTCTCTCATTGAAGACATGGCCTTTTGGCAACATGGTACCTGCCCTACCCATGCTGCGGGGCACACCCTGGACCAAATACTTTCCCCTGCCTCCTCACTTTACGTGCCCTTGGGAGTCTCCACTATGCCTCTTCCCTGGTCAGATCACTTCTGTCTCTTCTTCTCCTTATCCCTTTCTGTCACCTCTCCCACTTCTGTCCCAAGCACCTCAGCTCAGCGCCCAACTCGCCTAATTCAGCGAATCACACCTTTCACTGCTCTGTCCTTTCCTTCTGTCAATTCCCTTTTCCGTCATGATTCCTCCTCACTCTCTGTCGATCTCCAGGCAGAAACCTGGAATCATACGCTTTTAACTGCACTGGAGTCTCTCGCCCCTCAGGTTCCTGTTCCTCTCTCCCAGTCCCCTTCCCATCACCCTTGGTATTACGCCGGTCTTTACCTGCTTAGAACACATCTCCGCCGGGCGGAGAGGCTTTGGCGCAAGCATCCTTCACCAGAGACTCTCTCGACTTACCGCAGTGCTTATAGCTACTATTGTAACTCCCTCTGCTCCGCTAAGCGTTCAAATTACTCCACCTCCATTGTCTTGGCATCTAATTCTTCCCATCAGCTCTGACTGTTCGCTCACTGTCAGCGCTTCATTCTTCCACTGCCCCCTCCACACCTCCCCCTTCTGCTCTGCCGGGCCCTGTCTGCCTGGCCACCTTTTTTGCTGACAAGATCCAGTCCCTACGTCTCACCTTCCCCTCTCCCCCTTCTTTACCTGTCCCTCCCCACCTTTACCGTTCTGTCTCCCCCCTATCCCTTCCCCCCATTCCACTCGCATGCACACTTGGAGCTCTTTCTATCCAGTCACAGCAGCTGAACTCTTTTCAGCCTTCCAGAAATATCATAAGATGACCTGCAAGGTGGTCTGGAGTTGGCAGTAGAAAAGAAGGGCATAGATAAAAGTGATTTGCTTGATGAGCGGAATTGCCAGGGAGGGATGTAGGGAGAAATAAGAGAGGAGAGCTAGTGAGGAGCCGCAGAATGAATGCATTTGTAGGTCAGAAGGATAAGTTTGAACTGTATGCAGAAATGGATAGGGAGTCAATGAACAAAAGAGTGGTTATGAGAGTATGCAATATGCTTTCCATGTCTCTTGTGATACAGTTTTACTCAGCATCTCCCATGTGGCAGCAGTCCAAATCTCCAAAGATCCTCCAGTACAGGCTTCTCTTGGTCCTCTGCTTGGAGGCAAGCTTCTTGAAAAGAAAACACTTGAAAGAGTGAATTAGCAATTCTATTGTTTATTCTGGGCATGTTCTATGTCCGTATTGTCAAGTTCAATATCATACAGCACAAGATAAATTCTCTGAGCAAACTAGCCACCAGATGACCATTTATTAATGACCTCCACTAATCCTGTATTGTCACACTGAAATATCAACTTTTTATTTACCAGCCTCTGTTCCTAAATCACGAGCACTACTATTATTAGGAAGAGCTCCAAGAAGGTTATATTTTTAGTGATGCCCCTCTCCCTCCGGCTGATGGGCCACTGGGCAGTAGACATCAAAATCCACCCATTCCTTTCTGAATACACTACTAAGACATTAATCCACTCTTTAATCACGTCCCATCTTGACTATTGTAACCTACTGCTTTCTGGTCTCTCTCTGAATCATCTATCTTCCCTTCCATCTGTTCAACACTCTGCTGCACAGCTAATCTTCCGCCAGCCTCATCATGCTCATATTACCCCTCTTCTCAAATCACTTCATTGGCTTCCTATCTGTTTCCACATCCAGTTCAGACTTCTCCTGCCGACCTATAAGTGCATTCACTCTGCAGCTCCCCACTACCTTTCCTCTCTTATACCTCCCTACACCCCTCCCCGGAAACTCCACTCTTCTGGCAAATTGCTTCTATTTGTGCCCTTCTCTTCTATTGCCAACTCCAGACTTTGCTCCTTTCACCCTGCTGTTCCTTATGCCTGGAACAAACTACCTGAGTTTGTACGTCAGGCACCTTCTCTGGCCCTTTTCAAATCCAGGCTGAAAACTCACCTCTTCACTGCCGCTTTTGGATCTTGATTAACCTGATCTCCTTTGTGTTTCCTTACAGTCCCCCTAGCTGTCTCCCATGTCTACTCCTATTGTGTTGTCTGTCTTGACTAGATTGTAAGCTCTGATGAGCAGAGCCTTCTCTTACATGTCTGTGTAGCGCTGAGTACATATTGTAGTGCTATATAACTGCTCACTAGTAATAGTAGTAAAGCCCAGACCTGAAGCATCCAAGAGGATGTTCAAGTCTCTGCTAGATACTGGGGCTGCTTGTCACAAGGATGTGACATTTAATTGTGTCAGAAAGAACCCCAGATGTGGGCACCGTTGTTTCCACCTTGGAGCCTGACTCAACCACAGAGGAACTGGACAATGAGTCATCTGAGCTATCCATGTCTGCTACCTTGTCAACACTCATGCTCCATTTCTCCCATACCTTGCTGGACTCCTTTTTTTTCCTCTTTATTTCATCCCCTCTCCTTATTCTCATTATCCTCTCCAGCTTTCTTTGCTACCTCTTTTTCATTCACCGGTACACACTCACCCGCACTCTGGCTTGTTGCTGCTGATGGGACCATCATCAGAAACTGTATCTACTCATCCTCCTGGATCATCTGCTGCTCTGCTTATGGCCTGCCTTTGAACCTGTGGAGACACAATTCTGCTCGTTGACCCCACCTGTCATCCTTGTCCCTGCCCCACCCTGGTTCCCCTGTGGTTTCTTCCATTTTGACGAGTTACCCTGATGTATGGTAGTATTTTTTAAAACTTATTGCAAGTTTCCCCTTTGCAGGAGCAGCCCTCATGGGCGCTGGATCATATCCCCAACCTACATGCCTCTCTTTCTGAGGTTCCTATGGCCCATGCACTGAAGGGGTCCCTTGTCCTGAGGGGGCCAGGCTTGTCCCAGCAACGGGGAGGGTACCAAAGGCTGGGTTAGCATCCCACTATCAGCCATGCCTTATTCCCAGCAAGCTAATAGTGCCATCTTCTCCCAGGCCATGTAAGGGCCTCCCTGCATATCACCCTTGTTCAGCACAGTGGCCTTGTGTCCAGCCATCTTACTCAAGCTGCCCTGGGCTACTGGGTTAGCCCCTGGTGTTTGCGGCAGATGTGGAAATGACTCTTCCATCCTTCTCTGGCCTATGACAGGTCTGCAAAACTCCCCCCATCCATGGTGTCTGCATGATCCTTTGCATGAAGGGAGGGCCTGGCACATGGAAACCCATGCAGGGTCCACCATATGTCTTGTTCTGCATTGGCTCTGCTAGCTCCCCCTCCACCTATGCTCCACCATTCACTGTCTATTCCTGATTTCTGCATTGTCTACAGGTGGCTCAAGAACTGCGATCGGTCCTGGAGGCGGTGGGGCTTCAGCTACCTCAGAGCCGTTCCCAGACTCATGCCAGTCATTGGTGCCAGAGTTCATTGGCAGCTGCTTCTACAACAAAGGTTACCATATAGGAGAGGCAGATTAACTCTGGTACTCACATGGCTATGGGGGCTTACTGAGGTCTACAGCACCATGTGGTCCATTGCCTCCCCAGTGCCTGAATGTTGCCCAAAGTTCAGAACTCCCCACTAGCAGCTCTAAAGACTGCAGTGGGCGAGCCCAGATATGCAGGAGGTGGAGGCAGGGTCTGAATCATGAGTGCTGGGGGGAGGACCCCGAGAGCAGCCTGAACGGTGGGGGGCGGAACAACAAAGGGGATGATGAAGCCAAGTCTCTAGCTATCCCGCATGGACTAGATTGGGGGAGCTCTGTCATTTACCTGAGGCTATGATGAGGTGGTCTTGAAGGAGCAGGAAAAGAGGGCGAACCTCCTGTCTCTCCTTCTTTTAAACTCTTTCAAAAACCTATCTCTGTCTACCCCAAGCCCACCTTGGCCAGCGTCTAATCTCTAGGTGGCCAAGGTTGCTGCCCACTCCCAGCATCTGACTTAGGCAAAAATGGAGGAGGAGTGCTACCCTTCCATACTCTTCCGCCTCACTGAAGGGGCAACTCCACCAGCTTATCTATCTCCACTGGATACTTCAGTCCAGGAACTCCTCTTGTATTGTTTCTTTAATATGCAAAATAATACAACACTTAAATCATTCCAGACTTATAGCCCAGACACATTGCAAAATCTCATTCTTTGGCTTTCAGTCTCACTCTTTGGGATGCTAAAACTTGTTCTTTGGAATGGGTCCATTCTTGCCACGTCTGGACCTGTAATGTAAGCATGCTGACTTATTAATTGTAAACTGTTGTCCTTTTGTGTATTTAGAACCTACTAGAAACTGTCATTGTTAGTGTAGAAGAACCCCACGATATGCCCTCTATATTAAGATAGAGGAACATTCATAAGAACATTTGAATGTAAGATATGCCATACTGGGTCAGACCAAAGATCCATCAGGGTCTCCATCCTGTTTCCAGCAGTAGGCAATCCAAGTTACAAGTACTTGTCAGGATCCAAAAAGGTAAACAGATGCCATGCTGCTTATCCCAGGGGTAAGCAGTGAATTTCTCCAGTCCACTGTAGTAGTGGTTTATAGACTTTTCCTCCAGTAGCTTGTCCAAATGTCTCTTAAATCGAGCTACATTAACAGCTTTTACTACATCCTCTGGTAACAAATTCCAGAATTTGAATACACGCTGAGTGAAAAAATATTTTCTCTGATTAGTCTTTAATGTCCTTCAGCGTAGCTTCATTTTGTATCTCCTAGTGTTTCTAATTTTTGAAGGACTAAACAACCAATCTGTTTACCCATTCCACTCCATTCATTATTTTGTAGACTTCTATCATATCTCCACTAAGCCTTCTCTTTTCCAAGTTGAAGAGCCCTTTGCAAATGATAAGTAGTAGAAGCAGTAGTAGTGGTAGTAACCTTTTAAGCCTATCCCCTTTATCATTTTGTTCGCTCTTCTCTGTACTTTTTCTAATTCCGTTATATCCTTTTTGAGATATAGCAATCAAAATTGCACACAGTATTTGAAGACTGGTCACAGAATGGAGCAATACAGAGGCACTATAATATCCTTGGTTTATTCTCCATTCCTTTACTTACTATTTGCTTTCTTGGCCGCCGCTGCACACTGGCCAGAGGGTTTCAACGTATTATCCACAATGACGCCCACATCCTTTTCCTGGATGGTGATTCCTAATGTGGAACCTTGCATTGTGTAACCATAGTTTGGGTTGCTCTTCCCTTCCTGCATAACTTTGCAATTGTCCACATTAAATTTGTCATTTGGATGCCCAATCTCCCAATTTCTCAAAGTTCTCTTGCAATTTTTCACAATCCTCTTACGTTATAACAACTTTGAATAATTTTGTGTCATCTGCAAATTTGAACACCTCATTCATTCACTCAGTACCCGATCCTGCACCCGCGGGAACGTCTGGTTCCTGTGATACAGAATCGGGTTCAAATGGTCCCGTCCTGCTCAGGGCCGTCCAGATGGCCCGGATGTGCCCCTTAGGGAATCAGGCTTCACAGGTCCTCTGCGCTACCAATGAGGAACATGGTGGAGTCCATGTTCCAAAGTTAAGCCCCGATATAAGATGACGTAATGGGGATTGGCCTCCCTGTCATTCAGTGAAAAAGGAGGAGTCACATTCATATTTTGGAGGAAAGTATAAAAGTCCACAGTCAGTGCTCAGTGTCTTCCTTCAGAGGAATCTAAGGGAGCATGGAGGTCTTCCTTCATAAGAATGAAGGAGGAAACAGACTGGTGCTTATGGATTGGGGCCCAGCACAGCCAGGCTGCTGCATTTGTTTATAACCTGCTCAACTGCAGCGTGCAGATAGCAGTCACCATACGATGCTTTGGCTTGAGCGTGCAGATAGCAGTCACCATACGATGGTTTGGCTTGAATAAGTAATAAGGAGTAAGGCATAAGGCAATACAAGGGAAAAAGAAAGCAAAGGGTTAAGGAGGTGTGTGTAAAAGAGGAATTGCCAAAAGAGAAACTTGAGAAACCAAGGAAGAAGATGACAGCCTTTTCTTCTCTTGTGGAGAGTGAAAAAGAATCAGTGTTAGAGGGACCTGTCATCCATTGGCATCCCTGCTGAATACTTCAGAGAACTGGATACTGCATGGAAGGGCCCTTCTAACTAGGTGCATCCCTCATCTCAGAGTAGTTTTGACTCTTTTTGCTGAGGAGAGCAGGTCGATCCTCTGAAAAGTTTCTCCAACTCAAGTGATACAACCCTTAGTGATTACAGGGACTAGGAGAGAGAGTTTTTTTCAGAATTTTATGTCTAGAGTGTATTTGCACTGATAGTATGTAAACTGAGTGTGGTGATATCTGAAAGTGTATTTTGTGGTTTCTTATCCAAAAGGGTTGAATTTAAGGGAGTGTGGAGAAAAGTACCCAACCTTGGGAATGTCAAAGAGGGAATAGAGAGGAAAGGAGGACAACTAGAAAACAAGTGTGATCTGGGTGTCACTAAAAGCCTTGTGGATTTTGTTGTATCAATTTATGCCTTTCAGGGACCGAACTATCCTGTAAGCAGCATGAAGAGATAATCACCTAGATAATGTTAGCTGTGTACCCAAGTGCAATCATCATGGTTGTTGAGTTTAATTATCATACCTCGGGGGGGCACATAAGTCTGAAGATTTGACAAGGGTGCTCAATAATCTTGCACTGGCTCCAAGGCCAGCCCATCCGTTAGGCAGGCCTCTGTGGACAGCACAGCACACATGGTCTCGGCCCTTGCTGAGCCATTCTGTGCCGCCGCTCCCCCAATGCCACTGATTCTGGCAGCAGGATTGGCTTGGCTCAGTGATAGCAGCAGGCCATATGCTTTGGACTGCTGCTTCTGGCCCCCAAATGTTGTGTCGGCGGGGTCAGAAGCGGCAGGCCATGTGTGCCGAAGCCGCCTCTGATCCTGCCGCCAGAATCAGCGGTAGTGTGGCTTAGCACTGGGAGGGAGGAGGAAGGGCACTGTGGCTTGGTATGTGGTGGCTGGCTCTGCCCATGACTTGGATCCCTGAGCAAAACTAAGACTAAAAGTAGTGATTCCGGTAGGACACAATACAAGGATCCATAGAGTGACCCTGATGTTCCTGTAATTGGAGGATTGCAAGAATACATGGAAGAGCTCTCTAGGTTTGTTTATTTATGACATTATGAGATTTGTGTGATGTTCTTTCTTATTTCTATTGATGGCTTCATGATAGTCCTCTATTTTTGTCATGTAATCTATTTGAGTATCATGTTGCTTTGTTTGTCTCCAGGTCCTTTCGATTTTTTTCAGCTGCTTTTTTTGGTTTCTGAGGTCTTGGGCATACTATATTGCTCTCTTCTTGTTTCATCTGGGTGTTTGTGTATTGAATGACCCTGTTGATGCATTTCTTATGACTGTATTCCAGTTGCCTATAATGGTTTCAAGATCTGTGGAGTCGGTTGTAATCTATGGTGTAACTTAGTCCAGTAATGACTTTTTCTTGAATTTGCGAAATCGTCGTGGTGCAGCAGGAGTTGGGTTCTTAGTGGTTTTGAGCATGGTATTGTATGGTTAAGTTGATCGCAAAATGATAAGACCAGGGGACAGGCTGGATTTGTATGGACTGGTAGGTTTGTTTGTTCACTGCTTCTCTGGGTAAGAATACAAGGTCCAATGTATTTCCTCTTGTATGTGTTTGTTTCTGTTTAATTTGTTGATATCCTAGTGCATTCATTGCATCAATGAATGCTTGTGTTGGTCTTGAGGGAGTTGTTGTGAGGCTGAGATCACCCAATAGAAGGATTTGTTTATGAGGTGGAGTATTTGAGCAGAGGGTTTCAAGTATGAATGCTAGGTCTTTTTGATTTGATGATGGGGGTCTTTATTTTAAGAGAAAAGTGATGAGCCTGTTTTCAATTAAGAGTATATCAATGCTCTCTGTACTTTCTGCTGTCACTGTTTGGAATTTTGTTCTTTTTTTGCTATTATGCATAAACCTCCTCCTCTCTTTTCCCTTCTCAGGCAGTTGAAGCTATTATAGTCATCAGGCTTCAGCTGGTTTAAAATAACTGTATCACTGTATGTTAGCTATGATTCTGTTACGAACATGAGGTCAAGATTATTGTTGTCAATGGAGTCTGTTAGGATAAGAACTTTGTTCCTAACAGAGTGGGGGTTGATGAGGGCACATTTCAAGTGTTTTGTGCTATGGATTGGTTTGTGGCCTGAGTTGTCCAGATAGATACTGACTGAAATTCCGCTAATTGGATACGTGTCAGTGCTTATCTGAATAGCGCCAATACCATCCTTACTCCACCTCCTCAGACCACCACTGCATTAAATGGGTGGAGACCTAGTCACAAATGGACGTCCAACCAATTGAGCAGCCGGGCAGAATCGGGGCATACAGCAGTAGACCTGATTCTGATCCCACGGGGGCGTCTAGTCCCCACGGGATCAGAATCAGGTCTAATGGCCTGGACGTGCAGGCCGGCCTTGACTCTGATCAGCTGCATGCCCAGCCACATAGCCGGCCAATTCAGCCTGGCTCCATAGCCACAGTGCCATGGCATCTCATTGCCATGTCACCGTGGCTCCATTATGGAACCACGAATGCCTTCTGCCACCAAGATTGTCCTTTCCCCGCAGCCAGACCCCCGATCCAGCCTCCCATGGCCAGGGATCAGCTGCAGGGAACCTCCTCCACATTTCTCTGCTTCATTCCCGCTGGCCGCCACTGCTATCCTGTGTCCAGGGGGACTTATTCCACTTCTGAGGTGGAATAAGTCCCCCGTCTAACCAGCATGCCCTGGATGTACAAGGCTGACCTCAGAATCGGCCCTGTACATCCAGGGTGGTGGCCCGTTCCTGCACTGCCCTCACTCCGCCTTCCACCTGCCCCTTCCCACCCCCCTCAAAGGCTCCCCTTACAACTCCGTACAGGGAGCCTTGCACGGACATGGCAAAGGGGATGAATAGCAGGGATGTATGTCCAGGCAAGGTATACAGCCCTGCTATTCGTGACTCGGAATTGACCCCATAGTGCCCAGGTGGTCTGTGGTGATATTCAGCGACACTATTCGGATAGTGTTGTTGAATATCCCAGTCACCACCCTTAGTTGGTTGGCCTCCCATTAACTGACGAGCTAAGGTTTCTGAATATCGACACCTCTTTTTTAGCTTAGTTTCAGGTGTGCCAGGAATGTTTCAGAAGCAGAACTAAGTAGACAACAGCAGAGCTATGTGAAGGAATATGACACATGGTTACCTGAGAGTGATGACCCAGATCCTGAATTCCTTTGATATGAAGGTTTTCTAGACAAAGTGTTATTGAGTTCCTACATTATTAGGTCAGGCCAGAAGAAGATAATGTTATGTTCATAGCTGAGTAAAAATGTCTATAAGTTAGTAATTAAGAGAAAAAAATGGTTGTTAAAGTTACGGTAAATAGAAGTACCCTAATGATCAAAGCAATGGGTTAAGAATTAGGGAAGCCTGGTTGGAATACCACTGCCATTCCTTGTGACTTTGGGCAAGTCACTTAACCTTCCATTGCCTCAGCAACAAACGTAGGGGCCAATGAAGACACATTAGTGCACCGTTCATGCATAGTTAGTGCGACATCTGCACATACTTACCGCCGTGCGAGTGTTACCTGCGCACAAACGGATGCGCAAATAATAGCATGCTGCTTATTAAAATGTATTCAAATAACAAGTAAAAAGGTCATTAGCTATACCACCCAGATGCAAAGACGTGCGCAGAAGACTGAAAGGCTGAGCACAGAGTTCAGTAGTGATCGGACGTGAAGTGAAACTTCAGAGTGTGAAGGAGAAGGAAACTTGGGTGCACGAAGGAGAACAGATCGGCGTTAGGAGAACAGACATGTTTTCTGGTGTGATTTACCTGCTGGTGGCTTTGTGGTCACGCATTCTTTACTGTGCTTATAAAAAGCATAGGCACACTCCCAAATCACCATTTCAGGCACCAAAGTAAGCACACTTTTCCCACTGCCATGTCAGCTTTGCAGGGAAACACTAAAAATTTTTATTTTAAAGCTAGTAAATTGTTATTTTAGTTTTCGCTAAGCTTTCTGCATATGCATCTGGCGTCCACTGCACATTTAGTACAGAAGTATTGCACGTACCTCATTTGCATATGTTTTGCTTATGTCATATTGGTGCATAGCTTTTGCGGTACTTTTGCGCTAGAAAACCGTGCGTGCAACTTTTAGCACACCACTCTAACGCCAACTTTATGCATCTGCCCCTTAGACTGTATGCCCTCTGGGGACAGGAAAATACCCACTGTATCTGAGTGTAACTCACCCTGAACCCACATTGACCACGAGATGGCAGTATTGAGCATCTGCACTTCTAGAAAAATGTGATAGTGCTGTATGGATGATTGCAAACATTACCTCATTTTGTAATATGTTGCTATGAATAATATGTGGAGTACAGTACTTTATGAAATTATCAACCAGATTTACATTATATGGACTTGTGTGGTGAAAGGACTGAGCTCATGGCCCTGAGGACAGATTGTGGGTCAAGGGTTGAATTAGTGTCAATAGATTTATACTTTCCCTTAGACTGGTGGAGGGGGGGGGGGAGGGAGGGAGGGAGAATGATCTTTCTAATAGAAATTCAAAATATACCAAGAATGTATTTATACATTTTCAATTTAACGTTGTGAGGGGAGGTTGTCACTAGCAGCCCTTTACATTTTGTTGTAGGTTCTCATGTTATGCCTTTCAAGGGTAGAACTGCCCTGTAAAGAGCACAAAGCATT
This sequence comes from Ichthyophis bannanicus, assembly GCA_033557465.1. Lineage (NCBI taxonomy): Eukaryota > Metazoa > Chordata > Amphibia > Gymnophiona > Ichthyophiidae > Ichthyophis > Ichthyophis bannanicus. The sequence continues at coordinate 750,366,899 of CM066033.1, forward strand.
ATCTACTAGATTTTTCTAGCTGGGTACTAGGATAGGATGTGCCCAGAGGAGGAGCGAGGGTGGGTTTCCTAGTTTATTTAAGACCCTAGCTTTGGAGGGAAAGTGTCTTTTCCTGGTCTCTTTTCTGCTGGCCGGGTGCAAGTGGTCTTAAAGCTTGTTAAAGCAGGGCAACATAAGGAAGAAGAACTTCCAGTCCAAGGACTTTGCACTATAGGTGATACCTTGAATTTTTTCTCTCCCTATGACTTTAAATTTTGCTTGCTTTTGAAAGACCGTAAATACCTTGTTTTTTAGGGATCACCTAATAAAGGTTTTTATTTATCAGGTCTTTTAGACTGCTTTATCATTTCAATCAAAGCAGTTTATATTGTTACTTAAACTTGGTAATGTACATTAAACAGGGACATTGATAACTTGGAATTTTCTGAGGTAATGGAGGGTTAAGTGACTTGCCCGAGGCTACAAGGAGTGCAAGTGAGAATTGAACCCTGGTCTCTTGGTACCTAAGCCAGTGTGCTAACCATTAGGCTGCTCCTCCACTCTGTAAATAAACCTTTTTGCACTCTATAAAGCACCTTTTTGCACTCCTTTGCCTTTTGTTCTTCATTTGGACTAGTTTAGACCTTCCCCTTATCCAGCAGGACCCTTTGAGTGTTTTGGTGATCTATTTGGCTGAGTTTTGCTTGTGGTTTTTCCTGTTCAAAAAAGGTGTTCCTAAGAAGGAGAATCCCACCACATATTCTTTGCAAGTATTTTGCAGCTATGTCTGAAGAAGTCTTAGGTGTGTAGCCCGGGACCTACAAGAAGAAGAGAAATCAATAGGAACTACCTTGTGTCTCTGGACTTGAACTACTTATTCTTTGGTAGTTTAATTGACTTTACCTTTTGATTTTTATTGTTTTACCTTGTTATCTTAATTTTTGTGGATCACTAATAAAGGTGTTTTATATATAGCCGGATGCCAAAATGTCCCTGCCTTGGATAAGCAGGAGGAACATTCTGGCTGTCAGCGCCAAAGAAGTGTCATTCAAAGGTGATGAGGGGTGGGCTAATCTGTTGGGCCCTAGCAGTAGATTTCCAGTTTGGAGGGAAGTATAAAAGTGTGTATTTGGAAGGGCTCAGGGCTTCCTCCACAGAAACCAGAAAGGAGAGGAAAGCCAGGCATTCCCTAGCAAAAGAGAGTTAGGGGATTTTAAGCTAACACAGCTTACAGCAGTCTTAAGGTGTTTGTAGGAAAGGAACAGAGATCAGAAAGAGAGAATCTAGCACCAGAGGGAGAGTTAAAGGAGCAATCTGCCAGGTTCCAGTCCCAGGGAAGAGGGGTAAAGCTGAAGCAAATGAGAGTCCAGGTGGAGGACATAGGTGAAAAAAGGGGTAAGACCCAAGTCTTGGGTGCATACTGCTAGACTTGCCCAGCAGGGGTCTTATGTGACTAAAGTGAAGGGAGAGAGAGTTACCATTTGCTTGTTGCTGTGGTGTAAATACACTGAGAAAGAAGAGAGGGGTCCTTTCAGGGTCCCAAGGACTTAACTGCAGGGGTGGCCCAAGGAGGAGTGCGGGGACATGTGTGGAGACTCATTGTGGGGCCTCATTTACATAATGTTAACATGCACTAACTTTTAGTAAACATGAATCTTAATGAGTGTCTGGATAAAGAAAGACTACCAGATTTCTACTTTACTATACTCCAGTGCCAGTTACCAGGCACATTAGGAAGTACTACAAACACTGCCCATTTTGAACCTATAGCAATCTCACTATATCATGGCAGCACTACCAAGACTCACAAAGCACCAAACCCTATCTATCTATAAGACAACACTGCAAATATTAAACCAATAGATCTCAGAGAATACCAATGCATCTCCTACTGGGGAAAGAGAACAAGTGGCACTGTCAAATATAAACATGAACAGAATACCTTAGCTTAGTTACACATGCAGAACATAGACCGTCACCAACAAAGAACAAGGGATCACAATTTAGAAATAGGAAGACAATAATTGAGAACCCCAAAAGCCAAACTTGGAATGTACAACACTGTGGAAATAAAACTATAAATTAATTTCCTCTTGTACTAAACAAAACACAGACTTTAACTATGCATATTTCCCAAAGTTGACATATTCCAGTTAATACATTCAAAATAAAAAAGTATTTTTCTACCTTTTGTTGTTTGGGCATTTTATTTTTCAGTTGCAATTGGTCCAGTCACTTTCTTCTGGTTTCTTCGTGTCTTCTGCTAACTCTTCATTGTCTGCTATCCATTTGTCCTTTCTTCTCTCTTATAGTTTTTTTTCCAATCTCTTTTCTACATCTGCTCTATCATACTGATCTTTCCCCTTTTGCTCTTTCTTCCATTTCTTCCATTTCTTTCTTTATTCCTTTTTCATCCACTCAAATTTCACTCCTCCATCCTCAGTCCCCACTTTCTCTCCCAATACCCGACCAATCGTAGATTTTTCTTCCCTCCCACACAAAATATCTTTTCCCCTCTCCATGCTCACTCGCCCAGCCCCATCCCTTCTAGTCCTTCCCCAAAATCAACTCCCTTCTAGTTCCAGCCCCAACCCAGCATCCACTCCCTTCTAGTCCCATTCTCCCATCCCCCGCATCAGCCCATTTCCAGTCCTAGCCCACCATCAGCCATTTCCAATCCTAATCCCCCATCAGCCATTTCCAGTCCTATCCTAGCCCCCCATCAGCCCATTTCCAGCCCTAGCTCCCTCGTCACTCCTTTCCAGTCCTATACTAGCCCCTCCATCAGTCCATTTCCAATTCTAGCCCCCCATCAGCGATTTTCAGTCTTATCCTAGCCCACCCATCAGCCCATTTCCAATTCTAGGCCCCCATCAGTCAATTTCCAGTCCTATCCTAGCCCCTCCATCAGCCTAGCTTACCCCCATTTAGCTCATTTCCAGTCCAAGCCCCCCTCCCCATCAGCTATTTCCAGTTCAAGCCCTCTCCCTATCAGCTATTTCCAGTCTTAGCCCCCTCTCCCCCCCCCCCCCCCCAAGAGCCCTGCAGCTGTCCAACAGGCTATAGAGGGAGCCGGAGAGGCCCTGGCTCATCTCTGACAGCTGCTAAAGAGTGCCTTTTTTCTTCACTTTGGCAGATGTATTGTAGTATAGGCTGCTGGAGCACTGCAGGTCAAAGGGAACTTCCTGTTTCCCGGCACTCAGCGTGCCAGCAGCCTATACTACAATACAGCTGCCGAAGTAAAGAAAAAAGGAGCTCTTCACTTCGACGGCTGTCAGAGGTGAGACAGGGTTTCTCCAGCTCCCTCTATAGCCGCCCTGCCGGTGCCGAATATGCGAGGAGATATTGGCGCGGGTCCCCCTGAAGCACGGGGCCCTGTGCAAACAACATTCTCGCACAATGGACAGGCCTGCCCTGCTTAACTGCAATGAGTGAGGAGAGAGGTTGGTCAGGTAACTGACAGGAGTGTTAAGAGAAGCCAAGTGTCTGAAAAGGGTCAAGCACCTCTCTAACTGAGGACCCTGCTTATGGGGAGATGCTGGAGAGTTAGTGGGAGAGCACAAGGACTGTGAGAAGGCTTGCTATGTTTTGCCATCATCTGACTTTGTTTCTGTAGATTGTATGTCTGATTTTCTTTATTGGCCTTATTTTGTACATTTTTTGTTCACCTGGGGAATGCCCGATAAACAAGTATATATATATATATATATGTATATATATGTAGCCTGCTTCTGAACTGCCATGTTGTTTTTGCCAGCCTGGGTTGCCTGCCCTTGCTGGGAGGTGAGTAAAGGATTTTTTGTGCCATCATCAGAGACCCTTTATCTGTATATTGGGGAAAAAAGTGGTAGATAAGAGTGTGAACTTTTGGCCGCAACCACTTACAAATCTGTTGTTTGCACAGTCTCCAGGATCACCTTCATCCCATCATAGGAGAATCAAAAGAGAAGCACACCCAAAATTTCAACAAGAAACTGGTGTGAATTGCTGTGTATCTCTGAGGGGGAGGGAATATTTTTTCTCTCCAAATCTTGTTGACTACTTTCACATGGTGACCCTGCTGTATCCAATCAATACTGACTCTCAGCAAGGTGACACTATGCTAAAAGTATGGTAGGAAGGAAAAAGAAGGATATATACAGGCTGCACGTCACCCAGGATCAAAACATGCCCATCTGTAGTTTATGCACTAGGGCTAATGATAGTGGTAACAATAGTGCCAAATCTTCAGGAGAAGATAACATCCCTGATGTAGACATAGGCTATGGTGAACATTCATGGACCCATTGTAGGAGGAGATAAACCACAGAAACTAATGAAAAAGCTGAGAGGACTAAAAACTGCTAGGTGGACTCCTGAAGAAAAAAGAGATAATGTACTGCTACTATTATGCCACAAATCCTGTATTTGATTACAGAGGATACACAAAAAGAACTCGCTAAAAAAATGAAAAAAAGATGAAAAATAGCAAAGGATAAAACTGAAAAAGGCAACTGATTCCAGAGGTGGCCCAAGGGGGGGTGCGGGGCCATGTGTGGAGATTCATTGCGCGGCCAAATTTGAATAAGGAGCCTAATTTGCATAAATATTTGCATAATGCTAACATGCGCGTTTAGTAGACATGTCTCTTATTGAGTGTCTGGATAAAGAAAGACTACCAGATTTCTAAATTACTATATTCCAGTGCCAACCGCCAAGCCCATTAGGAAGTATTATAAACACTGACCATTTAGAACCCATAGCATACCCACCGTATCATAACAGCACTACCAGGACTCACAAAGCACCAAACCCTACCTATCAAAAAGCAACACTGCAGATATTAAACCAATACATCTCAGAGAATACCAATACATCTCTTACTGAGGAAAGAGAACAAGTGGGACTGTCAAATAGAAACTAGATAAACAGAATACCTCAGCTCGGTTACACATGCAGAACATAGATCATCACCAAACAAAGAACAAGGGATCACAATTTAGAAATAGGAAGATAATAATTAAATTGGGAATCCTAAAAGCCAAACATGAAATGTATAACAACACTGGAGAAATAAAACTATAAATTAATTTCCTCTCGCACTAAACAAACACGCAAAGATGTTAGCGATACACATTTCCCAGACCTGACATATTCCAGTTAATAAATTCAAAATAAAAAGTATTTTTCTACTTTTTGTTTGGACATTTTATTTGTCAGTTCCAATTGCTCCAGTCACTTTCTTCTGGTTTCTTCGTGTCTTGTGCGAGCTGTTCATTTGTCCTTTCTTCTCTCTTCTAGATTTTTTCCATTCTCTCTCTTTATCTGCTTTAACATACTGATCTTTCCCTTTTGCATTTTCCCCCATTTCCTTCTTTTTTCTTTTATCATCCATTCAAATTTCACTCTTCCATTCTCAATCCTCACTTACTCTCCCAATACCCGGCCAATCATAGATTTTTCTTCCCTCCCACACAAAATATCTTTTCCTCTCTCCATCCTCATTCCCCATCCTCATACCCTTCTAGTCCTCCCCAAAAATCAGCTTCCTTCTAGTTCAAGATCCATCCAGCATCCGCTTCCTTGTAGTCCCATTCTCCCATGCCCCCACATCAGCCCATTTCCATTCCTAGCCCCCCATATGCTCCTTTCCAGTCCTATTCCAACCCCCGATCAGCCCATTTCCACTCCAAGCTCCCCCATCAGCCAATTTCCAATCCTAGCCCCCCACCCCATCGGCCTATTTCAAGTCCTATTCCAGCTCCCATAAGTCCATTTCCATTCCTAACCACCCCATCAGTCCATTTCCAGTCCTATTCCAGCCCCCATCAGCCCATTTACAGTCCAAGCTCCCCCTCATCAGCCCATTTCCAGTCCTATTCCAGCTCCCCATCAGCCCATTTCCAATCCTAGCCCCCCATCAGTCATTTCCAATCCAAACTTCCACCCATTAGCCCATTTCCAGTCCTAGCCCCCCATCACAGCCCATTTCTAGTCCTAGCCCCCCATCACAGCCTGTTTCCAGTCCCAGCTTACCCCCTCCCATTACAGCCCATTTCCAGTCCTATTCCAGCTCCCCATCAGCCCATTTCCAATCCTAGCCCCCCATCAGTCATTTCCAGTCCAAGCTTCCCCCCCATTAGCCCATTTCCAGTCCTAGCCCCCCATCACAGCCTATTTCTAGTCCCAGCTTGGCCTCCCAGCACAACCCAGGTCCAGTCCTAGCCCCCCTTCACAGCCCATTTCTAGTCCTAGCCCCCCATCACAGCCTATTTCCAGTCCCAGTTTACCTCCCCATCACAGCTCATTTCCAGTCCAAGCCTGCCTCCATCACAGCACATTTCCAATCCCAGCTTTCCCCCCATCACAGCCCATTTCCAGTCCTAGCCCCCCCATCACAGCCCATTTCCAGTCCCAGCTTACCCTCCTATCACAGCCCATTTCCAGTCCAAGCTTCCCCCCAATTACAGCCCATTTCCAGTCCCAGCTTACCCTCCCATCATAGCCCATTTCCAGTCCTAGCCCCACCACGCCCGCCAAAGAGCTCCGTGGCCATCTAAGGGGCTTCAGAGATGAGCTGGGGAAGCCTGCATGAGGCCCCGGCTCCTCCTGCACAGCCGCCAGTGTGAAGAATGTTTTCCCTCATGCTAGCGGCTGTTTCAGTGAAGCGCGCTGAATGCCGGGAAAGGTTAAAGGGCATTTCCTGGCACCCGCGCGCTTCATAGAAAAAGCTGCCACCATGAGGGAAAACACTCTTCACTCTGGCGGCTGTGCAGGGGAAGCCGGGGCCTTGTGCAGACTTCCCCAACTCCCTCTGAAGCCATCCATTTGTGCGAGTATGAAGTTCACATGGGGCCCCCTGAAACATGGGGCCCTGTGCGAACAGCATTCTCGCACAATGGATGGGCCGGCCCTGACTGATGCAAATATAAGATCTCTGATTGGACAAATTAAAGTGTCTGAATCAGGATGTGTTAAAACAGCTGAGCAGTGCTGCAGAAAAAGAAACAGAGAACTAGATAATGGGCTGAGAGATGAGTGAAAAAAAAAAGACATGCCACAACAACCTGAGCACTTAGATGGGGCAACAAAGGAGGTATCTGAGGAAGATGAGAACATCGAACAGGAGGGACAGATTGGAATGAGGCAGAATGAGGAGGAAATGCAGGATGGCCCAGTGAATGGAGGGAGAGCTGGAGAGGACTTGAATAATGTGAAACAAGACAGGAGGTAGAAAGAAGAGGAGGGATAGAAAAGAGATCAAGAGATTGAAGAGCTGGCCGTGGACCTCCTGGCCTGCATGGAAGTTGATAGGTATGCTGGGGCTCAAGAGAGAGATCGATTGCCCAATTACAACTTACATCTAAGGCAAAAGGCATGATAAATAAAATTAATAAGGCCATAATCTGCATTAAGAAACCGTCAATGGATATTACAGAGATAAATCAGATCCAGTACTGTGCAGCAAAAATTGTTACTGAGACAATTCTACCAAAAAGGACACAGGGCCAGAAGAAAAGACGCAAGATAAGGCTATAAGATCAATAGATAATTATATGTGCTTTAGAAAAGTAGTAAGGACATGATTATGGCAGAAATGTTATGACTGATGTATTTTATGTTTCATAATTGCTGAAAGTTAGGTTTTATGAATTGGTGGTTAATTTATTTTTTGGAATGATTCATTGTTATTATTGTGATGGAATTCACTGTGAGCTCAGCCATGGGTAACAAGTAGGATATAAGAAGTTATATTAAATTATTAAACAATTCCTCCTTGGAAAAAAACATATTGAAGAAAAAGTGAAATCACTACTTGCCGAGGTGTCCCTGATAAACGAGTATCTCAAAGGATCAAGATCACCAAAGATAATGAGAAAAATCTATAACATCCACAAAAAACATGCTGCATTAAAAGAATTAATATGCTCCAATTAAAAATAACAGCAGAAGCACAAAAATTTTGGAGATATGAAAAAAAAACCAGAAAAGAAAGATATCAAAATAATCTATTTAGAGAGAACTCATAACAGTTCTACAGGGAACTAAGAAAGAACACAGAACAATTCTGGAAAAAGTTATACAAGAACCTTGTAGAGCACAACCATAAAGCAGAACGGCTACCCAGCATACAAGTGGATTTGGAAAAGATGAACATCAAAGCTATGGGATGGCCTGAAGTAACATCAAAAACACTGGAAAATAGATTTAAAGAGCCCTAAACTGGAAAAGCCCTAGTCCAGGTGGCATGACCAGTGTTTTGCTCAAACAGTTAACATCCTTTCACCAAAAATCTATTGATTAGGGAGCCAGATTTAACACACAATGGCTAATAACAGGAAAAACACTTCTTCCAAAGGGAGACCTAAGTAATGTTCCCAAAAATTATAGACATAGCTTGTCTGCCTACAATCTGCAAGCTGTTCACTGCAATAGATGCTGAGACTGACAGAATACATGGCTATATCAATTTCAATAACATCATGGCAGTAGAACAGAAGGGTAACAAGAGGGGATTATATGCAATCAAAGACCAGCTACTGCTAAACAAAGCCATCATGACTAGTGCTAAGAAAGCAGAAATCTCATTATAGCTCTTCGATAATTCCTGCAAGGCTGCACTCCTGGATAATAAATCACCTTGAAATATACAAAATACATTTTAAATTAAGAACATAAGAACATAAGATATGCCATACTGGGTCAGACCAAGGTCCATCAAGCCCAGTATTCTGTTTCCAACAGTGGCCAATCTAGGTCATATGTACCTAGCAGTTTCCCCAAGGGACACAGGTTCCACAATGCTTGTGTTGGTTCAAGCATTGATATCCTGGGTCCCTTCTTAATAATGGTTTATGGACCTTTCCTCCAGGAACTTGTCCAAACCTTTTTTAAACCCAGCTACACTAACAGCCTTTACTACATCCTCTGGTAACAAATTCCAGAGTTTGATTACACGTTGAGTGAAAAAATATTTTCTTTTATTAGTCTTAAATAGTTTACCCTGTAGCTTCATTGCATGTCCCCTAGTCTTTCTATATTCTGATAAGGTAAACAATCGATCTATGTTTACCCTTTCCACTCCGTTCATTAATTTATAGACTTCTATCTTATCTCCCCTCAGCTGCCTCTTTTCCAGGTTAAAGAGCCCTAACCTTTTTAGCCTTTCTTCATAGGAGTATCCTTCCATCCCCTTTACCATTTTGGTGGCTCTTCTCTGAACCTTTTCTAAAATCGCTATATCCTTTTTAAGATACGGCGACCAGAATTGCACACAATATTCAAGGTGCGGTCTCACCATGGAACGATATAGAGGCATTATAATATCTTTTGTTTTATTTTCCATTCCTTTCCTTATCATACCTAGCATTCTATTTGCTCTCTTGGCCGCTGCTGCACACTGGGCCGAGGGTTTTAACATGGTATCCACAATGACGCCTAAATCTTTTTCCTGGGTGGTGGTTCCTAATGTGGAACCTTGCATCGTGTAACCATAGTTTGGGTTGTTCTTCCCTAGGTGCATAACCTTGCACTTGTCCACATTAAATTTCATCTGCCATTTTGATGCCCAGTCTTCCAATTTATCAAGATCCTCTTGCAATTTTCCACAATCCTCTTGGGTTTTAACAACTTTAAATAGTTTTGTGTCATCTGCAAATCTGATAACCTCACTCGTTATTCCACTTTCCAGGTCATTTATGAATATGTCAGAAAGCAGCGGACCCAGCACAGATCCCTGGGGTACACCACTATTCACCTTTCTCCATTGGGAAAATTGGCCATTTAGCCCTACCCTCTGCTTTCTATCTTTTAACCAGTTCCTGATCCACAATAGTACACTGCCTCCTATCCCATGACTCTTTAGTTTTGCAAAATGTCTCTCATGAGGAACCTTGTCAAAGGCTTTCTGAAAGTCCAGATACACAATATCAACTGACTCACCTTTGTCCACCTGATTATTCACTCCTTCAAAAAAACATAACAGATTAGTAAGACAAGATCTTCCTTGTCTAAAGCCATGTTGGCTGTCTCCCATTAGGTCATGACTATCTACATTCTGAGTAATTTTATTCTTTATGATGGTTTCTATCATTTTTCCCGGTACTGATGTCAGGCTCACGGGTCTGTAGTTTCCCGGATCACCCCTGGAACCCTTTTTAAAAATTGGTGTTACATTGGCGATCCTCCAGTCTTCAGGTATTAGAGATGATTTTAATGATAGTTCACAGATTACTAATAGCAGGTCTGCAATCTCGTATTTCAGTTCTTTAAACACCCTTGGATGTATACCATCTGGCCCAAGTGATTTGCTACTCTTCAGTTTATCTAATAGTTGTAATACATTTTCACGATGTATCGATATTTCCTTCAATTCTTCTGCACCTTTAAATACCACTTCAGTCATGGGTAACATACCTACATCTTCCTCAGAAAAAACTGAAGCAAAGAATTCATTCAGTCTCTCCGCTATCGCCTTGTCGCCTCTTAGTGCTCCTTTAACCCCTTTATCATCTAATGGACCAACTGACTCTCTCACAGGTTTTTTGCTACGAACGTACTTGAAAAGGTCTTTACTTCTCGTTTTTGCTTCCGCAGCAAGCTTCTTCTCAAATTCTTCCTTTGTGTGCCTTATCAATGCCTTGCATTTGACTTGCCAGTGCTTGTGCTGTTTCCAGGTTTTGTCGTTTGGCTCTTTTTTCCATTTCCTGAAAGATGCTTTTTTGGCAACAAAAGCCTCTCTGTTCACTATGAAAATATGGCAAATCACACTCCACCTACAGTATGCAGATGGACAGTTCATCATTCCTAATATCAAGATCCAGTGAAGAATATTTCAGGGAGAGTCCTTGCTACCGCTCTTGTTTTATATAGCACTTAATCCTTTGAGTGCACTTTTTACCTTTTTACCTCTTTGGGATATGGGGTTAGCCTTAAACTTAAAGCTGGCAAAGACCCAGAAGTGACGTAACACCTATTGTTTGCAGACGACTTGAAGCTCCATAGTCCTAATGATCAACATCTAATAGAACAACTCCATCTAATAAAAAGCTTTTCATATGACATCAGGATGACTTTTGTTTTGGAAAAAATGTACTAAGCAGGGCTGCATCAAACCATAAATGTGCCCTGTGTGACTTGCATATCTGGCGCCCCCCCCCCCATCACAGGTTTGCTATTGGCCTAATGCCCAGCATCTCCCCATCTTGCCTTATCCCATACCTCTATATCCAGCCTCTATGTCCGCGTTGGTTGCTCTTGCCCTGCCGCCACTTTTTGTGTTTCCTTGGCGGCGACGATGGCAGCGGCAGCAGCGGAGCGGACATACAATCGAAAAAAAATCCCAAAACATGTGGGTCTTTCCAACTCCTCACTTGCATGCAGATCTGATCCCTCCCTCCTCTGACTTATGCCCACGTCAGAGGAGGGAGGGACCAGACCAGCTATTAAAATGTAGTCTTTGCAACTCCATGCTTGAATGACTAGTCTGGTCCCTCCCTTCGTTGACGTGAGCATACGTCAGAGGAGGGAGGGATCAGACCTGCATGCGCAGGGTCGGAAAGACCCGCATGTTTTTCTTTTTTCAATTGGATGTCCGCTCTGCTGATGCCACCGCCAAGGAAACATGAAAAGCGGCAGTGGGGCAAGGGCAGGCAGCATGGAGGGACATTGAGGCCAATAGCCACAAATGTGCCCCTATTTCTTTGCACCCTGTGTGGCCGCACCGCTCGCACAGGTCTGGTACAGCCCTGGTGCTAAGGTAGCATTCCTTGGAGGAAAATTGAGGACAACTGAAAAACTCTTTATAGCAGATGACTGTAACATAAAGGAGCTTGAGCAGGAAGCTGTATATAAATATCTAGAAGTAGAGAAAGGAGCCACAGTCCAGCAAAGAGTATTACAGGAGACTGAAGATGATATTGAAAAGTGAACTAAGGGGGGATATTCAGCAGCGGCAGCTAATGCTGCTGACGTGGCTAGTCATCACCGCTGAAAACTAACCCCGGATATTCAATGCCTTTGAATGTTTTTGTATATTTCTTTCTTTTATATACATTTGTTTATGTTTTTAATTTTCATCTATATGTTCTTTATTCGCATGTACTCTTGATTACATTTTATCATATGTTATTTATATGAATATCTGTGTATGATTGAACACTTACTTTATTGCTGTTTTATATTTGTTGGTATTGGTTTTATTTTTTATGATTAGTTTTGAATTCATTCAGATTCTATTATTTTAATTATTTATTAATTTTTTAATGTATGGTATTTTCTTATATTGTTGTGATGTTTTATGGTTGTAGTGAGCCACAAATACCCCTGAAGAAGTACTATACGAAACACGGTCTGTGTTGGGTTTCTGGCTACCTCCTTTGAATAAGGATCAATAAAGTTTTTTGCCCTTTCACTGCCCACATTTCCGGACTGTTTTTTTCCTGAATGGTTATACCCAGATACTTGATGTCCTTTTTTATGTTATGATCTTGTCTGGTGGTTTAAAATCCTGGTCTCTGAATATAAGTAGAGAGCTTCTGTTTTGCTTTTGTTAACTGTAAGATTAATGTCTGCAAGGAGGGTTGTAACAGCGGAGAAGACATCAGATATGATCGTGAAATCAGGATTGGTGGTATTAAATGGCATATAGAACATGATGTCATCTGTGTAGAGGTGAAAGTGCATGTTCCATTTTCTTAGTAGATTACAGATGGGTTGAATGTATATGTTAAATAATAATCTGGAAAGGGCTGAGTCTTGCGGGCAGGGCCGTACCGTGTGTAAATCGTGCCCTGTGCGACTTGCACATCAGGTGCGGGCCCCCCCCCCCCCCCGCAGTGGGAGAAAAGAGGCACGCCTGATGTGCAAGTCGCCGGCATGCTTAGCAGAAGGCTTAAGGGGCAAATTTTAGCTGTCTTCCATTGCCTGCCGCTGCTGAGAGAAGAAAAAGTGGTGGCGGCAGGCAACGGCAGACAGCTAAAATGCGTCCCTTAAACCTTTGCGCCCTGTGCGGCTGCACTGCTCACACAGGGCTAGGTACAGGCCTGCTTGCGGGATACCTTGTGTTAAGTTAAATGTTTTTGAGTTGGTGGGACCAACCTTTACTTGCATAGTTCTGTCCGTGAGATAAGATGTGAGCCATTTTAATATGCCGTCAGTCAGACCAATGTTGCTGAGTCTATCTAGCAGGATTTGATGAAACACTGAGTCAAACGTTGCACTGATATTGAGGAAGATTATGCAAATCCTTGTTGAGGCTTGTCCAAGCCACTGATGAGTAGGTTGAAAAGGTCAGTTAGGAGTGTGTCTATGCTATGCTGAGGGCAGAAGCCATGCTGTTGGAGGTCCAGAAGAGCGCATGAATCAATATGATCTTGAAGTTGTTGTATGGCTTTCTCGATTGTTTTGGCTAAGAATGGGATGCTGGCAATTGGTCTATATGAACTAGGGTGTGTTGTGTGTGATGAGGCCTTGTTTAGTGTAGGGCGTATTTAAGCCTGTTTGAGAGCTGGTGGTAGGAATCCTTGAGAAAGGGAGGTGTGGACTATCTTTAAAATGGTCTGAGCAAACTGGTTGTGGAGGGGTTTTAGCCATGTCACCGGACAGGGGTCCAGAGGTGAAGTTGTGATATTGATACTGTTGATGATGTCTCATAGTTCTTTTTTGGTTATTAGGCTGAAGTTGTGCCAGAGGTGGTTTTCAGTTGAGCTGTTTTGTTGCTGCAGTGGTTTATAAGGCTGTAGCGTTGATAGGATTTCTTTGTTGGAGAGGAAGTCAGCCATAACTTATGGATTGTAAAGGGAAAAATAAGTTTCTTGTTGTACAGAGGGACCACAAGGCCCACAAGGGGAAATGGATATTTTGTGCATACCTAGATGGAAAGGAATGTGTTGTGCTAAGGCAATTTGATTGATCTTCACAGAGACGAGTACCATTTTGTACGGTTGCTGATAAGCAGTGGTGGGCTGCTGGGATGGGTTTATGACGTATGTATATGTTTTTGTTACTGCACTTCTAATGTACGGAATAAACTTGCACATTTTCCCTCTATGTGTGGTGTGAGTTCATTCCCCTGGATTCCAGACAGCCGGAGCAGCATACCGCAGATGAGTGTTCGGGACTTCCCTGGCCTGGAGTGAGCAACAAGGGACAGACCCGTTACATGGATCTTCTTGGATCTTTGCTGTGTCTGTTGCGTTGGGATTATTGGTCTATTGGGACACAATCGAAAATAATTCCCTAGGGCTGTTGAGTGATTTTGTAAGAATGCTTGTGATGTATTCTTTTTGAGCTTTGTTACATAGGTGGTTGTATTCTTTTTGTTTGTTGTGAAGCTGTGTCTTGATAGTATCATCTCACGACCGTTTCCATTTTCTTTCTAAGCACCTGAGGTTACGTCTGATCTGGTAAAGGTTCTTGGAGAACCAAGGGGAGTGTGAGGATTTATATTGTTTTGTTGATTGATGTTCATTGAATGTTGTGGCATCATTTATTGTTTGGTTCCAGGAGCTGATGAATCCGTCTAAATTAGATATATCGGAGTCTAAAAGTGTGGAGACCATGTTCAGGAAGTGTTGTGAGTTGAATATCTTGAAACGTCGTCTGTGTCGGTGCTGTAGAGGAGTGTTTGGTTGGATATGGTTGGCTGGTATGCTTAGGGATATCATGGCATGGTCTGACTTCAATATGGGGTCAATTTGTAAGTTCAGATCTGCTTTATGTAGAGTGTTGGGTACAAATATAAGGTCAAGAGGGGATCCTTTGCAGTGGGTCGGTACATTGATTATCTGGTTCAGTTGTAGAGATTCCATCACGCTTAGAATGTGCTGGCTTGCTTTGATATGGCTGTTGGGAGGTTAAGGTCCCCCATGATTATGAAGTGGTTTTTTGAAGCTGTATGGGTGCACACTTTGTCTAAAATAGCTGATAGATCGTCCGTGTTAGTGGTAGCTTTTCTATATGTTAAGCATATAGTCTGCTCAGTGCTGGATATTGTTAAGTAGTCTATTGTTTGTAATGATTGAGAGAGAGCTTATCAGGGAGAAATTGAGCTGTTTTTTGGCAAGAACTCCTCCCCCTCTTTTTTCTAATGTGGGGCAGTTAATAGCGTGCATTGAGATGTAAGCAGCTGATTGAGGAGGATGTTGTCAGTGTTGGTGATCCATCTTTCAGTGATGCACATTAAGTCAGTGTCTGTATGTTGTATATGGTCCACTGTTATCTGAATTTTATTGCAGACAGAGCGAGCATTGATAAGTGAGCATTTGAGTGGGTATACATGTTTTTTGCAACCTATTGTTGAGGGCTGCAGTGGTTCTTTGCTGTATGAGTCTGCAACATGTTTTTGCAAGGGGTATTTTATGGTATGTTGTAAGGTGAAGAAGGTTTGGTCTGTGTATGATTGGTATGTTATTACCCCTAGTATTGAGTATCTGGCTGGATGATATGAGGATAAATGTAGCATTATCGTCAGGTAATATATGAGGGTGTATGGTATCATGTTTGGTTGATTGTGTGTAGCTTATCAGGGGGGACTTGGTTGGATGAGGTTCCGTTTCAATACTGTGAGTCCAAAGTTGATTTTCCTTTTGCAGAGCGTTGGCAGGGCATGGTATTTAGGTCTTCTACTGTACTTTGATGGGCTCCAGCTAAGGTCACGTCCTCATGGCGCTTTTAAAGTTAAAATTCTAGTCTGGTTCCTGATCGACCTTCTGCCGAGGAGTGGGGAAGAGTTTTGTTTCCCGCTCCCTCGCTTGATGCTGGTCAGGACACTGCTGGTGGATTTGGCGGCTTGGCTTCTTCTTAGCACCTAATGGCATTTAAATGAAGTGAAAGAGTTTGTAGTCTTCTTTGAGGACATGTGGTTGATGTTGCCCATGTTGAGGAGTTGGGGTATGCAGGTTCAGATGGTGGGTTCAGCTTGGTGCTGGACACAGCAGGGTTTAGCAGGATTCACTGTTGTGCAATGAGTTGTTGTTAGTTGGAGATAAAGAGATGAGCGCCATTTGGTCTTGAAGTAGTGGGATTAATCTGGTGTTTCTGCAGGTCTCTGTGATAGCTGGTGTTCAGCTGGTTGATGTTGAAGATTGTCGTGGCATTTCGGCAATGGTCCGCTTTATTGCAGTGCTGGGTGGTTTGCTCCTGGTTGGTTGTGAGAGTCCTGGCTGCTTGTGAGGGATGGTGTTGGGGGGAGTTGTTTCAGTCATCTGTATTCCTGCCTCTGGTCCCCGCCTAAGGTCCCCGTCAAAGGGCCCTCTGGCGAGGCCCTCAGGAGCGGACCCGCCAGGCGCGGGTGTGCCTGAATGCGCTTCCTTTTGTGCTGTGCTGCTGCTCCACATGGTCAGGCCCGATTGATCTTGCGGTGGGAGACAGGGGTGACTGTCACCCCAATGCCGATTGGGGACTGGAGAGAGAGTTCTGGCTGTTTAAGCGCCTGAATCTGCTTCTTTTTGTGCTGTGCTGCTGGTCTACATGGTCAGGCATGATTGGCCTTGTGGTGGGAGGCAGGGGTGAACAGATTTAAAGATCTCAATATGTATTGTTTGTAAGAAATGCGGGAGAGGGGAAAAATGATTAGCGGTGTTTAAATACCTCCATGGCACAGGAGAAGAGCCTCTTTCAACTGAAAGAAAGCTTTGCAACGAGGGGGCATAGGATGAAGGTGAAAAGGGATAGTCTCAGGAGTAATTTGCAGAAATATTTCTTTATGGAAAGAGCGGTAGATGTATGGAACAGTCTCCCAGTAGAGGTAGCAGAGACGAGGACTGCATCTGAAGACCAGAAAATATGGGACAAATACAGAAGATCTCTAAAGGAAAAAAGAGACTGTAAAGCTTAGTGGTTGGTATGGAAGGGCAGACTGAATAGGTCGTATGGTCTTTATCTGCCATCATGCTTCTATATTTCTATGTTTCCAAGTAATCCAAGAATTAGTTCTATAAGAATGCATTCTTGTAAATGTTCTTTCAGCAAAATGTTTATATTAAAATAAGTCCAGGAAAGAAACAATCTCATTCAACAGCTTTACAAGCCTGTAAAGTGAGTTCTGTACAGGTATGTAAAACGCATATGTAAGCGTCAAATGTAGTTTATAAGGTTCCGTTTTTTCTTTTCTTTTCAGACTATGCTGTGAGGATTTAATTGCAGTCCTTGTTGCTTTCCCAACCCTTGGCTTTTGAAGCTTGAGCTTCTGGCGGGCACGCGTATGGAAGCTGTCCGCTGAATCTCTAGTACATGAGAGTTTTCCCTGATTTAAGTCAGTTATGACAGTTTTATGGTTCCACCCTCAGCTGAATGCAGACAGGCCTCTTGGCGAACTTTTCATTGTTGTTCAAGCTGCAGGCTCATGAGCTGCATTTAGAACCCAGGTCCCAAAGGCAAATGCATTGAAAAGCTCTAAATCACAGCGCCACTCAGAGACCAAAGTATGCCTAATAAATAATTCTCGCAAGGAATGCGATTCATATATTATCGAAGGGCTCTGGGCCCATACATTTCTGCTAGTTGTCACATCGGAGGTAGACTCTCCTCCCCCACTCTAGCCTGTTAAAACACTGAAGGACTGCTCAGCAGCTGGAGACCCTTCACACTGAAGCACATTTATTTCTTACAAGCTGAGCTAAGATGACTTTAATGGAATGTCAAGAGTGTAGAAACCTCAAATCTTACACAGAAATCCAAAAAGGAGGGGAAGTGGGAAGGAAATACTTTAGCTCTCGTTGGTCAAAGCTTTGTTTGCCTCTAGTGTAGCTCCTTTTCCTAATAAGTGATTTAATGACCATGCTTTGATGATGGTCGTAATGCAGTGGTGCCCCTAGTGATATCAGGTGACAGGGTATTAATCCCCTATATTGTAAAGTCCTCAGCCTAGTGGTCAGAGCAGTGATTAGATACCAGTGAAGCCAGGGTTCAAACCCCACTGTCACTTCTTGCGATCTTAACTTTTCATTGCCTGATGTACAGTTTTAGATGGGGACAGCAAAATACCTAATATACCTGAATGTAACTTGCCTTGAACTATTACTGGAAAGGCATGAGTTAAATATAAATAAATAATACGTGCTTTAATTGTCCTACATTAGTGATGGTCACAATGCAGTTGTGCCTGTAATAATGACAAGGTGTTTATATGCTGCACAGGCCTCTGTCTCAGTCACAAGACCAAGAAGAAACTGTTCTCAGAACATGCATTTGAATGTTAGCTAAAAGGTCTAGATTAGGAGCTGTCGTTCCTACTGAATGAAGTTGTGGGGTTTGTTGCAGCATTAGTCAGCCTGGAGACAGACCATCGCAGGTGCCCTGGTCAGATGGCAAGAGAATATCCCTTTCTAATGTCAAGGCCAGCTAGGGAAGGGGTGGGTTAGAGGTCTGGTGACATGGCCAACTGATCCTTCTACAATGACACGGCACATGGGAGCTTACTTCTGCCACAGAAGCAGTGATAATGAGGCATGTTTGCATATCTCCCTTGTTTGCCTATCTCTTTTTTGTCCATCCCTTCTAATTGCCCTAGGCAGAAGTGAAGATCAATAACATGTTGTAGGTAAGATTTTTTTATTAATATATTTGTGACTAGCATTTGAAAGATAAGCACAAATATATTAATTTAGTTTCTCCAGGAACAAGCAAGAAGTCAGTCCTCACATATGGGTGACATTGGCACCGACGGAGCCGTCACGGAAGCATCCCTCCAGCTTTCAAAGAAAGCCTTTGGGAGATGCCACCATGCATGTTTGGTCTTCTTCCCACCCAAGGGTGCCATCTTGCTCAGTCTCCTATTTTTCACGGAGCCTTTCAGATGTTTGTCTGGCTTGTCCCTGGAAAAAGTTGATTTTTCTCTCTGAGTTTCATACTCATCTATGGTATCGTACCGGTACTCTTCCCGCTACCGACCTTGTTGCCCTGGCGCCGAGTTCGGTCTATTTTTGTAGTTTTCATTCAGTTTTCTTTTCCTGGTGTCTTTGCGCCTTTTTTTATTTATTTACATTCTCTTATATACCGCGCTATTCTGCATCAGTGTGGTTTACATTGAACAAACTGAAATTACATTGAACAGGGCATTATAACTTGGAGATAACTATTTTACAGGGAACATGGGCTATGGAGGGTTAAGTGGCTTGCCCAAGACCACAAGGAGCACCTGTGGGACTAGAAACCCCAGTCCTTCCGGCCCAAGGTTGCTGTCCTCTAGTGGGATTTGAACCCCCGACCTTCCGGCCTGAAGTACCTTGCCCCAACCACTAGGCCACTCCTCCACTCTTTTCTTCCACTGGCAGCCCAGAGAGTCTTCGACCTCACAGGGTACTTTTTTCCCCCATGGCTACCAGTGGCTTTAAGAAGTGTGATCGCTGCTCCAAAATTATGTCTTTGACCGACACACACGACTGCTGTCTCCTTTGCTTCGGGCCAGACCACGACCGGGTAGCCTGCGGTCTCTGCAAGAGGATGTCCAGTTACGCCCTCAAGAGCCGCCAGCAGCAGCACGATAAGTTTTCCCCCGAGTCCCTGGTGCCTCTGAAGGCCAGGGCCTCATCTGAGGCCCCAACATCTTGGGCGGAGCCTTCCGAACCCGAGACTCATCATGGTGCACGGGATCTCGTACCCTTTGTCGGGAGGCATTGGTCCTCTGCTCGTATGCAATCCAACAGGGTCTCCCCCTGCAGACAGTGTACCTACCAGGCCAGGACAACCTTCTGGCCGACAGACCGAGCAGAGTCCTCCAGCTGCACGAGTGGCAGTTGGACCCCCAGGGTAGCCAGTCAGCTGTTCCAGCTATGGGAGGAATCCGTGATGGACCTGTTTGCCAGTCCATCCAGCTTTCAGTTGCCCTGCTTCTGCTCCCAGCAGACCCACCCCTCCAGGGTGGCAGTGGACGTGTTCCTTGTCTCATGATCGGAAGGCCTCATGTACACCTTCCCTCCTATGCCACTGATTGCCAAGACCTTGTTCAGGACCCTCCATGACAGATCCTTCCTCATCCTGATAGCTCCTCATTGGCTCAGGCAACCGTGGTTCCTGCTGCTCCTCCAGTTGATGGTGGAGTCCCCCATTCCCTTGGGTACCACCCCGGGATTCCTATCCCAAGAGGGGGGCTCTCTCCTGCACCCCAACCTGGGGATCCTGTTGCTGACAGCATGGCTGCGGAGAGGGTGACTCTGGCCCCTTTCAACCTTCTGGTTGAGGTGGAAGATATTCTGCTGGCCTCTTGAAAGGCCTCTACCAGAAAGTCTTATGCCCTCAAATGGTGCAGGTTCTCGGTATGGTGCACCAAACACAGGGCTGACCCTTTCTCCTGTCCGGTGGCACTTGTGTTACAGTACCTTCTGCACCTCTCTCAATCTGGGTTCAAGTCTAACTCCGTCTGAGTGCACTTTAGTGCTCTGGCGGCGCATCACCATCCGGTGGATGGTAGGTTCCTCTCAGTCCAACCCTTGGTGACCCATTTTCTTTGGGACCTGCTCTTATCGAAGCCCCTGGTTTGCCCTCCGGCAACCAAATGGGTCCTCAATGTAGTGCTGAGGCAGCTAACTCGCCTGTCCTTCGATCCTCTAGCTACCTGTCACCTTCGCTACCTCTCTTGGAAGGTGGTTTTCCTGGTTGCGCTTACCTCCGCTCGCAGAGTTAGCAGGCTTCAAGCCCTTGTGACGGAGATGCCCTAATCAGGTTCTATAAGAACAGAGTGGTGCTTTGCACGTGACTCAAATTCCTGCCGAAGGTAGTGTCACTCTTCCATCTCAACCAGGAAGTGGTGCTCCCTACCTTCTTTCCAAGACCTCATTCCAGTCGGGTGGAGATGGTCCTTCAAACCTTGGACTTTAAGAGGGCTTTGTCCTTCTATATCCAATGCACTCAGGGCTACAGCAGAGCTTCTCAGCTTTTCATTTCCTATGACCCCAGTAGGCTGGGGGAGGCGGTGACCAAGCATACGCTATCCACATGGGTGGCGGACTGTATGACCCTTGCTTATGAGCAGGTGAGGCTCCTGCAGGAAGGCTGCATCATGGCGCATCATGTCAGGGCCATGGAGGCCTTGGTGGCAAACTTGCGCTCTGTCCCGATAGTGGACATCTGCTGGGCCGCAACCTGGTCTTCAGTCCATACCTTTGCAGCCCATTACTGCCTGGAAAGAGAGTCCTGACGGGACAGTGCCTTCGGCCATGCTGTGCTTTTTAACCTTTTCGGGGTTTAGGCAACTCCTATCCTATGACTCTTCTTTGTTCAGGCTACTGGAGTGCTGGTTTCATCGGACACAGAGGTCCTACTGTGGTCTGTGTACACAGGCTAAATTGCTGCTGCTTGCAGTCCCCGTGAGGGAGCCTTTATTTTTGCAATGGGCTTTCAGTAGCCTGTAGTTAGGGAGTCTCATATTGAGGACTGACTTCCTGCTTGTTCCCAGAGAAAGTGTAGTTACTCACGTGTAACATATGTTCTCTGGGGACAATAGGAATCAGTCCTCACAACCCTCCCTCCTCCCCTTGGAGTTGCTCCTTTACCATCTTTTATTTTTGCCGTCTTTTCGCTATGTCATCATTTTGAGCAAGATGGCACCTTTGGGTGGGAAGGGGGACCACGCATGCATGGTGGCATCTCCCAAAGGCTTTCTTTGAAAGCTGGGGGGATGCTTCTGCGAGGCCTCTGTCAGTGCCGACGTCACCGATATGTGAGGACTGATTCCTGCTGTCCCCGGAGAACACCTGTTACAGGTGAGTAAGTACACTTTACCTTTCAGTTAAGCAAGCATATTTCTGTCTCACTTCTCCCGAATCCCATGGCTGATAATGTCAGTAGCTCATCAGGAAACTGACAGAATGCATGAGCAGAATTCCATTTTCTCTCCTGATTTTAGAGGAAGAATTTTATAGAGAAAGTATGAAGTCAAAAACTTCTTTAAAAAATTAAGATAGCATCCAAACAGCATATACAAAGTTCTTGTGAAACAGAGAGAGTAATACTATCAATGTCAGAGAAAACAGACATTTTTAAAAAAATCTCCCAAGCTGGGGAGCCAGTATTGTGAGTGGTGGAGAGTATCCAGTGGCCAGAGTCATCGGCCTGAGCAGAGAGACTCCAGCGTTGCAGCTGACTAACGCGTCTGCCATGCAGGCATTACAGGGGCACCCCGGCAACATCATCGAGAGGAACCAAAAGCCCATAAAGCACATTGTTGCTGCTATTGCAATGGGAATCAGCATTGTGAGTGGTGGAGAGTGTTCAGTGGTCAGAGTCATCAGCCCAAGCAGAGAGCCTCCAGTATCACAGCTGACTAGCGTGTCTGCTGTGGAGGCATACAGGAGCTCCCCAGCGACATCATCAAGAGGACCCAAAGGCTCATAAAGCACACCATTGCTGCTACATGTGGCTATGGGACATGGCCCAAAGAGGCATGTCCAAAGGGGCAGGTCATGCCCCTTTTGAGTACAGATGGACACTGATGGAGTCACCTGGTAATTTCTTGTAATTGTGGGCTGCTTGTATCGGTTACACCGAGTTGAGTGATATTTATGTGGAAGAGAAAGAATAAAAAGTACAGTCCTCTGTTTTACCCACTCCAAAAACTGTTGGACCTCTTGATAGGCATGTTGTGATGGCCTTGGTTCAATCCTAGTTTAAGGCAGCATCTTTTTGCTCCATGGATAAAACCTCTCCTCCACACCCTCAGCCCCTTTTATCATCAACTGTATTTGGGGAAGACTCTCCTGTTGTTGTTGTTGTTGTTAAGTGCCGTCGAGTCGGAGTCGACTCATGGCGACCCTCTGAATAGCTATTCTAGATTGTGTTCGGTCTTCAGTCAGGTGGCTCATTGTTGACAGACTGGTACCTGTAGCTGCTGTTATTGTATCAATCCATCTCATTGCTGGCCTTCCTCTTTTACGTTGACCTTCTATCTTGCCAAGCATGATGTCTTCCTCTAATGATCTCTCTCTTTGCATGATGTGTCCAAAGTATGAAAGTCGAAGTCTTGTCATCTGAGCTTCTAAAGAAAGCTTAGGTTTGATCTCCTCTAGTACCGACTGGTTTGTTCTTCAGGCAATCCATTGTATACACAGTATTCGCCGCCAGCACCATAATTCAAAGGCATCAATTTTCTTCCTGTCTATCTTTTTCACTGTCCAGCTTTCACATCCATATGATGTTAATGAAAATACTATGGCTTGAACAAGTCAAATCTTTGTATGGAGAGAGACATCTCTGCTCTTGAGAATCTTATCTAGGTCTTTCATAGCCACTCTGCCAAAAGAAATACATCGTCTGATTTCTTGACTGCTTGTTGCTTCTTTATTGATAGTTGATCCAAGTAGGTTAAAGTTGTTCACGATTTCAATTTCTTCTCCTTCAATGATGAACCTGTTGATTATGCCAGTTGTCATGATCTTTGTCTTCTTTACATTAAGGTGCAAGCCCATTTTGAGACTATATTCTTTGATTGTGAGAAGCAAATGTTTCAGATCATCTTCACTTTCAGCCAGTAATGTGGTATCACCAGCATAGCGAAAGTTGTTGATGAGTCTTCCACCAATCTTCACACCTCTGTTGTCTTCATACAATCCTGCTTCTTTGATGATTTGTTCTGCATATAAGTTAAACAGGTAGGGGGAAAGTATGCAGCCTTGTCTTACACCTTTGCTTATTTTAAACCATTCTGTTTCTCCTTGTTCCGTTCGAACTGTTGCTTCTTGATCAATGTACAGATTGTGCAAGAGTACGATCAGGTGTTCTGGTATACCCATGCTTCTTAATGTGGCCCAGAGTTTCTCATGGTTTACTTTACACAGTCAAAAGCCTTGCTATAGTCGATAAAGCACAAATAGATATCCTTTTGGTATTCTTTAGTCTTTTCAAGGATCCATCTCACATCCGCAATGATGTCTCTCATTCCTCGCCCTTTCCTGAACCCTGCTTGCACTTCAGATAGTTCTTGTTCCAGGGATGGTTGTAGTCTCTAAGACTCTCCTAATATGCAATTAGAAGTGGGATCAGCTTCTGGTTCACTTTCTAAGCCAGTTCATCTATGAGATACTAAGGAAGTTCTTCCCCTACCTTCTATTCCTCCAGATGGTGAAGTCACTATGAAAGACTTATGGGTAGCCATTAATGGTATCAATTCTAAGTTAACTGCAGCTGTGATGTCTTTATGTTCTTTATCTCAGGATGTGGTTGTTAAATTACAAGAGGTGGATTTAAAAATAACTACTATAGACAAGTCCTTGCAGAAGATTGATTCTCAAATGCAAACTCTCCAGCAGAGTAGTGTGTCTTATATTAAAGATTCTCATTCTAGTCATCATAAGCTGGAGGCACTTCAGAGTTCACTTCATGTCAGAAATTTACATTTTCTTAATTTTCTTTGTACTCATTTGATGAAATCCTCTTGAAAAAGTATTTTGTTGAGGTTTTGAAATTATATGATGCTATTAATATCGTGAATGCATATTATATAGCTAGTAAGTCATGTAGTGAGAAACCGTAGTGAAGGAAAGTTAGACCTAGTGAAAAGTCAATATCTTACTGCTTTTCTTGAGGACTCAACTGACACAGTCGCAAGACAGGCCACGTTGTTGATCACTCTTGTTTGACGCAGACAAGTTTAAGATTTGTAAAGCATATTTTAAAAATAAGGATGTTCTGTTCTGCGGACAGAAGCTGAATGTATTCTCGGATGTTACCAGAAGCCCTTAGCTTTGTAGGAAGCAATTTCTACAGTTAAAGTCCCAGGTGTTGGCTTCTGGGGCTACCTTTTATCTGAGATTTCCCTGCAAATGTATAAGAACTCTTCAGGGGGATACGTTTGCGTTTCAGGATGTATCTCATTTAGAGAAGTTTCTTAAAGACAGAAAGAAACAAGACCATATCAAGCTAGTAATACACCCTGTGCAACAGGTGAACTTGGTGCCTTCCCCCACACACAGCCAATTGCCTGCAGGAACTCACTTTTTTCGAGCTATCTGGAAGTCCAGTGATGACATCAGTGCTCCTTTCATACTTGCACCCTGTGCAGCAACACCACTCGCACAGCCCTTGGTACGGCTCTGAAAAGAGGTAATTTAGGATTTGGAGGTATATTGAGTTCAGTACTTTTTGCAGGGGCGGCCCAAGGGTGATGCGGGGCTATGTGTGGAGACTCATTGTGGGGCCTCATTTGCATATCCACTGGATTTCATTTGCATAAATTAAATTTTATTTATTTTAAAATGCATATGTTGCCCATCTAAATTTTAAGGCAGCTTTCAAAGGAGCCCTTCGCAGACCTCTTTTTTGTCCTGGCAATGACTTAGGGGCATGTTTACTAAATATTACTACTACTACTACTACTATTAAACACTTGTAAAGCGCCACGCACGCAGCGCTGTAGAACCAAAAGTACCAGAGAGAGTCCCTGCTCATCTGAGCTTACAATCTAGTCAAGATAATACAAAACATTAGTCAATTCGATTAGTCATTTCGGTCATGAAAAAGATGGGGGTTAGGTTAAGATGAAGGATAGAATTCAGGATCTGAATGCGACAGTGAAGAGGTGGGTTTTTAACCTGGATTTGAAGAAGGCCAGGGAAGGTGCCTGGTGTATAGACACTGGTAAACTGTTCCAGGCATAGGGTGCAGCAAGGTGAAAAGAGCGAAGTCGGGAGTTAGCGGTACGAGGGAAAGGCCTAGATAGAAGTAATTTGTTAGCGGAGCGAAGATCCCGAGCTGGGATGTGGGGAGAGATAAGAGATGAGAGGTATGGAGGAGCTGTAGAGTGAATGCATTTATAGGTGAGTAGGAGAAGTTTGAATAGGATGCAGAATTGGATGGGGAGCCAATGAAGCAACTTGAGGAGAGGAGTAATGTGGGCATGGCGGGATTGGCGGAAGAGTAGTCGAGCAGCATAATTTTGTATGGATTGAAGGGGGAGGAGATGGCTCATGGGGAGACCAGCAAGGAGTAGGTTGCAGTAGTTGAGGTGAGAGAAGATTAGAGAGTGGATAAGCGTTTTGGTGGTGTGTTCTGACAGGAAGAGGCGGATTTTGCTAATGTTGTAGAGAAAGAAGCGATAGGTTTTAGCAACGTGCTGGATATGTAAGGAGAAGGAGAGAGAGATGACAAAGATGACCCCCAGATTGCGGGCTGAGGGAACAGGAAGGATCGTAGATACATTCATGGAGACTGAGAAGGGGGGAAGAGGAGGAAAGGAGTTAGGGGGAAAGAGGAGGAGTTCAGTCTTGGCCATGTTCAGCTTCAAGTGGCGATGAGACATCCAGTCGGCGATGTCAGAAAGGCAGGCAGAGATCTTGGTTTGGATTGCTGGAGAGATATCAGGTGTAGAGAGGTAGATTTTGGAGTCGTCAGCATAGAGATGATATTGAAAGCCATGAGAGGAGATAAGCATGCCAAGGGATTGGGTGTAGAGAGAGAAGAGGAGGGGGCTCAAGACGGATCCCTGGGGTACACCAACATGGAGCGGGGTGGGGGAGGAGGAGGAGCCACCAGAGCTTACACTAAAGGGGCGATGGGAGAGGTAGGATGAGAACCAGGATAGTACGGAGCCCTTGAAGCCAAGCGAGGAGAGGGTGGAGAGGATGAGGTTGTGGTCAACAGTGTCAAAGGCAGCAGAGAGGTTGAGAAGGATGAGGACAGAGTAAAGGCCCTTAGATTTAGTGAGGAACAAGTCATTGGAGACTTTTGTAAGAGCCGTTTCGGTGGAGTGTAGGGGACGGAATCCAGATTGGAGTGGGTCAAGGAGGGCCTGGGAGGTGAGGAAGTTGAGGCAACATCGGTGGACTGCTCGTTCAAGAAGTTTAGATATGAAGGGGAGGAGGGAGATGGGTCGATAATTAGAGGGACAGGTGGGATTGAGTGAGGGTTTTTTGAGGAGAGGTGTGACAACGGCATGTTTGAACTTGATGTGGACAGTTGCAGTGGAGAGTGATAAGTTGAGAATATGAGAGATGAAGGGGATAACGGTGGAGGAGATGGGGTGGAGAAGATGGGTGGGGATGGGGTCAGAGGAACAGGTGGTGGGTTTGGAGGAGGAAAGGAGAAGTGCGGTTTCCTCATCAGAGATCGTAGGGAAGGAGGAGAGGGTAGCAGAGGAAGTTGGGATGGGGGGAGAAGTAGGGAGGGGGGAGGTAGATGAGCGTGTGGGGAATTGGAGGGTAATCTTTTGGATTTTGTCATGGAAATAGTCGGCAAGGGTTTGGGCAGAAAGTGAGGGCAGAACTGGGGGAGGGGGGACTTTGAGGAGAGAATTGAGGGTGTTAAAGAGACTGTGAGGATCAGAGGCTAGGGAGTTGGTCAGATGGGTAAAGTAGTTTTGTTTGGCAAGTGCTATGGCTGACTGGAAGCAGCCAAGCATGAATTTGAAGTATAGAAGGTATTCAGGAGAGCGGGATTTGGTCCAGGCACGTTCAGCAGAACGGGCACAGATGCGTAAGTAGCAGGTTGTAGATGAGAGCCAGGGCTGAGGAGTAGAATGTCTAATGGGACGAGGGGTGGGCGGGGCAGGGGTGTCAAGTGCCGAGGATAGTGCAGCATTATAAGAGGCTACTGCCTCGTCAACGGATTTGGAGGACAAAATGGAGGAAAGAGGTAGAGAGATGGTGGAGGAGAGAGTTAAGGGATCAATATTATGAATGTTTCTGAATAGGTTGGAGGAGACGGGCCGGGCTTGAGGCAGCAGAAGCTGAAGATTGAAGGTTAAAAGGTGATGGTCAGATGGGGGAAGGATTGAGTTGTGGAAGTTTAAGGGTGAAGAGTTAGAGAAGAATATCAGGTCAAGGCAATGGCCGTGCGTGTGGGTGGGGGCAGTGGAGCAAAGTTGGAGGTTAAATGAGGAGGTGAGGGCAAGGAGCTTTAAAGCATGGGGATTGGAGGGGTTATCAACGTGAATGTTAAAGTCGCCAAGAATAAGAGTGGGGGAGGAGGGATCTAGAAAGTTGGAAAGCCAGGAGTCAAAGTCAGTGAGGAAAGTTGATTTGGATTTGTTGGGTGGGCGATAGATAACAGCTACACGGAGGGGAAGTGGTGTGAGGAGACTAATGGAATGGACTTCAAAGGAGAGGGCAGAGTGAGATTGAGGCAGCAGAAGGGGTTGGAATTGGCAAGAGGGAGAAAGTAGGAGCCCAACACCCCCACCGTGGCCAGTGGAGCGAGGTGTTTGAGAGAACTGGTAGCCCCCATGGCAGAGAGCAGCAGCAGATGTAGTATCATCAGGGTGGAGCTAGGTCTCAGTTAGGGCAAGAAGGTGTAGTGCATTAGAGATAAAGAGATCATGAGTAAAAGGAAGTTTGCTAGCGAGCATGCATTCCATAGGTGCATGAGAATGGGAGAGCGGAGTGGGAAAGGAGAGGGATATGGATAAGGTTGGATAAGTTACGTGAGGACTTCTTTCGACAATGAGGAAGCGGTCTAGGGGGACTGTTACGTGAGTATCTATTGCCAGGGCAATACAGAGGTCTGGATGGACCAGGGTATAGGTGGGTGTCTCTGGATGAATGTGCCCTCCAAGAGGGACATGAGGGAGGGGAAGTGAACGGGAAGCGAGGGGGGGGGCATTGATGATATCAGATAGGGTGTGTGAGGATTTCTTTTTAGGGTGGGACAAGACTCTAAAGGGGATAGGGTAGAGGTTGGAGTCGATATCTCTGGTTGAGAGACTAGGGCATGAGTGAAGGAGTGCAGAAGGGGAGAGTAGAGGGATATGGATGAGATTAGATAAGGTGCGTGAGGAGCTCTTCTTGGAATGAGAAAGATGTTGAGGGGGCCCAGGGTTGGGATTAATATTACCTGATGAGAGAAGGAGAAGGAGTAATAGAGAGCGGGTTAGGGTTGAGACAGTATGGCGGAAGCGAGGGTGTGGTTGTCTTAATGAGAAAGGGGTTGGTTGAATGAGGGGGAGGGGGAGATGTAGCTTGGGGGCTGATGCTAGGTTGGAAGATAGAATGCAGGGAGTAGTGAGGAAGCTAGAGGGAGGTTAGGGGGGAGAGGAGTGAGGGTGTTGGTAGGAGGGGAGACAATTGGGGAGTATGAGGAACAGAAGGACAATGTGATGTGAGGCCATAGTAGGGGAGTAGAGGGAGCAAAGCAGCGTGAGTTATCTTGCAGGTGATGAGATGGCTTTGGATTTTAAGCAATGTGGATAGTCAGTTCAGTGCAAGCAATGGGTAACCAGTTCAGTGCAAGCAGTGGGTAACCAGTTCAGTGCAAGCAGCGGGTGATCGGTGGACAGTCAGCTCAGTGCAGGCAGTGGGTAGCCAGTTCAGTGCAAGCAGCGGGTGAGCAGTGGATAGTCAGTTCGGTGCAGGCAGTGGGTAACCGGTTCAGTGCAAGCAGCGGGTGAGCAGTGGATAGTCAGTTCAGTGCAGGCAGTGGGTAACCAGTTCAGTGCAAGCAGCGGGTGACCAGTGGATAGTCAATTCAGTGCAAGCAGCGGTGACCAGTTCAGTGCAAGCAATGGGTAGCCAATTCAGCAGTGGGTAACCAGTTCAGTGCAAGCAGCGGGTGACCAGATTAGTGCAAGCAAATATTAATGTGTGTTAAGTGCCACTGCGCCAATAGAAATAAATGGGTGTTCCTGCACTTAACGCACATTAACATTTGTGAATGCACATTAACATTTAGTAAACATGCCTCTTAGTGAGTGTCTGAATACCATTTGCATGGGCAGTGAGGATAAAGAAAGACTACCAGATTTCTACATTACTATACTCCAGTGCCAACCGCCAGGCACATTAGGAAGTACTATATACCCTGCTCATTTAGAACCCATAGCAAACCTGCCGTATCATAACAGCACTACCAGGACTCACAAAGCACCAAACCCTACCTATCAAAATGCAACAATGCAAATATTAAACCAATACATCTTGGAGAATACCAATACATTTTCCACTGGGGAAAGAGAACAAGTGGGACTGTCACATAGAAACTATGGGCCTGATATTCAAAAGGCATTTTCACGATTTACAGCCCAGTAAACCATGTAAATGCCTTAAACTGAGATAGTCAATGGTACTTACACGGTTAGTGCCATTGAATATCCCCTTCTAACTCCCCTACGTGCCCCGATGCTATCTGGTTAGCATTGGGGCATGTTGGAGGTGTTCTGGGGCGGTGCAGAGGCGGCAACAAGCGATAACCAGGCAACAGCGATATTGCATGCTGCCTGGTTAGCGATCTGCAGTGAAAAGATAGCGAGGAAACCTGGTTAGGTGGGACTTCCTAGGCATGGGACGATGCGCGGGTAACATTCCTGCAGAATGGTTGGGCCGGCCCTGACTTTATGCCACCTGACATTGGCTTAAATGCCTTATTTTCCTATCCATGTTTTTTCTTATGTCTAGGGATGCTGTTTCTCCGTAATGAGGTCTATACGTTTTTGATCATACTGTTTATTTATCTTTTTTCTTTGGGGTTTTGGGATTTTTAATTTCCTGATCAAAGGTTTTCTTTGTTTTAAGTGGAATGTATATTTCAAAATTGTCAGTTAAAAAACAATTTCTCAGGCTTTCTGGGCGTGGATCTAAAAATAGAGCATAGCAAGGGAGAAAATGAACCCAGACAGGACAGGGCAACGAAACACGGGTAGGCAGGCTCTGTTGTCAGAGAAAGGTGCGTTTTAAAACTGTTTTAAGCTTTGTGGATCCAAACAGCCTGCATACTCAAGACAGAGATAAAAACAACCCAAATAGTGCAAAGGGGTCAGATAGTGGATGACTGGTTGGCATACTCACCATTGTATAGGCATATATATAAGAGAGAGAGTCCTTTCTCTATAGAACTGACAGTCTTGTCTGATCAAATCATAATGCTTGGACAGAGTAGGCATAAAAATACTAGTAGAAGTAGAGGAGAGGGGTCAGATGATGCTTCTGAGACATCTAAGGCCAGAAGCAGCACTAGTGGAGAAGATCAGAGAGGACAGTCCATCGGTCAAGCTAAAGAAAAATGTATTTAAGAGGACAGTGCAACAGTTGCAGTTCATAATCAAATTGTGAAAGAGTAGTTGTCTAATCGTATCTCCCCAGAGGGGCAAAAGGAGGTAGAGGCATTGTAGGTTGGGGGAGGCAGGGTAGCGGGGTGGGGGAGAGGACCAGCAGATATATTTCTTGCCAACAGAGCATGGTAGGAAACACACCCTGTTCTAGAAGCAGCACCAGTTCCAAAGGAATCAGTGAAGAAGTCAATTAAAGCATTGCAGATGTGGAGGCTTTTTAACATGCTTGGGTTGGCCTGTCCACTAGGTGAACCAGGCAGCAGAGACGCTGCTTCAGTACTGCTGTGGGCTTTAAATCACCCCCGCGCATGTGTGCAGCCATAGCCTGCCATTCCTGCCCCCTCTGGCAGGAAGATGCATCGCAGGGCAGGAGCGGCAGGTCTTTGGAGAAGGGAGGGGTTGCTGTGCCGCCCACCTTTCCCAGATGAGAGAATGGAGGTCGGGTGGGACGGGGAAGGGCAGCAGAAACCCTGTTCTTGGCCCTGTACTGAAAGGTCATTATTAGAGGAAAGCTAACGAGCAATCTTTCAAACAATGCATGGTGAAACATTTATATAAACAACACCCTTTGCAGCTGTGTTCAAAGAAAGCACTGATATTAGGGTGGGACTCCATTCTGTACTGCAAGTAGTAGCAGCAGAAAATCTACAGGAAATAGGACATGTATTTCCTAAGCTGAGTTCCCAATCTCTTCCCTCATTGAAGTGACAGGTGAGGAGCCCCTATGTCCATGTAGGAATTGGGATGGCGTTCAGTATCATTGTCCTGAGGCAAGTGGCAGGCAGCACTGAAAGTGGTAACACTGTGCATCAGGGAAATGATTTCCGGGAACGTCCTGTTTCTGGAGGTAGTGAAAATTTAAGAGGCTACTGCATCTCTTAGCCCACGGATACTGTACCAAGTGCCCTCCGGGACAACGTTTAGTAGATGGGTGATCTCCAGCCTGTATAACTAGTGCCATGTCTGGCTGCAGTCACTGCTGGCCAAAGGCAGAGGATACTAATGTTCATTTCACCAGCAACATCTGGACCAGTCAGAACCCTCCATGTGCTTCCCGTCCCCCGATGGCGCATTGGTGCAGCTGGATAAGATAGGAGCAGACTGTGGGTATAGTGGGGGTGCACAAGCAGATACCATTGAGCTCTGCTGAACACCCAGGTGATTTTTTTTATTTTATTTTATTTTTTATTTATCTGTTTTTTTATACCGCCTTATCTGGGAATCAAGGCGGTTTACAAGAAACGATAACAGGTTTACATAGAACTTATAATACATTAACAGCGTAGAACATTGTGATTACATAAAAGTTCAAAAACATTAACAGCATGGAACCCATTTACAACGTTTACAACATATTTACAATTGGGACTTATTTTCAGGTTGAGCCGGGAGGAGGGGGGAATGAGCGAATGGAGGTCCTGTGTGTGTATGTGGGGGAGGAGGGGGGGGGGGCGGGGTAGTTGTGGTGTATGTTGTATGTGTCCATGGTTTTGCTGCTGCCCAGGGGCATCTCATTTAATTGCTGAAATGTTCTTTGAATAGTAAAATCTTGAGATCCTTGCGAAATGTTATTTCGTCTGTTTCTCTGAGGTTGCTGGGGAGTGTGTTCCAAAGATCTGGTGCGTAGGTGGAGAAAACACTGAGGTGGCTATTTCGTTGTATCTTTGTTATTTGCGCTGGTAGCTCAAGGAGGTTCTCATTGCATTTTTGCTTTTTTCTGTTGGTTGTTGGTGTATAAATGAGAGTCTTTAAATACTGTATACTGCAGATTGATCATGTAATGTTTTGAAAGTGTTAATAGTTGCTTTGTACTTGATTCTGGTGTGTACTGGTAGCCAGTGTAGATTTTTTAGTATTAGGGTAATGCCATTGAAAAGTAGCAATGAAGCTACAATGTAACTGATTTCAGGCTAATAAGAGAAAATATTTTTTCACTTAATGCATAATCAAACTATGGAATTCATTAGCAGAGGATGTGATAAAAGCTGCTAATGTAGCTGGATTTAAAAAAGGTTTGGACAAGTTCCTAGAGGAAAGGTCCATAAACCATTGGACCCGAGAAATCCACTGGTTACCCTGGGATAAGCACTGCGGAAACTGTGTGCCTTTTTGGGAACCTGCCAGGTACTTGTGACCTGGATTGGCCACTGTTGGAAACAGGATACTGGGCTTGATGAACCTTGGTCTGACCTGGTATGGTATTTCTTATGTTTTTATGTTCTTATGGATCAGCCTGTTTGGTCAGTCTAGGACAGCGATGGCGAACCTATGGCACGCGAAGGCCTTGCAGCTGGCACGCGGGAAGGTCCGCAAAAAAAGAAAAAGCTGGCTCTGACTGCTGCCGCGGACGCGGCAAGGGCAGAATGCAGCGTCCCGCGGGGCCCCCTCCGCCCGCTAAGCCCCTCTGCAAGAGCTTTCAGATTCGCGAGGGAGAGCGTCTCCCTCGCGTCTCTGTTAAGCCCGCAGGGGCTAATGGGAAATTTTCCCATCAGCCCCTTTAGACGCGAGGGACTGATGG
The DNA here is from genome assembly GCA_033557465.1 of Ichthyophis bannanicus. Lineage (NCBI taxonomy): Eukaryota > Metazoa > Chordata > Amphibia > Gymnophiona > Ichthyophiidae > Ichthyophis > Ichthyophis bannanicus. The sequence goes on from CM066033.1 coordinate 750,400,342, forward strand.
GAAATTTCCCATTAGCCCCTGCGGGCTTAACAGAGATGCGAGGGAGATGCTCTCCCTCGCGAATCTGAAAGCCCTTGCAGAGGGGCTTAGCGGGCGGAGGGGGCCCCGCGGGACATTGCAATCTGCCGCGGCAGCAGCCAGAGCCTGCTTTTTTTTTAAAAAAATTTGCCAGAGGGGGGGGGGTTAGGACTTCTAATGGGCTGGGGGGGGGGGGGTTAGGACTGCTAATGGGCGGGCGGGCGGGCGGGGGGGGTAGGACTGCTAATGGGCTGGGGGGAGTTAGGACTGCTAATGGGCTAGGGGGGGGTTAGGACTGCTAATGGGTGGGCGGGCGGGGGGGGTAGGACTGCTAATGGGCTGGGCGGGGTTAGGACTGCTAATGGGCTGGGGGGGTTAGGACTGCTAATGGGTGGGTGGGCGGGCGGGCGGGGGGGGTAGGACTGCTAATGGGCAGGGGGGGGTTAGGACTGCTAATGGGCTGGGGGGGGTTAGGACTGCTAATGGGTGGGTGGGTGGGCGGGCGGGCGGGCGGGGGGGGGGTAGGACTGCTAATGGGCTGGGGGGTTAGGACTGCTAATGGGCTGGGGGGGGTAGGACTGCTAATGGGCTGTGGGCTGATGGGGGCTGTCTGGAAATGGGGTGATGGGGGTTAGGACTGGTAATGGGTTATAGGGGGGGCTTAAACTGAAAATGGGGTGATGGGGGTTTAGGACTGGAAGTGGGTTGATGGGGGGGGCTAGGACTGGTATTGGGTTGGGGGGTTGCTAGGACTGGAAATGGGCTGATGGGGGGCTAGGACTGGAAATGGGCTGATGCAGGGACTAGAAGGGAATGGATGCTGGGTGAGGCTGGAACTAGAAGGGAGCTGATGTTGGGGGAGGATTAGAATGGGATGGGGCTGGGAGAGTAAAATGGAGAGGGGAAAAATATTTTGTGTGGGAGGGTTAAAAAATCTACAATTGGCCGGGTATTGGGAGAGTAAGTGGGGATTGAGGATGGAGGGGTAAAATTTGAGTGGATGAAATAGGAATGAGGAAAGAGCAAAAGGAGAAAGATTAGTATGTTAAAGCGGATGTAGAGAGAGAATGGAAAAAAAAACTAGAAGAGAGAAGAAAGGACAAATGGACAGCAGATGATGGAGAGTTAGCAGAAAACATGAAGAAACCAGAAGAAAGTGGCTGGAGCAATTGCAACTGTGTAACTGAGCTGATGTATTCTGTTTATGTAATTCCTTTTTGACATTGCCACTTGTTCTCTTTCCCCAGTAGGTCATGTATTGTTATTGTCTGAAATGTATTGGTTTAATATTTGCAGTGTTGCCTTTTGATAGGTATGGTGTGGTGCTTTGTGAGTCCTGGTAGTGCTGTTAGGATACGGCGGGTTTGCTATTGGTTCTAAATGGGCAGTGTTTGTAGTAGTTCCTAATGTGCCTGGCGGTTGGCACTGGATTATAGTAATGTAGAAATCTTTTAGTCTGTCTTTATCCATACACTCATTAAGAGACATGTTTACTAAAAGTTAGTGTATGTTAGCATTATGCAAATATTTATGCAAATTGACGTGCTGGCACTTTGAGGAAATTCTTTGGTTTTGTGCGGCAGTTTGGGCACTCGGGCTCAAAAAAGTTAGCCATCACTGGTCTAGGATGTCAACAACCTTATGTCCTCAGCTGCCAATGCAATACAGTCCCTCCAGTGGTCTTTGAGCTCCTCACTATCCTTGATGGTCACCAATTGTTGATAGCATAATGCAACAGTTTTCTATGTGGGAGTGAAGTCTGAAGTGTATGCAGGATTGGAGAAAATGTCAGTATATTAAAGCCTGCAGTTCCAGTTCTATAACACACATTTCTCATTCCCCAGGAACGAAAGCAGAATGTTTCTTCTTCCAACTAACCATATGAAAATATATAAATATTCAGAATATGGTATCATTTCAGGAACAACACAAGCTCACATTTCACTAGTGGACTCTTTAGGCTAGATTCACTAAAGTGTGTTACCATGTTAGCACGTGCTAATGCAATTAGGGGCATGTTTACTAAGGCATCCTCTGGTAACGTGCATGTGGGTCATGTTACTAGTGAGGGGGATCAGTGCTAACCTCAGGGGGCATTTGCTTCTATCCCCCTGTAGTTAGCACAGGCCCAGGACACAGCACAGGGCAAGCCGGTACATGGACGCACTTAATACCACCCATTGAGGTGGCATTGTGCACTCGTAGTAAGGGCGGCAAGTGTGGTTAGCATGAGCCACTAAAACCCAATGCCTATGTTCCACCTCTGTCCCGTCCAGTCCCCACCCCAATACACACTACCAGTGTAGAGCAGGTTTCTTGACGTGAGGTCTCATGCATCTTTTTGACGTGATGCCCAAATCATGCACTAAACCCTGCAATACTGGGTTCCACGGTTTAGTAAGCATGCCCCTTAATGCGTTAAGAGGTCTCATTGCATAAAGTGATAAATAACATTTGCTAATGCATGTTACCATGTGGTAATGGGATAGTGCCTTTAAGTAAATCTAGCTGCTTTCTGCAGTAAGAAAACATCTTGCAAAAGAAACCTATAAAGTAAATACCCTGCCAAATCTGCATTAACTCCAAGGATTCAAACTGCAACAACAGCCCTACCTATGAAAAGGAAAACCTGCAAATAGACCAGGCCACTCTCACCATCTACCAGTGGAGGAGTAGCCTAGTGGCTTGATAACCAAGAGACCAGCATTCAGTTCCCCCCTGGTATGCCTCGGGCAAGTCATTTAACCCTCCATTTCCTCAGAAGAAAGGCCTAGCAATTTACTTCCAGTCACCCTGCCGAGGAAAGCCAGGAGCTGCTGAGTTGCTAGGAGTCAGCATTGACTTGAAGGCACACATTGCTTTTGTATCAGGTCCTAGAACACCCATTCACCTCCCACAGGAATAACGAACTGCTACAGATCCTTACCCAGGATATATGCTGGCAGAATCTTTCACCTCAGTCGCATACGTAGAACATGGATAGACCCTCAGCTAATACAGAATAAAGGAGCACAAATTAGAAATATGCAGCCACAAACTGAAATATAAACTCCAGAAAGCTAGAGTGAGAAGTACAATACTGCAAAAAGAGAAATAGTAATGCATTTCCTACTGTACTTTGGTAAATAAAAAGGATGCCAAATTTCCCATGCTCAAATAATCCCAAAAATTGAATTTCTTTTTCTAATTTTCTACCTTTGTTGTCTAGACATGTTATTTTTCTAATTGAGCTGGTTCCAGTCTCTCTTTTCCACTTTCCTTTAGTCAGGGCTGCTTCAACTCCTTATGGGGCCCTGAGCAAACTGAAGAGAATGGACCCCCCTGTTCATGGGTCCCTCCATGTTTGATGGACCCTCCGCAAGCAGCGGAAAAGTCTGCCCGTGGGAGCAGATCAACGCAAGCAGAAAAGAGCATGGCTACGATCATGGACCAGATATAAATTGTCTGCCAGTGGGGATCCCATCACTCACAGACAGATAGAAAGATCTTTCCCATGATCATGGCTATCCTCTTTTCTTCTGCCGCGGGATAGGGGATCCTCGTGGGCAGACATCTTGGATCTGGGCTGTGATCACTGCCATACCCTTTTCTTCTGTCTGCGGAGATCTGATGTCCCACGGGCAGCAGAGAAGGGGAAATCGCAGCCCAGTTGCATGCTGTCTGTGTGATTAGGGCTGCTTTTACCCTGGGCAACAAGGCAGCTGAGCCCCTGTTGTGCAGGAGCCTGGGACAGCTGTCCCTTTTGCCCATAGGTAAAAGCACCCCTGCCTTTAGACTGTCTTCTCAGGATTTCCTTTCCATTTCTTCTGTCTCCTAGTGCCTTCTTTCCTTTCTTCTCTACATGTCCTTGACACTATTTTCTTTTTAATCTCTTTTTTCCCCATTTCTTTATCCACCTCTTTATCCACTCATATCTAGATTTTATCTCTTATTCTCCTTTTCTAACAGCCTTCCATCCCATTGTCTCTGGTGCTCCTGCTCCCATCACCCCTGTCTCTCTCTTTCCTCGGTCCCCTAGACTTCCTGTGCCTTTCACCCACTGTCTCTGTACCCACCCTCCTCCCAAATCCTTCTCTATCATCCTCTGCTTCTCATCTCCTTATCTGACCCAACTCCTTTCCTGTCACTCCCTGGCCTTCAGCCCATTCTTCATTCTTACCTCCTACACAGCCTCTCGCCCCCTCTTCACCTCATGCATATCCACCTTTCACGGGTCCTTCCCACCTCTCCATAATGCCCTCTTCCTTCACCCCACCCCCTCCTTTATTCTCTCCACTTCTTCCCTTTCCCACTTCTCTCTGCTCACCACCTTTTTCTCAGCTCTTCTTCCCCTTCCTCTCCTCTTGCTTTTTCCATCTCTTTCCTCCCTCCTTTATTTCCCCTTCCCATCTCCTTCCATCTCCCTCTTCATACACCTTCCCAGATCTCTCCCCGTTCCATCCATCTCTCACCTTCCCACTCCCCAGACTACACTCTGTCCTCTCCATTCCTCCTGAGCCTGCCTCCCAATATTCCCCCAAACCTCTTGCTCCCTTTGGGGAATCGCTAAAAAAAGGCAAAGTGGCTCTGAGCCTTACGCTGAAGCCCTGGGCTGGCCCCACCCCTCTGATGAACACTTCTTACTGCTCAACAAGTAGGCAGAAGTTTGAGCACACCTTCCTGTGTACTTTGTCTCCCTCTACCCCACCCCTATTCCCTGCACCCAGGAGACGTGCAGGAGGTCAGAAGTAGTTTGCTTTCGTACTTTTGGGGGGGGGGGGGGTGCATAGAGCAAAGCAGTCATACTGGCAGAGGGGGAAGGGGAACCAGCTCACCATTAATGCCTGCAACCTTTGGGAATGTGCATACTTTAGCCACTGAGTGGAGGGAAATGTTCGGTCCAGGAAATTTACCCGCCACAGTGAATGCACACTCCTTGCATGATGCATAGATAGTGCTGCATGTCTGCATGCCTTGCAGAGTCCCAGCACATCAGTGTGATAAGCTGCCCACTCAGGACTGATGGGAGTGCACGCAAAGTCTGAGGAGCAGTGCACTGAGCAGGAGGAACCAAGTTCCTTAATCTTTCTTCTGAACTGGCACCTGCCCCTGAGTTGATCCCCTCCTGGAAGAACAGCAGACCGCAACATGCATGCTCAGCTGCCTCTGGCTGAACACCTATCCCGTCCCTCTGACCATAGGCAGCTTTACCTCTAGACTTGAGGAGTATGGCCTGTGCTCTGCTGGAGCCCTGCAGTATTACCTGCCCTGTCCCTAGCCCTAAACTGCCGATGCTGATGATAACACTCAATCTACTGCTGAGCAGCAGTGCTCTGACCCCACTCACCCCATCCAAGTTGAGTGAGTCTGATGCCAGATTGGCCCACGCAGCCCCTTCCAATCTAGCAGACCAGGTAGACCTCGCTTCTCCAGGGCTCTAGAGTGAATCTCAGACAGTCCAGAAATGAGAAGGACGTGAGCCTGCAGTGATTCAAGGGTCAGAACCTGAATGTCCACTATGTGTGCATTTGCAGGTGGCTGTGAGATGGGAGAAGGTGAGAATGAGGCTAATGCTGGGCGCAGTTTTTCAAAATGGGTTAGTTTAGCACATTCCATGACAGATATGAAACTCACTCCCGGCCAGAGTATGTGGAGTGTGATCTCAGTCTAATGTTTGCTGTAGTACTTGGATCATGCCAAAGAGAGCCTCCTTCTGGAGTTCATAAGATGTATAGGCAACTTGTCAAGGTATGATTGGAAATTTTTCTTAATCAGACCCATGACTCCCGATACAATGGGAAATATTTCTGTATCTTTCTGCCACATTTTCTTGGTCTCTGACTGAATTTCTTGGTATTTCAGGATCGTCTCCTTCTCCACACATTTCACATGATGCTGGCTGTGAGGTGGATGTGCTAGAGGGTAGCTGGGAGGTGGGGGTGTGGCTGTGGAAAGGGGATAGTGAGAGTAATGATGACTATAGGGTGGATGTGGTGGAACAGGAGAAAGCAGGGATGATGGTCAAGAGGAAGGGTGTGAACGAGCAGGGGATAGGAGAACGGGGGAGTAAGAAGAGAATAGTGGGCAGAAAGCAGGTGACAAGTTGGACAGAAATAGGTAGATGAAGGGTAGAGACTAGGTAGAGTGGAGTGTTTGATGGGGACTGGGAGGGAAGGGAGAGAATATGTCTGTGTGTGATGGAAACTAGCTAGAGAGTAAGTGATGGGAATTGGTAGGGAAAGTGTGTCATGGGGACTGGTTTAGGGTTGATTTGCCCATTTACTATTCATATCCATTTTAATCTTTTAATATTTTGTATAACAATTGTATTATTTATTTATATTTTTAATGGGAAGGGGGAGGTTGCTTTGTATTCATTTCCTTTTTGTTGTCCTTATATGGAGAGTTTTTATTAATTTAATGTTGTAGCACACTTTGTGATTTGATGTAAGGCCTGTTATAATTAAAAAGCTCACTGAGGAAGCTGATGCATAATGTTTATATTATTTTTATATGTTGTGTTACCCCTCCCCCTTCACTTGCTGACGGGTGTCCAGTCAAGGTCTGTGGAAAAGTCAGCAGCCCTACCTGGAGGAGAGACAAGACTGTTAAGAAGCTAAACTTTTCCCTATAAGTGAATGCCAACTCCCATCCCCTGCATCAAGCTAACTGGCAGGCCTACAAGCAAGTAATTGTGTGTATATTTCTCTGTTTCTGACACTTCAACTTTGTAATTCTGAATTTTTTAAATTTCTTTCCAGACCTCTCTTCCAGTCTACTGAAAGTCTCACATGCTCTCCCTAGCATTTGATGCATCTCTCTCGCCTTGACATTTGGCGTTATCCTTATTTTTAATCCAACTATTTTATTCTTATTCATTGAATGGCCTTAAAATCTCTATTTCTAGATTTACGTTGTAATTTGAGTGCTGTTTTTGATCCCTTTGTTACCCTTTGCTCCAGTTTGTTATCTTGGCATGCTGAGAATGTAAGCAGCGTCTGCACGTAGGGGAAGACCCTTGGGATCTGATGGCCATGTTCTCAAGCGTAGAGTGTTTTAGCAAAAATTGCATCTAGAGGAAGGAATACATTGGAACGCTGGACAGATGTTCTTATAAACAATGTGATTACCCTTATAATTATTTCTTTAGGAAGGGATGCGCCAGAATTGTGAGATGTTTTTATAAATAGAATATTTCTTATAACAGCAATTGCTTCCAGATGAAGGAGCTATGAAGATATTTTAGAAGAAAAATGTTCTTATGCTACTTTAAAAACCATTACTGGGCCTGTGTAAACCGAGGGCTCTTGTACCAGGGCTTCCACAGGAAACAGCATGTCAAGAATTTTGGTAGAATACATTTCTTGTAAGTGGAAGATTTTTAGATGATGAATCTCTTGAGGAAGCCTCAGCTTTCTTGTATGCTATACAGATGCCGTTGTCCTCTGCAGTTTTTCCCAGGCATCAAAGTTTAGTTTCGTAACAGTCTTGTCTCTCTCCTCCAGGTAGGGCTGCTGACCTTTCCACAGACTTTGACTCTGTGGGTGCAGTGGGTGCTTGAGCACCCCCAGGATGGAGCAAACTACTTCATTGTATCCAGAAAGGCGTAATGTGTATTGAGTGTAACACCCCCAATTATTTTGAAAAATTGACTCTTCTGTCCCCAGAAATCTATTCCTGGAATGTTTTGCCCACAACACCCAGTCCCTGTTATTCTTGTAGGCTCTAAATTCAGCAGGAGGTACCCTACTTCCTGAGTTTTTATGTCCTTCCTGGAAGAGAGCCTGTGCATTCTTTCCCACCTGATGGGAACTGATTGACCAGTGCTTGCTTTGCAAGAGCCACTGACCTTTCCATGACATTAAGAAGTTGCCAAGGACATTTATGGGTTGAACTATGGTCACTGTCACAGACCACAGACTGATTTTATTCAAGATGACAGTGTGATAGTGGAAAGATTTGCAATTATACAATGAGGAGGCAATAAATACGGTGAATTTAAGGATAGCATGAAAACAGTACAAATCCATCTTTTTATTGACTTTATCCTGTGTGAGTGTAATGTTAATGGTTCTTGTGGTATTTATTTATTTATTTACATTCTCTTATATACCGCGCTATTCTGCATCAGTGCGGTTTACATTGAACAAACTGAAATTACATTGAACAGGGCATTATAACTTGGAGATAACTATTTTACATGGAACATGGGCTATGGAGGGTTAAGTGGCTTGTCCAAGACCACAAGGAGCACCTGTGGGACTAGAAACCCCAGTCCTTCCGGCCCAAGGTTGCTGTCCTCTAGTGGGAATAAAGAAAGGGCAGCATTATTTTCAGAAATGCAGTTTATTTGCTACACAATTTAAATGAAAGAGGCTGGTTTTGAGTCCAGAGGCAGAGAGACGTACAGATGCTGTTTCTTTGGCTGCTGTTAACTGCTTGGAAGAAAGTACTTGGCAATAACAACAACAATTTAAAAAAAAATTCAAAGAAAAACAAGCCAAGAGTAACTGGTTTGTTGCAGGAAACAGATTGTCAGCAGCGGCTCAAAAAAGTCCCTTTGACAGCACATCCCTTCTGTAACTTCTAAATATCCAGAGTGGGACTGATTGCAGGGTAATCTCGTGGGGCATGGGCCTTTATGGCTTCCTGAAATTTTCCTGTCCAATTAGGCCCCACTCTCCTACCTCTACAACTCAGCCGCTGCAACAGCAGTCCTCAATGGGGTAAGAGGGCGCCATAGACTGTTTTGACTCCTGAAATTAAGCAGTAGACACTGCTATTCAAGACAGGGATTCCCATCCCTTGGGGGTTGTGAATGCTGTGTCCATAGAGTCACCCACCATGGTTAGCCGCCACAGTCATGGTACTGTTATACTGTGATCAGTTATCCCCAGCCATGGCCAGTCACCTTAACTGGGTCAATATTCAACACAAATTATGTTTTTGGCCTAAGACAAATGGATAGTGCTGGCGTAGTCACCAGCCAATGCATGTATTCAGTACTGCTACCAATATGGATAGCAGCACTAAATATATGGATTAAGTTAAACACTGGCACTGACATTTAACTTACAGCAGTGACTGCGCAGGTGCACAATCTGGCCCGGTAATAGGGGAGCATGATGAGTCATTTCCAGCCATATTGAATGACCATGGTCACAGTAATGTCAATCCATGAGTCATATTAATAATGCAAAAGACATGTGCTTGCGGTTTAAAATTCAATTTAATGTGTAAGTAGTGGAGATTTCACCGCTGTTGTGAACAGCTAACAGAATTGTCTGCTTTATATGGTTGTGCATGTTTAACCCACTGTTTGATATAAGTTGGCATTGCCGAGGATTCCCTTTTATAGTAGAGGAGTTTTGGTGCAGTCTGATACTGTTGTCATCTGGGGAGGTTGGACAGATGAGATTGGAGAGGGATGGTTAGTAGAGGAATTATAGAATCTAAGATGTTAGGTGCTGGGAGGGGGTGCATGTGCCTGTCAGTTGAAGTGTGAATACTGGGACTGTTTTATTTGGCGGAGGGATCTCTAGGCTGAGGCGTCCCTTTCACTTAGAGATACTACAATTTTGGTGGACAATATGCTCCTGGGAATCATATGATTGGTATGGGGTTAAGAATTGTCCCCTCGAATGTTGTGGAACTGGTTACCCTATTAAGTGACACAAAATTCTGAGAGCTTTACGGGACAACCTTTCTCCATGAAACCCATCAAACAGATGTAGAACATGCTAAACTTCAGTGTGGTGGGTGGGTAAGGTGTATGGGTCCTCTTTGGGAACATAAAAGGCTGGAGTTATCTTAATGCATAAGGATGCAGGTTTTATGAAGAAGATGGTCATTGCAGATCCTCAAGGACATTTTTTATTTGTGTCGGGTCACTCAAGGGTAAATAGGTAATACTAGGGGCTGTTTATGCTCCTAATAACTATGATTCATGGGTCATAGTTGAGTTAGTGTGGTGTTTTTGTTCTTTGGACATGTCACAAATCATTTTGAGGGGCAATTTTAATTGTTCTCAATGAATAACGAGTGAGGTTATCAAATTTGCAGATGACACAAAACTATTTAAAGTCGTTAAAACCCAAAAGGATTGTGGAAAATTGCAAGAGGATGTTGATAAACTGGAAGACTGGGCATCCAAATGGCAGATGAAATTTAATGCGGACAACTGCAAAGTTATGCATCTAGGAAAGAACAACCCAAACTATGGCTACACGATGCAAGGTTCCACATTGGGAACCACCACCCAGGAAAAAGATTTAGGCGTCATCGTGGATAACATATTAAAACCCTCCGCTCAGTGTGCAGCGGCGGCCAAGAGAGCAAATAGAATGATAAGTATCATAAGGAAAGGAATAGAAAATAAAACAAAGGATATTATAATGCCTCTGTATCATTCTATGGTGCGATTGCACCTTGAATATTGTGTGCAATTCTGGTCACCGTATCTTTAAAAAGATATAGCGTTATTAGAAAAGGTACAGAGAAGAGCCATCAAAATGGTAAAGGGGATGGAAGGATACTCCTATGAAGAGAGGCTAAAAAGGTTAGGGCTCTTCAGCTTGGAAAAGAGACGGCTGAGGGGAGATATGATAGAGGTCTATAAATTAATGAATGGAGTGGAACGGGTAAACGTAGATCGATTGTTTACGTCATCAGAATATAAAAAGACTAGGGGACATGCAATGAAGCAAAGGGTAACCTATTTAAGACTGATAAGAGAAAATATTTTTTCACTCAACGTGTAATCAGACTCTGGAATTTGTTACCGGAGGATGTAGTAAAAGCTGGTAGTGTAGCTGAGTTTTAAAAAGTTTGGACAAGTTCCTGGAGGAAAGGTCCATAAACCATTATTAAAAATGACCCAGAATATCACTGCTTGACCCTATCCAAGCATTGAGGAACCTATGTCTTTTGGGGAGACTGCTAGGTATGTATGACCTAGATTGGCCACTGTTGGAAACAGGATACTGGGCTTGATGAACCTTGGTCTGAACCAGTATGGCATATCTTATGTTCTTAAGTCCTAGACTGTTCTTTGCATGGCTCTAGAAGGACATTATGAATGGCAAGTCATTTGTGTACTTGATGTGAAAAATTTGGACTGTTAGATGTTTGGTGGGTTTTACATCCTATGGAACAGGACTGCACATATCTGTCCTAAGCTCATGGCATTTGGTACCGACTCAACTATTTACTTATAGCAGAAACAATTTTTGATAATATAGATTGGACAGATATTGTCCTCTCAGAGATCTTTGACCATTCTGCAGTCTAGTTAGACATGTATTGGGGAGATGCTGCTCAAACTGTTCAAAATGCTGCTGTTAGACAACTTGCTTACCTATGTAGATTTACCCATGCCACGCTCCTCCTGTTTCACTTTTACTGGCTTCCAATGTTTTAGCATCCAGTTCAAAATTCTTATCTTGTTTCATAAAGTTTTACATACTGGGATTCCTGTTTATCTCTGTCACTAATCATCCTTTACACTTCTTACCTATGTCTCCATTCTCTGTGCAAATTGTCCTTTTCTTTCCTCTCCCTCCCGTGCAAAGTACGAATCATCTAGACATTCAAACTCTCATTCCATTCCGGATGTAGATCCCCTCTGTAGTCCGGTCTGAACTGGATGCAAAGAGGGATTGCGATTCTGATCTCGCGGGGCGCATCTAGCCCCGCGGGATCAGAATCGCGGTCATGTACATGCAGGCCGGGACTGCGATTCAGTCCGGCCTGCACATTCATGACCTGCCCGACTAACTCAGTCAGGGATTTTAAATGTAGCCGCGGCGCCATGGTGTCCGGTTGCCATGGAATCGCAACTCCATTTAAAAGCCTCGATGCCAACCGCCAGATAAAAGTGTTTATTCCCCGCAGCCCGACCCTCAATCTGGCCTCCTAAAGTCAGGGTCGGGCTGCAGGGAATGTTCTCCATCCCCCTTTGCCCCATCCATGCCCTGGTAATACAAAACAAACGTCCAGGGAACTTATTCCACCTCGGAGGTGGAATAACTTCCCTGTACATGTTGCCGGCCCTGGACATACAGGGCTGACATTAGAATCGGCCCTGTATGTCCAGGGCTGGCGACCGCCCAGACTCTGCCCTCGAGCTGCCCCTTCCTCGCTCCCATCTAACTTCCCTGCGCAGCCGGCAGGGAAGTTAGACATGGCCGGAGAAGACACGAATAGCGGGGATGGACATCCCATTGGGACGTCCATCCCCTCTATTTGTGGAACAGAATCAGGCCCCAGCTTTCTTCTACTGTGCCTGTAGCCTCTGGAATAATCTCCTTCCTGACTTCCGACAAAAACTTTCTTACACTAAATTCAAGGCCAGCTTTGAAACCTATCTTTTCCAAAAGGTTTTTACCAACATTAGCTGATATAACTGAAAGCCTTCTTTCTCTCTTTCTCTCTCCTTCTGCTGTATTTTATTTATTTATTAGTTCTATATACCGCTTTATCACATAATCAAGGCGGTTTACAGGTAACTCAACTCATACTGCTCAGGGCAGTTTACAATAAACATGGAACTGATAGATAAAGAACATTAAATTGCATTACATATAAGGCCTTCGGTGTGAAGTATAACGGCCAACTATTTACAGGTCTGGTAAATCACAGCAGACGTAGATGTATGCAAATTAATCTTACATCAAGAAGGACTGTGCGGATGTGGAAAGTGTAGAGCTATAAGAGCAGTAAGTTGTCCATTAGATTGAAGCTTGTTTATCCATTAAGGACTGGTAGGATTCCATGAATAGTAGGGTTTTGAGTTTTTTTCTGAATATGGTTAAGTCTTTTATTTCACGTAGCTTGTTCAGAAGAGAGTTCCATAGAGTGGGTTAGTATAATGAAAATGCCCTGTTTGTTGTTGATTGGTTTGCATTTCTTGATGCCGTTGGAATGGCTAGAAGGTTCTTCATATTGTTTCTTCTACTTCTTGTTTCTTGTTGTATCTGGATTAGTGAATTAAAGCATGTTGGGACGATGTTATTAATTGTCTTAAATGTGGTCAGTGTTGCCTTAAACGTGATTCTCTCTGAAATCGGCAGCCAATATAGGTGGTACAGGATTGGGGTTATGTGCTCAGATCTTGATAGTTTCACTATAGTATGAGCTACAGTGTTCTGCACCATCTGGGGTGGTTTCAGTGTTTGTTTGGGTAGATCTTGTAGGATAATGTTACTGAAGTCAAAGTGTGGGCAGATAAAAGCTTGGTCAACGGTGTGGAAATCATCTGAAGATAGAAGAGGTCTTAAGTTTTGAATCATTCGTGTCTTGTTATATATTGTTTGCGTTATCATGCCGATGTATTTTATCATGTTTAGGTTCTGATCTAGTAGAATGCCCAGATATTTTATTTCTTTTTTGATTTCAAGGGAGGAACCATTTATTTGCAGTTGCAGGGGTGGTGAAAATGAATTGCTTCTAGAAATTATTAAGGCTTCCGTTTTTTTTAAATTGATTGATAGATTCACGGAGCTGAGCCATTGTGATATATCTTTGATGCAGTTTATTATTTTATCATAGTCTGGATTTAGTGTGTCTAATGCTGAGAAGAGCATGGTGTCATCTCCATAAATTCTGTAGTTCATGTTGTGTTTGTGGAATATTACACAGATTGTTTTGATATAGATGTTGAATAGTAAAGCAGATAATGCTGCGCCCTGCGGGACCCCTTGGGTAAGGTCAAATCGTTTGGAGAGAATATTATTGAATTTGATCTGTTGTGTGTGGTTGGTAAGGTACGGCTTGAACCATTGGATTATGGTGCTGCCTGTATATGTATGGCTTTGCTTTCCTATCTGTTTAAATGGAGTTCGTCTCCTTTTTCTTTTTAATTTTGATTTTATGTAAACTGCTCTGCTGACATTGAAGGGTAGTATAGAACATTTTAATAAACCATAAATCACAAGTCCTAGTGGCACTTTTCCTCTGTCTAGTGCAGGATACAGCATTCAAGCTTTATTTCAGTCCAAATGGGCAGACTATGAATGTATCCATGAATAATATAAGGACAACCTACCTCTCTTTTCGGAGATTGTTAAAAGCAGTGTTGAGGAGAGATATAATTGGATATGCTGTGAAAAATAGAAAAGACGTTGCGAAGAGGATAGTATTTTTAGAAAGACAGATTTGTGCTGATTTGTGCCAGAACTTGATGCAAGCGACGGAAGCAGGAAGGGTTATGATTGTAGCCCTCTAAACAGAATTAATACCATTTTACATGATAGGACACAGAAATCTCTATTGTATTTTTGACATACGTTGTAACATTTTGGCAATAAATCTGGGAAGTTGCTATCCTCAGTGTGGGTGAGGGAGAGAATCAGCAGGTGTGGGCCTTGAAAGATGATGGGGGGAGGGTAGTGCGCACCTTTCAGACCCTTGTAGAATGGATCTTTGAAGATTATTATAGATCCCTTTAGAAAAATGAGGGATTTGGGGAAAGCCCAGGAATATTTATAAAAGAGTTGGGTGTCTAAGTTGATGAAGGACCAATTGGAAAATACATTGATTACAGTGATGGACATGCAGGACAGGATAAAGACTGTACCAGTTGCGAAACAAGTTGGGTTGTGAAACAAGTTGTTTAAAAATCCTTCAAGATAAGCTTAATGTTCTTTTAGCAGAGGCTTGCTCAGCATTTATTGACCAGCAAAGATTTCCTTATGAGGCTAATAAAGCAGTGATTACTGTCATGCTCAAACCGGAGAGGAATCAGTTATATCAGAGATCATATAGAACTGTTTCATTATTGAATGACGATATGAAGTTCTTAGCTAAGGATATCGCAAATCATCTGTCTCAGTTCCTTCTTTCCTTGGTTCATGACTCTCAGGTGGGCTTTGTGAAGGGATGACATACAATATTGTATTCAATATGAGATGCATTTCAGACTCACAAGGCATTGCCTCAATGCTTGAAACATAAGAACATAAGAAATGCCTTACTGGGTCAGACCAAGGTCCATCAAGCTCAGTGTCCTGTTTCCAATAGTGGCCAATCCAGGTCACAAGTACCTGGCAGATTCCCAATAAGTACACAGATTCTGCAATAATTATCCTGAGGTAAGTGGTGGATTTCCTTGGTCCTCCTTAATAATGGATTATGGACTTTTCCTCCAGGAACTTGTCCAAATCTTTTAAACCTAGCTACACTAACAGCTTTTACCACATCCTCTGGTAACAAATGCCAGAGTTTGATTACGAGTTGAGTGAAAAATTATTTTCTTTAATTAATCTTAAATGGGTTACACTGAAGCTTCATTACATGTCCCCTAGTCTTCCTACTTTTAGATGGAGTAAACAACTGATCTACGTTTACCCATTCCACTCCATTCATTAATTTATAGACCTCTATCATATCTCTCCTCAGTCATCTTTTTCTAACCTTTAAGCCTTTCTTCGTAGGGGTATCTTTCAATCCCCTTTGTCATTTTGGTGGCTCTTCTCTGTACATTTTCAAGATACGGTGACCAGAATTGCACACAATATTCAAGGTGCGGTCACCATGGAATGACAGAGAGGCATTATACTATTCTTCGTTTTGTTCTCCATTCCTTTCCTTATGAATTCTAGCATTCTATTTGCTTTCTTGGCCACCACTGCACACTGGGCAGAGGGTTTCAACCTATTGTCCATGATAATGCCTAGATCCTTTTTGTGGGTGGTGATTCCTAATGTGGAACCTTTCATTGTGCAACCATAGTTTAGGTCATTCTTCCCTAAGTGCATAACTTTGCACTTGTCTACATTAAGTTTCATCTGCCATTTGGACGTCCAGTCTTCCATTTTATTAAGGTCCGCTTGCAATTTTTCACAATCCTCTTGTGTTTTAATAACTTTGAATAATTTTGTTTTATCTGCAAATTTGATCACCTCACTTATTATTCCCATTTCCAGGTCATTTATGAATACTGTATGTTAAAAAATAGCGGGCCCAGCACAGATCCCTGAGGTAAGTCACTATTCACCTTTCTCCATTGAGAAAATTTGCCATTTAGCTTTACTCTCTGCTTTCTATCTTTTAACCAGTTCCTGATCCACAATAGTACACTGCCCCCTATCCCATGACTTTTTAAATTTACTAAGAGTCTCTCATGAGGGACATTGTCAAAGTCTTTCTGAAACTCCAGATATACTTTTTCAACTGGCTCACCTTTATCTACCTGTTTATTCGCACCTTCAAAAAATATAACAGATTAGTAAGACAAGACTTTCCTTGGCTAAATCCATGTTGGCTTTTGCCCATTAAAAAATGCCTATATACATGTTCAATAATTTTATTTATAATGGTTTCTACCATTTTGTCCGGTACTAACGTCAGGCTCATCAGTCTGTAGTTTCCCAGATCACTCCTGGAATGCTTTTTTAAAAATTGGTGTTACATTGGCCATTCTCCAGTTTTCAGGTACTACAGGTGATTTTAATGATAGTTCACAGATTACTAATAGTAGGTTTGCAATCTCATATTTCAGTTCTTTCAGCACCCTGGGATGTATAGGGTCCAATCCAGGTGATTTGCTACTCTTTAGTTTATCAAATAGTTGTAATACATATTCCCGGTTTATCGTTGTTTCTTTCAATTCTTCTGATACATCACCTTTAAATAAAATTTTAGGCATGGGTAACGTCCCTTCATCTTCTTCAATAAAGACTGACGCTAAGAATTCATTCAGTCTCTCCACTATGGCCTTGTCCTCCCTTAGTGCCCCTTTTACCCTTGTCCTACTGACTCTCTCACAGTTTTTTTTTTCTATGGATGTACTTGAAAAAGTTTCTATTGTGCATTTTTGCTTCACAACAAGCTTTTTTTTTTTCAAATTCTCTCTTTGCCTGCCTTATCAATGCCTTGCATCTAACTTGCCAGTGCTTATGTTGTTTCCCATTTTCATCATTTGACTCCTTCTTTCATTTCCTGAAAGTTGCTTTTTTGGCTACAACAGCCTCTCTGACCTCACCTTTAAACCATACTGATAGATTTTTGGCCTTCCTTTTACCTTTCCTAAAGCATGGAATACATTTAGTCTGGGCTTCCAAGATCATATTTTTAAACAATGCCAATGCATGATGGTCCTTTTATTTTTTTCTTAATTATTTTCCTCATTTTATCATAGCTTCCCTTTTGAAAGTTAAAACATGTATTTGTATATAGTTTTTTGTACATAGTTTACAAGCCAGTTTGCTATTTTGCACTAGTTCATGCTGTTAACCATTACTTTTATTGTTACAAAATGTTCGATGTAAAACTAAGCTTATGCTTTGTAGATTGTTGTTTTATTGTGAACCGCAACTGAACTCTGGAAGTTGCGGGTTATAAATATATGTTAAATAAAATAAATAAATAAAATAAAAGGTAGTACTGTGGATTTCCTTGCGGTGTTCTCTCCAATTATTAAATCAAATGCTGCAGACCCCTTGGCTCCGATCGACATTGTATGAGAGGAGCGGGAAGGGAAGCCCCTCCCTGCCCCTCCCTGCCCCCACAGCCAAGACTAATTGGGCTGAAGAGGAAGGACACTCCACTGTTTAAAAACAGCACCGGCTCAGGCAAGAAGATCTCTGCTGCAGCCCCCTTGGCTCCGATCGACATCAGGTGAGAGGAGCAGGAAGGGAAGCCCCTCCCCACCTCCCACAACCAAAGCCAATCGGGCCTAAGAGGAAGGACACTCCACTGCTTAATAACAGTGCCGGTTCAGGTGCGCCCACGTCTGGCAGGCCCATGCTTGAGGGCTTCACCAGAGGGCCCTTGGCATGGCCCTTAGGCATGGATCCTAAGTGGGAATTCTTTCAACCACAAGAAACAAGCAAAAGCTCTTAGACTACAAATGTATGGAAGTTAGTTCAACAATTGTTTCTTTGTATCATAACTTAACCTTAACTTGTGTCATAAATTAACCTGTGATTCAAGCTATATTACATTGCCAGTTTTATCTCAGTTTTTTGATCAAATGTTCCTTTGTATCACAATGTAACCTGTGATGTAAACTATATTGCATTAACAGCCTTATCTTCCAGCAAAGATGAACCCTCATAAAACTGTAGGCCTAACATTTTGCACATTATTCCTATGCTGCCTCATCCTCAAGCTAAATGCCCAACTTTCTACCTACAATCATAATCAACCCATCCCAATAATATATTACCACAACAGGGACTACAATATAATACTACAAAGTAAAATGTCATACAGATCCCATAACATCACTAACGGTTGAAGGCTTATCCATATTACCCCTATAGGAACTACCAAACATAATAATCAGGAAGATAATAATAAGCAAACAGTACTTAAATGCTCACTCATAAATGCTAGATCAATAAAGAATACAATTCCAGTCATATTAGACCATATGTATGACTCTAACCCTGATTTAATCTATATAACAGAAACCTAGCTCTCAGACATTGATTGCACCATTGAATCAGTTAAGGGACTCCAGCTATGAAGTATTCCATACCCCCCCCCCCCCAACAAATAAACGTGATGGAGGAGTTCTCATTATCATAAAAAAGGCACTCAATGCATCATTCACGCTCTCCAATACCATATCTGATATAGATACTCTGATTATTATACAACTATACCTAATAGGTTTAAAGGTCTTTGTTCACATCAAGATTAATTTCAGGGCCTTAATTAATCTATTTCTGATAAGGATAACCGGCCAGACCTGAAAGTGAATTTGACCATCTCTTACCCTTTAACAGGTTTAAGAGCCTATAAATAAACACAGCACCATCAACTTGGTATACCGAGCACCCTCCCCATCCCCGGATGACCTATCCACAATAATCAACCTCGCCTTCAACCCCATAAATCCACACACGTCAAACTGGGTAATGGGCGACTTCAACCTCCCTTCCCTCCAAGACACTCAAACCAAGGCCTTCCTCGATGCCTTTGAGATGCTAGGTTATACCCAGTTGGTTAACTCCCCTATCCATGTCAAGGGAAACACGCTTGATCTGATATTCGCACCACAATCAGCCCTCAGCTCCATGCACAAGATCAATCTCTCTGTAAGCCCGGTACCTTGGTCCGACCACAGTCTAATTAGATTCGTGATGCCAGCACACTCTGACCCCACTATTCCCCAATCTTCAGACAAACCAGCCACATCAACATTAAAACGATTCCGCCCATTCAACAAAGATGTGATCCTGGAAAGAGCATGGCCTCTCCATGAACCGCTCAATCGATGTCTAGAAGATATGATATCCACATGGAACAAGAGTTTCGATGCAGTAATCAACTCACCCCCCACCAACAAAGCACCTTGCAAGAGGAAAAAGGCACCCTGGTACTCACCCAACCTACGGAAATCCCTCCTCCAACTAAGACAGCTAGAAAGACGCTGGTGTTGCTCAAGATCAACCGAGAGCTATGATGCCTACATTGCTCATTTAGATGTTCACCGGTCAGCAGTTTCCATGAGAATGAAGCAATACCACGCAGAAATATTACAACGCTCCATAAACAAACCACACAAGCTTTTCAACCTCGTTAAAACCTTAGCAAAAGAGCCCACCCCTGGCCAATCAAACCACCTAGACCCACAGGAATATGCAGACTACCTACAAGCCAAAACAAGCCAATCCACCATACCCTCAAACACCCGTCCTCCAGATGGGACACCTGAACTGACTCCCTCACGCTCGTCTCCACGTGCCTTAATGGAGGCCCAACATATCATCACCACCTTCTCAACACCATCATCGTGAGTAAAACACCACCACAGCACCAAATGACCCATGTCCAGCATTCTGGATAAAAGCTCTACGGACCGACCGTAGCCCATTCCTATCCAAACTTCTCGGTGAAAAAGTTGGCAACCCTACCATGGAGCGATACAGACTCTCCTTGGTTTTATTCTCCATTCCTTTCCTTATGATTCCTAGCATTCTATTTGCTTTCTTGGCCGCTGCTACACACTGGGTGGAGGGTTTCAACATATTATCCATGATTACACCTATTTGGGTTTACAATTACCTTCTGACCCAGTTCGATTGTATAAGATTAATGTTTCTGCTTTGCTTCAGGACACTGCAGTACAGATACAGAGGTGGAGAGATCTCCTGTATCTTCGGGAGGTAGGATAGCATTGTATAAAATGATTCTTATTCCAAAGTGGTTATATATGCTGCAGGTTCTCTCCATCTTGCTTACTCAGCGAGATTTGCTAGATTTGACAAAGATACTTGCTAGATTTCTATGGAAAGAGCGGCAAGCTCAGGCCGTGGCAAAGAGGAGGCGTGGGGCTTCCTTATTTTACTCCTGCTGGAATTCTGCATACAATAATTCAAAATCTTTTCACTTTTTTGTGTTGTTTTATTTCTGAATTCTATTTTAAATTAAGTATTAGTAAAAAAAACAATACACTTTCTTATTTTGACAAAAAAAGCATTCAGAATTTTGAATAATTCAGACCTTTTGACACAGAAGTTTGAATTGTGTATGCAGAATTCCAGCAGGACTATTATTTAGAGCATTATAATGTGGTATGCATACTGCAGTACCTCAAAGATAAGCTTTTTTGACATAACTGACCATACTCCGCTAAACTGTGAACAGGTTCTGGCTTCGACTTTGGCACTTGAAAATATATTACATATGCCGACTGTCTAGATGCCATGAGTGATATACCTTTATTCTCAACTGTCCAAAATATGTGGAGGCAGCTCTGTAAATGGATAGGATGAACTTCTCGAAGTACTGATTGTATACCTTTGTGGTAATGCGGTGTTGGAAGGCTTTGGGAGTGGCTCATTTGAGCAAATAGTGGCAAAAGATGGTAAGATACTGATTTTTATGGAGTTGTGTACCAGATATGGGATTGCTCAAACAGATGCGTTTGCCGGTTTACAATTGCACAGGTATGTTCGCAGTCTCTGGCGTGAAGATTTATTGCATGTATTATGTTCATAATTGGAGGATTTCATGATGGTTGGTTGGATTGAGCAAATTTTCTTGGGATTGCTAGCAATTGGCCAAAGTTTGGAACACAGAATTAAATATTACCATAATGAGGGAGGGCCTATTTAAGGCTTTAACCCGAATATCCCCATTGTGTTTAATGCAGACAATGAGAGCTTTAATATAAAATGACAAGGCAGACCTACTTTCTTTCTAATCGGGCTTCTAAAGTGGGCAGTGAGGTAGCTTCAAATTGTCCTAAGCTTATGAAATCTAGGACTACCCTAAGCCATATGTTTTGGAGGTGCCTGTGGATTCATAGATTTTGGGAGAAAGTGCAATCATTTTTGGAGTCTGTTCTTGGTCAGAATTTTGGCCCTTAAGGCCTTATTGGATATATAGAGGGGAATTTTAGAAGATCTGTCCAAGTGCAATCTGGGACGTCTAAGCCAGAACATCTGAAAAACATTAAAGCATGTCTAGGTTCAGATGTGATTTCACAAACTTGGATTTGCCCAATAGGGACATCTGCAGGGGAAACTTATACAGCCCCAGAACCATGTCTCAGAATCCAGATATCTAGGATAACATCATGGTTAAAGTAGTGGGTTTGGTACAGGGCAGCCAGTGTTCAAATCTTGTTGCTGCTGCTATAGTTGTAATTATACTGGGACTAATAGAGTGCTTTCTTCTCTACATTCTCTGGGTGTTTTTCAGCTAAAATGAGCACTTTTCAGATGCTTATTTGTTGCTCTTCATTCTTTGGAGCAAGTCTAACATTAGACATGATGCCGGACATCCATGACGTTTCTGTGATCAGGCAGGGACTCCCTGGGAACATCCTCACCGTGCCTCCGAGGCTCCGGCGATGCCTCCTCCATGCCCCTGTTTAGATTCAGACATCCCCACAGCCGGCTTCTAAAATGGCTCTGGAGACAGTTTCTGTGCTTTGGACATCTCTGTGCCCATTTTCGGATGTCCAAAGCATGAATAAGACTTCTAAAATGACCCCCATGATAATCTAATACTTCCCAAACTCTTAAGTGGATTAAATATGAATCCACACGCAGGTCGGCTTTCGTCTTTCTTGCTCCAGCCCTCTGGAACTGCCTCCCTTCCCATCTAAGACTTGAATCTTCTTACCCCCAATTTAAATGTATTTTGAAAGCTTATCTTGTCACTCAAGATTTTGGGATTGACTCTCCTCCCTGAACCAGCAGGAGCGAGATGGGATCACTCCTGCTGGCCGATCCCTAGGCAACCAGGAACTTGGAAAGGTATTCCTAGGTGGCCTTAGTAGATGGAGAGGGGTCTTCAGGTGCAGAGGAGGTGGCCAAAGTACATGGCTTGCCAGGGGCCACTGCCACCGAACCTAGCTACACCTCTCCCCCGACCTTGTTGCTGGAATCAGTGGCAACTGGGGGCAGCATCAGAGCTCAGCATAGGAGGGAGAGCGGCAGACTATGTGTGCCAAAGCATATGGCCAACCGCCCACAGAGGTCTGCTGCCCTAGGCGGCCAACTAGCCTACCTAGTGGACGGGCCAACCCTGGAGAGGAGGAAAGATATTATAGAAATTGATAAATGCGCAGAAAATGGATGAATAAGCAATGTCCCTGGCTAAAATCTACAAGACAGCAGATAAATTAGAGGTGGACACTGGCAAAGAAATTAGAGGACATGCTGGTGTTTTGGAAAAGCAGCGAGCATGCAAACTGCCTGATGTGGTGCAGGAAATCTGTAAGGAAACAAAATAAAAAACAAATAGGGTACCCGGCCCCCCAGAAAAGTAAACTCCAGTGGAACATTAAAGAATGTCTCCAGTTTTTTCATCATAGAGCAAATATTAGCCCGAGTGAGGAAAATTGGGGTCATTATATGGGAAGGATTAAAAGTGGAGATATACAGTGATCTCTCTCCCATCACTCTACAGGAGAGGATAAATTGAAAGGAGATAACCAGAATAACTGAAAAAAAGAAAAAGAAAATATGAGGTATAAGTGGTTATTTCCATATGGACTTATGTTTACAATTAGTGGAATGATTGAGGGTTAAAACGGCAAAGGAAGCATGAAAGACTTTTTGGTAGGAGCAGGAATTAAGTGTGACAGGCCTATTCCAAGAAAGAATGCAAAGCCGCCGTGTGAGTCTACTTCAAGGTGACAAAGATTCTCGTTCAGAGAGAAAACACTGAAGCAGCAATCTGTGGGCTCTCAGCGCCGTTAGCCTGTGCAAGAACAAGCCTGACTGACTTTAAAGCAACCAGGACAGGATGATGAGATGAAAGCAACCTGGTGTACAGAAGGAAAAGCAACTGAGCAGCTATACAGTGAGAAGGAAATGAAAAAAAAGCAGCTGATGCTGCCCCTTTACAGGAAGTAGACTAATTAATATCTGATGTGGTAGTTAACTGTGGCGCCTTAGCTAACTGAATTGTTGTGGTGTGGGAATAAATAAGAGTATCCATGGAAGGAGAAACTGAAATTACTTTCTGCTGACATCATGAAAGCGCCCAGAGAGCATTTTTCTTAGTATATAAGTGCTAAATACAATATAATTGTGTGGAGTGTTAACAAGATGGAATATGAGGTTTGACGTTGTCTGAATTTAAATAACATGGCCCAATAGTTATAAGGGTTTATATGTTTTATGTTTTCTTGAGCTTGATATACCCCTCTTCACCAGGGTATCAGGGTGGTGTACAATGTAAAAGATACATGATAGTAACAAAAAATAGAAAGGAAAAAGAACACCAAAATATGCCAGGAAAGAGAAAAACATTCTTACAGGGGAGTGGGGGAGAGAGTAGAGGGGATATCAGAAGTCAGTTGGATGGAGCTCCAAGGCCTTGAGGAAAAGGTGGATCTTGAGCTTGGCCTTATAGTTGGGGAAGGAGGACTCAAGGCGAAGGTCAGAGTTAGGTAAGGAGCTCCAAAGGGCAAGTCTGAGAAAGTTAAACGCAGAGGAGCGGGTGGTTTCTTAATGGGCATGGGAAGTGGAGGGAAGATGAAGGCGATTGGCGTGAATAGTCTGGAGGGGCATGAAGGTGCAGAACATCAGAAAGGTAGGTGAACATTCCAGTATGGAGGGCCTTATGAACAATCATGAGGAGCTTATATTGTAGATGGTATTTAAGGGGGAGCCAATGGAAATGGATAAGGAGGGGGATGATGTGATCAAAACAAGTGGCAGGAGTTAGGAGATGGGCAGCGGTATTCTGAATGAGTTGTAAGTGGTGGATCTAGTATTGAGGGAGACCTAAAAGAACAACATTACAATAATCTAACCTTGACATAAGGGCCAGGAGAAGGGTGGTGAGGGAGGAAAAAGAGAGGAAGGGATGAATAGCACGGATTTGGTGAGGTGAGATGAAGGAGCGACAGATAAGAGAGGAGATATGGGAACTGAAGGAGAGAGAAGAGTCTAAGATTACACCAAGGTAATGGAGAGAATCTACCAAGGGAATAGAACCAGAAGGAAAGACACAGCTACACCAATGGATGCAGCACTTCACTCAGAAAGAAAAGACCATATTTTAGTGCTGGTTCTCAAGAGCTGTAGAGATACTCTATTGCAGAGATTCCACAGGAAATTCCTAGTAGCAAAGGTACCCATTTGGAAACAAATAATATTGGAGGTCAGTAGCCTTAGACTTTGTGCCCATTGGAAGAGAATGGGGAATGACGGTGTATGTGCCATTCATTTCATATCCATAGAGCAATGCCTCACTGAAGCACTCTGCCTATTCATTCTCGGTCACCGCTTTTCTGATGGCAGCTAAGGGGATACATGAACTCCAATAAGTACAGTGGCTCCGTGGTAAATGCCACAAACTCCTAGAGACACAGTATGCATACTGCTAGACCCCACAGCTGCTATCTGTGGAAGATAAATAGGCATTGGAGAAGCTAGGCATGAAGAATGGTCACAACTTACACCCTCAGATGAAATGTACCATGGAAACTCTGGAAGGAAGAGAGTCTAGGTTCAGGTATTTCTTGGCCCTATCTTATCAGGCCCATACCACTGACTATCTGTTAACTTGCGCTCAGGAGGGCAACATTTGATCATCTTCCCTCTAGGAGCACCCTGTAGTTTTGAGGTAAAAAGGCACAATGAGAGGCTCAAAGCTTTACAGAAAGATTTGTAAATTTTACTGTAAAATTTGCAAGCAAGAAGCCCCAGATACCCAGACAGTTGTTCATGCTGAAAGACTGAGCCTGTGTAGCAGGGTTGTAGTACATAATGGGGTATCTTTTTTTTTATTTTTATTTATCAAATTTCCAATAATACAAGGCAATTGTACATAGAAACAAGTATTCCTGAAAAAAAAAGAGAAAAAAAGAAACCAATTTCATAATTGCCCTTTAGACCACAAAATTTAGGAGACAAAAGAAAACAAAGAAAAAACCCAAGAAATAATTTCAAACATTGTAATGGCCGTGCAGTGTGCATTAAGGAATGAACACTATGGTCCTCCACTAGTCCATTCTAACTTCCTTTCACAAGCAGAGATTATATCAAGCAGCTGTTTAGACTCTGTAAAGAAATAAATTTTGCCCTCAAAACTAACATTACAAAGTGCAGGGAATTTCAAAAGCCAGGTACCCCCAAAGCCAGAGCCCTAGGGCACAATGCCAAGAACTCTTTGCAGCGGGCTTGGGTTTGTCTAGAAACATCAGGGAATACATGAATAGCGGACCTAAAAATTGCACATTCATTTGTTTAAAATAGAAATGAAGAACAGAAACTTTATCCTGCTCAAAGATGAATGACACCAACAATGTGACCCTGGCAGTCACCATCTTTAAGGACCCTTCTAAAAAATTAGTCAGGTCCAGTTGACCCTGTGGACATGCAGGGCCCCCTGCAGGAGAGGACAAATAATATGCCCTAGCAATAGGAGGCAGATTGTCCGATGCCAGGCCCAGAATCTCCACCATATACTTCCTTACTAACTCAACTCAAATAGAATGCTAAGAATCATAAGGAAAGGAATGGAGAATAAAATAAAGGATATTATAATGCCCCTGTATCGCTCCATAGTGTGACTGCACCTTGAATATTGTGTGCAATTCTGGTCGCCCTATCTTAAAAAGGATATAGCAGATTTAGAAAAGGTGCAGTGAAGAGCTACCAAAATGGTAAAGGGGATGGAAGGATATCCCTATGAGGAGAGGCAGAGGCGGTTCTTCCATTAGGCCACCTGGGGCGACGGCCTCAGGTGGCACTCTGATGGGGCGGCACTCCAACTCCGGTGGCACTCCTGCTCTGTTTTAATTTTAGATTTTGCAGCTTCTGGCCTGCCTCTGATTTCCCACGTGGGAAGGAAGAGGCAGGTCAGAGGCTGCAAAATCTAAAATTAAAACAGAGCCGGAGTGCCGTCACCAGACAAATCTGCCTGATCGCTTGCAGGAACCCTGCAAGCAATCAGGCTGATTCGTGCGGCGATGGCACTCTGGCTGTTTTCATTTTAAATTTTGCTGTCTCTGGCCTGCCTCTGCCTTCCCGCTGCTTTTTTTTCTCGCTGCAAGCATTCTTGAGAAAAAAAAGCGTCAGGAAGGCAGAGGCAGGCCAGAGGTGGCAAAATCTAAAATAAAAACAACCTGAGTGCTGCCGCCGCCGGATAAGAGGTGCTGGTGGAGGGAATGGGGACAGGAGGAGGACAAATGCTAGACAAAGGGGGAGACAGGGGAACATATTGGACAAAGGGGAGAGACAAGGGGGCAAATGCTGGACAAAGGGGGAGACAGAGGGACATACTGGACAAAGGGGGAGACAGGGGGAGAAGTTCTAGACAAAGGGGAGAGACAGGGGGAAATACTGGACATAGGGGAGAGACAGGGGGCAAGTGCTAGACAAAGGGAGAAACAGGGGGACGTACTGGACAAAGGGGGGAGACAGGGCAAGTGCTAGACAAAGAGGAGAGACAAGGGACAAATGCTGGACAAAGGGGGAGACAGGGGGACAAGTGCTAGACAACAGAGAAGCAGGGCAGGAAGACAAATGCTGGGCAATGGGGGGGCGGGTACAAGGGAACAAGAGGACAAATTCTGGAGAACACTGGGGGGACAGGGGGACAAATGCTGGACAACAGGGCAACAGGGGAGGGGGCAGGAAGACATGCTGGAGGGGGGAATCAGGAAGACAAATGGATGGGGAATTAGAGAGACATGCTGGACAATGGGGTGGGGGAGACAGGTGGACAAATGCTGGACAACACAGAGGGGAAGAAGAGCTGGGGAATGAAAGGACTGGGGGTGAAGGTTGAAAAGCAGTAGGTAGATGGCGTAAAAAAGAGGGAGATAAGAACTGGATAGTAAGGAGTAGTGAAATTTGGGTGGCCAGAGAGAGAGAGAAATAAATGGAAGAAAGGTGGAAAGAAAAATATCAATATCCAAGATAGAAGGAAGTGAAGAAAACAAAAGGAGAGACAAGAAATGGCAGATGGAGTTGAGACCGTAGAGAGAGAGCTAAGAGAAGACAGAAGAAAGCAGAAGCTTCAGATCGGGACCAGCATGATCAAATGGTCAGACAACAAAGGTGTGGAAAAGGAAGAACTGACCAAGGCCCCAGAACAAGGTTAGAGACTATAGCAGAGACTGATGAGCTTTTGTGTGATAAGGTAACTTACACGAATATAGATCATCCAGTTTATGGCAATCTAGACCTGGCTATGGACAGTGATGAATCTATTTATGGTACTCTGGATATAGGTACAGACAGTGATGCAAGCACAGATAATGAAGAAACAGGACTATAAAGGTAGCTATAGGTGAAAATATATATGCTTATTGAAATGCCAGGCTTAACTGAAACATACATTTTTAGATAGAAGCCTCTGTCTCTCTCTCTCTGTGAAAAATTGCTGATAGTTAGTTGTGACAGAGATTAGCTAACAAAGTTGTGTACATAGTTACTGGTGCAAAGGGTAGCTTCTGCAAAATCTTGGAATACAGACAGTTCTGCCTTTCTTTTGTGGTAGATGATAGGTCGAAAATTAGCATCAGCATTATTGCATGAACTTTTCGAGAATCAGAGACCTTAGGTCAACATATAACTGGAAATCAAATAAAGCTTGGGAAATTACCAAAATTTAGAAAGAACTTATAGTATAACTAATCAGCTTTTGTACAATGAAGGAATTACAGTGACACCTATTGTCACTTGGTAATCATAATCATGGCCTTGTAACTTCCGTTTTTTATTCATTTTTGTAAAGCATCAGCAGAAAAATAACCTTGTAAGCAGATTTTATTCCAGACCTGTAATTTTGTAATATGAATAATATCATCCGATGGTAATCAAAAATTAACTATGTCAGCTGATACTTCTTAATAAAAGGCAGATCTCTGGCAGAAGATTTTTGGAAGATGGTTAGGGAGGAGCCATGATTTGGACCTCCGACGTTCTTCCTTCTAGAGCTCTGGAATAATATAATTGATTTTCTGCGTATGTGTCTTGTTTTTTTCCTTCCTGTTAGAAGGGTTAGGTAAAGCCTAAGAATCCAGGTTGGAATCCAGGTAGGAGGGCCTGCCCCAAAAGGGCTACAACAAAAGGTAGAAAAAATAATTTTATTTTCAAATGAGTGATTGGACTTTGCACTATTTTTATGTTTTACACAGTACAGGGAAATGAGTCTCTTTTATTTCTCTGGTATTGCATTGCATGCAGAGTCTGTCTTCTTGGGCTTTCAGTTTAATTTTTATCTACATATTTTTATTTTCACTAAAAGTTATCCTTACTTATTCTATACTTGGTGAGGGTCTGTGTTCTGAGTGTGTGACTGAGGCCAGGAGTTCTGTTTGGAGTTGTACGAAGGGACCTGTACTGTAATAATTTGACTTGTTTAGCTTTTCAATCGGTGTATAGATATTCTAGGACCCACTACAGTAATTATAGTGCTGCTTTTATCTGGGTAGGCCCATTGTTGTATGAGTTTTGAAAGTTTATGCTGGAATGATATTGTTGATTGGCTTTGTATATCATCTGTGACTTTTGTAGGGTTTTGTATTAGTTCACAATATGCCTGGTACTGGAGAATGTCTGTTAGTGTAGCTGGGTTTAAAAAAGGTTTGGACAAGTTCCTGGAGGAAAGGTCCATAAACCATTATTAAGAAGGGACCCAGGATATCAATGCTTGAACCAGTACAAGCATTGTGGAACCTGTGTCCCTTGGGGAAACTGCTAGGTACGTATGACCTAGATTGGCCACTGTTGGAAACAGAATGCTGGGCTTGATGGACCTTGGTCTGACCCAGTATGGCATATCTTATGTTCTTATGTTCTTATGTAGTAAGATGGCCAGAATCAAATTTTTTTAAAAATTAGATATTGAGTTTTGTGGGTGGGTGGATGTCCTAGTTCTGCTCTGCACCCATTGTTGAGGGGGCGGGGGGGGGGGGGTCTGTGAATGCAAAATATATGTTCAAAAAGAAAAAGCAACAACCATAACACAGTTTATAACAACAAAATAAAAATGAGTTATTTAATTTGGTGTTATAAACTGTGCAGTGGTTCTCGCTCTCTCTTTTAGTTCCTTGGTATGCGAACATCTTTTTATTTCCTTCACATTATCTAATTAACTTTTTGATATGGTTCAGTCCCTGACTGCAGTTTTGAGAAAGCCTCCCCCCCCTCCGGCTCGGGGGGGGGGGGCGCCATCTCATCCCTCGCCTCAGACAGCAGATTGCCTTGAACTGCACCTGAGGAGAGGCTTGAAAGGTTAGAAGCTCTTCAACTTGGAAAAGAGACAGCTGAGTTGAGATATGATAGAGGTCTATAAATTAATGAATGGAGTAAAATGGGTAAACGTTGATCGGTTCTTTATGCCATCAAAAAATAGAAAGACTAGGGAAAACATAATGAAACTACAATGACACCCATTTAAGACTAATAAGAGAATTTTTTTTTTTTACTCATTACATAATTAAACTCTGGAATTCGTTGCCAGAGAATGTGGCAAAAGCTCTTAGCGTAGCTGGGTTTAAAAAACGTTTGGACAAGTTCCTGGAGGAAAGGCCCATTAACCATTATTAAAGATGACCTAGGAAATCCACTGCTTACTCTAGGACAAGCATTGTAAAACCTGTGTACTTTTCGGGAACCTGCCAGGTACTTGTGACCTGGATTGTGCCACTGTTGGAAATAGGATGCTGGGCTTGATGGACCTTGGTCTGACCTAGTATGGCATTTCTAATGTTCTTAGGGGGCTATGGAGAGAGGAGAACCAGATAAGGAGAACCAGATTGCTGCCATTTTCGAAGGATTAAGATGAAGAAAGTTTTGTGCCAGCCAAGATGAGACGGTGGAAAGACAGTGATTAAGAGGTTGAAGATCGGGAGAAACAGGGTCAGTGTAGTACAAGCAGAGGGGCACAGAGATGGTGAGCAACTAAACACTAAAAAAAGAAAATAATATAGTACAGGAAAACATTCAAAACAGGCAAAGTACAGCAGGCAGTTAAGCAGGACAGCCACAAAGAGGGTAATTCTATAAAGGTCACTTAGTTCAACATTCATTGTCATGTGCTTATTTGCACCCATTTTATGTAGTAAAGTAAACCTGTACTTTATAGAATAGGAGCATAAGTGATGCTGTGTACGCCTCGTAGCGCTATACAAATGATCAGTAGTAGTAGTATTAGAGATACACGCAACAACTTTAGGCTTCGCCACTTACACCAATCCTAGATTTGGAAGCATGTTTACTAAGTTGTGCTGTTAACATGCACTTGAGTGCGTGCTAACCAGCACGTGTGGAGCTATGCTGACAGAACGAACATAAAACAGCCGAACTATCTGCTTAGCCTCGGCATGGTTGTACAGAACTGTTAGCACAGGGGTCGGTAATGCGCTTTCATCATTAATATTGCAGTTAGCGCGGATGCACTAAAAAAACAAAACCAAAAAAATGGGTAGTATAGAGCGCATTCGTGTTAAGTGTGAATGCTGCTGGTGCATGTTAGGGTTTGAATTAGTGCCGTATCAACTGGAGACATGTTATACAGATACTGCATTTTACCGGCAAAGCATTAGCGCAGCTTAGTAAACATGCCCCTTGGTGTAAATTCCCGCAATTGGATTTGTTGGAAACGTGCATAAGTTATAGTATTGTATAATTTATGTGCATAAATTTGCGCTCTGCCTACATTCCGCCCAAGGTCTGCCCCTGTGCATACAAATGTACGTGACTCATTATAGAATTCTCTTCTTTACATATAAGCCCTCCATCTTTGAATTTCACACAGTGCTGTATGAATAGTGTGCTGAAAATTCTTACAGACTGCCCTGGCATTATCCAGATAGTGCTGGTGCGGAGCAAGGATGAAGTGTGGGCATTCTACCTAAGTTTATGGAGAGTTAGCGATATTCAGTTGCTCTCTGTTTACCTATGTGGATAAATTTCGGCCAGTAAAAAGGCTGTCCTAAACGTACTGTACAGCTCTATGGATAGTGGCTAAATATCACTGGCTATCCCTATCATGGTGGCGCTCACCATTCTGCAGATAGAGGTCCCGGTATTCAGTGATTGTAGCTAGCGCGTCTACTGAACATTAGACCTGCATATTCAATGCTGGGGCCATAACCGAGTCCCGGCATTGAATATCTGGGTTGCCCGGATTGCCATGAAGCTAACCGGGCAGCGACGATATTCAGCCGCTGCCCGGTTAGCTTCAACAGAGAAAGTTAAGCCAGCCTTTACTGTGTCTGACTTTTGCCACATTGCATTAAGCGTGTGCTGCCCCCAGAACACCGCAGTGCTAACTGGTTAGCACTGGGACATGCAGAGGTGACGCCCGCGGATATTCAGCGGCACTAACCATGTCAGTGCCGCGGAATATCCCAGCCAAGGGGATTAACATTAAAACAACACTGACAGCAGCATTTGAATATTGACATAAGCAGTTGTGCATTCATCCTACAGGGAATCTAGTATTCCCTATCATGGACAAGTTATGCAGGCCAGAAGATCTGCAAGAGACACAAACCAAGTTTTTGGACGTTGGGGATGGGGGAATGGGATACAGAGAAGAACATGCAGGTAAAGCAATGTGTTGGTTTAGGGAAGGTAAAGGGTAACAGAAAACCATATCGGTATTCAGTGAATCATTGGGCAATTTATATAGGACTGAGTTATGGGAAAGCTCAGGCAACAGTGGGAGCTAACCTCAAGAGGAAACATGATCACAGGCAAAGCAAGAAAATCCAGGAGCATAAAAATGACCATTATGAAAGATTTCATTCTGAGCTCTAGACTCCTCTGGGATAGTAAATGGAATAGTAATGGGGGCAAGTAAAATTGTAATGTGAAATGTAGCAGGACTGGGTTCACCTATAAAAAGGAATAAAGAGCTGACAGATTTAAAGAAACAAAATACTGGAATTGCTATATTACCAGAAGCACACTTAAATGATATAGAGCATAATAAACTGAAGAACACGTGGAGAGGGCACTGCTATTACTCTTCAGCTCCAGTGTCCTGGTAAGTGGCAGTAGTAATTCGTATTCATAAATATATAGCGTTTGTAGAGAGGATAGTGATTAAAGATCTGGAGGGGAAGGGAGTATGTCATCATACTGTGGGAATTGTGCGATGCCTGCACTCTGAAATTTCGTCCCATTGGAGATTCTGTTCAAGTCAAATTTTTGGTGCTAAAGATATATCCCTTAGATATTTTCATAACTGCCTGTATAGTTCTTTTGGAGTGATTCTGGAGATCTATTTTTACTTTTTGAGATGTTTTTTTTATGTTGGGAGCAGGGAGAGATTGTTGGATGATTGCCATGTATCATTCTTTTTATGTTTTTTTGTTTTTTTTTGCAAACCACCTTAATCTGGAAGGGCAAGTCAGTCAAATGCTGTTAGGTAAACAGATAATTATTTGGAGAATTACTAGCACCAATTGAATATACATTAGATGTATACAATTAATCATGTTCCTAATCTTATTCAATAAACTGGCTGGGATTGGGATGGAATCAATTTTGGTGGAGGATGAATAATTTTATTTTCTGATTTGTTTAGTGTGGTTAATCAATATATGTCTATAAAGTTGTGTTTATTGTTCATCTCTGCCCGCAGATTAGTGATTCCTCCATACATTTACCAAACGGACATATTATTAGGGCAGTTAAGCAATTAACTTTTCAGATCAGGAGCCATCCCATCTCCATCTGGTTCAAGTCCTAGAACCTTGATCCCAAGACCTGGTGTACTTAATTTAAGAGAGCTCCAGGGGTATGCGGGTATAAGGGTCCTGTCAGCATTGGTGGAGTTGCCCCTGTAAGGAAGAGGGAACCCCTGGACACATATATTATCCATCTAGGGGATATGCACTTCTGTTACTTAGAGGACTAAATTCAGGTTGGAATTGTTTGGTGCCCAGGGCTATCATACATTATTGGTGACAGTATACATAGTAGGTTCTTAAACTAAGAGGGCTAACTGGAAAGCTACTTAAGAAGGGTGAAGGGTTCACCCAGGGACCTACAGGAGAACAGTAAAGAGAAGGAGATCCAGAAGTGCCTTTTGGTCCAAGGACTTTGAACTCTATATCTAGTTAGTGCGACTACTTGAGCTTTGACTATGCCTTTGATTTTTTCTTTTATGAACTGTAAATAATTTGTTTGTGAGAATCACCAATAAAAGTGTTTTACTTAGTATATCTTCTGCTGCAGATCTCTCTCAGAGGCAGAAGAAACAGACAGAGATTTAAGTGAAGACATTCATAATATTACAATGAAAGGGGAAGTGCTGTTGGCAGGTGATTTAAATTTGCCAGCTGTTGATTGAGAGATCCCAGTTACGGTGTCATCTAGAAGAAGGGAGATCCTGGATTCTCTACAGGGACAACTGTTCCAGCAACTAGTAAAGGAACCCACGCGGGAGGGGGGAATACTGGACTTGGTGCTTACAAATGGAGAGAGTGTTTCTGACATCCAGTGATCACTGGATAGTATGGTTCAGGATTAGGACATGAGTGGAGATAGTTCATTTAAAAGCAAGGGCCCTAGAGTTCAGGAAAATTAACTTTTCCAAAATGGGGGGATACCTCAAGGAGTTGTTAGCTGGATAAGAACATCTGGAGGAAATAGATAAACTGAGAAAAAATGAAAGGAATTATTTAAAGGGCAAAGAACCTTTTTGCTGGGAAGGTAAATAAAAAAGAGAAAAATGAGGCCACTAGGGTTTTCAAAAGAAGTATCTGAAAAGGTAATGAAGAGGTTAGCCTTCATAAGCTATAAGAGATTGCAGAAAGAGGAAGACAAACAACAAAATCGGGAAAAGCTAAGGGAAAGCAAAACTGCAAATGTAATAAAAGATAGCCAAATACTACAAAAATAGTAACCTCAAAAAACTGGTTAGCAAAAAATTCAACAATATATATATATATATATATAAATAAATTAAATGTAACCCTCCCCCCAAATCAATACTTATTTACCTTGCAAAAAGTTTTTTAATGTTCAAAAACACATACAAAATAAATTTTCCATCAATCATCACCTGTTCATATTCTTCCTTTAAAAGTTGTTCAAACTGTATACCTTCAAAAAGTCAATCCAGACATAAAAATGGTGAAGAAACTTCATAACAAACAATGGGAGATAGCTCAGCCAGACAGAAAAACTCATCTGTCGGCATAAAAAAATATCATCATTGCTATCTCCTAATAAATTTGTCTTAGTAAAACTTAAAAATAACAGGAGCTGGCACTGCTATCAAAAAACGGCATCTAATCAATCAGTGCACTTAACTTGCATCCAGGGCATCCTCCT
Source organism: Ichthyophis bannanicus (assembly GCA_033557465.1). Classification (NCBI taxonomy): domain Eukaryota; kingdom Metazoa; phylum Chordata; class Amphibia; order Gymnophiona; family Ichthyophiidae; genus Ichthyophis; species Ichthyophis bannanicus. The sequence goes on from CM066033.1 coordinate 750,435,057, forward strand.
TCCAATCGTGCAAGCAGTATCTTCACAGATACCTTTACTGTTATCCCAAGATAGTCCAATATGCAGCTTATTTCTATACGGCTGCAATGATCAATGTTCTTAGTACATCGCCATAAAGATCTGACCTGGCCAGTTTTCACCCTGTTGTGGGTTTCATCAGAGATAATCTCTTAACCGTCCGTATACTCTTCAACAATTTCCTGTTTGGGTGGGATCTTTTATGGCGATGTACTAAGAAAATTGGAGCTGTTTAGCAATAAGCCTCATATTAGACTATCTTGGGATAGCAGTGAAAGCGTCTGTGAAGATATTGCTATGAAGTGTTGTTTACTATGTAAAAGTGCAAAATAATTAGAACATGTGGTGTCTGGAGAAGGAGTGTGAGTAGACCGAGATAAAATTAGAGCTTTAACAACGTGGGCAGTCCCAAAGACCATTAGAGAACTGCGATGTTTCGTAGGGTTCACAAGCTACTATCGAAAATTTATTCCTGGTTTCACTCAAGTTGCTGCACCATTGCACAAACTGATGAGACAGACCCAGAAGAAGGCCAAACCAAAATTCTTCCAAGTGGACTGAAACTTATCAGAATGCATTTGAGAACCTGATTGAAAAGTTAACTACTGCTCTGGTGTTAGCTTTTCACTGGATTAGGTACTATACTGAGTCAGATGCAAGATTTATTTATTGAATTGTTTTTTATACTGCTTTTCACTGAGTCAAAACAGTTTACAATTAACAGAACTTTCATTAACTACAATGAACGATAACGCATTTATAGGGTTGCGTGGAGGTTGAACAACACAACTGTTAGTTGTACAGTGAATAGGACTATTAAAGGTTACATTGAACAAACTGTATATACACAGTGGTACATTATTCATGGGAGAGATTAGGTGCAATCATTCATGGGGTGGGGGTTCCTAATGATTTGAGGGGGAGGGGTGGTCTAGTGGTTGGGGCAAGCTGCCTCAGGCCAGAGGGTCAGAGGTTCACCTGCTGGAGGACAGCAACCTCAGGCTGGAAGGACTGGGGTTTCCAGCCGCACAGGTGCTCCTTGCAGCCCTAGGCAAGCCACTTAACCCTCTGTTGCCACAAGTACAAGAACAGATTGTGAGCCCTTCAGGGACAAGGGAAATATGTACTGTGCCTGAATGTACACCACCTTGACCCAGTGAAAAGCAGCATACAAGATTTGCCAAATATCAGTCAGAAGCCACTACCACTACTTAGTAAACAAGCCCTATAGAGTTTTATTGAGGAGGCATCAATTTAGAGGATGCCATAAAACTGCTGACTCATGGGAGAGAACTCTTTACATTGTCACAAGAGTGTTTGAACCTGACAAAATGGTGTATGAAATCAATTCAAAGTCTGGATAATCCAAAGTCCTACATTGAAATAATTTGAAAATGTGGACGTTTCCAGTTTATGATACTGATATTGAAGATGTAAATGATGATTCGAGTACAAATGTAGATGCACCTCTGTTACATTCTGATAATCTTGAAACTGATGAGAAACAGGAAGAAACTGATAAAGTCTGGCTTCTCCAAAAGTATGACTCTCAAACTCTTAGGGAAGAAAAGGTTGACCCAGAAATAGATAAGGAACCTGTAAATGATAATTTGATAGAACTTCCTGATTTAACACAGAAGGAGGAAGAAGTTGCAAGCTTAATTGTGGGTGAGAGAGAACCTTTATGGAGATCTTCTAGATCTAAGAAAGGGTTGGTTCCAATATATTTGAGTGACAATTACCATTGCTATTAAAGAAGACATGGTATTTCACGAATGAAATTAACTGTTTATGAACTGTATTGGTGACTGGTATACTGTGAAAGTTTTGAGAAAAATGTTGAGGACAAAATTATATTTCAGTTTGGGAGAGTGCAATGGCAGAGAAAAAAAAGTTAAAAGTACCTGCTGACAGCCACATTAAAAATAAATGAAAAGGGTCAGTAAAGTTTCAAATAAAGAAATAAACATTTTAAGTGAAAGGCTGGCTAGTTCAAATGAAGTGTCAAATTAGGAAAGATGCCAAATAAATAAATCCTTACTGGTTCTGAAGGAATATGTATGGACGTGTGTTAGTATAAATGTATGGGGAATCAGACTACAGTTTCAATACAGTGTTGAAGGAGTTAATGAATACAGCAGAGCTGATGCAGGAAGCAGCTGACCCTGTGGCAAGCACAGGGAGAGCTCACAGAAGATAACAAAAAAATGACACAGTTAAATAAATAACACATATCCTAAGCAAACTTTAAAGACATTGACTTATAACATTACTTTTAAGGTGTGTAAAGATCTGCTGGTGGTTTAGAACTATGAAAGTGTGCTGTGTGAGTTGGAGTGAAGTTAGTAAGGAGCTATTTCCAGACAGAGTTGGGTGTAAGAACACTTTTACAGAGAGGATAGAATCCTTGTGCAGGAACTTCAGTGAGTATGGTGGAAGAAAACTCTTATGGAGTAAGACATGCCAGAGTGAATGTCTGTGTGAAAGATTGATATTATAGTTTGAAGCCAGAATTGTAAGTAATTAAGAATTCATTAGACAAGAAAGTGTGTATGAAGCTTGAATGAAAGCTGAAGAGAAAATGTAAATATAATTATGAGAACTTTTTTCTTGGTGACTGGAGTAAGGCTGAGGAAATTCTAAAACTCATTCAGTTTTAAAACCAAGCTAAATGAGAATTTGAATTGATTTATCAGAAAGTGAGAACTTGGATTGGTTTCTTGAAAAGTGAGTTTAATTTGAGCACTGTTTTAAGAAAAGTTCAACTGTGTGTAAGACTTGCTTACAAGAGCATTGGAGTCCCTCAAGCAGTGAAGGAAAATTAAGGCTAAAGGTATAAAACTCCCAGGGTAGTGAGAGAAAAACTTGAAAGTGAGATGCTTTAAAACAGAGAACTGCTCACAGGATTTATTTAATCCTTAAATATATTGAACTGTTTCAGTGAGGAAGAGTGTTTGAAAGAGAGAAGGACTGAATGTGTGTATAAAAAGAAAAATGCCTTATTTAAAGAACTAAAGTAAACTGGCAATTGGTATAGTTCTCCAGAACTGATTGGCAGTTTTAAAAGAGTGGCTCTGGCACATAAGGAAAAAAAACTTGTTTTGGCATTGAGAGCTCTCTGGGAGGGAAAGATAGGGAACTGGATTATCTTTTATTTTTTGGGGACTAGCAAGCCACACCAGTAAGAAAAACAGGAAATTAAAAAAAAGGATAGAAACACTTTCTAGTTGGAAGGTAGTCTTTTTTACTGATATTTTAAAGTTAGGTAATAGGTATCCTGACTATAGCTGGACATAACTGGTGCAGAAGGAATCTTGTGGCACTCAGCATCCAAGAAAGCAGCAAGACCTGGAAAGAAGATTTGAGATAAGTGACTGACACACCACAGTGACTATTTTTTTAAACATACTATTGCACTAGTAGTTGATTTTTTTGAACAAAGATGTATTTTACCTGAATGATAATACTCATTCACCTGCAAAGTTACAGATAAAAGACAGTGTTAGAGCTGAACTTTTCTTCTACTAAGGAGTGAAGAAATCTCAAGCTTTAAACTGGTTAATTAATACTTGCTTGTTTTTGAAAAAGACAATGTTGTACCACTGTTGAATGGAAGCATTTAAAGATGTGTTCTCAGAAAATACTTGACTACATTTATAAAGATTGTTATTGTTTGTTTAAAAAGATTGAACTTGCACTGTCTTTTCAAATTAAAGTAGAACATTTTCAAAAGTTAAAACTGTTCAAGTGGTTCCCTGTGAGAGAGTTGTCATCCCTTGGTTCTCATCTTTTGGTAAATTTTGATTTGAATTTAAGGTTCAAGAAGTTGTAGAGTGCATCAAAGAAAAACGAAAAAATATTTTCTCTTTAAGCTGGGAGTTTCCATTGGTGGCCACTTATGACACTCATAACATCAAGGTAAAGTAGGGTAACACCCCTGTGAAGCCCCCAGTTTACATTATGTATGGAAAATATGTAAAAATGAGAGAACTAGTGAAAACCTGAATTATCAGTTATGCTAGATCAGGGTTAACACACTGAAAATGTTGCTAGTATGTGCTGTATTTCTTTCTGGAATATCTGGAGATGGTTATCTGCTGTTCTTCTGAAGATGACACTTTGTTCTTCTGTGGACAATGGAAAGTTCTTCGTTCTCCTGTTCTTCTGAAGATGATACTTTGTTCTTCTGTGGACAATGGAAAGTTCTTCGTTCTCCTGTTCTTCTGAAGATGGACCTCCTTTTTTTTCTCCTCTTCTCCCTTTGTCCTTTTATATCTTATAGAAATATAGGGATACAGTATAATGATCTCATCCCTCAGCAGACCCTTGATTGTGCTATCTGTAGGATAGAATTAAGATGGCTAGCACTAATGAGGGGTATGAAACTGGTCTTTGATTGGCTTTCAGTTGTGTGTTCTGGTGAATCAGTCAGTTGGAAATTCTGTATTCCTTTAATCAGCAGATGACTGAAGCTTCAGTTGTGTATTCCATTGAATTAGTCTATTTATTTGAATCAGAGGTAACATTGCATATTCCATTTAATCAGCAGAAGGCTGAAACTGGTCTCGATTGGATTAGATAGAAGAGTGTCAGTGTACTTGCTTCTCAGTTTTCAGTTCAGTGGGCAGGTTCCTCTAGGCAGTTTTTTTTATTTTCCTGAATCCAGTAAAATCAATCATTCAGCATATCATGCTACAGGGGTATACTACAATTCGCCTAGCCAGAACGAACAGATAAGAGAATGCAATGCTAAAAGAAATTAGGTAAGCTAACACATTTGTTAACAATAATATTGGATGATTTCAATTATCCCAATGCTGACCGGATAAATGTCATGTCAGGACATGATAGAGAGATTAAGTTCCTAGATTAAATAAATGACTACTTCAGCCCTCTTTCTGGAATGTAGGAGTTCAGCAGCAGTTCAGTTCAGCCAGTGGAGAGGAGGGGGTGAGTTCAGTGGTGGCAGCAGCAGCATCAGAAGATTTGGGAAGGTGAGGAAAGAGCTCAGCTGGGGTTTGTCTTAGCCCCGATTAGTGCTGACCTCCTCTGCAGCCCGGAAGGATTTTGGCATTTGAGGTGTGCTTCCTCCCAGTGTTTCAGGTAGTTCACCATGGAGTGGGAACAAAGAAGGCACCTCGATGACCGTTTAGGTGAGGGAAGCCCAGGATTCTATGGCTTCTCCTGTTCCAATAACCTCTGGAGCAACGATACCTCAAGTTGTCTCTATGGAGAGGAACTGCTGTGTACTTGAATGCGGTAGGACAGAGAGACCATCAGTGATAACTATGGATTCACTATGGGAGGCCATCTCAGCTTTAAATCGCTCCTTGTGTGGGATCTTTGAGGGACGTTTTGACTGCTGTTGAATCCTCGTTTACTGCAGTCTCCCATAAGCAGGAATCCAAGCTGGGAGAGTTGCCAGCTTGGAAGGCTAAGTGGGTGAATTGAAAATATTGTGTGCTCTGCAAGCCAAAGATAAAATTGCTTTAGCTAAAAAATGGGAACATTTCGAGAATGTGGCTTGTCATAACAATCTAAGACTTTTAAATTTCCCCAAATCTCCCTTGCTCTCTCCTATTGAGATGGCAAGGAAGTATTTCTGGGAGGTTTTAAAGATAGCCTCAGATTACTTACTCCCCCTTGTGAGAGCACAATATATATCTAATGGTGCTTCCTCGTGTCCCCCTGGAGGTGAATAGGGTGGGGGACAGGCTGGGGACTTGAGCTTGATCAGGTTCCTGGAAGGTTCGTTGGAGATCATTATGGACCATCCCTCTCTGATTGTGACTTTTGCTCTCGAATCAGATCGAGATATTGTATTACATTTGTCTTACAGGAATATTAATGTTGAGTTTTTGGGTTTGAAAGTTTGCAGATTTCCTGATTTTTCTAGGGCGATCCAGCAGAGGAGAAGGGAGTTCTTGACTTTGTGGCCTAGAATTCTCTATTGGAGCAAATTTTTCCTGAAATTTCCTTCTAGGTTTTTTGTTGAATTTTCAGATAAACAGCATGGGCCTGATATTAAGTTGGGCAGGCTATGCGCCACTACGGCGCATAGCCGTGCCCGCCAAACCTTAACCCCAGATATTCAATGCTGAGGTCATATGCAGCCCCAACATTGAATATCCAGGGATCACCACACATGCCAGAAGCCGAAATAGCTAACTGGGCAGTAGCGATATTACATGCCGCCCGATTAGCTCCTGCACCTAAAAGATAGGCAAGGTTTTCCTCACCTATCTTTTAGGCAACGGTTGCTAATCGGACAGCATGCAATATTGCTGTTGCCTGGTTATCAATCGCCTCTGCCTCTGCTGCTCCTCGGAATACCCCTGAGAACACCCCGATACTAAGCGGTTAGCATTGGGGTGCATAAGGGCCATAATCGGGGATATTCATTGCATATACCTCCCAGCAGCAGTTACATGGTTTACAGGGCTATAAACCATGTAACCGCCCATTGAATATTTGGCCCTATATCTTTTTGGAACCCAACAGCTTTTAGAGTTTTTCTGCTCTATGTAGGAGATAGTGAAGCTTTGAGGTCTCCCAGCCAACTGCGTCTGTCATTCTCCTGCCTGCTACTAAGGTTATTGCCTTTTTTTCTACCTTTTAGTTTCCCTTTTCTTGCCCGTTTGTGGGCCAAATATTATATATGTTTACCTTTTTTTGTGTATGTTTTTCATTTATTATGGTGATATTTTGAGGTCATTCTAATATTACTTGCATAAATTGCATAAATAAGAAACAAATGCAGAAGGAAGGCAAAATAACTTCTGGCATAGTTAAAAGGAGAGGTGAAAGGCTATTATAGCTGAAAGCAGGACCATACCAAGCCCTGTGCGAGCGGTGCAGCTGCACAGGGCACAAAGACTTAAGGGGCGCATTTCGGCTCTCTGCCATTGCCGGCTTTCGCCACTTTAGCGGCAGCAGGCAGCGGCAGAGAGCCGAAATGTGCCCCTTAAGTCTTCTAGCCGGCACACTAAGCAGGTCTGGTCTCTCCGAGAAGGTCCAGACCTGCTTAGTGTGCCGACGAGTTGCACATCGGGTGCACGCCTCTTCTCTCCCGCCCCCATAAAGTGGCTAGATGGAGGTACGGGAGGGGGGGCGCACGCCCGATGTGCAATTTGCACAGGGCGCTTTTCACCCGTCGGTACAGCCCTGGCTGAAAGATTATCCTTCAAAAAATGAATCATACATCCAAATGAAGAAAATAGGAAACAGTGTAAACACTGGCAAGTTAGATCCAAGCATTTATAAAGCAAGCAAAAAATAATTTGAAAAGAAGCTTGGCATAGAGGTCAGGTATATTAGAAGCAAGATATCTATCAGGGAGTCAGTCTGACTATTATGATCTAGGAGCAAAGGGGGCATTTAGGGAGTACAAGGCCATAGCGAAGAGACTAAATTAATTCTTTGCTTTGGTCTTTACTAAGGAAGATGTCAAGGCACTATCAATGCTAGTGGTTGGAGCAAGTTACCTCAGGCTGGAAGGTCAGGGGTTCAAATCCCACTAGAGGACAGCAACCTTGGGCCAGAAGGACTGTGGTTTCTAGTCCCACAGGTGCTCCCTGTGGTCTTGGGCAAGCCACTTAACCCTCTATTGCCCATGTTCCCTGTAAAATAAGTTATCTCCAAGTTATAATGCCCTGTTCAATGTAATTTCAGTTTGTTCAATGTAAACCGCCTTGATATCATAAAAGGTGGTATATAAGAAATGTTAAATAAATAAATGATTTGAAGGAACTGAAACAAATCTCAGTTAAACTGGAAGATTTATTAGAGCAAATTGATTAAAGAGCAGAAAATAACCTGAACCAGATGGTATACACCCCAGAGTACTGAAAGAAATGAAATTACAGATCTATTATTAGCAATTTGTAATCTATCATTAAAATCGTCTATGTTACTTGAAAATTGGAGGGTGGCCAACATAGCACCAGTTTTTAAAAAGGGTACCAGGAATGATCCAGCAAGCTACAGACCAATGAACCTGACATCAGTGCTCAGCAAAATGGAAGAAACCATTATAAAGAACAAAATTACTGAGCATATAGTTAACCATGATTTAATGGAACAAAGACAACATGGGTTTAGCCAAGGGAAGTCTTGCCTCACAAAATCTGCTACATTTTTCAAAAGTGTGAATAAATATATAAATAAAGGTGAACCAGTCAATATAGTTTATCTGGCTTTTAAAAAGTGTTTGACAAGTCCCTTTTGTGAGACTCCTAAGGAAATTAAAAAGCCATGATATAGAAGGCAATGTCCTGTTGTGGAATGAGAATTGGTTAAAAGATAGAAAACAGAGAGTAGGGTTAAATGCTCCATTTTCTCAATGGAAAAAGATTAATAGTGGAGTGCCTCAAGGTTCTGTACTAGAATATGCTTTTATACAGTAAGAGGCAGATTGGATAATATGCATGTCTAGCCCGCGAACATGTCTAGATTGAAAATGGGCCCCATTTGAACCTAATTCCGCATCCGTGGGGCTAGATGTGCCCATGGGTCCGGAATCAGGGAGATAGAGGTGTCCAGCACAGCACGGGCAAAGTGCTATTCAGCCAACCCGTGCATTCATCTGTGGCCTGTGCACGAATGCAGGCATGGGCTATGCGATATAATGGAGAAACACATCCCAATCAATATTATTGGACACGCTAAACATTTTGGATGTCCCACGCCCCCCATATTCTGAAAAAGTTGCACGTTTCTGATCCTGCCCATCTCCGCGATGTACCCATGGACGCCACACCTCCTCGGTAAAACATGCATCTCCTAATCTGCTCTTCACACTGACAGTAGTTTGCTGATGCAAACTACACATAAATATGAATGAGAGCTGACTGCTGCTGCAACCTAGACCAGATACTAGTCTTCTACAGGCCCTGAAGGTTGCTAGGTAATCCCAGTGCACCCTAATATGGTATAAGAGAATGTAAATATGAATATGTATGTCAAGACGTACCTTGCATCAAATGGTATTTATTTATTTATTTAGCGTACATTTGTAACCCGCTGCTTCCAGTGATCAGTAGCGGCCTCTATACATGGGAGATTTGGCTGTACCGGCCAGAATTAAGGTATATACAATGCGATTAGGGGGGCGATAGTGCACAAAAATCAAGGGGTTAAAGGATTTACAGTTGATTGATTATTGCAGGTACATACAGGATACTTAATACATATTTACAATTGTCTGTTAGGACTTACAAAGGATCCTTATATACAATTTACACATTGCTGAGTTTGTTTCAGGCGGTTAGCATATTTCATGCGTTTAAGTTGTAATGCACTTGGAAAAGGTGTGTCTTAAGTAGTTTTCTAAAGTCTTTCAGATCACTGGTTTCGCGTAGGTCACTTGGTAATCGGTTCCAGAGTGCCGGAGCTGTAAGGGAGAAAGCTCAGTTGCTGGTGGAAGCATTAACCTTAGTGAAGCACTTTGGGATACAGAGGGTGTTGAGGTTCAGTGTTCTTCTACTTCTGTTGTTAGGTAGTTTTGATATTAGGCTGTTGAGGTATGAGGGCGCTACATCATGTATGAGTTTGAAAGTAGTGATTAGGACTTTGTATTGAATGCGAGCTGTGATGGGGAGCCAGTGAAGCTCAATTAGTGCGGGTGTGATGTGGTCGGAGAGTTCTTTCTTCATAATGATTCGGGCTGCTACATTATAAAATGGCCTCAGTGATTCCTGTCTTGGTCATCTCTACAAACACACTTGAAACTGCTAAGGATGGACCTTTACCAACTGTAGAAAACCTGAAACTAACATTGCAGTTCCCCAAAGGATGGATAGTATTGCTGAGTCACAAATGTATGCCCTTTTCATGCATACGGCCTATAAGTGCACTCATTCTGCTATTCTGCATTCTTTTCCTCTCTTATCTCTCCCTACACCCCTCCTTTGGAACTTCACTCCTCTGACAGATCACTTCTATCTGTGCCCTTTTCTTCTACTGCCAACTGCAGACATCACTCCTTTCACTTCTGCTCCCTATGCCTTGAACAAACTACCCAAATCTGTACATCAGGCTTCTTCTCTGACCCTTCTCAAATCCAGGCTGAATGCTTACCTCTTCGTTGCCACTTTTGGATGTGATCTGCCTAATCTCCATTATGTTTCCTTACCATTCCACCCTAGATGTATCCTGTCCACAGCTGCTGTATTGTCTGTCTTGACTAGATTGTGAGCTCTGATGAGCAGGGACTATCTTTTATGTGTGTCTGCAGCGTTGCGTAAGCCTTGTAGCGCTATACAAATGATCAGTAGTAGTAGTAGTCAGGGGCGGCTCTATAATGAGGTAAAGTGAGGTAGCTATCTCAGGTGGCAAAGTTTTGAGGGCGGCAAAAAATGCCCCCAAATCAGCCGCCTCACTTTGCCTTCAAAATTAAAAAAACCCAAACAGACCAAAAAACAAGCGCACAAGTTGCTGCCACTGCTGAGTCCACTTCTCAGCAGCGGCAGAATTGCCCTTTCCTTTCTATGGCAGCCATGGCTCCTGCCTCTTAGAGAGTCGCAGCTGTGCTAGCGATATCATTTTAAACAAAAAGCCAAACTGGTGTGGAGCCTTCCCACCTCTGTGAAAGAACCCATTCAGCTGCCATAGAATGTAACTTCCTTTGCACCCTTTGCAGCTGCGTGGTTCCTTCACAGAGGCGGGAAGGCTCCCCACTGGTTTCGCTTTTATTTAAACTGACTATTGCTAGTACAGCCGTGGTTCTCTAAGAGGTGGGAGCCATGGCTGCCATAGAAAAGAGAGGGCAAGTCTGCAAGGGAGCTAACACGGGGGAAGATGGGAGCTAGAACTGGGCTGACACGGGGTGGGGAGGAGTGGGCTGGAAGGGAATTGACATGACGGGAAGGTGGAGTCTGCAATTGGGCTTGACATGGGGGGATGAGGGAACTGGAAGAGAAGTGACATGAGTGGAAGTTGGGGTCTGCAATGTGGCTGACACAGGGGAAGGAGGAGGGAGCTGGAAGAGAACTGACATGAAGGGAAGGTGTGGTCTGCAACGGGACTGACACAGGGGAAGAAGGGGGCTGGAAGGGAATTGACATGAGGGGAAGGTGGAGTCTGCAATGGGACTGACACGGGGGGGGGGAGGGTACTGGAAAGGAATTGACATGAGGTGAAGGTGGGATCTGCATCTGGGCTGACTCTGAGGAAGGAGGGGACTGGCACAGGGGAGGAAGGGGCTGGAAGGGAACTGACAAGGGAAAGGGGGGGTCTGCAAGGGAGCTGACATGGGGGAAGGCGGGGGCTGGAAGGAGGCTGACATGGGGGTGGGAGAGGCTGACACAGGGGGGAGGAGAGGACTGGAAGGGAGCTGACAGGGGAAGGTGGGGGCTGGAAGGGGGCTGACATGGGGAGAGGAGGGGACTGGAAAGGAGCTGATACCTGGGGATGGTACTGGAGGGGGACTGGAGGGGTGATGATACTAGAGAAGGGAGGAGAGGGATGGAAGGTAGCTGATACTTTGGGATTAGACTGGAGGGGGATTGGAAGGGAGCTGACACTTGGGGATGGAACTGGTAGGTGGCTGTGTAATGGGGTAGGGGCTGGAAGGGAGGGGGCAATGGCACTGGGATAGTATTTAGACTAGAAGGGGCTGGACAGTGGGGAAGGAGGGGGACTGGAAGGGAATGAACACCAGTGAAAGTCCTGGGAATGCAAGGGGATTGAAATTGGAAGGTACTGGGAGGGGAGGACTGGAAAAGAGGGCTGATTCTGGGGACGGTTACTAGGACTGGGAAATAGGCTGATGGAAGGAAGTGAAGAAAACAAAAGAAGAGACAATAAATGGCAGATGGACTATAGACCATAGAAAGAGAGCTAAGAGAAGACAGGAAAGCAGAAGCCTCAGATCAGGACCAGCATGATCAGATAATAAAATGGTCAGACAACAAAGGTAGAAAAAATAATTTTCTTTTCAATTTAGTGATTGGACTTTGCGTGATCTTCATAGGGAGCTGCATCTCTTATTTATCTGATGTTGCACTTCATGCAGAGTCTGGCTTCTTGGGGATTCGGTTTAATATTTTTCTACATATTTTTATTTTTACTTTAGGTTGTAGTCACTTATTCTGTACTTGGTGAGAGTCTGTGTTCTGAGTGTGTGACAGAGGCTATGTGTTCTGTTAACATGGAGTTTGTGCATAGGAATCTATACTGTACTGTAGTAATTTGACTTGTTCGGCTTTTCAAATGGGTATATTGATGTTCTAGGGATTACAGCAGTATTTGTAATGTGTCTTTTTTCTGTGAGTTTTAGAAGTTTATCCTGATGTGGTATGGTAGATTTGGCCTTGTAGATCTTTGGTGACTTTGTGGAGTCTTATATTAGTTCCCAATATACCTGTTACTGGAGAATGTTTGTTAGATGACCAGAAACAGATTCTTTTTTAATATATTGAGTTCTATGGGTGAATGTCAAACTTATGCTCTGCAGCCATTGTTGAGGGAGAGGTTTCTGTGGATGTAGAATATATATTCAAAAAGAAAAAGTGAGAACCGTAACACAGTTTATAACATAATAAAATGAGCTATAATTTTATAATTTGGTACTATAAACTGTGCCGCGGTTCTCACTTTTTCTTTGTTCCTTGGTGTGTGAGCATTTTGCATTTCCTTTGTCTTTTTTGCAGAATATATATTTACATTAACACTATGCTGGTCCAGTGCTCAGTTTCAGGAATTATGTTGGGATGGCAAGCCCTTCTTGGTCACAATGTCTCTCTTGTTTTTCAGAAGGTGGGAAGTACTGTGTTGGGGCGCCAAGTTGCGCCTGTTTTTGTAGAAGTGGGAGATGCTGCATGGGTGTTGTTGAGCATCTCTTGTTTTGGCATATTTAGCAGCATGTTTCTTAAGCTCAGGCCATACTGGGTCAGACCAAGGTCCCTCAAGCCCAGTATCCTGTTTTCAACAGTGGCCAATCCAGGTCACAAGTACCTGACAGATTCCCAAAAAGGCACACAAGTTCCACAATGCTTGTCCCAGGGCAAGCAATGGATTTCCCAGGCCCTCTTTAATAATAGTTTATGGACCTTTCCACAAGGAACTTGCCCAAATCTTTTTTAAACACAGCTACACTAACAGCTTTTGCTACATACTCTGGTAGGTAACTAATTCCAGAGTTTGATTATGCAGGGCCATAGGCTAACTGCAGGGAGGCAGTTATATCCCTCTGCAGTTGCCGCATTTCAGTGTGGCAAAACAGCTACAGGTGCAACTAAGACCACACACTGACGTGGCATTAGTTGCACTCACGCTACTTGCACTGAGCCGTTATGTTAGTTTCTGCTGACAATGCAGATGCCTGTGTGTGAAAGAATTCTTTCTCTCGCCTCACTCTGCAGTAAAGTATAATTTTGGAAAAGAAATCCTGTAAACCTAAAGAGTAATGAGTGAAAGCATTTGTTGACTACTTATGTCTGTTTTTAGTTTGTATTAATATATTCCCTACTTGGTGAAGATCTATCTCTGTTTTGCATGTGTGACTGAGGCTAGACGTTCTGTTAGCATGGAGTTTCTATGTAGGGAGCTGTAGTAATCCAGCTTGTTCAGTTTTCTGAACAGGAATATGGATGTTGTAGGGCCCACTGCAATATTTGTGGTGCTGCCCTTTCTGGGTATGTTTTATGTTGTGTGAGTTTTGGAAGTTAGTGCTGTTAAGGAATAGTAGATTTGCTGTATGGGTCCTGTACTCTGGGTTCTTGATAAGGTCAGCTTTAGAGTGTGGTGTGGAGGGGGGGGGGGGGTACTGGAATATGTATTATCTTTGAGATTTGTGTTCTTTATGCTGCCAGATTGAAATTTAAAATATTTTGTCAGGTCAGATTCAAGGAAGTTTCAGATTTTAAGGGAACATCTTAGTATATATTTGTTTAGTAGCTTAAGTTCTGGACTTTTCCAGCTCTAGCACAATCCAATCCAGCATTTGAATTCATGGCTACCAGGATTAGTTTCTCATTTTATATCTTCCCTCCTCATCAATAATCTGTTCATAGTGAAATAAACCTGATGTGCAGATTGGTGATGGTCTGATGGGGAGGGGGGGTGGGCTGTGTAAGTGGCTTTTCATAAATCAAATTTAATGTTTTATTATGTTTGTTTTATTGTAACATCTGTTTTACTAAATCACATGTATATGTTTGGAAGCTGCCTAGGATTTTAGATTGGCGGTATATACATTTTAAAGTAAAGTATACTTAATTTATGCAAATAACGCTGCAATGAATCTCCACACATGGTTCTGCATCACCCTCATGCCGCCCCTGGGAGGAAGTAAACAGGGGGGGGGGTGCACTAGGAGGTGGAGAGGTGGAGGAAAGCAGAAACATCAGATTGGGACCAGCATGATTAAGAATAAAATGGTCAGACAACAAAGGTAGAAGAGAATTTTATTTTCAGTTTAATGAACAGTCTTGGTGCTATCTTTATATTTTATAAAGTACAGGGAAATGCATCTCTTTCTATTTCTCTGGTATTGCACTGTATGCAGAATCTGACTTTTTGGGGTGGCAGTTTAATTGGAGTGGAGGAGTGGCCTAGTGGAGTGGAGGAGTGGCCTAGTGGTTGGGGTGAGGTACTTCAGGCCAGAAGGTCGGGGGTTCAAATCCTACTAGAGGACAGCAACCTTGGGCCGGAAGGACTGGGGTTTCTAGTCCCACAGGTGCTCCTTGTGGTCTTGGGCAAGCCACTTAACCCTCCATAGCCCATGTTCCCTGTAAAATAGTTATCTCCAAGTTATAATGCCCTGTTCAATGTAATTTCAGTTTGTTCAATGTAAACCGCACTGATGCAGAAAAGCACAGTATATAAGAGAATGTAAATAAATAAAATAAATAAATAAATTTTATCTACCTATGTTTATTAGGTTCTGGTCACTTATTCTGTACTTTGGTGAGGGTCTGTGTTCTGCGTTTGTGGTCAAGGCCAGGTGTTCTGTTAACATTGAGTTTGTATGTAGGGATCTGTACTGTAGTAATCTGAATTTTTCCAGCTTTTCAAATAGGTGTTTGGATGTCCCAGGGCCTGCTGCAGTATTTACAGTTATGCTTTTTTTTGGGCAGGCTCCTTATGTGAGTTTTGGAAGTTGAGTTTATATGGTATGGTAGATTTACTCTACAGATCCTCAGTGACCTTGTTGTAGGATTTTGTATTAGTTCACCATATGCCTGGTACTGGAAAATGTTTGTTGTTGTTAGTGAGATGATCGGAATCAGATTTTTTTTTAAGATATTGAGTTCTGTGGGTGAATGTCCTAGTTCTGCTCTGCACCCATTGTTGAAGGAGGAGGTTTTGTGGATGCAAAATATATGTTCAAAAAGAAAAAGCAAGAACCATAACGCAGTTTATAACAACAAAATAAACAAGAGTTATAATTTGGTGTTATAAATAGTGCTGTGGTTCTCGCTCTTTCTTTTAGTTCTTTTATTTCCTACACATTATCTAATCGTCTTTTTTGGTTTGGTTTAGTCCCTGACTGGAGTTTAGAGAAAGCCTCCCCCCTCCCTCTCAGGGATGGGGGGGGGGTCACTACCTCATCCCTCGCCTCAGGCAGCAAATTGCCTTGAGCCGCCCCTTGTAGTAGTAGTATGGCCTTCTGGCTATGGCATCTGATTCCCACATATCTGGGCAGTGGCATTTTTTAATAGCACCTACACCTATCCCATCGTGGAGTATGTCGGTCTGTATACATCCGCTATTTGTGGGGCAACCCTGTCTGCCTTCCCACGCTCTGCTTTGTGGCACTGCTCCCCAGTAATGTCTGTGCAGGCATAGGAGGGGGGGATCCCTGTTCCATCATATCCAGGTAGTCAGCCTCCAGGTAGATCACCACTCTCGCAGCTTGCATAGATCCTGGACTGGGGAAGAATGTAGGCGTCATGGCACAATCTGGGGTATGTTGGAACAACATTTATTTATTTAACATCTTTTTTATGCCGTCTTTCTACTAGTCAAGACGGTTTACAGTGAACTTAATGCCAAAACACTGAAACTTGAACAGTAAAGGTACACATTACAAGGAACATACGGTAATGCATGTATTCAATGTCAACAATTTAAAGCTAAGTATTTACATGGAGGTAGTGTGTTGCATGAGTCTGGAAGCGTTGTTCCCTATTCTGTATTTGGACCATAGTATTCTACCAAGAGCAGAGTCTTTAAATTTTTACAGAAATCACTGGTGAGTTGAATGGATCTTATTTGGGGTGGTAGAGAACTTCAGAGGTGGGAGCGTAAAGAGTGAAAGCTCTGCTGTTGGCTCTTTGGCTGCTTGAGGGGTTTTCTTTGGGTATTTCCAAAGTGTTTATTGTAGTTCTTCGCCTGGGTCTGACGTAACTGTTAGCCGCTAATAAGGGAGCGAGGCTGTCAGCTGATTGGCAGGTTAAAATTTTGTGGATGTTTAGTAGGATTTTGTATTTTATCCTGCTTGTGATGAGTAGCCAGTGAAGCTGCTTAAGGAGAGAGGTGATGATGTGAGTTTGTTGGGATTTTGCCAGTGTGATTCTTGCTATGGTGTTCTGCGCAAGTTGTAGGGGTATAGTGTGTTCTTAGGAAGACTTTGGTAAATAGAGAAGCAATAATCAAATACTGGGGTGATTACAGCCTGACAATTTGTGTGGAAGTCCATGGGGGAGAGTAGTTTGCGTAGATTCTTTAGAGTGCAGAGCTTGAAGTGGATAGACAGTGTTGTGGCTTATTTGAGACTGAACGTTGAGTTCTTGGTCAAGTGAGATGCCCAAATAGTTGATTTGGGTTTTGACAATGATTGGGTTGTTGTCTATCATGATTGTAGTTGGTGGTTTGAATTTCTTGTCTCTTGTGATGTGAAGTATGTCCGTTTTGTTGTGGTTAATCATGAGGTGATTCTGTCAAGATAGAAAGCAGAAGGTAGGGCTAAATGGCCAATTTTCCCAATGGAGAAAGGTGAATAGTGGTGTACCCCAGGGATCTGTGCTGGGTCCGCTGCTTTTTGACATATTCATAAATGACCTGGAAAGTGGAATAACGAGTGAGGTTATCAAATTTTCAGATGACACAAAACTATTTAAAGTTGTTAAAACCCAAGAGGTTGTGAAAAATTGCAAGAGGATCTTGATAAATTGGAAGACTGGGCATCAAAATGGCAGATGAAATTTAATGTGGACAAGTGCAAGGTTATGCACCTAGGGAAGAACAACCCAAACTATGGTTACACGATGCAAGGTTCCACATTGGGAACCACCACCCAGGAAAAAGATTTAGGCGTCATTGTGGATACCATGTTAAAACCCTCGGCCCAGTGTGCAGCGGCGGCCAAGAGAGCAAATAGAATGCTAGATATGATAAGGAAAGGAATGGAAAATAAAACAAAAGATATTATAATGCCTCTATATCGTTCCATGGTGAGACCACACCTTGAATATTGTGTGCAATTCTGGTCGCCGTATCTTAAAAAGGATATAGCGATTTTAGAAAAGGTACAGAGAAGAGCCACCAAAATGGTAAAGGGGATGGAAGGATACTCCTATGAAGAAAGGCTAAAAAGGTTAGGGCTCTTTAACCTGGAAAAGAGACGGCTGAGGGGAGATATGATAGAAGTCTATAAATTAATGAACGGAGTGGAACGGGTAAACGTAGATCGATTGTTTACCTTATCAGAATATAGAAAGACTAGGGGACATGCAATGAAGCTACAGGGTAAACTATTTAAGACTAATAAAAGAAAATATTTTTTCACTCAACGTGTAATCAAACTCTGGAATTTGTTACCGGAGGATGTAGTAAAGGCTGTTGGTGTAGCTGGGTTTAAAAAAGGTTTGGACAAGTTCCTGGAGGAAAGGTCCATAAACCATTATTAAGAAGTGACCGAAGATATCAATGCTTGACCCAGTACAAGCATTGTGGAACTTGTGTCTCTTGGGGATACTGCTAGGTACATATGACCTAGATTGGCCACTGTTGGAAACAGAATACTGGGCTTGATGGACCTTGGTCTGACCCAGTATGGCATATCTTATGTTCTTATGTTCTTATTCTTTGAGCTAGAGAGTAATTGTGGTGAAACAGTTTGAGACTTTGGTGTAGTCTGGAGCTATGGTACAGAAAGGGGCAAATATCATTATGTCATCTGCATATATGAGGTAATTGATGCCGAGGTTCCTGATGATGTCGCAGTGTGGCTGTATGTAGATATTAAACAGGATGGAGGAGAGTGCTGATCTTTGTGGTACTCCTTGGATGAGGGGAAAAAGGTGTGGAAGTTAGAGTGCCAATTTTGATTTGTTGTATGCGGTTTGATAAGTAGGAGTGAGGTTGTAGAGTCTGTTTAATAAGAGTTGATAGGAGACAGAGTCAAAGGCAGAGGATAAGTCAAGGAAAATGAGTATAAATCCTTGTGTCATAGTTTCAGTTCCCCCTTGATTAGAGTGTTGAATAGAGAAGTCAGGAGGGTTTTTACACTGTGGTTAGAGCAGAAGCCATGCTGGTGAATGTCTAGAGGAGAGAGCTTGTCTAAGTGATCTTGAAGCTGCTCCTGAACAATTTTTTCAATGATCTTGGCTACGATTGGGATACTGGAGATTGGCCTATATGATGTCGGGCAAGCAGTGTCGAGGTTTGGTTTCTTTAGGATTTGACGGATGGTGGATTGCTTGAGTTGAGGGGGGGGGGAAGAGTTCCTTGTGATAGCTGTTAATCATCTTGCATATGTAGGGTAGGAGACTATTTTTACCATCTTGATCCAGGACACTGGACAGGAATCCAGGGGGAAGGTAGTAGTGCTTACAGCTGAGAGTACGGTGTCAATATGCTCATGGCTGATGAGGTTGAAACTGCTCCATATGTGGTCAGTCTGAGCTGACTCATTGTGAAGAAGATTCGAGCAGGTGGATATTTTGGTTTGTGTACTTAGCTTGAAGGTGTTGAGCCATGCTGTGTGGGTAAGTGCAGGTTTCGTATGTTGTAGTATGGGGTTCTTTATGAGTGAGTTGGCAATGTCGAATAACTCCCTGGGCTTGTTGATGGAGGTTTTAATGAGGTTTGTATAGTACTCTCTCTTCACTTTGCTCATTAGGTCACAATATTTATTCAGCTCTTGAATGTATAATGCTTGCATGTTGTTGTCTTGGTAAGTTCTCCATTTGCATTCCAGGTGGCACAGTTTGGATTTCAGTTCCTTTAAGTTCTTGAAGTACCAGGAGAGGTGCTTGTACATTTACACTTGTTGAGCGCAAGCGGCATTTAGCAGCAGCTGAGATGTTAGTGTTCCATGTTCCTATCAGGGAGCCTATATGTTTATCTGGAAGATGTGAAATTATCTTCAGAGCTATTATTCGGGTAAAGTTCTGACTGTCAAATGGAAGGAACCTTTCATGGGTGGTGCTGGAATCAGTCTGTTGTCAGGTGTTCTTTGTCAGGTAAGTGCAAAAGTAATTAGATGGTGATCAAACCAGGAGACTGGAGAGATAGAAATGGATGCTTTTGTGAGATTGTTGCTGCTTGCTGTGGGAAGAATATGAAGTCCAAAGTTCGTCCTTTATGGGATGAGATTGGTGACCATCTGTGAAAATTGTAGGTCACTTATGGCTTCGAGAAACCCTGAGGCTTGTTTTTTAGTTAGTGAAGGTACATTGAAATCCCCAAGCAGATTGTGAGTGTTATGATTGTTGCTGCAGCTGTATACAGTGTCAAGAATAGTGGAGAGATCATCTGGGCTAGGGGAGGGTGCTCTGTATAGTAAAGTGATTGTGTATTGTTTGTTTGATATGGTAATAATTTCCAGATTTTTTTGTGGAGGTGAACTCTATATTATTGAAGTGAAGTTGTTTGTTTGTAAGGATACAAACCCTATCACCTTTGTCAGAAACTCGTTAGCAGTTGTGGATGTTGTGTGTGGTTGTATTTAGCTGGTTGAGGAGCACATTATCTGTATCCAAGAACCAGGTTTCGTCAGACATAGGATGTCAATATTGTTGTCTTCAATGTGCTCTTTTATTATGTGGATTTTGTTTCTACTAGATCTGGTGTTGATGAGGGCACATTTGATCGTTCTGTAGTTTCCTGTGTGCATGGGTGGGTTATTTTCCTTCCTTACGATGTTTTGTGGGTTGATTTTGATAAGGTTGGAGTAGTTGGCTTGTCGTGGTGGATACAAGGAAGCCCAAAGATTAGGCTGTTTTAGATGTCTTGGATAGTAGATGATTGGGATAGAGGCATAGTGATGGAGGAGGGGGGGATTTGCCTGTTAGGACAGAGAGTATAAGTCTGAGTAGGACAAGCCACAGTGCTTGGGGTTGCATGTTATTTATTTATTTACATTCTCTTATATACCGCGCTAGTCTGCATCAGTGCGGTTTACATTGAACAAACTGAAATTACATTGAACAGGGCATTGAACCTGGAGATAATTATTTTACAGGGAACATGGGCTATGGAGGGTTAAGTGGCTTGCCCAAGACCACAAGGAGCACCTGTGGGACTAGAAACCCCAGTCCTTCTGGCCCAAGGTTGCTGTCCTCTAGTGGGATTTGAACCCCCGACTTTCCAACCTGAAGTACCTTGCCCAACCACTAGGCCACTCCTCCACTCCATGTTGGGAAGGTGGTGAGAAGTGTATGTATTCTCCAAAGGTGAAAAGATATGTTGGAAGATTAAATTCCTGCTCTTTATTTGCTTCTGGATTTGGAAGTTTTTGAGTGCCAAGACCTCATTAATTATGGTGATCACAGTGTAGAGCTTCGTCTGTAGGTTGAATTTATCAGTGAGGATCTTAGGGTGTATGCTTGTCGCTAGTGTAGTGGTAGGGTCCTTACCTTTATTGGTATTGCAAGTCTTGCGGAGATACAGAGGGTGAAACTATGCAATTTGGCTGATCTTTGTGATTGCTCTGCCATGCCATATGATCTCCCTTTCTCACTCCAACATGATTTGTTTCCAGACTTACTCACATACTATTCTTACATCAACAGTCCCAGTTTTCAGAACACAGGATTTGTTAGGGTCCCCTGGATTAGTTCTTTTGGCACAAACAGCACATTTCAGCATAGCCTGAATAAACACTATTGCTCTTTTTAATATTTCTGTAAGGGTGTTTATTAATGTTTCTTTGTCTTACAACATTCCCTCACCTCTGCTTTTTGTTCTTTATAACTGCATCTTGTGTTTTTCTAGATTGTAGTCACACCAGTTCAGCACATACTTGTCACAACCATTCTTCCATATGGTACGGATTGCAGAGCACAGCAGAATATTTTCTAAGTCCTGACTTTATTCTACATTTCAGCAGGAATAACGGGGACATCTGCGGGGATATTGCAGAACATACATGTGTCTTTCTGTAATAAGCTATGCATGTCTCTGTATCTGACCACGCCCCTGTTTCTGCCCCTTTTGGGCATATTCTGAGATCTCCATTTAGTGCCGTGGACATGCATGACAGCAGTGTTTCAGAATACGGTAGGGAATGTTTTGGGCACATAAACGTCCCCGCTGCATGTACAAACCTTATTTGTTCTGGAATGACCTCCTAAATGATCTGGAAATGGGAATAAGGAGTCAGGTGATCAAATTTGTAGATGACATAAAATTATTCAAAGTTGTTATAAATTGCAGGATGACCCTGCTAGGCTAGAAGACTGGGCATGCAAATGAGGGATGAAATTTAATTTGGACAAGTGCAAAATGATGCACATTGGGAAAATAACCCAAATTATAGCAGCATAATGCTAGGTTCCACAATAGGGGGCACTAACCAGCAAAAGGATCTAAGCATCATCGTGGACAATGTATTGAAATCCTATGCTCGGTGTGTGGTCATGGGCCAAAAAAGCAAACAGAATGCTAGGAATTATTAGAAAAGGAATGTAGAATAAAACAGAGAATATCCTAATGCCTCTGTATCGATCCATTGTGTGGCCCCACCTTAAGTATTGTTTGCAGTTTTAGTCATCATATCACAACAAAGATATAACCAAATTAGAAAAAGTTCAAAGAAAGATGATCAAAATGGTAAAGAAGATGGGATGATGCCCACGTGGGGAAAGCCTAAAGAGGTTAGGGCTCTTCAGCCTAGAGAACAGACAGCTGAGTGGAAATATAATAGAGGTCTACAAAATCATGAGTGGAGTGTAACAGGTAAATCAGGTGTTTATTCTTTCAAGAAGTACAAAGACTAGGAGGCACACCATGAAGTTATCAAGTAGTACATTTAAAACAAATCAGAGAAAATATCTTCCACTCAGTGCACAATTATGGTCTGAAATTCATTGCCAGAGGATGTAAATGCAGTTAGCATAGCTGGATTTAAAAAAGATGTGGCCAAATTCTTGGAGGAAAAATCTGTAAAGCCACTGGTTATCCCTTGGGGAAAGCAGCATGGAATTTAGCTACTTTTTTGTATTGGAAACTTGATTCTGGGCTGGATAGATTTTTGGTCTGACCCAGTGTGCCCACAGGGATTTTCAACCCAGTCCTTGGGGAACCCTAGGCCAGTCAGGTTTTCAGGAGTCCCAGAATGAATATGAATGAGAAAGATTTGCATGTTCTGCCTTCAATGTATGCAAATCTATCTTATGCATATTCATTGTGGGAATCCTGAAAACCTGACTGGCCTAGGGTTCCCCGAGGACTGGGTTGAAAACCTATGCAGTATGGCATTTCTTCTCATTCCTTCTCTTTAAAACATATTTTCTTCTCTTCCTCTCCTTAGCATATATATTCCTGTCTCTTGATATGTATACCTCTCTCCATTCATAACCTGTCTCTTCATAACTTGATACCTTCTCTCATCATTGTTTAGTCTCACCCCTCCTGCCATTTCCTTCCTTCCCATATCTCTTTCCTCCACAATTTATTCCTTTCTTTCAACTAAATCTGCTTTTAGCTGTTCTACTCCTGTTCCAAAAACTCCTTTCCCAGTCTTTCAGCTCCTCTATCAGTCCTTCTCACTCCTACAGCCTGTGTCTAGAGCAGTGGTTCTCAACCCAGTCCTCAGGACACACCGAGCCAGTCATGTTTTTGGGATAACCACAGTGAATATGCATAAGATAGATTTGCATGCACTGCTTCCTTTGTATGCAAATCTCTATCATGCATATTCATTGTGGTTATCCTGAAAACCTGACTGACTAGGTTTGTTCCGAGGACTGGGTTGAGAACCCCTAATGCTAACCCTTGTCCTCACCACACAGCCCTCCAATCTTTTCCATCCTCTCTCCTCTCCTTTTCCAACTAATATCCCCTCTTCCAATTCCACCCCATTTCTCACAGCATTATTCTCTCTCCAGATAATATTTATCTATTTAGTCCTATTTAAACATGCCTTTTCCAAGCTCAATGCACAGTACCAAATTTACAGAAAAATACAAAGTTTATTCCCCTTTACCAAGGGTGGCTCTACAATTAGGCCAAGTGAATCAGCCACCTCAGGTGGCAAATTTTTGGGGTGGCATAAAGTTTTGCCAACATGCCCCTGTTTGATGCACAAGTTTGATGGTCATGCACTTTCCCTTTGCTTTGTTGGGCTGTAGCATGTCCAGGGAAGCAGCAATAGGTTAAAAAAAAAAGAGAGCAATGCTGGACTGGATTGAGGTGGGGGCAGGAAAGAGATGCTGGATCAGAGGATGGGAGAAACAAAGGGGATATGCTTACTTGGAAGGGGACTCTCTCTCTCTCTTGCACCCAACTGGATTCTTAATCCCTCTGTCTGAGTCACGCCCTCCCAGCCCTGAATTCTGAGCTGTAGACCTCTTTAAGATGGACTGCTGACAATCCCTTTGGAGAGGGATGGGTAACTTCCTATATACCCCATCATAATGGGCTTAAACAGCTCTTTCCAGAATTCTAATTGATGCTGCTGTTGGCAGTCTCAGGTAAATGTAAGTCCTGTATTAATAGCACTTCTCTTTGCATGCTTTCTTTTGGATGGCTTCTGTCATATCCATATTTACCTCTTCACCTTAGCTTACATCCTATAGATTATGCTAACACAAACACCATTAGCTCTCAACACAAACACCATTGAACCACAAGCATTTGCTGAATACCTACAATCAAAATACCCAACACCATCAAATATCTTGCCTTCTCCTCCAACCTCTAGTAAACCCAAGGACTTACACTGTGACAGTGCACTTCTGCATTCCTTCAGCCCAATATCAACAGCTCAGTTTGAGAACATAATCCATAGCATTAATGCCACAACGTCTCCTATGGACCCATACCCCACCTCCTGGCTCAGGATCATGAAAGTAGAGCTTGCCCCAGTCCTCTTCAAACTAATATCAGCCTTCTTCATCCAAGGATATTTCCTAAAATACCTGAAAACATAGTAACATAGTATATGATGGCAGATAAAGACCAGTATGGTCCATCTAGTCTGCCCAGCAATGTGTGGTAGGAGTAGGTGCCCCTGCCGATCCGTGTAGATCACCACTCCCCAGGTTACCCCTATTTGTTGAGATATAAGAGAGTTATGTTTATTTTGATTTTATCCTGTTGTTATAAAGGAATCCACTGTGTTTGTCCCATGCCACTTTGAATTCCGTCACTGTATTTGCCCCCACCACTTCTATCAGGAGGGCATTCCAAGCATCCACCAACCTTTCAATGAAAAAGTATTTCCTGTCATTACCTTTCAGTTTACCCCCTTGCAGCTTCATGTTATGCCCTCTAGTTTTACAGCTTCCCCGTCTTTGAAGAGGTTTGTTTGTTCGTTAATACTCTTTAAATATTTAAAGGTCTGAATCATATCTCCCTCCTCTCCTCATGAGTGTACATATTTAGGTCTTCAAGTTTCTTCTCATATGTCTTCTGACATAGGCGCCAAATCATTTTGGTCATCTCACATTTCCAGTCTTTTTATATCCTTTGCGAAGCATGGTCTCCAAAACTGAACACAATATTCCAAGTGAGGCCTCACCAGCGACTTGTACAGTGGCCTTAGTACCTCTTCTTTTCTGCTGGTAATTCCTCTCTGTATGCAACCCAGTATCCTTCTGGCTTTTGCCACCGCCTTGTCGCACTGTTTTGCCATCTTGAAATCCTCAGAAACAATCACTCTGAGGTCCTTCTCCTGGTCCATGCACACCAACCTCTTGCCCCCTATTGCATACAATTCCCTTGGGTTTCTGCTTCCCAAGTGCATGAAACTGTACTTCTTCACATTAAATCTTAATTGCCAAGCATCAGACAATTCTTCCAGCTTTTGTAGATCTTTCCTCATGTTATCTACTTCCTCTGTTGCAAATTTTCATGTCATCTGCAAAAAGACAGACTTTTCCATTCAGTCCTTCAGCAACATCACTCACAAATACATTGAAGTACTGGTCCCAGGACTGAACCCTGGGGCACACCGCTAATCACTTTCATTTCATCTGAGTGAGCTCCGTTTACCATCACCTTCTGTCATCTGTCAATCAACCAATTTCTGATCCAGTTCATCACCTTGGGACCCATCCCTAAGCTATTTAGTTTATTGATAAGCCTCCTATGAGGAACGGTATCAAAGGCTTTGCTGAAATCTAGGTAGATCACTTCCATTGCATGCCCTTGATCTAGTTCTCTGGTCACCCAGTCAAAGAACTCAATCAGATTTATTTGGCAAGATCGTCCTTTGGTAAAACCATGTTGCCTCGGATCATGCAACCTTTTGGTTTCGAGAAAATCCACTATTCACTCTTTCAGGAGTGCCTCCATTACTTTCCCGCCACCGAGGTAAGGCTTACCGGCCTGTTGTTTGTTACTTCTTCCCTATTACCACTTTTGTGAAGAGAAATCACATCAGCCCTTCTCCAGTCCTGTGAACTTCTCCTGTCTCCAAGGATTTATTAAAAACATTCCTTAACGGCCCTGCAAGAACCTCTCGGAGCTCTCTCAGTATCCTAGGATGTATCCCATCCGGTCGTACGGCCTTGTCCACTTTCAGTTTTGCAAGCTGTTCTAACACATCATCTTCTGTGAATGGTGTGGTATCTACTCCATTCACATTTGTATACTTATCAATCACAGGTGGACCTTCTCCAGGACTTTCTTTAGTAAAAACAGAACAGAAGTATTTGTTAAGCATTTTCGTTTTTTCAATGTCACTTTCCACAAATCCATTCCCAGCACTTTTGAGTCCTGCAATTCCACCTCTGATTTTCTTCCTCTCCTGAATATAGCTGAAAAAAATTTTGTTGCCACATTTCACATCTTTAGCCACCTTTTATTCTGCCTTGGATTTTGCTATTCTTATTTCTCTTCTTGTCTCTTTTAGTTTGATCTTGTATTCTTTTCTGTGTTCCTCTGTTTGCGAACTTCTGAATTTTGTGAAAGCTGTGTTTTTTTGCCTTTATTTTTGCAACCACTTCTTTGGAGAACCAAATAGGTTTAATTTTCCTCTTGTTCTTATTTACTTTCCTTACATATGTATCTGTTTCCCCTTTTATTGCCTCCTTTAGCCCACTGCAATTCCACTTCCCTTATCCCCTCCTACCCTGCCAATTTCTTCTTCAGGCACTTGGTCATTTTACTGAAGTCAGTCTTTTTGAAGTCTAGGACTTTGAGCTTGCTGTGATTAGACTCTGTCTTCGCTTTTATCTCAGACCACATCGTGTGATGATTGTTGCTGCTCACATGGGCACCCACCCGGATATTCGACACACTATCTCAGTTGGTGAGTACTAAATCCAGCATCAAGCTTTCCTTGGTCGGTTCTATCACCAGTTGTCTAAGTAGTGCATCTTGGAAGGCATCCACAATTTTTTTTACTTCTTTCCAGATATGCAGAAGGAATACTCCAATCCATATTGGACAGATTAAAGTCACCCAATATAATCACTTCCCCCTTCATGGCTATCTTTGCAATATCAATCAATTCACTATCCATTTCTTCGGTTTGAGTTGGAGGCCCGTAGACTACACCAGTGTGGATGACAGTGCCATCTCTTCTTTCCAACACAATCCATAGCACTTCTTCTTTTCCCCACATCCCCTGCATTTCAGCAGCTTTAATATTGCTTTTGACATATAGGGCTACTCCTCCTCCTTTTCTACTCTCTCTATCTCTTCTTTTTTTTTTAAACTTTTATTTTCATTTTGCAACAAACAAAAGAAACAACACACCAAAGGAGACAAAACAAGTATACAATAAAGAAAAGTAAACCCAATTACCCCCCACCCCCACGCTTCTTCTCTAGCTGATTATGTCAGCATGTGAGCGCTTCCAAACAACAGTGATTATACATCAAAACAATCAAAAGAGTATCTGCGATACAGAATAATCATGGGACAAAGATATATACAAATTTAGACAGTCAGATGAGAGCATTGAGCAGAATGTACATAGTCATTGAGCATCTTCCATTTAGACCGATGATGAGGAGTCTGAATGGGGGAAGCAAACATACGAGGTATTTGTTCATATTTACTGTAGAGACAGACATGATTCCACCATTCATTGGGGCTCAGATGGGAGCTATTTTTCCAGTATTTCGTAATTAGGGAAATAGCAATGCCAAGCATAAAGTCCAAAAGGAAGTAAGCCGTTTTTGGAAGAGAGGGGATCCCCGCAGCTGAGCGAAGTCCCACTATCCTCCAAGAAAGGGGCTCTTGAAAGTGCAAAATAGACTGGATACGACCCCAGACCCGACGCCAGTAATACTGTAGTGCGGGACATTCATACATAACATGAGGTAGTGAACCAATGGCCGCATGACATGTCCAACAACTATTGCCCTGAGTAGTGTTCCATTTGGCTAATCTGTCAGGAGTGTAAAAACACCGGTGGGCTAGAAAGAAGAGTGTCTGAGTGAGTGAGGCGGATCGGGAGACCCGTGTCACTCTACTCCAGACAAGGCTCCATTGCTCCGGGGTCAAAGTCACATGCAATTCTCTCTCCCATGCTTTCTGCGCTATAGGGGTATCTCTCGTTATAGCATTACATAAGGTTTTGTAAAAATTGGATGCTACACCCGGTGAACTACCGATAGATCGGATAGTCTCCAACCAACCTTGTGTAGGGGAGGCCGATGGCGGGAGCACCTTAGCACTCCGAAGGCAATGCTGAAGTTGCACCAACTGAAAGTAGTGTTTCGCTGGGAGACCAAATTCAATTTGCAATTCACTAAAAGTTTTCCAGCGACCTTCATGGAACAACTGACTAGGAATCCAAATGCCCCTAGTGTACCAGGGGCTCCACGCCATCGGCTTATTTTGTATTCGAAATCGAGTATTGTACCAAAGTGGGAGCTTGTCTAACGGACAGAGTCGGGAGTCTAAAGAGTGCATAAGATTATTAAAGGCACCTAAGGTGTCTAAAAGCATTGGTGGAAAGTGGGAGTCTGATGGGAGAGTCATACCAGGAAGAAAAGTAAGAGGAATCGGTTTGCAAAGGTCCTCTTCTATGTCTAGCCACACAGGTCTACTCGGTACTGGATCTTCTAGCCAATGAGCGCCTTGTTTGAGAAGAAAAGATTGATGATACTTCAGGAAATCAGGGAATCTGACACCCCCATTTTCCTTATCTGCTTGCAGCTTATGTTTCGCTATCCTAGGTGTCTTGTTTTGCCACAAGTATCTAGTCAGAAGGCCCTCTATATCTTTATATATACGTCGAGGTAAAAGACAGGGCAACATTTCTAAGATATAATTCACTTTCGGAACAATCATCATTTTTATGGTTTCTAATCGACCCCACCAGGTAAGTGTTAAAGGAGTCCAGCGATGAGTAAGCGCCCGGACTTTAGAGGTTAAGTCTTTGGCATTGAAGGAGATAGTGTCTTCCAAAGGAGAACAATAGTGAACCCCAAGGTATTTGACCATGCGAGGTTGCCATAAAAAGGGGAAGGATTGCATATCTGCCTGATGAAGCAAAGGATTTAATGGAAAGGCTACCGACTTGGTCCAATTTATCTTATAACCGGACAGTTGTGAGTATTTACCAATTTGCTCTAGGACAGCCGGTACTGAGTCTATAGAGACAAAAAGCATAAGGTCATCAGCATACGCTGAAATTTTGATTTCCCTATGGGTGAAGGGGACTCCATGAATCTCCTCCGATTGCCGGATTAGTAAAGCCAAGGGTTCGAGTGCAAGATCGAAGAGAAGTGGAGACAGTGGGCATCCCTGGCGAGTGCCGCATTGAAGAGGAAAAGGCTGAGACTTTAAAGCATTGGCACATATACTGGCTGTAGGCTGTGCGTACATGGTGCGAAGACAACGGAGAAAACCTTCCCCGAATCCGTACCAGCGGAGGACTGCAAATAGGAAGGGCCACTCTAAGCGATCAAAGGCCTTCTCAGCATCAAGTGAGAGGCCAACAAATGGGCGATCAAGATTAACTGCGGTAGTCAGTACATGGCATAGAGTCCGAGCATTGTCAGCAGTTGATCTACCAGGAATGAAACCGCATTGATCTGGGTGTATTAAGGTAGGCATCCTATCAGAGAGCCGGGTAGAGAGAATGGTGGCAAATATTTTATAGTCCGCGTTTAGGAGGGAAATTGGACGATAATTAGCTGTTAGTTGCGGGTCTCTCCCCTCTTTCTCAAAAACTACTACATTTGCCATTGAAAAGGACCCAGAAGGAGAACCCTCCTCGGCCAGAGCAGAAAAATAAAGTTTCAAAACTGGAGCTAAGTCAGCGTGAAAGGTTTTGTAGAATTCAGCAGGGAGACCGTCTGGGCCTGCGGCTCGACCTGAGGCACATTTCTTGATAGCAGAATGAATTTCTGAGACAGTAAATGGTGTGTCCAAGGCCACTCTATCTTCGTCAGATAGGGTCGGTCTTTGTACCCCTGAAAGTAAGCGTTCAAATACATCTGGCTCAAAATCACATTCAGATTGATAAAGCCGAGTATAAAAATCACGAAAGAGTTCTAAGATTTCGGTATCTTTAGTGACCAAGCCCCCCCCCGACGGATTACGGAGGGCGGTAACACGCTTGGCTTCTTTTTGACCTTTTAGGGCATTTGCTAATAATTTGCCAGCACGATTATTTTCCCGATAATATAGCCCTTGTTGTGATTCAATATTTTTAACAGCAGCAGTATACAAAAGCTGATTGTATTGAAAACGCAAGCGTTGTAAACGGAGTAAAATACATGGGTCAGTACGGGACGTGAGGAGACGCTCCCCAGCTTGTATCTGCTGCTCTAGAATCAGTAAATGCTGCTTTCTTTGTTTCCCCTGCCGAATTTGATAGCTAGTTATAGTTGCGCGGATAGATGCTTTAAAACCCTCCCACCAAGCCCAGCTCGCTGTGTCATGGGGTGAGTTAAAATGAAAATAATCTTGGATAGCGGCCTTTATATCAACCTGAAAATCTTTTTGACCCAGTAGGGATCTATCAAAAAACCAAGCTCGGGGAGAAGCGTCCCGCGCAGTGACATGTAATGATAAAGATATAGCAGCATGATCTGAAATATGGAGAGGATGAGTCCTAGTCGTGTCTACTTGAGAAATCAGTGTTTTGGAAATGAGAAAGAAATCTATTCTAGATTGGGAGTGATGGGGGGCAGAAAAGAAGGTGAATTCTAAGTCGGAGGGGTGAAGCAGCCTCCATATATCTACCAGCGCAAGATCTTGCATCAGAGCTGTAAGGGTAGCAAGACTCTTGGGTGGACTACTCGTTCTAGGCGGCTGTCTATCTAGCAGAGGGTCTAACACTTGATTAAAATCACCACCAAGTATTAATGGAGTATTGGCAGAGGCCTGTGCCAACTGCGCAATACTTGCATAGTAAGCAGGGTTGTCCACATTCGGGGCATAAATGCAAATACATGTAAATTCACTATCTCCAACCTTAAGATGTACTCGGGCCCATCTACCCTCCTTGTCAGCGCTAGTATCAATTACAGTAGCTTGCAAAGATTTCTTAACCAGAATGGCTACCCCGCACCGTTTGGAAACGGCGGGAGAATAGGCAGCCACCATGTAAGGCTTAACATTGAGTTTCAGTGTTTCAGCAGAGTTTAAGTGCGTTTCCTGAAGAAACGCTAAATCAGCATGCTCATGGCTAAGATAGCTAAGGATTTTCTTTCTTTTGATTGGACTATTAATGCCCTTTACGTTGAGTGATAAGATTTTACATAAGGCCATTCAGACAAGTTAAAAATTCTGAGCATGATAGCGCACATAATTTCACAATGTCCCTCATATTGACTGTATCTGGCTGTACATATGGCATAAAAGAAAATAAGCTTAGATAATACAATGAAGCGCCCCACATTAAAAAAGAAAAACCGCAGCGCGGTAGAGAAGACGCAGAACCCCAAAAAGTACTGGCGACCATGTGTCTGCGGGGAGAAGCCCCAGAGAAGGCCGAAATTGAAAAAACACATAACCTGTAGGACTGTGCGTGCTCCGAATCCGACCGAGGCACACATCATGGAGGGATAGGAGACCAAAAACAAAAGTCATAGAGAGAAAGAAAGAAAGTCCAGGTAGTCTCTGTGCTTGACTATGACCGCCGCATCGGGCCCTTCAAAATGGCGGACAGAGCCGGCAAATAAAAGTCCAAGTCGTTGGATCAGCGCATCTGCTCTGCTTCTTTGGAGTCTAAAAATGTTGATAGTAGATCAGGATCTTCGAATGTCCTGGTTTGGTTGTGGAGAGTCACTCGGAGCTTCGCGGGATACAACAGGCCAAAGCGAGCCTGTAGCTGTTGAAGTCGAGGGCGAAAAGCAAGGAGTTTCTTCCGTCGGTCAACGGTAGGCTTTGCCAAATCAGGGAAGAAGGAGACTTTGTGACCTTCAAATTCCAAATGATGGTTCGCCCCGGGCAGCATTTAAAATTTGTTCCACTTGTTGATATCGTAGCAAGCGAAATATAATAGGCCGGGGGTCGTTCGGTTGAGCGCCATGTGGGTAGGAACACGGTGTGCACGATCGATTTCCAGTTCTTTATGAAAGGTGATCTTCAGCAAGGAGGGAAGAGTTTTGAGCAGGAATTCTCTCATATCTCCCGCTTCCACCCCCTCCGGTATTCCAATGAGCCTCACATTGTTGCGACGAGCTCGATTATTGCTATCTTCTAACTCCTTTTGAAGATTCTGTATCTGGCGCTCAGCCTTGTCCAGTGTGCCCAAGCGCACCGCGTGCGAGTCGAGGACCCCCGCCATATTGTCCTGCCGTAATGAGAGACTTTCAAGTCGGTCCTGGAGCACTCCAAAGTCTTCTCGCAGGGCTCTAAGCGCTTCTCCATTGGACTGCACCAATTCCTTCACGCCGCGTATTTCCTCTAAAATCTCCAGGTGCATTTCGGGGTTTTCCCGAAATGGAGCCATCTTCTGTGGGGAGGACACCTCTGTTTTGGAGCGTTTTCCGTGAGAAGAAGAAGGAGACCCGAAGTCCAAGCGCGCTGGTTTATGGGCCGCCATCCCCCCCGAGGTACCCCGGTCAGCCCGGAGCGAAATAGTAAGTTTGTATAGGTATTAAGTCAGGATTCTAAGTAGGCCTCTCGGGAGCTTCAGCGCGAAGCGTCTTACCCGCTGGACATCAGGCTCCGCCCCCCTCTCTATCTCTTCTAAATAGAGTATAGCCAGCTATGGCTATATCCCATTCATGCAACTCGTTAAACCATGTTTCTGTAATGGCCACGATGTCCAAATCCATTTCCACCATTAGGGCTTCCATGTCAGGAACCTTGTTAGACTTCGAGCATTTGTGCTCATTGCTTTCCATCATTTGTTGACTGGCTTGCCTGTATTTTGCATGGATTTTGTTTTGTCTCTTCCCACTTGGCATTGATGTGTGGGTTAGTACTGCGGCTGTTTCCAATGTTATTATGTTTTTGCTGGAAGTGACATCATGAACTTGTTCTTTTCCATCCGTCACCCCCTTTCCCTAGTTTAAATGCCTGTCCACATAATGCCTGAATTTTGTACTTAGGATTCTTTTCCCTGCAGCAGAGAGGTGTAGTCCATCAACACAGTATAGCCTTTTGTTGTTCCATCTATTTTCCCAGTCGCCTATATATCTAAATCTTTCTTGTTTGTACCAGGTCTGGAGCCATGTATTAAAGTTGATTATGCGATGTAACCTTTCTGCCCCCTTACCAAGAACAGGTAGAACATCTGAGAATGCTACAGTGTTAGCACTGGGTTTTGAGTTTCTCTCGTAGAATCTGGAAGTCCTGAACTGTAGAGGCACTGTTTCTAGCCAGTTCATTTGTACCCAAGTGGATGATAACATCAATTTTGGAGTGCTCACTTTCTGCACTGGACAGCTTCCATCTGACCAATACTAAAAAAAAAAAAAAAAAAAAAAAAAAAAACCAAAACTCAATCCGAATGTCCCTAGCTCCTTCAGACCTATTTCCGGCTTGCCATTCATTGTGAAATTAGTTGAAAAAGTAGTCCTCCTTCAACTTCAAAATCACATCAATATAAATGCCAACCTGGACTGGCAGCAACACGGTTTCCACAATCACCATGGAGTGGAAACCTTACTAATATTCCTAATCGACAGACTCATCAAGGGTATAGAAAACAGTCAATAAGGCTTCATCTTCATCTTTTTGAACATTGCCTTGGCATTCAACACTATATGCCATGAGCTCCTCCTACAGCGCCTCTTCAACATAGGAATTTGCGGCATTGCGCTTGAATGGCTTCACTCCTATCTCACAAACCACAATTGGCCAAAAAGCCTCCAATTCATTCCTCAGTCCTCTCTGCAATACTATTTAATATCTATATACAGCAGTCTGCAACATCATAGGTGCCTTTAACGTCTACTATCACCTGTATGCAGACAATATTATGATTTATACTCCATATACCATCACAAGCGAAAACTACTCAACTATCATAAGGTGCTTCAATGCCATAGACAAGTGGCTATCAGAACATAAACTAAACATCAACTTTAAGAAAACAGAGGACCTATTCCTCACCAGGAATCTATCATTTCTCCCTCCAAAGGTGCTAAAGGTAAAAAAAAAAACTGACCTAAAAGTTAGATCTGGGGCAAGATACCTGGAAGTTACCATTAAGCAGCATCTTACTTTCCAACCACATATAAACAAAGTAAAGCTGCGGTCACTCCAACAATTACAATCCCTACTTTAGCCTCACGACTTCCGTACAGTCTACCAGGCAATGATACTACTGCATTTTGACTTCTGCAATGCCATTCTGCAAAGCCTCCCGAAAAGCTCCCTAAATCCACTTCAACTCATGCAGCATACAGCTGTGTGAATTCTGACATACTCACCTCAAGCCAGCAACATCATGCTTATTCTAAAGAAGTTGCATTGGTTACCTCTCCGGAATCGCATTAATTATAAAACATTCATGACAACCTTGAAAGTAATCCATCAACTATAAGAACCCCGGAAAACCACCTAAGGAGAAGCAACACATCAAACCTACTAAACCTGCCTTCAGCGCTAACTAAGTGTAACAATTCATCTTACTCCAGGGCATTCTCCCTGCATGCCCCACGCCTATGGAATGCTTTACCACCAAAAATCAGAGACACCCACGACCTTGCAACCTTCTGCAAACTGCTTAAAACCCACCTATTCAAGGAACATTTTGATGGGATAACATAACCCCGTCTTACCTATCTACCACTAATATACCCTCAGATGTAAGCAACCTTCTACCTGTACATAGTCACTCAAAGATGAAAGCAACTCTCTAATGTATATAGTTACAGTTCTGTGTTATAAATAGTGTTATCTACCTGTTCCATTTATGAGTTAACCATTCCTTGTACACCTATTTCATTTAATGTTGAACTTTGTTACCTATAAACCGCACTGATCCTTGGAAATGCAGTATATAAGAATGAATAAATAAATAAATAGATTTGTTGGGTTTTTCAAGACAACCCACTGCATTCAGTTCTATTTTTTGCTTTCCTTTCCACATATGCTCAGAACAGTTTAGGGCAACATCACTCACTTTGTATGTCAATGGCTTGGAATGGGTAAACGTAGATCGATTGTTTACACCATTGAAATATAGAAAGACTAGGGGACATGCAATGAAGCTACAGTGTAACCTATTTAAGACTATTAAGAGTAAATATTTTTTCACTCAACATGTAATCAAACTCTGGAATTTGTTACCGGAGGACGTAGTAAAAGCTGTTAGTGTAGATGGGTTTAAAAAAGGTTTGGATAAGTTCCTGGAGGAAAGGTCCATAAACTATTATTAAAGGAGACTCGGGAAATCCACTGCTTGCTCCAATACAAGCATTGTGAAACCTGTGTCTTTTGTGGAAATTGCTAGGTATTTGTGACCTAGATTGGCCACTGTTGGAAACAGGATACTGGGCTTGATGGACCTTGGTCTGACCCAGTATGGCATATCTTATATTCTTACATCTCTAACTTATAAAGCTACTTGTCCTCTTTCTTTTTTTTGACCTGGTATGGTTATCTCATGGCCCGGATTATGTCTTATCAATGTCATCTGCTATTGCTGTATCATGGTATCATCCAGATCAATGATCTTGCTGATTAGACCATGAACATTTGCACACATGACTTTCCAAGTTGTTTTTCATGTCATACGTTTTCAGATTCCTTACAATATGTATAAGCCTCCTTTTCTCTTTTCTAACATACAAAACAACTCCTGCTCTCTGCAAAATCTGGAATGGGGTGGAAGAAGTGCACAGAGCATACTCATGACATATCACAGTGAATTAGGGCAACAGCATTCGGCCTTTTGATTTGAAACACCTACACACCCTTGCTCCATAGGAAATAATAGGAAGAAACTACAGAAAATAAACAGAAAACCACTTATCTGCTGCCAGAATGTGAACTCCTATGCCAGGAATGTAGTCAGTGTGATGAAATGCAGTAAAGGAAGGCTAACATCTAGCAAACAAAAAAGAGAGCCTTTTTTCATTGCTTCAGTGCTGTTCTGCTCATTAAGGTACAGTACTGGCTGCTCAAATAAAAAGTATATCTTTCTCCTAAAAGAATCAGTATGTCATCCCTCCACCCCTTGATTGCCTGGGATGTTCAGCATCCCAGTACAGGAAGGATAAGGGCTATGGGGAAGGCAGTTTTATCAGTTCCATGCAAGGCCGCCAAGATCATCCCTGTGAGGGCTACCATCTAAAACATAGAGAAATGGAAAACAAAAGGAAAGCCCATAAGAAATTATCTAAGCAACAAAGGGGCGTGTTTACTAAAGTGTGGTAAGATTTTGCACTTACATTACCTTAAATGCAAAATGTAAGGTAGAGTAAGTGCAAAATCAGTGTGGTAAATGCAGGGAGCATGCCCTACATTTGTCCAACATTGACTGCACAGGCAAACGCTTACCGCATGGGCCCACATTACTGTATATGCCTTGGCAGATATTGAGACATGTAACCTGGACCCCAGAGTTAAAAGAAAATGCAGCAATCCTTAACACCCCTCCCTGAAGCAATATCCCTCCCCCATTCAGATCCCTGCCCAAGATTTGAGCCTCTCTGAAGAGTCCAACCCCCGATTTGATCCCCCCTTCCTAGACAGTCCTTCCCAGCAAGACCTCCCTCCTGATCTGATCTTTCCTCCCCATCACAGCATCTTCGACTCGATCTGATCCCTCCCCCGATCAGCACTAACACCCAGGCAGCAACACCTTCCTGAACAGACCCCTCCCATAAGGCAGACTCTCCCAACAGCATCCCTCCTGAAAAAGAACTCTGCCCCAGTAGAAGCCACCCCACAGACTATAACTGGACCCCCCCAACTTCCCTCCCCATGGCAAAACCAATGCTAAGTGCTTAACACACTTTAGTAAATATGCCCCAAAATTTGACATACATACGAGGTCTGCCCTAAAGGAAACCAAACTTGCTAAAGAAGGTGCCAGTGAGCCAACACAGCAGATTCGCGATAATGGTGATACGTAGTGGTGACTTTGAGCTTTAGCCTCCCACTTGCTTGATCACGCAATGTGAATTAGTTATGGAATAAGTCCCCCTGGATGGAGGAAGATGGAAGACCCGGGCCAGGAAAGGAAGGTGAGGAGGTGCAGGGGGTTTCTTGCAGCCTGACCCTGGCCATAGCAGGCCTGATCAGGGCTCAGGCAGCGGGGAAAGGAGTTTCTCTGGGTCCACTGGGGATCGCGGCTCCTGAATGGAGCCATGGTGCCATGGCAATGGGATGCCATGAAGACCAAACAAGCAGGTACAAAAGAGACTGGTTTAACCTGAATTGAACATTCACCAGTCTCTTTTGTACCTGCTTGTTTGGTCTTCTTCGATAGTGTGCAGGTACCTACCGCTCTCCTTGGTTGGCTAATGGGATGCCATGGCAACATGGCTCCATGCAAGAGCCTGGCTGGGATAGCCGGGGTGTTGGCAGGATGTCCGGGAGCCCAGAATCGAGACACGGCCTGTATGTCTGGCTGGTTGCACCCGATTCTACTCCTGCGGGCACGTCTAGCCCCGGCGGGAGCAGAATCATGTGCAATGCAGGCCCATCCAGATTCTGGATGCCCAGACAGCCTGGGGGCGCCCAGACTGGAATTGACCTCCACGTGTTTTCCAACGTAGTGGCTTAGGGGATAGCCTATTAGGTTTACTTAACATAACACCCTCATATTTGTGAAATAAACATACATGCTTTGGCCCTAGCGGTATATCCAAAATAAATAAATGAAGCATAACATCAATTTTATCTAAATGTTTCCAATTATTAATCACAACTTTTAGTGCCACAGCAAACAGGAAGTCCAGCAACATAAGAATATAAGATACGCCATACTGAGTCAATCAAGCCCAGTATCCTGTTTCCAACAGTGGCCAATCTAGATCACAAGTACGTAGCAGTTTCCCTAAAAGACACAGGTTCCACAATGCTTGTACTAGGGCAAGCAGTGGATATTCTGGGTCTACTTTAATAAGGGTTTATGGACCTTCCCTCCAGGAACTTGTCCAAACCCTTCTTAAGCCTGGCTACACTAACAGCTTTCCTACATCCTCCGGCAGCAAATTCCAGAGTTTGATTATACGTTGAGTGAAAAAATATTTTCTCTTATCAGTCCTAAATAGGCCATTCTGTATCTTCATTGCATGCCCCCTAGTCTTTCTATATTTCAATGGCATATACAATCTATCTATGTTTACCCGTTCCACTCCATTCATTAATTTATAGACCTCTAACATCTCTCCCCTCAGCCTTCTCATTTCAAGGTTGAAGAGCCCTAACTTTTTTAGCCTCTCTTCATAGGGGTATCCTTCCATCCCCTTTACCATTTTGGTGGCTGTTCTCTTTACCTTTTCTAGTAACGCTATATCCTTTTTAAGATACGGGGACAGAATTGCACACAATATTCAAGGTGCGGGCGCACCATGGAGCGATACAGAGGCATTATAATATCCTTTGTTTTATTCTCCATTCCTTTCCTTATGATACCTAGCATTCTATTTGCTCTCTTGGACACCGCTGCACACTGGGCAGAGGGTTTTAACATGTTATCCATGATGACACCTAAATCTTTTTCTTCGGTGGTGGTTCCTAATGTGGAACCTTGCATCGTGTAACCATAGTTTGGGTTTTTCTTTCCTAGGTGCATAACTTTGCACTTGTCCACATTAAATTTCATCTGCCATTTGGATGCCCAGTCTTCCAATTTATCAAGATCCTCTTGCAATTTTCCACAATCTTCACGGGTTTTAACAACTTTGAATAATTTTGTGTCATCTGCAAATTTGATAACCTCACTCATTATTCCCATTTGCAGGTCATTTATGAATATGTTAAAAAGCCGCGGACTCAGTACAGATCCTTGGGGTACTCCACTATTCACCTTTCTCCATTGAGAAAATTGGCCATTTAGCCTACTCTCTGCTTTCTATCTTTTAACCAGTTCCTGATCCACAATAGTACACTGCCTCCTATCCCATGACTTTTTAATTTTGCCAAAAGTCTCTGATGAGGGACCTTGTCAAAGGCTTTCTGAAAGTCCAGATACACTATATCAACCGACTCACCTTTGTCTACCTGCTTAGTCACACCTTCAAAAACACATAACAGATTATTAAGACAAGACCTTCCTTGGCTAAAGCCATGTTGGCTGTCTCCCATCAAATCATGACTGTCTACATATTCAGTAATTTTGCTCTTTATGATGGTTTCCACCATTTTTCCTGGTACTGACTTCAGGCTCACTGGTCTGTAGTTTTCCGGTTCACCCCTGGAACCCTTTATAAAAATTGATGTTACATTGGCAAGGAGGAGCTTCCTCCATACTGCTTCCCAGTAAATCTGCATTACGGAGCATAGTATAACATATGAGGGAGGGTCTTATCCTCTTCGTTACACGTCTAACACATATTGATTTCCCCAAATCTACATTTTGCTATCTTGATGGATATCCACAAAGCTGTATAAGTTAGAAAGAACAGGGACTGTGTCATTGATGTGGAGAGTGAGACTCGGAGATTTCATGCTATGAGTCCTGTCTGGGCAGCTTCATCCTTCTTGTTTGGCCTCTTTAGAGTCAGCCTTCTCTGCTTCAGGTGGTTGTTCTTTCAGCCAAACACTTCTCAATGATTGTGCAGCACAGCATACCATGCCACAAAGACTTAGCAGACGTTGTCTGGACGGACCAAGGGACAGGAACCACTGGTGTAATTCAGATAATGAAAGCAGGTTTTCAAAAGGCCTTAAGTCCAACCTTTGACAGCATGATTAGAGCATTCCTGTGGGCCAGGTGCTGCATGCTAGAATGAAGTTAACAACCGTAGCAGCAAGGAATACCTGCTGTCACCTACAAAATGAAAATAAGAGGGACAGACCATGAAACTCGACCTACCCAGCAGTTCTTCCACCAGGAATTCCTGTGGGCCATGTTATGTATAAGGTTGTGAGTGATCATGCATGGGACATACATATTTGGTGATCTCTATTGTTATATTATGGGGTAATTTTATAAAAAATGAAGAAAAGGGCTTTTGTAAAATAGCATGACCTCATAGTTGCATAAAGTGTGTCTACTTTTGCATGTTCTGAGCGTAGGAGTTCCCAGGGATGTAGTTTGAAAGGAGTTCAAATGTTACAAAGGTACATGAGTAGGTGTGAAATGTGTGTATGAGCATTTGTGCACTATTGGGAATGGTTTTGGAAGTCTATTTCATGAAGACACGTGGAGCTCGATTCAGTAAGGGGCATGTCCAGGAACAGAACGGACCCAAATTGTACCTAATTCTGCATTGCAGGAGCTAGATGTTCCCGCAGTTGCAGATCGGGCACTGTGACAGCCCGGCATGCTCCTGAATTCCCGCAGGAGATGTCCTCATGGTAGCA
The DNA here is from genome assembly GCA_033557465.1 of Ichthyophis bannanicus. Lineage (NCBI taxonomy): Eukaryota > Metazoa > Chordata > Amphibia > Gymnophiona > Ichthyophiidae > Ichthyophis > Ichthyophis bannanicus. Next base: position 750,475,311 of record CM066033.1, read on the forward strand.
TAGCCAGCCCGTCTCATGCTTCTGCTGATGTGCCGGTGCCATCGCGTCCTATTGTCATGGCACCAGGATGCCCAGCAGGAGTGCTAAAAGCCCGCCAGCCCACAAACTCACCTTTCCCACCTGACACGGCCCCTTTGCTGCTGGGGAGGTGCCAGGCCCAATTGCTGCCTTCACTGTACCTTATTCAACCTCTGAGGTGGAAAAAATAGCTACATTTAAGGGTGGGGTAATTAAGTATAAGGGTGGGGCCATCACCGGGTAGGCAACATTGATGATATGTAGCGCCGCCCTTAAATGTAGCGCCGCTTTGACCCGGTGAAAAGCGGGATATAAATACAGTTAAATAAATAAATAAATAACAAATAGCATGGCTAGCCTCCAGACGCAGGACATACAGGGCCGTTATCTGAATAGGCCCAGTATGTCCTGGCGCATAGCTCCTCCCTCTCCCCGCCGCTGTCCTGCCCCCTCCCGCCCCCATCCAGCACTCCCCGCACAGAAGCCCTGTATGTGCGGGGAGCCTGGTTGCCAGCATTTGGCCCATGTGAATAGCGGGGCTGCATGTTCCACCAGGACGTACAGCCCTGCTATTCGCTTGGCAAAATTAGGTCCGTAGGGATCTATTGTTGTCTTTATAAAATAGACTAAAAATAGTTGCCTTTTGGGCTTTTCATATGGGCATCCTGTCCAATGCTTATATATTAGTAGAACTATTATAACACATATTGGAGGTAATTTTATAAGGGAGCGCCTACTTTTACAAGTGAAAGTGGGCGCCTAAAAGGGATATTTTAGTCGTTTGCATGGGTAAATGGCCTCTTACAAAATTGCATAAAGCATGAAGATATGCATGTTCATAGTGTGTAGTTACACTTTGTTTATAAAGTCCAGTGTGTGTGCACTTGAGTTTATAAAACAGGCCTAAAATAGGTGTGTAGAAACTAGGTCCCAGTTTATAAAATTACCCTTCACAGGTGTGGACTTTGCTTGAAGAAAGATAAGAATAAACTACTACTTCTACTCCTACTATTAATCATTTATATAGCACTACAAGGTTATGAAGTGCTGTACAAACACATGTAGAAGACAGTCCCTACTCATAGAGCTTACAATCTAGTTAAGACAGACAGCACAGTACAAGAGAAATAAGGGGTTCAATAGAGAGAGGAAGCACATAAACGGAAATTACATTGCATTACATATATGTGAAAGAGTTTTGCATGGATGTCTATGTGGAGGCCAATTCTGCTTTGTGCGTCCCCAGTCTGTCCAGACGTCCAAACATCCAGATGGCCAGGGGATGCACCCGATTCTGCTCCCACAGGAGCTAGACGTACCTGCGGGAGCAGAATCACAGCACAGTGGCTGGACGCCCAGGGGGTGGCCCGATTCTGGCACCCTGGACATCCAACCACAAGCCCGGCTGAGTCAGGCTCCTGAATGGAGCTGCGGTGCTATGGCGACCCATCGCCATGGCACTGTGGCTAAGCCATGATTGCCGGCAGCCACGGAAAACCTACTTTCTCCACAACCCGACCCATGATCCTGCACCCCTCACCTGTCCGTCGCCACCGGCCACCGCTGTCACCCTGCATCCAGGGGAACTTATTACACCTCTGAGATGGAATAAGTCCCCCATCTAACAGATTGAGCTCCGACATATAGGGCTGACCTCAGAATCGGCCTTGTACATCCGGGATCATGGCCCGCCCATGCCCTGCCCTCACTCCGCCTCCAGACCACCCCCTCCCACCCCCGTCATAGGCTCCCTGTACAACACCGTATGTATGAGGAGCCTTTGCACTGGGATCAGCAGGGGGACAAATAGCAGGGATATATGTCCAGAAAGGCATACATCCCCACAATTTGTGGTGCAGAATGACCCCCATAATGTATATATTATTGGTGTATGTATAAGGAAGCGAGAGGATGTGATCATGACAGGAAGGAAGTATAATATAAGATAAACAAATGTGTTAGGCATATTATTGACAGTGCTTCCTAACTATTTCTCAGTTACAATACTATTTTAGTAGGTCCCAAAATCATGGAACCCCAGCCCCATCTTTCACCCATGCCTTTGTTTCAGGCCTACTTGCAGCATCGGTTGATTATGCTACTTCAGTCTCTGCTTCCTGTTGAGCTCATGCAGGCTGCTATAGTATCCCATCGGCTTGCAGAGGTGATGATACCACTGTCCGTTTTCTGGTTTTTTTTTCTGCAGCCATGGTCGTGACCTTAAATGAGGCTTCTGTGACCCTATTTGGGGTCATATCTCATAGTTGGGAGCCACTGTTTTATAGAGCTATGTAAGATTTAGGGTCTGGACAATCTGTGTTATAAAGGCAAGTTCTGGATCTCCAGCAGAAGTGCGGTTGTTGTTAAGTGCCGTCAAGCCGGTGTCTGCTTGTGGTAATTCTCTGGATAGTTGTCCTAAACTTTGTTCGGTCTTCAGTCAGGCAGCTCATTGTTGATAGAGTGGCATCAATAGCTGTTGCTATTGTATCGATCCATCTCATTGCTGGTCTTCCTTGTTTGCATTGACTTTTAACTTTGCCAAGCATGATGTCTTTCTCTAATGATCTCTCTCTTCGCATGATGTGTTCAAAGTATGAAAGTCAAAGTCTTGTCATCTGAGCTCTAAAGAAAGCTTAAATTTGACCTTCTCTAGTGCTGACTGGTTCGTTCTTCGGGCAGTCCATAGTATACACAGTAATCGTTGCCAGCACCATAATTCAAAGGCATTGATTTTCTTCCTGTTTATCTGTCAAACGTTCGCATCCATATGACTATTGAAAATACCATGTTTTAGACAAGTCAAATCCTTGTAAGGAGAGAGACATGTCTGCTCATGAAAATCTTGTCTACGTCCTTTATAGCCATTCTACCAAGAGCAATGCGTTGTCAGATTTCTTGACTGCTTGTCATTTATTTTTTGATTATTGATCCAAGCAGTTTAAAGTTGTCAACTATTTCAGTTTCTTCTCCATCAAATCAATAAGTTCATCATCGATGGAGAAGAAATTGAAATAGTTGATAACTTTAAACTGCTTGGACCAATAATCAAAAAATAAATGACAAGCAAGCAAGAAATCTGACAATCAATTTTGCCAGTTGTCAGGATCTTTGTGTTCTTTACATTAAGGTGCAGGCCTATTTTAAGACTATGTTCCTTGATCTTGAGAAGCAAATGTTTCAGATCGTCATCACTTTCATCCAGTTTTGTGGTATCATCAGCATAGTGAAGGTTGTTGGTGAGTCTTCCACCAATCTTCACACCTTGGTTGACTTCATATAGTCCTGTTTCTCTGATGATTTGTTCTGCATATAAATTGAACAGGTAGAGGGAAAGTATGCAGCCTTGTACACCTTTGCTGATTTCAAACCATTCTATTTCTCCTTGTTCCATATGAACTGTTGCTTCTTGATCAATGTAAAGGTTGTGCAAGAGAACTATCAGGGTGGTCTGGTATACCCATGCTACTTGTGGGCCAGAGTTTCTCATGGTTTACATAGTCAATTGTGCGATAATTTCCATAGGCAGTCAGATCAACTTTCTTCAGTATTGGGGTTATTCCGCGGCATGAATAGGGGGGATGGATGTCCCGTTGGGACTTCCATCCCCACTATTCGTTCCCCCTCCCGCCTTGCCTATCTTCCCCGCTCATTGAACGGGGAAGTAAGACGGGGACGGGGAAGTTAGACGGGGGCGGGGAAGGGGCTGTTGGAGGGCGGCGTTAGGGCGGATGGTGGTCAGTCGTCGGCTCTGGACATTCAGGGCCGATTCCAATGTTGGCCCTGTATGTCCGGTGCTGACAGTTTGAACGGGGAACTTATTCCACCTCTGAGGTGGAATAAGTTCACCGATGTGGGAGGAACAGCGGGGCTGGGGCTGGGGCTGGGAAGGGGAAACAGGAGGCAGAGAGCATTCCCCGCAGCCCGACCCTGGCCCTGTGAGGCCAGATCGGGGGTCGGGCTGCGGGGAAAGCACTTTGTGAGCCAGCATCCAGGGATTGCGGCTTTTCAATGGAGCCACGGTGCCATGGCAACTGGACGCCATGGCGCCACGGCTCCACTGAAAAGCTTTGAGTTAGTCAAGCAAGGCCTGTACATGCAGGCTGGGCAGCAGCAGGGTCCAGGCCTGCGTGTACAGGCCTGTTCGCGATTCTGATCCCGCGGGGCTTGACATGCCCCATGGGATCAGAATTGCAACTCTCTCTGTGCGTCTGGTTCTGACCGGGCGCACATAGGGCCTGGACGTCGGGGATGGAATCATGCTGTATTGGTATAAACATAGATCTTTTCCATTCAGTTGGCCATGTTGTTGTCTTCCAAATTTCCTAGCAGAGCCTTAGTAAGTAATACTTCAATGGGAATGCCAGCGATCCCCAATGCTTTGTTCTTTGATAATACTTTCAATGCTGCTTCGACTTCTTCTTTCATCACCAATAGTTCCTGATCATAAGTTACAGTTTGAAACAGCTGTTGGTCCACATGATCTTTATGGTATAATGACTCTGTATATTCTTGCCACCTTTTCTTGATCTTCTCAGCATCATTCAACATGAATCCTTGAGCATCTTGTAGCATTCCAGTTCAAGGCTGGAATTTTCTCTTTAACTCTTGTAGCTTTAAGAAAGCCAATTTTGTTCTTCCTCTAATAATTATTGTCTTTTTAAATGTGGTTTTAGCCATGTGAAACTGTAGCCAGTGGGTTTTACAAAGTGGAAACATTTATTTTTAGAAAATGGCAGAGGTGGTTTTAGGTAGGATTTCTGATTTTTGCCATGAGACGAAAAAAAGTGCATCAAAATTGTTTGTAAAGTGTTATGCAGCTATAGCATAGGAAATATTCTTTCCCCAAGCATATTTTGGTCTGAGGGCTTTAGAGAAGAATAATATACTCCTAAGTGGGTGGGTGAAATACCCTATTCTGATCAGGTTCATCAGCAAAGTTGGAACATTAATGGATCATTTATAGAAGCTGACAGCCTCTTTTATCAGCTTTACCAAATACCTTTCTGACCCCCAGGAATATCTCCTGGACTTCTCCCTTCACTAGAGTTGCTATTCAGCAAAACATGAGCATTTGTAGATATTTGGCTTCTGGAGCCTGACACCACAGGATGAAATGGGCCCAGGATGCTTGCAGTTTGGAGGGGGTATCAACTAACATAGGAGATCTCTGTGCTCTTCAAAAACACTTATGACTTTCGGAAAATGGAAAAGTTGGATGAGGCTAGGGCTTAAGTCCTGAAGGAAAATACCTTTGACTCACCTCTGCTAATAATATTTTGTCCTCATGATTTGAAAAAGGAGAGTAAAAGGAAAATGGGGGAGGGAGTTTTGGGAGTGTAATGTGGCAGGATTGAGGTGCATTGGCAGAGCTGTATATGGGGTTTCAGTGCTGGAATAGCAAGGGACAGTGGCAGATGTTCAAATTAAGGGTCCTCAGCAACAAATTCTGAAAGGACTGCCAAAATGGGAAAGGTCCATTTCTAAAACTTGAGGAGCAGCTGCAAGCAGAACTCCGTCTTCCCTGGGCCCTCCTGCATGGCCGGGCTGCTGACAGGAACTTACATAGTGACAGGAGGTTTTGTAGGGCAGGACTGAGTTACCTTGCAGAGCTGTTTTGGAGTCTCAGTATAGAAATGATAGCTGGCGTCATTGGGCAGACTTGAGGAGTGCTGACACGGCAGTTCACTTTTTTAGAATTAAAATAACGAAGACTGGAAGGGATGGGAAGCATTTTGAAAGAAAAGAAAAATATTCCTTAATTCAAACCTGCTGGTTTCTCAGACTGGAAGCATAACTCTTTCATTGCCCTCTGATAATACAGGGACGGTTTCCATTGAAAGCCACCCATTTTCAGGGCAAACTTTTCAGGCTCTCGTTACACATCTTTCCAAGATAAACAGGCATAACATTTTCATGTGTTTGATGCCTGTGGATAGAAGAGCTGTAGCTTTGGTCCCCTCAACAACTGATAGAAAAAAGGATCCTCTGATTTCCAGGAGGAGATCTGTGTAACAGAAGAGGGGGTGCAGTAGTCAGCAATGTTCCTGAATCCCCACCTCAGCGCCAGATCAAGGGACAGCAGGACGTGGAACAATACAGTCATGTGCAGTTTGCTCCTTCGCTCCTCAAGAAACCAGCTCATACTCTAACGAAATCAGTCAAAGGGGGGTGGGGGTGGGGAGGTGTGACAGCTCAGGGCTAAAAAACACAGCTGGGAAGCATCTGGATGCTATGAACTATGATGCAACACAGAGATGCGATGAAGAGGAGAACTTAATTTTGGTTGTCGCCACACGTGCAATGAAAACAATATCTGTCTTTTCCTTATAAATTGTATCCCTAATATACATGGGGAAGATTATTTTATAACAGGGACTCTGCCAAAACACCTAAATTGCAAATACCCAAATGCTGCAACAGGTGCAAACCAATATCACAAAAATAACAATCACCTGTTGTAAATCTCTCAATCTTATTTATTGTTCCCAAAAACTATAAACGAGTGCAATGATGACTTCCACCATGAAACATCAAATTATTCTTACACAGTTCTTACAAATAAATATGAAGGGGAAGGTAGATCTGAGAGTCATAAGTGTAAAGGTTTTCAGTACCATCCGAGGTGGTACTGAAAACCATGGGAGGAGATGAGTGCATAAAGGGACTAGGTATAGAGAGAGAAAAGGAGTGGGCCCAAGACAGACCCTTGGGGTACACTAACTGAGAGTGGGGTAGCAGTAGAGGAGGATGCACCAGAACAAATACTGAAAGTGCGATGGGAGAGAGAAGAAGAGAATTAGGATAGCACTGAGCCCTTAAAACCATGCGAGGACAAGGTATCAAGGGTATGGTGGTGGTCAAGAATGTCAAAAGCAGCAGAAAGGTCAAGAAAGAGGATGATTGACTAAAGGCCCTTGAATTTTGCCAGGAACAGGTCACTGGACATTTTGGCAAGAGCTGTTTCAGTGGAATGTAAAAGACAAAAGTCAGATTGCTATGGATTCAGAAGCGCTTGAGAGGAGAGAAAGTCAAGGCAACGGCGGTAAAACGCACATTCAAGTAGCTTAGAAATATATAGTAACATAGTATATGATGCCAGATAAAGACAGGTATGGTCCATCTAGTCTGCCCAGCAAGGCAGCAAGAGTAGGTGCACCTGTCGCTCCGTGCAGGTCACCCCTCCCTATGCCTTTGTTTAGGGGTGTACCCACTGCTCTGTGAATGTCACCCCTGTTTATTGAAATATAAGAGATAGTTAAGTTTATTTTGATTTTATCCTGTTGCTATAAAGGTATCCACAGTGTCTGTCCTATGCCATTTTGAATTCTGCCACTGTATTTGCCCCACCACTTTCATCGGGAGAGTATTCAAAGCATCCACCAGCCTTTCAGTGAAAAAGTATTTCCTGACATTGCCTTTCAGTTTACTCCCTTGCAGCTTCATCTTATACCCTCTAGTTTTACAGCTTCCCTGTCTTTGGAAGAGGTTTGTTTGTTCATTAATACTTTGTAAGTATTTAAAGGTCTGAATCATATCTCCTCTGTCTCTCCTCTCCTCCAGAGTGTACATATTTAGATCTTCATGTCTCTTCTCATACGACTTCTGACACAGGCTCCAATTCATTTTGGTCGCCTTCTTCTGAACTGTTTACACTGTAAACAGTTCAGAAGAAGGCGACCAAAATGAATCGGAGCCTGTGTCAGAAGTCGTATGAGAAGAGACATGAAGATCTAAATAGTCTTTATATATCCTTTGTGAGATACAGTCTCCAAAACTGAACACAATATTCCAAGTGAGGCCTCACTAGCGACTTGTACAGTGAAATTAGTACAGTACCTCTCCCTTTCTGCTGGTAATTACTCTCTTTATGCAACCCAGCAAATCCTTCTGGCTTTTGCCACTGCCTTGTCACACTGTTTCGCCACCTTGAGATCCTCAGAAACAAACACTTTGAGGTCCTTCTCCTGGTCCATACACACCAACCTCTCACCCCCTATTGCATGCAATTCCCTTATATTCCTGCTTCCCAAATGCATGACACTGCATTTCTTCACATTAAATCTTAACTGCCAAGCATTAGACCATTCTTCCAACTTTTGTAGATCTTTCCTCATGTTATTCACTCCCTCAGGAGAATCCACTCTGTTGCAAATTTTTGTGTCATCTGCAAAAAGACAGACTTTTCCAATCAGTCCTTCAGCAACATCACTCACAATACATTGACGTACCGGTCCCAGGACTGAACCCTGGGGCACACCGCTAATCACCTTCCTTTCAACCGAGTGAGTTCCGTTTACCCTCACCATCTGTCGTCTGTCAGTCAACCAATTTCTGATCCAGTTCACTGCCTTGGGACCCATCCCCAAGCTGTTGAGTTTACTGATAAGTCTCCTATGAGGAACAGTATCAAAGACTTTGCTGAAATCTAGGTAGATCACATCAATTGCATGCCCTTGATCTAGTTCTCTGGTCACCCAATCAAAGAACCTGCTGCTCTCCACTGTGTTTTCCAGCCATGCATATTCAAACTGCAGCCAGTACACATTGCATGTGCACAGAGCGACCATGTGCACCCAGGCTTGGGATATACGGCATGGACACCCAGCAGTTGGTGCAGTGATCAGTTCCCCCAGGACAGGACATGCACCCACATAACTAGAACCAGACACTGTATAGTACTATGTGGATACATAGCTGTGCCATGCTCACTGCTTGGTCAGAGTGAGAGTGCCCTCCCAGCATGACATGATGTGGCCACCCGGTCCATGCAAGTGGCAGTCGGGTGCTACGACATCCCGATATCCCGACAGCCATTGACCCTACCCCTGATGCAGACACATTCTGGCCAATCCTCCCTGTTTCAGTGCATACCCACAGTACTTTGCTCCTCATCTTGCACATTTACAGACTAACGCTGGAAGCAGCTTAGGCACTGCGAGGTTCAGTGAGGTGTAGAAAGCCACAAAACAATGAATAGACATGCACACACCCACACACACTCACACTCATATCGACACACTGTGCAAAAATGGAGATGGTTGGCATTCCTGCCTGTCCCTCAGCTCAAGCATTGTTAAGGTGTGCCCATGGTGCAGGAACTAGTACTAGTACTCTGATATTAACTCCTGCTTAGTGTGCCGGTGTTGTCAGCCTGATCCTTCATCCAGCTGAGGATAGTGGAACCTGTCTGTATGGGTGTTTGTACCCTTGTTGGCCGAATCATTGGCACATGTTGGTGTTGTACCTGCACTGTGGGCAAAAACGTTAGCCACAGGGACATGCACTGCATGATCCAGAGCCAGGACCTGACCCTGTGACCCTCCACTCATATACACACCAATTGTGTGTAGTGCGTCAAAGTGCTGCCACATGGTTATAACGGTCCTTGGGGATGACATGCTTCCCATCAGACAGACCTTGGCACATGTTACACTGTGCACAGCTCACTGGACCAGGGCATGGCAGGTGGGTGCCGGTGTCCCCTCTGCCAACACCCCAAATTCCATGCTGACATGTCCATGTGCTGTCAGTGCTGGTGGTGTGCAGTCCCAGGCCAACCAACATGCAGGTTGGTGGGTGCCTAGGACGCAGGATCTGGAGGAGGGGCAGAGGTATACATGGATGTCCACACATACCCCCACACCCATCTGCCTCTGACCCCATCACCACCTGCCAATGTTATGTTTCTTCAACCTGGGGAAGAGATGGTTGAGGGGTGTTATGTTAGAAGTCTATAAAATATTGACTGGAGTGGATTGGGTAAATGTAGATCGATTATGCCATCAAAATGTAGTAGGACTTGGGGACATGCAAAGTGGCTACAGTGGAACCCATTGAGGACTACCGGAGAGATTGGTTTCTCAGTCAACATGTATTCAAACTCTGGGATTAATTTCCAGAGGATGTCGCAAAGACAGTTAGTGTAGCTGGGTTTCAGAGATGTTTGGACAGGTTCCTGGGGAACGGTCCATAAACTATTACTAAAGGGGAGCCCAAAATACCCCCTGCTTTCCCAATACATGTATTGTGGATCCTATGTGTCTTTTGGGGAAACTGCTAGGTACTTGTGGCTTGGATTGGCCACTGTTGGACACAGGATACTGAGCACGATGAACCTTGGTCTGACACAGTCTGGCATATTTTCAAGTCTTATGTTCTTATGTGCCACCTAGACAACTGCCTGGTCTGCCCTGTGCACCAACAGCCTCCACTGCATGACCCACATACCCCTCCTTTGCCCCATTTGCACCATCAGCATAGTATCCTTTCATACTTGGGCACTATGATGTTGCTGCTAATGGAGCACTACCATCACTCTCTTGGGCTCCCCTGTCTGTGCATCACATTGCAGATGTTAAAATAGGCTCTCTCTCCTCAAAATACACTCTTTCCGTGAGGTTTTGATTTGCTTTAGGGCTCCTGCCATTAAGGTGCCTTGCGTTAAGGGAGCAAGCCTTGTTCACACCCACTCCCCGCCCATTGACCTCCACTCTCTGCCCCTTGGATGCCTACTCTCCATCCACAGGGCGCTTTATGATTCCGGTACTGTTAGTGAGCACTAAAGTAGCTCTTTGGACATGCTAATGGCACATTTGCTCCTTTACCACGGTTTAGGAAACATACCTCTAGGACTTTGAGCTTACTATGATTGGACTCCACCTTGGCTTTTTTCTCAAGCCACACCATGTGATGATCGCTGTTGCTCACATGGGCACCTACCTGGATATTCGACATGCTATCTCCATTGGTGAGCACTAAATCCAGCATCGAACTTTCCCTGGTCGGTTCCATCACCATTTGTCTAAGTAATGCATCTTGGAAGGCATCTGCAATTTTTTTACTTCTTTCCAGATTTGCAGACTGAATAATCCAATCCACATCGGGTAGATTAAAGTCACCCGATATGATCACTTCCCCCTTCATGGCTACCTTTGCAATATCAATAATCAATTCGCTATCCATTTCTTTGGTTTGAGTTGGAGGCCTGTAGACTAATCCAGTATGGATGACAGTGCCATCTCCTCTTTCCAACACAATCCACAGTGCTTCTTCTTTTCCCCACATCGCCTGCATTTCAGCAGCTTTAATTTTGCTTTTGAGATATAGGACTCCTCCTCCTCCTTTTCTACCCTCTCTGTCTCTTCTAAATAGTTTATAGCCAGCTATGGCTATATCCCATTCATGTAACTTGTTTCTCTAATGGCCAGAATGTCCAAGTCCATTTCCACCATTAGGGCTTCCAGATCAGGAACTTTGTTGGCTAGGCTTCGAGCATTTGTGCTCATTGCTTTCCAGCATTTGTTGACTGGCTTGCCTGTATTTTGCATGGATTTTGTTCTACACACCTCTTCCCACTTGCCATTGATGTGTGGTTTCCAATGTTATTATGCTTTTGCTGGGAGTGTCATCCAGAACTTGTCCTTCTCCATCTGTCACCCCCTTTCCCTAGTTTAAATGCCTGTCTACATACTGCCTGAATTTTTCACTTAGCATCCTTTCCCCTGTGACAGAAGATGTAGTCCATCAGCACAGTATAGTCTCTTGCTGATCCATCTGTTTCCCCAAGAACAGGTAGAATTTCTGAGAATACTATAGTGTTAACAATGGTCTTGAGTTTCTCTCCCAGACTCTGGAAGTCCCTTTGAACTGCAGAGGCACTGTTTCTAGCCAGGTCATTTGTACCCTAGTGGATGACAACGTCAATTTCGGAGTGCTCACTTTCTGTACTGACTATACCAACAATTTGGTTGTATTCCAGCTGGCTGAAGAGCCTGGGAGTCATTTGACCATCTTATCTCCTTGAACTGTGTTACCAAGTTGTTGCCTCTGATGATGGAATCTCCTAGTAGTACTAGTTTTCTGTTTTCTGATTTTTTCTTCATATTTGGTGCATTATCAGTAGATTGGGCATTGACTCTCTCATTTAAGGGCACTTTAGTTTCCACAGATTGGGCACCCTCATTATCCAAGGCAGGAATATCTCTTGATGTAGAGGGTGTCTCTGTGTTACAGGTCGCAACCTACCAAAGCCCTCTGTGATCTATTTGTTCCTGGGCTGTTTGATTCTTTGTGGGAGTGGTGGTGGATTTTGTTCAGTTTGTACCCTAGAAGAGGTGTGTTTAATTGCAGATAATTCTTCCTTTAGTAGAGTCAATTCTTTATGCATAGCAGCTAACTTGAGGCAAATAGGGCAAGCTCTTAGGTTCCAAATGATTCTTTTTAGAATGAAAGCACCACAGTTATTGCATTGAATACACGACATGCTGATTAAGACTGTTATAAAGTGGTCTGAATAGGTTCACAGGTGGGAAATATGACCTGTTCACTAAGCACTCTTTTTTAAATAACTTTGCCTCAAAATCCATTGAAATTGTTGGAGGCAGGATAAGTTAAAAACCAGGTGACAAAAAAACTAGCATCCCGCCTACTCCTAAGTTGTAGTCAAATGAAGGGGAGGAGGTAGGTAGGTCGATAATTAGAAGGACAGGTAGGATCTAGTGAGATTTTCTTGAGGAGAGGTGTGACCACAACATGCTTGAAGGCTGCAAGAACAGTTGCTGTGGAGGGTGATAGGTTGAGAATATGAGAGATGGAAGACATGACAGTGGAGGAGATGGAGCTTAGGTGATAGGTGGGAATAGGATCAGAGGAAAAGGTAGAGAGTTTGGAGGAGGAAAGAAGATATGTGGTTTCCTCCTCAGAGATCCTATAAAAGGAAGAAAGGGTGGCAGAGGTTGAAGGGAGGAGGGGATGGAGCTGACCTCATGGGGAATTGGAATGTAATCTTGTGGACTTTGTCATGGCAATAATCAGCTGAAGTTCAGGCAGAAAGGGAAAGAGGGGTTGGAGGACCAGAGGCAAGAGAATTAGTCAGGTGGACATAACAGTCTTGTTTGGTGAGTGCTATGGCTGACTGGAAAGAGGCAAGCATGAATTTGAAGTGTAAAAAGTCTGCAAGGGTGCGGGATTTGAGCCAAATGCGCTCAGCTGAGCGGGCACAGGAACGTAGATAGCGGGTAGACAAAGACAACCAGGGCTGAGATACAGTACAGTAAAGGATGTGGCAGGGGCGGAGCAAGAGCTTCCAGAGCAGAGGAAAGTGCAGTGTTATAGAAAGCTATTGCCTCATCAACAGACTGAGATGACATAGTGGAGGAAAGAAGTGATGAAACAGTATTAGAAAAAGCTGATGGACTGATAGCATGAAGATTTCTAAAGAGGTTGGAGGAGACTAGGTGAGATTGAGGTGGGCGGGGGTGTTGAAGAGTGAAGCTTAGCAAGTGAGTGTTAGATAAGTGAAGAACTAAGGTACAGACGTTTGAGGGTAAGCAATTAGAGAAGAAGATAAGGTCGAGGCAGTGGCCGTGCTGGTGAGTGTGGGCAGTAGAGCAAATCTGGAGATTGAATGAGGATGTAAGGGAAAAGAGCTTGAAAGCATAAGAGTTGGAAGAGTTTTCAGCATGAATGTTAAAATCCCTGAGAATAAGGGAGGGGGAGATGAATCCAGAAAGAAGGAAAACCATGAGTCAAAGTCAGTGAGAAAGGTAGAGATGGACTTGTCAGGGTGTTGATAAATAACAGCTATCCGGAGAGGTAGTGCAATAAAAAGGCGGATGGAGTGAACTTCAAAGGAGGGAAAGGAGTGAGACTGAGGCAGAAGGAGGGGTTGAAATTGGCAAGAGTGAGAGAGTAGAAGCCCAACACCACCACCACAGCCAGTGGGACAAGGCATGTGGGAGAACTGATAGCTGCCATGACAGAGAGCAGCGAATGAAGTTGAGTCTTTTGGGAGAAGCCAGGTCTCAGTCAGAGCAAGAAGATCTGGAAGCCCTAATGGTGGAAATGAAGAGCATTAGAGATAAAGAGGTCACGAGTAAAGGCAAATGTATTTGAGATGGAGTGTGTGTTACACAAATCACATGAGAAAGGGAGAGAGAAAGGGGAAAGAGAGAGATATGTTACAAGATGCTCAAGGTTCTATGTTGAATGATGCTGAGAAGATCAAGAAAAGGTGAAGGAATATACAGAGTTTTTGTATGATAAAGATCAAGTGGACCAACAGCCGTTTCAACCTGTACCTTATGATCGGGAACCATTGGTGATGAAAGAAGAAGTTGAAGCAGCATTGAAAGCCTTATCAAAGAACAAAGCACCAGCATTGATAGCATTCCCATAGAAGTATTACAGCAATCTGATGCAGCTGTTACTGTACTTACAAGGCTCTGCCAAGAAATATGGAAGACAACATCATGGCCAACTGACTGGAAAAGATCTGTGTTTATACCAATACTAAAGAAAGGTGATCCAACCGACTGTGGAAATTATCGCACAATCGCTCTGATCCCACATGCCAGCAAGATTCTACTGAAGATTATTCAAAAGAGACTACAACCATACCTGGAACAAGAACTACCTGAAGTGCAAGCAGGGTTCAGGAAAGGGCGAGGAGCGAGAGACATCATTGCGGATGTGAGATGGATCCTTGAAAAGACTAAAGAATACCAAAAGAATATCTATTTGTGCTTTATTGACTATAGTAAGGCTTTTGACTGTGTAAACCATGAGAAACTCTGGGGCCACGTTAAGAAGCATGGGTATACCAGAACACCTGATCGTACTCTTGCACAATCTGTACATTGATCAAGAAGCAGCAGTTCGAATGGAACAAGGAGAAACAGAATGGTTTAAAATAAGCAAAGGTGTAAGATAAGGCTGCATACTTCCCCCCTACCTCTTTAATGTATATGCAGAACAAATCATCAGAGAAGCAGGATTGTATGAAGACAACAGATGTGTGAAGATTGGTGGAAGACTCATCAACAACCTTCGCTATGCTGATGATACCACATTACTGGCTGAAAGTGAAGATGATCTGAAACATTTGCTTCTCACAATCAAAGAACATAATCTCAAAATGGGCCTGCACCTTAATGTAAAGAAGACGAAGATCATGACAACTGGCATAATCAATAGGTTCATCATTGAAGGAGAAGAAATTGAAATCGTGAACAACTTTAACCTACTTGGATCAACTATCAATAAAAAAGCAACAAGCAGTCAAGAAATCAGATGACACATTGTTCTTGGCAGAATGGCTATGAAAGACCTAGATAAGATTCTCAAGAGCAGAGATGTCTCTCTCCATATAAAGATTTGACTTGTTCAAGCCATGGTATTTTCAATAACATCATATGGATGTGAAAGCTGGACAGTGAAAAAGATAGGAAGAAAACTGATTCCTTTGAATTATGGTGTTGGCGGCGAATACTGTATATACCATGGACTGCTCGAAGAACAAACCAGTTGGTACTAGAGGAGATCAAACCTAAGCTTTCTTTAGAAGCTCAGATGACAAGACTTCGACTTTCATACTTTGGATACATCATGCGAAGAGAGAGATCATTAGAGAAAGACATCATGCTTGGCAAGATAGAAGGTCAACGCAAAAGAAGAAGGCCAGCAATGAGATGGATCAATACAATAACAGCAGCTACGGGTACCAGTCTGTCAACAATGAGCCGCCTGACTGAAGACCGAACACAATTTAGGATAGCTATCCAGAGGGTCGCCATGAGTCGACTCCAACTCGACGGCACTTAACAACAACAACATCTAGCTAACAGCACCTGCCAACCAGATAAGTGCTGTTGACCATGATATGTTTGCCCCTGTTCCCACCTCTTTTCCTCCCCCCTGTTGGCTCCTCCCCCTTTTTTTGATTTGTGATAGGTTTTAATGTTTCCCTTCTTTCCTGTTTTTATTGGCGTTCTTTTCACCCCTGCAGTTTTAAAAACCTTGCTTTTAGATATTGTACACCACTCTGCTGTTGTCTTGAAGAGCGGTTTATCAAGACCTAATAAACATAAGCATATTCAACAGCACTATCTGGATAGTGCCGCTGAATTTCACCACAGACTGTCTGGTACCATCCAGATAATGCTGGGTTATCTGGGCCACAGTCAGAGCAGAAAGGGAAATTATTCAGATAGAGGCGGTTTGCAATGCCACTATCTGAATAACTATCCACATAGCTTAGGACAGCAACAAAAGCATCCTAAAATATCCAAACAAACTATCCAGATAGTGGGATAAAAATCACTGCTATCTGCATAGCGCCAGCAGTCAGCACTGAATCCTGATATTCAGTGCTGGTCGCTATTTGGGTACTGGCATTAAATATCATATATTATTTAAATGACGTGGCCAGGTTAAAAAAGACATAAACCTCAGAATTTAAATATTGACCTGCAAGGGACTAAGTGGATTTTCTCTCTCATGTTTACCCAGGCAGTTACTTAGTTGAGAAACTGTTAATATACATATTTTTGTTTGTTTGTGTATACTTTATTTGACTTTTTTTTTTTTTTGTGCCATCAAGTCAGTGTTGACTCATAGTAACCCAGCTACCTCTGGGTTTTCTTGGCAATGTATTGCCAGAAGTAGATTGCCAGCCTTTTCTTCTGAAGCAATGGAGGGTAAAGTGACTTGCCTAAAGTCACAAGGAGTGCCAGTGGGAAATGAACCCTTGAATCTTCTGGGTACTAGGCTGTTGCTCTAACCACTAGGCTACTCCTCCACTCCTATTTGACTTTATTTGCAGGAAATTTAATCCGCCTGTTTGGGGATGGTCATTGCATCATTATGTCTCCAGTAGGGCTGGGTGGCAGGCAGGACCAGTGCAAGGTTACTGGGCACCCTAGGCGAAACTTTAACTTTGCACCCCCTCACAGTTAGCTTTGAGACCCCTAGCCCCCTTCCCCCCTCAAGAATTTGATTATTAAATTCAATTGTAATCATCTCAACACCCTGCTTCCCAGAACAATCTTATAAAAATACCTATGTGAGGAATAATTCTAGTTCTTCCACTGACGCAGGATGTTACTATTTATTGGTCCGAGCACATCAGTAGTTTAGCTGTGCAAGAATGGTATCTGATTTTCCAGATGAAGTCATTACTCATTTAATCTCTGGGGTCTGCCCTCTGCTAATTAGTAAACGCTCTTCACGGTATGGTTATTGGGGAAGTGCATTTGAATACATTAGTGATATTTGTGTGGTTAATTCCAGGCCTGCCTTTGTGCTGTTTACTCTCCTAGTGAGGGGATTAGGACTGTTTGAGTTGGATAGCTGGTGGGAGAGGGAGGTGAGGGTGGGGGGTGATGGGTGCCCTGCATCTGTCTTCAAAAGCCTGCTAGCAGATAGGAGAGCTGAGCCAGCAGTGCACACTGATAGCAATGTGTCTCCAATCTGTCTCTTTCTATTGATTTCAACATTGCAATCTGCTGAAGTGAGATCTAACTCTACTCTCCTCCTTCCCACCCCATGGACAAGTTGTTTTGATTTCTTAAAAGCTAGCCCTCACCCTAACAACACCCTTTGAGCCTAAAGAACCAGCCCCAGGCCAGGACAAAATCTTATTTTAAACACGTTCTGCAGTGCAGAAGACAGTTTTGGGCTGATTTGTGATGTTCATTTCTTATAAGGAGAGATCTAGTGGCCATCAGGCATCCTCCAGAAACCTGGACTCCAGGCAAGGCTGCAGCACCTTTTATTAGACCAATGTAAAAATTCTCAGAAATGAGTTAACATCCCACAAGGAATCGGAATGTTGCAAGATCTCCCAGTGCAATGAGGCATTACTGGCACCCTGAGGAACTGCTGCATGGGAAGCTCCTTGGGGCGCGGGCTCTCGGTTTGGTTGGGCAGATGTGAAAGCTTATGGGAATGCATTCCAACATATAAGCGACAAACCCAGGCCTAGGAAAGGATCTCTTTTATACAAAGGATAAGTGTCGATTATTAGCATATTCCCCTCTAGAAGAGGAAACCCCCCTAATACCCAAGAAACCTTTGGGGTTCAGTTTTTAAGGGCCAGAAACAGATGAAAGGGGTTGTGCAACATCTGTCAGAGAAAGGGAAAATAGAAGAAGGGGCAGTGGTGGCCTTTATAGTAGGCGCAGAAGTGTGAAGAAACAGAGATGCAAAGGAAAATGACCAAGGAAGATGTCAGGAAAGATGGATAGAGGGCTCCAGGTCGGGAAGGGTAAATGGTGGGGTAAGGTAGACAGGGTGACTGGTGGCAGAGAAAGCAAATGGAGGAAAGGCCAGTAACAATAGCACTAATCACATCACCGGTCATCATTAGGAATAGAGAGCCATTGCCATGATAAAAATGCAATGTGTGTCTTCAAGTCAGTCCTGGATGATAGAAAAGATGCAGAAGACCTCAAAGCCTAGAAAAGTGTGAGACTGATTTTGTAACAGATTGCCTAGGTTGAAAGGCAAAGTTGACACCTACATAGAGGCTATTTTATAGGTGCCTATGTGCCTTTTTAAATATAGGGGGTCTTTTACTAAGGGGCACTAGCTGGCAGCGCATGTTCTGGTGCATGCTGAAGGTGCGCTGGGACATGTGTTAGCAGCTAGCGCAGGGCAATGATTTAGCGCAGGATAATTCCCACACTAACTGTGCAATCCATGTTAAGGTCACGAGTGTGCGAGTTAGGGGTGGAGACTGGGTATGGTGAACTCAGCACATTTAGGACTGTGTTCACACCGCACGCTAATGGCATTAGCACTTGTTCACGTAATGTCACCTCAATAAATGGCATTAGGTGCACCCGCGCTAATGCAGCTCACTCTAGGGGACAGGGCTCCGCATTAACTGTCGAGGAAATGCTTTCCACGCCCCCGACAGTTAATACGGTAGTGTTGCCTCTAACATGCCATGGTTTTGCCATTATTTGCACATTACATGCAACATCCTAGTGCCTGTTAGTAAAAGACCCCCGTAGCCTCACAAATGGAACAAAGATCACAGCTAAAATGCACTGATACATTTGCCGCTGCTCCAGAACAGGTGTAAATGGATAGGCATTTTATAAAGCAGGCATGCAGTTTGCAGCTCCGCCCACACATTGCCCAAACTACCCCCCACCCCCCACTTGTCATGTCAAGGCATGCACCTTCTTGTCATCAGGTACACGTCTACATGCATATGCAGTCATGCAGTGTTATAAATAGGGTTTCTATTCTTAGGCGTCTATAAACTGTGAACTTTATGGTTTATTAATTGCTTAATGTACCGCCTTTCAAATAGCATATATCAAAGTGGTTTACAATAGTATTAAAACTATAAACAGAAAAGAACCACAGAATTAAAACAGGAAAGACAATAATTCTAGTTCTTTCACTAGTGCAAGATAAATTTGGGTTGTTTTTCAGTTAATTAATGGTTCTTTGATGATACACAAAATCAGTGTTTATTGTTGTTTTATCTCACAGCTGGGTGAAATCAAATATGTATGTTTGTGTCACTTAGGAGTTATTAGCACAGAAAAGGCACCAAAGCCAATGGTGGATACAAGACAAGCCAGGGGAGGGGTGACAGACTACTAGAAGAAGTGGTGTTTTTCCAGTGTTTATCCAATAAACTAGCTTTCCTGTCTTATCTCACTCTACACTCCTGGGAACTCACTCCTCTGACAGATCCCTCTTATCTGTGCTCTTCACTGCCACTGCCAACTCCAGACTTTGTTCATTCCACTTTGATGCTCCACATGCCTGGAACAAACTACCTGAGACGGTGCATCGGGCTCCTTCTCTGGCCCTATTCAAATCCAGGCTAAAACCCCATTTCTTTGAGGCTGCTATTGGATCCTGATACCCTTCACTCTCTCATTCACTACTTATGAAGAGGGATTTAGCTAAGCTTGAAGAATGGTCAAGAATTTGGCAGCTGAGATTTAGTGCTAAAAAATGCAGGGAAATGCATTTGGGTTGCAAAAATCCAAGAGAGCGGTAAGGTGTAGGAGGCAAAGTACTTCTGTCCACGAAAGACCTGGGCATGATTATTTCTGATGATCTCAAAGTGCCTAACAGGTGGAAAAGGTGACTGTGAAAGCCAGAAGGATGCTTGGGTGCATAGGGAGAGGAATGACCAGAAGAAAAAAGGAGGTGATAGTGTCTCTGTATAAGTCTCTGATGTGACATTATTTGGAGTATTGTGTACACTTCTGGAGACCGCACCTTCAAAAGGATATAAACAGGATGGAGTCGGTGCAGAGGGTGGCTACTAAAATGGCTAGTGGTCTTCATTATAAAGCATATGAGGATAGACTTAAAGATCTTAATATGTATACTTTAGAGGAAAGGCAGGATAGAGGTGATATGATAGAGATGTTTAAATATCTCCGTGGCATAAATGCACAAGAGGGGAGCCTCTTTCGATTGAAAGCAAGTTCTGCTATGAGGGGACATTGTAAACTGCAGGGTTGTTTTAGATATTTATTTATTTAGACAGTTTTGTATACCACCTTATCCTTCAATCAAAGTGGTCAACACCACAATTGGGGTATACATTTAATAGGAGTGGGGGAGCAAGACATACATATATACATACAGGCTATTTGCTTATAGCTCTCATTTGGGTGGGGTGGTTGGTGGGCCATTTGCGCTGGGCCATGTGTAGTGGTATCTAGTGTCTGGCAACTTATGATACTTGTTCATAGGTCTCCGTGAACAGAAGGGACTTGAAAGCCTTGCGGAAGTCCTTTGTATCGTTTAGGGCCCTTAATTCCTTAGGGAGGGAGTTCCATAAGGCAGGTGCCAATAGCGAGGGAGCTCTCTTGGATGTAGCTTGCTTCGTCTTGTGATATATGTGGTATATCAAATAAAGAAAAACATAAACATAGGATGAGGGTGAAAGGGGATAGACTCAGGAGTAATGTGTGGAAATATTTCTTTACGGAAAGAGTGATAGATGTGAGGAATAGTCTCCCAGTGGAAGTAGTAGAGATGAGGACAGTATCTGAATTCAAAAAAGCATGGGACAAACACAGAAGGTCTCTAAAGGAAAAAAATGGGACTATTGTAGTTGATAAGGAAGGGAAGACTAGATAGGCCATGTGGTCTTTTCCCTGCCGTCATGCTTCTATGTGTATCTTAGCATACTCTAGTCACCAGTTTTGTGATGTTTTTTCATCTTGATTAGATTGTGAGCTCTGATGAGCAGGGACTGTGTCTTACATTTTTATGTATAGCGCTACATACAACTTGTAGAGTGGAGGAGTAGCCTAGTGGTTGGGGCAAGGTACTTCAGACCGGAAGGTCGGAGGTTCAAATCCCACTAGAGGACAGCAACCTTGGGCCGGAAGGACTGGGGTTTCTAGTCCCACAGGTGCTCCTTGTGGTCTTGGGCAAGCCACTTAACCCTCCATAGCCCATGTTCCCTGTAAAATAGTTATCTCCAAGTTATAATGCCCTGTTCAATGTAATTTCAGTTTGTTCAATGTAAACCGCACTGGTGCAGAATAGCGCGGTATATAAGAGAATGTAAATAAATAAATAAACAAATGATTAGTAGTAGTAGTAATAAACACCTATTTTGATTTTTTAGTTGCATCTTTTATATCATCCAGGCTCCTCCTCCTCTTCTACCCCTTTACCTGTGGGTGTACATCAAGGTTCTGTCTTAGGTCCCCTCCTCTTCTCTTTCTATACCCAATCCCTTGGTGCCCTTATCTCTTCCCATGGCTTTCACTATCATCTCTATGCTGACGACTCTCAAATCTACCTCTCTACGCCTGTTATCTCTGCTGAAATTCAAGCTAAGATATCGGTCTGCCTCTCTGACATTGCTTCCTTGATGTCCTATCGCCGCTTGAAGCTGAACATGGCCAAAACTGAACTCCTTGTCTTTCCCCCTAATGCCTCCCCTCCTGCTTCCCTTTTCTCAGTCTCTGTGGATAACTCTGTTATCCTTCCTGTCTCTTCGGCACGGAACCTTGGTGTTATCTTTGACTCATCTCTCTCCTTCTCTTTACATATCCAAAACATCGCTAAAACATGCCGTTTCTTTCTTTACAATATCTCCAAAATTCGCCCCTTTCTCTCTGATAACACTACTAAACTGATTGTCCACTCTTTAATCACCTCCCGCCTTGATTACTGTAACCTTCTCCTTGCTGGCCTCCCTGCTAACCACCTCTTTCCTCTCCAGTCTATTCAACATTCTGTAGCTCGTCTGATTTTCCGTCAGTCTCGTTTTTCACACATTACTCCTCTTCTCATGTCACTTCACTGGCTCCCCATCCACTTCTGTGTCCAGTTCAAACTCCTCCTTCTAACCTATAAATGTATTCATTCTTCTGCCCCTCATTACCTTTCATCCCTCATCTCTACCTACACCCTCTCGCCTACTCCGCTTATCTAATTGTTTTTGTTTATCTATGCCTTTTACTCGTACTGCTAATTCTAGACTTCGCTCCTTTCAACTGGCTGCACCCTTTTCCTGGAATACTCTACCTGTCTCTGTCCAACAAGCCTCCTCCCTGGCCATCTTCAAATCCAAATTAAAATCCCATTTCTTCACTATTGCTTTTTGTTCCTAATTCGTCCTTTCTTGTCTAAACATTTGTTCTTGTCTTGTTAATTTGTTTTTTTGTATTATCTAATCTATTTCATATTTTGTTTTAACTAGATTGTGAGCTCTAACGGGCAGGGACTGTCTCTTTTTATGTTTGTACAGCGCTTCGTATATTGCAGCGCTTTATAAATGCTTAGTAATAATATTAATAATATGCTTATTCTGTGCCAGAACGTATCCTGCTTACTGCACTGAATATCCAGTTTTGTAAAACAGTGTCGTTGCTATCCCATCAGTGGCCATATTCAGCTGCTAACTGGATAGTGCAAACCATGTAAAACTATGGATAGCCATTGATCTGTCCTAACTTTAACCGATTTAGCAATCCATTTAGCAGTTGAATATTGCCACTCATCGGATAGCAAACAGGACAACCCCCAGTCTATCCACAGACTGCCCTGGTCTTTACCAGGTGTCCATAGTGCTATTCCGCGGTGGCAGCCAGATAGTGCTAATTAATATTAGGATTGCCACGGTTTAGCTGGTTAGTAGGTCTTCTAACACTTTGAATATGCCCCTTCCCAAATTTATAAAAGCCATTTTCTGCACATAAGACAGGATTTACTCACAGAGAAAAACCTGTATTAAATTATTTCTAGGACAGTTTCTCCAAATGAGTTAGTTCTTCGCTTACTATGACAGTTGTGAACCTCACTTTTAAGTCAGGGTATGCGAAGTATAAGCTCAGTCTCTCAAATTTACTGCTAATGCCCAGCATAGTATTTGCATTGTGCCAAAGAGAGCTTACTTCTAGGGTTCATAAGATTTTGCATATATGGGTAATTTATCAAGGTGTGCTTGGAAATTCCTCTTAATCAAGCCTGTAGCATCCAACATGATGGGAAATATCTCGCTATCTTTCTACCACATTTTCTTAGTCTCTGACTGCATTTCTTGGTACTTGAAGTTCTTCTTCTCAGTGTAATTCACCGAATAGTTGCTTCAGACCGACACCTCTATAATTAATACCATTCTGCTGTTCTCCTTTACCACTATGTCCAGCTTCCTTGCATCCATCTTTTTATCGGTTAGAATCGGAGTATCCCAGGTGATCATAACCTCTTCATGTGCCATAATTTTCTTTAGGTGCGTTTCTGGTATAGTAATATAGTGTTTCCAGAGTTTCCAGTGGATAAGAGATGCTACTTTATTGTGCCTTTCCATATAGAAATTTTCTGCCATCAGAAGGCGGGTCAGTTTCCAGCTCTTTCATACAGAATCTATATGTCAGTTTTTGCCAGTTTTTTCTATGCTTGCTGTAAACTATCTCATCCATAATCCATTGTTCTGTGTTGCAACTCTTGTATTAATCTCTCAACTTTAGCTTTCAGTTCACCTTTCCTTAACTATTCATGTGTCTGGTCTTTATCAACAAATGGTTCTTGGAGTGACACTTTATATTTCTCACTGTATTTGTGTATTTGCCACTTGTTTTTCCTTGTTTGCTGATCTATTTTTTTTCTCTTGTTTTGCATGCTGTTGCTTCCTTCTCTATGTATGCTTGTAGATTCTCTCTTATTCCTTCTAGCAGAGTGGAGGAGTAGCTTAGTGGTTAGAGTAACAACCTACAACCCAAGAGATCTGGGTTTGTATTCCTACTGGCACTTCTTGTGACCTTGAGCAAGTTACTTTACCCTCTATTGCCTTGGAAGAAAAAGCCTGGCAATCTACTTCTGGTTATACCTTGCCAAGAAAACCCAGAGGCTGCTGGGTCACCAAGAGTCAGCATTGACTTGACGGCACTTAAAAAAAAATCAGTCCAGGTTTGATAATGGAGACAGATTCTGGATATTTACTTTCATATTTCAGAACTTTTTGCATATTGGATCTAATGATGCAGTTAGGTAGGCCTGAAGGCTTATGATCGTAGCTCTGTATGTATAATCAACTTCTATGAGGCCCAGTCCTCCTTCAGTTCTAGGGATGTACAGTCTGTGCATACTCTGATTCTTGTAAATTAACTTATGGGCATGGAGGAGTTTTTTGTTCATACATCCAGTTTTTCCAGATCTTTAACAGGCCAGTCTACAATACCAAAGCAGTATGAGCGTACAAGAATTGCCAGCTGATTGATGCCTTGTGCCTTATTCCATGATGTTAAAATACTTTTCAATAATGATTTTAATCTCCTGTAATATTCTTTACTGATCTTTTCTCTCAGTAATTTCTACTTGATTGTCTTTCCTTTCTTTATTTCTAGATATTTATATACACCTTCCTGGTCAAGATCCTTGAAGCCACAGCCACTCAGGGAGATGTTTTCCATTTTTCTCAACTTTCCTCAGAAGGTTGCCGTAGCATATTCATCAAGGCCAAAAGTCATCCTGATGTCATCCATGAAGCTTTTTACTACACAGAGTTATTCTACTAATTGTTGGTTGCCGGAACTGTAGAGCTTCAGGTCAACTACAAATAGTAAGTGTGACATTACCTCTTGGTTACTACTAGGTTTGCCAACCGACCATTGAAAAGCTGTATTTTTTGCTCTGGCTGGACCAAGAGCAGCCAGAGCAGAAAACAGGCTTTTCATCTCTCTCCTGGAGTCCTTGTCCCCCTGACGCAGCCTCATCATCTCCTTTGCTCCAGTCGTGACATCTGCTTCTTACAGAGCCGTGGCTGCAATAGCAATAATTTAAAATCATACCAAAACCGGTGCAGAGCCTTCCATCCCTCTGGAACCCCTGCTGCTGAGTCCTTCCCTCAAAAGGAAGTTATGCTAGAGAGGGTGGAATGCAGCAGCAGAGGTCCCATAGGGACGGAAGGTTCCGCAGTGGTTTTGGTTTGATTTTAAATTATCACTATTGCAGCTGTGGCTCTGTAAGAAGCAGGAGCTGTGGCTGTCAGGGGAAGGAGGGGCAGGAAGGGAGCTGACATGTGGGGGGAGGTGGGGGGAGGTGGGGGCTGGAAAGGAGCAGAAATGGGGTGTGGGAAGGAGGGGACTGGAAGGTAGTTGACAGGGGGAGAAGGTGGTGGCTGGAAGGGAGCTTACATAGGGGAAGGTGGGGCAGGAAGGGAACTAACACAGAGGAGGAAGGAGGTGGCAGGAAGGGAGCTGACGGGGGGGGGGGAAGGAGGTGGCAGGAAGGGAGCTGACATGGGGGAAGGTGGGGGCTGGAAGGGAGCTGACATGGGGGGGAGGAAGGGGCTGGAAGGGAACTGACAGGGGGAGGGTGGTGGCTGGAAGGGAGCTGACACCTGAGGATGGGACTGGTAGGTGGCTGGGTAATGGCGGCGGGGCTGGAAGGGAGGGGTCACTGGGACCGGAAGGCAGGAGCATATGGGGATGCACTGGAAGGGGATGGACAGAAGGTAGTATGACTGGAAGGGAGCTGACATGGGGAGGGGGTGGCACTGGGACTGGAAGTGAGCTGATACCTGGGATGGTATTTGGACTAGTATGGGCGGGACAGTGGGGAAGGAAGGGACTGGAAGGAAATGGATACCTCTGGCAGTCCTGGGAATGTAAGGGGGTTGACATTGGAAGGTAATGGGAGGGAAGGACTGGAAAGGAGACTGATACTGGGGAGGGTTACTGGGACTGGGAATAGGCTGATGGAAGGAAGTGAAGAATAAAAAAGAAGAGACAAGAAATGGCAGATGGACTATAGACTATAGAAAGAGAGCTAAGAGAAGACAGGAAAGCAGAAACTTCAGATCGGAACCAGCATGATCAGAGAATAAAATGGTCAGACAACAAATGTAGAAAAAATAATTTTATTTTCAATTTAGTGATTGGACTATGTGCTATCTTTATATTTTACACAGTATGAGGAATTGCCCTGTACATTGAGGCCTGCCCACATCTGCCTCTGGCCCGCCCCCCACCCCCCAGTCCAGAGCTCCCCGCACATCTCCTCTATACGTGCAGGGAGCTTAGGATAGGGAATCGGCCCCTGACGTTTAGCGGGGGATATACATCCAAACTGGACTTATATCCCTGCTGAACGTGGTGCAGAATGACCCCCATAGTGAAACTGGGAACTAGAGTATGGTAATAATACACATAAATAGTGGACAAGAGAGTGAGGAGCATCAGGATCCAAAAGTGACTTCAAGGAGATGGGTTTTTAACTTGGATTTTAATAGGGCTAGAGAAGGAGTCTGATGCATAGACTCAGGCAGTTTGGTCAAGGCATATAATGCAGCAAGGTGGAATGAACAAAGTCTGGAGTTGGCAGTGGCAGAGAAGGGCACAGATAAAAGGGATCTGCCAGAGGAGCGGAGTTCCCGAGGAGGGATGTAGAGTGAGATAAAAGAGGAAAGGTGGTGAGGAGCTGCAGAATGAATGCACTTGTAAGTCAGTAGGAGAAGTTTGAACTGGATGCGGGAACTGATGTTACTTTATTTATGATTCAGGCTAAAGCCATATCCCAAAGAATAGATGAGAGCACTCATTGGATTGAGCTCCATACAAAACAGAAATGGTGATGCGTATGATTCATCTTAACATTTTCCTTCACCCCAGAATCCAGTGAGGAATGTACTGGTATCCAGTGGTAACTTTCTATAAAACAAAAGTAGGTACCAGTTTGGAGCAAACCGTGGCTTTCAGCTGCACTGGGGAAAAGGAAGCAAGTTCAAAATTATTCCAGGTCAGCAACCTGGCATGCCCTAGCAGGAAGTCACTACTACCTCTATCTTTCATGTAGTAATGATCCATTATCCTAATGAAATTACCCTCTATCATTATACAAAGGTAACTCCCTAATGCCCCTGAAAGCTTTGGTGGCTCACCTTTTTAGAGCCAGAACAGAAGAGAGGGGTTGTGGAACATCTATCAAAAAAAGGGATGGGGTATTTTGAGGAGGAGGACGGGACCATGCCATTGGTCCATTTATTAAGACATATACCACCACTTTGGCTAAATGCCATTCAAAGTAGTTTTTATAAGGTATAAATGTTAAAAACGCATCAACTAATAAAACCTTTCTAATACGGGGAGAGGAGGACTCTGGGGAGTTGGAGTGCTGGCTGTCAGTGTGTGTGTCATCAAGCAGTTTCGCCGTGTCTATGGAGGACACTAGCTTGAACGGGAGGAAGCTTTGCCCCTCCCTTCATATCAAGGAAAGGCAACCTGGGACTCTTTAAAAGATTTGCTGCTTCCGCAGCCACGGATGTGGCCCACAGTCGCATGCCCAAAGGGGCGTGTGACCAAGGGGTTTGCCCCTTTGGTGTCCGTTCGGGACCCATTTGGGGTTTAGTATCCTGATTAGCCACGTGGGATGCCCCAAGGTGCTGGCAAGAGGAAACTCAAGGAGAGGAAGACGGTGGTTTTGTCCTCCACACCAATGGTGACCATCGGCCCTATGGATCAACATGTGTTATTGAGAACTGAGGTAATAAGGGTGTTGGAGATGCCACAATTAGGATTCTCTTTGTCTGTGCTTTCGGGGGTGTTGTTAAGTCCAATAGTACAAACTCTCCCCCCCCCCAATCCGGGGGCACAATCGGACATTAAGGAGGGAGGTGAATTTACCCCCCAAATGACTCCCGGCCAGGTGTCAGAGGAAACCCTGCCTGGAAATCACAGACTCCTCCAGAGTTTAGTCTGCTTAAGCCACTTCATGTTGTGAGGCTGCTGTAGCTTTAAAATCAAGGTTTCTTCCTCTGAGATAACTCAGTTGAACATTTGGAAGGTGGTGACTGAAGCCAATGCTCTTTTACATGGTTTTATGAATGAAATAGCAAAGCTTTCTGAGCAAATTGTTAAGAAATGTTCTGAATTAGATACTAAATTAGTTGATGTCAATGAGGGGTCTGAGCTGTTGTATGGTCCTAAGCAGGGCCGGATTTACCTATACGCCATGTACGCCATGGCGTAGGGCCCACAGCCGGCAGGGGCCCACAAAAAAAGAACAAGTACATTTTTTTAAAATACAATTTAAAAAAAAACCTGGTGGCTGCCGCCGCGGGGCCCCCTCTGCTGCCGCGGCAGCACCGACTGACCCGCGGGGGCCCCGTCTACAAGCTGAAGCCGTCGGGTCGGGTCGGGTCGGGTCGGTCGTCCCTCCCTCCCTCCCTCCCTCCCTCGCTGCAGGCTGCAGGCTGTAGGCTGTAGGCTGTAGGCTGTGAGAGACGCGAAAGGAGAGTGTCTCCTCGCGTCTCTGTTAAGCCCGCAGGGGCTGATGGGAAATTTCCCATCAGCCCCTGCGGGCTTAACAGAGACGCGAGGAGATGCTCCCCCTTCGCGTCTCTCACAGCCAGCAGCCTGCACGGAGGGAGGGAGGGAGACCCGACCCGCCCCGCCGGCTTCCGCTTGTAGACGGGGCCCCCGCGGGTCAGTCCGTGCTGCCGCGGCAGCAGAGGGGGCCCCGCGGCGGCAGCCACCAGGTTTTTTTTTTAAATTAAATTTTAGTTTAGGCCGGGGGGGGGTTAGGTCTGGTAATGGGCTATGGGGGGGGGTAGGACTGGTAATGGGCTATTGGGGGGGCAGGGGCAGGTAATGAGCTATGGGGGGGGGGTAGGACTGGTAATGGGCTATGGGGGGGGTAGGACTGGTAATGGGCTATTGGGGGGGCTGGGGCTGGTAATGGGCTATGGGGGGGGGTAGGAATGGTAATGGGCTATTGGGGCTGGGGCTGGAAATGTGATGGGGGGTTAGGGCTGGAAATGGGCTTTGGGGGGGTAGGACTGGTAATGGGCTATTGGGGGGGCTGGGGCTGGAAATGGGCTGGGCTGGGGGGGGGTTAAGGCTAGAGGTGGGCTGATGGGGTTAGGACTGGTAATGGACTGTGGGCTGTTGGGGGGGCTTAGAACTGGCAATGGGCTTTGGGGGGGGTTAAGACTGGTAATGGGCTGTGGGCTGATGGGGGCTGTCTGGTAATGGGCTATGGGGGGGCTAGGACTGGAAATGGGCTGGGGGGTTAAGACTGGAGGTGGGCTGATGGGGTTAGGACTGGTAATGGGCTGTTGGGGGGGGTTAGAACTGGAAATGGGCTTTGGGGGGCTTAATACTACTAATGGGATGTGGGCTGATGTGGGAATTCTAGTAATGGGCTATGGGGGGGCTAGGACTGGAAATGGGCTGGGGGTTAAGACTGGAGGTGGGCTGATGGGGTTAGGACTGGTGGGCTGTTGGGGGGGGGGTTAGAACTGGCAATGGGCTTTGGGGGGGGTTAAGACTGGTAATGGGCTGTGGGCTGATGGGGGCTGTCTGGTAATGGGCTATGGGGGGGCTAGGACTGGAAATGGGCTGGGGGGTTAAGACTGGAGGTGGGCTGATGGGGTTAGGACTGGTAATGGGGGGGGGGTTAGAACTTGTAATGGGCTTTGGGGGGGTTAAGACTGGTAATGGGCTATGGGCTGATGGGGGTTGTCTGGTAATGGGCTATGGGGGGCTAGGACTGGAAATGGGCTGGGGGGTTAAAACTGGAGGTGGGATGATGGGGTTAGGACTGGTAATGGGCTGTGGGCTGATGGGGGGGGTAGGACTGGCAATGGGCTATGGGGGGCTGACTGGAAATGGGTTGATGGGGTTAGGACTGGAAGTGGGCTGATGGGGGGTTAGGACTGGTAATGGGTTATAGGGGGGACTTAAACTGAAAATGGGGTGATGGGGGGTTAAGGACTGAAAATGGGGTGATGGGGGGTTAAGGACTGTAAGTGGGTTGATGGGGGGCTAGGACTGGTATTGGGTTGGGGGGTTGCTAGGACTGGAAATGGGCTGATGGATGGCTAGGACTGGAAATGGGCTGATGCAGGGACTAGAAGGGAATGGATGCTGGGTGAGGCTGGAACTAGAAGGGAGCTGATGTTGGGGGAGGATTAGAATGGGATGGGGCTGGAAGAGTAAAATGGAGAAGGGAAAAATATTTTGTGTGGGAGGGATAAAAAATCTACAATTGGCCGGGTATTGGGAGAGTAAGTGGGGATTGAGGATGGAGGGGTAAAATTTGAGTGGATGAAATAGGAATGAGGAAAGAGCAAAAGGAGAAAGATTAGTATGTTAAAGCAGATGTAGAGAGAGAATGGAAAAAAT
Source organism: Ichthyophis bannanicus (assembly GCA_033557465.1). Classification (NCBI taxonomy): domain Eukaryota; kingdom Metazoa; phylum Chordata; class Amphibia; order Gymnophiona; family Ichthyophiidae; genus Ichthyophis; species Ichthyophis bannanicus. Next base: position 750,505,733 of record CM066033.1, read on the forward strand.
CTAGAAGAGAGAAGAAAGGACAAATGGACAGCAGACGATGGAGAGTTAGCAGAAGACACGAAGAAACCAGAAGAAAGTGGCTGGAGCAATTGCAGCTGAAAGAAATGCACAAAAGGTAGAAAAATATCTCTTTATTTTGAATTTATTAATTGGAATATGTCAGCTCTGGTAAATGTGCATCATTAACGTCTGCGCTTTGTTTAGTACAAGAGCAAATTAATGTATAGTTTTATTTCTACAGTGTTGTACATTCCAAGTTTGGCTTTTGGGATTCCCAGTTTAATTATTGTCTTCCTGTTTCTAAATTGTGATTACTTGTTTGGTGATGGTCTATGTTCTTCATGTGTAACTGAGCTGAGGTGTTCTGTTTATATAATTCCTATTTGACATTGCCACTTGTTCTCTTTCCCCAGTAGGTCATGTATTGTTGTTCTCTGAAATGTATTGGTTTAATATTTGCAGTGTTGCCTTTTGATTGGTAGAGTATGGTGCTTTGTGAGTCCTGGTAGTGCTGTTAGGATACGGCGGGTTTACTATGGGCAGTGTTTGTAGTAGTTCCTAATGTGTCTGGCAGTTGGCACTGGATTATAGTAATGTAGAAATCTTTTAGTCTTTCTTTATCCATACACTCATTAAGAGGCACGTTTACTAAAAGTTAGTATATGGTAACATTATGCAAATATTTATGCAAATGAGGCCCTTATGCAAATGAGGCCCGCACCCCCCTTGGGCCGCCCCTGCTGGGGGCCCACAATTTTTGTTGGCGTAGGGCCTCACTCAAGGTAAATCCGGCCCTGGTCCTAAGTTTAAAGAATATGGTTTTAGCAGTATGTTTTATATGGGAAGTTAGGCTGAGTGTCCTGTCAAGGGTAACTCCTAGATATTTTACCTCAGATTTGACTGGGAGGGTGATGTTCCTAAGCTTGACAACTGAAGGGGGGATGATGTTAGAGTTTCTGTAAAGGGACCTCTTTTTTTGGAATTGGTATGTCTGTATATCAAATCTGTTTGGTTGAGTCTGTCTTTTCCGGCCTTGCTTTGGGAAATATCAAAGGCAAAGGTGTCATTCCTATTCTAGGAAATGACTACAAAGACCAAGAAGAGCCTCCAATCAAAACCTCCTGAACATCCACCTGCTCAGGACCAAAACCATGCAGCACACCAGCAACAGAGCATTCTCCTTATATGCTCCATGAATGTGGAACTCTTTACCAGATATCAGTAAAAACCATCACTGAATTAAAAAAACAATTAAAAACTCACCTATTCAGGGAATACTATGGATCTAACATAGTAACATAGTAAATGACGGCAGATAAAGACCAGTATGGTCCATCTACTCTGCCCAGTAAGATGGCCGGAGTAAGATGGCAGGAGTAGGTACCACTCTGTGCAGGCCACCCTTCCCCATGTTTAGGGGTGAACCCACCGCTCCAGGCAGGACACCCCTATTTGTTGAGAAGTTAGATGACCTGACGTCAAAACATAAATCAAGTGCCAACACACCACATAGAAGGTCTGCCAATTCAAACCAACCACTACCTTCCATTAAAATGACACTCATCCCATCCTGTAAATAGTTCATGACCCCTACATAATCTATCTCTTATTTAACTCCAAGTTGTACTCCCTGTTTAATGTAAAATAATTACCTATAATTGTGATGTTGTTTGATGTAAACCGCCTTGGATAAAGGTGGTATAGAAAAACTGTTAAATAAATAAATAAAATAAAATAAATAAAGAACATCAGTTTGTTATAAGAGGATCTGCAATCGAAAGGCATTATCATATAAAGGAATTATTCAAAGTATCGTAGTTTATAAGAATCTCTCTATTGGGTATGGGCTGGTCTAGAGCCAGTGTCCCAAAAGTTGTTCTTCTTTAACCCCTAGCTGGCATTTGGAAAAAAGACTGTCCCTCAGGCAATATGTTCCCATGTTCCCTGTAAATATTTATCTCCAAGTTATAATGCCCTGTTTAATGTAATCTCAGTTTGTTCAAAGTAAACCGCCTTGATATCATGAAAGGCAGTATATAAGAAATGTTAAATAAATAAATAAATAAAATATGCTACTGTATGTGCTGCTGGATTCCATGTGCTGCTCACAATACGCTTCCAATATTGACGATCAATGGCAACATTTCTGGCCTCATTGATGATCAGTCGTTGGTTCCTTAGGTCTTCCTCGATGTGTTGAGCCATGGTTTTTTTGGTGCTGCTCATTGAACCCTCCAATGGACAGGTTGCTCTCACCAGAGGAGTTTGTATGGCACCCGACTGGTGTTCATTCTGCAAGCATGGCCAAACCAGCACAGTCTGCATTTTTGGATTTGTTCTTCGACAGAGGATTGATGGTCGCACCTTGTCTGAAGTGTCTCATTTTGATGGCAATTACAAAGAGAGACGCCCAAAATCTGTCCCAAAAGTTAGAGGACTCCCATCTCCATGAAGGAATTATTCAGCCTTCTGAGGATCTGGTTCCAGCCAACCTGCTTCTACAGTAGCTGCTATAATCCTAGGGTTCGATATTCAGAATATTCAATATTTAAACTCTGTGGCACTCCACCACAAATTTAAATATCATCCGGATATTCAGTGCTGGTATCTGAATATCCGGATGCTGTGATCAGCGATGGCAACTATCTCTAGATAGTGATGACATTCAGCTGCTATCCAAATAGCATTTAGGACAGCTTTTTTCTTGTGCTAAGATATGCGGATAGACTTTCCACATAAGTGCAGAAATTATCCTTGAGGTTTTGTCTTGTCCAGCCAACTTATTCCTGAGACCCTGTTTCTGTGGCTGCTTTGGCTTTGCTTCTTGATGCCTTAGGATTTTAGTATTTTGTCTTCTTCCTTGGATTTTATTTCCTGTTTTCTCGTTTGTGTTGGATTCACTTCTTGAAGGTAAAGTGGCAATAAACAGACCTTGAGCAATTCTTGTTTCTCCTAACTCTTCCTGACCCCATCCCTCTTTTTCCTTTGTCTATCCATCTGTTATTCCACCCTATCCTTACTCCCTCCTTCTCTTCTTACCTCTCCCCTCTTCTGTTTCTCTCTTCTTTCCTCTCCTTTCTTCCTCTCTCCTATGACCCTTCTGTCCTCTTGCCTTTCTCCCTCTCTTCCTACCAACTGTCCCTTCTCTTCCGTTTTCTCTTCTTTTCTTTCCTCTTGACTTCTCCTTTCCTTTCCTCTTCTCTTGTCCCTAAGTGCTACTTGACTTTCCTCAGCCCTTCATTTTCTCTCCCGGTTTGTTCAGGCATACCTCAGCTGGATCTCTCTGCGGAGCCCAAAGCTGTGAAACAAGAGGTCAACATGAAGGTGGAAAATAAAGAAGCATTTTTTACATCCTGTATTTTCAGTACAAACATAAGGAAAGGATTATGATCAACAACTTGAAAAATGGGAAAAATATTGTAATGGTTACAGTATTTATGCTTTGCTCTAGTTCTGGATTGAAGGCAGGAGTTGCAAGGCATGAGGTGGCCTAAGAATCATTTGCACTCAGCCCTTATCCCAGCCAATGTGCATCCTATGCAATCCCTGAAATTTCCTAGAAAGATGACATACAGGTCCACCTCTGATCCAAGAAACAGAAACAGAAAGAAGTGACGTACTTTATGGATCATAAATGTTTTTACTGCCATTTGAAATGCACAAGGAGTCATGATATGGCGTTAGAAGGAGGCTGAGAGGAAATGTGAAATGGAAGGAGCAAGCAAAATAATGATGGAATTCAGCTATACTGGGGACAGATACAGAGGGCAGTGTTAAGGGTGAAATGATACTACAAGCAGGGGGAAAACAGGGCAGAATAGGGGGCCAGAAAGTCCTCATCTGCTGTCTATTGTTGTGCTATTATTTCACTATATACTTAGAGGATCTGAAAGTTCAGCCTGGCTACAAACAGACAGGAGCTTGCACAACATTCATATGTTTAGTGAGGCTAAAAATGAGCATTCCTGGGGAGTTAGTTTAGGATGGGGGGAAGCAACTGCCTGTGTGCATTGACATTTTCAATTGCATGCATGCTATTCTGCCCACACAATTCGCAAGTGCAAAGTATGCACACCTATTGTACACACATACTTGCACTTAATTCTCGTTTTGAAATCCACACAATTGCTTCCTTCTCATTTTCCTGGAATACTTTGCATGTGCAGGGACAAGAACTGCAACACTAGCGGCCGAAAGGGCAACTCTGCAGGGAGTTTCCTTTTTCAAAATCCGCTTGCAGAACCATGGGCGCTAAGTACCCGCAGGCCTGAAATCTTAGCAGGAAGGTTGAAAATGGTCCCTAAATGCACAGCTGGCAGGTCAAATTTCAAAAGTATACATTCAGTTCCAAATCTCGCCCTGACCTCCCACCACAATTCCCAAATCCTTCCCCCCAAGAATGCCTCCCACTACAGCAGGTAAATTATATATGAAACCCAATTTTGCATAGCTCCTTTCGGTAGGAAAAGGGACATCCAAGTCTGGATGTTCACCATTCTAAACCCAAATTTAGTTCTCCTTTAACTGCTACTGGAAAGGCCTGAGGTAAGGGCCAATAAATACTGTATATTTATGGAGTATTTTACAAAAGGTTTACTGAGTGTGGAGCCTTTTTTAAAATATAGCTAAAAGGCTACAGGAAATATGTGTGTTTTTCTTGGCACGTATAGCAGGAGTGGCTATTTTACAAAAAAATATGTTCCATAAAAGAGCAGCTTCACTTTGGGCTGTACATGTCTGACTGCTGACACCGATATAGGTAAGTGTCGGTGGGGAGTCAAATAAGGAGCCAAGCTGCATAACTCAAATGTTTGGATTTTTGAGGTAGCTTGAGATTTCAAAAACATAAGCACAATTGCCCTTGCAATCACTCCTCCAAATCCTATATCCAAATGAGCGGTTAGCTTATGTGTGCCTAGGAGCATATGTAAAATGGCAACATTTACATTTTTTGAAGTAACTGTGCATTTCTGTTTCAAACCATGCCAAGATCACACTGCTTTTAAATCTATGTGTGTCACAGGTATACATGAGGAAGTACTGTTTTTTTTAAATTCCCTACCCTGCGCCAGTATAGCTACTTACATGTGTAAATTGTTTTTTTGCATATGCAAATGGCTCCTAACCCTTTTAACATGTCTCCCTGAAATGGCTATTTCTAAGAAGGTAAGTGGCAGCCTTCCTGCTTATCTTGCAGACTCACAGCCTAGAAGCAGATTTTGAAAAGGAAACGCCCTGCAAAGTTTCCCTTTCAAAAATAACCTGGCCGCCAGCACTTTCAAGAGTCTTTCCCTTGCCTACTTTGCAGGTGTAAAGCATGCACGGAAAACAAGAAGAAACCAGGCACTGGACTTTCAGAATGAAATCTCTGTGCATACTTCTGCCATATGCTTGACTCCAGCGCTGCCCATTCTCCCCACTGAGGACGAGGCAGGTTTCAAAGAGGGATATTCCACATGTAAAGGCCTGCACATCCAGGAAACGTCTTTTGCAAATTGTCCAATATAGGATCCCCTGATACTGCCTAACTAATCACAGTACTTAGTTTGTTAAATATTTGGCAAATAAATTATAGTTAGCACTACTGTTGCTATTATTTATAGCTATGTTTTTCATAACTCTTACAATAATGTGATGCTAAATATAAATATAGAGTAATGTAAGAAAGGATGGCAGATAAAGGCCAACATGGCCCATCCAGTCTGCCCAGCTGCAATTTCTCCACCTTGGGTAGATGCACATACAAATTCCCATATGGTGGAACCCAACACCATGCTCTGTCCCTTCCCCTTTGACTGCCTCACCGAACCTAAAAAAGGAGAGCAATCGCTTTTTATGGTTACAAGTGCCACTCCGTATCTCTACAGCTTTTCGACCTGTCAATCTGAACTGGCCATCTTCTGGCTACAACATCAGAAGACTTCATTTGCCGTTACCTGGGATTTTTTTTTCCTATTTTCCTATTCCCTTCCTAACTCAGCCTTGTTATCACGCTAATAGTCCCTGTGTAGGGGCTTTCTGAAACCCGCCTAAAGGGTATTAATCTGTGGAAAAATCCAGTTTGTAATTTTCTCCGGGTGCTCTGTAGGGTAAAGCATTAGGGATGTGCATGGTCAAAAAATGCTTGGGTAATGCTGGTTTTAAACAAAATGTTTTCCCAGTTTCCAGACATTTTTTCATGTTCATTTCAGCACATTTTTTGTGAGTGCATTGTACGCATCCTAGATCTTTTTTAAAGCTGCAAATCATCTATACATGTGTTAATTCTTAGTAATATGTGCGTACAAGAAATTTATGTGCACTTTAAATTTTTAGATACCCAAATGAACTGAATGCATGCTCACGAACACACACCTTCAGAAAGTATGCATGCTGTTGACAGTGCAGATACTTTACCCATGGGAAAGGAGGCAGTTTTGGGGCAGGCTCCAAAAAGCAAATATGGGGATTTAAAAAAAATCCCTATGCCTGCTTTTCATTGATTTAACCCACTTATTTTGCTTCTGCAACATGTGTGGATAAAATACTCCCCATACACCCAGTCAATAATACGTGGTTCAGATTAAGAAGGATACTTTTATTTATAAACCAATAACCTGAGAGCCCGACACAGGCTGCAGATATTTTCAGAACGGACTTATGGTGGTTTCTCCAGTGAAATATTTGCTGATCTTCGCAATAAATAACGGCCAGTAGGCTCTTACAAAAGATCCTGATTGAACCGAGCATATCGTACGTATGAATCCCCTGAGGAAGTGAATACGAAACACGGCCTGTGTCGGGCTCTCAGGTTATTGGTTTATAAATAAAAGTATCCTTTTTAATCTGAACCACGTATTATTGACTGGGTGTCTCTTGAGCGACGTGGTGTGGTGCTCCGTTGGTGGATAAAATACTCCCCATGGCATCACCCCCCCCCCCCCCTCAGTGGAATTTTAAATGAAAGGTCTGCTTGCTCAAACTTTTCCTCCCTGTGTCTTAAAAATCCATCTTAACTGGAATTATAAGTTATTATTGTGCATCAAATAGCTGTTCAATACTAACATAAAGAATTTCTAATTATTATAAAATCCAGGGATGTGGGCAGGGAGGGGAAGAGATATGAAGAATCAAAGAGGAAAAAGGAGAATTCTTTTCATCTAAAAATTCAGGTCTAATAGTTTTGTGCACATTGTCATAACCACTAATCTCATTGCAAATAGAACCAGGAAAATATGAACTAAATCCAGATGCAAAGTGTCCATTATGCATTTGCAAAGTGCTTCAGTGTTGGGCAGCCTAGAGCACTCTCTTTTTTTGTTTCTGAAAACAGTGGTGTCTGCACCTGTGTATCTTTTGAAAAAAGAAAGAGAGAAAGAGAGAGAATAATTGAATACAGGTGTCTTTTTTCTCTTCTACGGAGTACACAGAATTTGGCACTGGAAAATGATTTATAGAAGATAATAGCGATATATCAACATGTAAAAAATGTAGATGCTTTTTCTGAACTGAATCCCTTGTCCTTTTTGGGAGTGAAGCAAGAAATGTGAAAGACAGTTCTGCTCCTTTGGGCTTCCAGCTCAGTGAGCTATGATGCCATGGTTCTTCATTCACAGCTACCCAGTTATTTCCAGATATTATGAATCATTCCTTATATCTAGCCCAGCCATAGCAGCAAAGACCATGGCTCCCCCTGAAATCTGGCTAGTGCCTGATTCTGACCACTAGGTGTCACCATTGTGTAATGGCTCAAATTCCCTTCTCTTGCAGAGGCTGTAACTGGGTCCCTGGCTGAGGCCTGGACATCTGTTAAGGATCAGGAACCTCTGGTGCTAAATCAGCCACCAGGAATAGGAAATTAAAGTAAAAGCTTCTGCAGAACACTTCTTTATTGATACATAGTACCTCATCAACAAATCCTAAGACCAATAAGCAGAAACAGGGTCAAAACTAAGCTAAAGTCAAGAATCAGGAAATCCAAGCAATCAAAATACAGATACAAACACAGGTACAAGAACCGGGTACAGAGATCCAGGAGCTCAGGTGCAATAATGAACTATCTGTGGGCACGGCCAGAGGCAAAAAGAAAAACCCCAGCCAATTGGGGCTGATATCTACTGGGCCAATCAGAGGACTGTAGATAGGACAGATCACAGAGAAACCAACTTAGCTGAAGTACAATAACCTTAGAGGCTCAACAGTTCATCCAAGGAGAGTGAGGCCAAGGGCACTGGTTCAAGGTCATCCAATTGTCGGCATTGCCTCTATAGCATCCTTAGCCCTGGCCAGCCCAGGAATCACAAGCACAGTTGTACTGCATGACAATTTAAATCTTTAAATTGTAATTATGCAGTGAAAGCCCAGTGAACACATCAGTGTCCCTTACATACTTCTGCCCTGTGCGGCCTCACCACTCACATAACCCTTGGTACTCCCTGCTACCAGAGCCAGCTTTAGGGTCTTGCGATAGGTGTTGTTTGTGGAGATTCTGCTGCCTCGTCAGAGAGTCCAGATGGGTTGTGATGCTATATTTGAGAATTTAGATCATTTGAAAGGTCTCAGTTCATCTTCTGCTTCAGGTCAAGAAGTAGACCCGAGTTTCACCAGTTTCTTTTTAAATATGCTGAAGCTAAAAGAGGGTTTCATGTTAAAAAAGTCTCCTGCATGGTTTGTTTTCCTTTTTTTTTAATAATCATGTTACTTAAGACTCAACCTTCATTGTACTTCAGTTTAAAATGAATTGAATTCACCATCTCCAGGTTATGTGACCTGCCTGAGCAAAGAGGAATTATTGCACCTGAAAAGCAGAGTCTGCTGTTACTGAACACAAGTCCTGACCCCCCTCTCTCCCTCTCTCCCACTCTCCAAACACACACAGACCCTGCCATCCTTCTATCCTTTTTAAGTATAGCTTAGTGGTCAGAGAAGCTGATTGCAAACCAGGCTTCAAATCCCACTTCTTCCACAGTCACTATTAGTGACCTTGGCATAATTGCCTCACCCTCCAATGCCTCGGGTAACTACCATATCCTTGGGTGGATACATGATTTCCATCAGGGAATAGATCTGCTATCTAGGAGTTCTCTTGGGTAAGAGTCTTTCCTTTAAAATGCAAGTTAAAAGGGTGACCCAAGGTGTATACTATAAGCTGCGTACAGTTCGTCTCTTGAAATTTTATCTGCATGCTTCTGATTTTCAGACAATCATGCAGACATTGGTTATGTACCACTTTGATTATTGCAACTTGCTGTTGTTGGGATTATCTGAGTATGCACTCCGGCCCTTGCAATTGATCCAAAATTCAGATGTGAGAATGATAATGGGATTGCGTTGCCATGAACATGTCACTCCAACCCTTGAAAAAGCACTTCAGTGGCTACCTGTGATCTTTAGAATACAGTTTATAAGAACATAAGATGTGCCATATTGGGTCAGACCAAGGGTCCATCAAGTCCAGTATCCTTTCCAACAGTGAACAATACAGGTCACAAGTAACTGTCAGATTCTCAAAAGGTTTATAGCATGCTGCTTGTCCCATTGGTAAGCAGTGGATTTCACTGGTCCTCTTTAATAATGGTTTATTGAATTTTTTTCCAGGAGCTTGTCCAAACCTCTTTTAAACTCAGCTATACTAACAGGTTTTATTACAACCTTTGATATTGAATTCCAGACTTTGATTATGTGTTGAGTGAAAAAAAATATTTTCTTTTAGTCGTAAATGTGCTACATTGTAGCTTTGTTGCATGTCCCCTAGTCTCTCTACTTTTTGAAGTAGAAGGAATAGGAGTTCAAATGTATGTGTCTAGTTTACAAGCTTTTACATTCTCTCCTGTTCATAGAGAAACTGCCTGGTACCCAAAGGAGCAAGGGTTGGACCCCAAATGGCATGCTTTATGACTGTAAGCAGGTCACTCGATCCTCAATAGTCTTGGAAGAAAAGGCCAGGAAAGCCACATCAGGTCCTACCTTGCAAAGAAAAAACAGAGGCTACTGGTTCCCCAGAAATCAACACAGACCTGACGTCACATATTAAAGAACATATGACTATATGAGGGTAGTTACAATGTGTGAGTGGGAGATGTGAGTGACAGGAAGATAGTACAGTAACCCTGTTTTGGGGGTCATTGATATAGTAGGAGAGTCCCCCTTGTCTGAGAACAACCATCCAACGCACATGGGTATTGCAATCGCTGGCCAGCAGCATTGCATGTACCTGCCATATAGCAAGTGCACAAACAGTAGGATGTGCACAGAGGTTGCAGCAGGGGTGGGTGTCTGACACCTGTCATGACACTGGGCACTGATGGTCAGAGCAGAGACCCATAAGGTCCCACCTGTTACCTGAGAGGGTGCAGGTGTCACCACACTATGCACCTCGGGCCAATGTGTTTCCAGAGGTCAGCAGTCAGAAACGCAAACCCTGGCCTAGAAACAGCATACAATCTCCCTGGGCACCACCTCCCCCAAATGGCCACACCACAGGCATGACCAACCAATCCCACAGCCCGAGTACCAGTTGGCCAGAGCACATCAGTTGGCCACAGCCCGAGCACCACTACAGGGAGCACCAACATGGGGGGATCGTGACAGAGGATGCCCACCAATCCCAGTCAGCTGTACACGACTGATGTCTGGATCCTGCAAGTGCAGCTATTCTAAGCCATGCAGTACAGGCATGAGTAGAGGGGCACCCCACAGCCCATGTCCACATGAGACCCAGATAGACCTGAAGACCAATACTCATGGGTGTGCAACCACTAACAGTCCCTCAGGACAGAAACAGTAGTGGCCTGACAGCTGCACACAGCCCACCACCCACCATGTAACCAGGGAACTACATGGCCAACCACATCACTGTCAGGACACACCGGTACCAGAAATTGAGGTTGCAGGACTATGCACGTATGTCAGCAAGCAGCGTGTCCAGGCAAGATTTGAGAACAGGCACATGACAGCAATCCAACCCCCATGCTGTAAGTAATGCCCTCCTCTTTGCATTCTATACACAGCTATCTCAGAGGATGACTCGCCCCCCCCCCCCACACCAGATGATCCCACCCAGGAGGAAGAGGAGGAGGAAGAGGAGAAGCAGCCACAGCCAGCACTCCATGGCAGGGGGCATGACAGGGGACCGAGGAGCACTAGCAACCGGGCCAGTAGCAAAGCCACCCCAAGCACACCCAGCCCCTTAGTGCTATTGAATGCCTCCCCTTTAGAGGAGGGTGGGAAGGATGAGGAGGTGATCCTCATGGTGATGGGGATGCCTGGAACTGCTGAAGGGGAGGGGCATGATAGCACTGTGCAGCTGGGGGAGTGGCCTCTTCAGTGGGGTGGCCAGCTCTGTGAGGGAGGTGCCCTGGAGGAAGCCGTGGCACAGGAGGGCTGGGCAGAGGTAGCCAAGGCTGAGCAATGTTAAGAGGGTTCACCAGTGGAGGAGGCGGAAGCTGCCATGATGGAGGAGGGGGAGCTGACTAAGAAGCTGTGGACCAATGGGATGGACACGGGAACAGCTGATGGGGACTCCTTGGAGGAGGAGGAGCTGAGGGATGAGGTGTCATCCACAGAGGCCAGGGGTCATGAGGAGGAGGGGGGTGATGGAAGTGGAGAGGAGGAGGTAGGGAGTGACAGCCGCAGGTTGGTGGAGGAGGGAGGTACTGGAGGGGGGCAGCGGGAGGAGGCTGTGGGTGGGAGTGGGATGGGGTGGTTGGAGGGCATGGTGGTGGGCCAGGGGAGGAGGAAGCCACTGAGGGGGAGGGCCTTATGAGGAGGTTGGGGATGTGAGTGCACTGGCGGTGAAGGGTGTGGATGGGAGTGAGCTGGTGGGGAAGGATGGGGATGAGCCTGGGGGGAGGGTGGGGATGGAATGGGACTTAAAGATCCCAAATTACCCATGTCTAACAATAGCCAAATTAATATGAATAAAATACATTCTCTAAAATGCTTGTATGCAAATGCTAGAAGTCTAAAAAATAAGATGGGATGGTTAGAATATATAGCACTAAATGAAAGGTTAGATATGATTGGAATATCAGAGACATGGTGGAAGGAGGACAACCAGTGGGACACTGTGATACCTGGGTACAAACTATATCGTAATGATAGAGCTGATCAAATTGGTGGAAGGGTTGCTCTCTATGTTAGAGAGGGCATTGAGTCAGAAAGGATTAAAGTTTTGCAGGAAACAAAATCTGCTGTAGAATCTATATGGATTGAAATTCCATGTAAAAGGGGGAAGGCAATGGCAGTGGGGGTGTACTATCGAGCACCTGGCCAGAATGACCAAATGGATGATGAAATGCTCAAAGAAATCAAGGAAGCTAACAAAAGTTACAGCACAGTAATAATAATGGGTGATTTCAAATACCCCGGTATCGACTGGGTCAGTGTCACGTCAGGACATGCTAGGGAGATAAAGTTCCTAGATGAAATAAATGACTGCTTCTTGGAGCAACTGGTTCATGAACTGACCAGAGGGGAAGCCATATTAGACCTAATCTTTAGTGGAACGCCAGATCTAGTGCAAGAGATAAGGTTGTTGGGGCCACTTGGCAATAGTGATCATAGCATGATCACCTTTGATTTAATTAGTGGAGGAGGGATAGTAAGGAAAGCCACAGTACTACCTTTTAACTTTTGAAAGGGAAACTATGATAAAATGAGGAAAACAGTTAAGAAAAAACTAAAAGGAGCAGTTGCAAAGGTTAAAGACGTACATCAGGCTTGGCTGATGTTGAAAAATACTATCTTGGAAGCCCAGACCAGCTGTATTCCACGCTTTAAGAAAAGTGGAAGGAAGTCCAAAAAACTGCCAGCATGGTTTAAAGGTGAGGTCAGAGAGGCTGTTGTTGCCAAAAAAGCATCTTTCAGGAAATGGAAAAAAGAGCCAAACAACGAAACCTGGAAACAGCACAAGCACTGGCAAGTCAAATGCAAGGCATTGATAAGGCAGGCAAAGGGAGAATTTGAGAAGAAGCTTGCTGCGGAAGCAAAACACGAAGTAAAGACCTTTTCAAGTACATTCGTAGCAAAAAACCTGTGAGAGAGTCAGTTGGTCCATTAGATGATAAAGGGGTTAAAGGAGCACTAAGAGGCGACAAGGCAATAGCGGAGAGACTGAATGAATTCTTTGCTTCAGTCTTTACTGAGGAAGATGTAGGGATGTTACCCATGACTGAAGTGGAATTTAATGGTGCGGAAAAATTGAAGGAAATATCGATACATCGGGAAGATGTATTACAACTATTAGATAAACTGAAGAGTAGCTAATCACCTGGGCCGGATGGTATACATCCAAGGGTGTTGAAAGAACTGAAATACGAGATTGTAGACCTGCTATTAGTAATCTTGGAACTATCATTAAAATCATCTCTAATACCTGAAGATTGGAGGATCGCCAATGTAACACCAATTTTTAAAAAGGGTTCCAGGGGTGATCCGGGAAACTACAGACCGGTGAGCCTGACATCAGTACCGGGAAAAATGGTAGAAACCATCATAAAGAATAAAATTACTCAGCATGTAGATAGTCATGACCTAATGGGAGACAGCCAACATGGCTTTAGACAAGGAAGATCTTGTCTTACTAATCTATTATGTTTTTTTGAAGGAGTGAATAATCAGGTGGACAAAGGTGAGTCGGTTGATATTGTGTATCTGGACTTTCAGAAAGCCTTTGACAAGGTCCCTCATGAGAAACCTTTGGCAAAACTAAAGAGTCATGGGATATGGGGAAATGGAAAGAAGGGGGTATGGGACTGCCCGACCTAAAGGCGTATGCTCTGGCGTGCCAGGCGCGGCACTTGGGAGACTGGTTAGGGGGTTCGGAGGACTACACACCTCGATCGGTAGAGGAGAGTTTAGTGGCGCCGTGGCCCTTGTTGGGTGTACTGCATGGGCGACGCGGGGATCTGCCAGAGGTGGCTCGGAACAGTGCCTTGGTGACTTCGATTAGACACACTTGGCAACAGCTGAATCGGTATTGGGTGGCGCCCTGGGAGGTTTCTAGCTGGTTGCCTCTCCGAGGGAATGTTCATTTCCCCCCGGGATCCGACACGGCGATATTTCGCGATTGGTGGACGCGGGGTATAAGGATGGTGGGTCACCTGGTGGAACCCTCGGGATGCTGTAAGTCTTTCTTGGCCCTGAGCCGGGAGTATGATTTGCCTCCACGGCACTGTTTCGCCTACATGCAAGTCGCTCACTATGTGGCCTCACTGCCAAGAGAAGCTTTGCATTCTGATCGATCGGCCAGAATTGTGGACTTCTTTGGGTTGGGGGAGGATATGGCCCCGTCCATTTCCCAGTTGAAGAGCCGCTTGGATTGTTATAGGGGCCTACCGGACTATCGGGGGATTGAGTTGGCCTGGGCCCTTGAACTGGGTGAACAAGTGGCTCCGGGGTTGGTTGGTAAAGCTTTGAAACGAATAGTTGATGTGCCCTATGGGGCCCGTTGGAGAGCGTTCCAATTCAAATGTGTGACTCGAGCTCATTTTTCACCACGGCGGGCTCTTCGGAGTCGGCTGGAGACGGATGGTAGCTGCCCTCGCTGTAAAGAGCCCTTGGCGACGTTACTACATATGTGGTGGGGCTGTCGTCGATTGAGACCTTACTGGGAGAGAATACGGGCTTTTCTTAGTCGGTTATTGCAGAAGCGGGTTCGTTGGTCGGGCCGCTTCGTAGTTTTGGATCAACTAGCGGCCCCAGTGCCGGTAAAGGCCGGGGAACGCCTACTTCTGCGGAAGGCTTGTCTAGCGGGGAAGGGGCCGATTCTTCGACTATGGAGAGATCCCCGACCACCTACTGTCACGGAATGGCGAAATAATCTTCACCATTTAATGCTGCTGGAGCGTTGGCTGGTAAGGGGCAATGTTAAGCGCTGGACAGTGTTCATGTCAGTTTGGGAACCTTATATACAGCAACTGGGGGCACGTAGCCGCAATGAAATCCTTCAGTTGGGGTTTTGAATGGAGGGTGGGGGGGGGGAGTGTTCCGCCCCTCTCCCTTAGGTTAGTTTACTTTGCTGGAGTGGGGGGGGGGGGAGGGGGGAGGGGTGGGGGGGGGAAGGGGGGGAGAGGATGCTATTTTAGGAAAACTGACACCAAGTGTATTGTTATGTTGTCTCCTGGAGGGGATAAGAGTGCACCCCTCGTGGAGACCTGGTTACTTGTTAATTAATTAATTGTTTTTCTTTAATTGTTTTTCATTTCCTTGTTTGTATTTCTTGGTGGATTAAAATAAAGTATAAAAAAAAAAAAAAAGAGTCATGGGATAGGAGGCAGTGTACTATTGTGGATCAGGAACTGGTTAAAAGATAGAAAGCAGAGGGTAGGGCTAAATGGCCAATTTTCCCAATGGAGAAAGGTGAATAGTGGTGTACCCCAGGGATCTGTGCTGAGTCCGCTGCTTTTTGACATATTCATAAATGACCTGGAAAGTGGAATAACGAGTGAAATTATCAAATTTGCAGATGACACAAAACTATTTCAAGTTGTTAAAACCCAAGAGGATTGTGGAAAATTGCAAGAGGATCTTGATAAATTGGAAGACTGGGCATCAAAATGGCAGATGAAATTTAATGTGGGCAAGTGCAAGGTTATGCACCTAAGGAAGAACAACCCAAACTATGGTTACACGATGCAA
This sequence comes from Ichthyophis bannanicus, assembly GCA_033557465.1. Classification (NCBI taxonomy): domain Eukaryota; kingdom Metazoa; phylum Chordata; class Amphibia; order Gymnophiona; family Ichthyophiidae; genus Ichthyophis; species Ichthyophis bannanicus. Next base: position 750,521,351 of record CM066033.1, read on the forward strand.
GGTTCCACATTAGGAACCACCACCCAGGAAAAAGATTTAGGCGTCATTGTGGATACCTGATCTTTATCCCCGATTCACTCTTCAAACTAATCAACCCAAATTCCATAGCACTCACAGAGACACCCTGGTCTGATCATTATATTATTAATATAAATCTCACATATTATACTGCCAATGTCAAAAACTATACATTAAGTGGCCTCACATCAAAATTTAAAAAATTTAATGAAACGGAATTCCTCGATTCAACAATCCCCCACCTCTTGCCATCTACATCAGATCTTGATGACGCTGTCAACAACTGGTATGAAACCATCAATAATGCAGCCAGAATCAATCACACAAATAAACAAAGGACACACCCCAAAACAAACAGTACACCATGGTTCAATAACACATTAAAACAAATGAAAAAAGAACTAAGAAAACACGAAACTAAATGGCGAAAATCTAAGTTGACTATACATAAGGAAATATACAATAACCATCTCATAAAATATAAAGAAACACTCAATAGTACAAAGAAAAACTACTACGCAGCAACCTTATCAAAATCATATAACAGACCTAGAGAACTTTTTTCTATTGTCAGAAACCTTACCAATAATGCTCAAACTTCTAACAACGAAATCACTGACATCTCAGTACAAACACTAGTTAATCACTACCAAAACAAATCAAAAAAACCTCAAATGTCTTTTGATACAATTAACACCTCTCAACAGTCTGTTGACGAATGGTCAGACTTGTACCCAATTTCAAGTACGACATTAAAAACTATCATATCCGGATTCAATACCACAACTTCTTATTTAGACCCATGCCCAGTGTCATGGATAAAAAACACTCTGCCAACTCTACTATCCTTCATTCTCCCAATAGTCAACCTCTCATTATCCCAAGGTTACCTCCCACAATCTCTCAAACATGCACAAATACGCCCGATCCTAAAGAATAGCAAACTAGATAAAACATCCCCAGTATCATACAGGCCCATTTCCAGCATACCATTTTTGGCCAAAATAATAGAAAAAGTAGTGCAAGTAGACACAGGAATACATAGACACATCTTACCCGCTTGACGAGCAACAATATGGATTTCGGCCCCGCCACGGAGTAGAAACACTACTAACAGTATTAATTGATACTCTCATAAGGGGAATCGACAATCATAAACAAGCATTCATCCTCCTCTTCATCGACATATCAGCGGCCTTTGATAGTGTACATCACTCAATAATGCTCAGCAACTTAAGGCAGATAGGCATAAATTCTACAGTACATAATTGGTTCACCTCCTATTTAAACAACAGAACACAAAATGTACGAATAGGTAATCAAACTTCAACTACATATAACCAAGAAATAGGTTTACCACAAGGATCTGCACTATCAGCCCTACTTTTTAACATTTACATAAAACCGGTTTGCAATATCTTTAAAAAATTTGGAGTACAATATCATCTCTATGCAGACGATATTATGATGTACATTCCATTTACTATCCCTAACCTACCGTTACAACTCCTCTCAGATTGCTATAACGAAATCACATTATGGCTAAAAACTCAAAACCTCCACATAAACCATACTAAAACCGAAGTCCTAATCGTAACAAAAAATCAATCATTTATCCCCCAACCCATATAACACTACAAGATCAAGAAATTAAAATAAAAAATGAAATAAGATATCTAGGTGTTATCATAGATACACACCTTACAATGGAAACCCACATTAGAAACACCATAAAGAAAATCTACTTCAAACTCAAAATTCTCAAACAACTACGCCCGCTAGTATTTGTACAAGATTTCATTAATATAACACAAGCCATCATAACCCCTCACTTTGATTTCGCCAACCTAATACTTATGGGCATTTCAAAACAGAACATTAAAAGAATGCAACTAGCCCAAAATGCAATGGCAAGAATTATACTAAAAATAAACTCACTCCAACACATAACACCAATACTAGCATCCCTTCATTTGTTACCAATACAAAGCAGGATAATATACAAAACAATAATAACCTCATTTAAAGCATTAAACGACATGGCACCGACTACACTATGTAAGCTAATATGCAAAGAAACACCTAAGCCTACTAACAGAAAAGAACAGTTAAATAAACTAAAGATTCCGAAGGACTTCATAAAAGCACATAAATTAACCAATAATAGAGCCTTCTCTCACATAGCTCCAACTATCTGGAATTCCCTACCAGAGGATCTACGTTCTCTAACAGAGATCATGGAATTCCGCAAAAAATTAAAAACGTATCTATTCACTAAACACTACAACACCATGGAAAACCTTGCACTCAATTTAGATAAAGGCTAAACAGGTAACTGACCACACAAAGCACAAACCTCCCACCTAAATGGACAACACACATAGCTCTAATGAAATGACGATCCAATCTCGTATGCCCTAATACTTATGCATGTATATAGTTGTATCTGTTATGTACTGTCTTATGTATTTAGACACTACACTTTGTTAGTTAATTGTTTTAACACGGTTCCAGTTTAAATTCACTGTTTAGTTTCCTAGACTTAACTCTGTTTAATTATGATATTTTTAAGATGTTCTATGTAAAATTAAGATGTTCTATGTAAAACAAACTTCGCTTTGTTAATTGTTGTTATTTGTACACCGCAACTGATCTCTGGAAGATGCGGTATAAAAATGAGTGTTAAATAAATAAAAATAAATACCATGTTAAAACCCTCGGCACAGTGTGCAGCAGCGGCCAAGAGAGCAAATAGAATGCTAGGTATGATAAGGAAAGGAATGGAAAATAAAACAAAAGATATTATAATGCCTCTATATCGTTCCATGGTGAGACTGCACCTTGAATATTGTGTGCAATTCTGGTCGCCGTATCTTAAAAAGGATATAGCGATTTTAGAAAAGGTTCAGAGAAGAGCCACCAAAATGGTAAAGGGGATGGAAGGATACTCCTATGAAGAAAGGCTAAAAAGGTTAGGGCTCTTTAACCTGGAAAAGAGACGGCTGAGGGGAGATATGATAGAAGTCTATAAATTAATGAATGGAGTGGAACGGGTAAATGTAGATCGGTTTACCTTATCAGAATATAGAAAGACTAGGGGACATGCAATGAAGCTACAGGGTAAACTATTTAAGACTAATAAAAGAAAATATTTTTTCACTCAACGTGTAATCAAACTCTGGAATTTGTTACCGGAGGATGTAGTAAAGGCTGTTAGTGTAGCTGGGTTTAAAAAAGGTTTGGACAAGTTCCTGGAGGAAAGGTACATAAACCATTATTAAGAAGGGACCCAGGATATCAATGCTTGAATCAATACAAGCATTGTGGAACCTGTGTCGTTTGGGGAAACTGCTAGGTACATATGACCTAGATTGGCCACTGTTGGAAACAGAATACTGGGTTTGATGGACCTTGGTCTGACCCAGTATGGCATATCTTATGTTCTTATGGCCAGCAGTGGAGGGTGGGGATTGTGTTGGGTTGGGTGTTGGGGGAGCAGACGGGGGATAGAGACAGCTGTTGCAGCACAAAGAGGCACCAGCAGCCACCGCAGGCTGCGAAGCCCTGCAGCAGGTGGAGAGCTCAGAGTGCTCTTTGCTGCAGGGCCTCGCTGCCCTGGCCTTCATCGTGCTGCCAAACTGTGTATGCTTTCCATCTATAGAACTCATGTCCCCTCATGAACCTGCAGGGGTGGTTCATGTTGCTACATCCAGCCACATCTATGGGTACAGTGTCTGTTGCCATACAGTGATACTCATGCGACATGCACCGATGTCACTGTCCACTGACAAGGGGCCTGTGCTGATCCCCAGCAACCAGGGTTGAGCTCTATAGATGGAAAGCATACACAGTTTGTCAGCACAATGAAGGCCAGGGCAGCAAGGCCCTGCAGCAAAGAGCACTCTGAGCTCTCCACCTGCTGCAGGGCTTCGCAGCCGGTGGAGAGCACTGGACTTCATTGTGCTGCAGCTAGACAGCATGTGAGTGGAGCTTTGTGCCCTGACACAGGAGGTACACTGCTCGCAGAGACACTTACCTCCACTCTAGGCCCTCCAGCTGGTGGAGAGGAGGGCCAGTAGTCTACCTTGGTCATTAGGTCAGGGCACCCAGCATGCCATGACTTCCATGTGGTGGGTATGTACATCCCATTTCTGGTACATGTGTGACCACGCTCCCATGTCAGATCAGACATGCAAATACTCAATTGCTCTTGGAAGGGCCCGATGTACAGCTAATGTGATGTGTGTGCACATACTAATAAATGTCAGTATTTGGACTATGCTAGTCTCAACTGCTCTGCTCATTTGGGGCCACAGGGGGCACTACGGCATGCACAGTGCTGTGCCTTAGGTTGGACAGTCAGGGGTGGACAGCATCCAATGGCATAACATGGCCATGCACCCTATGACCAAGGGGGGCATGGGCATTGGTCAGGGGTACTGTGTGGTCCTGGTCAGTGTGAGGGAAAGAGGGTGGATGCCTGCACAGCCAGGGCAGGTATAATGGTGTCTGGAGCTCCCTGCAGCCTATGACTCTGCGCCACCTCCCTCATCACTATTAATGCTCCCCCTCCCCTGTGTATGCCACCCTCCAACCCCTCCCACCCCCATGGCAGCTCTCTGCCAGCCCCCTTTACCTCTCCCTTCAGCTTTCATCCTGCCTCCCGGCATGTCAGCTCCCTCCCGGTCCCCTCCCTCCCTCCCCACTTCCCTGCTTCCCTCCTGCCCTCACCCTCCCGAGGGTCAAATCCCACACAGGTCCTTCGCCCCACTAGCCGCCCGCTTCCCCTCACCCCATAGGGATACACTGCTGAGTGAGCAGTAAGGACAATGCACCGTACCACGGCCCACCCAGTGTAGAAACTGTTGGACCGCGATGAGCCAGAAAGTGGTAGTACGCAGTTCCACTGGAACACAGAAAAAGGGAAATGCTTGTTTCCACCAGAAATGCTGCAGTCCAACAGTGTACCGTATCGTGGAGGCACAGAGAAACAGATGTGTTTGCGCAGGTCACTCAGAGGCGAATCAGCAAGAGGGGTCAGTTTGCAAGGGTGCCCCCACCTTTGGCATCCCTCTGCGGCACATACCCGGCTTACAGGGTAGCGCCAGCCCTGCACATAGCACTTGGATCATTGGGGCATTGGGAAGAGCAGGGTGGATGCCAGCTGCTCATGGCACAGCCTGTAGAGGTTGGAGGTGTGGGTGGTTTTCCTAGACAGCCTGTCAAGTGTGCCTGTGTGACAGACCTGTGCTATGCTGTCTGTCCACATGCTGCGTTGTGGACCCATGTCTGGTTTCCAAAACTGGTGTAGTGCTACCCACTGATCTGTCTATTTCGGTGATGTGTGTCTCCTGGTAATGCAGCTGTGAGGTAGTGGGTGTGCATTGGGCCCTGTTGAGCTAGGTTTGACCATCATGCACCAACCAGCTGCCACTGGGGGTAGGTTCTGCTTTTATCCGGCAGCTAGGCTCTGGCCTCATTGGACATGCACATTTTCTCCAGATGGTCACTGTACGGCATGTGGCCTACAGGCTGTTGTCCCCTCATGAACCTGCAGGGGTGGTTCATGTTGCTACATCCAGCCACATCTATGGGTACAGTGTCTGTTGCCATACAGTGATACTCATGCGACATGCACCGATGTCACTGTCCACTGACAAGGGAACTGTGCTGATCCCCAGCAACCAGGGTTGAGCTCTATAGATGGAAAGCATACACAGTTTGGCCTGCAATAGCTGTTTTTAGAGAGTGGGAGGCTATCATGGTGGTTGGGGCAACTGCCTTGTAACCCCCCTCCCCCAAGGTCATGGGTTGATTCCTGCATCATCACCTTTAACAGTCATTTACAGGACAACCCTCACATATTGCTAAACTGTACTCACATATTGCTAATGGGATTAGTCCATGGCCCAATCAGGAATAATTCCTCCATAGGACATATCTACACCAATAGAATCCCTTGAGAGATGCAGACAGGATTTAACCTGGATATGGCTCGCAGAGGATAGTTCATATGTACATGAGAGGGGAGGAGGCCAGGGTCTAAGTGATCTTCCTCAGTTTGACTAGGAATAATTCTAGCACACAGGGGACTGTGCCATCCAGGGCCATCAGAGGCCAGAACACCCCTTGAATCATTTACTATGCATTACGCATTCCTGTCATCCATTGAAGTGACCTTTGGTAGATTAGCATTTGTCATGTTTGCTCTCCATGGTGTGGCCTCGCTTTCTATACCCATTCCACAATCTATGTAGCAGTGCAAGCCTGATTGCATCTCTCGAGGGCCTCCAATCTAGCAGTTCCTGAGCAGGTGCATTCCCCACTTGGCTATATCACCACTCTCTTATTATTTATTTATTTATTTAATGTTATTTATATACCGCCTTATCATTCAATCAAGGTGGTTTCCACGGCAAACAATCAGGGGGGGGGCAAGTGTCTACATGCAGTGGTTAGTGTGGTGTGTAGGTGTAGGGGGGGGATAGATTACAGTAGTATTTTCTACATAGTGTGCTATATTACATCGTGAGCTATTATACAATCTTATATACAGTCTTAGGGAGGTGGGAAGGACCGGAGTTTTGTCTTGAAAGTTGGCTTAAGGGGTGAGGCCATAGTGTTCGATGAACAGGGTTGTCTTGAGGTTCTTTCTGAAGTCCTTGATTTCAGTGGTTAGTCTCAGCTCGTCAGGGAGGGAGTTCCAGATGGACGGAGCAGCCAGGGAGAGTGCTCGTTGTGCGGTGTCTTTGCGGGTCTTGGTGAAGTCTTTAGGGGTGCTCACCCGATTAGAGGTGCCTCTTCTCCTTGGTCGTGTGCTTGTGTCAGGTTGTATGAGTGTGTGTAGGCTTATGGCTGAGGAGTGTTGTTTGATCTTGAATATGTTTATGATAGTTTTGTATTTGATGCGTGAGATGATTGGGAGTCAGTGCAGATCTCTTAGTATGGGTGTGATGTGATCTTGTCTTGTGGTGCCAGATATGATGCGGGCCGCTGTGTTTTGGGCCATTTGGAGCGGTCTTAGTGTCTGCTTTGGAAGCCCAGTGTATATAGGATTGCAGAAGTCCAGTAGAGGGGCTATTAGAGCCTGGCAAACAGTACAAAAGTGCTCTGGGTCGAGGAGGGGCTTGAGTCTTCTGATGAGTCTCATTCTGTAGTATGCGCTCTTGGTTGTTTTGGCTATATGTGCTTGGAGGTTAAGCTCTTTGTCCAAGGTGACTCCGAGGTACTTGACTTCTGACTTTATGGGTATGAGTACATCTTTTATTTTGATGTCGGGAGGGGGGATGAAGACAGGGTTCCATGTGATGATAAGTGCCTCCGTCTTGCTGTAGTTTATTGATAGGTTGTTTTTTTGGAGCCAGTTTGTCATTTGTGAGAGGCAGTTTGTTATATTGGAGTAGTCCGGGTTGTCGACTGAGATGGGTGTGTAGATCATGATGTCGTCTGCGTAGATTGTATATTGTATGTGGTGCTCCTTCATGATGTCACATATTGGTTGGATGTATAGGTTGAATAGTAGTGCTGAAAGGGCTGATCCCTGTGGCACTCCTTGTTTGACTTTTATGGGTTGGGATGTTTTGTGTCCTACCTTGACCTGTATCTGTCTGTCGGTCAGGTATGAGTGGAACCAGTTCAGGGTGGCACCTTGTAGACCGATGTCCTGCAGTCTATCCAATAGAGTCTTGTGGTCAACTGTGTCAAATGCAGATGAGATGTCTATGAAGATCATTAGGATGCCTTTCTTGGTGTTGTCTATGTGGCGGAGGACGCTGTCGAAGAGGTATATCAGAAGTGTTTCAACCCCATGGTTGGGGCGGAACCTGTGTTGATTGTTGTCCAGGGGGGCATGGTTGTCTATGTGTTCTTGTAGTTGGTGCTGTACAGTTTTTTTGATTATTTTTTCTAAGAAGGGTATGCTGGAGATGGGTCTGTATGCTGCCGGGTTGATCTTGTCGAGTGTAGATTTCTTCGTGATGGGTCTTATTGTTGCGAGCTTCAGTTGGTTTGGCATGTGCCCTTGGGTTAGGGAGGAGTGCACTATCTTGTGGATGATTTGGATGAAATTTGATTTGGTGGTCTTTATCCAGGGTACTGGGCAGGGATCCGTGGGGGCTGTGCTTGTCTTGATAGCTGAGATGATGTGGGAGAGTTGTTCTGTGGATGGGGTGTTGAATGTACCCCAGCTGTTCAAGGGTGTGTTAGTCTTTGTGGCTGGGCTGGGTCTGGTTTGTTCTGCTGAGTGGTATTTTTCTTGTATGTGGTCCGCAAATTTTTGTGGGTCTATTTGCACCTTTTCTTTGGTATTCGGATCCTTGGTGAGGGTCTTTACAATTTCAAAGAGCTCTCTGGGTTTGTTGTTAGAGTTGCGTATGATATTTGTATGGTATTCCCTTTTTGCTTGGTAGATGCATTCGTTGTATTGTTTTTGCTTTGCTAGGTATAGGACGTGGGACTCGGGTGATTTGTTCTGTCTCCATCTCCGTTCTATTTTTCTGAGGTTCCTCTTTTTGATTCGTATGGTATTTGAGTACCACGGCTTGTGTTGTAGTTTGTTGCAGCGCAGGGTCCTGTGTCTATAGTCTGTTGCTTTGGCAGCGTTGTGTATGGTGGTGTTCCAGTTAGTGATTAGTGCTTCTAGGTCATCTGTGTCAGAGTTTAGTTTTTGTATTGTGTCTTGCAGGAACTGGTCTCTGTCGAAGCATTTAAATCTTCTTTGTGTGGTGGTGCTGTCCGGATGTTCGTTTAGTATCTCTTCTTGAGGTAAAATGTTGAATACAATTAAGTGGTGGTCGGACCATGGGACTGGTGTTGTGATGGGTGTTGACAATAGGCCTCTTGAGGTTAGGTAGTTGGGTGCGAAGATAAGGTCTGGAGATGAGCCATGTCTGTGTGTCGGGGTGTTGATTATTTGTGTGAATTGGAGCAAGTACATAGCTTGGAGAAATACCTCTGCATCCTTTTTATTAGTCTACTTAAGGTTGAAGTCTCCTAGGAGTATTGTGGGTTTGTGGCTGGAGTTGACTGCGCAGACTGCCTTGAGAGTTGATGCTAGTTCTTCAGGTGGAGCATGGGGTGCTCTGTAGGTGAGACTTATGGCCATGTGCTTGTTCTCAATCGCAATGGTGTTGGAGTGTTGGGTGTCGGTGGTACTTCTTGTTTTGAATCTTAAGGTGCTCTTTGCGATTATGAGAGCCCCTCCTCCTCGTCCGTGGGTGCATGGGCAGTTGTGTGCAGTGTATGTGTCTGGCACTAATTGATTGAGTAGAACGTTGTCGGTGGGGCTGAGCCATGTTTCTGTGATGCAGAGTATCTCGGGCTGTTGTTTGTCTATGTGATCAACTAGAGTATAGATCTTGTTGCATATAGATCTAGCGTTGATGAGCTCCATTGTTAATGATCTTGGGGTGTTGTGTGTCCTGTGTGCTTCCTTTGCTTTGGCATGGGTGTTGGGCTTGTGCTTTGTTTGTTTCCTTAAAGTGTGTGTCCCATGTGAATCCCTGTGAGTATGCTGCTGGCCTATGTATGTCCATGAGGTTGTTGTGGGCCATGGTGTGTATGTGTGTGTGTGTGTGGTGGTAGTGTGCGTGGGTTGGAATGAGTAGTGTGAGCATGAGTCCCAGACGGAGGATCATGCTTGAGTGCATGTTTGTGTTCAGATCTGGGGTTTGCACTCACGATTGCTGTTCTTCTCTCCTGGCTGCTCGCTGGGTCTTTCTGTGCCGCTTTTGTGGGTTTTCTTCAGTGGGGCTGTGACCTTTGCTTCGTTCGCCTTTGTGCATTCTAGGCAGACAGGAATGAGTCCCACTGCCTAGAATGCTCTTTCTGCTAATGTGGCCCCATTGATGCTTTCCACACGTGCCCCAACAACAACTTTGTCCTTCCCCTGCATAGTTGTCCACACCTGCCAGCAGGGGACACTGTCAGCCTGCAACCCCACAGTCACCCCTGCTCATGCGATCCCTGGGGCAGGCCTCTGTGATTATGCAAGGTGCATTCTCTGTGTCCCATTACCTAGTAGCCAGCCACCAGAGATGGCTCCACCCTCAAAAGCGGCATGTATCCCAGACTGGCTGAGTATGTAGGCGTCATGGCATGATTCTGGGTAGTGTGCGACAACATCTGGGATCTCAGCCTGCGCATTTCAGATGACCTGCATATTTATGGAGTGGTATGCCTTCCTGTTGCGGTATGTGGCCTCATGGTAAAGTGGTGGCCTGAGGGCTACATGCGTACAGTCTGTGGCCCCAAGGACATCCTGCCACCTTGTGGAACTGCACCATCACCTGTTGCCTCTTATATGGTGTTTGTGGTAGGGCGATATAGTCTGCAGCATGCCCCACAAAGACACCCAGGAATTGTATGATGCATCATGACACAGCTGCCTGGCTGAGTCCTACAATTGTTGCCAGCACTGATGGAAAGGAACCTGTTCCCAGAAAGCCTAGGGCTGTGAGCAGCTTCACATGTACAGGCACAGCCTCCTGTCTATAGGTGAGGGCAGCAAGGTGTGGCTCACGCTCCTGGCACAGGTCATGGATGGTTGCATAGTCAAACTGGTACCTGGTCACACACAGTTCATCAGTCAGGTCCAGATATTGACTCATCAGCCTAGGCACCCTTAGATATGGATGCCTAGATGATGCCTGCCACCGTTCTCAGTCAGTACTCTGCAGCAGGGCCATAGTAAACCATGAGTTGATCTCCTCCATGCTTATGTCCTCTACAGGGCACCACAGCCACTCCCACTTGCCAGGGATAGTGTAAACACATTGTGTGAGGGTGGGTGTATGGATGTGCACAGCTGCCATGGCCATGCCCCTGTGCAGACATGTGCATCTCATAAGAACATAAGAAATGCCATACTAGATCAGACCAAAGTCCTTCAAGCCCAGTATCCTGTTTCCAACAGTGGCCAATCCAGGTCAGATCCTCTTTAATAATGGCTTATGGACCTTTTCTCCAGGAACTTGTCAAAAACTTTTTTAAACCCAGCTACAAAGCTGCAAAGCAAGGTAATACTCTGCCTGAAAGTTCTCAAAGGAGTTAAGATATTCCTTTTTAAAAGCTAATTCTTAAAGGGGTTTTGCTGTCTTTTTTAAAAGCTAATTCTTGAAGGGGCTTTTTGCTGTTAATTTTTAAAGGATAGCCTTTTTTTCTGTACAACGAAGGGGGACTTTTTTGTGTGCTTGTAGGTTGGCCAAGGCTCATGTCAGTTCATTCACAGCTAATTCTTTGAAGCCATTGACCTCATCAGGTGTAGGTCCCTTCTACCCATCCTGACACTCACTCACCCTATGTGAGTGTTCTTGCTTTATAGGTCAGGTCCTCATTTAGCTACACACAGGGATATAGACAAGCACTATTAGAACACACTTAAAAGAGGTTAGTTGCTGAACAGATAGGGACTTTGGTAAGTCTCTCTCTTTTACTTTAACAGTTACCAAAGCTCCACCAACTAAGCTATGGCTGGGAAAAATCATATTGCTAAAGCTATTGCCCTCGTTACAGCTTCTGCCTCTGTCCAGACAGAGATCCCAATGCCAGTTGAGGGACTGGTTCTATGTGCAGGATGCCTGCATGTTGAGACTCTCAGGAAAAATGTGAAGAATCTCAGGGAAGAGGTGGCGAGACTGAGAAGCATTCAAGATGGTGAGAAGTACATTGACGAAATGCTTCTTGAAACATCCAGAGGTGAAGTTGGAAGGCTACAGAAGAAAGAAGCCTGCAGTATCAACACTCCAACTCCTCTAGCCTTTGAATTAAAGAAACAGCATGCAAATCTGGAAGTGGAGGAAGTGGAAACATCCGAGGAAAGGGAAGAACCACGGCTCAAGCACCCCAAAGTTAGAGAATCAGTCGCCACAACAAAGCGAAGGGTAGTGGGGGTTGGTGACTCTCTTCTGAGGGCTACTGAGGTATCCATCTTGCCGACCAGATTTAATGTCCAGAGAGGCATACTTTCTGTCAGGTGCCAAAATCCGAGATGTTACAGAGAGTTTGCTGAGACTCATCAAGCCTACTGACTATTATCCTATGTTGCTCATCCATGTCGGCACAAATGATACTGCTAGGTATCCCTCCAAGTGTATCAAATGTGACTTCATGGCTCTGGGACAGAGGGTAAAGCAGATAGGTGCGCAGGTGGTGTTCTCTTCAATCCTCCCTGTTGAGGGTAAAGGCCGAGGCAGAGAAGCTTGTATCCTGGAGATGAATGCATGGCTGCATGGATGGTGTCATCGAGAGCGTTTTGTTTTTCTGGATCATGGAATGATGTCCCAAGGGCTGCAGAGCGAAGATGGTGTCCATCTGTCCAAAAAGGGTTGAGGCGTTTTCAGCAGCAGACTGGCTAACCTACTGAAGAGGGTTTTAAACTAGATTTGATGTGGATGGGTGAAGAGAGCCCCAAGGTAAGTGGTGAAAGTCCCCATGTAAGTGAAACATTAAATATCTCTGTAGAAATGGGTAATAGGGGCAACATCTGGAAAGCGGTGTGTATAAATGCCTGTAGCATGGGAAATAAGATCCCTGATGTTGAGGCTTTAACGGAAGAGGCTGACTTGGATTTAGTGGCGGTTACGGAGACATGGTTCACAGAAAACCATGACTGGGATGAAATTATACCGGGCTATACTTTATTCAGGAAGGACAGGGTAAAAAGAAGGGGAGGCAGTGTGACACTATATGCTAAAAATAATATTGAAGCTATAGAATTTCAGGACTTAAAAGAAAGAGAGGAGGCACTGTGGGTTAAACTAGAAATCCATTTGCATTGAAGTTATATACAGATCCCCCTCAGAGGGCACAGAAGTGGACAAAGATTTAATAGAAGACATACATAGTATTGCCATGAAAGGAGAAGTGCTACTGATAGGTGACTTCAATATGCCAGATGTGGACAGGCACATCCCTGCTGTGGTGTTATCCAGAAGTAAGGAGATCCTGGATTCTCTACAGGGAGAACTATTCGGGCAATTGGTAACAGGAACCACACGTGATGGGGCCATACTGGACTTAGTGCTTACCAATGGGGAAAGTGTTTCTGATATTACAGTGAGAGATCAACTTGCATCCAGTGATCACCAGATGGTATCAAACTTTGGAATTCTCTCCCGATGGACCTCAGAATTATGACTGATATCAAAGATTTCTGCAAGGCCTTGAAGACTCCGCTATTTGCTGAAACTTATAATTTGATATATAATTAATAGTTTTTACCAATAGGCCCATTTTATTACATTAATTCATCTTAGTTTTATCTGTTAATGTCTTTTTTTTTTTTTTTAATTTATTTTTATTCCAATTTTAGACAATACAAACAGATTGGGAACAAACAATACAAGCTAACCAAACATAAGCAAAGCCATCCGAAAGCATACCACCGAAGTACTCACAGGTGCAAGTGAAAACAATAGAAGAAGGAAAGGAAAAGCAAAGGGGTATCATGGGAATAAGAGGAAAGAAAAACCCAAACCCACCCCAGCACCCCATTGGCCAAGGAAGCTCTGACGACTAGCCTAAGGAGCATCCGCAGCAGAAACAATATCAGAAATAGAAGTAGCATCCTAAATAGAAGTGAAGCGATCCAGGGCTGCCCAGCGAACCTTGGGCGTACCCCTCCCCTTCAGGAAATAGGCAGAGTCATAAGCTTTTTCGTATCTACTATAGAGGCAGACTTGGTTCCACCATCTGCCCCAGTGCAGGTTCGAAGGATCTTTCCAGGAGTATAAGATTTCCTTTATGGCAACTGATAGCATAAAGTCCAATACGAAAAAGTGCTCCTTGTTCAATCCTGGGATTACTGCAGAAGATCTAAGCGCCACTATACGCCAAGATAGGGGGTAGGAGAAGCCCAGCACTCTCTGAATCCTTTCCCAGACACGAGACCAGAAGCCCTGCACACAAGGGCAGTCCAGGAACATGTGGCACATAGTACCGACCGCCTTTTGGCAGGACCAGCAAGTGGAGGTTTGAGCAGAATGCCATTTGGAGAGTTTCAACGGAGTAATAAAGGCCCGGTGAGCAAAAAAGAACATCGCTTGCGTGAGAGAGGCAGATCGGGAGACACGAGTGACGGGACCCCACACTTTGCTCCAATCCAAAGAAGATAACACTAGGTCCGTCTCGGCCTCCCATATCTTACGGAGGCCCAGGGTCTGATCGGGGAGAAAATCTCTAAAAAGAGCATAAAAACGAGATGCGCCTCCCCGTTGCAAACAAAAATCTAGCACCAGCTTGTGCAAGCCCCAGGACTCCTGTGGATCTCGAGGCTTGATCCTCAATTGAGCTAAGCAGTGTCGGAGCTGGAGGTACTGGTAAAAACAGGACGCAGGGAGCTGAAACTCCTTTTGAAGCATACGAAAGGATTTCCATTCGCCGTCCAGGATCAAGTGGCCCACGGTTCATATGCCGCAGCGCTGCCAAGACTGCCAAGAAAAAGTGGCCTTATTAATCTTGAAAGCCGGATTACACCAGATGGGAGACTGAAGTGAGAGAGGATTATCCTGGGCAATGAGAGGGAGCAACGTTTGAAACGCTTGTTGTGTAGCAGCAATCACCTTGGTCAGCCCCGAAGTCGCTGAGTGGCGCATACTCATACACAGGTGTGCCGGGCAGGGCCGGAGCAGCCGTTCTTCCAGGGACAGCCAAGTGGGTTTCAGGGACGGAGCAATATCCGCCCCCCAAAGGCCCCCCTGCTTTAGCAGTGCAGCCAGGTGGTACCACTGAAAATCGGGGAATTGTACCCCTCCCTGTTGTTTGTGAGCCTTTAATTTCTTGAGTGCTATTCTGGGAGTCTTCCCGCCCCATAAAAAGGAACTCAAGATCCGCTCCACCTTCTTATAGACCTCAGTAGCAAAAAGAACCGGTACCATTCCAAGGATGTAGTTAATTTTGGGTACAAGAACCATCTTGATCGATTCAAGCCGCCCCCACCAAGTGAGATGGAGGGGCGACCATTTCAGAGTAAAGGCTCGGGCAATTTCCACAATTTTCGCGGCGTTTAGCTGTATGGTCTGTTCCAGCGGGGCTGTGAATTGCGTCCCGAGATACTGTACAGCTGACCCCGCCCATTGAAAGGAGAAGTCCTGGATCAAACTACTGTGCGTCCGCAGATTCAACGGGAAGGCCACAGATTTAGACCAGTTTACTTTGTAGCCGGAAAAGCCGGCGTACTGCTCAATCACTTGAAGAAGGGGCGCAACCGAGGATGGAGACAAAAAAAAGAGAAGATCGTCGGCATATGCTGAGAGCTTGAGTTGCAGGTCGGCTATCTCAAAACCCAGGATGGTCTGATGTTGACGAATGCACATGACTAAAGGTTCCAGAGCCAGGTTGAAAAGCAGCGGGGACATGGGACATCCTTGCCTCGTGCCTCTATGCAGGGAAAAGGGGCGGGACAATGCTTGGTTGGCAAAGATCCTAGCCCTGGGCCGGGCATACATAGGGCGAATCATGTTAATGAAACTGGCCGGGATCCCAAACCATTCCAAAACAAGGAAAAGGAAGGGTCACTCAAGCCTGTCAAAGGCCTTTTCTGCGTCCAGCGATAGCCCAATGTAAGGCTCTTCGGCCTGTGCAGCCAAATCCAGGAGGTTACATAGCAGGCGAGCATTATCAGTGGTGGATCTCCCTGACACAAAACCACATTGATCCGGATGGATGAGATGATGAAGGATTTTATTAAGTCTGTTGGCCAGGACCGCTGCGTACAGCTTATAGTCAGCATTCAACAACGATATGGGTCTATAGCTACCCACTAACTTCGGATCTTTTCCTGGCTTTTCCAAAACCACCACTGTGGCCTCTGCAAAGGCTCCGGGGTCCGCGTCCAACTCTTGTAGAAGTTGGAAATATTGCAGAAGAAATGGAGAGAGTTCCTTAGCAAACAACTGGTAAAATTCAACTGGTATTCCATCCGGCCCCGCCGCTTTGCACCCCGGTAGGCTTGCCACAACCTCTTCGAGTTCACGCAGGTCTAGGGGGTGGTCTAGGACCGCAACCTGGTCAGGGTTCAGTGTCGGGTGATCAATAGCTTGCAACCACGCTCTCATACTACACAAATCACTCTCAACTTCGGAGGTATACAAGGAGCTATAGAAGTTTCTAAAAATGTCAAGAATCTCCAGATTTCCCGTCTTCAAGACTTTCGTCTCGTTTAGCAAGGCAGCCACATATGCTTTCTCATGCCGAGGCTTTAGGCTAGCCGCTAACAATTTGCCTGACTTATTCGCCTCCGTGTAGTATCGTGCCTTCTGAACAAAAGAGTGCTGTTCAACCTCTCTGCCGAGGATTGCATTATATTGGAATCGAAGATTCTGTAGCCTGGAGAGCACCAAGGAGTTAAACTGACGATGTAACAAGCGTTCCCCAGCCCTGATCTGTTGATCAAGGGACTGTAATTCCGCTCTCAGTTTCCTCTTTAGGGCGATGTTAAAACTAGTAATTTTAGCCCTGATGGTCGCCTTGAAAGCTTCCCACCACGCCCAGGCGGAAGTGTCCTCTCGCCGGTTAAGGTCAAAGTATGACTTTATTTCTTGCCGGATAAATTGCCTGAAGGAGTTGTCCGCAAGAAGGTGCCGTGGGAAGAACCATCCTCCAGAGGGAGGCGAAGAAGCGGAGACATCCAGCGTGAGCCCAATAGCGGCATGGTCGGAGACGTGAGAGCTGAGGATCTCCGCGCAGGGAATAGCTGAGGCCAAGGAACGAGACACTAAAAAGAAGTCAATTCTAGAGTGAGACGTATGAGGAAAAGAGTAAAACGTAAAGTCTTTTCATCAGGATGCAGAATCCTCCAGATATCAACAAGGCCTTGTTCTTCCATAATAGACTCCAGGACCTCCACAGCTCTGTTCCTCCGAGATCTTCGACAAGGTTGGCTGTCAATCAGCGGGTCCAATACCAGATTGAAGTCGCCACCTATCACTATGGGAGACGAGGCAAACTCAGCTAGCACCTCCGCAAGCTGATGGAAAAAGGCAGGGTTGTCACAGTTAGGCGCATACACATTCACAAACACAACACGCTGCTGGTCCACTGTGATTTGGGCACAAGCCCAACGCCCCTCCGGATCAGCACGAAGCAAGTGCGCTTGAGCCTTGATAGCCTTATTGAGCAGGATAGCCACCCCATTTTTTTTCCCAGTTGCCGGGGCCTGGGCTATTAAAATATACTTGCCCGAGCCCAATTTTGCCGTCTCAGCAGCAGACAAATGCGTTTCCTGCAGCATGACCAGGTCAGCTCCTTGCTTCGCACAATAGGCAAGAATCTTTTTCCGTTTGGCAGGAAGATTAATGCCCTTTACATTCAGGGAGAGGATCTTAAGGGAAGGCATGGCAAACATCATACTGGAGAGCCTGCAAGCCCTGGATCGCTTCAAACAGAGAGGCCAGATGTAAAAAAGAGATTATCAAAGGCCAATGAGGTGCTATTATAAACATTACCCACCAGAGACTATCAACAAGGTGAGCCAACATAGGAACACAAGGGGCACAACCGGCAGCCCAAGTCCTCTGACCGTACATAGAGTAAAAGTACAACCATCAGAAGGGATAGGTACATCAACAGCAATAACAATACAACAATGTCCCAGACATTTCTACCCCCCCACTAAGTCCTCCAGACAAATCTAGAGAGAGACCACCCCCACATAAACAAGTGTAAAATAAGGGAAATAAGGGGGGGAGCAAGTGGAAATAGGAAGAGTGCCCACACCATGACTAAATCCCTATAAGGTATAAGCTAATCATGGGAGACAGAGAGCAGGCAATGAAAAAACAATATCACCTCCCAATACCCCAGAGAGGGGGACCCAACGAGGTGCAAGGCAAAGAGAAGGCATCAAAAAGCAGAGATTAAACAGCATTTGAGACCCAACAGTCACTGCATTTGGAGGGCTTCCTGCTCCTCGAGGAAGAGGAGAGCTTCTGCGGGGTCATCAAACGCACGGGAGCTGTTGTTAAGAGTGATCTTCAGGCGAGCCGGATAGAAGAGGCCGAATCTTGCTTGGAGACGTTGGAGTCGGGGTCTTAGGGACAGGAATTGCCGGCGCCTATCCGCGGTAGCCTTACAGACATCCGGGTAAAAGGAGAGTTTGTTACCTTCAAACTCCCATGCGGCCCGACTCTTGGCCGTAGACAGAATCTGCATGGCATGCTGGTGGTGTAACAGACAGAAGATAATCGGGCGAGGAAATTTACCGCTTGCAGGCCGTTGCGTCGGAACACGGTGTGCACGTTCGATGTCAAGAGGGCCCACAAATTTGACGCTGAGCAGAGAGGGGAGCAACTTTGCCAGGAACGAGAAAATATCCGGACCTTCAGCACCTTCAGGCAAGCCCACCAACCTGATATTATTTCTCCGGTTGCGGTTACTTAGATCCTCAAGTTGTAGCTCCAAGCGCTCCATGCGTTTACATAGCTTGGGTAATGGCGCCAGCGATTCCCTGTGTGCTACGATAGAGTTTTCGGCCTTCTCCAAGTGCTCCGTTAGGTTTTGGTAACGGTCTCTCATTTCGCCGAGCTCTGTCTGCACCCGTACGAGCGCATCGCCGTTCGCCAGAACTAAGTCCTTGACCGCCCGAATCTCTGTCAAAAGCTCCCTCATGCTTTCTCCTGCCTCTCGCGGGGCCGCCATCTTCTGCGGGGAGAGGGGATCAGACTTCGCTCTTTTCGACCCTGCATTTACCGCCGCGGCAAAGTCCAACTTGGTCGGTTTTCCCCCCGCCATCTAGCCAGAGGTATCGGACACCAAGCCAAAAGATTTTAGGTATCCGGGAGGGCAAAAACAACACTCTAATTACAGGATTCTCCAGAGGGCAGCCGGAGCTCACCAATTAAGCGGCCACCTTGTTTCCCAGCAGGCTCCGCCTCCCCTATCTGTTAATGTCTTATCTACCCTATGTTATTTGTAACCTTCCACTTGTATTGTGTCCACTTTGATTGAAGGATAAGGTGGGATACAAATCCGTCTAAATAAATAAATGGTATGGTTCAGTATTAGTACTAGGGCTGATAAAATCCATTCAAAAGTGAGGGTCTTAGATTTTAGGAAAACTAACATTGCAAAGATGGGATGATACCTCAGAGAGTTGTTAGCTGGATGGGAATAGCTGGGAGATGTAGAAAAACAGAGGGCAAAACTGAAAAGGGATATTTTAAGGGCAACAAACATTTTTGTTAGAAAGGTAAATAAATGTAAAAGGAAAAGGAGACTGCTATGGTTCTCAAAAGAAGAAGCTGAGAAGGTGAAGAAAAAGAGGGAGGCCTTCATGAAATACAAGAGATCACAGAGAGAGGAAGACAGGCATCTATATTTGGAAAAACTTAGAGAAGCTAGCAAAGTAGTCAGGAAAGCAAAGGTACCAAAAGAAGAAAAAATAGCCAATACAATAAAATGTCGGGGCTAAGACATTTTTCAGATATGTTAGTGAGAGGAGGAAGGGCAAAAAGTGGTATTGTCAGACTCAAGAGTGAAGGGGAGGAATATGCAGAAACTGATGAGGAGAAAGCAGAATTGCTTAACAAATATTTCTGTTCTATGTTCACAGATGAAGGGCCTAGAGCAGGACCTCAGAAAACACCCACAAATAGCAACAGAAGCGACGGGAATCTTTAACGATTTTTAGAAGACTGTGTTCGATAGGAACTTGCTAAACTAAAAATAGACAAAGCCATGGCTCCAGATGGGATACATCCAAAAATACTGAGGGAACTTGGGGACATTCTACAGCTCCACTGTCTGATCTTTTCAATGCCTCTTTGGAGTCGGGAATGGTGTCAGAGGACTGGAAAGAGGCACATGTGGTCCCTTCATACAAAAGTGGATGTAAGGATGACATTGAGAACTACAGACATGTTAGTCTAATCTCTGTGGTTAGTAAATTATTAGAAAGGCTACTAAAGGAGAGAATATTGAGGTTTCCGGAATCCAGTGGATTTCAGGATCTGAGGCAGCATGGATTCACCAGAGGCAGGCCTTGTCAGACAATTCTGATAGATTTCTTTGACTGGGTGACCTGGGAGTTGGGCCAAGGGAGAGTCCTAGATTTGGTGTATTTAGATTTCAGTAAAGCCTTTGACACCATACCACACAGGCGACTTATAACAAACCGAGCACCCTAGGGATGGACTCTAAACTTACTGATTGGGTTAGAAATTGGTTGAGTGGGAGGCGACAAAGGGTACAGGTAAATGGAGCTCACTCTGAGGAGAAGGAGGTTACCAGTGGTGTGCCGCAGGGATCTGTCCTTGGTCTAATTCTGTTTAACATCTTTGTTAGTGATATTGCGGAAGGACTTTTGGGTAATTTGCTTATTTGCAGATGATACCAAAATCTGCAATAGAGTAGACACACAGGAAGGAGTCGACATGAGGAGGGATCTAGATAAACTTGAAGAATGGTCTAGAATATGGCAGCTGAAATTTAATACTAAAAAATGCAGGGTCATGCATTTAGGCTGCAAAAATCCAAAGGAGCTGTACAGTGTAGGGGTGAGGTACTTCTGTCCACAAAAGAAGAGCGGGACCTGGGCATAATTGTGTCTGACAATCTTAAAGTAGCTAAAAAGATAGAAAAGGTGACTATGAAAGCCAGAAGGATGCTTGGATGTATAGGGAGAGGAATGGCCAGCAGAAAAAAGGAGGAGATAATGCCTCTATATAAGTCTCTGGTGCGATCTCATTTGGAGTATTGTGTGCAATTCTGGAGACTGCACCTTTAGAAGGATATAGGCAGGTTGGAGTTGGTGCAGAGGGTGGCTACTAAAATAGTTAGTGGTCTTCATTGTGAAGCATTTGAGGACAGACTTAAAGATCTTAATATGTATACAGTACTTTAGAGGAATGGCGGGATGCGGCGATATGATAGATACAATTAAATACCTCCAGGGCACAAATGCACAAGAGGGTTTCTTTCAATTGAAGGCAAGCTCTGCTACAAGGGGACATAGGATGAAAGTGAAAGGGGATAAACTCAGGAGTAATATGCAGAAATATTTCTTTACGGAAAAAGTGGTAGATGCGTGGAATAGTCTCCCAGTGGAGGTGGTGGATACGAGGACAGTATCTGAATTCAAAAAAGCATGGGACAAACACAGAGGATCTATAAAGGTAAAAAGGGGACTATTGTAGTTGATATGGAAGGACAGACTACAGTAGACAGGCCATGTGGTCTTTTTTCTGCCATCATATTTCTCTGTTTCTACACTAACAGTTTTTACTGCATCCTCTGGTAATGAATCCCAGAGTTTGATTACGAGTTGATTAAAAAAATATTTTTTCTTATTAGTCTTAAATATGTTACACTGTAGCTTCATTGCATGTCCTCTAGTCTTTCTACTTTTTGATGGCATAAAGAATCGATCTACATTCGCCCATTCCACTCTATTCATTAATTTATAGACCACTATCATATCTCCCCTCAGCCGTCTCTTTTCTAAGTTGAAGAGCCCTAACCTTTAAAGCCTCTCCTCATAGGGGTATCTTTCCATCCCCTTTACCATTTTGGTGGCTCTTCTCTGTACCTTTTCTAATTCCACTATATCCTTTTTAAGATGCAGTGACCAGAATTGCACACAATATTCAAGGTGTGGTTGCACCATGAAATGATACAGAGGCGTTATAATATCCTTTGTTTTATTCTCTATCCCTTTCCTTATGATTCCTAGCATTCTATCACCAGGCAGGCCCATACAACAGCAGCCACACTGCACTTACCAGAACACACACATCACCAACCACACCATGTATACAGACACAGGGGTCACCAGCCATGCCTCTGGTCTGCCCCCTGACAAGATGGCACCCTGCAGTACACTCTTGTTCCACACAGCTTACATGGCTGCTGTGTGTGTGTGGGGGGGGGGGGGACCTGTGCCCATGTGCTGTGCTTGGTGCTGCTTCTGGAATAACTGTGGAATATGAACACAGCTCAGTTGGGTGGTAAGTTGTGGTTTGAACCAATGTGCTACAGCACCACTCCAATGATAGCTGGTGTGGGCAATGGTCCCATGACTACTGCAATTGGTTTAACCTGCTGCACAGGGGGCACCACTCCACAGGGTCCTCAGATCTGCAACTATTTGGGGGGGGGCATGGGGTCAGGGGAGTGCATTCATCAGCTGACCCTTCCTCATACAGCTCACTGATAGGCACTCTCTGGTTCAGTCATCTGCCTGACACATGGTATGTGTTGGTGCTAGGCACATTGCTCCTGCACTGGTACTGTTGCCCACTGCAGTCACCCACAGAGGCACCAGCACTGCATATCTAGTAGCTTCTGCCATGATCCCCCTGCATGGCCTCTCAGGCCTACATGTTTTCTACATGACTCATTTGTCTCCCACTTTGTATGTACCAACAATGTTGGAGGCTCCTCTACAGGTGTGTCAGCTCAGATACGGACATGGGTAGTTCTCCTCATGCGGAAACATGGGCGCAGAAGCCTATGCATTATATATGCATGCGTGTCTGTACGTACATGCACGTAATGTATTCTGGTCACTTCTACGTTGCTGCATGTGCCCATCTAAATGCAATAAAACTTGTAGACGGCTCTGTCCCATGGTTTATAAGTGCATCTGCTTCCCCTTTGATTTGTATGAGAAATGGCTCCCAAGGTGGCCTCACGCAAGCTGAATTTCTCAGATGTGTTGTTGACACTACCCATAGAGGAGATCCTTGGGGACTCTGAGATCCTCATGGGTACAGAGGAGACCAAGGTGGGTGTCTATGAGCACCAGAGGAGGTGGTTAGTCATATGCCAAAAGCTTAATACCATATTCCACAATAACAGGGATATCGAGGATGTGAAATAGACATGATGGCAGGTGAGGAGGGATACATGCAAAAAAGCCAGATGTGTGGGGCCAGATGGGCAGGCCGAGCACTTGACCAACCTTGAACAGTGGGTCCTGGCCACAGTGGACCCCGCCGCTATGGATGGTGTTGGCCAAATGGACACTTCCCAGTCCTCACTGGACCAGAGTGAGTGGCTGCTATATGTCCTCCCTCTTCACACACAGGTTCTG
Organism: Ichthyophis bannanicus; assembly: GCA_033557465.1. NCBI lineage: Eukaryota > Metazoa > Chordata > Amphibia > Gymnophiona > Ichthyophiidae > Ichthyophis > Ichthyophis bannanicus. The sequence goes on from CM066033.1 coordinate 750,544,395, forward strand.
TTCTATACATGTGTCTCTGTTTCAGGCCACACTTCTACCCACCATCACTCTCTGCACATACTTTCCATTCCTGTACCTGTGGTCTCCACACTCCCCCACACCCAATTGAAGGAATTACTGCTCACCAAAACAATACACACATTCTATGCAGTAGCCAGGCACAACTGGGGTGCATGTTGTTCAGGTTTTCACAACATTTCATTGCTGATGGACACCTCTTTCCCCATATTTCCTTGTTCTGTTGTCAGTACGGGGAACAGTTTTCTTGTTGTGTAAGGTGTTTGGTGCTGCAGCTGTGATGTGCTATATACCTTATGTTGACTGACTGCAGCAGTTTTGTGTGTTCTGTGGGATCTGCAGCTGCCACACCTATGCAGGCTTAACAGGGGTTCCCAGTCACAGAGGTTTGGGGGTATCAGGGTGGGCTTCTGCAGTGGCACACATCACAGGGGGCATGAACTGATATCAGAGGATCTGGGGTTGGGCCATGCCCAGGGCATGTTGCTCTGCCATGTTGTGCTCTGCTGCCTATTTGGGGGGTTCTGTGATTGTGGGTCTGAAATGTTTCACACTGCTGCAAGGAGCACTGGGATACCAGCCCTCACCGAACACTGTTCTCCTATTTCAGTGGTGTCAGGTGTTTAGTGTTCTGTGCTACACTGATATTGTGTGTGTGATGAGCACATCATTCAGTGTAGGAAACATCTTTCTTCCTTATGTCCACAGGTGCAGGTGCTGCTGCAGGTCTGAGCAATGCCTCTATTCCTGCCCCCACTCCTGCTGATCCTCCAACAGTGCAGCCTGATGCACATACTGCAACAGTTGTTGAGCCACCCGAGGGTGGGGATCTTCAACCCATGGCACTGGTTGACAGCAACCAAGCAACTCACATCGGTGTGCAGCAGGGGAATGTGGGTTCAGGCTGTGATGAGGTCCCACTTGCACCCTCACCTGAGCTCCCCGAGAGGCAGGGTACAGCTCAATGTCACCATCACAAGTACCAGTGCACCTCGGAGCAGCTGCTATTATGTGCTGAGCGCCTGCTTGCCCAGAATGAGTCTCGCACTGAACAGGGACGAGCGAAACTGGAGCTTTTGCACCATAGTGTGGCCCTGCAGGAGCACCAACTGGCTGCTACTGAGCATCTGGATGCATCCATGTGCCGCCTCAGTACAAGCATTGATTGCCTGCTGGCTCAGCTGGCCCAGACATAGGCTGCCCCTGTCCCATCCCTATACTTGTGCTGGGCATGACATGTCCCAGCCAGTGGCCCCATGTCCAGCTCTCACCAGTGGTGGGTCTGCTGTTGCTGACACATCTTCTACCACAGGCACTCCTGCACCAGTATCTGTGCTGTTCTCCAGCAGGGTCTCCAGGCACGCTAGTGCAAGGGCTGCCTCAGCTGCGACCTCAGCCACCATGGCACCCTCCAATATTTTGGGCCCTGTTCTTCGGGGCATGGGGCCTCTGTTGATCTTTCTATACTTCTATGAGGGTCTGGTGGAGGGGCATGGGGGCCGGGAGGAGCCAAAGTAGATGTCACATGGTGGGCCTGGTGTGTGTGCCTGGGGTGGGATTGCTGTTCTGTGGGGGTGGAATGTGGGGGTGGCTGCAGGTGATCTGCAGCAGGATGTGTGGGGGCATTGGGATGTGGGGATGTCACACACTTGTGATCTCTGTTTGCACATGGGTGCGACTGTGGCTGTGGTGGATGGGCAGGAACAGGCAATTGTGTTGTCATGCCTTGGGGGGGGGGGGGTGTACCTCTGTTCTGCCATGAATAAATGGCTTTGCATCACACCTACTTGTATCCATGTTTCCTTTTGTCTCATTCTGCGATGCTGTTCATGTTGGTACCCTTGGTCCTGCCACACTGCGGCATAGGCTTGGCAGCTGCTCCCATCTGAATGGGTTTTCCTGGCTACAAGCATGATGGTTTCTCCTATTCCTGTCACAGTGCCTATGTGTGCCGAGCAGGAATCTTTTCAAAGTCCTGCCCTTATACCACGTTTATGCTGGTCTACTGTAGACATCTGTGGGGCAGAGGGCGGGCGTACATGGGGTTGACCTGTATGGATGTTATACATCTTCACGGCACACCATGCTCATGTTCTGCCTCTCAGGTGCATGTTCTGAGATCCCTGTCTTCACAGCATGTACGTACAAGCAAACAGATGTAGACATGTTAGTATGATATTTGTGTCCCGTGCACATCCACACAGCTTATTCGTGTTTCATTATGACCCCCGTAGTGCATAGGGAAGCTACCCATAGATGTGTTCTATTGGGGAGGGGATCTTTCCTTTGTCGTTGCCTCAACTTCCTCACCTCCCAGGCCCTCCTGGACCCACTACAATCAGGCTTCCGTCCCCTACACTCCACTGAAACGGCACTTACAAAAGTCACCAATGACCTGTTTCTGGCTAAATCTGAGGGCCTCTATTCTATCCTCATCCTTCTTGGCCTTTCTGCTGCCTTTGACACCATTGACCACGACCTTCTCCTCACCACCCTCTCCTCGCTTGGCTTCAGGGACTTTGTACTATCCTGGTTCTCCTACCTCTCCCATCGCTCATTCAGTGTATGCTCTGGCGGCTTCTCCTCCTCCCCTACCCCGCTCCATGTAGGTGTACCCAGGGATCTGTCTTGGACCCCCTCCTTTTCTCTCTCTATACCCAAGGCCTTGGCGCGCTTGTCTCTTCCCATGGTTTTCAGTACCATCTCTATGCCGAAGACTCCCAAATCTACCTCTCCACACCTAATATTTCTCCGGCAACCCAGTCCAAGATCTCTGCTTGTCTTTCGGACATCGCCACCTGGATGTCTCATCGCCGATTGAAACTGAACATGGCCAAGACTGAACTCCTTGTCTTTCCACCCAACTCCTCCCCCCCACTTCCCCCTCTCTCAGTCCATGTGGATGGTTCTACTATCCTTCCTGTTCCCTTGGCCCACAATCTGGGGGTCATCTTTGACGCCTCTCTCTCCTTCTCCAGCCATATTCAGCTTGTAGCTAAGACCTGCCGCTTTTTCCTCTACAACATCAGCAAGATCCACCCCTTCCTCTCTGAACATACTACCAAAACGTTTATCCACTCCTTAATCTCCTCTCGCCTCGATTACTGCAACCTACTCCTCGCTGGTCTCCCCGTGAGCCACCTCCTTCTCCTCCAATCTATACAAAATCACGCTGCTCGACTAATCTTCTGCCAGCCTCGCCATGCCCACATTACTCCTCTCCTGAAGTCACTTCACTGGCTCCCTGTCCAATTCTGCATCCAATTCAAGCTTCTCTTACTGACCTATAAGTGCATTCACTCTATGACCCCTGAATACCTCATATCTCTCCCTATGTCCCCTCACGAAACTTGTGCTCCGCTAACAAATCGCTTCTTTCAATGCCTTTCACCTGCACTGCGAACTCCTGATTGCGCTCCTTTCACCTTGCTGCGCCACACGCCTGGAATATCCTTCCTGCGTCTTTGCACCAGGCGCCCTCCCTGACCCTCTTCAAATCCCGGTTGAAGACCCACCTCTTCACCGTTGCATTCAGACACTGACTTCCATCCTCATCCTACCCTAACCCCCATTAACGTTTATGACCAAACTATAGACCAAGCTGTACCTAACTGTACCACACCATACCTTCCGCTGAACTGACTAATGTTCTGTACTGTTCTAACTAGATTGTAAGCTCCGATGAGCATGACTCTGATGGGCAGGGACTGTCTCTTGTATGTTAGCCACCTCTTATAGGCTAGCTGTACAGCGCTGTGTGCGTGGCGCTTTATAAGTGCTAAATAGTAGAAGTAGTAGGAACTCATCTCCTCAAGCTGTCTGTGATTTGATGTGCTATTTAACGTTTTATAAAAGTCTTAAAGCTTATTTCTTTTGGAAACCCTTTGACTTGTAGGGTTTTTTTAAAATATGTATGCTATTACTGTAACTACTTAGAAAATATTCTGATAGGCAGCATATATGCCATGTAAAATAAAATAAAACTCAATTGTAAGCCAATGTGAGCAGGAAAATAACTACAATACCTGACTATGTAACTCACCTTGAGTTCAGATTTGGAAAAGGCAAATAATAAATCCATAAGCACGTGGACTATGTGTCCCTCCCCCTCCCTTTTTCTCTACTGAGGAAGGAAGGAGCAGAAGTAGACTGAGAATCAAGGAAACTGGGATTTGCATCCTGCTTCTCCCATTAATCCTCCTTGTGACCTTAGACAAATCACTAGACCTGCTATTGCTTCAGGTACAAAACTTAGATTCTAAGTCTTCTTGGGAATGGAAATGCCTATTGTACATATAGGTAGCTTGCTCAGAGTTGGAAATGCAAATATGCTGTATTCTATGAGTTTCATTGGTTGCTGTTTTAAAATTATTATTTCAATATGCTGTATGAATGCCCGGAGCTCCTAATAGAAGGTGACCTATAAAAGTGAAAAACATAAATCAATCTAAAATCCAGTCCTCCCCAAACATACACAGGGGCTCACGCACGCTAAGTACAAAGCCTTTGTGATAGCTGTGGAGGCTGTGACCAGCAGGGCTGGCCCTACCACTAGGTCAACCAGGCAGCCACCTGGGGTGGCAATATTTGGGGGGCAGCCCAATCACCTGCTTCCTCCCTCTTCACCTACTGAACAGCCGGAATATGTTCTTGGTGTATTGCAGGGACATGCCCTTCACACTAAAGAAAGGACCCTAGACAGAAATTGGTTGATTTAGCTGATACTGGCAAATTCAGGGACCGTACCAAACTAGAAATATACCCTGTGCGACGAATGAATCTGGTGCTCCTCTCCATCCAGCCACGTGTGGTAATTCATCCTTTTTGAGCTTCCTCGAAGCCCAGTGAGGATATCAGAGCCCCCTTCTATTCTTGCGCCCTGTGCAGCTGCACCACTAGCACAGCCCCTGGTACGGCCCTGCTGGCAATGTATAATTGAATTAGGCATTTCTGGGGCATTTTCTACCTGCCATGGTTTGTAAAGGTCATCTGTCCTGAAGGCATCATCTGACCATCCTGTTCTTTTAAACTGGAATAATTAAGATTTTTTTCTAGGCCTTTCCTTGTTACTGGAGTTGGCCTGTTAGCAGATCTTTAGCTCCCAGTAATAATTTGTCAACCTGCCACTGAATTCATGTTTTATGCTAATGAAGGCAGACTTTATTGACTCAGGGTGAGCCAGTGACCGGGTCAGACCCTTCCTGAGGCAAGCTAGAGGTCAGAAGGTCAGGGGTGAAATAAAGAGTATTTCGCTGTGGATTTTCAACTGTGTAGTAGGCATTGTATGTGCCTTATTTGACTAAGTAAAAATTGTTCCTGGCTTCCAACTCATTTGACTAAAGCATACCTTGTAGAATCGTTTAATGTAATTTGAGGTTTTGATCTTAAATAGTTTTGGTAGCACTTAGTTAAGAAAAGGTTTAGTCACCATTTTGTGCATTTGGCTGAATCTTGGTTGAGTTGAGCCTTTCTGGCAGCCGATCCCAAAAATGCAGGTGCTGCAGTAGAAAGCAAAACGGAGCCCTCCCTTGTCAACGCTTTTATTGTTCAGGAACAGAAGCGCGTAGCATTAGGAAAGGGAGAACTTCGCCATCAATCTGAATTGGAAATGTCAGGAATACAGATCGGATGTAATAGAGCACATCTATGGACACGTCTTGCAGTGCTATAATCCAGAGGGTGAATTATGGTTCTCGACTGGGGTTAAACTGGGAAACAGATCAAAAAGTACTTAAACTAAACAAATGAAATGACACGACTATTCAGAACAATGGGGGACAACAGTTTTGTTCGAGATTATTCACCAGAATCTTTGCTCCATGCTACGTGCGTAGGTGTTTTTTGTTTGTTTGGGGGGGGGGGGGGGGGGACGTGCCTTGGAAGGAAAAAGGTGTTTAAGGGACAGAAAGTCAGAAACATGCACAAAATAAGACCAATATAGACAAAACAAAAACATTTGTATATACAGATATATCTATTTATTGATTGAGGTCACATTTTTTAAGGAGAAACCCGTATAATCCATTTTGATAGTCCTGTCAAAGAGAGGTAGACGGTTAACACCATTATTAGTTTTTCATGATTATTAAGTAGTGCAGCTCTGAATGCCTCCTTCTCTCAGCCGTGCAGTCCCTTCAGATTACGGGGCCCGTGGGCTCTCGGAAGCTCAGGTGCACGGCATAACCCTTTGGGTTGGTGTATGAAAAGTATCGCAGCCTTACAGAAAACCTGACTCCGCGGTTCTTTGTGTTTGCAGTCTCGCCCGCCATCTGAGCAGTAAGCATGGCGTTTTGTCAATAACGGGCGATCTAGCTGGGTGTGCAAAGCCCCTGAAAATATATGATTTTACTAAAAGCTAAAATTCCGCTTGGGCAATTTGGTACCTTTGTATCTCTAAACTAGTTTGTTTCCCTAAATTTTTAAAAGAATGGTCTGCCCCCTCATACTGCATAAACATTTAAATGAAGGCCTTGGTTCTCGGAAACAGTTTCCTAGTTCTTTGCAGCCAGCCGAAATCTCAGATTGAACATTTGTTTTGGCCACAAGATTCTATATTAGGTTTGGAAATGTTTTAAATCGCTTTTAATTTCTCCATCTGACAACGCGCTTTGCTTTTGAAAGCACAGAAAAAAACCGTAAAAACATTACAAATAAAAATCAACATCAGACCCAGAATAAATATCTATACATTCACAGCAGGAAAATCAAGCGGCCGATGTTCGGCTGCAAGTGCAGAATTCAAGTTGGGGGGAAAAAACGTGGGCACCAAACTTTCTCCCAGCGGCCTGGTGAAGTAACTCCAGCAGTGGACTAGAGTAAAACACGAAGAAATGAGGGTGACGGAACCCAAAGGCGGTACTGCACGGAGTATTACTGTGGAAAAGTCACTGTAGAATAGGAATGTATTTACAGCGTATTAAATATGTCTAATCCGGAATAAAGAAGCATCGTCGACTTAAGAAAAAAAAATATTTTTGCTGTTCCGAGTCTCTTAAGAGCGTTATCGAGGCTAATTTTTGCCTAACTTGTTTTTTTTCCAGTTTTCCCTCTGTTTCTGTATTGTTAACTGTATTTTTTCCTTTCTTTGGTATTTTTAATTTTAAGCCTTCTCTCGCTTCCTGTCTCCATTTTTCTCCCCAAACATAAGTCATCAGTTTGACTGTGGCTAAGTGATTTAGAAATTTCACTGGCTTTGGAAGCAAATCATTTCCCTTAGAAATCTCAGCCAAGTGATAAAGCATTACCGAGAGCTTACTAGGAAGGCCTGGGCTTCTGATTCCAGTTCAGACATCGCTGGCATTATTTCACTGGGATTCCCGCACTGCACATTTTGACAAAAGCACATTTCCTAGCTTGCTATCTGGAAGTTTTATCGCGATCACCCTAAGCTCTTGCCACCTTTTCTCTGGCCCATAAATTACTTGCTATAAATTATTTTATGAGACGGACTAAGTCTTTCATCCTAGTAGCGGAAGGTTTCCTCCTCTTTGTGTGAAAACTAAATGATTTCCTGTCTTCGGTGGGTGAAGGGATTCTGTGGCGAGGCTGTAGCCAGGACAGGACGGGAAGAGCTATCTACGATACGGAACAGTCCCTACGTAGTCCTTTCTGGATATTTTACAGCAAATGTGGATCACTCAGCTCTTACTCAGTTTTTTTTTTTTTTTTAGCTAGCATGTGGTAAACTTTCCAAAGTTATAAAGAACCTGCTATATACGTTTTAGAGTGCAAAGAAGGAGAACCGTAGAAATAAAGGCCCACAAATAGGGTAGTCAGTCTACTTTAGTGTAAAAGTTTTAACTAAAATTTAACGGTAAGGCTTTCTGCCTTTTTACTTTCCTGAAGCAACCAGCCAAAAAAAGCACCAGCAAGCTAACTAGCATCGTCTACACTCATTAATATCAAAAAGACGTAATCAGATTATGTTTTACAATAAATAAAAATAGTAATCTTAACTATAAACAAATGGTAAACCTGCAGTTTTGTTTTGCTTTGGCTTCAGTCGCTGCCCTACTTAAGGACGAATAGAGTAATAAGCAGAATTGGTTTAATTCAAGTTTTGTAAGCGGAACCTTCCACAACTTTGGTTTACTTCCCCAGCTATTTTTATAGAGAATGCTTCATTAATTAGTTCGCTCTACAAAGGTAGTAACTTTGTAGGAAAGACTTGAGTATGTCTATCAAGACTGAGTATGCCTATCAAAGGTACTAACTTTGTAGGAAAGACTGAGTATGCCTGATAACGCCCTATCAAATATCCGGGACTTCGTGTAAAGGGCTAATGCTCTGTATATATTTGATATGAGGGGACTTTATGGAAAGGCTGGGTCAGTGAACTCGCTGTTCAGTCTGAGCCCCAACTCTTTACATTTTTGGCTTGTTTAGTTCGGAGGAGGCTGCATCACAATCGGGCAGCATTTTCTCAAATATAATCCCCTAAAAAGCGCAATCTTTAGATTTCTATCCTTGTGCGACACGCTATCAAGAAGAAGCAGGAATGATTCTCTCACTTTGGTACAATACAATAACACCACAATCATACTTAGAAACTGGATAGGCAGAAAAAGTAGATAGCTTTGGACAAAACTGATTTTTTTCTCATTTCAGTTTTCTGAAGAAGGCATTGCATGCTTGTCACATATGCAATATGCTTTGGTTTCTTTGGGATCTGTATGTATAAGGTGCATTGTGTGAAAGGAGTTAGATATTTTAGGACCATACTCAGCAATGGTTCAGCACTGAACATTTAGCTGAACCTCCCTTTTAATGCTAGTGCAATACTTGTCCGCAGTACTACTAGTATTACCATTAGCTGCCGCCGACGTTCTCTCACTTTTTACTATCAGATTCCTTCGGTGACGCAGCAAAAATCGTCCCTGGTGACATCACAATTCACTCTCGCGGCCATGACTGTGACGTCACAAAGTTATGACTAGCAAATGGCATCAGAATAGGGCCAAAGGTAAATCTTACTGGTGTTGGGGAAATAGGGAGGAATATCAGCCAGAAAATAAGAAGCTAAAGAGGCCAGGTACATCACAGTGTGCTTTTTGGGAAGGTGATGGTTAGTGTGGAAGGTAAGTGGTGAATTTTCAAAATCTGATTTGAGCCATCAAGGAATCTTTTCATACATTCAAAGCAAGAGTCTGCTCTCCAACTGAAAGAATGTAGGGGCACCTAAGTCAGTGGTGGGGTGAGGTCTTCCCTGTTCCTGCAGGGGGAAGAGGCAGGAGATGCAGTGTCAGGCCTTTCTGGGGATGACTCCTGTTCATTTGAAGCAGCTGGCCCTCCAGGGAACCCTTCCCTCTCTCTTTTCTTCTGTTTCATTCTGCGGTTCTGGAACCATATTTTAACCTGGGCTTCATTGAGCTGCAACGCAGAAGCAATTTCTACTCTCCTGGCCCGGGTCAGGTACTTATTAAAGTGAAATTCTTTCTCCAGTTCGGTCAACTGTTTTGTAGTGAAATTGGTTCTTGGGGCGACCCCGTTAGGCTCCCTTGAAAACCCCCAGTCTCCAGAATTTGCTAGAAAAAAGAGGAAGGAAAAGAGAATGAGGTTAACAATTTAGAGAGACATATCTCATTTAAAAAAATAAAAGTTTTATGTACTTTTCCAACTGTGGACCAAAATATATTAAGCAATCAATTTCGTTAATTTAAAACAATGCCTCCAGGCAAAGCTAGCAAAAAATATTTGTTTCTACAGCAAGCAGCCAGGATGCATACTTAAAATAATTCTGACTGGACGGGAACAATTATTTTTCATAGGCAATGGCCAAAAAATAGCATAACCTAATCACACAAAATAAATTTCCCAAAGTCACAACATAGCATATTAGTAAATAAATGTACTGGAAAAGGAATTTGATGTGAGAGGTCTGCCTCAAACACTCCATCCTCCCTTTGAGATGCAGAATGAATGTTGAATAAAAATTCTGTGACATTTGCACTTGCAAAGTGTTTATTTACGTTGAAAGCGACAAGGCACAATGGGCCCCAAAGATATATTGAGAGGTGGTTCTATCTTAGCAGGAAAAACCTGTATTACTCCTTAGCTGAACAAGCAATAGTTTTTAATACATACCGTGGAACAGTAAATGACCATACCGAGGCACAAAGCCACAATTTATATTTAGTTTCAGCACAAATATCGATTTTTTTTGGAGGGGGACTTCTTTTTTTTTACACTCTTTCTTGCACATATCTTGAAAAAAAAAAACCTCTACCTAGAAAACCCAATGAAGTCTAATCTAGAAGTAATGGATATGATTGAAACTGAATGGAAGAATGTGGACTGGAAAGCCTGTTAGTTTATTATTATAGTTTCTTACAGAATATACCACTTTAATAATAAAAAGAGTTTTGCCTCGTCCATCATACTGCAGACAATGGTACAGGTACACACTTCAGTATTCACACCCCTGACCTCAGTTTGGAAATATTCCCTCGTCTTTTCTAGGGCCCTGCGCCCTTCTCTTGCGTCGGATGATTGGTGAGCAAGTTTCCTTTACTCACCGTTTATATATAAGTAATAGGAAGCAAAAGTGTGAGTTTTCTTTTTTATTATTATTCTAAATTTGCTAAGTTTTGACGTTTGCTTGCTATAAACTATACGATTCTACCCGAATAGATCTAGTTATCTATGTGCTTTCACTTTTTTATCCTTCTTATCCTTCCTAGTTTGGCCAGGAAGAGATTGTGCTAACGATTATGACGAAACATACGGACATAAAACCGTATTGTTTTACATACAATAAACCCGAGAGTTATTCTTTTTCGTGCTGTGCAGCTTTAAATTCAGTATTTGACCAACACGACACCAGATACATTGACAACTTCTAAGATTTGATGTAATAGAGGAGGGGTGGCACGTTATTTGGAAGAAGGCTTCGCCTTTGATCAGCTTCCACAATAAAAACAAGTCAAGAGTATGAGACAAAGGGGAGCTTTTGAGATGGACTTTGCATTTGTAGCTCAGAAGTCATGCTGTTCGGTCCTTGAAGATTCAAATGTCTCTTAATATAGATGACTACTTCAGGTTTAGACGTAGTCCCTGAAATGAGCTGTGTATTTGAATTCTATTCAGACGAAAAAATCCCAGACCTTATCATGATCTTTCTTTACAGAATCCCCCCCCCCCCACAACGATTTTTGGAAATAAGGGATAGGTTTCCATATCCTTCCCAAACTTTATTAACTATCTTTTCTATCATCCAGGGCCCAGGCGAACAAAACAGAATTAAAAATGAAACGAATGTACTTTCATGTGTATATGTATATTTACGACGAAAAGACAGAAAACAAAACTTTTTCTAACTTTTATTAATTTGTTATCATCTAGTAAGAATCCACTGCATACGTTTCGTTTTCGTTCTTCAACATTCAAAACTCTCTCTTTCTCCTTTCCATCCTATAATATTTTCATTTTTCACCAATACCATTAAGTCATCTGATATTATTTTTTCCACACTTCACCTTATCCCAAAGATTGCTAGAACTGATTAAAATATAACTCCTTAACAGAGGCAGACTAACTGCAGGATGCATGGCTATCATTTATACACTTAGATATATTAATTTATGAGAGTGAATTATGTTTTGTGGGCATTCTAAAAAATATATGAACACTTTCCACTTGGAAAAGAACTAAGATTGTCAATTTAACGCGTTTTAACAATAGCACTAGGCAACTTGGGAAAAGATTATTTATTATTAATTTTTATGAAGATTTTTAGAGATTGTCAGGACTTGCCAAGTAATGTTAACATTTTCTCATGAAAAGCTTTGTAAAAGGATTGTTAAATCTGCAAATGTCCATCGGAATACAAAGTTTCTAATATGTCAAAAGAAAAAAATTAAAATCTGAAAATGACAAGCAAAAGAAACAAAAAAAATGGCAATAATAATGAGAAGTTAAGATCAGGTTTAGAATATGGTAGTTATATATTTTTCTCCCTGATGACGTTTCGAGAAATATGCATTTCTTTTTTAAAATAATACTTTAGCTAAAAATAAAATGAACAGTAAACAAATGCTAGGAAAATAAAAGACAACAAATTTTAAACTAAAAAGTGATTACTCTTTGTCACGGGATAACCCCCAAGAAGTGTAAACTTTGCCGATTGATTTTAAGCACTCTTCTAGGCAGAAAAATAACATTACTCAAAGTTGTTTAGAAATACTTGCTTTCTCAAAGTTTAATCCTATCCCACAAGTGCAAAATTTAAAAAGTCACTTGCCTGTCTGAAAAAAATACGTGCAATCATGCTATATTATTAAACGATTTTGTTTTATTTGATGAAGAAATATTTTGTCGACTGAAAAAAACTTTCGGTTAGAGTCAATAATAAATTATTTTTTGATTAATCTGCATTGATAAAAATCAAGGATAGCAATCCTTTTATAAACCAGAAAAAAATGACCCCACAGCCCAAGACTCTATGACAAACCATGTTTCATTCTCTGACTCTCTCTCTCTATAATTTTATGTTAGGAACATTATGCAACAATCTAGTGCAAGAAGGAAACATGATTTATCTAATCGTCGTCTTTAAAAGGGAGAAAAATGTGCACGGCTCACCTGATTTGGGAGGATTTCGTTTGACTTTCATCCACTCAAAAGTTTTGGGGTCCCCATAGACCTCTCGAGAAGCAGGTTCCCTTGCTGATGCCGAATTACAACTGGAAAGGGGCAGAGTCAAAGCATCCTGACCATAGGCCTGATACTGCTCCAGCACCCGACCTCCACAGTGATGTCCAGAGAGACCTGCTGGATACCCGGGGGTAGGGAGGAAACTGGTTCCAGTAAAGTCGATGTCATGGGAACTACTGGATGGATAGTGGTGGATGTAGCTTGGATTGTAGCCTTGGGTTGAGAAAGCAGATCTGACAGGTTGAATGGAGTTGTAAGGTACACCCAGCCCCCCAGCAGCAGGGTAAGTAGACTGAAGGTGGGATGGGTGATGCCCTGATATTTCGAGTTGCCTTCCAGCAACATATCGTCCTTCCCCTCCACAGCTGACGTTGCCTGGCCTCTGTTGCAAATGCTGGAGCCTGGGCTCTACAGGATAGATCCCTGCATAGTGATCACTGCTCTCTCCAGCACAGACCAACTCTTCGTAAGTATTCATTTCTCTAACATTGTCCTTCCCCAAATCAGGTCTAGCCCCTCATTCTCAGTCTGGCCTGTTAAGCATGTCAAATTGGACACTTCCTTCAAAAGAGCCAAGGGAGGGAGAGAAAAGCCAGCTGAAATTGGATATATTGGCAGGGGATCACGTGAGCAGCTCTTGGCCAATGGCCAAGGTTCACTAGCAGAGGCTGTTTGATGAGATAATGGCAGCAATTTGTAACTTTCAGACTCTCAGCCAACACTCACAAGAGGGACGAGAGGAAATAGTTCCCACAACAGATCTCTCTCTGGGAACTAAGAAGCACACATATTTTTCCTCTCTCTCTCTCTCTTTCAGAATGCTGTAAGGAAAGGTAAGTCCATGTGTGCTGCAGATTGAAGTGGGTTGCCAGCTGCGGATACGGTAGTTTGCATCTTCTGGCGTGTGCATGTGTGTTTCTAATCATTGTGCTTTCTTTTCTTTCTATTTTGTTAACAAGGGACTCGGAAATTAATCTCTGATTTCTCCATCCTGATGCTAGAGCTCTTGAAGTCTGCATGTACTTCAGTACAGTCAGTGGATATGAGTTGCATGCTTGTGTCTATGACTATTCAGTATGATAGGTTTTTTTTTAATCAGCTTGAAACTTTCTGTGCATGACGCAGAAACGCTCAAGTGAACTCGAGGGTTACTAGAAAGCTCCTAGAGCAACCTTATGGGCAAATCATAAAATACGTGTCCAGTTAAAAACTGTAGTTTCGAATAAAATACAAAACACGATTCATTTTTCACTTCCTGCCTTTATGGAGGCATCCTCATATCACTTCAGAACCTTGTATCAAAGTTTTCTTTTCCTTGCCATTCTGCTTTTTACTTGATGAAAAAACAGCAACAAAAAACAAACAAACAAAAAAAGAAAATGCTTAAGCAATTCGGCTTTTAGAACACAGTTGCCTATTAAAAAGGTTTCTAAAAATCGAGGTGGGGAAAGTGACGCTAACTCTGTTTCCTGTGTGCCAACATCTGGGGCAGACGGTCTTCTGTTGTTACTGCTACCAACGAGAAGTGCAACGAGAATTACCTTGCGTTATTGGACATTTGGCTGCAGTAGCTACACCAATCTTGTGAAGTGGTTAAACATCACGTGAAGATCATTTTGTCCCTGTTGAAATACTTGGAGGCTCCGTTTTTCCTTTGAAAGCGCAACTGGATCAAAATGTCTCTACCTTGGCTCTGTCATCTTCGCAGCAGGCCCTTTTGATAGTTCCAAATGGTCCTGGATTGATGGTCACTAAACGTGGCACCTTTTGTGTAGGAACTACGGTTTGCAATAAGCTGCCTCTTGATCTTAAAATTGCTAGATCTGTTTCCTTTTGACAAGCTTTGTAAGACCTGGCTGTTTGAAATGGCGTATGATTCTGTTTTAATTTTTATTATTTTTTTGTTATTTTATTAATTCTATGCATTTTATGTATTTTATTATGCTGTTTACCACCTCCAAGCCTTTTTGGGAAAGGTGGTTTATAAGACTGGCAAATAAAAATAGTAAAACCTCTTTCAAGCGTTCATCTTGTCTTGGTATGGGGTGGATTCAGGAAAGAGAGTAAAATAGATCTTAAATGAAACTACAGCTGTTATATTTCCATGGCTCAAGCTGATTGGTGAATATACTTCTCTCATTCTGGCCTATCAACTTCACTCCAGGTCTATTGATCACAATCACTTTAAATTAGAGGTAGAAAAAAGTGAATTGATATTAAAAGAATTTCAGCGTGTTCTTATTGAGTTAATGGATGTGTGACCTTCTCCTGACTCCACATTTTGGGATTCATTGGAAGAAGGGAATTGGAAGCTTGCAAAGATGCCCTTGGAACATGGTTATAAATTGGAAATGCTGCCATAGTGAGTATAAAGGCAGGGTTTCTGCTGTATAAGGCTCATTTATATTTTGTTTTGTTTAAGTATGTATGGAAAACATATAGAAAGCATTTCATATTGCTGCTTGTATCACAGGTGTGTAAAATTATGTCTGTGCTTTTCTCTGTGTAAGTACCATTTTAGCCATAAGTCACTATCCATATGTAACTATATGTCTGTATATCTCACTGTGTCTGTGTGTGAATATGGGTGTTGTGGTGGTCATGTGTTGGAGAAGGTGAGTGAAAGAGGGACAGGATGGAGGAAGGAGTTGGCACCTCAGTAAATAAAATAAATTTGAGAAGTTCTCACCTTCCAAATCTGTAAAGGTTACTGCATTGATCCAACTTCTTTTTTTTTTTTGGCCAGACAGACACTAGCTGATGAAAGCAGAGCTCATGGTGATCCTGACAGCAAATAACTTCCAACATGTTCTCCCTAGAGCCCAGACTCCAGCAGTCATGTTTTACTCTCCTTGCATTCTTATACTATTCTGAAAAGATAAAAATCTGTTACCTGGGAATGCATGAAAGGTGCTATTCATTACTCTAAAATGTTTTGAAGCAATTTTCACTGCATACTGTGTGTGTGTGTGTGTGTGTGTGTGTGTGTGTGTTTTGGGAAAGGGGAAGGTCTGCAAAGACATGGGATGTAATTCACTAATCATTTTTTCCAAATGCATAGAAGAACAATAAGCGTAGACATGGGAGGAGTTGTGTATGGGCAAAAGTGTATATCAGATGTTATGTGTGCTTATGTGAGGGGGAAAGGAGAAAAAGGGGAAAGAGAGAGGGAATTGGCTTGGAAAACGATGAGATTTTTTTTTTTTTACAAAGTAAATTTCCACATATAGAGGTGTGTGTGTGTGTGTGTGTGTAGGCATTTGTGTGTGGCTATTTGCGTATGGGTGGTGATGGAAGCAGGTGTGAGTATATATGAGTGTACATGCTCTTGTCAGGCTTTGTGATGTGGGGGTGATATGGTGTGAGTGAGTAAATATGAATGTGGGCTTTATGAGTATATGTGGATATGTATAGGTGGTGAATATGGTTGTGTGAGTGGTAGGAGGTAGAGGTATAATTTGGAGTGTGCGAGTGTGTGAGCAAGTGGGTCTAAGTCCGTGTACACATGGATATTTTTGAAAGAAAGAAGGCTGATTTAGATTTCTATGGCTACTAGTATAATAAAATATTGAAGGCCTGCATCCTGCCATTGATTTTATGTAAAGTTGTTCTGGTAGGAATAAAGCTGGAGCTCATTAGCTCTTACGGCCATTCTCTGTGCTGAGTAGACGCTTGTCCCACTGCCCATCTGCTTTCTTCCTGCAGTGCGAGAGAGAGAGAAAGAGAATCTTGATTAATATTTACAGGGCTCTGTCTCTTTAATTCATCAGCACTCTCCTTCTCTGTCAGCCAGCAGAATGCTTCTTGCAGATGGGGCCTGTCCTAACTCGAGCTAAGAATTCAGAGTCATGTGGGAAATGCTGTGGGTGTGAGCCTAGTGCCGAGGTATGATCACTCCCTAAACCTGTATTACTGTTGCTTTTTTACCTTCCTGAATTTCATCTATATTTCTCACTATCTTTATTTTTATGTGTCTGGTGCAGCAGGGATCTACATTCATGACAACCCTCCACTGTGTCACATCTTCCTCCCCTTAACCTAAGATCTCAGAATATGAAGCTAATCCCTTTGGCTCCAAGGAAGGAACACCACTGAGCTAAAGGACCAGTCCTCCAGTTGCTTTAGAAGATTTGCTTCTCTCTTCCCTGTCCTATTCCTTCTCTCCTATCGTTTCCCTTACTTATTATTCCTTTTTCTCCCTTATTCCCTTTTCTCTGTTTTTATTTCCCTTTTGTGTTTGGGATATTTATTTTTAAATATTCCATTAGCTTCTCCAGCAAAGGTTTCCCTGGAGTCGGTGTTAAGAGGGTGCAGTTAGGGAAATTGCCCTGGACCCCTGCTTGAAGTCTGCTGGTAGGCTTTGGGAGTCCCCTCCCATATTTCTCCCATGGGCCTCAGTTAGTTTGTTTAACGGTAGCCCTACCTCAAAGAGGATTTAAATAAAGATCATTCCTGGGATTGAGTGGTACTATCAGACTAGAAAAAGCTGCCCCATTCTCTACTTAAAACCAGAAAGAACCCTCCCAGCTTCTACTGTATAAAGAATGCCCAGTGCCACCTCTCACCCCTAGACAGACGGGGAGCTGTAAAGGCTGTGCTATCAGTTCACATGATTAATTAGATCTTGTCAGCTTTCTTACAGTGTAGAGGGATGGGGAGAGAAGGGGGTTTTAGGATGAAGCAAGAGAAGAGCAGCAAAGCCGCAATTCATAGGAGAATTCCAAATATTTAAATTGCTAATTATGCAGGAACAATCTGCTCAGGTCCTCTTTAGGCTGATGTCTCTGATCCATCCATGTCTTTTGCAAATGATAGAGAGCAAGCAGCCTCTGGCTGCCCAAGGGGTCTGAAGCAGGATATTGTGGCAACTTTCTGTATGTTACACTAACCTAGGGGTTTCTTAGAATTTTGATTGAAAGGTAAACAGAAGGCTGCAGATTACAGACAACTTCTCAGGGGCAGGATATGGAAGGGAACTGTGTATTTGCAGTAGAGAAATCGTGAATAAAATTTCTGAAACGTGGTGTGTTAGAAGAATTCTGAAGATTAGATGGAAGATCGTGATCTTAAATGAGAGAGTGCTTGGTAGGAGGCAGAAGGACCTAAGACTGAAGACCTAGCCCAAAGGAAAATGAGATTTGCTGATCATTTATGCAGAGCCTGTGGTGGCAGATTAGCTGATCTAGTGGGGGCAAGCCATCATAAAACAGATCTGGAAACAAAGGCACACAAAGAGGAAAGCTGAGCATTGAGAGAGCCAATCTCGTGGTGACAGCCCAGACCAAAGTCTCTTGAAGTAATTGTAAAATGTCACATTTCTATAAGTGGACCAAACTCTTACATATTGCATTAAAACTTAGCAAACTGACCTCTTGTATAGAAATTATCAAGTGTATACAAGAGCCGATCGATGCCTGAAATCAATTAGGTCATCACTGTTTGAGTAGCCATGCTGTGAGTTTGTATAGTATCAGTCCTGGATCCTTTTCAGGACATGATACCATCTGTTGGACTGAGACCAGAATCATCAAAAGGTGATACTATACAGGAGGTTTACTTTAGAACCCACAGTCTTCAGATATTATCTGGTCAGATAATTTCCAACATCCTGTGAGTAACTCCAATACAAGCTTTCACAGTCTGCAAAGGATATAGAAAATTATATATAAAAACACACAGAGCTATTATTATGCATTTATTATGATCTGTTGATTCTCATCAAATGATTGGTTGACTCTCTTATTTAATTGACTGACACTGTCATCTCAGATAAGACCAAAGAACTGTCTTCTGCTTATACCATAGAGCCAATGGCTTTAAAATGATTTAAAATTCAAAACTGAAAAAAGAATTAATAGAATTGAAGTATAAACTATTGAGAGAAGTGGATATGGGTTGACATGTTAGAATTGCCACAGAGGCATAGACTAGATTTGATGAAGAAGAGAGACACAGATCTGTTGTTATAGAAAGGAAATAGGGCTGGATGTCACAGACAGGAGACATAGACCAAGCTGGATCCCCCCTCCTCTCACTGACACTCCCTCTCCTTTGTACCCAGGCTGAACTGCGTCTCAGTTAATGTCCCAGAGCATGGCTTTTACCTCCCATTTTCTGAGAGCCAAATGAATGTGATCGATACGCTCAAGCAATAATGATTGGCAATAAAGGCAATTCCTTCTCAAAACCAGATAGGGCTAGAAAGGAGCACAATGAGATGAAGGTGAAAAGATCATTCTGGGCAGTAAGTCTTATGTTAGATGGTGAAACAACATTAAGAAATGTGAGGCATAGTAACGACACTTTTATTTAATGATTTGAAAGCAGTATCAGCAGAATGCAGGTGCTTGAAAGAACTGTGTGGTGAGCCTGCTTACCTATACAAAGGGTTTGGGAAAGCCCCTGCACTCTAGAGAACCAAATTACTCTATATTTTTTTTTTCTGCTGATAAAAATATTAACCAAATAAGTTAGACTTTTTTTTTAAATAGTAAGTAAACCAATTATGTGCTTGGTGAAACAAAAATGGTGAAGGTCACTTGAGTGCAGGGGCTTATAGAAGCTGCCTGTTGTAGATCTGAGAGTTTTTTATTTTTAATTTAAAGCTTTTCAAAACAGGTATCCATTCCAGTAGGCTTTTAAGTTCAGTGTCTGTGTTCTTAAGAAACAATGCACTGAAGAAGGCAAAGTTTCTGCTCTTTTTCTTTTAGATCCTAGCTGCTGATTTGACTGCATTTGCTTATTGAAGAGAGAATATAGAATACAAAGATCAGGTTCTTTGCCACCAGAAATGATGTTGCTTTGTCAGCTCTGTTGCTGTCTGGCATCCTCGACAACCCACATCCAGGCCTCATATTTTTAACTTGCAATAGATGAGCAAACCATGCTGGTTATCCAAGAGACAAAACCAACTGCATCTGAATATGCAGCTTTTCTTGAACTGTTGTTTGCAGATGTAGTTAATTATTTGCCTTTTCCAATCTTCTTCTTTCATGTTGGGTTTAGAATGGCCACTAAGGGTATACTGTCATTCTAAAATCACATGAAAACATCGATATTTGTGCTGTTAGCTTATCCAACATAACTCAAAGAACTAGCAAAAATATAATTTGTTGGTTTAATGATCACTAAAGCTTTTTGTTGCACACTTGTCACAAACTTAGGTATGTCTGTCTGTAAAATACGCACAACAACATATGAGATAACTGGAGAAAATGAGAAGATATAAACGTCATAAAACCAAAATGGAATGACATAATACAACATTTTTTCTTGTGTGCACCCCTACAGCTGGTCACAAGTAAACTGAGGATGATGTTATATGGACTGAGGATCACTCTCTGTAGGCAGCCTGGCCTACCAGAGCTGATTATTTACACTATAATTTACATGTATTGATGGAGTATCACTCCTAGGAGGATATTTATTATGCGGCCTTTTTACTGAAGTATGCTGTGTAGGTAATGTGGGTTTTGGTGTGCTGTTAATGGGGGGCCAACACAGCGCAATCTGATTTCCATGCTAATTGTACTTGTGTGTTGGTGTGGTTTAGGAGTGGAGAGTGGGGGTGGGGAGCACTGCACTGTTAGTAGGGGGAAAATATTGTATGCTGTCACCCTTGCAATTAGAGTAGGTTCGCCTAATGCCACTTCAGTAGGTGGAATTAGGTACACCCATGTTAACGTTGCATGCTGCTGCAGAGTATAAAGGTACCATTTAGTGTGGTAACAGCTGAGAACATGCTGGACATGCAGGGCTGACTCATCCAGTAGGTGGGCTAGGCAGCTGCCTAGGGTGGCAGATTTCCATGGGTGGCACAGCACACATGGCCAATTGACCCCTCATGCTGAGCTTTGCTGCGCCCTACCCCTTGCTGTCACTGAGTCCAGTGATGGGGATAGCTCGGCTGCAGCAGCAGGCTACATGCTTCGGCATACATGGTCTGCTGCTTCTGACCCCCCGAAGTTGTGTCAGATGAGTCAGAAGTGGCAGGCTATGTGTGCCAAAGCACATGACCTGCTGAGGAGTTGCCCTCCCTGACCCCGCTGCCAGAATAAGTGGCAACGCGGCTGAGCATGGGGGGGGGGAGGGGAGAGGGCGGCGTGACTCAGTATGGGAGGGAGATGGTGACACAGTTCAGCATAGGTGCAGGGTGGCATGACTTAGTGTGTGTGGGAGGCAGCATGCCGGGGCTTCTGCCTATGGTGGCAGAATCCCTGGGGCCAGCCCTGTAGACATGCCCCCGGCAGTTAACGCACAGCTATTGCATCTACCATGCTTTAATTTTGGCGCTAAATGTGTATTAGTTGTAAAACCCCTTGCATTTTAGTAAATAGGGTCCTAAGCTGCATTAGCTGTTAATATGGTAATTAGCATGCTTAAAGTGTTAATGTACCACGTCATCTGCATGGCAGCATGGAGCAGAGTATGGGCAGTGAGCGTGCCTTGCAGTTAACGTGGAGATAGTTATCACATGTTTACATGGTGGATAATGCAGTGTAGTTAATGCCACCTAAATAGGTGCATCATATTATCTGTACTGTAGTTAACATAAGGTGGTGATATTTCCTCTTTGTTAACTGAATGAAAAACTGCTGGGAACATCCCCAACAGTTACTATAGAGGTTTTGCAGTTACTGAGTGTAAATATGGGCAATTAGTATGTGTATAGGCGCCTGGTATGAAAGGCGTGAAGGTCTAAGCCTCCCCAAAACCTGACAGGCCAGCTGGGTTGACTAAGTGTACTTTTGCTTTTCTCAGCAGTTCCTCCCATACCCAGATGAGTGGAATGGCAAGCAGAGCAAATCTAGTGGGGTTACCATGCTTCTGCCTCTGCCAGCTCTGTTGCTTAGACTGATTTCTTGCCCCCCCCCCCCCCACCGCATTCTACGAGTCTTGGGCTTGCTGGACTGGGCCGAAGAGCTGGAGCTGGACCTGGACCTGGACCTTGCTGCTGCCTTACTCTGCAGTTGTGGGCAAAACCGCACACTTCCATTACTACTCAGCCATTCTGGGCCGAAGTTCTGCTTCTCCTGGTTCATCTCTATCTGCTGCTACTGCAGTTAGTTTGCTGGCACTGCGCTGGTGCTCTCTTTCCTTTAGTCCCACACAATGCAGTCTGAGAAGCTTTTTTGAATCATGCATTGTTTCTTCCTAAAATATATGGGTCCCTAAGGGGTTCAAAAACCTTTTCAAATGGTAAGTTGCATGGAAGGGAGGGGAATGCCATAGCTCCTCTGCTTTTCTGCCAGAATGAGAAGAGGAAAGGAACAACATCATACCTGGGAAATTAGGGGATAAGAGCAGCATGGAGAATTTGGTGATTAGAAGTAGTAGAAGGGGATGAGTGGGGAAATATGAAATTGGGGGAGGAGAGGGTGAAACAGTTGGGGGATGGGGAAATGGATGACAGGTGATGGAGTGATTGGCTAAGCAAGGATAGGGTCATTAGGTATGGAGAAAGTGGGAACTGGGACATGGTGGGTAGTGTGACCAGGGTCTAGGCTCTGGGAAACTCGTGGGAGGGGGGAGGGGGACAGAATTTGCTAGGGCATTGAAAAGGAGAGCGGGGTCTGAGACTGAATCTTGGGGAGTTTACCGAAACTGCTAGATTGGATGTGGGTAATAGGAAGAGCAGCAACTGTGTAATTGGAGTGAGCAGGGATTGGGAGATGGAGAAAGGGGGATTGGGGTGGGTGGGAATTGGGGTATGAAAAGGTAACGGTGGTGACAGTGGGGATTGGAGGGTGGGTTGACTTAGAAGTTGATGAGGCCAGGATGTGAGTATGGAGGGTATGAAACTTAGCTGGGAGACTGAGTGGGGATGGGACAGGGAAGTGACACTTTCAGTGGGGGATAGGATATGGGACTTGGAAACAAGATCTAGGATATTAGCGATGTGATGTAAGACATGGCTAGGGATGCGAGTTAGGGGATGAAGTGTGGGTTGCTGGGCTGCACATAATGGGAATAACCTGGAGAACTAGGTAAGGGTGAGAGAGAGAGAGTAGATACGAGGGGCTTGGGAGGGGTGAATATAGATGAATGGGAACCTGTGTAGGGGAGGAGAAAAAGGAAAGATTAGAGTTACAGGAAAGGAGGGTGAATGACAGTAAACAAGCTTGTGCTGGTGAGGGATGAGAGTCAGAAGAAAGTAAATGTGGGCTGTAGCAGAGGAGGTGAATGTAGAAGGTAAAAATGGAGGACAAGAGAATGGGTGGAAGACAAGAAGAAACAGGAGGCTGGGGAAGGAGTGAGAATGTGGGAATAAAAGGTCTGGGAAGGAGATGATGGTATGAGATAGAAATTTGGGAGTTAGGCAAGAGATAAGAAAAGGGTTATTTATTTATTGAGAACTGTGAGGGACAATGGCTGTGACAGGAAAGGGAGGGATGAGGTATGGTGCAAGCAATGAAAGATGTGTAGAAAGGGTTTGAAGGAGATGGCTGGGAGAGCAGATGGAGAGAGAGAAACCCAAATTGGAGATGGTGTGGGTGAAGAATCCAGAAAGTGGGCAGTAGTTGGTGGGAGGGTTAAGGATAAAGGAGCTAGATATCTGAAAATCAGTGAGGAGGAGATGTAGGGTTGATTGAGGCGGGCAGTGGAGGGCAGAGTTGTGGAGGTGAGTAACTGGGGAAGGGAGAACTGGAGGGGAAAGAAGGGTAAAATTAAGTTATGAATAAATAGGGAGGCAGAGAAGTGAGACAAAAGGGAATGAGCGGTGTTAGAGAAAGATGTGGGGGAGGAAGTGAAGTAAACAGGAGGAGAGAGAAGAAACAGAAAGGAGACCCTGGAAAAAATAGAGTTTGGAGAAAATAGAGACTAGAAAGGCACTGAAGGCAGAAACCCCCCCAGGACCAATGCAATAAGAAAATATAAATTGCCTAGACAAAAGTAAAATGCATTTTCTTTTTGGTTTAGTGTTTCTAATATGTTGCCAAATTTTGAAATGCAATAGTTCTGATAAGCTTGTATTTTCCACAGTACAGAAGGGAATGCATTGCTGTTTCTCTAAAGGTATACTGCATGCAGAATTTGACTTTTTTAGAGTTTCTAATATCTGATGGGAGGTCATTTATTCTGTATTTGAGGTTCTGTCTGTACTCTACACATGTGACAGAAGTGAGGTGTTCTGCTAAGGTTTAGTTTCCATATAAGAGTCTGTAGTAGCCTGACCTACTCTGCTTTTTTTTTTTTGTGCCATCAAGTCAGTGTTGACTCATAGTGACCCAGCAACCTCTGGGTTTTCTTGGCAATGTATCACTGGAAGTAGATTGCCAGCCTTTTCTTCTGAGGCAATGGAGGGTAAAGTGACTTGCCCAAAGTCACAAGGAGTGCCAGTGGGAATCAAACCCTTGATCTTCTGGGTACTAGGCAGTTGCTCTAACCACTAGGCTACTCCTCCACTCCACTGTTGTTTTAGTAGGAAAGATATTGGTATTCCAGAGCAGTGTCTCAACCCATTCCTCAGGGCACACCTAACCAGTCACGTTTTCAGGATTTCTACAATGAATATACATGACTTAGATTTGCATGTACTCACTCCATTGTATGCAAATTTTTCTCATGCATATTCATTATGGATATCCAGAAAACCTGAATTGTTGGGTGTGCCCCAAGGATTGGATTGAGAACCACTAATCTAGGGTTTATGATACATACTCCAAATATATGCAGAAACGTAAGAATAATCTAAAGGCAATCGGATCCAAAGCCTAGTGAACATTTGACAACCTATCAAAAGAACTGATAGGCAAATCATTTTTATGGTTTCTAGTAACCACAAGATTTCTGTTACAGTGCTGCTGAACACCATTGTTCACA
The DNA here is from genome assembly GCA_033557465.1 of Ichthyophis bannanicus. Taxonomy (NCBI): domain Eukaryota; kingdom Metazoa; phylum Chordata; class Amphibia; order Gymnophiona; family Ichthyophiidae; genus Ichthyophis; species Ichthyophis bannanicus. The sequence continues at coordinate 750,568,887 of CM066033.1, forward strand.
TTGCCAACAGGGCGTCAGGTGTTCAAATACTTACATATATTTCCAGAATACTGCAAATGCTGTTCTATTTAATATGTTAAAGGCACTAGGGGGGAGGCAGATGGTGCAGATGAACAGATGAACCAGAGCCATACAGTGAAGGGGTCCTTCCATTCTGCATTTCAAAAGTGCCTTCTCTGTCCTTCTACTGCTGGTTTATGTGTTGCTGCCCATCCCAAGGATTACAACTCGCCCCCATCCCCCTGTAGCTTCCCTAAACAGCTGAGTCGCTGACTGCCTCTGCACTTCAGCAAATAGAACCCTTAATGTAGGGTTGTATCTATGAGCTGAGGGCTGTCATTTCTTGATCTTTTTGCTGTGATTAAGAACCTGTATAATACTGGGAGAGGGACATAAAACCCTCCAATCCAACCCCACTGGAGATACAATGAGGTAAGTCAGCAATGGCAATACAGATGGGTTAAACATTCCATTCAAAAACATTGTAGTAATTTTCATCTTTTGAGATTCTTCACTTGGGAGACTATTCTTGTGTGCATTTTGCAACATTTTAAATGCACATAGTGGAATTAATTTTTATAGTGAACCTATAGGGACTGTCAAAAAAGGCATTTATTTTGTGACTGTTTTATAAAGGCAAAACTGGAGCCTATGTGCCTTTACAAAATAGTAACCTAGTAGTGCACAAATCCTCTTTCGCAAACTAGCACCTGCTCCAAGGTAGGTGTAAAATGAGTATGTAAATGACAGTTGCACTTAAACTCTAGGAATGCTTATGTGTGGCCTGCATAAAGGTAGACATATCTCTGTGTGCTTACTTTCTTTACACTAATACCCACAAAATTTCATAAGAGCCCTTTTCTGAGTGTAAAAAAATACTTTACCCATGGGAAAATGCTTTAGAATATTATCCCTGCTAACAAAGTGTTTATTACATATTTAGTTCACTCTTTCATTTTTTTTTTTAGCTTAGAGCAGTTATAAAATACTACCATGCGCTGAAGAAAAATAAACCTGCTAATTCTCCTGTAAATGTGTGAGAGAGAGAGATAGTGGAAAATAGCCTACTAGTTGGAGCAGCAGGTTATGAACCAGGAAAGCCAGAGCTGAAATCTCACTGATACTCCTAGAGGTGTTGGGCAAGTCAATTCACCTGCCATTACCTTGCATAGGATTTAGATTGTAAGCCCTATGGGGCAGGGACAGGTCTGGCCACCAGGTGGCCGCCTAGGATGGCACGGTGAGCCTCGACCCCTCCACAACTTTTAAAATTAATGGCTTTCTGCCCCTGCTTCTGTGCCCACGCATGTGAGTGTACAGTGATAGACTTTGAGGGCATGCGTGTATGCCCTTGCTTTAAGACCCACCATGATGTGGTGCTGAAGCAGCAGCAGAAAGCCACCGCTTAAAAATAAAACTTGAGGGATCACTGTACTGCCCCCTCTCCCAGGTGAGGTGGAGGAGGGCGGCATTGCACAGAGCAGCACGTGGTGGTATGGTGAGACTGGCTAGAGTGGCAGAAGTCCTTGGGCCGTCTCTGGGTAGGGAACTACCAGAAGGGTTTGTGTGGTTTGCAGATTCCAATATTGAGTGGCACTGACCAACCAGTGCTGTTCAATATTCCCGCAGACTGCTTTGGCACAATCCAGATCGTGCTGGGTTGGTCTTGGCACCTATCTGGTTAGTGGTGATTTTCAACCCACTAACTGGCTAGGTAATTACATAAAAGTTAAGACAAATTACGGTGAAACCAGATATTCAATGGCGGTTATCCTCTGTTGCTGAATATCTGGTTTCATTTCTGCACACAGCGGCCAAGCGCTTTGCTAGAACTGATCGCCATGGGCTGAATATCGACTCATGCTTATTTCTCACATAATTCTCTTCATTGATAGCACTGGAGTCTTTTTTAAAATGGTGATAATAAATTTACCATCGTCAACATTTTTGAGTCAAATTGGTAACTATTCTGAGTCTTTTTCATAGTACATGTAAGTTTAGGTTTCCAGCAGTTTTGGATTTTTCATTTGGTGTCTTCTGCTTCCTATTTTAATGCAGTTTCAATTGTATTTTCTAGACAATAGAATATGAAAAATGTGCAAGGGCGTGAAGACGTTTGCAAGACATGTACCAGGTGAATGAGATATTTTAAAGGAGACATTGCTGGGTCTTTGAGTTTATATGGCTACAAGGACCTTTTGTTTTTCTTTGAAGGTAGCTAGTGTTTACCTCCACAGGTGGCAGATGAGTTTGCTGATTGGTTAAATTTGTCATGTCTGTGTTACAAAGGGAGCTGCAGTCTGTACTATTTGGTTAGGAGACTCTTGCTGCAGTGACTGGGCTGGATGGAAGGAGGGTAAAGCAATAAAAATGGGGCAAATCCCCATGTGGTTGCAAATGAAGGCTCATGGCTGTGTAGCCCAACAGAAATCGGTTCCAACTGAGATAGAAGCCGAAAGGGACAGGAAAAAACTACAAGGCCAAAATACCTTCCAAAATCTAAAATAGCCTAGCAGTGAGATATTTCTTAAAGATCTTTTATCTTCATAACGTGTAAGTAAGGCAGCCATTCTTTTCTCAATTTTTATAAGCCATCATGAAGTCAATCCATACAAAAAGAAAGGAAAATTCAAATTTAAAATCCACAAAATCCAGTAGCAATATTTACAACTCTTCTCATTTTACCAACAAACTGTATGAAATCAATTGGGCTCAGAAAATGAGTAAAATGGAAAGTTTCCTTTCTGCAGACAATTAATCCATGAACCCCCATGACTCATTTAAAAGCTGTTTTCAAGTTACATAGAAGTAACATTTGAAATTTCTCATGGGGCAGAGATGAAGGAGGTTAATGAGATCATTTTCTTCTGCAGTGCCTGGATTAACTTTGTCTTAACAAAATGTAGCACTTAAGGGAGGTCATAAAATTATATATGTAACTTTGAGAGGGATATTGGAAAACAAATATTGTGGCTATATCTTATTTCTTCTTTCGTAAAATTTAGGAACTTCCTTTTGTTTTGCCTCTGTAGTATGACCTTGTGACCTTGAAATGTGGCAGCCTTTTTCTATGAACAACTACTTTTTAAAATTCCATCCCTGTCAAGTTTGAGCTGCCATTATATTCCCCTGTCCCCCTGAAGAGGGATAGGTTCTGATATGTTTGAAGACTCCAGCAGTGAATCTGTTTTTAATAGATGTCTCTGAAGGTTCCAGTTGTTCAAAGGTCTATGAGTTTTGATCTTTAAGGGTTTTTTTTGTTCTTTGATATATAAATTATATAATTTTAGCCTGGCAAATAATAGACATTTAGTATTCAGTGGAGGGCGCGTGCTGGTATTTGTAGAACTCCCGTAACATACCTCTTCAGAGTGCTCAGTTTCAGGGAAATTACTAAGTCTCAGATTTTTTAGTGCTGAAGTATTTTACTTCTTAAAGAAGCATGTACTGCCATCACCCTAAAGGCTTTTCCTTCTAGATCTTCTTCTGTTTTCAAGTTTCCCACTGAATCCTTTTCTCCATTAGCAAGTTTTGAATGCCTCTCTTCTTCATCATACTGCAGCTTCCCAGGGCTGCATCAAGTCACTGGTGGTCCTAGGTGAAGAATAAACAAGTGGGGCCCCTTGCTTAAAAACATATACATTTTGATCAATTCATTAGTGATGAAAACAAAGGCATTTTTGATACCCTTTTTTATGATACACTTCATGTTTGTTAGAACAGCCCCATCAAGTGATATCAAATAAGTAGACCAGCTTCAAAATGTCCTTCCCAATTGACATTAACATCGAGGTATTAAAATATTGTTCTTGTAGAGCATAACGAAGGGGCATGTTTACTGAAGATTGATGCATGTTAATGAAGATGAAGTGTTTTAAGTGCCTCTATGCCCATAGAAATAACAGGACTCCTGGCACTTAATGCGCGTTAACGTCATTAACGCTAGTTAAATCCTTTAGTAAACACGCCCCTTAATAATCTTATCAGCTAGTGATTTACATGTGTGTGAAGTTATAGGCACAAATTTCAAAAGTCCCTTCAATGGTTCAGCACCAAAGTTATCAACACAGTGAATTGTGCTCATCAGCCGGTCAACATGGGTGGGTTCCTGATGGTGGTGGGCTCCGAAGCCTCCAATCAAACCACTAGCTTCTTTTGTGATTTCAGTGTAATCTGTGGCATTGTAGCCAGTACAGAGATTCCATTGTCCTAAACCAGGGCTCCACAAATCCCAAGCTCCTGCCATGGCGACTAAAAAATCAGACTTGGCACCTGGGGCTCAGAGCTCAAGGGCAGAAGACATGTCGTATCTGCCCACAGGGAACCCAATCCCCACGGGCAGAAGTGTTGAAGAGGCCATGACTGGCCGGGAGCTTCTATGTCTGCCCATGGGTGTTGGGATCCCCACGAGCAGAAGTGCTGATGATTGTGACTCAGAGCTTTGGTGTCTGCCACAGGGATCTGAATCCCCATGGGCAGAAGTGATGGGAAAGCCACTATTGCCACCGGAAGCTTCTGTCTTTGTGAACCTGTGGGGGAAAATAGATTAGAGATGGAGACAGCTGAACAGATTTAAAGGGACAGTATGTCTTAATCAATAATGAAAGGGGGTGGGATGGTGAATAGAGGGCAAGGGGGGAGGTTGAAGAGGATAAAGTCTGGGAAGTAAAACAGAGTTGGGTGGGGAGGAGAGGGGTTGGAGTGGGGGGAGGGTGAAAAGAAGAATGCATGGGAAGTAAAGGGCACAATGTATGCAAAAGGCACACCTCTCTCTCACCACACACTCACACCTGCAGACACTCCACCTCAGCATCACGCATGCACACACAGGCACTTCACCTCCACATCACATGCACACAGGCATCCCACCTCTGCACCACACTCCAAACCACACACACGCAGGCACCCCCCTCTGCACCAAACATATACACACACATGCACCCCATCTCCGTACCACACACACACACACACACACACACACACACATGCAAGTACCCCATCTCCACACTACACACACACACACACACACACACACACACACACGTGTAGCTTAAAGGGTCAGTGGGGGTGGTGGGAGAGGGAAGAGGAGGAGGAGTGAGGTCACTGCCTTCTGTTGGCACGAGGGGCTGCGGAATGCCTCTCTGATTGGGGTGGAGTGCAAACTCCGCCTTAACTCTACCCAAACTCGGCCCCTAACCCCCCACCCCCCACAGACTTTCCTTCCTGTTCTGCCCACAGGATCCCATCTTTTGTGGGCAGAAGGAAATAGCTACAACCGCGGCAGATTCCTGTCTGCCCATGGGAGATAGGATTCCCATCGGCAGGAGGGGAAGACCACCATGATTGCAGCAAAGACTCCTTCAGTCTGCCTGTGGGGATCTCCCATGGGCAGACAGGAGTCTGCTGCGATCGTGGATGGCAGGCAAAATTTTAATGGGGTCAGTACCCATGTGACCCACCCTGTTCTGACGTCTGTGGTTGGCATTGTGCAATGGTCCACTAAGAGCATAATTTATTAAGCTTTTTTCCCTAGAAAATGGGAAAACAGTAAATTAGGCCCGAAAGCCTAAAAAAGTAACTGCACTATACTATTTTAGGGGGAGGGAGTGGGGTGGTGCACTGTAACCTATGTTTCAATGGCTGGCTCCTAGATTACAAGAAAATTTGTCAAGGCCTGTCCTAAGGAATACAGCCTTCTTTTTCTTAGGCAGCAGAACTACAGATTTATTTATTTCTACTTACAAAGCATGGGCCCGATATCAGCCTGTGGTGGTCAGTGTTTTTAAAGCACTTGGCCACTATGGACAAAACTGAAATCAGTGGACTGCACATTCAAGTCGTTTGGAAATGAAAGGGAAGAGGAAATGGAGCAATAGTTGGAAGGGCAGGTAGGGTCCAGTGAAGGATTTTTGAGGAGCAGCAGAACCGTTGCCGTGGAAAGCAATAAACTGAGAATATGACAGAGGGAAGGGATGTGAGTGGGGAGATGAAGCTGAAGAACAAGTAGCGAGTTTGGAGGAGGAGAGAAGATGTGCAGTTTCCACCTCTGTTATTTTAGGAAAGGAAGAAAGGGTGTCAGGAATTGAGAGAAGGATATGAAGATGAAGAGGGGGAAAGGAGATGAAGATGACCCAGTGAAGAACTCAAGAATAATCTTGTGAATCTTGTCATGGAAGTAATCAGCCAAAGTCTGGGCAGAAAGCGAAGAGAGGTCGAGACACTTTGAGGAGAGAGTTGAGCATGGCAAAGAGACAGTGAGGGTTGGAGGCAAGAGAGTCTGCCAGATGGTTTTGCTTAACTAATTAGTAAATATCCACTCAAGTATCATTCAGAGAGTAAAAATAGACTCCTTAACTTTATAAATATGTCACAGTAATAGTTACCTCACTTTTACTACTAAAGGAGGTCTCAGACTCAATTGCACTGCTCTAGACAAAAAAATCCATCTAGTCAATGTGCCTGTTCGCAACGACCTCCTTCTTGAATTTAATATGCAACTTATCTCTCTAATATCCCAAAATTATATCTAGTATTTCACTCTCTCCTTTGATCATGATATAAAGAGATCTTTAAGACTGTGGGTGGTAACTAGACCATATTATGCTCCCATGCAGGTTAACTTAACTTGGATATTTTGCTTATCTCAGCTTTAATCAGCTTTAGTCCCAATGTTGAACTTCAGTACCTTTTACATGTTTCACTCCGAGTTTCCTCAGGGGCATATCAAAAGCTTGAGACTGAGCAAATGTAAATGCTGCACACGTTTCCTGCCAGTCGTCTTCTTCCAACTGATGCCTCTTAAAAAACGCCGCGCACCGAAGGATGACGTTGGGACTTAAAGATCTCTTCATATCATGAAGGACAGAGTGAAATACTAGATATAATTTTGAGATATTAGAGAGATAAGTTGCATATTAAAAAGGAGATGTGCCACCCACATTGTCACCATGCTGCCATTTCAACATTATGTGAGGGTGGGTGTGGTAGGCACAGCGGATGCGGCCTGTTGCAGATGAAATGCTGTCCTGGCCCTGTATGTCTTCTGCAGTTGCCTTTGACAGTAGGAATGGCCAGCATGCCCACAGCAGGTATATATGAGCACAGGACATCCCTCCTTAATGTGCGTCCAAAGGCAGAAGCACATGTGCCCACAGCCCCCCGGTGGAGGGGGGCAGGAGAAGAAAGGTGTGCCAAGCTGCATGTGTGCTTCATCAATGAGGCCACCTGCAGCACTAAAGCAACAGCTGTGCCATGATGACAGGGAGGAAGAAAATGGCCAGCATGCTGTCCACCCTGATTGCAGGCCTCTGGCACCCAGCTAGTTGTCCTAGTGGATGGGCTGGCCCTGGAATCAGGATGCCTCCCATCCCCACATATTGAGTGGATATGTGCAGTTGGGGGGGAAATATGCCACTTAGGCAGGATTATTAGGCAATATCATAACACCCCATCTCAGAGGAATAATAACCACACTGCTATCTCAGTTGCCAAATGATGACCAGGACCTGTGTGTGAACCACTGACCCTTTCATGAGTAAGCCCACATATAGGTGTCACATCCATCTGTGCCACATGGGAGTCCAAACTATGCAATTAGCCTGTCAACCATGGGATCATTCCAGGAGTAGCCCACAACCACATTCCATGATATGGTTATGTTGGTCACTTTGCTAGGTCACCCAGGGTCTTGCATGTGCGTGTCCATGTATCATGCCCTGCCCCTCTGGCAGGACAGATCCCATATATAAGATATGAATGTCAGTTCTATCAGCAGCATATCAAAGCAGTTCTACATACTAACCTAACAATATATCCTTCTCCCACCGCAGCCTGACATACATTGTCAGACAAGTATGGCAGAGAGATTGCAGAGATCCAAGCAGACATAGGCATACCTGATTCATGCCTGCATGCATCTCGACACTGACCACAGATATGCCCATGGATTGTTGAACCCACATGGCTGCTCTCTGACTCCAAACACGGGGACAGTGTGTATATAAGGGAAGGGTTACAGGTTCAGGACCAGCCTGTGGATTAGGAATGGTATGTTCAGATGTGTTAATTTTATTCTACCTTTCCAGAAATTTATCAGCATGTGCAACCCCCAACATTTCATCAGCTGTGTCCACATACACAGCTGCCAAAACTGAGAGGCTAAACCACCCAAAGATGGATGACCGAGGATGCCAATAGCACCAGCACACTGAGCAGATGTTGACAGCGCCTGAGCATAGCAGAGCATGCTAATAGCACCTGCACACTGGGCAGGCATTGTGAATGGTAGAACATGAAAGGAGGCCCAAGGGGCAGGAAGGAATGCCAACCTGCACCACGTTTGGACACCGTGGTTGTGTATGTGTGTGTCTATTTGTGTCTCCAGAGTTGTGCAACCCTCCGTAATGCACCGTGGATGCATGTGGTGCCTGGGCTTTATGGCTGCTATAGAGAAACCCCACATACTGTGAGACACAAACTACAAGCAGAAGGTTAGTTTGCAGAAAGCAGTTGAACCTGTGGCTGTGATGCTGTAATGCATTCCTAGTTACACCATTGACAAGGTCCATCACCTCAGTATTCCCCTACACTTACCTCCCAACTCAACATTTGTTGTGCAGCTCCCAAATCATCTGCTGGTTTGACTGGAGCAAGATGAGGAAACACGGTGTGTATTGCAACCCTCACCTCTGACACATCCTCCAGACCTCAGGATACACCAATGTGCACAGTTTAGAGGCTATAACAAGTGTATCTGTGGTGACAGTGTCTGCCTGCCTGGTGCAGTTGCTACCTATAGGGAACCAGGCTCAGGGGGAGGACTGGCTTCTGTTGATGTCCAATCCATTCACTCAGTTGTGTCACAAGCAGGAATCTGTGATTTATCTGCATGCATGTTGCTCTTTCCCCATGCTGCATTCGCAGAGTCCAAGTGAGGGAACCCTTTGCTCCATGCAATGTATGCACATACAGGATGGTATAGATCATTGGCAAGAGCATTCTGCAGGACATTACCTATTACCCCAAATGAGATTCCAAATATACCTGTATGTCTGATTTGGACCGTGGGACACTGACCTCTGAATCGTGCATGCACACTTCCAGTTGCCGAAATGTGGCACAGGATGTCATGTTGGTCTCTGCATCACCCGCCACCATATGGGAAGGTAGTGCCTGAAGATGAATGTTTGAGTGGTGGTAGGGGTGCGGGGAATAGTTCCATACATGTTTAGAATGTGCCCTTTGTAGGTGGCACTACTGGCCAAAGCACATGGTAACATGGCCAGAACCCATGCGGGCCAACTCAGTGTCAGCATGTATTACATAAGAGGGTCTGCATGACAGCTTCACTGGGTCCCCATGGGCACTGAGTGTGACAGTCACAAAGATGGTGTTAAGAGTACAAAGAGGCAGAGTATGGTGGGGTTTGTGTCGCCAGCCACTGGTCCAACATCCAACCCCATGTCCACTCTGCCATGATTTCACATGCTCTGGAGGGCCATTGCGTCTGCAGCATGGGAGAATGCATGAGCTGCACTGGCCAGATTTGGAATGTCCATGACTAGGGACATGACATTACATGCATGTACAAGCATGGAACTAGGTTCACTACTTACTGCCAAGAGCTGTGTAGGGGGACACCACAAGTGTGTACATGACAGACGTAGGCCACGGTGCGCCAGTATGTATCCTTGGCCTGTCTCTGGCCCACTTTGTACTGTGCCTCACATTGCACAAGCTGTCCCCAGGTCCAAGATAAAAGAGTACATAATGAGGAGCATGGGATTCTGGGTATCACCTAAAACAGAGAGGTTTGCACATGATTTAGATGTGTCAGAGGTTAGGTCAATGATTGAGCAATCGTAGCATGGATCTGCCATGGGAATGACCTGGGTGCACATCTCTGTTCACGCTGAGAGGCTACTCTCACGCTGAACAAGCTGTGACCATGTCACGGCTATGTATGCACATGGTGCTATATGGGGTCAAGCTGTAGTGATGTGTGGGCTGTTACTTTTATGATTGGCCAGTCATTGGAAAGGCTTCTTGCACAAAGCTGATGTAATCATGGTGGCTATGTGTGCATTCAGCATGTGGGGACCAGCAGACTGTGCACAGATGGTATGTGAGTGGCTGAAACTGGACATTTGCAGGCTGCCTGGGATTGATCTGGTTGTTTGGACTTCCCAGACAGTGAGGTTAGCAGTTGGTACTGGGCTGTTGGTAATCTGTTGATAATTATGGTCTTGGCAGACACCTCTGCTTAGTGTCATCACCCCCACCCCCCTGCCTAGGCAACACTCACTGCATTCGGGTTCCGAGGCAACAGCTGCCGCAACCTTAGGGACTGACATGAGATGTTTATTTAATTATTTAGAATTTTTTTTATTCTGCCTTTCACATAATCAAAGTGGTTTACAATGAACAGTTATCAAGTACATTATATTGAACAGTGATGGGATCATTCTGAGCCGCGAATAGTGGGGATGGACGTCCTGTTGGGATATCCATCCCCGCTATTCGGCCCCTCTGCTGACTCTGGCTAACTTCCCTGTACATTGTATGGAGAGGTTAGACGGGGCGGGAAAGGGGCATTGTGAGGGTGGAGTTAGGGTGGGCAGTGGGTGGTCCGCGGCCTGGACGTACGGGGCCAATTCCAATGTTGGCCCTGTACGTCTGGGTCCAGCAGACTGAATGGGGAACTTATTCCATCTCTAAATTCTCCTAGTCGGCAGGGAACAGCAGGCCTGGGTAGCGGAGGGGGTAGAGGAGATTCCCTGCAGCCTGACCCTGGCCTTGGAAGGCCAGATCGGGGGTTGGGCTTTGGCGAATGAAAAATCTAGTCAGCGGTTGGGGATCACAGCTCCTGAATGGAGTCGCGGTGCCATGGCAACCGGATGCCATGGTGCCATGGCTCCATTCAAGAGCCTTGACTGAGTTAACCGGGCTAGGCCTGTACGTGCAGGCCAATTGGGATCGGGGTCCCGGCCTGCACATACAGGCCTGGATGCGATTCTGATCCCGCGGGGCTAGATGTGCCCCACAGGATCAGAATCCCATCTAACTCTGTGCATCCAATTCCGACGGGGCAAACAGAGGGCCGGGACATCCAGGATTTAATCAGGCCCTTAACAAATAACAATTACATTATAACAGTAGTATTACAGTAAAACATGGCAGAAGGGCTTTGATACAATGAAGATCAATAAAATTACAAATGATAATGTTAATTTCAGGTCAAAGCAATGGAATATAAATAAACAGTTATAGTATAGTCCCTGGCCAACAGGAGCAGGACACAAGGTTCAGATAGGACAGTCCACTCCGGCATGCTGCATTTGTACAGAATATTAACTGACTAGCATCACATACACTGCAGACAATACCTGTAGCACACTGGCAGTGATAGAGATCTGCTCTAGAACATGGAGGATCCATCTATTGCAGGGCTTGTTCTGAGGACCAGGTTATGTGTGTCCTCCCTCACGATCAGGGTGACTGCAGAAATGGGTCATTTGCACATATTGTAGTTGTCATGCATATTACAGTGTTGATGTGATGGATATTGCACATATTGTCCCTGCATATTACAATGCTGATGTGATGGATCATGGCATTCTCCATATGGCCATATATGCTCGGATTATGCGGTGCATCATGGGTGGCTAACCGATACTGGCACCCTGGGCTCCAATTGCAGCCATAGTGGCAACTGTGATCACTGGAGCATTGCCCAGTACCTACTTGTCTTCTGTGATGGTGGGAGATGTGTGCATGGTCCCCCGAGGAGGGTAGGATGGTCAACGATGGACCGCAGGGGTCATGATTGTGGTTTGAGTTAGGTGTATGTGCAGGTGTACCTATTTTGCAGTGTACTGAAGGTGACGAGGGACTTCACATCCTGCACATGTGCTGACTCATGGGTTAGTGCCATACTATGGCGCAGCAGACCTCTGTGGGCGAATATGATTTGCCTTTGGAAGTACAGTGGACAGACGCGCATCTTCATCTCACATGTGGCTTTGCCTTTGGACAAGGGATGTATTCTGCAGCTGTGTGTCTGTTATGGCACACAGCAATGGGTGAAACTGAGGATATCAAACACCGTGGCTGGCACAGTCTGAGACAGTGGTACACCACACATAGGTCCTACCAATAGTGGTGCACATGCAGTACGCACTGCACTGCACACTCAGTACACTAGCTGAGGGCACTGCAGTACACTAGCTGGGGTAGAAGTCGTAAAACCTAGAGGCATTCTGAATGGATCAAGAAAGAGGAGGCTGTGTGCTGCAGTCACTAGGTTTTACAACTTCTACTCCAACTAGTGTACTACAGTGCCCTCAGCTAGTGTACTGAGTGTGCAGTGCAGTGTTTACTGCATGTGCACCTCTGTTGGTAGGCCCTAGGTGTGGTGTAACACTATCTCAGACTGTGCCAGCCATGGTGTTTCATGTCCTCGGTTTCACCCATTGCAGGCAGAGACCTGAAGTCTCTTTGATTCTAGGCAGTGCTATGAAGAAGAGTGTGGAGATGTAAGCTAATGGTTAGATCACTGGCTCGGTAAACAACAGACCTGGGCTTAACTCCCACTTGTTCTCATTGTGGCAGTGGGGAATTCACTTCAGTATACTACCAGAAGCAGTCTGGGGTCTGCATTGTCTTGGGGGACACACATTTTTATATTTTTTTCTGTTACGAGAGCACATAGCATCTGCAGACATACACATGGCAATCATGCCCATCTGACAGCATGGCTTTATTGACTCTGCTGTAGCCCATTGCAGAGGGTCAGATATGTTCATCCTGCAGATGTCTGTCACATGAGTTGTACATGATAGGACTATTTCATCATAACTGTGACTGCACATCTTTGGCTCCATCACATGTCTGCAGTACATGCAGGCACATCCCACTCCTTGGATGTCCACCTGCAGAGATCATCACAACTCCCTACTTGCTCTATATGGGCAACATGCAGGACACTTGTCCAGTTGTTATATGCACATGTGTCAGGAGGATGGTATGGTGGTTAGACAGACTGACACAGCTGTGATACCCACATAGCTGGTATTGGGGCTTCCCTGTAGCACAGTGACACATTTTTCACACACACTCCAACTGCTTTTGTGCGGTCACATCAAGTGCATCGGGGCAGCAAGGCCATACCACACTCTCATCTACCACCATCCATCCTTCAGCCTATTCATCAACATATGCCCTTTATGTACAGTGATGTATACTCCTGCCAGCTGCTACACCATGGCCCACATGGAACATTTTTCATCATTTGGATGTATCACTCACACCTCTCCTGTGGATGATCTGCATGTCACCACTTCTGCTCAATCATCCTTTTGATGCCTACATCATGGTGATGCTGGCTCTGCCAGGGGACACTTCTTCCTAATTTCCTAATCTTATGTCGCACACTGACATTACAGCATATTATGTGAGCACCTCTCACTGATACAGTACAGCTGCCTCCAACATACTTATCCCACTTACTGACTGACACATAGGTTACATATGGATCTGACAGGTCCATCAGCTCCTACCTTTCCTTCCATCCATCATCTAAAATGTGATTTTCACAAGGGCTCCCTTATCCTGCGTTAAGGTGACTGCCATTTTTGGGATTAAAGTGCATGCTTGTCTTCTTAACGCCCGATGTCCTGTTAGTGCCCGATAAGTGGAGCCAAGCGCCCTTACTGCTGGAATGCCTACTGCCCTCCCTGGCCTTTATTGCACGCAAACACTCTTAACGCTGCCATTGATGCTGATTATCCAGTGCTCCCTTAACACTCTTTAGTAAACATATCCCTAAATGCTGCAGCTAGATTGTTGATGGGTACAAAGTTACACAAACATATTTCCACTTCCTTGCAGGCTCTTCGTAGGCCTGCAGAAGGTATATGATGGCAGATAAAGACCAGTGTGGTCCATTTAGTCTTCCCAGTAAGGTGGATAGAGTAACTGCCTCTATGTGCAAATCACCCCCTCTGTGCAGGTCACCTCCTCTATTTATTGAAATATAAAATATATTTAAGTTTGCTTTGATTTCATCCTCTTGCAATAAAGGGATCCACTGTGTCTGTCCCATGCCATTTTGAATTCTGTCACTGAATTTGCTCCCCACCACTTCCATCTGGAGGGCATTCTAAACATCCATCACCCTTTCAGTGAAAAAGTATTTCCTGATGTTGCTTTTAAGTTTACTGCCTTGCAGCTTCATTGTATGCCCTCTACTTTTACAGCTTCCCCTTCTTTGAAAAATGTTGTATTTGTTCATTAATGTCCTTTAAGTATTTAAAGATCTGGATCATATCTCCCTTGTCCCTCCTCTCCTCTAGAGTATATATATTTAGGCCTTCAAGTCTCTTCTCGTTTCTTCTCATTTGAATTTCGGCTTTTATTTCGGCTTTTGACATTCATTTTTAAGATTCTTTGTTTAGGGATAGATGTAGCTTTCGAAATTTCCTTAGGAAATTTATGTCCCAAAGCATGCATTATAATCCCTCGGGAGTTGGCAGCTTCAGTGTCCAGTCCTGCCTCCATCTTATGGAATGCAGATTTTGAATTGTCTTGTTTCAGTGTCTGGTCTCCGCGCCTGGAACAAGCTTCTGTTAGTTATAACTTTTACAGGATTATTTGGATTTTAGAAAAAAGATTACAACTTTTTATTTTAGGAAGGCTTTCTGTGAGTGTATTGGTAAATAATTTTATGCTATGGGTCAGCTAGTTTTTCTTACCTTCTGCAGAGCTGTTTGAATACTAACTTGGGGCTAGAGCTTTTATTTCTGGAAATTTTTGTCATTTTGTTGTGATGATACACTATGTGATATCGTTGATAGTATTTTAATTGCGAGTGTGATTTCTGTTTATTTGTTTAGTGGAGGAGTAGCCTGGAGTGGAGGAGTAGCTTAGTGGTTGGGGCAAGGTACTTCAGGCCAGAAGGTCGGGGGTTCAAATCCCACTAGAGGACAGCAACCTTGGGCTGGAAGGACTGGGGTTTCTAGTCCCACAGGTGCTCCTTGTGGTCTTGGGCAAGCCACTTAACCCTCCATAGTCCATGTTCCCTGTAAAATAGTTATCTCCAAGTTATAATGCCCTGTTCAATGTAATTTCAGTTTGTTCAATGTAAACCACACTGATGCAGAATAGCACGGTATATAAGAGAATATAAATAAATAAATAAAATAAATTTATTTATGATTATGGCTTATGTTATTTGTAAACCATGGAGGTTGAGATGGATCTGTAGTATAGAAGCCTCATAAATAAATAAAGGGCGATGGATCCTGGAGATACGCCAGGCCCTCTTCAAATCCAGGTTGAAGACTCACCTCTTCACCGTCGCTTTCAGATCCTGACCTCTATCCTTATCTTATCTTAACCCCCGCCAGCTCTCATAACCATATTGTATTGACGTTACTGTGCCTTGTATTGACCTTACTGTACCTTGCACTAATCTGACCTTCACCCTGTAGTTTGTAAGCTCTGATGAGCATGACTCTGACGGGCAGGGACTGTCTCTTGCATTCTGGCTAACTCTTGTTGGTTGGCTGTACAGCGCTGCGTGCGTGGCACTCTATAAGTGATAAATAGTAGTAGTAGTAGTAAATACTAGATATAGATGGGATAGATATAGAGAGTGGAGGTAAGGTTTGTGGTGATAGAGGCATTCTGAATGGATCAAGAAAGAGGAGGCTGTGTGCTGCAATCACTAGGTTTTACGACTTCTACCCCAGTAAAGCCTGCTTCTTATTGACCTTCAAAACTAGTTTGGGTAGTAGACAACTAGAACTGGAATTATATTCTCAGGAGAGGATGGAACTTAGTCACACTACAATTCACCAACTACTACTACTACTACTACTATTCAGCACTTATAAAGCGCCACGCATGCAGCGCTGCACAGCTAACCTACAAGAGATGGCCAACATACAAGACAGTCCCTGTCCATCAGAGTCATGCTCATCGGAGCTTACAATCTAGTTAGAACAGTACTTTAGTCAGAACAGTGCAGAGCAATAGTTAGTTCTGCGCAAGGTACGGTATGGTACAGTTTGGTCTATAGTTTGGTCATAAACGTTGACGTGGGTTAGGGTAAGATGAGGAAGGAGTCAGGATCTGAATGCAATGGTGAAGAGGTGGGTCTTCAACCTGGATTTGAAGAGGGCCAGGGAGGATGCCTGGCGCACAGACACAGGTAGGCTGTTCCAGGCATATGGTGCAGCAAGATGAAAGGAGCGCAGTCAGGAGTTCGCGGTGTGGGTGAAAGGCATCGATAGAAGTAATTTGTTAGCGGAGCGCAGATTTAGAGAGGGGACATCAGGAGAGATAAGAGATAAGAGGTATTGAGGGGCCATCGAGTGAATGCATTTATAGGTCAGTAGGTGAAGCTTGAATTGGATGCAGAATTGGACAGGGAGCCAGTGAAGCGACTTGAGAAGAGGAGTAATGTGGGCATGGCAGAAGATTAGTCGAGCGGCGTGATTTTGTATAGATTGAAGGAGAAGGGGGTGGCTCATGGGAAGACCAGCGAGGAGTAGGTTGCAGTAATCGAGGCGAGAGGAGATTAAGGAGTGGATAAGTGTTTTGGTAATGTGTTCAGAGAGGAAGGGGCGGACTTTGCTGATGTTGTAGAGAAAGAAGCGGCAGGTCTTAGCTACAAGCTGGATATGAGCGGAGAGGTGTCAAAGATAACCCCTAGATTGTGGGCCGAGGGAACAGGAAGGATAGTAGAACCATCCACATGGATTGAGAGAGGGGGAAGTGGAGGGGAGGAGTTAGGTGGAAAGACAAGGAGTTCAGTCTTGGCCATGTTCAGTTTCAATCGGCGATATTCTGAGTTTGCTTCCCTAGTGATTATTGACCGTTATTCATTGGGTCCCACAGGTGTAAAACAGATGAGGACCACACTGCTTCAAGATAAAGAGGTATGTTTACTAAGCAGTGGTAGCGGCTTCCGTGCGATATTGAAGCTGCGGCTCCGATATCGCACGGAAGCCACTACCACAGCTTAGTAAACATACCCCAAAGTCTTTTAACATGCAGTCTCTATTTGTGCCTTTGTTTGACATGCTCTAAATTTTGCTTCTTCAAATAGCTGTCACTCTGTGCTGCTGGGGTAATTTTTGTAAAGTTATTTTCAGCATGTAAAACATGTTTTACACATAGAAACTACCTCTTATAAAACTGCATGTGAGTACAGATGCTTAAAGACTGGAAGATAACATCTAATTTTAGGCAATCTCCATGGAGGTGTTAGAGTCAGGGGTACAGTTGGTACAAAGTTGTGATGTATGTGCATCTTTTATTAAATACAGTTGGACATGAATAGTTTAGATGCACATGTGTGCACTTTCAGAGCGGGTGAACATCTGCGCGCTACTAGCAGTCATTGCATGAGCCTGTTTTATAAAGGAACATAGGTGCCCCATTTTGGACATTTCGCATGGCATCCTGTTATGAAGTTAGCTCCCGTGCATCTCCTGTGCAGACCACAAATATGGTACATAGCAAGCAATAAAGCTGTCACCTGCTTTGTGGCTTGTACCTAAATAGCTCCCACAATGTACATGATTATTGTCTGAAGGAGTCTCATAGAACTATTTAAATTCTATTTTACATTCCTTGTTTACCATTTCTATTTTCCTTGCAATCTTTTTGCCTTTTATGGCTTCATTTTTCATTTGGTTTGACTGCCCTCTAAATTACACTTCTGTATCGGTTGGGATTCCTGCTATGCCCCATGGCATTGTGGATAATTGGTTGTCATTGGTGATGATATGTTTAAAGACTTACGAGCCACTATTCAGCCTTGGCAGTTTGTGTGTTAAAAAAAAAAAAATCAAACACCGGATGCCATGACTCTGAAAAGATCCAGATATTCAGCATGGATTCAGTGCTGACTGCTGGCATTCTCTGGATAGTGATATTAAGCCTGCTCTCTGGATAACTAGCCAGATGAATTTAGGACAGTCTTTCAGATGACCTAAATGTATCTAGATAACTTAATGGATAGCGGCTATTCGGATAAGTATAGAGTTCCAGCCAAGCTCCGATCCTAGGCTGCCATGGTACTATCTGGCTAGTGCTGAGGTGCCAGAGGAAATATCCCACTGTCTGACATTTATCCATTTAGCAGGAAATGCTAATCAGATAAGTGCTTTCCAATACTGGCCCCTTAGGGTTTTCACCATAGGTACAATATAAGGGAAAATGTACTTCTCTTCCTGTTCCTATCAATCATTTGTATGGCACTACAAGGCATACACAGTTCTGTACATATAGATGTAAGAGAGAGTTCCTGCTCATCAGAACTTGCAGTCTAATCAACATCACAAAACTGGGGATGAGAGTATGGTAAGGTACAGATAAGTAGTGAACAAGAGAGTGAGGGGCAATAGGATGCAAAAAGCTTCAAAGAGGTGGGTTTTTAGCCCGGATTTCAGTAGAGTTAGAGAAGGAGCCTGACGTACTGACTAAGGTAGAATTTTCCAGGCATAAGGAGCAGCAAGGTGGAATGAACGAAGTCTGGAGTTGGCAGTGGCAGAGAAGGGCACAGATAAAAGGGTTCTATCTGCCAGTGGAGCAGAGTTCCCGAGGACGGGTGTAGAGTGAAATATGAGAGGAAAGGTAGCGAGGAGCCGCAGAATGAATGCACTTGTAGGTAAGTAGGAGAAGTTTGAACTGGATGTAGAAATGGATAGGAAGCTCGTGAAGTGACTTGAGAAAAGGGGTTACATGAGCATAGCGACACTGGTGGAAGATAAGTCGTGAAATTGATTTTTGAACAGATTGAAGAGGAGAGAAATGATTCAGAGGGAGATCAGCGAGGTGCAGGTTGCAGTAATCAAGACAGGAGGTTAGAGAGTGGATAAGCAGGACTGGTGCAAGGATTGCAGGTGATCTAGATGGGCTCCTCCCCCCTGCCACCCCCCTCCTGTGGGTCTGTGCCGCTATTGCCACTCCTGTCGCCCCTCTCCGGGCTTGCATTCAGAAACTGAGAGACAGCACCTACTTTAAGTTGCCGGCACTGCCTCACTGTTTCTGCTCATGACCCTCGGTCTCTTCATCCCCCTTCTGATACACAATTCTGATTTCAAGTATGCGTAGGAGGGGACAGAAGAGGTCAAGGGTTGAAAGCAGAAACCACGAGGCAGCACTGGTGACTTAAACTAAGTGCTTTCTCGCAGTTTCTGAACTATTGCCACTGTTGCAAACCTCAGAGAAGGGTGGCAGCGGTGACAATAGATGCCCCGGAGGGACAGTGCTTTTGTGACCACCTAGTTCACTTAATGGAAGCACCGGCTCTGTGGATGAGGATCTTAGTGGTGTATTCAGAAAGGAAGGGATGCATTTTGTTGATATTACAGAGAAAGAAGCAACAGGTTTTAGCTATCTGTTGGATGTGTGCAAAGAAAGCGAGAGCAGAGTCAAAGATGACCCCAAGGTTGCGAGCTGAGGAAACAGGGAGAATTAGGAAGGGTAGATCTGAGAGTCGTCAGTGTAAATATGGTACTGAAAACCATGAGAGGAGATAAGTGCACCAAGAAACTGAGTTTAGAGAGAGAAAAGGAGAGCTCCCAAGACACAGCCCTGGGGAACACCAACTGAAAACAGGTTGCAGTAGAGGAGGATTCACTAGAACAGGGGTGTCCAACATACGGCCCGCGGGCCAGAGTCCAGCCAGCCAGGCATTTCTATCCAGCCCGAGATGCACTCATGAGTTTTTGTCTAGGTCGGACATACATGATTTGATCTTGTTATTATCCTCCCTGTAATTTTATTTTAGTGTTACTTTTATTACTTTGTAAATTGTCTCGATCGGTTTATTATCATTTTAATGTCTAAACTATAGCTTTGAAACGCATAAAACTGTTATACACTAAAGTTAAGTGAATCCGCTGTAGGAACTAGGAACTACATTAAGGAGCCCTAGTGTCTCAGACAGAAATAGCCAGCCGCCGTAGCCCCTCCTCCTCCCCCCACGAGCGCCTTCTCTTCGCACACCGGCACCCCTTGATGACGTTCCTTGTTGGCGCCGGCGCAGGGCAATGACGAATTAGGGGGGTGTTAGGGATCTGAAGCGCTTTCCGGGGTGTTGGAGAGGTCGAGCGGAGTTCTTTTGCTCTCCTGGGAGTCAGAGCAAGGGTAGAAGCGGCACATGAAACCTTGGTAGTGAGGTAAGCAATTTAAGGCGGGGAGAGAGACAAGAATTGATACAGATTCCTGGGAGGGTGGGGGAGAGGGAGACGTGAAAGTGACGGATTTGCTGGAAGAATGATAGAAAAATAGGAGGTTGGTGGATGGTGATAGAAGGGAAAGAGTCGTATTAAGGAGAATAGAAAGGAGGGGAAGGGTCTTACTTAGAGGAAAAGTGGCCTGCAAAGGGCTTACAGGTGATCAAAAACAGTGTGATTAGGAATGGAGAGAAGAGGTGCTTGCCAGTAGGGAGAGAAATGGGGTGGGGTAAATGGAAGAAAAGGGGCCCCTGTAAATGAAATAAGACATGAGGAAAGCAAACGTAAAGGAAGAAAGTAGAAGCAAAAGAATCACAGAACAGGGAATTTCACGGAGACAAGACCAAAGTAAGAAAGAAAAGCTTAAGCTTTAGGCAAAATAGAAGGCAGCAATGCAGAGCAATACGCATTAAAAAGGGCTAAAACAATATAGAACATAATACATTGGGTAAAAAAATACAAAAAAAGGAATGTTAAAAAGCTTCACATTATGGGGAATGTTTATTGAAGGTCTTAATGTGTGTTAAGTTCTGCAGCCTTTTTGTTTCTGTTGGGTGCAGTGGTACATTAACCTTTAATGAACATACCATTATGTGTGCACAACTGGAGCAGGGTAACAGAATAAAGTGTGGTTGCATTTAGGTGTGGGGTATGCTACCCGTGTAGTATCTGTTCTGTAGTGGAACAGTGTGTGCGAGAGAACCTTGTATTAATACTGCCAAGGCTGTTTGCGCATCTTTCCTGTATCTTAGGCTTTGGAGTAATATCAAAACCACTTCTAGTAAGGAAGAGGGCCTTAGGCTGTGATGTCAGATTCATGGAAGTTATGGTTAGATGAGCATAGAAGACTTGTACCTCTTTATTTTCAACTTATTTTCATGAGACATAAAAAATAAATTTGATAGTTTCATAGCATCGAATTGCAATAATACACAGGGCCATGTTGACTGAACAGCACATGTTATCTACTGCAGCACTCATGTTATTTCTATGGGCACAGTGGCAGATAGTTGACTAAACAGCTTGCGCTATCTGCCACTGTGCCCATAGGAATAACACGAGTGCTGCAGCAGATAGCGTGTGCTAATGTTTAGTCAACATGGCCCACGATGCATGATTATTACAGTTCTTACCGAAAGAGTAGTAGAGTATCTCTGCTGTTAACCTTAGAATAGCCATTTGAGCCTTTCCCTCCGTTTTCTGATGGAGCTCCGTTTACAGAGCTGTAATAAAATGTATTTTGTGTTTTACTTGTGATAGTGCTGCTCTGGCCCGCGACCTTTTTAAAAAATTGCCCAGGTGGCCCTGCGAGCTAAAAAGTTGGACACCCCTGCACTAGAACAGACACTAAAAGTACGATGGCAGAGATCAGCAGGAAACCAAGACAGAACAGGGCCCCTAAATTCAAGTGAGGACAGGATACTGAGGAGAATGTGGTGATCAACAGTACCAAATGCAGCAGAAAGGTCAAAAAGGATAAAGATCGAGTAAAAGATTTGGCGAGGAACATGTCAGCGGAGACTTTGGCAGGAGCCATTTCTGTAGAATGCAGAGAACAAAACCCAGATTGTAGTGAATCCAGAAGGGCCTGAGAGGAAAGAAAGTCAAGACAGCGACAGTGAACCATTCATTTGAGTAGATTTAAAGCAAAGGGGAAAGTGAAAAAGGCCCATAACTGGAAGAACAGGTAGGGTCTAGTGAAGGTTTTTTAAGGAGAGGTGTAACCACAGAATGTTTGAAGGCCCCAGGAATAGTTGCAGTGGAAAGCAAAAACTCATGCCCAGATAGTGTTCTCATAAAGCAGACAATAGCAGTCATTACTAGGGGGTTGCATTTGTCACAGTTTATTCAGTTTGCTTAGATGCCTTAAAATGTTTTGTGCACAAATCATTTATGTGCATGCATTCCTGCAAATTAATGTATGTGCAAAGTGTTGTAGTGTGCATAGAAGACACATAGTTTAAAATGAAGACTGACACTACTTTTCTTTTTTTGGACTAGGGTGATGTACCATGGATTTCCAGCACTCAGGGGTCAATGTTTACATTTGTACCTCCTCCCCACATCTCCTCTGGCCCTCTGCCCACTTCCCTGGTGGTCCAATCCCAGTTGACAGAAGGAGCGTGTAGCTGGCAGTGCAACTGTCCAGTACTTCTCTAACCTGCTTTTTCTGCCACTATTACCTCTCCTGCCCACGTGGATCACAGCTCAGATCAGCTGTTTGGCCTGTCAGATTTCTACTATGCAATGGGAGAGATGCCAGTGATCGGAGGGAAGTATTTAGAGGAGTACCTGGCCTATCATGCCACTGATTCCCTTCTTCTCCTGCTGTCAGCTTGGACCAGGTGGCAGATGGTGAGGAGCAAACTAGAGAGATGGGCGAGAAGAAAGATGATGGACAGCGCCTCTGAAAAATGGGCAGAGGCATTACTAGGTACTTTAATCATCTTGCCTTTAACCCTTGCTGTCTCTATTCTACTCTCAATTCTCTTCTTAAGGCACGTCCATCTCCACCTCCAATCTCTCCTTCTCTCTCTGCCCAAACCCTAGCAGACTATTTCCATGACAAAGTTCATATGAGTACACTTCAATTCCCCAATAAATCTTCTTCACCCCCTCTTCCCCCTCTCCATTACCAACTTTTCCCCTCAACCTCCATCACCTTTTTATCCTTTTCTAAAATCTCTGTTGAGGAAACCTCTCTTCTTCTTTCCTCCTCTAAACTCTCTAGCTGCTCTTCTGATCCTATCCCCTCCCCTCCCATCTCAACTCCATCTCCATCTCCTCCACTGTCATCTCTTTCATCTCTCATATTCTTAACTTTTTGCTTTCCACTGCAACCTTCCCTGCAGCCTACAAGCATGCTGTAATCATGTATATTGTATAATGTATAATGTAATATTATATTGTATAATGTATAATATAATGTATATTGTATAATCCTATTAATGCTGTTAATTCTGTTAAAATGCTGTTAAATCTGTTAAATGTAATAGTTACCTGCTTTGAGTTCAATGTAAACCGCTTTGATTCACGAAAGGCGGTAAATAAGCACAAATAAATAAATAAAATCACTCCTTTCCTCAAAAAAAACCCTCATCTGACCCTACTTGTCCTTCTAATTATCGACCCATCTTCCTTCTCCCATCCATTTCCAAAATTCTTGAATGTGCAGTTCTCCACTGCTGTCTCAAATTTCTCTCCTCTCAAGCCCTTCTTGATCCACTTCAATCAGTTTTTTTCCATTTCATTCTACTAAAACGGCTCTTGCCAAAGTCTCCAGTGATCTGTTCCTTGCTAAGTTCAAAGGTCTTTACTCAGTTTGCATTCTTCTCGATCTTTCTGCTGCTTTTGATACTGTTGACCACCTCCATCTCTTTGACATTTTATCCTCACTTGGTTTTAGAGGCCCTGTACTGTCTTGGCTCTCTTCTTATCTCTCCAATCACTCTTTCAGTGTTAGTTCTGGAGGTTCCTCCTCTACTGACGTCCCTCTCTCAGTTGGTGTACCTCAAGGGCCTGTTCTAGGCCCTCTCCTTTTCTCTCTCTACATCAATCCCTTGGTGCCCTCATCTCTTCCCATAGCTTTCAGTATCATTTTTATGCTGATGACTCTCAAATCTAACTATCTACACCTGACATCTCTCCTTCATTCCAAACTCGTATCTCCACTTGCTTATCTAACATCGCCACCTGGATGGCTCACCATCATCTAACATTGAATATGGCTAAAACTAAACTTCTTATTTCCCCCCTAAATCCTCCTCCCTCCTCCCCCCTTCCTCCTTTCTCTATCATTGTTGACAACACTCTTCTTCTTTCTGTTTCCTCAGCTCGCAACCTTGGGGTCATCTTTGACTCCTCCCTTTCCTTCTCCACACATATTCAACATATAGCTAAAACCTGTCGTTTCTTTATCTACAACATTAACAAAATGTGTTCCTTCCTCTCTGAACACACTACTAAGTCTCTTGTCCACTCTTTGGTCACTTCCTGTCTTGAGTATTGCAACCTCCCCCTTTCTGGTCTCCATCAATGTCATCTCTTTCCTCTTCAATCTATCCAGAACTCTGCTGTGCGGCTAATCTTCCGCTAGCCCCGAAACACTCATAACCCCTCTTCTAAAATCAATTCACTGGCTCCCCTTCCATTTCCATCTCCAATTTAAACGTCTCTTTCTAACATATAAATGCATTCACTCTACTGCCCTTCATTACTTTTCCTCTATTCTCTTTTCCTACACTCCTCCTTGTGAACTCTGCTCCTCCTCTGGCTTTCTTCTCTCTATGCCCTTCTGCAAACTCCAGACTTCAATTTTTTCACCTTGCTGCTCCTTATGCATGGAACAAACTTCCTCTATCTTTACGTCAAGTCCCTTTTCTCCCCCTCTTCAAATCATGCTTAAGGCTTACCTCTTTGAAGCCGCATTTGAATCCTAATCCCTTGTTCTCCTTGTCGCCTTCCCTATTTGAACCTCCATGTTTTTCTTGTATTGCTCTGTCTGTCTTGATTATATTGTAAGCTCTATGAGCAGGGACTGCCTTCTTTATATGTTTGTACAGCACTGCATAAGCCTTGTAGTGCTATATATTGTGACTCTACACCGCCCCTATTAGGCGCCCGCCTAGGGCATGCGATGCAGGTTTGCCTTCTGAAAGAATAGTCTGTAGCCGTGTGGTCAGGCAAAAACAATAACTGGGCTTTATTCCCCTTCCCTTATGGATTTCCTTTTTATACAGCAATAAAGAATAATATAAATAAACTGTTTCTTCACAACAAAAATAAAGATGAACCTTATCCAAGCAATTATAATTTATTTATTTTATTTAGAATACATTTGTATACCGCTGCTTCCAGCGATCAGCAGCGGTTTGATTCCAGCTTGGAAATTGCCAAATCAGGCAGAAATTTCGAAGTAACAACACATTGATTTGCAAAAGGAGAGCACGGCACACAGAAATAAGGTCACAGGAGAGCACGGCACACAGAAATAAGGTCAAAGGGGAGGAGTAAGGAAATTACATATGTACATGTTTCATAACAGAACTTAGGTTGCTAATTGTGACATCTTGTAATCCCCTGAGATTACATCAAATTGTAATAACACTGGAAAAGATGTGTTTTTAGTTTTTTCCTGAACGCAATAAGGTCCTTGGTTGCTCTTAGCTCAGGCGGTAGTTTGTTCCAGAGGGTCGGGGCAGAATACGAGTATGCTCGGCTGCTGGTACTTGATTTGACAGATCTGATATCGGGCGGCAATTGTAGGGTGTCAGAGTTGATGGTTCTTCTGACTCTGTTGGGTGGTTGCGAGCTGATAAGGGTGGAGAGAAAGGATGGAGCTGTGTTATGTATGAGTTTGTGGGTGGTTATTAATGTTTTATATTGTATTCGGGCAGTAATGGGGAGCCAATGCAGTTCAATCAGTACAGGCGTGATGTGTTCAGTGATTCTTTTTTGCATGATGATCCTCGCCGCCACATTCTGGGCCATTTGCAGGATGTTTATCGTCTTCTTTGGGAGACCCTGCAAGATGGCGTTGCTGTAGTCTAAATGTGGTATAATGAGTGCTTGCGCAACAGCCCTAAAATCGTGAGGCTCGAGGATGTTCCGTAGAGGTTGTAGGACTCTAAGTTTGTGGAAGATGGCCTTGTTGGTTTTGCGTAGATGCTTTTCCATCTTTAGGTTGTTGTCAAATGTGACTCCCAGGTATTTTATCTCATTCTTTGTGTGGTACGTATTGTTACAGAGTGTAATTGTCGCTGGAGGTTCAAAGTTTGGTTTGCTGGAGATAAACATCACCTCAGTTTTCTTATGGTTGATCGCCATGTTGTTTTGCTGCAACCATTGCAACATCTCATTCAGGCATGTTTCGAGTATCGTATAGTTAGGGTCGACGGTATCCAGTTGTGTGTAAAGCATAATATCATCTGCATAGATGTGGTAATTGACATTATGCTGTTGGAAAATATCACAGAGGGGCTGCATATAAATGTTGAAAAGTAGGCCGAGAGAGCCGAGCCCTGAGGTATTCCTTGTGTTTGAGGGAAAGCTTCTGCGTTTTCGCCATTGAATTGAACCTGCGGCATTCTGTTTGATATGTAGGAGGCGAACCATTTTAGGGGGGTTCCTGATATCCCTATCGATTCAAGCTTGTTTATTAGGATTCCATGATGGACTGTATCGAAGGCAGCCGAGATGTCAATGAAGATGAGTATAAACATTTTCTTCTTATCTTCAAGACCTTTGAGGAGGTTGTTAAGTAGCGCTATTAGCAGCGTTTCGACTCCGTGATGTTGTCTGAAGCCGTATTGTTGTCTATCGAGGATTGCATGGTCATCCAGGTGATCTTGTAGTTGCATAAGGACTGCCTTTTCAATGATCTTAGCTAGGAGAGATATGCTGGAGATGGGGCGGTAGGATGCTGGGTCGTTTTTGCTGAGTGAGTTGTTCTTTAGAATTGGTCTTATTATAGATTTCTTGAGTTGCGCGGGCATGATTCCTTGTTGTAGTGACTGGTTTACAATATGTGCGACTTGGCTGGCAATATCTTTTTTTGCCGCCTTTATCCATGCAGCTGGGCAGGGATCTAGCAGGGATGTGGTGGTATTGATGCTTGTTATTATGTTGATAGTTTGTTGTTCGTCCATGTTGTGGAATTTGTTCCATGCCTGATCCTGTTCTACACTGGCTTTTCTACATGTTGTGTTTAGACAGGGAGGTGGCGAGTTTGCAGTAAGTTTGCTTGCGTAGTAGTCTGCCAGGGTTTGTGGTTTTATTACGTCATCATAG
Organism: Ichthyophis bannanicus; assembly: GCA_033557465.1. Classification (NCBI taxonomy): domain Eukaryota; kingdom Metazoa; phylum Chordata; class Amphibia; order Gymnophiona; family Ichthyophiidae; genus Ichthyophis; species Ichthyophis bannanicus. The sequence goes on from CM066033.1 coordinate 750,595,925, forward strand.
TGGTCTTCCTGGGATGTTTTTGTTAGTGATTTCACTAGTTCAAAAAGTTCACGAGGCTTATTAATAGCCTTGTTCAATAGGTTTGTGTGATGGGTCTTTTTGGCAGCGTTGACTTCTTCTTTGGCGGCTTCTGCTTGCTTCTTTAACAGAGAGATTCTATCTCATCCGAGAGACATATCGCGCAATCCATGGGACTGGATTCTACCTCCTGGCTAGTGCTTTCCCACTGCATTTGTTCACAGTCCAGACCTGTAAATGGATAACACTCTTCAGGGCTGCTATTGACACATCTCTTTCTTTGGGAGGCAACAGTTCCTATAGCAGGGAGCTGCTCTGCATAAACAGGGTCATGGGGACCTGTGTTTGGGGCTTCTCTTAGGTTCCCTCTTTCTCTCCAATAAGGATTCTCTTCCCCACTGTTAGCTTTAGTTCTCCTGGCCGGGCCCACCTCTTGCCCTTTAGAGAAAATGGTGTACTTAGCTTTTCCTCTGGGGTATATAGCTTCCACTCCTTCCTCTGTTAACCAGGCCTTTCTGTCTGGGCTGTAGCGTGCCTTTCCCCGAGAGTTCCAAACACCAGTAGTTTGAGCTGGGCTGTAGCCACTTTCTGGAAAGGTTTTACTCCTGCTTCTCCTTGCTACCGGGGCATATCCAATGCTTCCTGGATCCAGCAAGCTCTCCTGTTTGTGACGTCTGCCCTCTACCTGCTTGGTCACTCTTCTCGGGTCGATGCCCCCTCTGGCTTGGGAGACTCCTGCACTGGCTCCTCCAGCATTCTCTGGTTCAGCTGTCTCCTCTCTCACTGGCTCGGCATCTGTAACTCCTCCAGCCACACCCACTTCTTCTCTTCCTTCCAACTCTCTGCCTCCCCTTGCTGGGATTTCCCAACTGCTTTTATCCTCTTGTCTCTTGCACGTTGTATGTGCTTCCCTGCTCAGGTGAACCTGATTAGCTCTCTGACTTTCTGCTGCATCATATCTGGTGTGGGGAAAGTTTGTTCTACAATTCTTTGGCTTATTGTAACCTGAATGTGTTTGCTGCTTATGTGACTGCAAGGTAAGATCTTCTTTTTCCCCTATCATCATAGGTTCTGTGCTGGCTACTGCATCACATATCGCCCCCCCCCTTAAGATATTACGGGCTGGGGGACTCATGTCCTCGCAGCACGTAATTACAGAACGGCCAAGGAGCTTTACCTTTAATTGGCCAAAAGCCGCTGTCCGCTCCTGCCAGGATTTTAGGACGTTAATGTGGTACACGTGACAGCGCCCCCTGTCGGTTTTCACCAAATACGAGACCGGTTCCTTGCGATCCACTACGGTATAGGGTCCCCTCCACTGGGCTTCGAATTTCGGCCCAGGGTCTGGTACCAGTACGACTACCTTCTCACCTATGGCTAGTTGACGGGGTTTCTTCCCCCGGTCATAGTATCGCTTCTGATCCTGCTGACTGTCCCATAAGTGACATTCAGCGGCCTGTGAAGCCCTCTGTAACCGTGACCTTAGTTCTTGGAGAAAGTGCGGTACTCCTACCTCTTCCCCTTTTGGCTCTGCCCACTGTTCCCTTAAAATGTCCAGGACTCCCCTTGGGGCACGGCCAAACATCAACTCGTATGGAGAAGCTCCCAACGAGGCTTGTGTGCGCTCCCTGCTGGCGTATAAAACGAACGGGAGCATAATGTCCCAGTCAGCCATTTTCCCATCCAGTCCCCGCCTCAACATTTGTTTGAGGGTCTGGTTAAAACGTTCCACCAACCCGTTGGATTGTGGATGGTAAGCTGCCGTTTTTATGTGTTGTATCCCGAAGGTGTCCCAGACCTGTGCCAGGTATCGCGACAGGAAATTGCTTCCCCTGTCCGTTAGCATCTCCTTCGGGAACCCCACTTCACAAAATAATCTAATCAATTCCCCCGCTATAGTTTTCGCCGAAATGTTCCTCAGCGGTACTGCCCAGGGGAACCGGGTGGCCTGATCCATTATTATTACTAAAATGTATTGGAATCCCCTAGGGGTTTTCACTAGGGGACCCACTATATCCATCGCCATCCGGCGCACTGGTTCGGATATAGTGGAGGTTGGTATCATAGGAACACCTTTCGGTTTTGCGTCCGTGACCCTCTGACACAAAGGGCATGCCTTGCAAAAGCGTTTGGTCTCCTTAAATACCCCTGGCCAGTAGAAACGGGCCAGGATCTGGTCTAGGGTACCTAAAACACCTTTATGCCCACCCACTGGGTGATCATGAGCTAATCTCATAACGACCGCCTTAAAGGCAGTGGGCACCACTAGTTGTTTTCTAATGGCCCCTGTCTGGGGGTCGTTACTCTCCCGATATAACATATCTTCCTCCACCAGGAATCTGGGAAGAATATCTCTGTTGGACTGGGCGTACTCGAAGGCGTGCTTTAACGCGGGATCTGCCTTTTGCTCTTTCGGGAATGATGGGAACCTTTGTACTAGATCGGCCGGCACCCAGGGAAAACCTAGCCCGTCCCCTGCTCCTGCCCTCGATTGAGCCCTGTGGTGGCGTTCCCGTCGTTTTTCTCCTTTGCTTTTCTTACTACCTTTTGAGGATGGATTGATTAAATCTTCGTGTTGGGGCAGCTCTCCTAAAGCTTCATCTAGGGGCCTATCCTCCCCTACCCGAGATTCCGCCTCCTCTTCTGAAGAGTGGTCAGTGTCCTCCGGGGGTTCAATTTGCTCCCCCAAACCTTGGGCCTGTGACCTTGTAGAGACCATCGCCCTTTTCAATTGTATGCCCTCTCCGATGCCCTTACAGAACGGCGGCCAGTCTCGGCCTAAGACTATATCATAGGGCAACCTGGGTATCACTGCCACTAGGACCTTTCTTCGGGTGCCTAAACCTTTTACCGTCACCCTATATAGAGGGTAAGAAGTAGAGGACCCGTGTATGCAGCGTATCCTAGATCTACCCTCCGGTTGATTCAGGGGGGGACACATTACCGTCCTGTAGGTGGCGCCAAAATTTCTTGGACACCATGGTTTGGTCCGCCCCCGAGTCGAGTAGGGCTTTGGCTACCACGCCTTGTACCTCCACATCGATGCGAAAACCTTCCCGCTTATACTTTCCATCCCCACTCATCAATGCTGTTCGCCAAGTACATTCATCCTTCCTATGACCCCGCTTCCCACATTTAAAACATTTTATGCAGGTGTCCTTAACCTCATCTCTAGGTACATATTTCATTACACTAGGTGCACATAACATAGGGTCTTTCACTACTTTGCCAAAATTGGCTACCCCATACGTGTTGCCAGCTCCTCCCTGCCGTTTATGGGCTAACCCAGCCTCCCTGAACCTTTCAGTGAGGTGAGCTGCCTCGCTTGAGGTCTGACAATTTTGCAGAGTAAGGAATGATCTTACTTCGGCTGGAACAGCCTCTGAGAATTGTTCTAGCACAATCATGTCAAGTATACTTTCGAGGGTTTTCCCCTCCGGAATAAGCCATTTCCATACCAGGTTACGGATTCTTTGGCAGAGTGCCTTAGGGGTTTCACCTGGCTGGAATTTAGTCGCCCGTAACATACGGCGGTATACCATAGGCGACAAGCCTAGTCTGTCACGCATGGCTGCCTTAACCTCCTCATACTCCATTGCCTGGGCGGCGGGCATGGCCTTGTAAGCCGCCAGGGCTTCTCCCGTCAGGGAGGTGGCCAACCTAACCGCCCATTGCTCATAGGGCCAGCCCGCACTATGGGCTACCCATTCGAAAGCCTCTAAAAAGTCGTCTATATTGTCAGCTTTTGTCAATTGTCCAAAGGATAAGATCCCACAACTTTGTGGGCCTACCCCACAATAATGTTCTTTAGGCGTCTTCTCTGCCGCTCGCTCTGCCAGCAAAGTTTGTATCAGGTCAGAGGTTTCTGTTGGGCCTGCATGGCCGCCAACGCTTGCTCCTGGCTCAGCTGGGCTAACTCCCTCTGCTTTTCAAACTGGAGACTTATCCAGCGCAACACGTCCTGGGGATTCTCCATGTTCACACCCTGAAACAAAACAGACAAACACACACCAAGTGTGGCACCTTTTTTTTTTATTTTTTATTTTTTAAATGCAGTTAAACCGAGGCTTTTAGCTCCCAGTATCCCTTCTCACCAGAATCCCACACCGCCTGTGCCCAGATACTTTTTACCTGAGTCAGGTGGAGATTCCGGCTCTGAGAAAGTTCTCTTCCTCTCTGGATTCTGGAACCCTCCTGTGTGGTCAACAGCAATCCCGGTCCTTCTCTCCGGCACTGGTAATTCCGCTGTGCTTCCGCTGTATTCTTCTCCAGGAATCCTAAAAACTATGCCATTTGTGACTCTACAACGCCCCTATTAGGCGCCCGCCTAGGGCATGCGATGCAGGTTTGCTTTCTGAAAGAATAGTCTGTAGCCGTGTGGTCAGGCAAAAACAATAACTGGGCTTTATTCCCCTTCCCTTATGGATTTCCTTTTTTATACAGCAATAAAGAACATAAATAAACTGTTTCTTCACAGCAAAAATAAAGATGAACCTTTTCAAAGCAATTATAAAACTGCTTCTGCTTGCTTCTTTAACAGAGAGATTCTATCTCATCCAAGAGACATATCGCGCAATCCATGGAACTGGATTCTACCTCCTGGCTAGTGCTTTCCCACTGCATTTGTTCACAGTCCAGACCTGTAAATGGATAACACTCTTCAGGGCTGCTATTGACACAACTCTTTCTTTGGGAGGCAACAGTTCCTATAGCAGAGAGCTGCTCTGCATAAACAGGGTCATGGGGACCTGTGTTTGGGGCTTCTCTTAGGTTCCCTCTTTCTCTCCAATAAGGATTCTCTTCCCCACTGTTAGCTTTAGTTCTCCTGGCCGGGCCCACCTCTTGCCCTTTAGAGAAAATGGTGTACTTAGCTTTTCCTCTGGGGTATATAGCTTCCACTCCTTCCTCTGTTAACCAGGCCTTTCTGTCTGGGCTGTAGCGTGCCTTTCCCCGAGAGTTCCAAACACCAGTAGTTTAAGCTGGGCTGTAGCCACTTTCTGGAAAGGTTTTACTCCTGCTGCTCCTTGCTACTGGGGCATATCCAATGCTTCCTGGATCCAGCAAGCTCTCCTGTTTGTGACGTCTGCCCTCTACCTGCTTGGTCACTCTTCTCGGGTCGATGCCCTCTCTGGCTTGGGAGACTCCTGTACTGGCTCCTCCAGCACTCTCTGGTTCAGCTGTCTCCTCTCTCACTGGCTCGGCATCTGTAACTGCTCCAGCCACACCCACTTCTGCTCTTCCTTCCAACTCTCTGCCTCCCCTTGCTGGGATTTCCCAACTGCTTTTATCCTCTTGTCTCTTGCACATGTATGTGCTTCCCTGCTCAGGTGAACCTGATTAGCTCTCTGACTTTCTGCTGCGTCATATCTGGTGTGGGGAAAGTTTGTTCTAATATTCTTTGGCTCATTGTAACCTGAATGTGTTTGCTGCTTATGTGACTGCAAGGTAAGATCTTCTTTTTCCCCTATTATCATAGGTTCTGTGCTGGCTACTGCATCACAATATATATATGATTAATAGTAATAGTAGTAGTAGTACTTTAAAAGAATTAGGGCTCAGGCCTTTGAAGAGTCTACCCAAGATTTGGATTACTAAAGCAATAATCATGACCCCCCCCCCCTCCTCAAGAATGATCCTGTAAAAACCCATAACTGGGCAAAAGAGTGTTAAATTTTATGGGAGGGTTATTCAAAGGCATCTACATGGTTTGCAGACCTGCAAACTGTGTAAATGCTGATGAACAGGATATTCAGTGGGACTAACACGGTTAGTGCTGCTGGATATCTACGGATGCTGCCGCCACATGTCCCAGTGCTAAGCGGTTATCATTGGGGTGTGTCGTGGGCTTTCCTGGGCTTTAACTAGTAGAAAAGCAATATATAAGCCTAGTTAAATACAATGAATAAATAAAATGGAGGCGGCATCATCACTAGCCAGGCAGCAGTGATATTGAGCTGTTGCCCAGTTAGTGACAAGTGGGTAAAGTCAGGCATGGCAAAGGCTAGCCTAACTTTACCCGCGGAAGCTAACTGGAATATTGCCGCTGCCTAGTTAGCTTCCGGATTCTGTGGCCACTCGGATATTCAATGCTGGTGGCCGGATATGACCCCAGCATTGAATATCCAGGGTTAGAATTCAGCGGCACTAGCCTATCTGCCACTACTGAATGTCCCCCTCTACATTTTAATACATTTTTATAATTTTGGTGTTACCTCAGTAACAGCAGCAGAGCTTCCATCCAGTGGCAACTGCCAGGTACATTATGAAATAATACAAATCCCTGCAAAAAGACCACTTGGAGCTAATAGCAAACCAATCACACCATAACGGCACCAACCCTGTCTATGGAAAGTTAACATTCCAAGAATTGCACCGAGCCCTAGAACATCAATAAATTTATGGGAATACAGAACAAGCAGGATTGTCACTGGATCTCTACAGAGAAAGTACATGCTACCAAATCCTTCAACTTTATTACACATGCAAAACAGGCAGACCCTCAACAAATACAGAACAAGGGACCGCAAACAGAACTAGAAATATGCAGACAAAACTGGAACCCCCAAGAAGTCAGTCTGTACATGCAGTGCAACAGTGCCAGGTATAGATAAAAACACATTCCTCCTGTACCAAAGTCCACAAACTATTTCATATAAAATGCCAAACCACAATGGGTAGATGATTTTTAAAAATTATTTTTTAATCATTTCTTCAGGTTGTCTGGTTTGTTTGTGAAGTTCACAGCCTTTTCTTTTAGCTGGTGTGACTCTCCAAATACAAAGACATCAGAAATATATATTTCCCAAAGGTGACATATTCCAATTTACCATATTCAAAATAAAATGCATTTTTATACTTTTGCTGTCTGGACATTTTATTTTGCCCAGTCTTCTTGCTTCCATTCTGTTTTCTGCTTTCTTTTATTTGTCTTTTCTTGACACTCTCTCTCTTTCCAGGGGTCTCTGTCCATTTTCCATTTCTCCTCCTTTCTTCTTCCATTCCTCCTCTCCATCTCTCTCTCTGACAATAATCATTCCGTTTCAACTTTTTCCTCCATCTTTCTTTTCTATAAATTCAAATTTCACTTTCCTTCCCACACTCTAGTCCTCAAATCTCCCTCTAACCTTTCACCACCACCTATCAGTTTCCATCTACTTCTCTCACCTTCTTCCTAGCTCATCTCTTTCTACTTACCCTCTTCCCTAGCCCCCTTCTCATCAACCCCATCATCTTGCCAGCATCAGAACCATTCTCTCACCTCCATCCCCCTGCATCTGTCCTCTGTCTTCTTAGTCTCCACTTCCCCCATGTCAAACATCTCCCCTCTGTGTCTATTTCCCTCCTCCTCCCTACTGTGATCCAGCATCTCTTGTTTCTCTTCCCTTTCCTCCCATAATCCAGTATCTCCCTGTTCACTTCCCTCCCCATCCCCACATTCGTACCACTCCACTCCATGCTCCATCATCTTCCTGTTCTCTTCTCTTCTTCCCCCAGTCCATGCTCCATCATCTTCCTGTTCTCTTCTCTTCTTCCCCCACTCCATGCTCCATCATCTTCCTGTTCTCTTCTCTTCTTCCCCACTCCATGCTCCATCATCTTCCTGTTCTCTTCTCTTCTTCCCCCCTCCATGCTCCATCATCTTCCTGTTCTCTTCTCTTCTTCCCCCAGTCCATGCTCCATCATCTTCCTGTTCTCTTCTCTTCTTCCCCCAGTCCATGCTCCATCATCTTCCTGTTCTCTTCTCTTCTTCCCCCTCCATGCTCCATCATCTTCGTCCTCTTCTCTTCTTCCCCCACTCCATGCTCCATCATCTTCCTGTTCTCTTCTCTTCTTCCCCCTCCATGCTCCATCATCTTCCTCTCTTCTCTTCTTCCCCCCACTCCATGCTCCATCATCTTCCTTTTCTCTACAATACTTCCCCACTCCATGCTCCATCATCTTCCTGTTCTCTTCTCTTCTTCCCCCCTCCATTCTCCATCATCTTCCTGTTCTCTTCTCTTCTTCCCCCCACTCCATGCTCCATCATCTTCCTGTTCTCTTCTCTTCTTTTCCCACTCCATGCTCTATCATCTTCTTGTTCTCTTCTCTTCTTCCCCCACTCCATGCTCCATCATCTTCCTGTTCTCTTCTCTTCTGCCCCCACTCTATGCTCCATCATCTTCTTGTTCTTTCTCTTCTTCCCCCATTCCGTGCTCCATCATCTTCCTGTTCTCTTCTCTTCTTCCCCCACTTCATGATCCAACATCTCCCTGCGCTCATCCCTCTCCTCTCCCTACATCATTACACTCCCTTGAAGTCCAGCATTTTTCCTCTCTTCCTCTTCCACTGCAACCCGTCAACTGGGCAAGTCAGGGGCAACAACAGCAGCAAAGGTAGCATTACTGAAAAGGAAACAATGGTTATGGAGCATCACACTTCTGCGCCCTCTGAAGCCTTGATGCATCCCACCCCCTCTGAAGCTACTTCCTGTTGCCATAGGGCAGGATGTTACAAAAATTACTCTGGTCACTACTCGAGTGTCTGGAATCAATCAAAAGAAAAAACACTCATTTGAAACAAAAAGTAGGCTTATGTCCAATCATAAATTCAATTGTCAATTGCTGTATGAGTTTTTCTTTTCTTTATAGAGAAAAAGGTCTCAGCATTAAATGGGCCGGTGTATTCAGTGACACAAAAATCACTAACACCAGTTTACACATGCCCCAATCACATCAGCGACCTTCTCTATAAGAACCCCAACAATCGGAATGCCACAAAAAAATCTAACTTATCTTGAAAAGCAGCATCAGTCAACGTGGTCAGTCCAACCCCAATGCCACACAACCAGCACTTACAAGCGTTTCGCTTAACTTCTTGCTTCTTCAGGGGGACATCTAGTGCTAGAAAGACATACAGCAACAAAACATAAACATTCCCATCAAACCAACCTACAAAACTCATTAAAAAACCCCTATTTACCCAACAATCAACCACAGTACAGCACGCAAACAACCAGCCGCAAAACCCACAATGCGGCTTCAAACAAACGTGCATGCACCAGGTACTACCTCACAGCATTTAAAAACCTCCCAACCTATCACAGCCTCAACTCAATAAAGATCCTCATTAATTCCCCTACTAGACTTTCATATATTCAATTAAATACAACTACCCCATTCAATCTGGGCATTAAGCCCATCAGGAACCACGGTACCAACCATGTAAATCCACCGCTGCTCGCAGATCACCAAAGTCTGCTCACAAGCACGATCACCATGGCCCCCCAACATCTGATCTAGGCAAAAGCACCGCAAGTCCGAAAACAAATGACCCTTTTCCTGACAATGCATTACAATAGGAGCTTCCAATACCTTACACGTAATTCGACTTTTATGTTCCAAAATACGCTTCCTAAATGGCCTAATAGTTTTACCAATATACAACAAGTCACAAGGGAAACCACAAAATGTGCACAATCAACTAGTAATAGAGCTTTTCGCTTTCTATGCCCCCAGATGCTGGAACAACCTCCCTCCCAGCATCAGATCGATCAGTGACCTCAAGCAATTCAGGAAAGCCCTCAAGCATCATCTGTTCCTTCTACACTTCTCACAACCCTACAGCACCTCCCTTCCTCCCACCCCACAACCCAATCCTTTAACGTCACACTCATCACAGACAAACTAGGCTGGCCCTAACTGCAAACCAATCTCTGTACACAATATTAATCTACACAATCTACTCTGTTCACAATATTAACCTAGTAGAGCTTTAGATATTAAGCCACGTCAGTAATACTATGAACTCTAGTAGCTCTAGAATATGCATTTATGAAATATGGGAATATATACCCAAAGCAATGTTCCCTCTAATTTTCTGTAGGCTGTGTGCGCATAAAATATCAGCTGTGTGCAGCTTTTGAAGGAAGGTTAAATTTTTGTGCGCCACATAATGACACTCGGAGTTATATACTTTAAAATTTGACTACACATCAGAATACAGTATGTACACCACACTGATTTTAATCAAATTAAATGAAAATAGACGATTACTAAATGAAGCGGGAAATTTCTAGTAATTACAATCATAACTTTTAAATTTTAAGATGTCTGTGTTGTTTTCTATCAGAATCAGAGCCATAATTTTTGTGCGCTCTGTTGTAAAGTATGTGCGCTCGCTCGGCGAGGTGTGTGCGCGTGCACACGTGCACAGCTTAGAGGGAACAGTGACCCAAAGGTATTATAAACAATCAATTGGACTAAATCCAGCTTACAAACGTGCATTATTGTAAATAGCCACCTATCCTCAACTTTCACTGCTTAAATGTACATAGTTCCCCCAGTTCAACTCCATGTTATCTTCCCTGTTATATGTAAACTCAGGGCAGCTCTGCTCTTGTCCTAGAGTCTAATTGTTATCTGTAAACCGCACTGATAATAAAGACTGCGGTATAGAAAAACTTCTAAATAAATAAATAAAATAATAAAGGACAAAAAATACCATATACAACAACAACACGTAAACCGCCTTGTTATTTATTTATTTTATTTATTTATTACAGTTTTTTATATACCGCGCTATTTACAATCAGCGCGGTTCACAGATAACCAAAGACCAGAACAACAGGCTGCTCGGTTTTACATAAAACAGGACGATAAACTTGGATTCGATAAACTTGAATAATATGGGGGTAAAACTATATACATAGAATATTGGTCTGTTAATTTTGATAACATGAAAGGGATTTATGAGACGTTGCTTGTGGGGTTGTGAAAGGAGGCAAAGTGGTTAATATTGAGGTGAATATTTTGAATTTATGTAGGGTAATAATTGTTGATTAGGTTATGCTTGAGGGGAAGCTTTATGTAGGGTAGTATTTGATGAATACGTTATGCTTGAGAGCCTTTCTGAATTGGCATATGTTAGTTATGGCACGAATTTCGGGTGGTAGGGAGTTCCAGTGTTTTGGGGCACAGAACATGAAGGCTCTGTTCGCTGTTGATCGGCTACACGTTGTTATGGCCTTCGGTATTATTAGGGTGTTTATTGCTATATGTCTTCTGGATCTTGTTGGTGGTAGTGTTTGTGTGAGATCAATTATTGCATTTGCAGATACACCGTGGATGGCCTTGTATGTTAGGACTAGGGTTTTGAATTCGAGTCTGCCTTGTATCGGGAGCCAGTGAAGCTGTTTGAGGATTGGTGTTACATGATCACTCCTGGCAGCTCCTTGTAGAATCCTTGCAGCAGTATTCATGGCAAGTTGAAGAGAGCTTAGGGTGGATTGTGGGAGACCTTGTAGAATTGAGTTGGCGAAATCAAAATGCGGCAAAATGAGTGCTTGGAAGATGGTTCTAAAATCATCTGGGTCAAGTAATGAGCGAAGATGCCTGAGTGTGCGTATTTTGAAGTATACAGCTTTTGTAATATTGTTTACATGTGTTTTCAAATTGAGACGTTGGTCCAGCGTGACTCCAAGGTATCTTATTGTTTCTTTTGTGGCTAGATCCGCTCCTTTCACACTTATATGTGATGGTGGAATGAAGTTGGGGTCTCGCGTAACAAAGAGAACCTCAGTTTTCTTGTGTTGGATGCGGAGGTTCTGTGAGAGAAGCCATTCCGATACTGCATTAAAGCAGTTTATTATGGGCAGTAGGTCTAATTGCCTTGTAGAAAATGGCATATAAAGTAGGATATCATCTGCGTAAATCATACATTTCACGTTGAATGAACTGATGATATTGCAGATAGGCTGCATGAAAGGCGGTATATAAGAAATGTTAAATAAATAAAATAAAGAATCACAAGACGTATGCTTTTTCAATTGAAAAATTCTACCTTTATATACAAATTGAGAAATCTCCAAGGAAACCCTACATATTCGGTAGTAGACTGGCTAATCTACTGAAGAGGGCTTTAAACTAGATTCGTTGGGGATAGGTGAAGAAAGCCCCCAGGTAAGTGAAAGCCCCCAGGTAGGTGATACATTAAATACCTTTATGGAAATGGGTAATAGGGGTAACATATGGAAAGCAGTGTGTATAAATGCCCGTAGCATGGGAAATAAGATTCTTGATGTTGAAGCTTTGGTGGGAGTGGCTGCCTTGGATTTAGTGGCAGTTACAGAAACATGGTTCACAGAAAACCATGACTGGGATGTAACTATACCTGGCTATTCTTTATTCAGAAAGGACAGTGTAGGAAGAAGGGGAGGAGGAGTGGCACTATATGTAAAAACTACTATTAAAGCTTTGGAATTACAGAGCTTAAAAGGGAGAGAGGAGGCATTGTGGGTTAAACTAGAAAGAGGGAAAGAGAAATCTATTTGCATTGGTGTGATATACAGACCTCCCTCACAAGAGGAAGAGGTGGACAGAGAGTTAATTGAAGACATACGCAGCATTGCTAGGAAAGGGGAAGTGCTACTGATAGGAGATTTCAATATGCCAGATGTTGATTGGCACATTCCTGCTGCAGTATCATCTAGAAGTAAGGAGATCCTGGATTCTCTACAGGGAGAACTATTCAGGCAATTGGTAACAGACCCCACACGTGAAGGGGCCATACTGGACTTGGTGCTTACCAATGGTGAAAGTGTTTCTGATGTTGTAGTGGGAGATCATTTTGCATCCAGTGATCACCAGATGGTGTGGTTCAGTATTAGGACTAGGGCTGTTAGAATCCATTCCAAGGTAAGGATCTTAGACTTTAAGAAGACTAACTTTGCGAAGATGGGCCAATACCTCAGGGAGTCGTTAGTGGGATGGGAAGAGCTGGGGGATGTAGAAAAACAGTGGGCAAAACTGAAAGGGGGTATTTTAAGGGCAACCAACCTTTTTGTTAAAATGGTAAATAAAGGCAAAAGGAAAAGGAGACCGCTATGGTTTTCGAAGGAAGTAGCTGAAAAAGTGAAGAAAAAGAGGGAGGCCTTCATGAAATACAAGAGATCACAGAGAGAGGAAGACAGGCATCTGTATTTGGAAAAACTTAGAGAAGCTAGCAAAGTAGTCAAGAAGGCAAAGATTCAAAAGGAGGAGGAAATAGCCAATGCAATAAAATGGGGGGACAGGACATTTTTCAGATATATTAGTGAGAAGAGGAAGGGCAAAAGTGGTATTGTCAGACTCAAGGGTGCAGGGGGAGGGGGGGAATATGTAGAAGCTGATAAGGATAAAGCAGAATTGCTTAACAAATATTTTTGTTCTGTGTTCACAGATGAAGAACCAGGAGCAGGACCTCAGAAAACACCTACAAACAGGAACAGAAGCGAGGGACATCTTGAACAATTTTCAGAAGACTGTGTTCATGTGAAACTAGCTAAACTTAAAGTAGACAAAGCGATGGGACAGGATGGGATACACCCTAGAATACTGAGGGAACTTGGGGATGTTCTAGCAACTCCACTGACTGACCTTTTCAATGCCTCGTTGGAGTCGGGAGTGGTGCCAAAGGACTGGAGAGAGGCTCATGTGGTGCCTTTACACAAAAGCGGAAGTAAGGATGTGGTTGAAAACTACAGGCCGGTTAGTCTAACTTCGGTGGTGAGTAAATTATTGGAAACGCTGCTGAAAGAGAAAATAGTGAGGTTTCTGGAGTCCAGCGGATTACAGGATCCGAGGCAGCATGGATTCACCAGAGGCAGGTCTTGTCAGACAAATCTGATTGATTTCTTTGACTGGGTGACCAGGGAGGTGGACCAAGGGAGAGCTCTAGATGTGGTGTATTTAGATTTCAGTAAAGCCTTTGACACTGTTCCTCACAGGCGACTTATAAACAAACTGAGCACCCTAGGGATGGACCCTAAAGTTACTGCTTGGGTTAGAAATTGGTTGGGTGGGAGGCAACAAAGAGTACAAGTAAATGGAGCTCCCTCTGAGGAGAAGGATGTTACCAGTGGTGTGCCCCAGGGATCTGTCCTTGGTCCGATTCTTTTTAACATCTTTGTTAGTGATATAGCGGAAGGGCTGTCGGGTAAGGTTTGCCTCTTTGCAGATGATACCAAAATCTGCAATAGAGTAGACACCCAGGAAGGTGTAGATAACATGAGGAGGGATCTAGCTAAGCTTGAAGAATGGTCTAGAATTTGGCAGCAGTTAAAAAATGTAAGGTCATGCATTTGGGCTGCAGCAATCTAAGGGAGCAATATAGTATAGGGGGTGAAGTACTTTTGTCCACTAAAGAAGAGCGGGACCTAGGCATGGTTGTGTCTGATGATCTTAAAGTAGCTAAACAGGTAGAAAAGGCGACGGCAAAAGCTAGAAGGATGCTTGGGTGCATACGGAGAGGAATGGCTAGCAGAAAAAAGGAGGTGATAATGCCTCTGTATAAGTCTTTGGTGCGACCTCATTTGGAGTATAGTGTGCAATTCTGGAGACCGCACCTTCAAAAGGATGTGAACAGGATGGAGTCGGTGCAGAGGGTGGCTACTAAAATGATTAGTGGGCTTCATTATAAAGCATATGAGGACAGACTGAAGGATCTTAACATGTACACCTTAGAGGAAAGGTGGGATAGAGGTGATATGATTGAGATGTTTAAATACCTCCATGGCATAAATGTTCAGGGAGAGAGCCTCTTTCAATTGAAAGCAAGTTCTGCTACGAGGGGACATGGGATGAGGGTGAAGGCAGATAGATTCAAGAGTGATATGCGGAAATATTTCTTTATGGAAAGAGTAGTGGATCCGTGGAATAGTCTCCCAGTGGAGGTGGTAGAGATGAGGACAGTAACTGAATTAAAAAAAACATGGGACAAACACAGAGGATCTCTAAAGGTAAAAAGGGGACTGTTGTAGTTGTTATGGAAGGACAGACTAGATGGGCCATGTGGTCTTTTTCTGTCATCATATTTCTATGTTTCTATGTTTCTATATTGAACAGTTTCCACATATTCTATGACCTTTAACACAACCAGGTCTATGTAGGGGACGCAATAAAGAAGGGCATAAAAAATCACGCAAATTACGCTGTCGTTTCCACACACATCTAATTGATTTTCTCTCAAGGCCAGGAACTGTGTTCACTACTTTCATATGCTTCTTAATAATACGCTGAACATACGAGCTCAACAGAGAAAATTCTGAAGTTAAATTTATCTGATCAGACTCATCATCAACAGATTTATCTTAGGGGGTCAAAAGCAAAGCCCTATTAATAAATGTAGCTCTCTTAAAGGCTTTCTGGATAACCCTCTCAGGATATCCCCTAGACCGAAACCCCTTCACTAAAGCCCCAGACTGTGATCGAAAATCACAATCATCCGTGCAATTTCTCCGATACCTAACAAATTGAGAAAAAGGCAAGCTATCACGCAACTGCACAGGATTCACACTCTCGTAGTGCAAGAATGTATTCTATCGGTTGTTTTCCTATGCACCTTCGTCTTCCAACCATTCAGACCCTTACACACCAACACATCCAAAAATACAATTTCAGTAGCACTATAAGCATTAGTGAAATGGATATTATAATCACAATGATTCAACCACTCAAAAAATAATTGAAGATCAGTCTCAGTACCGTTCCACAATACAAATATATCATCAATGAAGCGGCATCAAAGTTCAATGCTGGAAGTAAACGGGGAACGAGCAAGCCACTGAGATTCAAAAGAACCCATAAACAAATTGGCTATAGACGGAGCCACTGTAGCCCCCATCACAACTCCAGAAATCTGATGATAAATGCAATCTTCAAAGATAAAATAATTATGACAAATTGCTAGCTCAGCTAACCATAGCAAAAAACCTATCATCTCATCTGATAGATCCCCAAGACCACGAAGCCCACTTTCAACCGATTGTAAAGCTGCCACCTGAGGAATGGAGGTATACAGTGAAGTAACATCTAAAGTAACAAGTAAAATAGTTGAAGAATGAGCCAACGTTGCATAGTCACCCAAAATATTAAAAAATGGGCAGTATCCCTCAAATAAGAAGGAATATCGAGCAATAATGGGCGTAAAAAAGAATCTACAAGCACAGACAAGGGCTCCAACACTGTACCTTTCGTAGTAACAATAGGTCTGCCAGGAGGGCATACACTGTTCTTATGTATCTTAGGAAGCAAATAAAACAGCTAAGACAGGAGAAGGAACATTCAAAAATGAGCATTCTTTCTTAGATATTATCTTAGCCTCCAAAGCCTGCTTTGTAAGATCTTTAATTCTATTTTGTAAATCCTTCATAGGATCAACCTCTAAAACTGCATAGACTTTAGCATCCTGTAATTGCTGTTCCGCTTCAGCAACATAATCTTTATGAGCCCAAACAGCAATGGCTCCCCCCTTGTCCGCTCTCCTGATGACCAGATCAGGCCTTGAAATTAAATCTTCCAAAGCTTCTCTCTCATTCCTCGAGAGAACAGACTTAGACAAATTCCCATGCTGTGAGGACTCCAGATGTTGCAAATCTTGTAAAACTAATTGCTTAAATATCAACAAAGCAGGAGGCATCAAACCAGGTGGATTCCAATGGGATTTCATAGGGATCTTCATCCGTCTCATAAAACTACCTTTCTTCTCACTTACAGTCACTTCCTCGGATCCAAAAAAAGCTTTTAAGTGTAACTTCCTCAACAAACTTTCAAAGTCCACTCTAAAAGAATCAAAGCGGATCAATGGAACAAAAGATAATCCTCTATTTAATACTTTCAAATGGTCAGGCGACAGCCCAAAACTGGACAGATTCACTACCAATGATGAAGCTGAAGCAGATTGATTATAAGAGATTAATTCCTGTGACGACCCCCTCCACGATTTTTGGGCCGACTTCGGGCACTTTCTTTTTCTTCTGGCCATCCTCCAAAAAATCTTCCCGAGAAGATTTACTAGAACCAGACTCTAAGGACTCCTCCAACGATACATCAAACTCCACACGCTTTTTACTTTTACTCTGCTGCTTACAATTGATGTTCATCCAGGGGTAAACATACCCCGTAGTATAATCTTCATAATCGCGATTTTTTTCACTTCCTCTCTCAAGAGGTCCATCTGCTTACGAGAATCCTCCAGATGTTGCTTAAAAGAGGCTTCTGTTTCCAGGGATTTCAATGACGTAATCATTTCCTCAACTTCCTTAGTCTATTCCACAAGATTCAATTTAGCTGTGTCTACCACCAATACCATTAAGTCCAATGAACATTTATTGAGAATACAGTTCCGATTGTTGGGGTTCTTATAGAGAAGGTCGCTGATGTGATTGGGGCATGTGTAAACTGGTGTTAGTGATTTTTGTGTCACTGAATACACCGGCCCATTTAATGCTGAGACCTTTTTCTCTATAAGGAAAAGAAAAACTCATACCGCAATTGTTTGACAATTGAATTACATAAGAACATAAGATATGCCATACTGGGTCAGACCAAGGTCCATCAAGCCCAGTATTCTGTTTCCAACAGTGGCCAATGTAGGTCATATGTACCTAGCAGTTTCCCCAAGAGACACAAGTTCCACAATGCTTGTACTGGATCAAGCATTGATATCTTTGGTCACTTCTTAATAATGGTTTATGGACCTTTCCTCCAGGAACTTGTCCAAACCTTTTTTAAACCCAGCTACACTAACAGCCTTTACTACATCCTCCGGTAACAAATTCCAGAGTTTGATTACACGTTGAGTGAAAAAATATTTTCTTTTATTAGTCTTAAATAGTTTACCCTGTAGCTTCATTGCATGTCCTCTAGTCTTTCTATATTCTGATAACGTAAACAATTGATCTATGTTTACCCGTTCCACTCCGTTCATTAATTTATAGACTTCTATCATATCTCCCCTCAGCCGTCTCTTTTCCAGGTTAAAGAGCCCTAACCTTTTTAGCCTTTCTTCATAGGAGTATCCTTCAATCCCCTTTACCATTTTGGTGGCTCTTCTCTGAACCTTTTCTAAAATCGCTATATCCTTTTTAAGATACGGCGACCAGAATTGCACACAATATTCAAGGTGCGGTCTCACCATGGAACGATATAGAGGCATTATAATATCTTTTGTTTTATTTTCCATTCCTTTCCTTATCATACCTAGCATTCTATTTGCTCTCTTGGCCGCCGCTGCACACTGGGCCGAGGGTTTTAACATGTTATCCACAATGACGCCTAAATCTTTTTCCTGGGTGGTGGTTCCTAATGTGGAACCTTGCATCATGTAACCATAGTTTGGGTTGTTCTTCCCTAGGTGCATAACCTTGCACTTGTCCACATTAAATTTCATCTGCCATTTTGATACCCAGTCTTCCAATTTATCAAGATCCTCTTGCAATTTTTCACAATCCTCTTAGGTTTTAACAACTTTAAATAGTTTTGTGTCATCTGCAAATTTTATAACCTCACTCGTTATTCCACTTTCCAGGTCATTTATGAATATGTCAAAAAGCAGCGGACCCAGCACAGATCCCTGGGGTACACCACTATTCACCTTTCTCCATTGGGAAAAATGGCCATTTAGCCCTACCCTCTGCTTTCTATCTTTTAACCAGTTCCTGATCCACAATAGTACACTGCCTCCTATCCCATGACTCTTTAGTTTTGCCAAAAGTCTCTGATGAGGGACCTTGTCAAAGGCTTTCTGAAAGTCCAGATACACAATATCAACCGACTCACCTTTGTCCACCTGTTTATTCACTCCTTCAAAAAAACATAACAGATTAGTAAGACAAGATCTTCCTTGTCTAAAGCCATGTTGGCTGTCTCCCATTAGGTCGTGACTATCTACATGCTGAGTAATTTTATTCTTTATGATGGTTTCTACCATTTTTCCCGGTACTGACGTCAAGCTCACCGGTCTGTAGTTTCCCGGATCACCCCTGGAACCCTTTTTAAAAATTGGTGTTACATTGGCGATCCTCCAATCTTCAGGTATTAGAGATGATTTTAATGATAGTTCACAGATTACTGATAGCAGGTCTGCAATCTCATATTTCAGATCTTTCAACACCCTTGGATGTATACCATCCGGCCCAGGTGATATGCTACTCTTCAGTTTATCTAATAGTTGTAAGACATCATCCCGATGTATCGATATTTCCTTCAATTCTTCCGCACCTTTAAATACCACTTCAGTCATGGGTAACATCCCTACATCTTCCTCAGTAAAGACCGAAGCAAAGAATTCATTCAGTCTCTCCGCTATTGCCTTGTCGCCTCTTAGTGCTCCTTTAACCCCTTTATCATCTAATGGACCAACTGACTCTCTCACAGGTTTTTTGCTACGAATGTACTTGAAAAGGTCTTTATTTCGCGTTTTTGCTTCCGCAGCAAGCTTCTTCTCAAATTCTCTCTTGGCCTGCCTTATCAATGCTTTGCATTTGACTTGCCAGTGCTTGTGCTGTTTCCAGGTTTCGTCGTTTGGCTCTTTTTTCCATTTCCTGAAAGATGCTTTTTTGGCAACAACAGCCTCTCTGACCTCACCTTTAAACCATGCTGGCAGTTTTTTGGACTTCCTTCCACTTTTCTTAAAGCGTAGAATACAGCTGTTCTGGGCTTCCAAGATAGTATTTTTCAACAACACCCAAGCTTGATGTACGTCTTTAACCTTTGCAACTGCTCCTTTTAGTTTTTTCTTAACTGTTTTCCTCATTTTATCATAGTCTCCCTTTCGAAAGTTAAAAGGTAGTACTGTGGATTTCCTTACTATCCCTCCTCCACTAATTAAATCAAAGGCGATCATGCTATGATCACTATTGCCAATTGGCCCCAACACCCTTATCTCTTGCACTAGATCTGGTGTTCCACTAAGGACTAGGTCTAATATGGCTTCCCCTCTGGTCGGTTCATGAACCAGCTGCTCCAAGAAGCAGTCATTTATTTCATCTAGGAACTTTATCTCCCTAGCATGTCCTGACGTGACACTGACCCAGTCGATACTGGGGTAATTGAAATCACCCATTATTATTACTGTGCTGTAACTTTTGTTAGCTTCCTTGATTTCTTTGAGCATTTCATCATCCATTTGGTCATTCTGGCCAGGCGCTCGATAGTACACCCCCACTGCCATTGCCTTCCCCCTTTTATATGGAATTTCAATCCATATAGATTCTACAGCAGATTTTGTTTCCTGCAAAACTTTAATCCTTTCTGAGTCAATGCCCTCTCTAACATAGAGCGCAACCCCTCCACCAATTTGATCAGCTCTATCATTACGATATAGTTTGTACCCAGGTATCACAGTGTCCCACTGGTTGTCCTCCTTCCACCATGTCTCTGATATTCCAATCATATCTAACCTTTCATTTAGTGCTATATATTCTAACTCTCCCATCTTATTCTTTAGACTTCTAGCATTTGCATACAAGCATTTTAGAGAATGTATTTTATTCATGTTAATTTGGCTATTGTTAGACATGGGTAAATTGGGATCTTTAAGCTCTGTCTGCTCCATACTTGAGGGCATTTGGGCTACTTTACTCTTTTGTGGAACCTCTCTGCTTTTGGTAGTATCCTTAAAGGATACATTCTTCCGAACCATCCGCTCTTGGGCGACTGTCGGCTTTCCCCTAATATCTAGTTTAAAAGCTGCTCTATCTCCTTTTTAAAGGTTAATGCCAGCAGCCTGGTTCCATCCCGGTTAAGGTGAAGCCCATCCCTTCGGAAGAGCCCCTCCTTTCCCCAGAATGTTCCCCAGTTCCTAACAAATCCAAAACCCTCAATTTATGATTGGACATAAGCCTACTTTTTGTTTCAAATGAGTGTTTTTTCTTTTGATTGATAGGGCAGGATGTGGCAAGGCTTTTGAGAGTGCAGGAGTTGAGGCTCTGTGACACTCATTTTCTTTTCAGTAGTTTTACTTCTGCCGCTTTTGCTGTCACTAGCTCAATCAACTGATGGGCCATGGTGGTAGGAGAGAGGGAGGGAGGGAGTTTAAATTTGGAAGGGCCTGCCAGGCCCATGTGGCTCACTCCTTTCTGATGTCCCTGTGGGCTTCAGTGCCCTCCCTCAGACCCGGACTGGGGGCCATGGCTCCCTCGCTCTCCTTTATACACCACTGATCCCTAGTCACTGCTCTCAATTGCGACAGCAGCGGGGAGGAAGCTTTTATAGTATCAGTTTGCAAAGCTGAAAAGCACTCTTCTCCTTTCTCAGCAGGCATCTAGGCATTCAATTTCAAGATTTCAGTCATCTGCAATCAGTTGTTGCACCAAATTAATTGATATGTCCAGTGCTCACTCTTTTTGTATTTATATGTGCCTCTTCCATCTTTGAGCACAGTGACATCACCTACAATGCATCACGCACCTATTCAGAATCTAGCTTATTGTTTATCGCGCTGTATATATTTCTGTTCCATCACGGTGTGTCCTATCCTCTTTCTGTCCTTTATCCAGCTCCTGCCCTCTGCAGTGCTGTCTCTCTTCCTTCTCAACACTCAGGGCCGGATTTACCTTGAGTGAGGCCCTACGCCAACAAAAATTGTGGGCCCCCAGCAGGGGCGGCCCAAGGGGGGTGCGGACCTCATTTGCATAAGGGGCCTTATTTGCATAAATATTTGCATAATGTTACCATATACTAACTTTTAGTAAACGTGCCTCTTAATGAGTGTATGGATAAAGAAAGACTAAAAGATTTCTACATTACTATAATCCAGTGCCAACTGCCAGACACATTAGGAACTACTACAAACACTGCCCATAGTAAACCCGCCGTATCCTAACAGCACTACCAGGACTCACAAAGCACCATACTCTACCAATCAAAAGGCAACACTGCAAATATTAAACCAATACATTTCAGAGAACAACAATACATGACCTACTGGGGAAAGAGAACAAGTGGCAATGTCAAATAGGAATTATATAAACAGAACACCTCAGCTCAGTTACACATGCAGAACATAGACCATCACCAAACAAGTAATCACAATTTAGAAATAGGAAGACAATAATTAAACTGGGAATCCCAAAAGCCAAACTTGGAATGTACAACACTGTAGAAATAAAACTATACATTAATTTGCTCTTGTACTAAACAAAGCACAGATGTTAATGATGCACATTTACCAGAGCTGACATATTCCAATTAATAAATTCAAAATAAAGAGATTTTTCTACCTTTTGTGCATTTTTTTCAGCTGCAATTGCTCCAGCCACTTTCTTCTGGTTTCTTCGTGTCTTCTGCTAACTCTCCATCGTCTGCTGTCCATTTGTCCTTTCTTCTCTCTTCTAGATTTTTTTCCATTCTCTCTCTACATCTGCTTTAACATACTAATCTTTCTCCTTTTGCTCTTTCCTCATTCCTATTTCATCCACTCAAATTTTACCCCTCCATCCTCAATCCCCACTTACTCTCCCAATACCCGGCCAATTGTAGATTTTTTATCCCTCCCACACAAAATATTTTTCCCTTCTCCATTTTACTCTTCCAGCCCCATCCCATTCTAATCCTCCCCCAACATCAGCTCCCTTCTAGTTCCAGCCTCACCCAGCATCCATTCCCTTCTAGTCCCTGCATCAGCCCATTTCCAGTCCTAGCCATCCATCAGCCCATTTCCAGTCCTAGCAACCCCCCAACCCAATACCAGTCCTAGCCCCCCCATCACCCCACTTACAGTCCTTAACCCCCCATCACCCCATTTTCAGTCCTTAACCCCCATCACCCCATTGTCAGTTTAAGCCCCCCCTATAACCCATTACCAGTCCTAACCCCCCATCAGCCCACTTCCAGTCCTAACCCCATCAACCCATTTCCAGTCAGCCCCCCATAGCCCATTGCCAGTCCTACCCCCCCCATCAGCCCACAGCCCATTACCAGTCCTAACCCCATCATCCCACCTCCAGTTTTAACCCCCCAGCCCATTTCCAGTCCTAGCCCCCCATAGCCCATTACCAGACAACCCCCATCAGGCCACAGCCCATGACCAGTCTTAACCCCCCCAAAGCCCATTACGAGTTCTACCCCCCCCCAACAGCCCATTACCAGTCCTAACCCCATCATCCCACCTCCAGTATTAACCCCCCAGCCCATTTCCAGTCCTAGCCCCCCCCCCATAGCCCATTACCAGACAGCCCCCATCAGCCCACAGCCCATTACCAGTCTTAACCCCCCCCAAAGCCCATTGCCAGTTCTAAGCCCCCCCAACAGCCCACAGTCCATTACCAGTCCTAACCCCATCAGCCCACCTCTAGCCTTAACCCCCCCCAGCCCAGCCCAGCCCAGCCCATTTCCAGCCCCAGCCCCCCAATAGCCCTTTACCATCCTTCCACCCCCCATTTCTTTTCCAGCCCCAGCCCCCCCCTTCGCCCATTTCCAGTACTAACCCCCCCCCCCATAGCCCATTACCAGTCCTACCCCCCCCATAGCCCAATACCAGTCCTACCCCCCCCCGGCCTAAAGTAAAATTTAATTTAAAAAAAAAACCTGGTGGCTGCCGCCGCGGGGCCCCCTCTGCTACCGCGGGGGCCCCGTCTACAAGCTGGTCGGGTCGGGTCCGGTCCGGTCCGGTCCGGTCGGGTCTCTCTCCCTCCCTCGCTGCAGGCTGCAGGCTGCAGGCTGCGAGAGACGCGAAGGGAGAGCGTCTCCTCGCGTCTGTGTTAAGCCGGCAGGGGCTGATGGGAAATCCCATCAGCCCCTGCGGGCTTAACACAGACGCGAGGAGACGCTCTATCTTCGCGTCTCTCGCAGCCTGCAGCGAGGGAGGGAGGGAGAGAGACCCGACCCGACCCGACCCGACCCGACCAGCTTGGTGACGGGGCCCCGCGGCAGCAGAGGGGGGCCCCGCGGCGGCAGCCACCAGGTTTTTTTTTTTAATTGAGTTTAAAAAAAAAAAACTGGTTCTTTTTTTGTGGGCCCCTGCCGGCTGTGGGCCCTACGCCATGGCGTACATGGCGTATACGTAAATCCGGCCCTGTCAACATTGTATTGCCTCTCTTCTCTGACCAGTACTATCTGACTGCACATTTGTGTGCTTTTTTTCTCTCCTTCTCCCTGGGATTCCTCTACAAGGCTTCTCTCTCTTGCAGGTATTCAAAGTCTTCCGTTTTTTACCTTGCCTGAGTTTTATTAGGCACTTCCTGTGGACTCTGCCTGCTTTCACTTGATTGCATTCAGCACTTGCCCCGCCCCTCTTGTTCAGCTCTGCCTCTCTGTTTTCAGCTGTGTGAATGTCTCTCTCCTCTTCCTTATTATCCCACCCTCCCTCCACACAACCCAACTGCCTCTGGCTTATAGTCTCTTATAGCCGCCTTATGTTCATTATCATGATCACTCGCAAGTGCACCTTATCTCCTGCAATCTCTTCCACCCATCCTTTTACTTCTTCTGACTTCTGTGCTCCTCTCTATCTCTCTCTTTATGGCTCCTCAACACTTTCTCTTCTTATTGCTCATACTTCCTAATTATCTCCCCTCCTACCAGCACCTTTACTCCTCCCCTCCTTATCTCCCCTTTACCATCCTCACTTCCCCCTCCATTCTGTCCTGTACCCTGTCATCAGCTCTTGAACTTCACTACTTTCTCCTCTCTAAGACAATCTCCTCTCTCTCTAAGACAATCTCATCCTCGTTACCACCAAACTATCTCCTCTCTGCCCCACACTCTTCCACTCCTTCTCCTTCTCTCTTCCGGAGATATCAACCCCAGCCCTGGCCCCCCTAGACTTTTGTCACACTTCCAGAACAGATCCTCATGCAACAGCTCAAATCTTATTCATATCCCTCGCCTCTCTTCCTTTCTCATTTGCCTTGTGGAACTCACACTCCATCTCAAATAAACTTGCCTTTACTCATGATCTCTTTATCTCCTTGCTGTAACTGAGACCTGGCTCCTCCCTGAGGAGAACTTCAGTCGCTGCTCTCTGTCATGGCGGCTATCAATTCTCCCACACGCCTTGTCCCACTGGCCGTGATGGAGGTGTTGGGCTTCTACTCTCTCTCTCTCTCTCGTTCCTGTCAATTCAACCCCTCCTACTGCCTCAGTCTCACTCCTTTCCCTTCTTTGAAGTCCATTCCATCTAGTTTTCTACTCCACTACCTCTCCAATTAGCTGTTATTTATCCACCCCCTGACAAGTCCACCTCTACCATCCTCTCTGACTTTGATGCATGGCTTCCTTCTTTCTGGATTCATCATCCCCCCCACCTCCTTATTCTCGGGGATTTTAACCCTTATGCTTTAAAGCTCCTCTCCCTTACCCCATCATTCAACATCCAGCTTTGCTCTACTGCCCCTACTCACCTGCAAGGCCTTGACCTTATATTCTTTGCTAATTCCTTACACCTCAAACTTTTGTACCTCTCTTCTTCCCTTTTCAGACCATCACCTACTAAGCTTCACTCTTCATCACTCACTGCCACAACCTCGCCCTGTCTCCTCCAACCTCTTTAGAAATCTTCATGTTATTGACCCATTGGCTCTCTCCTCCACTGTCTTATCACCTCTTTCCTCCATTATGTCATCTGAGTCTGTTGATGAGGCAGTAGCTTCAATTAACACCGCACTCTCCTCTGCTCTGGATGCTCTTGCTCCGACCCTGCCACATCTTGTGAGGCGTACAGTACCTAAACCCTGACTGTCTTCCACTAACTGCTAGCTACATTCCTGTGCCCGCTCAGCTGAGCATGCTTGACTCAGGTCCTGCACTCTTGTGGACTTTCTATACTTCAAATTCATGCTTGTCGCTTTCCAGTCAGCCATAGAACTCGCCAAACAAAATATTATGTTCATCTGACCAACTCTCTTGCCTCTGACCCTCTCCATCTCTTTACAACTCTCAACTCTCTCCTCAAGGTGTCGCCGCCTCCTACCCCTCCCTCCCTCCCTCCCTTTCTGCCCAAACCCTGGCTGACAATTTCCATGATAAAATCCACAAGATCACACTCCAATTCCCATGAGGTCAGCTCCTTCCCCTACTCAGTCCCAACTTCCCCCCTACCTCTGCTACCTTTTCTTTCTTTTCTATGATCTCTGAGGAAGAAACCACTCCCTACCTGCTCCTCTGATCCTATTCCCACCCGTCTTCTTAGCTCTATCTCCTCCACTGTAGTCCCATCCATCTCTCATATTCTCAACCTATCACTGTCCACTGCAACTTTCCCTGCAGCCTTCAAGCATGTTGTGGTCACTCCTCTCCTCAAGGAACCCTCACAAAACTCTACCTGTCCTTCTCATTATCGACCAATCTCCCTCCTCCCCTTCATTTCTAAACTACTTGAACGTGCGGTTCACCACCATTGCCTTGACTTTCTCTCCTCTCAAGTCCTTCTGGATCCTCTACAATTTGGCTTTTATCCTTTACATTCTACCGAAAAGGCTCTTCTCAAAGTCTCCAGTGACCTGTTAATGCCAGCATTCAAGGGCCTTTACTCAATCCTCATCATTCTTGAACTTTCTGCTGCTTTTGAAACTGTTGACCACAACCTTCTCCTTGATACCTTGCCCTCGCTTGGTTTTAAGTACTCTGTGCTATCCTGGTTCTCTTCTTATCACTCCCATCGCTCTTTCAGTGTTTATTCTGGTGGATCCTCCTCTACTGCTATCCCGCTCGCAGTTGGTGTACCCCAAGGATCTGTCTTTGGTCCACTCCTTTTCTCTCTCTATACCCAGTCTCTTGATGCATTCATTTCTTCCCATGGCTTTTAGTGCCATCTTTATGCTGGTTATGCCCAGATCTACCTCTCTACATCCGAAATCTCTCTGGCAATCCAGGTCCGGATCTCTGCCTTCCTTTATGACATTGCTGCTTGGATGTCTCACCGCCGCTTGAATCTGAACATGGCCAAAACTGAGCTGTTTATTTTTCCCCCTAAACCTCCCCTTCCTCCTTTCTCAGTCTCTGAAGATAACTCTCTACTCCTCCCTGTCTCCTCAGCTCACAACCTTGGGGTCGTCTCTGACTCCTCTCTCTCCTTCTCCACACACATCCAACTGATAGCTAAAACCTGCCATTTCTTTCTCTACAACATCAACAAAATTTGCCCATTCCTTTCTGAACACACTACTAAGACACTTTATCCACTCATTAGTGATCTCCCGTCTAGACTATTGCAACCTACTTCTTGCTGGTCTCCCTCTGAATCATCTCTCTCTCCTTCAATCTGTTCAGCACTCTGCTGCGCGACTAATCTTCCGCCAGCCTCGTCATGCTCATATTACCCCTCTTCTCAAGTCACTTCATTGGCTCTCTATCCATTTCTGCATCCAGTTCAAACTTCTCCTGCTGATCTATAAGTGTATTCACTGCAGCTCCTCACAACCTTTCCTCTTATCTCTCCTTACACTCCTCCTCGGGAACTCCACTCTTCTGGCAAGTCACTTCTATCTGTGCCCTTCTCTTCTATTGCTAACTCCAGATTTTGCTCCTTCCACCTTGCTGCTCCTTATGCCTGGAACAAACTATCTGAATCTGGTCCTTTTCAAATCCATGCTGAAAACTCATCTCTTCGCTGCCACTTTCGTATCTTGACTCACCTAATCTCCTTTGTGTTTCCTTACCATTCCCCCTAGCTGTATCCCATATCTATAGCTACTGTGCTGTCTGTCTTGACTAGATTCTAAGCTCTGATGAGCAGGGACTGTCTTTTACATGTGTCTGTGCAGTGCTGCGTACATCTTGTAGTGCTATATAAATGTTCAGTAGTAGTAGAGTTTGAGGTTCTGGTAAACTAAGGGGGCTAGTTACTAAGCTGTGGTGAAATATTACTTTTTAGTGCAGTTTAATTTACCAAAGGAATCACAAACATGTGGTAACTCTCACGGTAGATGAATAATGCAATTATGATCAACCTTTCAAGCTGTTATTCTGCTCCTTTGGAGAACTGGACCACTAAAATACTCCTAGAGAGCTTTCTTAAAGGGGTCGGAGTGAAGCTTTATCATTCATCGTTTACTATTTGCCTAACACCCTCCCCCGCCCCCACTCTTCAGAAATAAATATTGGAGTAGTTTAGACTCCATACAATTCATACTGTTGCTCAAAAATTGGAAGGCAAACACAAATCAAATATATCAAGAAAGAAAATGAATAAGAAAAATAGTGCAGGAAAAAGCGTAGCTGGCAGCTCTGAAACCCCACATTAATTCAGACATTAAGCAGTAAAATCCAAGGAGAAGTAAAACATATTCAATCCCTTCTTAAATTTGGCAGATGAAGTCTAGTCTGAGATACTGTGGAAAAGAATTCCACAGTATAGGCAGTGCAATGTGTGCCTTCGAGTCAATGCTGACTCCTGACTATCCAGCAGCTCCTGGGTTTTCTTGGCAGTATGACTGGAAGTCGATTGCCAGGCTTGGCAGCAGACTGCCTTATATATACTTGACAGGCCATGGCTACATTTGGTATTACCAGCAGGTTCTGATCCTGAGATTTGAGTGCTCTTGCTGGGCATATGAAATAAGAAGATTGGCTAGGTAGAGAGGGCAGCCTGTGTAGTACGAGGTATGCATTATGTGCTGGCATCAGTACCTTATATTGAATCCGAAAGCCTTTTGGAAGGAAATGATGCTCTTTTAATAAGGAGATGACATGATTGTATTTCTATGGAAAAGCAATTAATTTGATGGCACCCCCTTCCCCAGGATCACCTTGGAAATCTCTGGTAGATCGGGGTTACGGGGCAGGAGCATCCCCAGTCGGTCCTGCCCTGTTCAGCTCTGGATTCAAAATGGCACCTCTTAACCTCTAGTAGTATTCTTGTAGTACTACCACTATGAGTCAAGGTGTAATACCACAAAACTACAGCAAGAGGTCGAGAGATACCATTTTAGACTCAGATGGGGCAGGAGTAACTGAAGAATGCTTCTACCCTATACCCCTAACCAACCAGAGATTTCTGAGGTAGGCTC
The DNA here is from genome assembly GCA_033557465.1 of Ichthyophis bannanicus. Classification (NCBI taxonomy): domain Eukaryota; kingdom Metazoa; phylum Chordata; class Amphibia; order Gymnophiona; family Ichthyophiidae; genus Ichthyophis; species Ichthyophis bannanicus. The sequence goes on from CM066033.1 coordinate 750,624,684, forward strand.
GGGGAGGGGCCTATAAGTGGGTGTCAATCTGGGAATGCCTTTTGGGGGGGGGGGAGGAGGTCTTCCAGGGAATGGGGGATGCCTTGGGTGGGGTGTGTGTGTATGTTTTGAGTCTCGTGAATGCGATCGGCGGATACTTTGGGGGGGTTGGTTGGTCTGGGGGAGCTGCATGGAACTTTCATTCTGGCCCCTTTAAAAAGGTTCCCTAGGAGTATTAGGCTGTGTGTTAGTGGCTTGATGCTCCTGGGGAGATAAAATAACACCAGTTTTGATCTGGCATTACATTTACAGGAATAATGCAGCTTCCAAAATTCAACCAGGAAGAAAGCAGCACCTACCACGTAAGCAAGCGTAGCAACCAAGACAAAAAACGTAGGCAGTATACAAACTTTATTTGGTCCTTATATATTTAAAAGGGGGCCAAACCCTTTTTAAATATATAAGGATCAAATAAAGTTTGTATGCTTACAAAATTCAAAACAGGCTGCGTTATTCTATTTGCATAATAATGAAGTTCTTTGCATGAATTTGCATCTTCTTATTTGATAGCGTATGTTGCCTTAAACTAACGTGTTATAGTTAAATAATGTTTGATTTTGCCTTTTAACCCATGTTATGAGGCAAATACTATGTGTTATTCCCTTAACACATGCTACTAAATGCAACCCTAAGATGGTTACTCTTCTGTCCCTATTACTCTGCTCATCATACAGGACATTAGATGATTCAGAAAGTTTGACATGAAGAGGAAGAGGCACATTTCAAATAGGATGTCCAAGTGCAATCTGGGACATCAGAGCCAGAACGTCTGAAAGCAAGGCAGGCACGTGCAAGTTTAGGCACAATTCCAGAAACGTGGACATGCTCGATATGCAAATGCATGAAATGTCTATATAGACATCCCCAGAACCAAATCGTCTAATAGCATAATGGTTTAAGAACTGGCCAGGGGTCAAATCCCAGTGTAAGACTTTGTAATCTAAAACTAGTTACTTAATTCTTCATCTTCTCTACACTTTCTGGATGTTTTAAAGTGAAAACAAACACTTCCCTGACAACTTATTCATGCCTGGAGCAGGAATAAACATACACATGCCTACAGACAGTTCTGCTGCTTCTGGGATCAAATGAGGATGTGTAAGTCCATTGCCCCTCCCCAGACTTGTCTCCACCATCCCCATGCCTACTTGAACGTCCCTGTATTGGAAACATCTGCAAATGGCATGTGTGGAATGGTTACAGAGATATATCTATGATTTCAAGGTCCACGTGCATGTCTGCAGACATCCAAACCATGACTAAACCTGTTAGAATGACCCTTCATGGAAGCCAATCTTGCAATGTGCATGGCTGCCCGGGCACCCGTCCTGACACCCAAAAATGGATGGAGCCAATTTGTACCCAATTCCAGAACTGCGGGAGCTATATATGTTCCCGCGGTTGTGGAATCAGGCCATTTGGACGGCCCACCATGCACCCGATTCCACTACTACTACTACTACTACTACTGAGCATTTGTATAGCGCTACAAGATGTATGCAGTGCTGCACAGATATGTAAGAGACAGTCCCTGCTCATCAGAGCTTACAATCTAGTCAAGACAGACAACACAGTAGGTGTAGACAGGGATACATCTAGGGGGAATGGTAAGGAAACACAAAGGAGATCAGATGAGTCAAGATCTGAAAGTGGCAGCGAAGAGGTGGGTTTTCAGTCTCAATTTGAAAAGGGCCAGAGAAGGAGCCTGACGTATAGACTCTGGTAGTTTGTTCCAGGCATAAAGAGCAAGAAGGCGAAAGAACGAAGTCTGGAGTTAGCAATAGAAGAGAAGGGCACAGATAGAAGCAATTTGCCAGAAGAGCGGAGTTTCCGCGGAGGGGTGTAAGGAGGTATAAGAGAGAAAAGGTAGTGAGGAGCTACAGAGTAAATGCACTTATAGGTCAGCAGGAGAAGTTTTAACTGGATACAGAAATGGATAGGGAGCCAATGAAGTGACTTGAGAAGAATGGTAATATGAACATGATGAGGCTGGCAGAAGATTAGCCGCGCAGCATAGTGTTGAACAGATTGAAGGGGAGAGAGATGATTCAGCAGGAGACCAGCAAAGAGTAGGTTACAATAGTCAAGACGGGAGGTGATTAAGGAGTGGATAAGTGTCTTAGTAGTGTGTTCAGAATGAAGGAGCAGATTTTGTTGATGATATAGAGAAAGAAACGGCAGGTCTTAGCTATCAGATGGATGTGTGTGGAGGAGGAGAGAGAGGAGTCAAAGATGACACCAAGGTTGTGAACCGAGGAAACAGGGAGGAGTAGAGCGTTATCTACAGAGACTGAGAAAGGAGAAAGGGGAGGTTTAGGGGGAAAAATAAGCAACTCAATTTTGGCCATGTTCAATTTCAAGCGACGGCGAGACATCCAAGCAGCAATGTCAGAAAGGCAGGCAGAGATCCAGGTCTGGATTGCCAGAGAAATTTCAGGTGTAGAGAAGTAGATCTCGGAGTCATCAGCATAAAGATGTTACTGAAAGCCATGGGAAGAGATGAGTGCACCAAGGGACTGGGTATAGAGAGAGAAAAGGAGTGGACCCAAGACAGATCCTTGTGGTACCCCAACTGAAAGTGGGTTAGCAGCAGAGGAGGATCCACCAGAACAAACACTGAAAGAGCGATGGGAGAAATAAGAGGAGAACCAGGATAGTACAGAGCCCTTAAAACCAAGTGAGGACAGGGTATCAAGAAGAAGGTTGTGGTCAGCAGTATCAAAAGCAGCAGAGAGGTCAAGAAGGATGAGGACTGAGTAAAGGCCCTTGGATTTTTCCAGGAACAGGTCACTGGAGACTTTGGAAGGAGCCGTTTCAGTAGAACATAAATGACAAGACAGATTGTAAAGGATCCAGGAGGGCTTGAGAAGAGAGAAAGTCAAGGCAATGGCAGTGAACCGCACATTCAAGTAGTTTTGAAATGAAGAGGAGGAGGGAGATGGGTCGATAGTTAGAAGGACAGGTAGGATCAAGTGAGGGTTTCTTGAGGAGAGGTGTAACTACAGCATGCTTGAAGGCTGCAGGGACAGTTTCAGTGGAGAGCAATAGGTAGAGAATATGAGAGATGGAAGGGACAACATTGGAGGAGATGGGGCTTAGAAGATGGGTGGGAATAGGATCAGAGGAGCAGGTAGTGGGTTTGGAGGAGGAAGGAAGGTATGCAGTTTCCTCCTCAGAGATCACAGAAAAGGAAGAGAGGATAACAGAGGTGGAGGGGGAAAGTTGGGAGTGAAGAGGGGGAGGAGAGGAAGTAGCTGACTTTGTGCGGAATTGGAGGGTGATCTTGTGGATTTTATCATTTTATCATCAGCCAGGTTTTGGGCAGAAGGAAGGGGCGGAGGTGGAGGCACCTTGAGAAGAGAGTTGAGAGTAGTAGAGATGGTGAGGGTCAGAGGCAAGAGAGTTAGTCAGATGAACATAATAGTTTTGTTTGGCGCGTGCTATGGCTGACTAGAAAGAGACAAGCATGAATTTGAAGTGTAGAAAGTCTGCAAGGGAGTGGGATTTGAGCTAAGCATGCTCAGCTGAACGGGCACAGGAATGTAGATTTATTTTTATTTTATTTATTTAGTAGGTTTTCCATACTGCCTCATCTTAAAATCAATGGAGGTCGAATGATGAGGTAAGGGAAAGGATCTTTAAAGCATAAGTATCAGAGGGGTTATCCACATGAATGTTAAAATCCCCGAGAATAAGAGTGGGGGAAGAAGAATCCAGAAAGAAGGAAAGCCACGAGTCAAAATCAGTGAGCAAGGCAGAGGTGGACTTGTCAGGAGGTCGATAAATGACAGCTACCCAGAGAGGTAGTGGAGTGAAAAGGCGGATGGAGTAGACTTCAAAGGAGGGAAAGGAAGAGGGGTTGGAATTGGCAGGAAGGAGAAAGTAGAAGCCCAACACCACCACCATGGCCAGTGAGACGAGGCATGTGGGAGAACTGATAACCACCATGACAGAAAGGAGCCAGGCCTCAGTTAGAGCAAGATGGAGAGCATTAGATAAAAGAGATTATGAGTAAAGGCAAGTTTATCTGAGATGGAGTGTGTGTTCCACAAGGCACATGAGAAAGGGAGACAGGAAGGGGAAAGGAGAGGGATATGAATAAGGTTAGAGGTATTGCTTGAAGATCTCTTCTCAGAGTTTGACAAAAGTCTAGGGGGGCCATGGTTGGGGTTGATATCTCCGGATGAGAGAAGGAGAAGGAGTAGAAGAGTGCAGGGCAGAGAGGATATAATGTGGTGGTAACGAGGGTGAGGTTGTCTTAGAGAGAGAGGAGTTGGCTGAATGAGATGGAGAAAGTGGTGAAGCTCAAGAGCTGATGACAGGGTAGAGGACAGAATGGAAGGGGAAGTGAGCTTGGTAAAGGGGAGATAAGGAGAGGAGCAGTGAAGGTCTTGGTAGGAGGGAAGACAATTAGGGAGTATAAAGAATAGGAAGACAAAGTGAAGAGGAGGAGCCATAGAAGAGAGATGGAGAGGAGAACAGAGGCCAGAGGAAATAGATGAGTAGGAGAGAGCTCACAGGGGATTAGGTGCACCTGTGAATAAGCGAGGTAACGAGCACATGACAGCTATAAGAGACTGAGTGCCAGGGGGTGGGGAATAAGTTATTCAGCAGAGAAAAGCTGAATAAGAATGCAAAAAAGGTCAAGATGAGGAAAAAGAGCACACTAACAATGATAAATAAATAAATATATAGAGAGGCAGACAGGACTCACAAAGAGCAAGCAGATTCAAAGTTCCAGCAGAGCTTGCAATAGAGAAGTTCTCTTCCCAGAGGAGAGAGAGGCAAACAGAGCTAAACCATATGGAAGACAGGAAAAGGGGCTATACAATACCTCAGCAGGGAGGGAGGGATTAGTCACTCAGGTAGATTAGAGCAGAGACAGGAAAAAGTTTAAACTCTGCAGCAATGGAGACAGAGGTAGGATAGGTACTGAATTAAATGTTAACTGGCCTCCACAGACAGGCCAAATAGTAGAAGTAAAGTTGCAGTTAGTTATGGAGAGGAGCAAGAGAGAGCTGAGAAAAGCTGAACAATAGTGCAACAAAGGCATAGATGAAGAAAAAGAGCACACTAACAATGATAAATCAATAAATATATAGAGTGAGGCAGATAGGACTCAAAAAAAGCAAGCAGATTCAAAATTGCAGGAGACCTCTCAGAGCATGCGGGAGCCATCCTGGCATCTGTACGCCCAGTCCGCACAACGCTCTGGCTGGTGTGCCTGTGCTGTGGCGTCCTGTCGCCATGGCATCAGTACATCCAGCACGAGCCACCGATGGCCTGGATGCAGTGCAGTCCTGTTTATTCTCTGTACAACTCTCGGCAGGGACCCCAAGACCGGGATCAGTGGCAGGTGCCTTGCCGCTGTGGTGTGATGGGGCTGGGGGGTCTGCAGCATGCAATCTTTGCCAAGCCTGGCACTTATTCCACCCTCTGGGTGGAATAAGCCAGGTGTCTAGGTAGGTGCTGGGGGGCATACAGAGGCAGGAGCTGAATTGCCTCTGTACGTCCCGACAGATGGCCCATCCCCCGCTCCACCCCCTCCCGCCCCCATCCAGCACTTCCTCCACAAACGAGGTGTACGTGCGGGGAGTGCTGACACCAGAATCGCGATCAGGGGCTAAATGTGGATGGGACATCCAACTCGGATGTCCAACCCCACTATTCCTGGATCGGAGTGACCACCTAAGTGCTTTTTGATTTTGTAGTTTGTGAGATCTGAGCTCTGATACTCTAATGCTGCAGTCCTGGCAAATAACCAGTAAACTACAGAATTAGGATGAAAAGCAAGAGCTACCTGAAAAGTGCTGTGGCTTGGTTAAATGTTTCTAAGTTCCACACATAAGGAAAGAAGCCCAGATAATGTTCTGAGACCTGACACTGGGCATTTTTAGAAATGTGTTGGCACTTTATGAAAGTTTCACACCTGGGCTCCATATGTGAAGGCTGCGTTTGATTCCCAGGCCCCATTTGTTCTATTGTCTGTTTAAAGACTTTGCTCGCCTTACCCCTCACTGTTCTGCGGCAATGGAGTTGTCCTCTCAGGCTGTGTTTTTCTTCACCTGGCTCTCATAAGGCAATCTTCCTGTCATATTAAAATGACAGCGACTGTAACTGGTCTTTTAGGGGGTAGTTGTATAAAGCATTTTCGTGCCTAAAAGTAAAAGGGATTTTAGTATAAGGATGTGCAGGGCAAGCCAGTGCATACTTGAAGAATTAGAGGGGAGTGTGGGTGGAGTCGCAGTTTACGCATGTAGTTTAGAAAGTCTGCAGATATGCATGGAAAGCATGTGCTAACAGTTACGCCTGCTTGTGCGCAGCGTAATGTCTGTGCCTTCGATCTAGGTGCCATTTCTGCAGGATTTGTGCTAGTATTTTAAGGACACACAGGTATCTATGTGTCTCTATATAATGTCTCTATATAATAGGCTTAATATCGGCACCTTCCTGCCCTTTTAACCTGGGCGCCCTCTTATAACACTGTCCTCTTAATGCTGATTAGAGGCAAAAATATGGATAGGTTGCAAGTTCTAATCCCAGCTCTGTCACAGACCCTCTGTGGGACTGTGGACAGGCTGCTTTATCTCTCTGTATTAACGTCCACATGCTTGTAATTAGTTAATAATATTGCTACTGTATTTTGTTTTCTTTTCTTTACTTTTGCTACTTTCATATAGCAAAGGATTCAGATATATGCAGCCAGGCTATCTGCTCCAGGGATGCTTGCACGGCCTATGACAAATCTTAAATTTTCAAAACATGTTAGGATCCTGCTTATATAAAATTGCTAAACCTACAGATGTATTTTTTATTTATTGTTTTATACAGTACTCTTGGTCTTCATGTTGAGAAGCTTCTCCCACAGAATAAAGAAGTTTTTTTTTAAATTTACCAGTCTAGCACCCCCCTACCCCCCCAAAAAAAGCAAAATCAAGACATGATTATTCTGCAGAACAAACTGTTTCAGTTGGATTGAAACAGGTTTTTCTGCAGGCATTTTACCAGTTAAATAATATAATTTGGACAATACAAAACTATGCATTCTGTGGCTGTAATGTACTTATCTCCAGGATTCCCTGCCCTCCTCACATGAAAAGGAGGCCGCAGCTTCCTTCCATCCTTTTGAAACCATTACAAGTTGCATCCTGATGGTGCAACGTGCTCTGATTGGCTTCCCAAAGCTTTTTAAACCTGCAAACTTGCTCTTTGATAAATCTCTAATGAGAGTTTGGGAGCATGTTACAACTTCTTTTTGCCTTGTGTCACCAACTTTTGCTAGGCTATGGTCTCCACCCTGAATAATCTGCTCGGTCTTGTTTGATCCTGGAAGCTAAACAGGGTAAGGCCAAGTATGTACATAGATGGGAGACAGCCTGAGAAATCCTGATGCTGTAAGCTTCCCTATCATCTCCAAACCTGTTCCGCCTGCCCCGACTGCTGTCTGATTCCCAAGTTTAGTTTTGTCTGCCGATTCTATACTATTCCTGATTATCCTGTCTTGACAAACCATTTGTTTGACTTTCATTTCTGTACTTCTCCAGTCTCCTACAACCTGGCAGTTAGTGACTAATATTAAACTTTGTAAAAAAGCTGTTTGGGCTTGTGCTTTAAGTCCTGGCAACTTCTGACCGGAGGGTTCAACCTGAGGGGAAAGGAGATTGTTATAGTTGAACACACACAACCTAGGCCAAGGACTCCTGCTGAGTTGCTCTCTAGTGGTGAGAGTGTCAACCCCTGCCCTAACCCCACCTTTGAAATGCCTCTTCTAAGTGCAGGTAAGACTTTGTGCATTATGGATCAAAGCCTCAGAGAGGATGGACAGTTTTTGACTAGCACATATCTCTGAGTAAAACCCCCAAACCTTTGCCAATTTCTATAAAAACAAAATATCTCAACAATGCTCAAACCAATACAAATTAAACCACTTCCCACCCGTGACACAACATCTATGGTCAACCTTCTCCATGACCTCACAGAAAATACTCGAAAACATTATCACAAAAGTAAATACTACCACCTCTTACCAAGACCCCTGTCCCGTACACTGGATTAAAGCCACAAAAACAGAATTCACACCGCTTATCCTCCACATCATCAACACATCTCAACATCTTGGTTACATGCCTCCTGCCCTTAAACATGCCATCATACGCCCAATCCTTAAGAATAATACAATGGATAAAAACAACCCCAGCTCATAGACCAATCTCTAGTCTTCCTCTGCTGACTAAACTTATTGAAAAAGCTATCCTCATACAACTACAAGACCATATTGATACACATGCCCCATTAGATGAGCAACAATATGACTTTAGACCATACCATGGCGTTGAGACGCTACTAACCGTACTTTTTGATCGAATACTTCAGGGTATTGATAATACTGAAACCGCATTCTTCCTCATATTTCTTGACATCTCCGCAGCCTTTGATAGTGTAAACCATCAAATTATGCTATCCAGACTACAACACATAGGTATTAACAACACTGTTCTACAATGGTTCAATTCATACTTGTCAGAGAGAACCCAACAAATTAAAATAGGAAATACAACCTCCAATATATATAACCAAGAACAAGGTCTCCCTCAGGGTTCTGCCCTCTCCGCTCTCTTATTTAACATTTATCTACAACCCATTTGCTCCATCCTTAAAAGATTCAAACTCCTGCATCACATATACGCAGACAATATCATGATATATCTTCCATTCAAAATTAACAAATTCCCAATCCAACACATCAATGAATGTTTCACGGAACTACTCAACTGGTTCACTGACAACAATCTGAAGATCAGCTTCAGCAAGACAGAGGCCCTATACATAACACGTAATCTAAACGTCACAATTCCACCTAACATCATATTACAAGACGCAATCATTACGGTTAAAGAAGAGATAAAATATCTTGGTGTGATACTTGATTGCTCCCTGAATATGACCTTATTCAGAAAAAATACCACAAGAAAAATCTACCACAAATTGAGATTATTAAAACAACTTCACCCCCTACTGCACTCTAATGACTTCAAATCCGTACTTAAGCACTCGTGACCCCACATTTTGACTATGCAAATGCCCTTTTCCAAGGCTTACCTAAACAAACAATTCATCCCTTACAAATTGCACAACACATTGCCGCAAGAATAACAACACTCTCCAACCCATTAGACCATAGCACCCCCATTCTAGGTAACCTACACTGGCTCCCTATACACTCCCGCACCCAATACAAAATAATTATAACATCATTCAAACTGATCAATGGCATCTCTCCATCCTACCTATCATCACTCATAACCATTGATAAGACCACCCGCAACCAAAGAAGCTGTAACAAAAACAAACTTCAAACAACACCAAACTATATTAAAGCTAAAAAAAATCACAAATAGTAGAGCATTCTCACACTGCGCACCCACTCTCTGGAACACACTTCCTGAAAGTCTAAGAGAGACAAAAGACCTCTCCACATTTAAGAAAAAACTTAAAACACACCTTTTCACACAACACTTTGGCTCCATAACTTAACCCAACACCCTACCTAAGTACCCCTCACTCAGCACACACTCCCCTGATAAATACTCTCTAGATACACAACGACACATAATACTGTATATAGTTAACAGTTTACTGTTTCAAGGTTTTATTGTTTGCCTTTATCTTACATAATTTTTGTACATAGTTAACCATGTTCCCTGTAAAATGAATATGTAACTGTTTACAATTCATTGTTGTTCAAATGTAAACCGCAAGTGATCTTTTTGGAATTTGCGGTATAGAAATTTAAATAAAATAAATAAATAAATAAAACTGCTTTGCCCACAGCAATGGCTTTGAAAATCGCTCTCCATTAGAACACATGCTAACGGACACAAATAGGAATGAACTAAGGCAAGTTTAAAATTTGTGAGCAGTAGTGCTAAGGGTAAAGGCACAGAAGTGAAATCAAGCATATTTTGCTCAAGGATTTAATGTTCTCATTCTTCTGGAAGGGGAATCAAAATTCTGCAGACAAAAACATTGTGCATATTTTTTCAAAAATCACTGGCGGACCTTTGCCCACCTCTTAATTTAGTGCTTTTGCCCAAAGGTTTACCAGTGATTTCTGCAGAACTTTAATCTGTGATAGCTTTTCCTGTGTGGGGTTCAAGTTCTAATTGCAAGGTTATAAAATGTCCAAGAACATTTGCACAATGGATAGTTAGAAATCTCAAGGTCACTAATTGTACAGAGACTGCTTTGCTGAAAATTAAAGGGATGATTTATCGGTTTATCTTTATGTGGATTTCCAGCTGAATATATGGTCCTGAAATTAAACAGATAAGTCATCCGTTTATAATACAGTTCTATAAAAATGTTTTACACAGTCTATCAGATATCCAACAGAGTGGTATACAGTCTAAAATATATAAAATGGACAAGTAATGGGCCAAAAAAAGGAACTGGAAGAAAAGAAAAAAGTTGCGGCAGCTTTTTCTGCGGTCATACTTAGAGAAAGAAATTTAACATTGAGAAAGGAAATGGTTTGTGCAGTGGTTCTCAAATCTGTCCTGGGGGACCACCAACCAATTGGGTTTTCAGGATATTCATAATGAATATGCATGAAAGAGATTTGCATATAATGGATGTAGAAGGCATGTTAATCTCTCTCACATATATTCATTGTGGTATCCTGAAAACCTGACTGGCTGGTGGTTCCCCAGAACTGGTCTGAGAAGCACTGGCTTGGTGCTTACAGCATTGGGTTGACAGCTAGTGAAGCCACGGTCCAACCTACGTCTTCCACTAGAACATCTTGTGATCTTGGGCAAGTCGCGTTTGGTACATGTTTACTAGCACCTAGTGTGTACTAAGGGGCATGTTTACTGAAGTTTGCTAGTAGCATGGGGTTTACTGAATGCTACGTGCACTGTGCTGACTTAGCACAGGGCAGTGTGGTAGAGGTTTGGCTCTAACCACTTAGTGCGGGCTGGGACAGAGATTTGAGAGGTTAGCGGCAGAGTGTTTGGTGTTAATGGCATTTTGCAGTTATCACAGATATCACTGGTGCGTGCTAACTGCGACTGTTGCTGTTCCCACAGATGCACTTACTGCCGCCTCAATAAGTGTTGGCAAGTGCACCTAAACGAAGAGAACGCGAGGAGAGGAGAGGCTCCACAATCAACAAACAGGTCCACAAGGAGCGGAGGAAAACACGGCCACACCACTGGTGTTAATCATAAAAATAAAACTTTAATTCAAAACCTTCAGGGTACAAGATGCGACATGGCAAAGTTTCAGCTATTAGCCTGCATCAGGGGTCAGCATTGGCTATGCTGAAGAATCTTCCAATGGTTTATTCGAAGTCAGAACAATGGAACATATACCCAGTAGTAGTACAAATGGATCAGAATCCACACTTGTGCCTTGAGCGTTTAGGCAGCGTGGACCCACCTTAGGTAGGTTTACTGGTTAGCATGGTGAGGCGCATCTCCCTGCGATAACTGCAGGGGGACTGTGCCAGGAACACCCTCAACAGTTAGCAGGGGTCTACGCCACCTTCTAAAACAGTTAGCTTGTGCTACGTGCCACTGGCTCATTTTATTCCTATGATTGTGGCAGCACTTAGCGCCCGCTAACGTCCATTACCACATACTGTGGCGTGTATACTAAAGCCTGCACTTGGAATGTGTGTGTGAGCTGTGTTACCAACATGGAGGTAGCATGCTAACTTCAAGGGACGTGTGCGTCCATCTCCCTGCAGTTAGTGCAGGCCCAAGAAGCTGCACTGTGCAAACTGGCACATGGGCACACTATGCCACTCATTGAGGTGGCATTAAGTACTCCCACATTAAGGACAGAAAGCATGGATATCACAATCTGTTAATGCCCAAGCTAGTTGCGTCTTGCTGTCAATGCCTCCATTCCACTCATAGCCCGCCCAGTCCTTGCTCTAATGCGTGTAACCTGGGTAGTGGAGAAGTTTTGGTGCTGGGCCAAAGCTACTTTTTAATGTGCATCCTAACCATGTGCTAAATCCTGTGCTACCAGGTAGCCTACATTAGTAAATGTGACCCTTTATCTCCAATTGCCTCATGCACCCACTTAGAATAAGCTTAGATTGTAAGGTAATGCTTGTCTTCTCACCAATGTACAGTGCTGCATATGTTAGTAGCACTATTAAAATAAATAATACTATTGACTGGATAGTAGCCAAATTGCTGTTCCCAAATTAGTTTAGGTCATGCCCCTAGAACGCTTCTGTTGCCACCTTTATTTCTGTGGATAACTTGATATGCAGCCCAAAATCCATTCACGAGCCTTAAGTTTAAAAAAAGAAATTCATGTGGTTAACTCTGAAGTTAAGCACATAAATCCTTTTGAATATCAACCTCCTTAGGACTGTGCAGCAAGTCAAGGCTTAGGAAATGGCTAACATTTTATGGATAGCTCTCTGGAGGAGAAATTAAAAACCAAAGAAAACAGAGGCAGGAGTCAGGGACTGCCTCAGACAGTCCCATAAAGCAGGGGTTCTTAACTGGGGGTATCCATACTCCTTGGGTGTATGGGAACCAAACGATGGGGTTATGAGACTGGATCTCTGAACAATTAAAAAAGATGCTTTTAGATTAAAATTTAGATTATTAATTATCATAGTTATCAACACAGAATGAGGTGGCGAGGCCAATAACCAATCAGCGATCAGATCATTCAACGTGGATGTTTTCCTTTCGCACAACTTTCTTTTTGTTACAAGTGAGTGTCTATTTCAAAATATTTTTTCTTGAATACTGTTACTTCATAAAAAATATTTTTCATCTGAAATTTAAATTTTGTATTATTTTTTTCACAGATTTGTTACAAAATGTTGTCTGTTAAAAATGGAAAGATGAATATGTTCCTTCTGGCTTCATCTGTTTGAGAGAATAAAATGGAATTGAGAGACCCCAATGCATGATTCAAAATTTTGTAATGAGCAATGGAAATTTGAAGCCATCAGGACTGAGAGAACATCTCGAAACCAATAACAGTAATCCTGTTGGAACCTTGATTGATGCTTTCAAGTTGAAGAGAAGTCATTATGATCTGAAAGGATCTCTTTCATCATATGGGTTTTCTCCTCCTGGGAAACCACTTCTGGAAGCCTCCTACAAATCTTCGTACATGATTGAAAGAGAAAAGAAGCCCCACAGAATCTGAGACAGTCTAGTGAAGCCCTGTGCCCTGGAGATGGCTAAAATCATGCTGAGAGAGGATGACGTAAAGCAATTGAGTTAGTTGCCCTTGTCCAATGACACTGTATATCAAAGAATTAAAGACATGAGTGAGGACATACTAACCCAAGTCATCAGCTACTACTACTACTACTGAGTACTTTTATAGCGCTACCAGTCATACACAGTGCTGTACAAACATGCAAGAGACAGTCCCTGCTCATCAGAGCTTACAATCTAGTCAAGACAAAACACAGAAGGTGTAAGCAGGGGTAAAACAAGAAGAAGGAAAGGAGATCAGGTGAGTCAAAATCCAAAAGCAGCAGCGAAGAGGTGAGCTTTCAACATGGATTTGAAGAGGGTTAGAGAAGGTGCCTGGCATACAGACACAGGTAGTTTGTTCCAGGTGTAAGGTGCAGCAAGGTGAAAGGAGCAAAGTCTAGAGTTTGCAGTAGAGGAGAAGGGCACAGATAGAAGCAGTTGGCCGGAAGAGCGGAGTTCCCGAGAGGGGTTGTAAGGAGAGATAAGAGAAGAAAGGTAGTGAGGAGCAGCAGAGTGAATGCATTAATAGGTCAGCAGGAGAAGCTTGAACTGGAGTCGGAAATGGATAAGGAGCCAGTGAAGTGACTTGAGAAGAGGAGTAATATGGGCATGAGGCTGGCGGAAGATTAGCCGTGCAGTGGAGTGTTGAACAGATTGAAGGGGAGAGAGATGATTCAAAGGGAGACTAGCAAGGAGTAGGTTACAGTAGTCATGACGGGAGGTGATTAAGGAGTGGATAAGCGTTTTGGTAGTATGTTCAGAAAGGAAAGAGCGGATTTTGCTAATGTTATAGAGAAATAAACGGCAGGTCTTAGCTACGAGATGGATATGTGTGGTGAAAGAGAGAGAGGAGTCAAAGACAACCCCCAGATTACTGGCCGAGAAAACAGGAAGGAGTACAGAGCTGTCCACAGAGACTGAGAAAGGAGGAAGAGGAGGGGAGGTTTAAGGGGGAAAGATAAGAAGTTCAGTCTTGGCCATGTTCAATTTCAAGTGGCGGTGAGACATCCAGGCAGGCAGAGATCCGGGTCTGGATTGCCGGAGAGAGTTCAGGCGTAGAGAGGTAGGTCTGGGAGTCATCAGCATACAGATGGTACTGAAAGCCATGGGAAGAGATAAGCGCACCAAGGGACTGGGTATATAGAGAGAAAAGGAGCGGACCCAAGACAGATCCTAGCGGTACACCAACTGGGAGCAGGGTAGCGGAGGAGGAGGAGCCACCAGAACACACACTGAAGGAGCTATGGTGGAGATAGGAGGAGAACCAGGATAGTACAGTGCCCTTAAAGCCAAGTGAGGACAGGGTATCAAGGAGAAGGTTGTGGTCAACGGTGTCGAAAGCAGCAGAGAGGTCAAGGAGATGAGGACAGAGTACAGGCCCTTGGATTTTGCCAAGAACAAGTCACTGGAGACTTTGACAAGAGCCGTTTCAGTAGAGTGTGAAGGATGAAAGCCAGACTGTAAGGGATCCAGGAGGGCATGAGAGGAGAGGAAGTCGAGGCAGCGGTGGTGTACCGCACATTCAAGTAGTTTAGAAATCAGCGAGATTAAACACAGTCCTGTAAAAATCGGCATGTAGCTTGATGAATCAAATGTTTTTTCAAACCACAGTCAATTGCTAGTATTTGTATGCTTTGTTCAAGAAAAGAACATCAAGGAGGAGTTTTATTGTGTGATCGATTTGAAAAAACAGCAACTGATGTGTTCAAGTTTATCCAATTATTTTTTAATCGTTATGAGTTAGCATGAGATTTGATGGGCTCTATTTGTATGGAGGGAGCTCCTGCCACGATTGTCAAAAAGTCTGGATTCATTGCTCTAGTCAATGAAAAAGCTCCACATGTGTTGATCGCCAAGCTTTGGCATCCAAAACATTGCCAAAGAAACTTAAAGAAGTGATGGGAATAGTTGTGCAAATAGTCAACTTTATTCATAGATGTGCATTAAATAATTGGCTATTTCAAGCATTCTGTGAAGAAATTGGAGCAGAACATTGTGTTTTATGGTACCACACAGAGGTATTGTTGGCTAAGTCATGGCCGTGTTTTGACACATGTAGTGGGACGTTTGGATAATATTTTTAAATTCCTCAAGGATCAACAATTCCTTCTCGCAAACCATTTTGAGGATGAACCTTTTATTGTTAGTCTGGGATATTTTCAGTCTCCTCAATGATTTTGAATGTGTCGATATATAGAAGGGATGTGGATATTATTCAAGCCAGGGGAAAGTTTGTGGCACTTACAAGAAAATTACTTATTCAAAGTCATCGTGTTGAAAGCGGAAATCTGGTGAACTTTCCAATCCTTGACGATATTCTTACTGGAGATGGTAAAATTTTGCGGGTTACTTTTCAGATATTAATGATTTTTGAATGGGATCTGTTTGGATCATGAACCCATTCTCGTCTGATATATCTAAGATGAATGACAATGATTTAGCAAAGGATGATTTCATTGAATTCCAAGAAGACCCAAGAAAGAAAGCTGATTTGGAAAAGGCTGGGCTAGATATCATGTAGTTTTGGTGTGAACATATCTCAGCTTACCCTTGCTTGGTGATGAGGGCAAGGAATGTTTTGGTTCTCCTAGGGCAAGCAGGATGAGTCAGCCACACTAGATAAGCAAGAATCCTTACAAGCCTTCACATCAGTAACAAGAATGCACATGCAACTCCGTCTAACGTAACGCTTGGGGTCCAAGAGCTAAAGCGTACACTCCCTACCAGGAGACTCGGACGGCCTGCAGCCCTTGCCGCTCCTTGCCAGGAGACTTGGGTGGACTTCACCCCTTATAGCCTCAAAAGAAGGGCCTACAACCGAAGACTTGGCAGAACCCACAAGTCCCACAATTGAAGACTTAGCAGTCCACCTACAATGGAAGACTTGGCAGTCTACCAGATGTGGAGGAGACGGTGGCAACAGAGTGGTGCAGTACACACAGCAGTGTGTCCTGGAGCAGAGGCTCACAGGTTCTGTGTCAAGTCCCAACTGCGGGTCCTGCAGAGCATCTCACTATATTTCCACTCCTCGTGACCCCAAAGAAAGCCCTGACATTCCACCACCGGTGGCAGCGGCAACAGGGTGGTGCAGCAGACATAGTTAATGTGTCCTCGAGCGTGAGGCCACAGGTTCGGATCCCAGCCGTGGATCCCGCACTGCATTGAGGGTCCTGCATTGACTGCAGGCATGACCAGTCATGACCAGCTACCCCTGGGCACCTCCTGCGTCAAGGAGTGTGAAGAATGACATTCGTACCCCTCGGGTACAGAGGGGGCACTCATGGACTACTGTTCCTACAGGGACATCCAGAGGAAGAACCCCATCACCCACTGAACCAGTCAGCAGCATCAACTTGGTCTTGATGCACATTGTTCTGACAGCCTGGAACATCCGCTTGATGCACATTGTAGATCCAGGGGTCTGCCCTTCTGCAGCGCTGCCACTTCGGCCAAGGAACAGCCTTCTCATGCCAGCCGGGATCGTGCAACCTCATACCCCTCCCCATCAGACCTTGCTGCAGAAAAAAAAAATCCCTTGGGATTCCTACCCTCCCAGACTCCTCCTCGGCGGATGGGCCCACCCCGGACTCCAACTGGATGACTCCATCTGGGCAGATGGGCCCACACTGTGCTCTCA
The DNA here is from genome assembly GCA_033557465.1 of Ichthyophis bannanicus. Taxonomy (NCBI): domain Eukaryota; kingdom Metazoa; phylum Chordata; class Amphibia; order Gymnophiona; family Ichthyophiidae; genus Ichthyophis; species Ichthyophis bannanicus. The sequence goes on from CM066033.1 coordinate 750,641,601, forward strand.
CAACCATACCCATGTGGTGGCAGCTCACTTGGTCTTCTCTCTCCTGTAGATGAGTCCTCTCACACCTTGTAGGCAACACCTCTGCCTTGCCATCTCTGGAGCCCTTTGCTGTACTCCAGCAAACCGTGCGTTACCCTTGAGCCTTCTGGTGAACCACCTCAGGATCCAGGCCATCCTCCTGCTGCTGGGAAAAACACCCTCACCGCCACGGTATGGGCCTTCTTCTCCGCCCTACAGAGAGCACCTGCCCCAGTAAGCTCTGTGACACTAAAACCCAATGTCTCGGAGTGCATGAAGACAGAGTGACAGGCTCATGGCCAGCCGGGGATCTCCAGTCTGGATCTTCCTTTGATAAACTCGAGGGCAGCCCTCTGACCCAGCATGCGCTAAGACGGGGTGTCCGACCAGCCGGTCACAAGTCTGATATCTGAGACCATATTGAGAATTACAATGCATCATCACAGTACTGTAATGTTCTCCAGGGCCTAGACTGTTCTCCAGAGCCTAGACGGTTGCCTTCACTGGGGCTGGGCCTAGCCGGTTCTCTGTTCTTCAGAGTCTAGACGGTTGGGCTGACCGCCAATAGATCTGCATGCTCACTGTATCCTCCTTAAGTGTGGCTGACCGCAAATAGACCGCATGCCCACCGTCCAGTACCAGCAGAGGTCATAGGCTCAACCCCTCAGTGGTCCCATCTGTCCGAGGTAACCCCTTTTCCCAGGACCCTGGCCTTGTTGACAGGTTGTGATCCAGACCTGTCCCTGTGGTCTTCTACCTACCAATGCACCACCTGACCCTGTGGTCTTCTACCTACCTACGTACCACGACCGAATGGTTGGTGTGGCTCCCACGAACGGGAGCCCCCTCCCCCCCAAGGCCATTGGAAAGCTTCACGGCCCTGCGCAACTGTATGCCAGGACATACATGGAACACTGCATAAGCCTGGTCGCCCAGTCCCAATGGACTACACCCCTAGGGACTCCATCTAAGGTAGGAGTAACCTAGCGGTTAGTGCTAGGGACTCCACCTAGGGACTCTAACGGAGGAGTAGCCTAGCAGTTAGTGCAGCCTAGTGGTTAGTGCAGCAGTCTACTACCCAGGCAATCTACTACCCAGACAATCTGGCTTCCAAGTCCCACTGGCACTCCTTGTGGCCTGCGACCTGCGACAAATTCACTTTACCATCTGCCCGGATTCAGGCAAGGGTCTGCCTGGATTCATGCAAGGACCCTAGCCATGCCAGGGGCGCGCTCACGATACACGCTTACCCGAAGGCCCTCCTCATATTGCACACATCTGCAAGGCCGCCAAGGCTTTGCAACAGGGACTATCTCATCACCCGGGCACCGGTACACATGTACACACTGCCCAAGAACAGCAGTAACCATATCGAGAAGCATCAGGTCGTGGGATCTTGTCGACCAGGCAGCCCAACAACCTGGACTGCCACCCCCACAGGCTGCCGGGCCACTGCAGGATTAAGGGTCAACCTCATACCATTCTTGTAGCTTAAGGGTCAACCTCATACTGCTCTTGTAGCGCAGCCGATGCTGTCTTGCTATTCCCCATATCACTCTTGTAGTACAGCTGATGCTGCCTTGCTATCCCCGCGCGCAGTGCCTTGCTATCCCGCGTGCAGCTATCTCCTCACTGATAACAGACGTATGATCTGCCATACTGGGTCAGAACTAGGCCATCAAGCCCAGCCTTCTGTTTCCAGTCTTCTGTTTCCATCAGTGGGCAATCTAGGTCATGTCTTGGGCCAAGCAGCGATTTCCCAGTCCCGGTTATCCTGCTATCCTAACGGTTTTACAACATCCTCCGTTAACACGTTCCGGAGTTAGCTACAGGTTGAGTAAAAAAAAAATAAATAGAGTATTAATGCTCCATTTGAACCATTCTCTCCGTTTGAACCATTCTCGTGGCCAGCGATTTGATCTACGCCCTCAGCTTGATGTGCCTACCTCTCCGTTACCGCACAGCCATACCCTGTAACTACACCCTCTGCACATGCGTGCACCGCAACTGAAAGCCATCATACAGTATCATGTGGTGCCTGTAACTGCACCCTCTCACAACGCTGCCGTTACACATGCGTGCATCGCCACTACAGGCCCACAGGCTGCAACAGGCTGTACCAGAAGGCCACATGCCAGCCCTGAACAAGGGTCTCGGCCTTCCCCATCCACCACAGCGCATGGCAGCTTGGGAGGCACCAAGTGTGGCTGACTCATCCTGCTTGTCCTAGGAGAAAACAGAGTTACTTACCTGTAGCAGGAGTTATCCGTGGACAGCAGGATAAGTCAGCCACACATACCCGCCCACCTCCCCTGGAATGGGGTCAGCATCTGTCCTGGTGCCCGCCTCCTAGCGGCAAAAGGCTCAGCTAGTGACGTACTGGTTAGTTAGGGGCGGGCAGAGGAGTGGGGCCAATTGGCCCATGCTCAGAAGGGCGAAAGCCCTTCTGAGCTATGTAGAGTACTTCCGTCTCAGCGCTGTCGGATGATGTCACCAAGTGTGGCTGACTTATCCTGTTGTCCACAGAGAGCTCCTGTTACAGGTAAGTAACTTCGTTTTCCCTTCATGACTACTTATCTCTGTGAAACAGGATTCTCTGCATTATTAAAGCTGAAATCAAAGTGAAGAAATTGACTTGATGTGTCAGAAGACATACAAGTAACATTGTCAGTAAGTGTATTGTGATTCCCTGTTTTGATTTACAAAAACAACAGCAAAAATCTCACTCGTTGTAGCTTGCTTGTATATTTGTGATTTAAATAAATATGATAAAATACTTAATATTTTCTTTAAGCCATTCTGTTTCTAGCGATATATATATATATATATGATTTTGACAGTCAGGCAAAGGAGTATGGGACATACTGGGCAATCCATTGGGGTCTGTAGTCATAAAAAGGTTAAGAATCCCTGCCATAGAGGAATAGCACAAACTAGTGAAGATCTTAAATTCCATTTCCTTTTACTAGGAAAATCTGGATGAGAAGAATGTGCACAGGACAAACATTTTCAATTCATTTGGCTTTCTTTTCCTATTTTCAGTACTTTACACTCTCATTTTAATAACTTGTTAACGCATGTTAAAACTTTATAACATGCTCAGATTGATTGCAGTTGCGTTAGGTCATAGGTTCACGCTTATTAAATTGATTTTGCGTGCACTAAAAATTGTAAAGCATGTTAATGAACCAAATACATGCTAATGAATACACAGCTCTGCTGAAAAACTTTAGCTCTTCTGCAGCATTTGTTAGGCTTAGAGTGATAGGACTATGTAGATATTTTTCTTGGCTTTCCGTTGTTTAGATTTAGCACTTATGCTCAAGTGAAATACTGTTTAAGGACTGTGTGAAGCTTGATCTTCAGTGAGCAACAGGAGAAACCACCAGAAATAATTTGGCCATGTTTTGGCAATAACACCTCTGTCGAGCATCAACATATGTGGTTTCTCACTCTGTATTATCCACGGTTTGCTTTGGCAATTGGTGATTTGTTAGTCATGCATTATTGTTCCTGGCTATTTCTCTTGATGTTTTTTTGTTTAACTGTAACATTGACTGATGCATATGTTGACCCCTGATGCAGGCATGTTTGATGAAACTTGGCCAAGTTGGGTTTCTAATACAGTTTTTTGACAGAAGATTCATCTGGTGTGACTGTGGTCCCTCTCCACTCTTTTTTTGTTATGCTACCGGTCTTCCTCTCTTCTGCTTTCTCTGATCTGTGAGGGTAATTTTATAACAGGATGCTTATGTGGGAAGTCAAAAAAGATGCTCATTTTATGCCTAATTTATAAAGTTGACACTTAGAGGCCCTTTTACTAAAGGATGTTAGCTGTCAGCACAGGTCTGGCATGCACTAAAGTTGGGCTTCAGGCACACATTGACAGTACAGAGCTATGACAGTTAGTGCCATGGGATGCTGATGCTAACTGTCCATGGTGAATTTGGGTTGCAAGTGAGAGGGTAAAGGGTAGAGAGTGGATGGGGTGACCACTAAACAGGCAGTGCATCCATGCTACTTGCATGGCGGGCTAGTAATACCTGCAGCACATCAGTGAACCATTGAGGCACAGTGGTTAAAAATCGCTGCTGTATCTTCATTTGCCTCCCAAAGGTCCGGGGCCAACTGGAATTAAAAGGGCATTAATAAGTAAAACATCTAATGTCAGGAATGATATTACAATGTTGCGGAATTAAAATGCTACAATGTTGCAGAGTGTTCGGTAAAGGCACAGTCAGGGCTGGCACTAGCATTAGGCAAACTAGGTGGTTGCCTAGAGCACCCATTGCCACAGCTGCTGCTTCTCTCTGGGACCAACAGTGGTGGCAATGCCTATAAATGGCACCACAATGCTTACAGAAACCTTCGGTGCTGTGATGCCGTTTCCATTTCTTTCGATGTAGACGGAAAAGGTAGCAGTTCAGGGAAAACAAAATCAGCTTTATTCTGTCCCATCTTGTTAAACCTCCACAAAGTTAAAACACAGAACAGATAGCAGTTCAAGGGAAACAAAATCAGCTTATTCTGTCCCAACTTGTTAAACCTCCACAAAATGGTTCCCCCAGTCCTTCCTTCAGCCCCAGTTAGAGTTCCTACCTCAGAACTCCTTCGCATGACTTGCCTTGGAAGGACTGCTGGCTTCATGGGCCTTTCTCCCTCCTACAACCTGTTCGGTTCTTAACCTCTCCCAGCCCTGAACTCTGGGCTGCAGACTCTCTTAATGTTCTATAGACCCCATCATAATGTACCTATGTATGTACCTGAATATTTCATGTAATATTTACTCTCATTGCAACTCTACCTCCACGCTGGCCAAACTTCGAAGCACGCATTCCATGTGCCTACTTTGTATGCATGTGTGGGTCACACAGTTTTTATAAAAGCCTTTTTCTGTGTGCAAAACAGACTTTACATGTGGAAAACTTTATAAAATCACCCCCAGCTTTTATATGATGTACATAGCATTTTAGATTGCACGGCAGGACTGAGATGCGGTGGCAGAGTGGTGTGTGGGGGTCTTATTGCTGCAATAGCAGGGGTGCTGCAAGGCAGGGTTGTGGCTCACTGGCACAGCTGTGTATATTAACCTTGTACAGTATCTAACTGAACCATGCTTGGGTTTTATCCTTACTATCAGCTCATCTCTTTAATAAATGCTAAAAGAATTACAAGTTGGTTAAAATAAAAATGTAATCATGTGCAACGATAGAAGAGGGTGTGGGAGGTGAGACCCCAGGGGGTGTACAGCTTAGGGGAAGTAAAGACATCAATGTATTTATGACCTAAAGCAATCAATTTATCTGCCAGAATCCTGGACAGAAAGCCTTACAATCAGCTACAAGTAGAACTGCTTATTAAGGGTTATTAAGTCTGACCTATAGATTTATGGTCTGCACATTAACTGAGCTCCCTGCAGGGATCCCAGATTTTTAGTTATTTATTTATTTTTGCTACACTAAAGTTTCATCCCTCTAGAAATAATTTTGCAAGGATATTTTGCCAAAAGGAAAAGTATTGAAATTCATCTAGGGCAAGGGTGCATAAATTCAGACCTCGAGGACAGCAGACAGGCCAGGTTTTCAGGATATCCCTCATGCGATAAATTTGCATTCCATGGGGGTAGTATGCATGAAGCTCTACCTCATGCATATTCATGAGGGATATCATATCCTCAAAACCTGGTCTGCGTGGAACTTAAGGACTAAACTTGTGCACCCCTGCTGTATGGTGTCTTTTTTTAAATAAAGGGTTTGACCATGTAGGAGAGTATTTTACACACTCATCTAGGCTTTTATAAAATAAGATGTGTAAAAGTAGGTGCGGAGAAACCTAATACCTACTTCTACATGATGTAAGTGTAGGCATTCCTGGGACAAAGCATTGGCAGGACTGCGCATATGCACCTGTTCTTACCTCGCACAATTGCACCAGCTTTGCAGGTCATAGAAATGTGTGTGCCTACTTTCACCTGGGGTCATTTTTATAAAGGTACATAGGAGCAGATGTCGCCTTTATGAAATAGCTGCAGCATAGTCACCTATGTACCTTGACAACCTAGGCTCCCTTTTATAAAATGACACCACATAGCTCTGTTCTTTTTTGACTATGGAGATTTTAAACCATTGGCTGCCAAGTTCAGACATATTTGAACATTCTCAGCTTACGTTTGAATCAATTGTGCAGCTAAAGGACTAAACTCACTTACTGTATGTACTGGCCATTATTCTACATGCAAGGCCATATGGTATGACCATACACAATAATAACATATTATACCTATAAAATAATTTGTTCAAGGGCCAACCTAATGGCAGTTCATAGCTATGTGGAAAGCCCTAAATTGGAGTCTCAGCTCTCTTGGTTGGCGAGGTGATCTAGAGTTTCAGTGCTCAAGGCCTCTGGGTCAGGAATGGAGTTGTAATCAACACACTGTATGGTGATGACTAGTGGTCAGATTCAAGGCCCATGATTGAAGCACTCCAAAAGGAGACCTAGTGCCTGGACTCCAGCCCAGGACTGGAGCTGTAATGAGCTAGGTGTGTTGGGATAGTATTAAAGTAGAGGATACCAGGGTTCCTTCTGAATTAGCTGGAAGTGCAAAAAAGCAGGTAGAACTTGCTAGGTGAAAAAATATTGGCTCACAGGGAATTTTCATTTTTATTGAGCTAATTGTATAGAGTAAGTGAATATAAATATATGAACCCTACAGGGATTTCACTGCTGATCTTTCTCCAAAGGAGCAATAATTTAAAAAAAGCCTCGTGTATGTTCATATGTTTTTATTAAATTCATAAAATTATTTAAATAAAATTTCACTTTAGTACATGTACTCATTGTACAATATGATATCTTCCAAGGCATTTTATTTAATAATATTATAGGTTGCAATTACAACAGCCAGGATATAGAATGATCTACATGATTCCATATTTTCTGAGATTTTCTGTCTGCAATATTTGTTGACTACAACAATGTCAAATATACCATATTCCACCAACCATGCATCTCTAAAAACTGGATGGATAGCTCCTTCCCAAGGATGAGATTTAAAGCCAAGGACAGTAAAATATATCAATTTTTTATTGCAGCAAAAATACATATCCTCAATTGCAATTGATTTCCAAATGATTTGAAATGAAAGCTCATATTAGATATTCCATATATCTTTATTTCTTCCCTATCCCCCTTGCTATTCCCTCACAGTTAAACTGCCATTATGTTTTTACAGAAATATAACATATATGTGAGAATGTCCCTATCTCTGTATAGAAAAACAGCATTTCGGAATCTTAGCAGCAATGCAATGCTAGAAAAATTTAGTGTGAACTTGCAAAAAAATTAAAATGCAAATTAGAATGTCACTTAATGAGAGATGCAAAAGCATTTATCGTATGCCTGGAAAAATGATCTAAAATATGATCACATTACTATGTATGCAAATTTAAAAATGCATTGATAAAATAAAGAGTGGCCAGTGTGGTCATGCTAAACTCAACACGTTCAGTTCTCTTTTCCCCTTTGTTCTTCCTGCCTATTTCTGAAGGGTCTACAAGTAAGACTGGTAGATGCTGGATGCCAGTGCGGAGAAAGGGAATAGGAGAACACTACACTTCAGAAGGGGAGGTAAAAGGAGACTGGAATTCCAAAGTGCATAAAACTGACATAAAGGTGTATTTAAAACATCTATGTCAGTAAGGGTCTTCAAAGAGTGCTGTGAATGGATGTGGTTAAGAAGCGAAAGGAATGATCCGGGGAGGACTCTGGCCATTCTTACTCAAAAGGATACCAGCATCTGACATTCCCTCCTCTATGACCACCCTATAATATAGGCACTACAAGTGTACCATGCACTATCCTAGTGCCTCAAAGTGGGCAGAAATAAGCTCTGCAATCAAACCAAAAATATTGGTCTGCTCACATAAGATTTTAAGGCTCATATTTATGCTCATCCTTAAGCCTCTGAATGCCAACCATGACTTTTGACCAAATGAACAGTGTTAACGACAACAAAGACTTTTGTCCTCTAGTAACCTATTGGCTTGTGCAAATAAAGGATGATTTATTTTTGAAGTGCTTAAGTGTTTGCAGTTAGCCTAGCCTTCTCATTGTGTGCTACCAAATTATAGCCTGATCTGAGGCAGATATTACGCCATTAGCGAGCACTTGGTAAGTACCATAGATGCAGACTGGCCCAACCACTAGGCAAGCTAGGCAGTTGCCTAGGGCAGCAACTTCCAGAGGGCAGCTCAGATCAACCAATCGCCCAGATATGGGTGTACGAGAATGCCCTCTTTCCTCAGCGCTGCTGCTATGACTACCTTCAACTTGGTAAACGTCCTCGGGGCTGTCGCCAACCTGAATGGTAAGGCCCGGAACTGGAAATGCCTCATGGGCACCGCAAACCTGAGGAATTTCTAATGCTCCTTTCATCTCAGAATATGAAGGTAGGCCTCCGACAAATCCAGGGATGTGAGAAACTCCCCCTTCCGGACCGCCACTATCACCGACCGGAGAGTCTCCATACGGAAGTGCTGGACACGAAGACACCGTGAGGTCCAAAATTGGTTGAAACGGCCCCTCCTTCTTTGGCACTATGAAATAGATGGAGTATCGACCAGACCCGTATTGGTCTTGAGGCACTGGCACTATAGCTTCCAATTCAAGCAACTTCTCGACCGTCCCTCGCACGGCGTCGCACTTGATCCGCGACTTGCACGGTGACTAAACAAAGAATTCTCTTACTGGACGCTGGAACTCCAACGCGTACCCCTCGCGAACGAGCTCCAACACCCACTGGTCGGAGGTAATCTCGACCCAGGCAGGGTAAAAATCCCGCAGCCGACCCCCTATGGGAACCAGGCCCACTCGGGTCCTCCTGATCTCATTGCGACTTTCGGGAATTCGAGAAAGAGGTCGAGGCCCCAAAGCCCCTTCCTGCTCCTTGAAATCCACGAAAACCTTGTCTCCTGCCCGGGAATCTCCCCCGGGATGCTTGGCTGAATCTCGTATACCGAAAGCGCCTAAACTCCCTCTGCTGCCCCCTGCCTGAAGAAGTAGGCCACCCTTGCTTCTGCTTGTCTTCCTGAAGCCTGCCATCTTTAGACTCCCCAAGATCCTTTACCAATTTCTCCAAATCCTCTCCAAAGAGCAACTTCCCCCGGAAGGGGAGCTTGCCCAACCTGGACTTTGAGAGACCATCCGCTGCCCAGTTGCACAGCCACAGGTGATGCCGCGCCGCCACTACCGACGCCATGCTCTTTGACAAGCCTTGAATGAGGTCATAGTGGACATCCACCAAATATACTGTCCCCGACTCCAATCTTGCTGCTTCACCCAAGTCTTCCCCGCTCTGATCTCCTTGCACTTGCTGAGGGCAGCAAAAGCATGGCATTCAAAGCTAAATAATAGATTTTGACAAGAGGGTTTGTAAAGCTTGAGGTTCGTCTAGGACACCAACACTTTGAACCAGCTCTATGGCTGGCCCTGCATAGATGAAGAGCATATCATAGGATTTACCTTATATATCCTGTTTCTTCACTTATGTGTGGAGACATTCATTTTATTGTGCTCATGCAAATGTATTTCCAGAGCTTATTATTATGCTTGACATTTTTAGTGTTCAACAGATCCTGTACATACATGTTTATTGAATCTTATCTTCCTGGACATTGAGTTTGGAGATTTTTATTGATGTTCTTACTTCCATATGAACCACAGATTACAATATCTAAATAAGGGATGCAGACATCAAAACCTGCGATGACTTGTTAGCCATTGAGCAGAGTCGATGTAGACCTCAGTCTTTTTCCAACAATTTTTGTACTTTGCAACTCAAGTAAGGAAATTATGCAATCAAGGCTAGAAACTTAAATCTACTTCAGAGGATACCAGCAACTTCTCTCAAGTTTTAAAGTAGAAGGTGATTAGAGGAATAAATTGTGGGCGGATATGATTAGCTGAATTTCAGAAAAGCTTTTGATGCTACTCCACACTAGAGCTGATAAATAAACTGAGCAGCCTGGGGGGAAGTCTCAGTGGTGGACTAGATTAGAAAGTGGTTGAGTGATAAGGGAAGATGGCATAGGTTTCAGCGCTATGGGTGCTAGAGGGCACCCTCAATATTATCTCTTGAACTCCCTAGGGTTGGAAGCTAAGAGCTCAATGCTGCAAGGCCATGGGTTAGATTTTTGGAATCTAGATTAGTAGTCATTTTTTGATAGCATTGTCTGATTTGTTGTAGGCCCAGAGGATGGCAGGAAAGAAGTTGTACTGACTGACTGCATCTCCCCCATCTCTTCCTGCAGCTATTGGCTGACTAAGGAACATCTGACCATTGGGCTGAAGAAGGAGAATGCAGGAGAGAGTCACTTCCTGTCTTCCAGTACTTCCTGAGAAAGGTACTGGAAAAGGGAAAGAGCAGTTGACAGAAGAGAAAGGACATGCAGAAGATGAGAGAGGAACTGAGGGAAATGGTGGGAGAGGGGCCAGGAGCTGATAGAAGTAGTAAGGGATGGTAAAAAGAGTGATAGAGGAGATGCTGGATAAGAGAGAGAGGAAAAGGCAGTGAAAGGAGATACCATTTGTATTTTTTTGTTAAGCTTTACATTCCACTTTGAGCTTGGGAAAGACATGCTTAAGCATGAAGGAATAAATAATAGCTGGCAAGGGAATACTGTTGTGAGGGCTGGGAGTAGAAATGGATGATGGGATGTTGGCTAGAAGAAAAGGGGCGGGGGGAGGACTGCCAGGGAAACAGAAGATGTAAAAGGTGGTGGGGCTATAAGTAGAGTCAGGGCTGTATTTAAGATTGAGGCACCCATAAGCAGGAGTGGAAAAAGCAGAAGGAGGTCAGGATGGTGGTGCCCATTTGAAGTGCATGTCCCTAAAACAAAGGGGAGCAGGCCCCCTCATTAGTCTGCTTTTTTGTTGCCTTCACAATTTGGCACCCTAAGCAGTTGTCTATGCCTATATCAGAGCCAGAGTAGAGCTGGGGTGTGTAAGGTAGAGGAGTACTCTAGTGCCGGTGAGAGGGACTGGTTAAGAACCAGAGAGGGCTGAAAGAGGGAATTCCATATTTAGAGACTGACAGGGAGGAGACCTGAGAGAGGGGAGATAGGTAATGAAGAGAAGAAGGGGTGGGTGAAGGGGACCTGGACTGCAAGAGTGGGAATTAAGAGGAAGAGAGGGGCTGGGAGAGGTGAAGAAGCTGTGTAGAACTGAGTGTGGTGGGGGGGAGGGAGATAAGGAAGTTAACTGAGAAAAGGGTTGTGAGAGGGAGAAGAAGAAGAGGCTTGAAGGGGTAGGGAAGGGAGTGAAAGAAGAGACTGAGAATGGAAGGAAGTGGCTGGAGGGGGTACAACTAAAATCAAAGAGATGGTAAGAAGTTGTGAGCAGGGAGAGAGATACACATAAAGGGAAGAGAACAGCAATGTTGTATAAATGAAGAAAGAGAAGAAATAATTTTAAAAGGGAAAGATGAGACAGGGGAAACCAAGAGAAGACCAAGAACAAGTAGAGACAAAGGATAATAATCTCTCAGTCTACAAAAAAAATGATGGAAAATTGGTTTGGTAAAAATTTTGGTGAGGGGTGACATTGATGGCAGTGGGCGCCCCTGGAGGGCTGGTGCTCTAAGCGACCACCTAGTTTGCCCAATATAGTGCCGGCCCTGTCTGCAGACTGATGCTGAATATCTGGATACTAGGTAACTGCAGTAGCTGGCGTTTTAAAAAATGCTGACCATGGCAGTGTACATTTTACACCCTCTATATATGCATGTTCCGGGTCAGCCATGGTCTCCACCTTCCACTCAGTTGCAGTGGGGAAACAAAGCAAGTTCAGAAAGGTATCAAGTTGGTGATCTGGCTTGACCTAGCTGAAAATCACCACTGCCACTAACCAATGGCAAACCTATCCAATATGAAACCTGGAGTGGATGCCCTCTCGCCACGCCCTCCCCACACTCAGCAATCTTTCTTTCAGTTGTTTGCCAGATGGCCATGCAGACTCCACTCCAGGCCTCCTGGACTGAAGTCTCATGATGTGATTAATGTCAGAAAGCTAACATGAATTTAGCCAAAGAAAGTCTTGTCTTGCTAACTTCTTATATTTTTTTGAAGGTGTGAATAAACAGGTAGAGATAATGGTGAGCCAGTTGATATTGTATATCTCAATTTTCAGAAAGCCTTTGACAAAGTCCCTCATAAGAGAATCTTGGGGAAACTAAAAAGTCATTGAATAGGAGGCAATGTACTACTGTGGATCAGGAACTGGTTAAAAGATAGAAAACAGAGAGTAGGGCTAAATGGCCAATTTTCTCAATAGAGAAAGGTGAGTAGTGGAGTACCCCAGGGATTTGTGCTGAGGCTGCTGCTTTTTAACATATATTTATAAATGACCTGGAAATGGGAATTACGAGTGAGGTGATCAAATTTGCAGATCACACAAAATTATTCAAACTTTTTAAAACACAAGAGGATTCTAAAAAATTGCAAAAGGACCTTGATAAATTGGAAAACTGGGCATCCAAATGGAAGATGAAATTTAATGTGGACAAGTACAAAGTTATACACTTACGGGGTCCCATTGGACATCCATCCCCGCTATTCGGCCTCTCTGCTGACCCCGACTAACTTCCCCATATGTTGTATGGGGAGGTTAGATGGGGGCAGGAATGGGGCGGGCAGTGGTTGATCCACAGTCCTGGACATACAGAGCCAATTCCAATGTTGGCCCTTTGCATCCAGGGCTGGCAGACTGAATGGGGAACTTAATCCACCTCTGAAGTGGAATAAGTTCCCCTAGTCGGCGAGGATGGAAGGCCCGGGGTGGCAGAGGAGGTAGGAGGGGGTTGAGAGAATCCAAGCAGCCCAACCCTGGCCTTAGGAGGCAGATTAGGGGTCAGGCTGCAGGGAATGCAAAATCTGTTCAGCAGCTGGGGATCGGAGCTCCTGAATGGCAACTGGACACCATAGCTCCATGACAACTGGACACCATAGCGCCACCGCTCCATTCAGGAGCCTTGACTGAGTTAGCCGGGCTAAGCCTGTATGTGCAGGCTGATCGGGATCGGGGTCCCGGCCTGCATGTACAGGCTTGGACACAATTCTGATCCCGTGGGGCATGTCTAGCTCTGCAGGATCAGAATTGCGTCTAACTCTGTGTGTCCGGTTCCAACTGGGTGCACAGAGGGCCAGGACTTCAGGATAGAATCGGGCCCTTAGGGAAGAACCATCCAAACTATGATTACATGTTCTAAGGTTCCACATTAGGAATCACCATCCAGGAAAAGGATCTGGGCATCATCATGAATAATACGTTGAAACTCTTTGCCCAGTTTGCAGCGATGGCCAAGAAAGCAGATAGGAACATAAGAACATAAGATATGCCATACTGGATCAGACCAAGCTCCATTAAACACAGTATCCTGTTTCCAGCAGTGGCCAATCTAGGTCATAAGTACCTAGTAGCCTCCCCAAAAGACACAGGTTCCTTAACGCCTGTATTGGGTCAAGCAGTGATATCCTGGGTCCCTCTTAATAGTGGTTAATGGATATTTCCTCCAGGAACTTGTCCAATCCTTTTTAAACCAAGCTACACTAACAGCTTTTACTACATCCTCTGGTAACAAATTCCAGAGTTTGATTACACTTTGAGTGAAAAAATATTTTCTCTTACTAGTCTTAAATAGGTTATCCTGTAGCTTCATTGCATGTCCCCTAGTCTTTTTATATTCTGATGATGTAAACAATCGATCTACGTTTACCTGTTCCACTCCATTCATTAATTTATATTCCTCTATCATATCTCCCCTCAGCCATCTCTTCCAGGTTGAAGAGCCCTAACCTTTTTAGCCTCTCTTCATATGATTATCCTTCCATCCCATTTACCATTTTGGTGGCTCTTCTCTGTACCTTTTCTAATAACCACCAAAAACAGCACTCTGCCACGTAGGCAACCAAGGAAACAATCAGGAGACATGGCAGTTATATAGGCCTTTATTATTCCACGGATCAAGCATGCCAACCCGACACTGGCTATGTTTCGTATTACACTTCCTCAGGGGTTTACGGCTCACTATAAATAAACACATATAAGAACCAGACACACAACAAATACATATAAAATACTATTTAACAATGTTAAAAAACTATTAAAAAGATAAATTAAACTCATGTCATGTAAAATATGTAAGATAAAACATGAATCAATCAAATAAAACAAAACAAAATGTGATAACCAATGATAAAATCATCTAGAATTTAAAAATTATAAATACATAAATAACATGCACTATCTAAAAGACAATGATATATGAGTTATACATATATTGCAATAGACAACATTTGCTAAAAGACAACTATTTGGTAAAAGACAACCATTTGGTGAGAACCAGACTGGGCTAAAAGGAGAGAGAGGAGGACCGAGGAAAATAACTACCACTAAATAAAAAGGTGTGAATTAAAAGCGATTAAAAAATGACTAAACAGTTATATAACTAAACAATTAAGTAGGTACTTGTGAAACCTTCAAAACATGTGACCCATAGATAGGACCAAATTAAAATATAATAGATATAACATAGAGAATGTGTATAATGTAAATATTGTATACTCATACCGCTATGGCTTCCCGTGCGGCACGGGCGTACTCCTGATCTTGCCGGGACACCAGAAACGTGTTCCGGTGCACATACAATATAATTAGAATTGTCTAATAAAATAAATAAAAGAATTTTATATAATTGTTAGTGTGCACATACTGTATCCAATTGATCATAACCTTAAAGAACCGAAAAATGATGAAACGCCCGTGTTTTAAAACAGGAAAAAACATAGTACACTAGGGACCTGCTTTTAAACTTTGAACCTCCAAAAGTAAGTTTATACTATAAATAATGATAAATGCTTGTTGTATCTACACACTATAAAATGTTATAGGTGCCGTGTATTATCTCACTTATCTCCAATCACTATGCGCTGTACAAACCGGAATCCGCATGTGAACGTATAAAAACGATCCTCTCAATGAGCCACATATATATTAAAACGCCAATACTGAAATGTTATATAAACTGAATGTGCAGACTCATATTACTGTAACTACCCGACCAGCGGGCACGTCTTTAATCGTGCCTAAAAGGCGGAAATGGCTCCGTATCATATACATTATAAAAAATCTATTCTAAAAGGTAAATAAATATATAAAAAATATTAAGAAGTAAAACACCCACGTATCTGACCAGCCACATCTATTACCGTGGCCAAACAGAAGTTCTGATTTAACAAGAAACCTACTCTTAAAAAGCTGTGGCACCGTAGAAAAGACTATACTACATCTATATAACATAAAATCAAAATCATGACATCATCTCACTGTGCTAAAATATTTTGTAAATAAATACTAACATATCCAAACCTGTAAAATACAGAGGGAACCCCGCTTGCAAGCGGACTAACAGCTTCTACTCATTAGGACGCCCGCACATGCGCTGTGGATATTTAAAGCTCTGTTTTTGGCGGGAACTGTAGTAGATGAAACTGTATGTCCAACAATTGTGCAGCAACCATCTTCTGATAAATTGAAAAATTTTTTATAAATTAAAAACTGGCGAATGGAAGGCTTATTGAGACCTCCCTAAAAATAAATTTTAGTGGACGACCCAAGTTACATGTACTTTGGCTTTATTTAAATAAAAACTGAGGGAAATAAATGTGTGAACTATGTGCCGGTCTTATAGTGAATGCCAGGGAATACCAGGGAATAGGATTAAAAGAAAATGACTGCTCCGCTGAGCGGAACCCAAGACAAACCCTAATAAACGAATCGTACAAATTACACTATTACAGTAAAGCTAATCCCTCTATTTAAAAATGTAACGTGATTGTTAAAAACGGACTTTAAACCCATTGGGGGAAGGGGGGGCCGCACTAATAAAACGCACTACAGACAACCAAAAGAAACATGAACCCCTATAAAAAATAAATGAAAAGACCATGTATATAATCATTAAAACGGATAAATCTAAATCCAGATTTAATCCATGTGGAGCAATAGTATTGAGTAAAAAAATGTACTTTTGTTCCAACCTAAGAGTTGTTTTAACAAAATCACCTCCCCTCCAATTCTGTTGGACTTTCTTTAAAACAAAGAATTTTATATCTGCTACTGTGTGTCCCATGTCCAACCAATGCTGCACTAATGGTTTTTCTATCAGCTTCCTTCTAATACAGCTTTTGTGTTCAATAATACGTGTACGTATACACCGGTTCGTTTTGCCCACATAGAGTTTAGCACAGGGGCATTTGATAACATAGATAACATTTGGTGTTTCACAATTAGAAAAATCATTTATGTAAAATATCTTTTGAGTATCTGGATGAATGAAGGTATTGCGTACCGGAAGAACATGAGGACAAACAGAGCAGTGCCCACACTGGAATTGCCCCTTATATTTAGATAATCTCTTACACTCTGTAAAAGCTGAAGGAACTAGGAGATTCCGAAGATTAACATTCCTCTTATGGGCCACTATCAATGAAATATTGCGAAACTCGGGAAGGGACTGGATGAGATGCCATTCTCTTTTAAGTATGCTTACAATTTTATGTGATTGTAGTGAATATAATAAAGGACATACAATTTTAGATTGATCACTCTTTTCTTTTGGTCTTAGCAAATACTCACGTAATTCGTCTCGTGCTCTCACATAAGCTTTTTCAATACACTGATTAGGATATTGGCGTACCTTTAACCTGTCTGATAAATCTCTGGCGTGATGTTCAAACTCACTTGGAGTGGTGCAGGCTCTTTTCACTCTAAGAAACTGTCCCACAGGTAAATTTCTCTTAAGAGCAGGATTGTGGAAACTGGTGTAGTGCAAAAGCTGATTTTTATCTGTGGGTTTTCTGTACAATGTTGTTGTGATCTTTCCCCTTTCTATTTGAACCAAGAGGTCCAGATAGGGTATATGTGTGGAATCATAAGTGATTCGAAACCTTAAATGAACATCAAGAGAATTAATCCATATATTGAATTCAGATAACAACTCCGTAGAACCTTTCCAAATCAAAAAAATGTCGTCAATATAACGTATCCATAGTAGGACTTCATTTTTAAATGGATGTTCTTTCAAAAAGGACTCTTCAAATTGAAACATATAAATTGGCGATGTCAGGAGCCATCGAGGAGCCCATAGCCACCCCCTTGATCTGCTGATAATAAAGATCCCTAAAACAGAAAAAATTATTGCACATAGCAATTTCAGCTAAGGTTAAAAGAAAAGAGGTGGGAATACGCTTGTGTTCTTGTCTAATCATCAAGAAATGTTCTATGATGTATAAAGCCTCAGTTTGTGGAATGCTTGTGTATAAGGACTCGACATCTAGAGTTACCAGAAACACATCCGGACCCAGATCTTGAAATGAAGAGAGGATGTCAATAGCATGGGACGAGTCTCTTACAAAAGACCACATCTTAGGGACGAAGGGCCGTAAAATAACATCAATAAACTGTGAAAGGGGTTCTAACAAGGAGCCAATGGCAGATATAATGGGCCTGCCTGGAGGGTTATCCAATGACTTATGTATTTTTGGAATGACGTATACGAGGGGGTACCCAAAAAAAACAGGAATAACATTGCCGTGGGCGGAGCTTGTGTAGTATGCACTTCTGCCGCTAGGCGTGTATAGTGCAACTCATTGTCAGTTCAGTGCCGCCTGTGTTGTCGACCTGGCTTGTTCTGTTCATCTGCAGTGATTGTTTTTGCTAGCGCTGTTTTGTTCTTGTTTCTTTTTTTATGATGACACGTTTAAGTGAGCAATGTGCAGCTGTGAAATTTTGTTTTCTACTCGGTAAAAATGCTGCTGAAACTGTTTTAATGTTGAAAACAGCTTATCAAGATGACGCTATGGGAAAAAGTCAAGTGTACCAGTGGTTTGCTTGGTTTAAAAATGGCGACATATTGATTGATGACAAACCTTGTTCTGGGCGTCCATCAACTGCCCGAATCGACGAAAATATTGAAAAAATTAGAGAGCTTGTGCTCACAGACCGTCAACAGACAATTGTTCAACTGTCAGAGATTAGTGGGTTATCTTGGAGCTCGGTTCAGCAAATTTTAACGGAAGATTTGGGAATGAAAAGGGTTGCTGCCAAGTTTGTTCCTCGGGTTCTGACTGACAATCAAAAGGAACATCGAGTTGAAACATGTCGTGTTTTGAAACAACAGCTTGAAACTGATCCAGATTTTCTGTCAAAGGTCATTACAGGTGATGAGTCATGGTGCTATGGTTATGACCCAGAAACAAAGCAACAGTCAAGCCAATGGAAGACGCCATCGTCACCCCATCCAAAAAAATGTCGTCAAGTCAAATCAAACATCAAAACAATGCTGATTTGCTTTTTTGATACCAAGAGGGTAGTTCATTCAGAGTTTGTTCCCCCAGGTCAGACCGTCAATCAAACCTTTTATTTGAAGTTTTAAGAAGATTGCGCAACAGTGTTCGTCAAAAAAGACCCGATTTGTGGCAGACAGGAGACTGGTTCTTCCACCACGGCAACGCACCTGCACACACAGCCATCTCTGTTAGACAGTTTTTGGCTAAAAATGGCATGGTTCCGCTGCCCCACGCACATTACTCGCCTGACCTGGCTCCGTGCGACTTTTTCTTATTTCCACGCATGAAAAGGGGCATGAAAAGACACCGATTTGACAACATTGAAGAAGTCAAGAAAAAAAGGAGGGAGGAGCTGTCAGCCGTTTCTAAAGATGACTACAAAAAATGTTTCGAACAGTGGAAGCACCGGTGGGACAAATGTATCAGTTGTAATGGAGAGTATTTTGAAGGGGATAAGGTTGTTTTGTAAAGAATTTGAAATAAATAGCTTTAAAAAATAATTCCTGTTTTTTTTGGGTACCCCCTCGTATAGTAGGTATAACAGGTTTGTCAACTATTAGGAATTCTTTTTCTTTTTTAGTGATACACCCTATCTCATATGCGCTCAATACCAAATTGTCAATGCGACTTTTAAGTGCATCTGTGGGATCACCATCCAACCTATGGTAAAATTCTTTGTCATTCAATTGACTATTTATCTCCTCTACATATTTGTTTTTATCTAAAACCACTATTGCTCCCCCCTTATCAGCCGGCTTAATCACTATATTGGAATTTTGTTGTAAGGATTTTATAAACCAATCATGAAATTAAACCCACTAATTATCTAATTATTTGTCGAAGTCCACCGAGGGAGGGTTAGGACGGTTAGCCCAGCCCCCACCAGACTGTGAACTGCTTTTATTCTTATTAAGTCACCCTTGTGAATTTTAAAGCCAAACACTTATCTTCATCTCCAAAACAGCAGCGATTCCTTTCATGTTGCAAATGACAAGATGTTTAGTACACAACGTGCACGTTTCGGGTGTGCGCCCTGTATCAAGTGTATTCGCCATATAATGATGCAACTGACTGCTATCTTTTTCTGCCAGCTTGATAAAACGCCACCTTCAACATGGCTAATTCGGGCATTATGTGAGAATGAAGATAAGTGTTTGGCTTTAAAATTCACAAGGGTGACTTAATAAGAATAAAAGCAGTTCACAGTCTGGTGGGGGCTGGGCTAACCGTCCTAACCCTCCCTCGGTGGACTTCGACAAATAATTAGATAATTAGTGGGTTTAATTTCATGATTGGTTTATAACTTGTCTCTTAGAGATTTACCATCATAGCTAAGGGTTTTTGTAGTAAGGATTTTATGGCACGTTTCTCTCCCAATGTCAAATTATGGTAAGGTAACTTTTCACCTTCCCCAATCTCATCTATTTGTTGCAACACTATCCGTTCGAATGCCTCTATGAGAGGATCTGTTTGCGGAGGAGGAATCCATTTAGATTTTCTATGAACTATAGAAATATTTTCTGCAGGCGTCATCTGGTTATTAAAAAAATGTTTAATCCGATTTTTCTGAAGAATTTATACAAATCGACACGAACCTCAAAGGGATCAAATGGCTTATTAGGGACAAAAGATAAACCTTTGTTCAGAACTGATATTTCATCTGGTGTAAGAGTGTATGATGAGATATTCACAACATTATCATTATTCAAAAGTCCCTCTCGTGAGAATGATCTGCTCCCCACCTGCCTCTCCCGCGTCCACGACCGCGACCGCGACCTCGTCCTCTGTTCATGTTGTAATTGTCCGGATATTGGCCATATCCTCTGTTTTGGTCTAGAAGATGGGGCTGACGGGTACGGGAGGAGTCCCGACCGCCTCCCTTCCATAACTGATCTATATTCAAAAAATTATGATTTTTATTATTGACAATATTGCTTCTTTCTTTAACTTTTTCTTTGGGATGTTCTGTCTTATCTTTATGAGTGGAAAAAAGGGGTCGTGATGATTTACTGAATCACTTCTACTTCTTTTCTTTTTTTGCCCCACTGGGGTACCATCATCAGTTTCATCTACTACACTATCTCTTCGGTCAAAAAATGTAGACTTCCTCTTTATCCAAATCCTATCATTCTCTACCCGCCTACACCAATGGTAGACGTATCCACTCCTATAGTCCTCCTCATCTCTCCGAAACTTCTCCATTTTTTTGCTTTTAATATCTTTCCTAAACTGTACTATATTTCGATCATGTGCTACATATGTTTTATCAAATTGGTTATCACATTTCTTCAACTCACTTAACTTCTCATCAAGTCCCACTTTATATAATTCAGATTTCTTATTTGCTGTGGTTATCAATAAAATCATCAGGTCCAATGAACATTTGTTCAATATAGTGTTCCAGCAATTCACAAAACCATGTTCACTTTGATAAAGTCCTGGAGCCTTGTTCATCCTTAATCCTCGTGGTATAATTTTAGATTTGCAGCATTCGAGGAGGTAGGCCGCATGTATTTCCTCCTTAACCAACCTTTGTGTTAGTCGTACTACATCTTCCCAAAGCGTATGTGTGTCATCATTGTTATCTTCTCCATCAGGATTGGTAAGGGATTCTTGCGATACAAGTTTTCTAATACATTCTCCCCGAAGCTGAGGATTTCTTTCCAGGGAGAGAACATGCTGCGCACTCAGGTACATAGAAACATAGAAACATAGAAACATGATGACAGAAAAAGACCACAAGGCCCATCTAGTCTGTCCTTCCATAACAACAACTACAACAGTCCACTTTTTACCTTTAGAGATCCTCTGTGTTGGTCCCATGCTTTTTGAATTCAGTTACTGTCCTCATCTCTACCACCTCCACTGGGAGACTATTCCACGGATCCACTACTCTTTCCGTAAAGAAATATTTCCGCATATCACTCCTGAATCTATCTCCCTTCACCCTCATCCCATGTCCCCTCATCGCAGAACTTGCTTTCAATTGAAAGAGGCTCTCTCCCTGAACATTTATGCCACGGAGGTATTTAAACATCTCAATCATATCACCTCTATCCCGCCTTTCCTCTAAGGTATACATATTAAGATCCTTAAGTCTGTCCTCATATGCTTTATAATGAAGACTACTAATCATCTTAGTAGCAACCCTCTGCACCGACTCCATCCTGTTCACATCCTTTTGAAGGTGCGGTCTCCAGAATTGCACACCATACTCCAAATGAGGTCGCACCAAAGACTTATACAGAGGCATTATCACCTCCTTTTTTCTGCTAGACATTCCTCTCCGTATGCACCCAAGCATCTTTCTAGCTTTTGCCGTTGCCTTTTCTACCTGTTTAGCTACTTTAAGATCATCGGACACAACTACGCCTAGGTCCCGCTCTTCTTTAGTGGACAAAAGTACTTCACCTCCTATGCTGTATTGCTCCCTTGGATTGCTGCAGCCCAAATGCATGACCTTACATTTTTTAACATTAAATCCCAGCTGCCAAATTTGAGACCATTCTTCAAGCTTAGCTAGATCCCTCCTCATGTTATCTACACCTTCCTGGGTGTCTACTTTATTGCAGATTTTGGTATCATCCGCAAAGAGGCAAACCTTACCCGACAGCCCTTCCGCTATATCACTAACAAAGATGTTAAAAAGAATCGGACCAAGGACAGATCCCTGGGGCACACCACTGGTAACATCCTTCTCCTCAGAGTGAGCTCCATTTACTTGTACTCTTTGTCGCCTCCCACCCAACCAATTTCTAACCCAAGCAGTAACTTTAGGGTCCATCCCTAGGGTGCTCAGTTTGTTTATAAGTCGCCTGTGAGGAACAGTGTCAAAGGCTTTACTGAAATCTAAATACACCACATCTAGAGCTCTCCCTCGGTCCAACTCCCTGGTCACCCAGTCAAAGAAATCAATCAGATTTGTCTGACAAGACCTGCCTCTGGTGAATCCATGCTGCCTCGGATCCTGTAATCCGCTGGACTCCAGAAACCTCACTATTTTCTCTTTCAACAGCGTTTCCATTAATTTACTCACCACTGAAGTTAAACTAACCGGCCTGTAGTTTTCAACCACATCCTTACTTCCGCTTTTGTGTAAAGGCACCACATGAGCCTCTCTCCAGTCCTTTGGCACCACTCCCGACTCCAACGAGGCATTGAAAAGGTCAGTCAGTGGAGTTGCTAGAACGTCCCCAAGTTCCCTCAGTATTCTAGGGTGTATCCCATCCGGTCCCATCGCTTTGTCTACTTTAAGTTGAGCTAGTTTCTCACGAACACAGTCTTCTGAAAATTGTTCAAGATGTCCCTCGCTTCTGTTCTTATTTGTGGGTGTTTTCTGAGGTCCTGCTCCTGGTTCTTCATCTGTGAACACAGAACAAAAATATTTGTTAAGCAATTCCGCTTTATCCTTATCAGCTTCTACATATTCCCCCCCTGTACCCTTGAGTCTGACAATACCACTTTTGCCCTTCCTCTTCTCACTAATATATCTGAAAAATGTCTTATCTCCCCATTTTATTGCATTGGCTATTTCCTCCTCCTTTTGAATCTTTGCCTTCTTGACTACTTTGCTAGCTTCTCTAAGTTTTTCCAAATACAGATGCCTGTCTTCCTTTCTCTGTGATCTCTTGTATTTCATGAAGGCCTCCCTCTTTTTCTTCACTTTTTCAGCTACTTCCTTCGAAAACCATAGCGGTCTCCTGTTCCTTTTGCCTTTATTTACCATTTTAACAAAAAGGTTGGTTGCCTTTAAAATACCCCCTTTCAGTTTTGCCCACTGATGTTCTACATCCCCCAGCTGTTCCCATCCGACTAATGACTCCCTGAGGTATTGGCCCATCTTCGCAAAGTTAGTCTTCCTAAAGTCTAAGATCTTCACCTTGGAATGGATTCTAACAGCCCTAGTCCTAATACTGAACCACACCATCTGGTGATCACTGGATGCAAAATGATCTCCCACTACAACATCAGAAACACTTTCACCATTGGTAAGCACCAAGTCCAGTATGGCCCCTTCACGTGTGGGGTCTGTTACCAATTGCCTGAATAGTTCTCCCTGTAGAGAATCCAGGATCTCCTTACTCCTAGATGATACTGCAGCAGGAAAGTGCCAATCAACATCTGGCATATTGAAATCTCCTAGCAGTAGCACTTCCCCTTTCCTAGCAATGCTGCGTATGTCTTCAATAAAATCTCTGTCCACCTCTTCCTCTTGTGAGGGAGGTACCTCCAAAAACAGCACTCTGCCACATAGGCAACCAAGGAAACAGTCAGGAGACGTGGCAGTTATATAGGCCTTTATTATTCCACGGATCAAGCGTGCCAACCCTACACTGGCCGTGTTTCGTATTACACTTCCTCAGGGGTTTACGGCTCCCTATAAATAAACACATATAAGAACCAGACACACAACAAATAAATATAAAATACTATTTAACAATGTTAAAAAACTATTAAAAAGATAAATTAAACTCATGACATGTAAAATATGTAAGATAAAACATGAATCAATCAAATAAAACAAAACAAAACGTGATAACCAATGATAAAATCATCTAGAATTTAAAAATTATAAATACATAAATAACATGCACTATCTAAAAGACAATGATATATGAGTTATACATATATTGCAGCCCAGTTTGGTTCTCACCAAATGGTTGTCTTTTACCAAATAGTTGTCTTTTAGCAAATGTTGTCTATTGCAATATATGTATAACTCATATATCATTGTCTTTTAGATAGTGCATGTTATTTATGTATTTATAATTTTTAAATTCTAGATGATTTTATCATTGGTTATCACGTTTTGTTTTGTTTTATTTGATTGATTCATGTTTTATCTTACATATTTTACGTCATGAGTTTAATTTATCTTTTTAATAGTTTTTTAACATTGTTAAATAGTATTTTATATTTATTTGTTGTGTGTCTGGTTCTTATATGTTTTTATTTATAGTGAGCCGTAAACCCCTGAGGAAGTGTAATACGAAACACGGCCAGTGTCGGGTTGGCACGCTTGATCCGTGGAATAATAAAGGCCTATATAACTGCCACGTCTCCTGACTGTTTCCTTTTCTAATAACGCTATTTTCTTTTTAAGATACAGCGACCAGAATTGCACACAATATTCAAGGTGCGGTTGTACCATGAAATGATACAGAGGCATTATAATATCCTTTGTTTTATTTTCCATTCCTTTCCTTATGATACCTAGCATTCTATTTGCTCTCTTGGCTGCCGCTGCACACTGGGCAGAGGGTTTTAACATGTTATCCATGATGATGCCTAAATCTTTTTCTTGGGTGGTGGTTCCTAATGTGGAACCTTGCATCGTGTAACCATAGTTTGGATTGTTCTTTCCTAGGTGCATAACTTAGCACTTGTCCACATTAAATTTCATCTGCCATTTGGATGCCCAGTCTTCCAATTTTAAAAGATCCTCTTGCCATTTTCCACAATCCTCTTGGGTTTTAACAACTTTAAATAGTTTGTGTCATCTGCAAATTTGATTACCTCACTCGTTATTCCCTTTTCCAGGTCATTTATGAATATATTAAAAAGCAGCTGACCCAGCACAGATCCCTGCGGTACTCCACTATTCACCTTTTTCCATTGGGAAAATTGGCCATTTAGCCCTACCTTCTGCTTTCTATCTTTCAACCAGTTCCAGATCCACAATAGTACACTGCCTCCTATCCCATGACTCTTTAGTTTTCCCAAAAGTCTCTGATGAGGGACCTTGTCAAAGGCTTTCTGAAAGTCCAGATACACTATATCAACTGACTCACCTTTAAAGAAAGGAATGGATAATAAAATGAAGGATATTATAATGCCTCTATATTGATGCATGGTGAACCACACCTTGAATACTGTGTGCAGTTCTGGTCACCATATGTTAAAAAGGATATAGCAGAATTATAAAAGGTACAGAGAAGAGTGACGAAAATAGTAAATTGGATGGAAGGATATCCCTTTGAGGAGAGGCTTAAAAGGTTATGGCTCTTCAACTTGGAAAAGAGACGGCTGAGTGGGGGGTATGATAGAAGTCTATAATATAATGAGTGGAGTGGAACTGGTAAAGGCAGATCAATTGTTTACTCCTTCACAAAGTAGAAAGACTAGGGGACATGCAATGAAGCTACAATGTAGCACATTTGAGACTAGAAACATAGAAACATGATGGCAGAAAAAGACCACATGGCCTATCTAGTCTGCTCTTCCATTTCAACTACAATAGTCCTCTTTTTTCCTTTAGAGATCTTCAGTGTTTGTGTCATGCTTTTTTGAATTTAGATACTGTCCTTGTCTCTATTACCTCCATTGGAAGACTACTCCACTCATCTACCACTCTTTTTGTAAAGAAATATTTCCGCTTATTATTCCTGAGTTTATCCATATATACCCTCACAGTAGAGCTTGCTTTCAAATTGGAGAAAATATTTTTTCACTCAACTCATAATGAAACTCTGGAATTCGTTACCAGAGGATGTAGTAAAAGCTGTTAGTATAGCTGAATTTAAGTTAGGACGATTTCCTGGAGAAAAAGTCCATAAACCATTATTAAAGAGGGTCAGGGAAATCCATTGCTTACCCCTGGAACAAGCAGCATGGAATACCTTTTGGGAACCTGACAGGTACTTGCGACCTGGAAACAGGATACTGAGCTTGATGGACGCTTGATCTGACCCAGTATAGCATATCTTATGTTCTTATGTTCCTGTCCCCTCCCCTAGTTCACCCTATGACTGTAACAATAGGGTGTGTCAATTTTGGAGGTACCATAATTTTAAAACGCAATAGTGAAAAATGGTGTAATTTCATGTCGCAAATCAACAACTAGCTTTAAATTTTATGTAATATGTATTTACCTACCTGTAATTTCTAGGAAATTATGCAAAAATACCCAAATTACTGAAATATGTACAAGTGCTCTGATAATAGTTTTTATATGTTTGCATTGTATATTAATGCTTTTTGTGCCTCAACTATCAATTTATTTTAATTATTTCTGTGTTGGGGTTTACATGGTGAACTGGCTCAATATAAAAATAAATAGCAATTGGATGCAAGATCCCAGACATCTCCTTTTCCAGCTGCAACTGTTGAAAGAACAGTGTGAAGAGGTAAGGAAGATAGTCATGCCTACAGGGAGAAGTTCAGCTTGGTATAGTTTCAGTGAGTCTGTTCTGCAAGCTATGTGAAGAGGAACAGGAGAGAGGAGATGCAGTGGAGAAGATATTGAAGATCAGAGGTGAAAGAGATGAGAAGACTCAGCTTGGAGACAGCAGTGTGAGACCCAGGAAAACACAATCCATCAACACTGAGGCAGCTACACTCACCCAATTACTTGGCTGAAGCTCCGGAGGAGTCTCCGAGCCTCCTCTTACCTGTACCATGACAACAGCAGAGATCAAGGCATTTCTGAGCAAGCCCATGATGGTTTCCAGACTAGTCATCACACTCCCAGTCCATAGAAAGGTGTGTAAAAATGACAACTGAGGATGCTGGTCATGTGTACAATCAGGAGAGGAGGGGACATTATATTAGGGGTCAGGTGGTCAGCAGGGAGCTCATGAGCCGAAACAGAAGCAAACAAGATAAGGCTTCTTTGCTGGATTTTGTTAAATAAAATCACATTAACTGCATAAATGACTCTTTAAAGACAATTATGTGGCTACAGGTGTTGTTCAGACTATTTGTATGTTCAAATAAATATTACTTTATTTCCACATATTTCAACTGTGATTTGATGTAGGCAAGACTCACTTTAAGCAGTTTCTGAAGATAGCTTGCAAAACTGCATCATTTGGTCACTAGTAGTTTGTAAAGTTTGGAAAAATAAAAATCTACCCCTAAAATTGACACGCCCTACTATAACAATATCACTCCCAAGCAGACAAATCACATATCCATCTCGTAGCTAAGACCTGCCGTTTCTTTCTCTATAACATTAGCAAAATCCGCCCCTTCCTTTCTGAACACACTACTAAAATGCTTATCCACTCCTTGATCACCTCTCGTCTTGACTACTGTAACCTACTCCTTGCTGGTCTCCCTTTGAGTCATCTCTCTCCCCTTCAATCTGTTCAACACTCCACTGCGCGGCTAATCTTCCGTCAGCTTCATCATGCCCATATTACCCCTCTTCTCAAGTCACTTCACTGGCTCCCTATCCATTTCCACATCCAGTTCAAACTTCTCCTGCTGACCTATAAATGCATTCACTCTGCGGCTCCTCACTACCTTTCTTCCCTTATCCCTCCTTTCAACCCCTCTCGGGAACTCTGCTCTTCTAGCAAACTGCATCTATCTGTGCCCTTCTCTTCTACTGCCAACTCCAGACTTCGCTCCTTTCACCTTGCTGCGCCTTACGCCTGGAACGGACTCCCTGTGTTTCTACGCCAGGCACCTTCTCTGGCCCTCTTCAAATCCAGGTTGAAAGCTCACCTCTTCGCTGCTGCTTTTGGATCTTGACTCATCTGATCTCCTTTTCTTTCCCCTTGTTCCCCTGCCTACACCTTCTGTGTTTTGTCTTGACTAGATTGTAAGCTCTGATGAGCAGGGATAGTCTCTTGTCTCTTACATGCCTGTGCAGCGCTGCGTATGACAGGTAGCACAATACAAATGTTCAGTAGTAGTAGTAGAAATGGAAGCAGTGTTGCATTTCCTTCATTCTATGCAAAATATAAAGATAATGGATGTAAATTCTAAAAAAATGACATATTCAAATCACTAAGTTGAAAATAATTTTTTTTCTATCCCTTCTCTCCCCATTGCTGAAATTGGGGACAAGTGTCTGTCAAACAGGTGGGAATCGGGGGCACAGCTCTAAAATTAGGGACAATCCCTGAAAATCGAGGGACTTCTGGTAACCTTAAGACTTGGGCATGCCTGTGTGGGGGACTTAGGGGGAGAGACATGGAGCCCGATTCCATTAGGGGCACATCCGGGCCATCTGGATTCCCTGAACAGGAAGGGCCTGTTAGGACCCGATTCTGCACTATGAGAGCCAGACGTTCCCGTGGGTGCAGGATCGGGCCATCAGATGGCCCGGTATGCCCCTGCATACACGTGGGGACATCCCCCCCACATGTCCTTCTGGCTCCTGCAGCGCCCAACCCCATTACCCCGCTGCCCGACCCTAGGCTGGGCAGCCAGGGCCCGGATTGGGTGGCAGAACCTACCTGCCACTTGTCTTGGCCTTGGGTGGGGGGGCAGTTCTGGCCTTGATTGCTGCAGTCCCAGCTGCTTATTCTACCTCCAAGGTGGACTAAGTAGCATGTCCATCCCTGACCCGCAGGACATACAGGGCCGCAACCTGAATCAGCCTTGTTCGTCCTGTCGCCTTGACGTGCACCCACTCCGCTCTCACTCTGCCCCCTCCTGCTTCCCACCGACTCTCCTCATACTGCTGCTCTGGCCTTGTGGGGAGAATCTGTGAAGGAATATTGGCAGGATGGCTTGTGGGGCTGCACAAGCAGCCCCACAAGTTGCTTTGCTGAATCGGGCCCGTAGTGAAATGTATCTCAGAAAGTTGGCAGGGGCTGTAGGAGTGGAGGGGGTGCGTTTATGGGGTCTATGTGGAGACTGGTGGTAAAAATGAATTGTGTATATTTATATGTGGCGTTGCATATGTGTGTTTATACGGAGTGTGTAGGTATGTGTAACAGATGTATGGGGAGCATAGGAGATTGGGGGGATTGTGTAGAATGGTGTATAAGTGGGTGGGAAGGTGTGGGGTAGGGCAGTGTGTATGAGTATGTCTTATGGGGGTGCAATGTAGGAGTTTTTGGGTTTGGGGATTAGGAGGTATGTGATAGTGTGGTGGTGTTACGGTGTGAGAATGTGTGTTTTGGAGTGTGTGTTTCACAATGTTCCCACTGTCTCTTCTCTTCCCCTTGCACATTATTTGTCCATTTTCCACCTCTTCTACTCTCTTGCACTCACTCCCCCCTCCCTCTTTCCTCTTCTTTAACACTGAATCCATTTCCCTTTCCCTTCCCCTTCACCCTTCCTTGAAGCGTTCTTTCATCACAGCCCAGCCAGCTCCTCTTCTTGTGCCAACAGGAACTGGGTCCCCATTGGCATGCTGCACACATCTTCATCATTGTCAGCTGACTGTACTCTGCACGTCTTCTTCAACAGTCATCTTAGAGGACCTCCTTTTCTTGAGTCTTGGGGTTTAGGATCCATTGTGGAATACTCCATAAGTCTTCATTATCGCCATGGAAGCTCTGCGGTTTGGGATCCATGCATCATGTATTTGTCACTATCATGACAGACTTCCTCTTTTTGTGCTGTGCAAGTTTGAGGTCTTTGCATTACTAGTGTTCTGACTCTGCTCATTGTCAGGTGGCGGAGCCTGACCTCCTTCCCACTCTGCTGCTCCAAGATCCTGCTCTGCATATATGCAAATTAATCTATGTACAGTATCTGGATGTTCAGACAGAAAGACACTCCCCAACAGGCACCATTGCTAGAGTAGAATATGCCTAAAATGGCAATTTTTGAAATAGGATTATAAATGCTGGTAATTCATCTAAGAAATTATTTCCTGAGCGAAGATGCTAGTAAGAGGCCTAGTTATGAAGAGCTAGTTGCTGTTTATCTTTAAAAATATTACAGACATTCAAAAATCATTTCTTCTTCATACATTAAAGAATGTCAGGAATCCATCTCCCTATTGTTCTCAAAGTTGAAACAGCGAAATGCAAGACTGAGATTGGAAGACTCCACATTCCAACTCATCAGGCAGAAGTGGGACATTTCAGTAATGGACTTCATGGCCATGAGGAGGAATGCCACGGTTCCCAACTTGAGACTTTAGATCTTTTTGAAGCAACAGATGTAACTGATGTAAAAAAAAATGTTTGAGGGGGTAGAAGCAGTTGCCTCTTTGATCCTTGTCCACCTTGGCTGCTGAACCATCTCTCAGGATTATTATTGACCTGGCTGGCATTAATCATTAGCACTTTATTGTCTTCAAGGTTATGTCGAGATTCTTTAAAGAGAGCCAATAATAGGTCTCATTTAAAAAAAAAATCTGTTTTTGGATGTTGCTGATTGCAGTAAGAACTGGCCGATTTTTAATCGGCTGGTGTTGGCTAAATTAGTCAAGTATCTGGCGTCAGGCCAAATGCAGGATTTTTTTTTTTGAAAACCCATAAAAAAATGGAACTTTGCTCAATGTGGGGTTTTTTTGTAATTGTATAAGCAGATGTGGTGGATAATTTTCCAAAATTCAATTTTTGTGTACAAAACCCTGCTCTATGAGTGGAAATAGCTTGACAATTGCCCTTTTCAGGAATTGGTCTGATGAAGTCAATGTGCATAGGATCAAGTGCTTTTTTATTTAATCAGCTGTACTTTACCTCAAAAATGATTTTGTTGGAAATGTTCTCTTTATGCGGGCTCTGCATGGCAACTTGCTCACCTCATCATATCCAAGATATCTCATCATGTTATCCTTCTTTATGGCATCCATTTATCTTTTGATTTATCTGACTTAATCCATAGTGTCAGACAGTCTTTTGTGCCATCATTTCATTTTGGTTTGAAGCAATGATATTTAGTGCTGTTGCGTTTTCAGAAAATAGCTCATCTGCTTGCATAGCGAGTAATTGGAAAGTTTCCTGTCATTTAGTTCTGCCAAACTCTTGCCAGTTTCTTTGATGAGGACATTTTCTCCCTCTTTGTCGAAAATAATGCTGTGGTCCTAAGGATTTGAAATGGTTGATTAGTTGATAGCACATTTCTTTCCAAGCTTGGCAAATAGAGCATATGCATTACCTCCTCTACAGCACTGTTGTGTTCTTCTGGTGTAATTTTCCTAAGACAATCACTTTTCCACTAGATTTTGTATTGATTGATGTGCTATCTGACAATTTTATATTCTGTACATCTCGTTTTGGATTTTGGAGTAAATTGTTATTGAATATCATGAGTTGATGCTCCTGAATCCATTATCATTGGGAATTCTCTTTGAAAGCTCTGACCTTGTGAACTTGAGAAATCCAAGCTGATGCAACTCTCTCTAATTTTATTTGTGCAAATTTTGCAACAGTGATATTCTATTTCTTGGCAGGCATCTTTATTTATGTTTGGTTGATGGCTTCCACATCATCTCATGCTTCTAGAATTGTACTTCCCAAACCGTGGGTCATGATCCCAAAGGGGGTGATAAAAAAACATCAGCTTCACACTGCACCTGTCTTCAAATGGAAGCAGCATCAGCTATCAGCAACAGCCTGTCAACTGACATGCACTCTCAAGATCCAGCAGCCATGGCCCCACCCCTCACGTGGCTTTTCATGGTAACAGAAAACCTCTATGGGAAGAGGAAAGACGGCATCACAGTGCCTATGAACACATGTTTGTTCACAAGCGCTGTGCTGGCTTCCATTATTGCTACCAGTGCCACTTACAAATCACTGTTAGCCTCAGAACTAGTTACAAGGTGAGAATGTAGTGCACAGGCTGGAAAGGGAGGGGAGAGCTGAATGTCCTGCATGGACTGGAACGGAGGGCAGGAGGCAGAAGGGTTTAGTGTAATGCACAGGCCTGATGACGATTGCCACTGCTCCTCTCTGCTTAACGATGTTTGCCCAAAAGAAAAATATTTCTGCTGACTCCGGCCAAGGAGAGAAACTAGAGATGGGGGGGGGGGGGGGCATGCCTGGATGTAGGCATAGGCAACGTAGGCAAGTGCGTAGAGCAGTGCTTCTCAACACTACTGTGCCTTGGAAAGTCCTTGGTGTGCTTTGGTGGTGACAGCCAGAGGCACGGTTCTGTATGATCTCATAAGGCTCTTACTCCATCTTTATTGAAAGTTCCCCAGAGAGCAGCCCTCTGCTTCCTAAAGCAGCCCTAGTCTTTTGTATTGGGCTCAAAAGTATTTTATGGTAACTAACACAGCTTAAAGAATGTGGGCCCGATAGTCAGTGGCAGTGTCTAGCTAAGCTAACATGGCTAACTTCCACTCCTGAACTTTAAACCCAGATATTTAATGCCTGGTTCGTATCCAGCTCTGGCATTGAGTATTCAGGTTGCCTGCATTTGCAGGAAGCTAACCGGAAAGCGGCGATACTCAGCAGTGAAAGTTAGGCTAGCCTTTCCTGCGCCAGGCTTTCACCATGTAGCCATAACCAGGCAGTGGCTCAATATCGCTGCTGCCTGGTTATGGTCGGGTGCTGCCCCTGAATGCTCTGATGCTAACTGGCTAGCATCTGGTGTGCAGCAGCAGCAAACACAGAAATTCAGCAATACTAACTATGCTAGAGCCACTGAATATCCTGGATATAGGGAGTAACATGGTTAGCAGGCTTGCTAACCATGTTACTCCCTTTCAATACCAGGCCCTGTGGTTTTAAGTATAGTTTGAGAGTAAATTCTACAATTTACCATGGAGACAGCCCACTGAACTCCCCCCCACCCCCCCAAAAAAAAAGAACTGCTCATTCATTACTGGCACCACAGGGAGCCAGTCTCATATTTACCCACCAGAAAACAATGTATCTGATCCTCCCTGCCTTCGTTCCCACTGGCAGAAGGAGAGCAGATCATTCTAGGTTGTGCCTCCTCTCCTGGCTTCAGTTTCACAAAGCATGGGATTCTGTAATTTTGCAGGACCTGCTGACCTCGTATGTTCAGGCATTAGATTGAAACCAGCAGAATGAGGAACACAGGTAAAAATATGTTTCTCTCTTTCTACCTGTGGGAGGGAGTGGGATTTAGGAATCATGCAAAATTTGGTTTGTTGTGCTGTGAGTATTGAATGAACACAGAAGTGTGCCACAAAATGGAAAAGGCTGAGAAATACTTGCCTAGAGAACCAAATGTTGATGATCCCACGAACCCAGGCCAAAAAGGAGCCTTCTCCCATTTATTTTAGTGCTGCCCACCAGTACTTTTTTAAAGAGGTACCACCATGGCATTTTGACCCAACACTTCTGCTCCTGCTTTTCAGTCTTCATGATGCCCTTCGATTCTGAACTACAAAGGAAGATCTGTGCTCTCACCCTTCTTTCTGTCTGCCAAGTGCCAAAAACTTAAATCCGTCCTTGTGGAGGGGTTCAACTAGAATGTGAGAAAAGGGATGAGGTGACGTTGAGGACTGAGAGAAAGGGGGATGGGAGGGAAGGTGGGAGGGATGACAGAGGATCAGCTGGATTTTGTAAAAGAGGCTGTGGAAAGAGGAGAACAATTAGTTGAATGTGGCAGAAGGGCTGGAGGGAGTGAGAAAGAGGGAAAGGGAGAAGATGCGGCTGGAAAGTTTGAGAGAAGAGTTCTACAAGGAGGAGAAAAGTTCAGAGAAGATTGGCTGAAGGTGGGAGGCTGAGAGGGGAGTGATTAAAGGAGTAGCCTTCCTTTCTCCTGCTAATTTGGTTTGGTCATAATCAGGGGTCCTGTGAATTTTCAAGTGCTAAAATGGGGTCATGTTGGCTAAAGATTTGGGAGGACTGCTCCAGATCCTTAATGCTGTTGAATGCTACTATCGTGGTTTATTCACCCTCATGTTTCACATTATATGTTTTGCACTTCTTGATGTCTGAATTGATGATGATGCCAGCTTTTGGCCTTGCACACTATCCAAAATGCAAGTTATCATTGTCCCTGTTTAATGTACATTACCAAGTTTAAGTTACAATGTAAACCACTTTGACTGAAATAATAAAGTGGTATAAAAACCTCTGTTAAATAAATAAATAAATTTCCTGGTTCATGCCGTGTTCAATTCTAGTTCATTTATCTTCTATTTTAAAAGCATGGTTAATTATTACCATTTAAATATTTTTCCTTGCATCAAAAAATCTCACAAAGGTGTAGTATTCAAGGTGGTAGTCCTTTGATGAGATGATAGATAAGGTTTTGATCTGTCATCTGTACACCCATACATTTTGCCTTTTTTGTGTGTTTTTTGGCTCTGCGGAGGTAAGCGAGTGGCCTGACCATCATATTATCTTGTGAGTGTGACTTGTGAGTGTGACCTGGGTGTCAATAAGCTCTTGCAGTAGGAGGTATATTTTTTCTAAGATAACCTTTCAGGGATGATTACCTTGAAAGCAATTTTCTGGCTGGGTTACCAAAGAAGGAGAGAGCCCAGGGGAGGAGATAGGGGGTGCCAAAGATAATAAAAGGGTTTTTGCTAATCTATGCAGGGTCTTGGTACCTAGTCTTGCTTGTCAAGGTCTTGATTAGTGGAGGCTCCTTTCTGCCAAGCTAACTTGAGCCCACCATTTGGAATCAGTGGGGTCTATGGCACTGGCCAAAGACAAATTAAAGGGAGTATTGGGAAGTGCTGCCTAAGCCTCACCTGGTAGGAGAATCTAAGAGAAAGTCTGGAGACTTTCCACAGGAAGTTATCCTACTATCCAGATTCAGCAAAAAGACTAACAATATGGGACTAGAACCAAACTGAAGGGGGAGGGGGAACCTATCTAGAGCTAATACCGCTGCGATATGAGGAAAGAGGTAACCTTTGGATCCAGGACTGGTGCAAGGAGTTGAGGCACCCTAGGCGAACCTCATCTCTTGTGCCCCGCCCCGGCTCCTGTTCTGACTCCTACCCCCTCACCAGCTCCCATTGCTGCCACAGCCACCCCTCTCTGGGATCTGCAGCAGCAGCAATGGTCATAAACAGCCCCGCAATACTTACCTTCAACCTCTGGCGCTCTGAGTTTGTTATCTCCCGCCCATGCCGAGGCCCGCTGCATGACTTCCTGTTTGCAAACAGGAAGCTGGCATCAAACCTTGGTGGGAGTGGAACGGAAACAGCCTTAAAGTGGCAGGGACTGAAGGTAAGTGCTGGGGACTGTTTGTGACCATTGCCATTGTTGCAGGGCACGGAGAGGGGCAGCAGTGGCAGCAATGGGGCACCCCAGACCATTGACACTCTAGATGGCTGCCTAGTTCACCTAATGGTCGCACCAGCCCTGTTTGAGAGCCTGAGAGGAGAGGAGGAGACAGGAGAATATGCTGAGAGTTCAGAATCTGTAGTGTTCTAGGAGCTTTAAGTAGGGGGCTATGGGTGTCTAAGTATGTATGGAGATACTTCTGTAGAGAGGGAAAAGAAACCTGCTAAAGCTCACAAAAGAAGCCATTGCCTCGATAGTGCTTAAATGTTGGAAATACTGTTTTCGGGATTTGATTACAGAGAACCAACTGTGCACCATATGTTGTTTCGACCCAGGATTTTATTCAGTAAATTGGAGTTCTGTTTTACCCAGGTGTGTGTGCTGTGACATTATTTGGTGAAAACTAGACAGGTGACGTGCTTGTGAAGAGGTTACTGATTGAGAAGACATGGAAGGACATCAGAGATAGATGCTCCCCTCCCCTCCCCCATGCTCACTGGAGCCATAAAAATACAAAATTTGTTCTGAAACCCCATGAATTTGCCTTACCAGAAAGAGGGGGGTCATCAGGACTCCAGGATTACAAAAAGGTGCAACCAGGGACTTAGTGTAATTACATTTTTGAGAACCTATTTAGCTGTCCGAGAGTTTCACAAGATTATCTCAAAAATTTTCTGCTTCTTTCATGGTGCTCGATGGAATATGCAATACATCATTGTTCTTTTATATGCTTTTTTCCTTTCCTGCTATAGCTGTGTTGTTAATATAGCAACAACTCCTGCGCAGCAAGTCCTGTTGTGATACGGAACATCCAGTTAATATAATGATTGTATTTAGCTTGAGAATCACATTTTATTGTTTCCAATGCTGGTTGACTTTGAGCTGTAGGGTCGGCTGTACCACTAGGCAGACTAGTTATCCACCTAGAGTGGCAGGCTGTGGGACAGCAGTGCAGCATCTCAAAGAGAACAGTGGTAAAGCACTTTAAAGGTGGGCCTTTGAGCAACTGTGAAGGCTCAAGGCCTGCTGCATCCTGCCCCCACATTGGAATGGGACTGGGAGACAGCAGGCCTTGAATGTACACATATGCGCACTAGGGATGTACTTTTGTTTTGAAGTGGTAATAGTGCGCCCCATTACTCAATAGGGTTCACTAATTAAAATGAAACAAAGACAAACAAACCAAGAAAAACAAATGAAACAAATGTTTTGCCCTGCACATCCCTAGTGTGCACATTGATAAAGGCCACCTCTGAAACCATCTTTAAAGTGCTTCACTGCTCCTGTCTTTGCTGGCACTGGTGCTGCAATGTCATCCCCCGAATCCTAATTTCATTTGACATCCAATGAAGATAGGATGGTTAGGGTGGCAACAGCATTGACAGGGAGATGAGGAAAAAAGGGTGAGTTGCAGGACAACCAAGGGGAGAAGGGAAGAGGGAGTAGATGCTTGACACCTGGGAAGAAAGGAAGAGGGAGTAGATGCTGGATACCTGGGGAGAAGGGAAGAGGGAGTAGATGCTAGAAACCTGCGAACAAAGGAAGAGGGAGTAGATGCTGGACACCAGGGGAGAAAGAAAGAAGGAGTAGATGCTGGATACCTGCGGAGAAGGGAAGAGGGAATAGATGCTGGACACCTGCAGAGGAGGGAAGAGGGAGTAGATACTGGATACCTGGGGAGAAGGGAAGAGGGAGTAGATGCTGGTTACTGGGAAGAAAGGAAGAGGGAGCACATGCTAGACACCTGTGGGAAAGGGAAGAGGGAGTAGATGATGAACACCTGGGGGAAGAGGGGGTAGATGCTTGAAACCTGGGGAGAAGGCAACAGGGAGTAGATGCTGTACACCTGCGGAGAAGGAAAGAGGGAGTAGGCGCTGAACACCTGGGGAGAAAGGAAAAGGGAGTAGATGCTGGACACCTGCGGAGTAGGGAAGAAGCAGTAGATGCTGGATACCTGATGAGAACGGAAGAGAGAGTAGATGCTGGACACCTGGGGAGAAGGGAAGAGGGAGTAGATACTGGATACTGAGAAGAAAGGAAGAGGAAGTACATACTGGACAACTGAGGAAAAGGGAAGAGGGAGTAGATGCTAGACACCTGGGGAGAATGGAAGAGGGAGTAGATGCTGGACACCTGTGGAGAAGGGAAGAAGCAGTAGATGATGGATACCTGATGAGAACAGAAGAAAGAGTAGATGCTGGACACCTGGGGAGAAGGGAAGAGGGAGTAGATACTCGATACCTGCAGAGAAAGGAAGAGGGAGTAGATGCTGGATACTTTGGGAGAAGGGAAGAAGGAGTAGATGCTGGACAACTAGGGAGAAGGGAAGAGGGAGTAGATGCTGGACACCTGGGGAGAAGGGAAGAGGGAGTAGAAGCTGGATACCAGGGGAGAAGGGAAGAGGGAGTAGATGCTGGATACTGGGAAGAAAGGAAGAGGGAGTACATGCTGGACACCTGGGGAGAAGGCAATAGGGAGTAGTTGCTGGAAACCTGCAGAGAAGGGAAGAGGGAGTAGATGCTGGACAACTGGGGAGAAAGGAAGAGGGAGTAGATGATGGACACCTGCAGAGAAGGGAAGAGGGAGTAGATGCTGGATACCTGGGGAGAAAGGAAGAAGGAGTAGATGATGTACACCTGCGGAGAAGGGAAGAAGGAGTAGATGCTGGATACCTGATGAGAACAGAAGAGAGAGTAGATGCTGGACACCTGGGGAGAAGGGAAGAAGGAGTAGATTATAGACACCTGGGGAGAAGGGAAAAGGGAGGAGATGCTGGACACCTGGGGATAAAGGAAGAGGGAGTAGATGCAGGATACCTTGGGAGAAGGGAAGAGGGAGTAGATACTGGATACCAGGGGAGAAGGGAAGACGGCTAAAATGTTGAACACCTGGGGGAAGAGGGGATAGATGCTGGATACCTGGGGAGAAGACAATAAGGAGTAGATGCTGGACATCTGCAGAGAAGGGAAGACTGAGTAGATGTTGAACACCTAGGGGAAGAGGGAGTAGATGCTGGACACCTGGGGAGAATGTAAGAGGGAGTAGATGCGGATACCTGGGGAGAAGGGAAGAGGGAGTAGATTCTGGATACGGGGCAGATAGGAAGAGGAAATACATCCTGGACACCTGGGGAGAAGGGAAGAGGGAGTAGATGCTGAACACCTGGGGAAGAGGGGGTAGATGCTGGATACATGGGGAGAAGGCAAAAGGGAGTAGATGCTGGACACCTGGGGAGAAAGGAAGAGGCAGGAGATGCTGAACACCTGGGGGAAGAGAGTATAGATGCTGAACACCTGGGAGAAGAGGGGGTAGATGCTGGATACCTGGGGAGAAGGCAATAGGGAGTAGATGCTGGATACTAGGAAGAAAGGAAGAGGGAGTAGATGCTGGATACCTGGGGAGAAGGCAGTAGGCAGTAGATGCTGGACACCTAGGGAGAAAGTAAGAGGGTTTTTATGCTGGACACCTGGGGAGAAGGGAAGAGGGAATAGATGCTGGATACCAGGGGAGAAGGGAAAAGGGAGTAGATACTGGACACCTGCAGAGAAGGGAAGAAAGAGTAGATGCTGGATACCTGATAAGAACAAAATAGAGAGTAGATCCTGGACACCTGGGGAGAAGGGAAGAGGGAGTAGATGCTGGACAGCTGGGGAGAAGGGAAAAGGCTGTAGATGCTGGACACCTGGGGAGAGAGGAAGAGGGAGTAGATACTGGACACCTGGGGAGAATGGAAGAGGGAGTAGATTCTGGATACCTGATGAGAATGGAAGAGAGAGTAGATGCTGGACACCTGGGGAGAAGGGAAGAGGGAGTAGATGCTGGACATCTGGGGAGAAGAGAAAAGGGAGTATATACTCCATACCTGCGGAGAAAGGAAGAGGGAGTAGATGCTGGATAGCTTGGGAGAATGGAGGACGAAGCAGATACTGGATACCTGGGGAGAAGGGAAGAGGGAGTATATGATGAACACCTGGGGGAAGAGGGGGTAGATGTTGGATACCTGGGGAGAAGGCAATAAGGAGTTGATGCTGGACAGCAGCAGAGAAGGGAAGGGGCAGTAGATGCTGAACATCGGCAGGAAGTGGGAATAGATGCTGGACACCTGAGGAGAACGTAAAAGAGAGTAGTTGATGGATACCTGTGGAGACAGGAAGAGGGAGTAGATGCTGGATATCTGGGGAGAAGGGAAGAGGGAGTAGATGCTGGACATCTGGGGGAAGAGGGGGTAGATGCTGGATACCTGGGGAGAAGGGAAGAGGGAGTAGATGCTGGACACCTGGGGAGAAGGGAAGAGGGAGTAGATGCTGGATAACTGCATAGAAGGGAAGAGGGAGTAGATGCTGGTCACCAGGGGAGAAGGAAAGAGAGAGTAGATGCTGGATTCCTGGGGAGAAGAGAAGAGGGATTAGATGCTGTACAGATGGGGGGAAAGGGGGTAGATGCAGGATACCTGTGGAGAAGGGAAGAGGGAGTAGATGCTAGATATCTGGGGAGAAGGGAAGAGGGAGTAGATGCTGGACCCCTGGGGAGAAGGGAAGAGGGAGTAGATGCTGAGCAGCTGCGGGAAGAGGGGGCAGATGCTGCATACCTGGGGAGAAGGCAATAGGGAGTAGATGCTGGACAGCTGCGGAGAAGGGATGAGGGAGTAGATGCTGGATACCTATTGAGAAGGGAAGAGGGACTAGATGCTGGATATCTGTGGAGATGGGAAGAGGGAGTAGCTGCTGGATACCTGCGGAGAAGGGAAGAGGGAGTAGATGCTGAACAGCTTGGGGTAGAGGGGGTTGATGCTGGATACCTGGGTAGAAGGCAATAGGGAGTAGAAGGTTAGCAGCCACAGAGAAGGAAAGAAGCAGTAGATGCTAAACAGCTGGAGGAAGAGGGAGTAGATGCTGGACACCTGGGGTGAATGTAAGAGGGAGTAAATGCTGGATACCTGCAGAGAAGGGAAGAGGGAGTAGATGCTGGATATCTGGGGAGAAGGGAAGATGGAGTAGATTCTTAATATCTGCGGAGAAGGGAAGAGTGAGTAGATGCTGAACAGCTGGGTGAAGTGGGTTTAGATGTTGGATACCTGGGATGAAGGCAATAGGGAGTAGATGTTGGACAGCAGCAGAGAAGGGAAGAGGGAGTAGATGCTGAACATCTGGGGAAAGAAGGAGTAGATGCTGGACACCTGAGGAGAACATAAGAGTGAGTAGATGCTGTATACCTGCGGAAAGGGAAGAGGGAGTAGATGCTGGATATCTGGGATGAAGGGAAGAGGGAGTAGATGCTGGACATCTTAGGGAAGAGGGAGCAGATGCTCGATATCCGGGAAGAAGGGAAGGGGGAGTAGATACTGGACACCTGGGGGAGAAGGAAGAGGGAATAGATGCTGGATACCTGTGGAGAAGGAATAGGGAGGGGATGCCGGACAGCTGCTGAAAAGGGAAGAGGAGTACATGCTGGATACCTGTGGAGAAGGGAAGAGGGAGTAGATACTGGATACCTGGGGAGAAGGGAAGAGTGAGTAGATGCTGAACATCTGGGGGAAGAGGGAGTAGATGCTTGATACCTGTGGAGAAGGCAATTGGGAGTTGATGCTGGACAGAAGCAGAGAAATGAAGAGACAGTAGATGCTGAAGATCTGGGGGAAGAGGGAATAGATGCTGGACACCTGAGGTAAACATAAGAGGGAGTAGATGCTGGATACCTGTGCAGAAGGGAACAGGGAGTAGATGCTGGACACCTGTGGGAAGAGGATGTAGATGCTGGACATATGGGAAGAAGGGAAGAGGGAGTAGATGCTGGACACCTGTGGAGAAGGGAAGAGGGAGTAGATGCTGGGTTCCTGGGGAGAAGAGAAAAGGGAGTAGATGCTGAACACATGGGGAAAAGGGGGTAAATGCTGGATACCTGTGCAGAAGGGAAGAGGGAGTAGACGCTGAATATCTGGGTAGAAGGGAAGAGGGAGACGATGCTGGACAGCTGCGGAGAAGGGAAGAGGGAGTAGATTCTGGATACCTGCGGAGAAGGGAAGAGTGAGTAGATGCTGAACAGCTGGGTGAAGTGGGGTTAGATTTTGGATACCTGGGATGAAGGCAATAGGGAGTAGATGTTGGACAGCAGCGGAGAAGGGAAGAGGGAGTAGATGCTGAACATCTGTGGAAAGAAGGAGTAGATGCTGGACACCTGAGGAGAACATAAGAGTGAGTATATGCTGTATACCTGCGGAAAGGGAAGAGGGAGTAGATGCTGGATATCTGGGATGAAGGGAAGAGGGAGTAGATGCTGGACATCTGAGGGAAGAGGGGGTAGATGCTGGATATCCGGGAAGAAGGGAAGGGGGAGTAGATGCTGGACACCTGGGGGAGAAGGGAAGAGGGAATAGATGCTGGATACCTGTGGAGAAGGAATAGGGAGGAGATGCCAGACAGCTGCTGAGAAGGGAAGAAGAGTACATGCTGGATACCTGTGGAGAAGGCAATTGGGAGTTGATGCTGGACAGAAGCGGAGAAATGAAGAGACAGTAGATGCTGAAGATCTGGGGGAAGAGGGAATAGATGCTGGACACCTGAGGTGAACATAAGAGGGAGTAGATGCTGGATACCTGTGCAGAAGGGAAGAGGGAGTAGATGCTGAATATCTGGGGAGAAGGGAAGAGGGAGTAGATGCTGGACACCTGTGGGAAGAGGATGTAGATGCTGGACATATGGGAAGAAGGGAAGAGGGATTAGATGCTGGACACCTGTGGAGAAGGGAAGAGGGAGTAGATGCTGGGTTCCTGGGGAGAAGAGAAGGGAGTAGATGCTGAACACATGGGGGAAAAGGGGGTAAATGCTGGATACCTGTGCAGAAGGGAAGAGGGAGTAGACGCTGAATATCTGGGTAGAAGGGTAGAGGGAGAAGATGCTGGACAGCTGCGGAGAAGGGAAGAGGGAGTAGATGCCGGATACCTATTGAGAAGGTAAGAGGGACTAGATGCTGGATATCTGTGGAGAAGGGAAAAGGGAGTAGATGCTGGACAGCAGCAGAGAAGGGGAGAGGCAGTAGATGCTGAACACCTGGATGAAGAGGGAGTTGATGCTGGATATCTGGGGAGAACGGAAGAGGGAGTAGATGCTGAACAGCTGGGTGAAGAGGGGTTAGATGTTGGATACCTGGGAAGAAGGCAATAGGGAGTAGATGGTTTACAGCTGTGGAGAAGGGAAGAGGGAGTAGATGCTGAACATCTGGGGAAAGAGGGAATAGATGTTGGACATCTGAGGAGAATGTAAGAGCGAGTAGATGCTGGATACCTGCAGAGAAGGGAAGAGGGAGTAGATGCTGGATATCTGGGGAGAACGGAAGAGGAAGGTGATGCTGGACATCTGGGAGAAGAGGGGATAGATGCTGGATACATATGGAGAAGGTAATAGGGAGTAGATGCTGGACAGCTGCTTATAAGGGAAGAGGAGTAGATGCTGGACACCTGGGGAGAAGGGCAGAGGGAGTAGATGTTGGATACCTGTGGAAAAGGGAAGAGGGATTAGATGCTGGACATCTGGGGAGAAGGGAAGAGGGAGTAGATTCTGGATAGCTGGGGGAGAAAGGAAGAGGGAGTAGATGCTGGTCAACTGGGGGAAGAGGGGGTAGATGATGGATACCTGGGGAGAAGGGAAGAGGGAGTTGATGCTGGACATCTGGGGAGAAGGACAGGTGGAGTAGATGCTGGACGCCTGGGGAGAAGGGAAGAGGGAGTAGATGCTGAACATCTGGGGAGAAGAGCAGAGGGAGTATATGCTGGACACCTCGGGAGAAGGGAATATGGAGTAGATGCTGAACACCTGGTGGAAGAGGGGGTAGATGCTGGACACCTGTGGAGAGGGCAATAGGGAGTAGATGCTGGACACCTGCAGAGAAGGGAAAAGGGAGTAGCTGCTGGATATCTGGGAAGAAAGGAAGAGGGTGTGGATGCTGGACACCTGGGGAGAAGGGAAGAGGGAGTAGATGCTGGATACCAGGGGAGAAGGGAAAAGGGAGTAGATGCTGGACACCTGCGGAGAAAGGAAGAGGGAGTAAATGCTGGACAACTGGGGAGAAGGGATAAAGGAGTAGATGCTGGACAACTGCAGAGAAGGGATGAAGTACTAGATGCTGGATACCTTGGGAGAAGGGAAAAGGGAGTAGATACTGGATACCTGGGGAGAAGGCATTAGGGAATAGAATCTGGACAGCAGCGGAGAAGGGAAGAGGCAGTAAACAATGAAAATCAGGAGGAAGAGGGATACCTGGATACCTGCTGAATACCTGCGGAGAACGGAAGAGGGAGTAGATGCTGGATATCTGGAGAGAGGGGAAGAGGAGTAGATGCTGGACACCTAGGGGAAGAGAGGTATATGCTGGAGAGCAGCGAAGATGGGAAGAGGCAGTAGATGTTGGATACCTTGGGAAAAGGGAAGAAGGGATAGATGTTTGACACCTGGTGAGAAGGGAAGAGGGAATAGATGCTGGACACCTGAGGAGAAGGGAAGAGGTAGTAGATGTTGGATACTGGGAAGAAAGGAAGAGGGAGTAGATGCTGGATATCTGGGGAGAAGGAAAGAAGGAGTAGATGCTGGATACCAGGGGAGAAGGTAAGAGGGAGTAGATGCTGGATACCAGGAAGAAAAGAAGAGGGAGTAGATGCTGGACACCTGGGATGAAGGCAATAGGGAGTAGATGCTGGACACCTGGAGAGAAAGGAAGAGGGAGTAGATGATGGACACCTGCAGAGAAGGGAAGAGGGAGTAGATGCTGGATACCAGGGGAGAAGGGAAAACGGAGTAGATGCTGGACATCTGTGGAGAAGGGAAGAAGGAGTAAATCCTGGATACCTGATGAGAACGGAAGAGAGAGTAGATGCTAGACACCTGGGGAGAAGGGAAGAAGGAGTAGATGATAGACACCTGGGGAGAAGGGAAAAGGGCGGAGATTCTGGACACTTGGGAATAAAGAAAGAGGGAGTAGATGCTGGATACCTTGGGAGAAGGGAAGAGAGAGTAGATACTGGATACCTGTGGAGAAGGGAAGAAGGAGAAAATGTTGAACACCTGGGGGAAGAGGGGATAGATGCTGTATATCTGGGGAGAAGACAATAAGGAGTAGATGCTGGACAGCTGCGGAGAAGGGAAGAGGGAGTAGATACTGAACACCTAGGGGAAGAGGGAGTAGATGTTGGACATCTGTGGAGAAGGGAAGAAGGAGTAAATCCTGGATACCTGATGAGAACGGAAGAGAGAGTAGATGCTAGACACCTGGGGAGAAGGGAAGAAGGAGTAGATGATAGACACCTGGGGAGAAGGGAAAAGGGCGGAGATTCGGGACACTTGGGGATAAAGAAAGAGGGAGTAGGTGCTGGATACCTTGGGAGAAGGGAAGAGGGGGTAGATGCTGGATATATGGGAAGAAGGGAAGAATGGAAGAGGGAATAGATGCTGGATACCTGGGGAGAAGGGAAGAGGGAGTAGATACTGGATACCTGCAGAGAAGGGAAGAGGGAGTAGATGCTGGTCACCTGGGGAGAAGGAAAGAGGGAGTAGATTCTTGA
Source organism: Ichthyophis bannanicus (assembly GCA_033557465.1). NCBI lineage: Eukaryota > Metazoa > Chordata > Amphibia > Gymnophiona > Ichthyophiidae > Ichthyophis > Ichthyophis bannanicus. The sequence goes on from CM066033.1 coordinate 750,686,426, forward strand.
TTCCTGGGGAGAAGGGAAGAGGGAGTAGATGCTGAACAGATGGGGGAAAATGGGGTAGATGCAGGATACCTGTGGAGAAGGGAAGAGGGAATAGATGCTGGATATCTGGGGAGAAGGGAAGAGGGAGTAGATGCTGGACACCTAGGGAGAAGGGAAGAGGGCGTAGATGCTGAACAGATGGGGGAAAATGGGGTAGATGCAGGATACCTGTGGAGAAGGGAAGAGGGAGTAGATGCTGGATATCTGGGGAGAAGGGAAGAGGGAGTAGATGCTGGACACCTAGGGAGAGGGGAAGAGGGCGTAGATGCTGAACATCTGGGGGAAGAAGGGGCAGATGCTGGATACCTGGGGAGAAGGCAATAGGGAGTAGATGCTGGACAGCTGCGGAGAAGGGATTAGGGACTAGATGCTGGATACCTGTGGAGATCGAAGAGGGTGTAGCTGCTGGATACCTGCAGAGAAAGGAAGAGAGAGTAGATGCTGAACAGCTTGGGGTAGAGGGGGTTGATGGTGGATACCTGGGGAGAAGGCAATAGGGAGTAGAAGGTTAGCAGTCACGGAGAAGGGAAGAGGCAGTAGATGTGAACACCTGGAGGAAGAGGGAGTAGACGCTGGACACCTGGGGTGAATGTAAGAGGTAGTAAATGCTGGATGCCTGCAGAGAAGGTAAGAGGGAGTAGATACTGGATATCTGGGGAGAAGGGAAGAGGGAGTAGATGCTGGATACCTGCAGGAAGAGGGGGTAGATGCTGGACATATGGGAAGAAGGGAAGAGAGGAGTAGATACTGGACACCTGGGGAGAAGGGAAGATGGAGTAGATGCTGGATACCTGCAAAGAAGGGAAGAGGGAGTAGATGCTGGTCACCTGGGGAGAAGAGAAGAGGGAGTAGATGCTGAACACATGGAGGAAAAGGGGTAAATGCTGGATACCTGCAGAGAAGGGAAGAGGGAGTAGACGCTGAATATCTGGGTAGAAGGGAAGAGGGAATAGATGCTGGACAGCTGTGGAGACGGTAAGAGGGAGTAGATGCTGGATAACTAGTGAGAAGGTAAGAGGGACTAGATGCTGGATATCTGTGGAGAAGGGAAGAGGGAGTAGATGCTGGATTGCTGCGGAGATGAAAAGAGGGAGTAGATGCTGGACAGCAGCGGAGAAGAGAAGAGGCAGTAGATGCTGAACACCTGGAGGAAGAGGGAGTTGATGCTGGCCAGCTAGGGAGAATGTAAGAGGGAGTAGATGCTGGATACCTGCTGAGAAGGGAAGAGGGAGTAGATGCTGGATTTCTGGGGAGAAGAGAAGAGGGAGTAGCTGGGTGAATAGGGGTTAGATGTTGGATACCTGGGATGAAGGCAATAGGGAGTAGATGGTTTACAGCAGTGGAGAAGGGAAGAGAGAGTAGATGCTGAACATCTGGGGAAAGAGGGAGTAGATGCTGGACACCTGTGGAGAAGGGAAGAGGGAGTAGATGCTGGATACCCTTGGAGAAGGTAATAGGGAGTAGATGGTAGACAGCTGCTTATAATGGAAGAGGGAGTAGATGCTGGACACCTGTGGAGAAGGGAAGAGGGAGTAGATGCTGGATACCTGTGGAGAAGGTAATAGGGAGTAGATGGTGGACAGCTGCTTAGAAGGGAAGAGGGAGTAGATGCTGGACACCTGGGGAGAAGGACAGAGGGAGCAAATGTTGGAGACCTGCGGAGAAGGGAAGAGGGGGTAGATGCTGGACATCTGGGAAGAAGGGAAGGGGGAGTAGATGCTAGACACCTGGGGGAGAATGGAAGAGGGAGTAGATGCTGGATACCTGTGGAGAAGGGAAGAGGGAGTAGATGCTGGATACCTGTGGAGAAGGTAATAGGGAGTAGATGGTGGACAGCTGCTTAGAAGGGAAGAGGGAGTAGATGCTGGACACCTGGGGAGAAGGACAGAGGGAGCAAATGTTGGAGACCTGCGGAGAAGGGAAGAGGGGGTAGATGCTGGACATCTGGGAAGAAGGGAAGGGGGAGTAGATGCTAGACACCTGGGGGGAAGGGAAGAGGGAGTAGATGCTGGATACCTGTGGAGAAGGGAAGAGGGAGTAGATGCTGGATACCTGTGTAGAAGGTAATAGGGAGTAGATGGTGGACAGCTGCTTAGAAGGGAAGAGGGAGTAGATGCTGGACACCTGGGGAGAAGGACAGAGGGAGCAAATGTTGGAGACCTGCGGAGAAGGGAAGAGGGGGTAGATGCTGGACATCTGGGAAGAAGGGAAGGGGGAGTAGATGCTAGACACCTGGGGGAGAAGGGAAGAGGGAGTAGATGCTGGATACCTGTGGAGAAGGGAAGAGGGAGTAGATGCTGGATATCTGGGATGAAGGGAAGAGGGAGTAGATGCTGACACCTGAGGAGAATGTAAGAGTGAGGAGATGCTGTATACCTGCAGAAAGGGAAGAGGGTGCCAATGCTGGATATCTTGGGGAAGAGGGGGTAGATGCTGGATATCCGGGAAGAAGGGAAGGGGGAGTAGATGCTGGACACCTGGGGGAGAAGGGAAGAGGGAATAGATGCTGGATACCTGTGGAGAAGGAATAGGGAGGAGATGCCGGACAGCTGCTGAAAAGAGAAGAGGAGTACATGCTGGATACCTGTGGAGAAGGGAAGAGGGAGTAGATACTGGATACCTGGGGAGAAGGGAATAGGGAGTAGATCCTGAACACCTGTGGAAAAAGAGGGGGTAGATTTTGGATACCTGGGGAGAAAGCAATTGGTAGTTGATGCTGGACAGCAGCAGAGAAATGAAGAGACAGTAGATGCTGAACATCTGGGGGAAGAGGGAATAGATGCTGGACAACTGAGGAGAACATAAGAGAGAGTAGATGCTGGATACCTGTGGAGAAGAGAAGAGGGAGTAGATGCTGGATATCTGGGGAGACGGGAAGAGTGAGTAGATGCTGGATACCTGCGGGAAGAGGGGGTAGATGCTGGACATATGGGAAGAAGGGAAGAGGGAGTAGATGCTGGACACCTGGGGAGAAGGGAAGATGGAGTAGATGCTGGATACCTGCAGAGAAGGGAATAGGGAGTAGATGCTGGTCACCTGGGGAGAAGAGAAGAGGGAGTAGATGCTGAACACAGGGGGTAAAAGGGGGTAAATTCTTGATACCTGTGGAGAAGGGAAGAGGGAGTAGATGCTGAATAACTGGGTAGAAGGGAAGAAGGAGTAGATGCTGGACAGCTGCGGAGATGGTAAGAGGGAGTAGATGCTGGATACCTAGTGAGAAGGTAAGAGGGACTAGATGCTGGATATCTGTGGAGAAGGGAAGAGGGAGTAGATGCTGGATTGCTGCGGAGATGAAAAGAGGGAGTAGATGCTGGATAGCTGCGGAGAAGGGAAGAGGCAGTAGATGCTGAACACCTGGAGGAAGAGGGATTTGATGCTGGCCAGCTAGGGAGAATGTAAAAGGGAGTAGATGCCGGATACCTGCTGAGAAGGGAAGAGGGAGTAGATGCTGGATTTCTGGGGAGAAGGGAAGAGGGAGTAGATGCTGGATATCTGCAGAGAAGTGAAGAGGGAATAGATTATGAACAGCTGGGTGAAGAGGGGTTAGATGTTGAATACCTGGGAAGAAGGGAATAGGGAGTAGATGGTTTACAGCAGTGGAGAAGGGAAGAGGGAGTAGATGCTGAACATCTGGGGAAAGAGGGAGTAGATGCTGGACACCTGAGGAGAACGTAAGAGTGAGTAGATGCTAGATACCTGTGGAGAAGGTAATAGGAGTAGATGGTGGACAGCTGCTTAGAAGGGAAGAGGTAGTAGATGCTGTACACCTGGGGAGAAGGGCAGAGGGAGTAAATGTTGGATACCTGCAGAGAAGGGAAGAGGGATTAGATGCTGGACATCTGGGGAGAAGGGAAGAGGGAGAAGAAGCTGGATATCTGGGGAGAAAGGAAGAAGGAGTAGATGCTGGACATCTGGGGGAAGAGGGGGTAGGTGCTTGATACCTGGGGAGAATGGAAGAGGGAGTAGATGCTGGACATTTGGGAAGAAGGGCAGAGGGAATAAGATGCTGGACACCTGGGGAGAAGGGAAGAGGGAGTAGATGCTGGACATTTGGGGAGAAGGGCAGAGGGAATAAGATGCTGGACACCTGGGGAGAAGAGAAGAGGGAGTAGATGCTGGACACCTGGGGAGAAGGGAAGAGGGAGTAGATACTGGATTCCTGGGGAAAAGGGAATAGGGAGTAGATCTTGAACACCTGGGGGAAGAGGGGGTAAATTTTGGATACCTGCGGAGAAGGCAATTGGGAGTTGATGCTGGACAGCAGTAGAGAAATGAAGAGACAGTAGATGCTGAACATCTGTGGGAATAAGGAATAGATGCTGGACACCTGAGGAGAATGTAAGAGAGAGTAGATGCTGGATACCTGTGGAGAAGGGAAGAGGGAGTAGATGCTGGATATCTGGGGAGAAGGGAAGTGTGAGTAGATGCTGGACACCTGTGGGAAGAGGGCGTAGATGCTGGACATATGGGAAGAAGGGAAGAGGGAGTATATGCTTGACACCTGGGGAGAAGGGAAGAGGGAGTAGATGCTGGATTCCTGCAGAGAAGGGAAGAGGGAGTAGATGCTGGTCACCTGGGAAGAAGAAAAGAGGTAGTAGATGCTGGATTCCTGGGGAGAAGAGAAGAGGGAGTAGATGCTGAACACATGTGGAAAAGGGGGTAAATGCTGGATGCCTGCAGAGATGGGAAGAGGGAGTAGACGATGAATATATGGGAAGAGGGGAAGAGGAAGTAGATGCTGGACAGCTTGGAGAAGGGAAGAGGGAGTAGATGCTGGATACCTATGGAGAAGGTAAGAGGGACTAGATGCTGGATATCTGTGGAGAAGGGAAGAGGGAGTAGATGCTGGATTCCTGTGGAGATGGGAAGACGGAGTGGATGCTGGACAGCAGCGGAGAAGGGAAGAGGCAGTAGATGCTGAACACCTGGAGGAAGAGGGAGTTGATGCTGGTCGGCTAGGGAGAATGTAAGAGGGAGTAGATGCTGGATACCTGCTGAGAAGGGAAGAGGAAGTAGATGCTGGATACCTGGGAAGAAGGCAACAGGGAGTAGATGGTTTACAGCAGTAGGGAAGGGAAGATGGAGTCGATGCTGAACATCTGGGGAAAGGGGGAGTAGATGCTGGACTCCTGAGGGGAATGTAAGAGTGAGTAGATGCTGGATACCTGCGGAGAAGGGAAGAGGGAGTGGGTGCTGGATATCTGGGGAGAATGGAAGAGGGAGGTGATGCTGGACATCTGGGGGAAGAGGGGATAGATGCTGGATACCTGTGGAGAAGGTAATTGTTTATTGTTTATTGAACATTTGATATACTGCCCTCCATTACATCGGGGCTGTTTACAATTCAAAAAAAAGAAAGAAATAAAAGAAATACAATCAATATAAACAAGGAAAGATAAAGAGAATAGAAAAGGAAGTAGTGAGATTCAAAAATAAAAGGAAGAGGAGAGTCAGGGGGTTAGGGGGGAAGGTTGAAGGCGGAGGAAAAATGGTGGGTTTTCAAGAGAGAATGGAATTTGGGGTAGGACTCTTCCAATCGAAGGGCAGTGGGCAGGGAGTTCCACAGGGAGGGGCCGACATAGAAGAAGGCTGACTGTCTAGTAAACTGCAGATGTGCTTGTGAGGGGGAAGGGAGGTGTAAGCTGTTGATATGAATAGAATGAAGGCTCCGGGTGGGTGTGTGAAAGGTTAATAGGTCGGCTAGGTACTGAGGTCGGTGGGAATAAATGGCTCGATGAACTAGTGTGAGAATCTTAAATTTTGTCCGGAACATTACCGGGAGCCAATGAAGCTGTTGCAAAATTGGAGTGATATGATCGCGGGGGGAAGCATAATCAACCGGGCCGCAGTGTTTTGTAGGAGTTGTAGCCGTTGACGCTGATACTGAGGGATACCGACAAATATGGAGTTGCAAAAATCTAACCTGGTAATGACCAGTGAAAGAAGGAGAGTGATCAAAGCTTGGGGGGATAAGAACGGCCTGATGGCACGAATGCGCCGGAGGCAAATGAAAGAACGTCGAGAAACCTGGAAGATGTGATCATTGAATGTGAGAGCACTATCAAGAAAGACACCTAAATAACGGAGCTTAGGCACTAAGGAAATGGGAGTGCCTGAAAAAGAAGGAGTAAGTGAAGGACAGACAGAACTGTGAGGAAACCAGATAGCAGCAGTTTTGGAAATGTTAAGAACAAGGCAGTTTGAGGATAACCAGGTGGAGACCAGGGATAAGCACTCATTTAGCAGGGTAATGTCAGGATGGGAAGAGGAGGTGTGGTGCAGAAGGAAAATGTCATCAGCATAGTAATATCCTGAAATACCTGATTGCTGAATTAGTAATGTCAAAGGGGCCAGGAACACATTAAATAATAGTGGCGCCAGGACCGAGCCCTTTGGGACACCACAAGTGAGAGGAAAGTAGTCTGTGGTGGATGAAGCAGAGAACACAGCAAACGTGCGAGCATATAGGAAAGAGTGAAACCAGTGATAGACAGTACCTCGAACGCCTGCGTCACATAGTCTAGAGAGGAGAAGAGAGTGATCAACTAAATCAAAGGCAGCCGAAAGATCGAAAGACACCGCCACCGAGATATCACCACAATCATGTGCAGAGTGTATTTCATTCATGACAGCAGTAATGATGGATTCAACACTATGGCCTGGTCGAAAACCAGACTGACGGGGGTGAAGAAAATGTGTCATGTCAAGATGATGGGCAAGTTGTGAGAAAACTGCTTTCTCTAGGAGTTTAGAGGCAAATGGCAAGTTTGATACAGGACGATAATTTGCTAGAACTGATGAATCTAGAGTAGAATTATTCAAGAGGGGGCGCACCAGAGCGTGTTTCCATAGATGGGGAAAAGATCCGGAAGCAAGACTGGAATTAATGATAGTGAGTAGTGGAGGAAGCAGGCCAAGAGAGGGTTCGGAAAGCCAGGCAGAAGGTATTGGATCCGATGGGCAAGTGGACTTGCGAGTTGTGGAAAGAAACTTGAGAAGCTCTGGGGAAGTGAGGGGATGGAAATTGGCCCAAGAGTGAGACAACGGAGAGGATGGAGGGGGTGAAATAGGGAGGGGGGTGGAAGCGCCTGAGGACAAGAAGGAAGAGACAGGCGTAGGTTATGAACTTTGGAGGAGAAAAAGGAGGACAACTGTGGGGCACTGGGAATTGAATCAGAAGGTCTAACATTCCGTGAGGACCGGGTTTGCAATTGCGAAAGAGTACGAAGGGTTGAGAATAGATGTCTAGACCTATTGGGAGCAGATGCGATTGATTTAGAATAGAAAGTACGCTTGGCTTGGAAGAGACTAGAGCGATATTGTGCGTGGCAAAGTTTAAAATGGCGGTACGCTGCTGCTGAGCGGGCTTTCTTCCAGAGGTGTTCTGCCCTGCGTAAATGGGAACGCTGCAATCGGAGCCCAGGATGAAACCAGGGATGATGGGCTACAGGACGAGAATGACGAGATTGCAGAGGTGCAACATGATCTAAAGCAAGACCGAGTTCTGTGTTCCATAATGCAACCTGGGAAGATGGGGAGAGGGAAGAGAAATCAGAAGGAAGAAGCTGGTTTGCAGTGGGAAAGTTCTGAAGTGCTGTTGGGGTAATGCGGCGGAAAGATTGCATTGGCAGGGAAGACGGGTCTGGGGGATCAGGAACAGATGCTGCCAACTGTAGGGAAAATGTAAGGCAGAGATGATCTGACCATGGGACAGGTGAATGGGTAAATGATGTGAACTGACATGGGGAGTTTACATGGGAGATAACCAAGTCTAGCATATGGCCAGCAGCATGAGTTGGGGAAGCGACATGCTGTATTAAGGAGAGATCCTCAAGGAGCGAGACAAATGAGAAGTCCCTTGGGGAGACGGGAGAGTCGAAGTGGACATTGAAGTCACCAAGTAAGATCAGTTGAGGAAATTGCAGAACCAGATCAGAGATGGAAGAAAGGAGAGATTCCCAGAGAAGGGGAGAAGCTGAAGGAGGGGAGTAGACTACTAAAAAGGGAAGAGCTGGGTGAGAGGCGAGACGAAGGAGCAGAGATTCCGGGTATTGTAACGAGGGGGAAGAGATTTGAGTGAAAGAGACTGCAGAGCGGTAAATAATTGCAACACTGCCGCCTGTCCGCCCAATACGTGGAATGGAAAAAGCGTTGTAGTCCGGGGGTAAACATCGTGCCAGAAGGGGGTCTTCGCCCTCCTTAAGCCATGTCTCAACAAGGAACAGAGCATCGAGGGATTCTTGCTCAAGGAGATCATAAATAAGGACCGTTTTCGATCGAAGGGAGCGGCAGTTAAGCAGACCCAGCCGTAAGGAATGAGTCGCAGAGGCTAAAACAGGAGAGTCTGCAGGGATCAGGGAGGGAACACAAGTGATCAGATTAGTCGGGGAGGCTCGAGGAGATACTCGCGAGCCAAAAGCAGATTGGCATGAGAAGGATGAGAAACTATGTGGTCGGTGACCCCATACCACAGGTATAGCAGCCATGAACAAAAGGAAGACAGCAAAGTGAAAAAGGTACCTGAAATTAACACGCGTAATAGGGAGTAGATGGTGGACAGCTGCTTAGAAGGGAAGAGAAGTAGATGCTGGACACCTGGGGAGAAGGGCAGAGGGAGTAAATGTTGGATACCTGGGGAGAAGGGAAGAGGGAGTAGATGCTGGACATCTGGGGAGAAGGGCCGAGGGAGTAGATGCTGGATACCTGGGGAGAAGGGAAGAGGGATTAGATGCTGGATACCTGGGGAGAAGGGAAGAGGTAGTAGATGCTGGACATCTAGGGAGAAGGCCAGAGGAAGTAGATGCTGGATCCCTGGGAGAAGGGAAGAGGGAGTAGATGCTGGATATCTGCGAAGAAGGAAATTGGGGAGTAGATGCTGGATACCTTGGGAGAAGGGAAGAGGGAGTAGATGCTGGATATCTGGGGAGATAGGAAGAGGGAGTAGATGCTGGACACCTGTGGGAAGAGTGGGTAGATGCTGGATCCCTGGGAGAAGGGATGAGGGAGTAGATTCTGGATATCTGGGGAGAAGGGAATAGGGAGTATATGCTGAATAGCTGCAGGGAAGGGAAGAGGGAGTAGATGCTGGACATCTGTGGAGAAGGTCAGAGGGAGTAGATGCTGGATCCCTGGGGAGAAGGGAAGATGGAATAGGTACTGGATACTTTGTCAGTGGAAGGGAAGGGGGCAAATGCTGGAGACCTGGAGGGGATAGCGAAGATAGAGGGATGCTGGACATCTGGGAGGAAAGTGAAGGGGGGAGATGGAGGACACCCAGGACAGGGAAGGGAAGGAGAAATATGCTGGGCTACGGACAGGGTGGGGCAGGGTGGGGTGAGGAGAGCCTGTGTGACCCAATAGGCTGTGACCCAAGAAGATGTGACCCAAGAGGTTGTGTCCAATAGGTTGTCACCTAGAGTGACAAAGTTCCCAGAGCTGCCCAATCTCACCGCCAACACCCCTCTCTGGGACCTGCAGTGGCAGCAATGGCAATGCAGCGCTTACCCAAACTCTCTGGTGTTGCTTTGCAGGTCCTGCCCTCTATGACCTGCTGTTTCCACCCCCTCTGACGCAGACTTCCTGTTTGCATGGGGGTCAGAGAAGGCAGAAGAGACAGGTCATAGAGGGAAGGACTCCAATGCAGCGCCAGCGAGCTCAGGTAAGCATAGCATTGTGGTTGAAATTGCATTGTCTCTCCTACAGATCTAGGAGAGGGGAAGCAATGGGGCAGGTTTGGCAGCAGTGGGGGTGGGGTGGCGCAGGATTTAGGGATTGCCTAGGACGCTTCATATTCTTGCATTGGTTCTGAGTATGAGGCCCTAGCAAGTCTGTTTTTTAGGATAACCACAATGAATATGCATGAAACAGATCTGTATGCAATGTAGGCAGAGCATGCATACTGTATCTGTCTCATGCATTTTCATTGTGGGTAGCCTGAAAACCAGCCTGGCCAGGGAGTACACACCAGTTTAAGAAACACTGGCCTAGGCCAGGGCATCAGCCATCAGATACCCTTTGGGTTGCCCTGGTGTGCAACTAAGTCTGCAGTTAGTTGTTGCTCAGTCAGATTTCAGATTCAGAAAACTTTATTAGCATAACAATTTTATATGTATTGCTAAAGTAATAGATAAAGGAATTCTCCCCTGTGGGAACTGCCTCTGTAGTTTCTGGTTATCTTAAGTTTCTTTACCAGTTTGACTTCCTCTTTTTCAAATGTTTACACACTACTTTTGGTTAATTCAATAGTTATCTTACTTCTAGAGCTGTAATCCTTGATAGGTTATCTAGACACATCCAATAGGTTAAACACTTATCAAGAATCAGGACGTGAAAGTAAACAAGAAAGTCTACATCAAAAGGAGACCTAGAACCTTATACATTTGTGTAGTGAGCTGTAGACACAGCTGCTGATAACACTAACAGAAGGCTGCTTGCGGTTTTCCATACTGTTGTTGTTTTCTGAATTAGTGCCCTTAGTTTGGAGTGGGAGAAGGGAAACACAATCTGATTTTGGATAAATATTTTCTTTATCCTTGACTAAATTCAGACATCTATACTTACTGGAATCGTCATTCAGCAGCAGTGCTCAGCATTTTTAAAGCTCCTGTATGCCGCAGCTGAAAATAAAACTGGATATTCAGCACCGGTACCTATCCAGGGTCCAGCACTGAATATCTGTTTTCACCAGTGCTCGGTGTTGCTATCCGGTCAGCAGTGATATTCAGCCGCTAACCAAACAGCAAGAACTGCATAAAGTTAATACAATCACCGGGACTGTTCCGGCTCCTTCCACAGACCACCTGGAAACTAACTGGACATTTTTGAGGCCATCTGCGGGGCGGGTCAGTGGCACTAACTGGCTAGTGCTGCTGAATATTGGGATCACCAGGGTTTAGCTGGTTCCATGTCCGGCTAACTGGCTAAACCCCCATGGAAACTGAATCACAGAACCCAGTTAACATAACCAGACTCAGCTGCAAGCCAGAGGATGTTCTATTGGAAAATCTACCTCAGTGCAAGTAGAGCTCTTTGCCTGTGGCGCTATGTGTGCGTGCGTGCGTGTGTGTCAATTAAGCCCATCTTGTCACCTTGGCAAGGAGATGTTCAGATACTTGCATTAACAGCTGTTTTCTCAATTGAAAGTATAATGAATGCAAAGTGCTTTCTATTAAAAGCAATAGGAAGAGGATTAGTACTCTGACCCATCTTGTCTTGGCACAGTTTCCATTTCAGACAGCTTGTACCCTAGCAGTGCAAATATTTATCATGCCAGGTGATATTTTCCTGTTCTTCGTGTTTTGAATAAAGGAAAATAGTCCTTCCCTTCAGGGAATAAGCAGGAGTTGTCTCCCTTCCTCTGACCTCCTTCCCAGCCCCACCACATGCCAGCTGGCTGACAAACATGGCAAGAGAATAGCAGGAACCAAAACGATGTTTGGAGAATACTGTTTACCTTCCCAGATCGTGTTTTGCTCTGCTTGGTTTTCAGGACAGAGATCGCGTCAATGCTTCATATACTTTCAATACAATGATGTCTCGTGTTCCCATTCTCCATTTCTTTTTAAAGTGTGTGAGGGTGCGGGGGGAGGATGGGATCAGCTTTGAAACTTTGCGCTAAATACACCCTGAAACAAAATAATGAAAAATTCCCAGATTTGGCAGGCGAACTAGCTCAAAGCAGCCTCTGTGGTCACTGGCCAGATCGTCTGTGGGGTGTGCTGCCATTCCTTCTGCCTAACGTTAATTGCACTATAGGGGTGCTGACCACATAAGAAGCATTTTTTTAATAAATTCAGGCTCTTATATGCACATACAAGCTATACATATTTGAAAAGGAGGGGTGAGATGTGGCAGGAGCCAGGTCCAAAGTTATGCGCAAATGGACGACCACAGAATTAATCAGGTCTAACTTGTACATATAAGTGCCCGCATTCATTACCGAACAAGGGCACTCAGTATAAGGATAAAGACAAGTGCCGGTACTCAACCTTATCCTCAAGCTGGCACTGCAGAAAACCTGGACCTTGATAAGACTGAACATGGAGAGGAAAAATTATTGTAATGGAAACAGCACTAATGGTGTCCAGTCTTAAAGCCAGGTTTGGAATGTGGTTGTACTGGCTGAACTAGAAAGTTCAGGCTGTGAGTGTTGGAGTCTCCCCAGTATGAATATCCAACTGGAACCCCTCGATTTTTCTGTGGAGATTTCATATCCTGCAAGGGACAATCTTTAGGCTTAGGGCAAATCATTGCACAAAATGTGCTATTATTTTAAATTATAAGCTCATCAAGTCATTTCAACAGATATTAATTATTATAGTCCTCAATGAGGGATAATCTTTCTGTACATGTGGAGGCCAATTCAGGGCAGGACGTCTAGGCCTGATGGAAATGGGCATGTTCCAGACTCGATTCCAGAACCACAGAGATATATGCGCCCGCAGAACCAGAATACGGGAGATATACGTGTCCAGCATGAAACGTCTAACACGTCTGAGGAAACACAACCCGGCACTGCTATTATGGGACACTGCTATATGCGGAAAACAGCCTGCATGATTTCACGCTTGCCATATTCTGGAAAGACATATGTGTATGATGATCCCTGCCTCCATGCGGCCATGCCTCTGCTGGAAAAACATCCATCTCCTAAGCTGCTGCTGACATTGACAGTATTGTATTCATGTAAACAAGACAGGAATACCCTTGAAATAGGTGTGTGCATGCAAAGGGGACTATGAAAACCTGTCTGTTGCATGCCCAGAACAGCATAAGGTTATCTAACTGCACCAAGGCTACTGTAACAGCAAGTTACAGGGGAGGTGATTGCCCTGACAGCAGCACATACATAGGCTGTGCAGAACACCTTAGGGATGCCTGCGGTGGATACCACGGCAAACATTATATGCCCTGCAAAGTATGGTCCAGAAAAGCCCAGAGTGGATCCCTTCAGCTACATGTCAGCACATAGCCCTGACAATAACAGGGACCCATCAGGACGAGAACATGTAACAGTGAAAACATGAGCAATACATGCCCATGTGCACCAGCACCTGTCTTTCCAGATGTGCACAATGTTAGAGACCCTCAATGGTGCAATTGGATATGTCTTAGTGCGGTGGGCTCTGCAGCTTGCCCACACTCTGAGGGTCCCCCACCATTGACAGGGACTTGCCCTGCTATGCTGTTGCAGAGCAGCTTGTCAGAATATACTGCCCATGCACACTGGCACCTGGTGATGCTGTGATCAGCCCTATGGTATAGGGCCTCTCCTGCAGCCCTCATGCATCCAATACACAAACACACACACACACACACACACACTCCTGCTTGCAGGCACAGATAGCATACCTCTGCTACATCCATGCCCTGCACACAACAATTGCTGCATCATGAATGTATGGAGTCTTAGGACTGCACATCAGATCCACATTTCTCGGCCATACACATACCATCCCTGCAGCTTTGTTCCCATTTTTTCAAGGGCTGTGTTGGGGAGGCCATGCATTGCCACTCTGGCACATACAGTGCATGCCAGATTGAAGATTATTGCAGTACCTAACATTACTGTTAGGATGCTCTTAATGTTACTGTGCCATACAAATGCCCCCACCTGTGCATTCCATTCCTTACCTCAGCATCCTGTGCTCCCCAGACAGCAGACACGCCAAATCAATACATACGAGGTGTGACAAAAAAGAAACGAGACTGTGGCAGCCATGCCCATGACTCAATGCCAATTGGCTAACTGCTTATGTCACTGTCTTGTGCAACATCTCGCCACTATTCTGCTATAAATATTTTTCATCTCTCTCACTCTGTTTTTCTTTTTCAGGTTTTTTTGTAGCACACTGTTCCATCCCTTTGTCACACAACTGGAGGTGGCAGAAATATGGAGCAAAGAATCAACTTGAAATTTCTGGTTAAGTTGGAGAAGGGCCCAACTGAGTGTCTCCAACACCTCCAAAAGGCTTATGGAGAAGATGCAATGTCAAGGCCGTGAGTCTTCGAATGGCACAAATGCTTCAAGACTAGCCATGAGGAGATGGAGGATGACCCCAAGTCAGGACGGCCTTCCATGACAAAGACAGCTGAGAACATTGACAGAGTGAACCAGCTGGTGCGGAGCGATCACAGATTGACAGTGCGGGTGATAGCTGAGGAGCTCAGACTGAATAGGGAGTCAGTGCAGACCATCTTGGGGCAAGAGCTGGGATGTGGAAGGTGTGCGCCAAGATGGTGCCCAGAAGGAGCACCGGGTCAATGTTTGTCGAAACTTGCTAGTGAAGATCAGAGAAGATCCAGAGTTGTTGGCCGAGTCATCACAGGAGATGAGACTTGGGTCTTCCAGTGTGACCCTGAAAGCAAGAAACAGAGCCTGCAGTGGAAGACTCGACTGTCACCCAGACCCAAGAAGGCGCGCATGTCCAAATCAAGGATCAAGGTCATGCTGATCGCATTCTTTGACCAGAAGGGAGTGGTCCATCATGAGTTTGTGCCTGAGGGTCAGACAATCACCCAGCACTTCTACCAGCAGGTCCTCAATCGCCTCCATGACTGGGTACGGTGCAGCAGGCAGGCTCTGTGGAGAGGCAAGTCGTGGCTGCTCCACCATGACAACACGCCCGCACACCGTGCTCAGTGTGAGGCAGTTCTTGGCCAACAAACAGATCACAGCTCTCGACCACCCTCCTTATTCCCCAGATCTCGCACCATGCAACTTCTGGCTCTTCCCCAGGCTGAAGACTGTGCTCAAAGGAACTCATTTCGCCTCTGTAGAAGAGATCAAGGCCATTGTGACGAGGGAGCTGAGGGACCTCAAGGAGGAGGACTTTACCGAGTGCTTCCGTATGTGGCAGAAGTGAATGCAGAAGTACATTAACTCTGGGGGGATTACTTTGAAGGGGACAATGCGTAATTTCTCTGTAGATTTTGTAATAAAACATTTATGGGACAGTCTTGTTTCTTTTTTGTCATACCTCGTACGTCTCATAGCCATTCATCTCTATGGGAAGCATTGGAGTTAGGAGCAGGATTTATTCTAAGTTCTGCTCTTATTCCACGTTTCAGCAGGTATAATGTGGACGTCTGGGAGAACTGCTGGAGACGTGCATGAGCATGACTGGAATATGCTTTGTACGTCCCCGTGTATGGCCACATCCTCTTTCCACCCGTGTTCTGCGTTCACTGTTTAAGTGCCATGTATGTGTGGAGATGCAATGTTATGGAATACGGGTCTAGATGTTTCTGTTGGTACATGTCTATCCCGAACGTACACAGGGCTTATTCATGGTTCGGAATGACCCACATAGGGAAAATCTTTACTAATACATTCAGTGGGTTCAGATAGGGAAAAACAACACAATAGAATAAAACACTCTCCTCTTCCTCCATCCATGTTGGCTTATACCTCCATAACAGAATGATGAGAAATTGTTTGCAAGATTGATGTACTAAAGTCCCTGTGAAAAAGGCACAGCAGGGCTGAAATGCTAATGTCTGGCTTATTGTGTTTATTACCATTTGAGTATCCTGTGGCCGTTTGGCTTTGCGGAGTTTATGAGAACCCTGGTCTGGATCAACTGCAGAAGCAAGTAGAATAAAATGACTCACACTCCACGGATGTGGAAAGAAAACAAGTAGACTTAGTGATGTATGAGAGACTTCAATTGACTTTGAATTTATATCTGAGGGATATGATTAAAAAACTGAGCCTTTTTGACTTTTGCTTTGAGTCATTGAAATTTATAGACTCATGTATATGATCCCTCCAAAAACATATTATAAATATACAAATAAAAAAGATATATAAGAACAAAAGAGATATAAAGCATATATAAGAACAAAATTATATGGGAATAAACAGATCTCTTCTATTGGTATCACAGGTTCTGCCCTGGCTTGATTTCACTCTTATCTGCACAATTGTTTCTTTTGGGTCTCTTGGTCATCTACTCTTTCTACCCCTCAGTGGCTTCACTATAGCATCACTCAAGGCTCTGTTCATGGTCCCATTCTCTTTAACATTTACTTGGCTCCTCTGGCTTCCCTGATTTCTTCCCTTGGCATCACGTCTTTTGGATGACATCCAACTTCTTTTTCATTTTCCCATTTATTCTTCATATATTGTCTCCCTGATTTCTTCTAAGTTAGGTACTATTGCTGACTGGCTCTCTTCACATGACCTTAAGCTCAACACCTCCAAAACAGCTTCTCTTCTATTCACTCATCCCACCCTTCCACCTCCGCTGCTTCTGCCCTCAATACGTAGCATCTCCATTCCCTTCCAGGACACTATCAAGATCCTTGGTATCACTTTTGATTCTCAGCTCACCTTCTCTCACTATATCTCTTCTGTTGTCCAGCGCTGTTTCTTCACTCTCCATCAGATTCACTCCATATGCAAACTTCTCTATCAATCTTCTCTTTGCCTTCTCGTTAAATGCATCCCTGTATACGGCTTTAGACTAGGTATGTTTCAGGGGAGGAGTTTGGGAAGAGAATATTGGCATCACTATTTACACGTTTATTTATTTAAAATATACTTGTACTTGTGCACTTTTCATGCTAACATCTCTGCTTGCTCCAGAGCAGCTGTAAATTGCGGCTTCAAGCCTGCCATGATGTCTGCTGGTTTACAAAAGATAGGCACTTGTTATACATGATCTGTGCATATTAGCGACCTGTTATAAAATGACCTCCCATGAGTTATGGTTTATAGTTTAATAAAAACTTGATCTACCGCCCTTCATAACATCAGGGTGGTGTACAATAAAAAGAATCAATCAAGAAAAAAGAAAGGAACGCCATTAAAACTGGCAGGACAAAAAAGTAAGGGAAGAACAAGAAAGGAGGGGGAATGAGGGAGGGAAGTCTAGATAGACTAAAAAGGGAGATCATAACCCTGTTGAAAGAGATAGGTTTTCAGAGAGATCTTGGATTTTGGGAGATTCAAGATGGATATTGACAGGAAGAGCATTCCAGAGGTTGTGATCTAGGAAGAAAAGTGCAAAGTGGCATGTACATTCAAGACGAGCCTGTGATAGGGAGGGAAGGTGAAGGTGATTTGCGTGAATGGATCGAAGAACCCGAGAAGGTGCATATGGAATGAGGTGAGATGAGAGATAAGCAGGAGTGCAGGAATGAATAATCTTGTGAATGAGGGTAAGTAATTTATACTGAGTATGGTGGGTCAGAGGGAGCCAGTGAGACTTAATGAGTCGTGGAGTTACATTGTCATATCTAGTGGCATAGTGAAGCAGGTGGATGGCAGTATTTTGCACAGACTGTAGACATTTGAGTTGGTAGTTAGAGAGTCCAGAACAAATGATATTGCAATAGTTGAGTCTTGAGATAACCAGAGATAAAAGTAGAGTAATGATGGAAAAGGGAGAAAGAAGAGAATGAATAGAACGGATTTAACAAAGGGTATAGAAGCATTGCCTCACAATGGTACTGATATGGGTATGGAAAGTAAGAGCCGAGTCAAGAGTGACCCCTAGGTACTTGAGGGAGGGAACAACCAGAATGGAGAAACCATTGAGAGAAGTTGATACCGAGGACGAGGTAGATAAGCCTGCAAGCCAGATTGCAAACGCTTTGGAAGGGTTGAGTTTTAAACAGTTAAATTGGAGCCAAGACACTACCAGAGCTAGACAAGTATTGACAGGGGCAAGATCCAGAGAGATAGGATGGGTATGAAATAGCAGCAGGATGTTGTCTGCATAGAAATATGCAGAGACACCCTGCTGTTGGATAAGGGTGGCAAGGCAAGCGAGGAAGATATTAAACAAGAGAGGAGCTAAGATGGACCCTTGGGGGACCCAACAAGAAAGAAGGAAGTGAGAGGAAGAGGAGGCCTGAAAGGAGGCGTAATAAGTGTGAGAGATAAGGAAAGAGTGGAACCAATGCAGCACAGTGGAACTCAGACCAACAGAGGAAAAACAAGACAAGAGAGTGATTAAATAATAAAAATGCAAGAGAGATCAAGACAGACAGCCAGTGAGATATCATCCTTATCCAAGGAAGCCCATGTTTATTTCAACACTGATAGCAGAATTGTTTCTATGTTGTGACCTGACTGGAACCCTATCTGATGTGTTTGAAAGAAGTTGGAGTGCTCTAGATGATGGGAAAGTTGAGAAAAAAGAAGTTTGGAGAGGAAGGGAAGATTAGATACAGTTCGGAAGTTAGTTCCGATCAGGCATGCTACTGACTCTTCTCTATGAGACAGTAGTGTAACAAGAGGGAGCCAGGGTGGCTATAGTTTGGTCCTCAAGCCTCATCCAGGGAAGGAGATGGCTTTGGAGGAGTAGCCTAGATTCAGCAAAGCAGCAGCATAAAAATGAAAATAACCATGGGACCTTTGAACCCATGCATGCACTCAAGACCCTGAGGTGTATCTACCCTCAGTAACAAGAAGTCTATGCTGGAGGGGGTGGGAATAAAGAAGGATCTTGAGCTCATGCATGAGTTCAAAGGCCCTGTGCTTAACTTTTCTCTGTGAGATCCTGCCACATACTTGTGACCTGGATTGGCCACTGTTGGAGACAGGTTGTTGGGCTTGATTCATCTTTGGTCTGATTTAGTATGACATTTCTTATGTTCTTATGTGCTTTTTCAGGATTGCTCTTGGAGGGGTGGTGGAGGGATCATCATGGCTGTTGGGTTTAATTATCAAAATCTTGGAAAGGAGGGTTGGCCCATGGACCTGAAAGTTAATTGGAAAAGGGAGAAGGGACTCAAGGCTGAAGAGTCGCCTAGGGTGCCTGATGCTTTTACAATAGCACCAAGGATGCAATAATGGATATAGTGCTCCAGAAGCTGTTTTCCATGAGAAAGGAAATCCTTTGGTTGTGTATTTAGAGCCAGTGCTACTATTAAGCGAACTAGGCAGTTGTCTGGAGTGTGAAACTTTAGAGAGTGGCCCGTTTCTGCCATTTCTGCTGCTGCTACACCTCTCTGGAACCTGCAGTGGTGGCAATGACAAGAAATAGCAAAGTAGTGCTTACCGGAGTCTCTGAATGACTGCATGCTGTTGGTGCTGTGTTCTAGCCAGCTGGTAGTGCTTCAGAGATTCTGGTAAATACTGCTTTGATATTTTATTTCATTGCCACCTCTGCAGATCCTGGGGAGAGACAGCAGTGGAGATGGGAGTGGAGGTAGGGGGAGGGCGGCAGGAATGAAGATGCGGCTAGGGTACCTCAAATCCTTTCACCGGCCCTATGTGTAGTGCTGAAGAATCCTTTTGTGGCTACTGTAAAATAGCTACAAGTAGCAGCATTTGGAAGAAAAATGAACATACTGATTTATGTGTCTTCAGAACTTTATAAATCTGCGACTAAAAAGCTGTTTGATTATTTTCATCTAATTTCCATGTATTTTGGTGTGCTGAAAACAAATAAAATATTGAAAAAACTCCTAGACATCATGATTTGCCACAACATGCAAAATTGTCTTCAAATTTATCATTTTTTTTCAAATTACTATTAATTAATTCAAATTACTATTAATTAATTCACATAAGTGCATTTAAGATAGAAAATGCCAAAAAAAACTTAAAGAGGTTGTCCGAGTTATATAAAAAAAAATATAGCACTGTAAATCTGATGGTCAGCAATATATACATAAGCTAAGCAAGTTTTAAGTCCGTGCTTCTAATGGTAGAAGGGGTTAATCTTTCCTGAAGAATCCAGTGGGAGGGAGACACAGGGCAGATAGCAGCAGTTCTCCATGGACCAGCAGGATTGCGTCAGCCACACTTGGTGACGTCCTCCGGGCGGAGCCATGCATACGGAAGTGCTCTCTAGAGCTCAGAAAGGAGGGCCTTTCTGAGCCCACCTAGGTAGCCCATCCTACCGGTCCGCCCCCTAGTCCGGCCAGTTTTCATTCTTCCGCCTTGCCAGCAAGACGGACCCTGCTCTCTCTCTCCATTTTTTTTTAATTTCTTTGTTTTGCGTTTTTACAACTATGCCCAAGCATCTTTCAAAGAAATGCCCCTATTGTGGCAACAAGAACAAGACTTCACATGGATGCACTTACTGTGGGGCAATGAAGAAAGGATACCAAGTGATGTGCCCAGCCTCCGGCTCTGGCCCTCCACTGCCTGATCCTCTTCCGGCCCCGGATGTGCCTGTATGGGCCTCCATCCCTAGCCGAGCCTCCGTTGCTGCAGAGAGTGCCCTTTCCCGGCGGGACGTGCTGCATGGAGCCTCCGTCCCCAGCCCGGTGCACCCGACTGACCTGCTTGCTGCTCCGGGACCCAACACCGTCACCCGCGGAGGCGCGGAGGTAAGCCCTGCCCCTGCTGTTGCAGTCTCTCCTGTTTTCATCCTCCTGGACTCCTCTCAGCTCGCCCTGCAGTCAGCTTCCAGGATCGGGTCCCCCACAGCACTCGTCCATGCTTCCCAAGATGGCGACGTGCTGCGGTCCTCCCAGCCTCTGCTGCAGTCCTCCAAATCCGCCCACCTTGGGGGCGGGACCTCTATGCCCGCAAATTCTACCGGCATTGGAGGGAAGCCCGCACGCAGCTGCGCTTCTCACGGCAGCGCCTCGCGCAGCAGCGCATCACACAGCAGTGCCTCGCGTGGCAACGCGTCACACAGCAGCGCCCCGCACAACAGCGTGCCCAACGAAGCCAGCGCACTGTTGCGCAACTCCAGTAGCCGCAGCAGCAGCAGCAGTTCCAAGAGCAGAACGCACAGTAAACGGACCAGAGTCAACAGACGCAGAAGCAGCAGCAGCAGCGACTCTAGCCACAGGGACCTCTCTCGCAAACGACGCAGGCACTCTGAGCGCCACCGCCACTGCTCCCAGCGCCACCGGCGGGAGGATCCTCGAAAGGGCAACCATAGCCGGAGCCCTTCAAACCGCAGCAGGGCTAGCAGATCCAGCCATAGTAATTCCTCAGCTATCATCAGCTTATTAACACAACTCGTGAAGCAATCTGTCTCAACAATACCCTCTGCTTCAACAATACCCACGGCACACTTGTCAACCCCGCATAGCGCGAATCCAGCGCACAAAGCTCCGGAGGCAGCCCTTACCTCTACCCCAGAGAAGAGAACCAGAGAAGACCCACGCGGACCCTCTGACGATCCGGACCCAGAAAATCTGTCCCCCGACAGCACTGCCGACAACCACAACATCGAAGCTGCAGTGGTGGGATCGGCATCCACAGAGCTCGCCAACTCAGAGAAGACAGCTGAGATAGAAGACCCTCCCCTGGCGGAGGATCTCACCTACCCCAAGTTCTTAACAAAACTATCCTCTGCCCTCTCTTTGAACGCCGCTGATGCACCTGGAGAGGTTGTTCCAGAGGTTCTAAAATACCTCGCCACTCCGAAGCCTGCTTTCGTACTCCCAGTGCATCAGAGACTGCTGGAAAATCACTCGAAACTGTGGCAGACTCCAGCGTCTGGTCGTCCGTTTCCAAGGCGGCTTGACTTCAAGTATCAAGTGAGGTCTGTGCCTGGCTTTTCTCAGACCCAGCTACCACACAACTCCATTGTCGTCTCTTCAGCGCTCAAACGCACCAAGTCCTCACGTACTCATGCCAATAGCCCCCCGGGCCGAGACAACAAACTCTTGGATGACATCGGGAAGAAGGTCTTCCAAGGTGCTATGCTTAGTGCTAAGATTGCAGCACACCAATTTCAGCAAGTTCTCTTCCTGGACACCTGCATGGCAACCTTGAAGTCGACCGCTGCATCCCTCCCCAAGGAGTCTCAGAATCAGCTCGCCAGCGCACTTGCCGATATGTTGGAGTGCAGCAAACACCTGGCCAGCGCAACCTTTGACTCTTTCGACACAGCCTCTCGTACCGCCGGTATGGCTATCTCTGCGAGATGATGGGCGTGGCTGAGATCCTCCGGCCTTCGAGATGACACCCATGACAGCATTGCTAACGCCCCCTGCACGGGGGAATCACTCTTTGGGGACAAGGTTAAAGACACTGTCAACGACATGAAAGAACACTGCACACCTTACAAACCCTGGCGGAGGATGGTTACGAGCGCCGCAGCGGAGCCCATAAGAACAGTTTCCAGAGGAAATCTTACTACTCCTCCAACAAGAAGTACCCCTCCAGCAGGAAATGGCAGTATAACAAGTACAGGAACAACTCCTACAGCGGTCCCCCTCACCAGCGTAACTCTCAGCGTGACCGCAAGCAGAAGAAGAACAATCCACCCCCTGCAAAGAGTGGACCGTCCTTTTGACGCCTACTCTCCGGCACCCACCCCGACCGGGGGTCGCCTGACCTACTTTTTAAACAAGTGGAAAGACATCTCCTCCGACTCCTGGGTTCTCGAGATCATCCGAGAGGGTTACCGGATGCGTTTCAGCTCAACCCCTCGCCAAAACACCCAACCCATCAGCAAAACCCCACTGCACCTGTGCCGAGCCATGGCCGAGGAGCTGATACACCTGCTGTCCTCCGATGCTATAGAGCAAGTACCATCGGACGAGACAAACTCTGGCTTCTACTCCAGGTACTTCCTCGTTCCCAAAAGGACAGGCGGAGTCCGCCCCATCCTCGACCTCCGCAAACTCAACAAGTTCATCATCAAAGAGAAGTTCAGGATGTACTCTCTCAGCTGTATCCTGCCCTTGATTCAACCCGGCAACTGGATGGCGTCCCTGGACCTGCAGGATGCCTACACCCACATCCGCATCCACAAGTCACACAGACAGTATCTTTGTTTTCATGTATTGGGCCAGCACTTCCAGTACAAAGTCCTCCCTTTCGGCCTATCGCCGGCCCCACGGGTGTTCACGAAATGCGTGGCAATTCCCGCATCGCATCTATGCAAATGGAACGTTTCCATTTTT
This sequence comes from Ichthyophis bannanicus, assembly GCA_033557465.1. Lineage (NCBI taxonomy): Eukaryota > Metazoa > Chordata > Amphibia > Gymnophiona > Ichthyophiidae > Ichthyophis > Ichthyophis bannanicus. The sequence continues at coordinate 750,709,295 of CM066033.1, forward strand.
CCCTACCTCGACGACTGGCTCATCACAGCCCCCTCAGCAATGGAACTTCAGGAAGCTCTAAGGACTACCGAGTCCCTGATCTCCTCCCTGGGGTTCGTCATCAATTACAACAAGTCCCAGCACACCCCCTCTCAGAGGCTGGAATTCATCGGAGCCGAGATCGACACCACACTCTCGAAGGCATACCTTCACAAACGCAGGTTGCTCGCCCTGACCTCGCTCACAACCAGATTGGCCTCGGCGGAATCCTCTTCAGCGAGATCCATCCTACGCCTTCTAGGCCACATGTCCGCTACCACGTCCGTGGTCCACATCGCCAGGTTACAGATGCTGCCGCTGCAGTGGCATCTACATACGCACTGGAACCAGCACTCGCAACCTCTCTCCACCTGCATCCCTATGACCTCCAAGATCAAGACTCAACTACTTTGGTGGACTGCTCCAGAGAACCTTTCAGGGGGGAAGGACATGCACCCACCCGAGCACCAAGTCACCCTGACCACGGACGCCTCCAACTTGGGCTGGGGTGCCTACATTCTGAAGTTCAGCACACAAGGGGCCTGGTCACCGCAGGAGCGACTCCAGCACATCAACCTCCTAGAGCTAAGGGCCATCAAGTACTCTCTCAAAGCCTTCCTAACGCATGTGCAGAAGAAAACCATCCTCATCGAGACGGACAATCAAGTGGCCATGTTCTACATCAACAAGCAAGGGGGCACGGCATCTCAGCCCCTCTGCAAGGAAGCCCTGCAGATCTGGTCCCTTGCCCTGACTCACGGGTGCAACATCCGAGCCTCCTATCTGCCGGGCGACCAGAACACCTTAGCCGACAAGTTCAGCAGGCAACTGCAACCTTACGAATGGACACTGCTCCCGGAGGTCACCGACAGCCTCTTCCGTCAGTGGGGGCGCCCGAACATCGACCTGTTCGCCACGGAACAGAACGCAAAATGCCCCCTGTTTTGCTCCAGGCACCCTTCCAACAAGAGACTGGCAGCGGATGCATTCGACGTGTGCTGGGGGGAGTGGTCTCTCATGTACGCCTTTCCCCCGACCCCCCTCATCCCGGCGACACTCCAGCGGTTGGTCCGCGACAAGGCTCGCGCCATCCTAGTGGTTCCCTTTTGGCCCCGACAGATGTGGTTCGCGCTGCTCCAACGCCTTGCGCAAGGGAAACCAAAGCGCCTGCCACTCCGGCCGGACCTACTCACGCAGGACGGAGGCAAAATGAGGCACCCCGACCTCAAAGCCCTGGCTCTCACTGCCTGGAGGTTGAGCGGATGAGCCTTTCTACACTCCAGCTATCATCTGAGGTGCAAGACGTGGTCCTAGCAGCCAGACGCCCCTCTACCAGGAAATCTTATGGCCTCAAATGGAAGAGATTCAGCATCTGGTGCACTGCGCAATGTCTGGAGCCTACCACGTGTCCTCTTCCCAGTGTCCTGAAGTACCTTGCTTCTCTGTCTAACCTTGGCCTTAAGACTCAGTCCATCAGAGTGCACCTTTCGGCAATTGCAGCGTTTCACGCCCAACCTGAAGGGGCAACTTCCATTGCGGCACTACCTTTGACAAACCGCTTCATGAAGGGACTGGCTAATTTGAAACCCCCAATCAGGCAACCCGTTCCGTCATGGGACCTCAACACTGTCCTCTGCCGCCTGACCGAGGACCCCTTCGAGCCACTACAGTCGGCGGAGATGAAGTTCGTCTCCTGGAAAACCCTGTTTCTGGTTGCCATAACGTCCGCCAGGAGAATCAGCGAGCTGCAGGCACTAGTGTCCCATCCCCCTTATACACAGCTACACCAGGATAGAGCATCCTTACGAACCAACCCGAAGTTCGTGCCCAAGGTGGCATCTGCCTTCCACGTCAATCAGTCCATTGAACTCCCGTCTTTCTTCCCAGAACCCCATGCCTCTGAAGAAGAAAGTCGCCTACACACGCTGGACTGTCTCCGGGCCCTTCGGATCTATCTGCTGCGAACTCAACCCATTCGCAAAGGCGAACAGCTGTTCGTATCCTTCGACCCTAGCCGGCCGGGCAGGCCGGTCAACAAGAGAACCATCTCTCACTGGGTCGCCTCCTGCGTCTCCCACTGCCTAGACCCCACAGGCACTCAGAATTTGCCAAGAGTGGGCCCTCGCAAGCTAAGAGCACTGGCAACCACAATTGCCAACCTTCGTTCTGTTCCTCTGACGGACGTCTGCAGAGCGGCCACCTGGTCCTCCCCACACACGTTCCAGAAGCACTACTGCCTTGACCTCAGGGCCCAGGAAGACTGCGCCCTTGGGACTGCCATCCTTTCCACTGCAACGGATGGCAGATAGGCATTGGCCCAGTAGCCGGGCCGTCCGTACCTGCTCCTCCTGTAGCATGTCAGCACTGTTAATTGCACTGTTGCACAGTCACTGTTGTTAGTCAGCACTGTTACAGGCACTGTTGTTAGTCTGCACTGTTAGTTGCACTGTTACTCAGCCACTGTTGTTCGTACACGGTTAGCACTAGTTGCCCGTTGCACAACTGCTGTTTGCACAACTGCATGATTTTGTATGCACCTTCACCTATTACGGCAATAAAGATGTTCATCCTATTGCGGCTCAGAGCCTCATTTAGTAACTAAGCTCCTCCTCCACCTCAGCGTTCTCCACAGCTGGGGAGGCACCAAGTGTGGCTGACGCAATCCTGCTGGTCCATGGAGAAAAGGAGATTACTTACCTGTAATGGGAGTTCTCCGTGGACAGCAGGATAAGTCAGCCACACAATCCCGCCCGCCTCCCCTGGAGGAGGTCAGCCTGCCGTATCCGCTCCCTGTCCGGGAACTAGCTAGCTAGGAACACACTGGCCGGACTAGGGGGCGGACCGGTAGGATGGGCTACCTAGGTGGGCTCAGAAAGGCCCTCCTTTCTGAGCTCTAGAGAGCACTTCCGTATGCATGGCTCCGCCCGGAGGACGTCACCAAGTGTGGCTGACTTATCCTGCTGTCCACGGAGAACTCCCATTACAGGTAAGTAACCTCGTTCTCTGTTCGGTGCAGGGGGGCTTGGTCAGCACTGTGACGTCTCGTGTACAGACATAGAGCTGCTCTCTCTTGCATGCCACACTTGTGCACGAATCATCATCAGGTTCTTGGTTCTAGGCTGTTCACACTTTTTCATCGCAATTCGTGTTAGCTCGTCTTTCTTCAACCGTTATGTTATGGCTCCGCGAAAGTATATTAATTTGCCAGACAGTTTCTGTTTCATCTGTGGTGAATATACGTACAGTGTTGAAGCAACAGCAGAATATTACAGACTTTGTGAAAAAAGTATACTTTGCATACTTTGGACTAAAAATTGGAGATCAAGATAAAGTCTGGGCACCTCATAAAGTGTGCAAATGGTGTGTTGAGGACCTCCGAAACTGGTTCAAGGGTAAGAAAAAATCTTTCCGTTATGGGATTCCTATGGTATGGCGAGAGCAAAAGAACCATAGTGACGACTGTTACTTTTGTTCATGCGATGTGAAAGGGTTTAATTCCAAATGGAAGCATTCCATTTCATACCCCAATCTTCACTCGGCAATTTGTCCCATCCCCCATGGCACAGATATACCAGTACCCAAGCCCCCTGCTACCTTGGAAGAGATACCTAGCTCCGATGAAGGTGAAGTCATACCTGAACCAGATGACGAATCAAGTTCTGACTTTGAAGACGATACAAGACCAAAATTGTTTTCTCAGGAGGAAATGAATGATTTGGTAAGAGATTTGAATCTTCCCAAAGATGCCGCTGAGTTACTCGGATCAAGGCTGAAAAGCAGGAATTTATTGTTGCCAGGAGTGTCATCTTCATGGTTCAGACATCGTGAAAAGGAGTTTGTTCCTTACTTCGCCCAGGAAGACAAGTTGGTTTATTGCATCGATGTCGAAGGTCTGATGGGTCAATTTAAAATACAATATGTTTCAGAGTAATGGCATCTTTTTATAGATTCTTCAAAAAGAAGTCTCAAAGCAGTTTTACTCCACAACGGTTTTTACGCTTCCATACCTGTAGGTCATTCTGTACACTTGAAGGAAACCTATGAGAACTTGGAATTGGTTCTTCATAAACTTAAATATGAAGACCATGGTTGGCAAGTGTGTGGGGACTTGAAGGTCTTGTGCATGCTGCTCGGGCAACAAGCTGGGTATACCAAATATCCTTGTTTTCTGTGTCTATGGGACAGTCGAGACCTACAAAATCACTGGACCAAGAAGAGTTGGCAGCCGAGGGTGCTAACAGTCGGTGAAAAAAATGTCCTCCGAGAAATTTTGGTACCTTCCCATAAAGTTCTTCTACCACCTCTCCACATAAAATTGGGATTGATGAAGCAATTCGTAAAATCACTTCCAAGAGATGGAGAATGCTTCAAATACTTGGTCACCAAGTTTCCAGGCCTGTCGGAGGCAAAATTGAAGGAAGGTGTGTTTGTCGGACGAGACATTAGAAGGCTTATAGTTGATCAAGAGTTTGTCAATACCATGATGGATCCTCAAAAAGAAGGGTGGACTGCATTTAAAGAAGTCGTACAGAAATTTTTAGACAATAACAAAGATCCTCACTACAAAAAGATTGTCGGACGAATGATGAAAGCATTTCAAGCTTTAGGTTGCCTGATGAGTTTGAAAGTGCATTTCCTCCAGTCCCATCTTGACTACTTTCCTGAAAATTTGGGAGCTGTGAGTGAGGAACAAGTTGAACGATTCCACCAAGACATTAAAGAGATGGAAAGGAGATACCAGGGAACATGGAGCATTACAATGATGGCAGACTACTGTTGGATGCTTCAGAGAGACATTCCAGATGCTACTCACAAGCGTAAATGCACCAAGAGGAGCCTCACAAGGAAGACGAATCGAGTTTAGTGTGTGTAGGTGAGCTCATTTCAGTTCAAAAAAGGATTTTCATGAAAATATTGTAATAAAACTTTAATTTTATAAATCTATTTCCATTTATTTTGAGGTATTGCCTTATTTAACATAAGGATTCAGGCTGAGCTAGCTGAGGATGTGGCTGGATGTCCGAGGTGCCTGAATTCGGGCACATCCTGGACATCCAGCCACTATGCTGCGATTCTGTTCCCATGAAGCTGTCTAGCTCCTGTGGGAGGAAAATCGGGTGCATCTTCAGATGATCTGGATGTCTGGACAGGCCGGGGATGCACAACTTAGAATTGGCTTCCACCCCTCCATTCCATGTTTCTCTTTCATACCCTTTTATTCCTTTTCTTTGTCTCTTCCATTCAGCTTCCTTCCTATTTCTCCATCCCTCATGAAATATATGTGCAAGGGCTGACCATCCTTACCCCTGTTCTAACCATTCTCCACTCCTGGAATTGCTTATATGCATATAATGTAAAAAGTAGGCAGTATATTTTCTGAGGACCTGCTTTTATGCCTGTATATGCTGGGGCAAGACTAGAAACACCTACTTGAGTATTTATAATGCTGTTCTATATGCTTATAGAATTATCACCATAATCTACAGAAATCATTGTGACATATTAGCATGACTGGCTCTTCAAGGAAGTGGTCAAAAGATTGTGGAAAGATGCCACAATGATATCTGTACCACTAGGAATGCCTGTTTTCATCCAGGCTAAAATATGGATTTGGCAACAGAAATGAAGCTGGAGAAAGACTGATAGAATTCTGCAAGACCAACTATCTATTTATCTCAAACTCTCTTCCAGCAACACAAGCAGTGACTGTACACATGGACTTCATCCAATGGATTGTACAAAAATTAAATTAACTAAATTTGTGGAAGTAAACAATGGAAAAGTTCTATAACATCAACAAAGACAAAACCTGGAGCTGACTGTGGTACAGATCACCAACTACTAGTATGCAAGCTCAAACTAAAGTTGAAAAAGACTGCCTGCAAAATTGATTTGCTGCTTTTGATACAAATAACAGAGCTCCAGAAGAGTTATGGAATGACATCAAGAAGGTTGTATTGGAAGAAAGTGAGAAGCCTCTACAAAAGATGAAAAAGCAAAAACGGCCAAAATGGATGACCGAAGAAACTCTGAAAATTGCCCAGAAACACAGAGAAGCTAAAGCCAGAGGGGAAAGAGTGGCAATTGCAGAACTCAGCAGAGATTTCCATTGTGCAGCAAGACAAGACAAGGAGAAGTATTACAATGATGCATTCAAGGAAATAGAATCAGAAACTATTAGAGGACGAACAAGATCAGCATTCCAAAAGCTACGAGAGTTAAAGAAAAAAATTCCAGCCTCAAATTGCAATGGTAAAATATGCTCAAGGACAATGTTAAATGATGCTAAGAAGATCAAGAAAAGGTGGAAAGAATATATAGAGTCATTATACCATAAAGATCAAGAAGACCAATAGCTGTTTAAACCAGTACCTTATGATCAGGAGCCATTGATGATGAAAGAAGTCAAAGCAGTATTGAAAGCCTTATCAAAGAACAAGAACCGGGCACTGATGGCATTCCCATTGAAATATTACAGCAATCAGATACAGCTCTTACCATACTTATAAGGCTCCCAGGAAATTTGGAAGACAACATCATGGCCAATTGACTGGAAAAGATCTATGTTTATACCAATGCTAAAGAAAGGTGATTCAACTGACTGTGGAAATTATCGCACCCTCTCTGATCCCATATGCTAGCAAGATTCTACTGAAGATTATTAATCAGAGACTATGACCATACCTGGAATGAGAATTGCCTGAAGTGCAAACAGGGCTCAGGAAAGGGCGAGGAACGAGAGATATCATTGTGGATGTGTGATGGATTCTTGAAAATGCAAAAGAATGGGGGAAGAGCTAGCCACCGAGGGAATGGCAGCCTAGAGAATCTGCTCCGGAGGTTAATGTAAGAATCCTGTCCCTCCTGCCCTTTACCAAAGCACCCAGTATTTGGAACGACAGAGGTAGAACATCGAGATGTTTGTATTAAAACCGGTGAGGTTAGAATTTTCCCCGGCAACTTCAAGGACCCCCTAGTTGGTCTGGCTCTAGATGCAGAAAAGACCTTTGATAGGCTGGAATAGTCTTTTCTATTCCAAGTGTTAAAATGGTTTGGCCTGGGGAGAAATTCATTAATAGAATCCGTCTCTTATACACTCATCCCACTGCATGTATATTTGTCAATTCTGCTTTGTCTTCTCCTTTTTCGTTGCATCAGGGTACCAGGCAGGCCGTCCCCTATCTCCACTCCTTTTTAATCTGGCCCTGGAACCTCTAACACTTGCGATATGCCAAGCTAGGGGTATTGCTGGAATAGAAGTCGCAGGTGAACATTATAAAATCTCAGTTTATGCAGATGATCTTCTGCTCTTTCTGCATCCACAATCCATGCTCAAACTGCTAACCATATTGGAACACTATTCTGCTATATCAGGATGTAGAGTCAACTTAATCAAAATGATGGTGATACCCCTCAACTCACATGTCCCACCTACACTTCTTCAGGCGCTTTCTTCCAATATGCTAATTCATCCTTCAAATACTTTGGAGTTACTTACTGGGCCACAATACAGGAAATGATGAAGCAAAACATGGCTATATGCAAACATATTATTCATACACATAAAATAAGTAGTTTCTCTTACACCTCACCTGGTGGGGATACTTGGAGACCATCAAGATGGTTCTGGTCCTTAAGCTAAATTATATATTATATATGATCCCTCTCCTATTTCCAAGTTCCTTTTATAAGACAATGGGGAAACTCCTGATGACTTTTCTCTGGCGAGGAAACCCCCCACAAATAGCGGCGTGGAAGCTTAAGCTCCCCAAAACTAGAGGGGTGCTACACTTTCCTGACCTCTATTGGACCCATCTGGCCTCTTTGTTAAAACAGGGGACCATGTGGGTCAAAGAAGATTTAGCAGACGATGCCTGAACTTGGGACTGACTTGAATAGTCTTTGATTGCTCCCGCTCCCATGCCCCTGCTCATAGGAATGACGGATGCATGACAACAGGCCTTCATTCTGATCATACAATCCACACAGCAAGCATTTCAGGTATTATCGGAGCATCTAAAGAATGCTGTGAGGTACTCAGAGGGCATACCCATTTGGTGAAATGCACAATTAAAAATTAACAATCGCCCCTGTTCCTGGCCGCTATGGCAACAACATGGTATATGGATGCTAGGACAGCTTGTCCATAACACTGCATTCAAATCCTTTACTATGTTACAACAAGAATTCATACTTCTAATTCAGTGGTATCAGTTGCGCCACTGTTTAACCAAAGCCGGTATGTCCCCAACCCAACTTCAACAGGGTTGGCCTATGTTACAGGCGATCCAGGAGCTGCAAGACTCCATGGGATTAATATCAAAATTTATTGCTATCTTATGCACTGGAGTCTCGCAAAGTGTAAAGGGATATAAAAAGCATGGACCAACAAGACTGGTGAACCTTTAATCAAAAGGCATGGGATCTATTCTGGACTTCCCAGATTAGGCTCACTTGAGCTGCCTCGTTCACTCAAACTTTGTATTTCCTTGCTCACAGAACTTATCTTACCCCTGTGATGGTGGCAAAATGGAAACCCCAAAGTGGAAATAGATGTTGGTCATGCGTGTCTTCTATAGAGACAATGTTTGACATGCTTTACTACTGCCCTAATGTTAATTCCTATTGGCAACAGATCTGGTCACTGATCATTAAAGTTTTTTCGCTGACCAGGTCACTTACATATCATATTATTATTTTCAAGTCATTGGCTGGTATATGTTTATGTTTATTACATTTGATATACCACCCTTTGTAACATCAGGGTGGTGTAAAATCACAAAATATCAGAGGTGGCCATAGGCCTGAAAGAAAAAGGAATTACAATATATTATAGGAAAGAAGCAGAGCTCAGTTAAGCAGATAGGACAAGAGAGGCAGAGTCACACAGTAGGAGTTGGGAGATCAAAGGCACAAAAGAACAAATGGGTTTTCAAGAGTGATTTGAATTTAACTAATTCTTTTCTAGTCTTAGAGGGGTAGGGAGAGAATTCCATAGGGTGAGTCCAAGAAAGAAAAAGGCAGAGTGGCAAGTGGACTGCAGATGGGCACAAGATGGTGAAGGAAGGTGAAGACGGCTAATATGTGCTGAACGAAGACTACGACTGGGAGTGTGGAAGTGGAGAAGGTCTGCCAGGCACTGCGGGTTGTGAGTATAGATAACTTGGTTGACCATAATGAGGATTTTGTAACGGATGTGGTACTCTGAAGGAAGCCAGTCTAATTGAAAAAGAAGGGGAGTGATGTGCTCTTGACGGGTAGATTGGGCAATGATACGGGCTGCTGTATTCTGAACAAGCTGGAGCCTATGCAGTTGGGTATAAGGAATACCAGCAAGAGTAGAATTGCAAAAATCTAGCTGGGACATAACCAAAGATAGAAGAGTGGTAAGGACTTGAGGAGTGAGAAAAGGGTGGATAGCTCGGATTTGGTGGAGATAGTAAAAAGATTTCTTAGTGAGCTGGGAAATGTGGTCCTTGAAAGAGAGATCAGAATCAAGGAGGACCCCTAGATAGCAAAAGGAGGATACTAGGGGAACAGGGTAGTCTGAAAGTATTGGAGCTGTCAGGGGACAGAGGCTTCCATGAGTAAACCAGATAACTGATGTTTTTGCTAGGTTGAGGTGAAGACAGTTAGTAGTTAACCAATCAGCGACTGAGGTGAGGCAGGTGATGAGGGGGTTGAGATCTGGCTGAAGAGGGCTGGTGTGATGGAGAAGGATAAGATCATCAGCATAGTAATAGGCTGATATCCCAGATTGTTGAACAAGGAGGGCAAGTGGAGCAAGAAAGATATTAAACAAGAGAGGTGCCAGAACCGAGCCCTGGGGAACACCACAGTGGAGGGGGAAAGGATCGGAGGAGACAGACAGTGTGGTGCTAGAGATGACTGTACATGACCAGGAGTAATGGAAGGGATGACAAGATCAAAAACCACCAAGAGATCCAAGGATACTGCCACTGAAATATCACCACGGTAGTGTGAAATGTGGAGTTCATTAAGGAAAGCGAGTAGGATATTTTTGATGCTATGGCCAGGATGGAAACCCAATTGGCGGAGGTGAAGAAAGTTGGTAGAGTCCAAATGGTGTGAGCGTTGGGCAAAGACTGCTTTTTTGAGTAATTTTGAAAGGAAGAGGAGATTGAAGACTGGGTGGTAGTGTGCTGGAATGAGAGGATCAAGAGAAGGCTTTTTAATGAGGGGGTGAACCAGGGCATGTTTCCAGAGACTAGGAAAAGATCCAGAGGAGAGGCTGGCATTAATCATGGCAAGGATGGAGGGGAGGAGGGCAAGGGAAAGTTTGAAGAGCCAGGATGAGGGTATTGGGTTGAGAGAGCAGGTTGTCTTGTGTGAGGAGGAGATAGATTTTATAAGTTCTGAGGCGGTAAGCAGGTAGAAGAAGGCCCAGATATATGAAGTGGGAAAGAGGGGAAGGAGAAAGTGGAAGAGGAGAGGACATTGGGGGGAGGGGCAATGTGGTAATGAGGTCCGAAGGTTGAGGATTTTGGTGGCAAAAAAGGAGGCTAGCTGTGAGGGACTGGGAGCAGGTGGAGGAAGTGCTGGAGGGGAGCTAGATCGGAGTGCAGTGAGGGATCTAAGGACTGAGTAGAGCTGGTGAGTAGGGTTGGGAGTGGAAGAGATAGCTGTGGAGAAATATACTTGTTTGGCATGATAGACTTGATAGTGGTAGTGAGAATGGTGCTCCTTGAAGCGTTATAATGCGGAGGAGGAGCGAGACTTCCAATACATACGCTCCGTGCACCGAAGCTGAGAGCAAAGAAGACGGAGACCATGATGATACCAAGGATGCCCAGAGCAGTGGTGTGGGGGACGGAGTTGTAGAAGGGCTAGTCGATCTAGGGCAGAAGAGATACTGGCAGTCCACTGTGAGACCTGTGAATTTGGGGAGAGGGAAGAAAGGTCCGCAGATATAAGGTGGTCAGCAGCCGGGAAATGTTGGAGGGTAAGGGGAGTGATGCAGTGAGAGTAACAAATGGGACCCTGTTGTGGATTCATGAGGGGGATGAAAGGGGATAGAAATGTGGGGTGATGGAAGTGGTAGATGAAAAACCAGACAATAATGGTCGGTCCAGGGCAGAGTCTAGTATGTAGGTCCAAAGGCAGGAGGGTGTAACCCGTCGGGGTAATTATCAGGTCAAGAATGTGGCCAGCGACATGGGTTGGCATGGTCACATGTTGAGTGAGGGTCAGGTCATGGAGGAAACCAGTAAAGGAATGCTCCTTGGAGGAGAAGGGTGCTTCAAAGTGCACATTGATATCCACTGTGATCACTAGGTGAGAGTATTGGAGTGAGAGGTCAGAGACTGTCAGAGAGAGTGAATCCCAGAGATGAGGCTGGAGGGATGGTGGGGAATAGACAACTAGGAAATAAATTGCAGGGGAAGTCTGTAAACACAAGAGGAGAGATTCAGGATAGTGGAGCGCAGGGGAGGAAATCCAAACAAATAGAAGTGAGGAGCGATATACAGCAGCTACTCTTCCGCCTGTGCGACCAGTGTGGGGGACAGAAGTGGCAGCATAGTCCAGGGGGAGACAACAAGCAAGAAGAGGGTCTTCTCCATCTTTGAGCCATGTTTCCAAGAGGAGAAGATCAAAGGACTCATCAGAAACGAGATCCTGTATTAGGAAGGTCTTGGTTCTCAGTGTGCGGCAATTAATGAATCCTAACTTAATAGAAGGGGGATGTGAGAGGGTCAGAGTGGCAGGGAGGACCAAACAGTCAATTGTGAGGCAAGGAAGGAGATTTGCAAGGTAGCGTGAGGTGAAACCGTGTACCGGAGAAGTTTGAGGTGTAGCATGGGTGCTATTACCCCATAGAACTGGAATAACTGCCATGAGACAGCAGCTGAACACAGCCAGTCTAAGTAAATCCTTAGAAGTAGGAGAAGGTAGGTTACAAATTGTTTGACTTAATGATCAGTTTAGCTCTGAAAATGATACTTGTACATTGGAAAGATTCTACCCAGCTGTCAGTAGAACTTTGGTGGAATTTACTTTGTCTCCACCGTTCATATGAAGTGGCCTATGTTGCACAAAACCCATTCTGCCATGACCTCCTCAAAAAATGGGGCACAATGGACATGTTTACCACAGGGAAGACCTAAATCATACATAGTCATTGCTCAAATATTAGGGATGCTTGTTCTGATGCATAACTGTTTAAAGGCTGGGCATTTGCTACTAGATGTGTGATAATGTCGGCATTGCTAAAGGAATATATTATGTAGATTGGGCTAACTGTTGTTGGGTTGTTGTTGTACTGTTAACTGATTATATGTACTGTTATTAATTGCAATAAAAGTGAAAAAAGAAAAAGAAAAAGAAAAAAAAGACAAAAGAATACCAAAAGGATAATCTATATGTGTTTTATTGACTACAGCAAGGCTTTTGACTATCGGCCCGATTCTGCAAGGCGACTAGTGGGACTGTACGTCCCGGTGGGAAATGCAGTCCGCTATTCATCCCAGCTGTGTTCAGCAACACATGCATCCTGCATGGCCAGGGCTGCAGTGTGGGCAAAGCTGGAGGGGAGCTGGAGGGGGCAGAAAGTAGGCAGAGCTGGGGTAGATCAAGGTGGTAGTGTGTACAGGGCCAATTCAGGTCACGGTCCTGTGCAGGTGCGGGATGGATGTGCTGCTTATTCCACTGCAGAGGTGGAAGAAGCATCGGAACTGTCTAGCCATGGGAACCACCCTCAAGGCCAGGATCGGAGACTCATAGATCCCTGCCACCCAATCTGGGCTTTGGCTGCCCTGCCGAGGGTCAAGTGCCAGGGAAACGGGAGTCGGCGCTATGGTGGGCTGAATGGCATGCAGGGAGAACATCCCTGCAGGGATGCAGGGGCATGCTGAGCCATCTCATGGTCCAATCCTACACCCACTGGAACGTCTGGTTCCCACGGTGCATAATCGGGTCCTAACAGGCCCATCCTGCTCTGGAGCATTCAAACGGCCCAGACATGCCTCTTCTGTGATCAAACTCTACATAAACCATGAGAAACTCTGGGCCACATTAAGCTTGGGTATGCCAGAACACCTGATAGTTGTCTTGCACAACCCTTATAGTGATCAAGAAGCAACAGTTCGAATGGAACAAGAAACAGAATGGTTTAAAATCAGCAAAGGTGTATGACAAGGCTGCATACTTTCCGTGTTTAATTTATATACAGAACAAATAGATAAGCAGGACCGAGGTGTGAAGATTGTTGGAAGACTCATCAGCAACCTTCACTATGCTGATAATACCACATTACTGGCTGAAAGTGAAGATGATCTGAAATATTTGCTTCTCAAGATCAAGAAACATAGTCTTAAAATGAGCCTACACCTTAATGTGAAGACAAAGATCCTGACAACTGGAAAAATCAATAAGTTCATTGTTAATGGAGAAGAAATTGAAATAGTTGACATTGTTAACCTACTTGGATCAACTATCAATAAAGAAATGACAAGCAGTCAAGACATCCGATGATGCTTTGCTCTTGGAAGAATGGCTATGAGGGAACTAGACAAGATTCTCAAGAGCAGAGATGCCTCTCTCCATACAAAGATTTGATTTCTTCAAGCAATGTTATTTTCAATAATGTCATATATATGCAAAAGTTGGACATTGAAAAAGATAGACAAAAAGAAAATTGATGCCTTTGAATTATGGTGCTGGCGATGAATACTGTGTATACCATGGATTGCACAAAGAACAAATCAGTCAGTACTAGAGGAGATCAAACCTAAGCTTTCTTTAGAAGCTCAGATGACAAGACTTCGACTTTCATACTTCAGACACATCATGTGAAGAGAGAGATCATTAGAGAAAAACATGATGCTTGGCAAGGTAGAAGACACAAAAGAGGAAGACCAACAATGAGACAGAGGGAAGAGTGTCTCAGTGGTTGGGACAGGTTACATCAGGCTGGAGAGCCAGGAGTTCAATTCCCACATCAGGACAAGCAACCTCTAATCCCATGGTTGCTCTGTGTGGCCTTTGGCAAGCCACTTAATCCTCCATTGCCTCAGGTATGCTTAGATTGTGAGCCCTTTGGGGACAAGGGAATAAAAAGTGCCTATTAACATAAGTTTGTAAACTGCTCTGATACACAGGGTAAAGGGCAGTATATCAAGTGCTATGAGCATCACTCTATCAACAATGAGCCACTTGACTGAAGACCAAACACAGTTTAGGACAACTATCCAGAGGATTGCCATGAGTTGACACTGACTCAATGGCACACCACAACAACAAGCTTTGCTTATAAAATCCTTGCAGACTGGCAGCAGCTTTTGGATGTCCTAGGTAGTGTACTTACCACTGGATGGAACCTGGAATATATGCTTCCATAGCTGTCCAGAGAAGTGCAAGATGAGACTGAAATATAAAGCCCAGTCTCAACCACTGAGGGTAATTTTTCTCTCTGGGACTCTAGTAATGTCAGTCACCATGTTGTTCCTGTGTTCAGACCATGAAGACCATGTGCTGAAAGAGATAAAGGAAACTCAGGGAGATGCCAGCTTACCCCTCTTAGGCTTTGGCCTATAAAACCTTATGACTTGTTATTCCTATGCTGGGTCTGTTTGTACTTTTCCCAGTGGACAGCTATTGTTAGACTGGACCTAGTTGGATCAGGAAGCATTAAAGAGCTTTGAGCTTGATCTGCCCTAATTGGAAAGACCGGATGTCAAAGGCACCATGAATGGTCTTTTGATCATTTACTCACAGAATGGCTCTCAGATCTTTCCTATCATATAGCTAATACCCAATGGTAAATGGAGTGGTAAAGAGTAAATTTGAAGAGAAGTGATTATTGACAAAGCAAAATATTTGGTTTGCTTGTCATCAGTCATATTATATTTGAATTTGTTTTTGTATAAAACAAGGAAAAATATTTCTGGCTTGGACTGCACTTCCTTTGAGTGTATTCTTTGTGTAAATAATAATTTCCTTCCAGTGTTCTGTGTATCATGATTAACTTTCTTCTGTGCAGAAGTGGCTGAGCCACTAGACTAGGCAAACTTCAGCAGTAGACTAGTGAGCCAATTTTGGGGTGTGGCACAACAGCCAGTAGAGTTGACCAGTTCAGGAGCATGGCTGGCAGAGGTCTCCAGTCCTCGCCAACTAAAGAGAGATTGGAGATGGCTGTCTGGGGCAGCGGAAGCCTGTGTTGCGACTCCCCACTAGCTGCTCCTCTTCCTTAAGGCCAGCACTATGAGCACATACAAAACACATGCCTGTGGGGCCAACAGTTTCCTGAGGCTGATCTTGCGCATTGTGAGATCAGTCTAAGGAAGTGCTGGCTTTGTGATCATGCACTGTGAACATGCTTACCATATTAAGGTCAACAAAAAGGAGGAAGAGCAGCAATTAAGCCTAGTGTACCCAGCAGTATCCTTGCACTGACCCTGCTTCCAAGAGAAGCAATGAGAGTATTATTTTGCAGGTGTGTTTTGTGTCAGAGTGGGCAATATTTCTGAACAAGGATTTGAAGGACAGTAAAATTTTGAGTTATGGTCTTCATCTCTCGACTGAGGGCAGCAAAGGAGACAGAAGGTGCCTCTGAAAGTAAATAGAAGGAAGGCCTGTTGTATAGAGCTCCTCATATGATTGTCAGGAATATTTCTGAATAAACTCCAGAAGGACCCATGTAAGGAACCATTCATGTGGCTATTCCCTTGGCATTCAGATGTAGAAAGAACATAAGAATATAAGATATGCCATACTGGGTAACTCCAAGGTCCATTAAGCCCACTATCCTGTTTCCAACAGTGGCCAATCCAGGTTACAAGTACCTAGCAGGTTCCCAAAAAGCAGTGCTTACACGGGGCAAGCAGTAGATTTCCTGGGTCCTCATTAATAATGGTTTATGGACTTTTCCTCCAGGAACTTGTCCAAACCTTTTTTAAACCCAGCTACACTAACAGCTTTTACTATATCCTCTGGTAACGAATTCCAGGGTTTGATTATGCGTTGGGTGAAAAAATATTTTATCTTATTAGTCTTAATTGGGTTAGATTGTAGCTTCTTTGCATGACCCCTAGTCTTTCTACTTTTTGATGGTGTAAAGAATCGATCTACATTTGCCCATTTCACTCCATTCATTAATTTATAGACCTCTATCATATTTCCCCTCAGCTGTCTCTTTTCCAAGTTGAAGAACCCTAACCTTTTAAGCTTTTTAAGCCTAGGGGCATCTTTCCATCTCTATTACCATTTTAGTGGCACTTCTCTGTACCTTTTCTAAGTCTGCTATATCCTTTTTAAGATACAGAGACCGAAATTGCACACAATATTCAATGTGCGGTCTCATCATGGAATGATACAGAGGCATTATAATATCCTTTGTTTTATTCTCCCGCTCAGAAGCTTCTGCCCAATCAGGGCAGTGGGAGGGACTTTAAAAGAGCTCCTCCTTCGGGAGGGATCGCCTCGGCAAGCGGCCATCCATCAGCAGCTCCCCCAATCAGGGTAGAGCACCTGAGCGGGAGCAGCCATCTCACGCTCAGAAGCTCCTGTCCAATCGGGGCAGTGGGAGGGACTTTAAAAGGGCTCTTCCATCAGGAGGGAACCCCTCAGCAAGCGGCCATCCATCAGCAGCTCCCCCGATAGGGGTAGAGCACCTGAGTGGGAGCAGCCATCTCCCGCTCAGAAGCTCCTGCCCAATTGAGGCAGTGGGAGGGACTTTAAAAGAGCTCTTCCATCGGGAGGGAACCCCTTGGCAAGGGCCATCCATCAGCAGCTCCCCCGATCGGGGTAGAGCGCCTGAGTGGGAGCAGCTATCTCACGCTCAGAAGCTCCTACCCATTTGGGGCAGTGGGAGGGACTTTAAAAGAGCTCCTCCATCGGGAGGGAACCCCTCGGCAAGGGCCATCCATCAGCAGCTCCCCCGATCGGGGTAGAGCGCCTGAGTGGGAGCAGCCATCTCCCGCTCAAAAGCTCCTGCCCAATCGGGGCAGTGGGAGGGACTTTAAAAAAGCTCCTCTATCGGGCGCGCCCACACCTAGCGGGCCCGCGCCTGAGGGCCTTGCCAGAGGGCCCTTTGGTGTGGCCCTTAGGTGGGGCACAGAGGCGAGTACGCCAAAGCCATCAAAATAGTAAAGATTCCAGACATCAAAACAGCTAGCCTCCGAGACACGATTACCAGAAGCAGGAATTCAACAGCAATAAAGGACAGCAACACAACAACCACTCAAGGTAACATCATCATGGCTGCGACACTTTACCAGCCCATAGTCCTCCTCCTCACTCAACCCCTCCCCCACCACACACCCACACACTACATCCACAATAACACCCTGTGGTTACCTCCCCACCACACAAACTTTATCCTCTGTTCCACAACACCATGCAACTCTCCCACAAAAAGCCCAGACAGAATGGGCACACTAAAACTAAACACAGCACCCGCACCCACCCACACAAAGCACCAGCAACACCCAACAAACCCCCGACCATCTCCATAGAACTCATTAACGCCAGGTAAATAAGAAACAAGATCAAAACCCTAGCAGACCACATAGAGGCCCAGCAACCAGACATCCTCTGCATCACTGAACCATGGCTCACCCCCACCAACAACGTGCTCCTCAACCAGTTAGTTCCCCTCTCTCACGCTGCATTCAACTGCCCACGCACACACAGGAAAGGAGGAGGAGTCATGATCATCGCAAGGAACAACCTAAAGCTAAGGTCCCGAGCCTCCACCGATACAAACCAATGCAATACAATCGTCGTAGAGAACAGGAAGCTAGCCCTGTGCCTCACCTATAGAGCTCCACATGCTCCCCCAGACGAACTATCATTAATATCGGAATCGGTCTGTGCAGTCAACAACCTCCACAAACCTCTGTTGGTGCTTGGGGACTTCAACCTAAAATCTGCCATGATCAAGGATGCAGAAGCCTTTCTGACAGCTATGGACTCTCTTCAATACACTCAGATAGTCACCGCTCCCACTCACAGACACGGATCATCTCCCGACCTCATCTTCGCCCCCAACAACATAATTGAAAGAGACATCATCACAAGACCCTCGATCACACCAGTTCCCTGGTTGGACCATCACATAATAAGAATCGAGTTACAGTTGGCAAGCCCTACTGATCACCAAGACCAGCCACCCACACAAAGGAGATTTAGAAACTTTGATAAAGACCAATTCCTTCAGGACATTCTACCCCACCTGAGCACAAAAACAGAGGACATAAATGAGCAAATTGACAACTGGAACAAAGCCATCATGTCTGCAGCCAAAGCCACTGCTTCCAAGACCCACAAAGCACACAGCGCTAAAAACAGTTCCACCCCCTGGTACTCACAGGAAATCCGAAATGCAAAGAGAGCCCTAAGACAACTAGCACGACGCTGGAGATGCACCAAAACAACCACTACACAGGACTTATACCAATCAAAGCAAAGGGAATACAACAACCTCATCGATCAAAAGAAGAGGGAATACTACACGAACCTGATTCTCAAATCCTCCAACAAACCAAGAGAGCTCTTTGAAATAGTAAAAACCCTCACCAACGAACCTAATCCTGAGAAATCTGATCAATTAGATCCACAGACCTTTGCAGACTACCTCCAGGCCAAATTTACCGCCTCCCCCCAGATGACCGTGAGCAATACCCACAAACTACCACCATCCAACCGAATCTGGGACAAGTTCAGCATCCTGTCGACAGATCAGATTTCACACATCATCGCATCGCTCAACACCAGCACCGCCCCCACAGATCCATGCCCTGTGATCTGGGTCAAGGCAGTCAAAGAGGATCTTATCCAAATCATCCACAACATGGTGCACAGTTCCCTTACCCCAAGAATCATGCCTAGCACACTAAAGCTAGCGAAAATACGCCCAAGCCCAAAAAAGTCCCCTCTAAGTAAAACCAATCCAGCCACCAACAGACTTATTTCAAGCCTCCCCCTCCTGTCAAAGGTTATCGAAAAGGTGGTACAACATCAACTCCAAGATCATATCGACAACCATATCCCGCTGAACCCTAATCAACACGGCTTCTGCCCAAACCACGGTGTCGAAACCCTACTGATATACCTCTTTGACAATCTGATCCAAGCTATCGACAATATCAAAAGGGGAGTCATCATGATTTTTATAGACATCTCCTCAGCTTTTGACACTGTCGACCACAGATCTCTTCTATCAAGACTACAGGACATTGGCCTACATGGCACCACCTTAAATTGGTTCTCATCATATCTCACAGACAGACACCTCCAAGTCAAATGCAGTTCAGCCACCTCCCGGCCACTGAGAAACACCCAGGGAGTGCCACAAGGATCCTCCCTCTCTGCCCTATTATTCAACCTGTACATACAGCCTATCTGCTCCATCATCAAGAACCATCAGATACAATACACCATTTTCGCAGATGACATTATGATATACACCCCTATCAACCTTGACAGCCCAGACTACTCCAGCATAGCCAACTGTCTTCAACAAATGACAAGCTGGCTTCTAGAAAACAACCTAACCATAAATTACAACAAGACCGAATCGCTAATCATCACCAGAAACCACACTTTCACCCCCCCCCCTCCCACCATCAGGCTGAACAATATTAAAATACCAATAAAGCCCAAAGTAAAATACCTCGGAGTGACCCTCAACAAGGACCTGAACCTACAGTCTCACATCGCCAGAACCACCAGGAATGCATACCTCAGAATGAGAACCATTAGATGCCTCAAGCCTATTCTCTCACAGGATCACTTCCACACTGTCTGTCAAGCACTAATCACTCCCATTTTAGACTACTGTAACCCCATTTACCTTGGACTATCAAAACAAGCACTCCAGCCATTACAGATGGCAGAGAACACTGCAGCCCGCATAATAACTGGTTTCTCAAGGCACGATCACATCACCCCCATTCTCAATACCTCCACTGGCTCCTAATCAGCTCCTGCATCCGATATAAGGCTCTACTAAACATATTCAAAATCAAACTGAACCTTTCAGCGAACAGTCTGCAACCCCTCATCAGACCAGACCCAGGCACCTCAGACATCATCATCACCCCCAGAACATTCGCTAAAACAAGACAAGATACTTCAAGAAGAGTGCAATCCCTGGCTGCGCCCGCTCTCTGGAACGCACTCCCCAGCAACCTGAGATAAACTGTGGACCTCAAAGACTTCAGAAAGATGCTCAAAACAACCCTCTTCATAGAACATTTTAAGCACATCAAGTGACCTAACCAACGGCCACTCAGTCTGATCCCCTCTCTTCCAGACCCAAGCCTCCCCCCCCTTTCAACTTGTATATAGTCCCTTGTAAATAGCTCACAATGTATGTAGCTCACCACAAAATCATTTATAGACTACACACACACATAAACTGTTGATTCAGTCACTACATGCCCACTCCAACGCACACTCCCACATGTTTTGTTTGAAGTATAAACCGCTTTGATTCCACGATAAAGCGGTATATAAATCCTTTTAAATAAATAAATAAAATTAATTCCTTTCCCTATGATTCCTAGCATTCTATTTGCTCTCTTGGCCGCCGCTGCACACTGGGCGGACAGTTTCAACAAGCTATCCATGATGACGCCTAAATCTTTTTCCTGATTGGTGGTTCCTAATGTGGAACCTTGCATTGTGTAATCATAGCTTGGGTTGTTCTTTTCTAGTGCATAACTTTGTATTTGTTCACATTAAATTTCACATGCCATTTGACCATCCAGTCTTCCAATTTATCAAGGTCCTCTTGCAATTTTTCACAATCCTCTTGGGTTTTACCAACTTTGAATAATTTTGTGTCATTTGCAAATTTGATCACTTCACTCGTTCCTGTTTCCAAGTCATTTATGAATATGTTAAAAAGCAGCAAACCCAGCACAGATCCCTCCATTTAGCCCTACCCTCTGCTTTCTATCTTTTAACCAGTTCCTGATCCACAATAGTACACTGCCTCCTATCCTATGACTTTTTAGTTTTGCCAAGAGTCTCGCATGAGGGACCTTCTCAAAGGCTTTCTGAAAATCCAGATAGACTGATTCTGCAAGGAAACTTGCGGGGCTGCATGCCCCCATGGGATGTGCAGCCCTGAAAGCCCTCCTGCCCATATTCCCCCACAGGCTCTCCCCACATGGCTAAAGCAGCAGTCCAGGCAGAGCTGGCAGGGGGCAGAAGGGGGCGGAGTGTGGGTGGAACCGGGGTGGGCTGAGGTGGCAGAACATACAGGGCCGATTCAGGTCATGGCCCTGTACATCCTGTGGGTCATGGTGGAACATGCAACTTATACCATCTTGGAGGCTCTGACCACCGCTATCAGGGCCAAAACCCCCAAATGCTGGGGCCAGGGGCAGGTAGGTCCCTGCCGTCCAATCCAGGTCCTGGCTGGCCAGCTTTGGGTCGGGTGACGGGGAAACTGAGGGTCGGTGCTGCCAGAGTCTAGGGGGCATGCAGGGATGATGTCCCTGTGGGTATGCAGGGGTATGCTGGGCTGTCTCTGGGCCCGATCTTGCACCCACAGGAGTGTCTTGCTCCCGCGGTGCCGAATCAGGTCCTAATGGGCCCATCCTGCTCAAGGATGTCCAGACGGCCTGGAGTGCCGCTTGTTGAATCAGGCTCCACATGAACCAGCTGACATTTGTCTACCTGTTTATTCACACTTTCAAAAAAATATGAGAGACTAGTAAGACAAGACCTTCCTTGGCTAAATCCATGTTGGCTTTCTCCCATTAAACCATGACTATCTTCATGTTCAGTAATTTTGTTCTTTATAATGGTACCATTTTGCCTGGTACTGACATAAGGCTCACTGGTCTATAGTTTCTCGGATCACCCCTTAAACCCTTTTCAAAAATTGGTGTTATATTGGCCATTCGACAATTTTAAGGTACTACAGATGATTTTAATGATGGTTCACAGATTACTAATAGTAGGTCTGCAATCTCATATTTAAGTTTTTTCAACACCCTCAGGTGTATACCATCCAGTCCAGATGATTTGCGACTCTTCAGTTTATCAAATAGTTGTAATACATATTCCTGGTTTATTGATATTTCAATTCTTCTGAAGCATTACCTTTAAATACAATTTCAGGCATGGGTAACTTTCCTACATCTTCCTCAGTAAAGACCAAAGCAAAGAATTCATTCAGTCGCTCCACTATGGCCTTGTCCCCTCTTAGTGCCCCCTTTATCCCTCTGTCATCCAATGGTCCAACTGACTCTCTCACAGTTTTTTTTGCTATGAATGTACTTGAAAACGTTTTCATTAAGCGTTTTTGCTTCCAAGGCAAGTTTTTTTTTTCAAATTTGCTCTTTGTCTGCCTTATCAATGCCTTGCATCTAACTTTCCACTGCTTATGTTGTTTCTAGTTTTCGTCATTTGGCTCCTTTTGCCATTTTCTGAAAGATGCTTTTTTGACTACAACAGCCTCTCTGACCTCACCTTTAAACCATGCTGGCAGTTTTTTGGCTTTCCTTCCACTTTCCTTAAAGCATGGAATACATCTGGTCTGGGCTTCCAAGATAGTATTTTTAAACAATGTGCATGCTTGATGTAAATCTTTAACCTTTGCAGCTGCTCCTTTTAGTTTTTTCTTAACAATTTTCCTCATTCTATCATAGCCTCCCTTTAGAAAGTTAAAAGGTACTACTATGGATTTCCCTGCTCTTCTTCCTCCGTTTATTAAATCAAAGATGATCATGCTATGATCACTATTGCCAAGTGGCCCCAATATCCTTATCGCTTGCACCAGGTCTTGTGTTCCACTAAGGACTAGGTCCAAAATGGCTTTCCCTCTTGTTGGTTCATGAACCAGCTGCTCCAAGAAGCAGTCATTTATTTAATTTAGAAACTTTATCTCCCTAGCATGTCCTGCCATGACACTGACCCAGTCAATACCAGGATAGTTGAAATCACCCATTATTATTACTGTGTTGTAACTTTTGTTAGCTTCCTTGATTTATTGTAGCATTTCATCATCCATTTGTTCATTCTGGCCAGGCAGTCGGTAGTACACCCCACCTGCCATTGTCTTCCCCTTTTGACATGGAATTTCTATCCATAGAGATTCTACAGTGTATTTTGTTTCCTGCAAAACTTTAATCCTGTGTGACTCAAAGTCCTCTCTAACATAGAGCGCAAACCCTCCACCAATTTGATTTACTCTATCATTGTGGTATAGTTTGTACCTTGGTATTGCGATGTCCCATTGGTTGCCCTCCTTTCTCCAGGTCTCTGAGATACCAATCATATCTAACCTCTCATTTAGTGCTATATATTCTAACTCTCCCATCTAATTTTTTAGGCTTCTATCATTTGCATTCAAGCATTTTAGAGGTTGTATTTTATTCATATTAATCTGGTTTTCAGTAGACAGGGGTAATTTGGAATCTTTCAGCTCTGTCTGCTATTTATTTAAGGGGATCTGGGTTACTTTTATCTTTATTGGAACCTCTCTGTCAGGATGCCCTAACTTCCCTTTTTTGCTAGTATCCTTCAAGAATACATTCCTCCGAACCATGCGCTCTTGGGTGACTGTCGGCTTTCCCTTATTATCTAGTTTAAAAGTTGCTCTATCTCCTTTTTAAAGGTTAATGCTAGCAGCCGGGTTCCATCCCGGTTAAGGTGGAGCCCATCCCTTCAGAAAAGTCTCTCCTTTCCCCAGAATGTTGCCTAGTTCCTAACAGATCTAAAGCCCACTTCCTTGCACCATTGTCTTATCCACGCATTGAGACTCTGGAACTCTGCCTGCCTTTTGGGTCCTGAGCGTGGAACAGGAAACATTTCAGAAAATGCTACACTGGAAGTTTTATATTTCAACTTCCTACCTAAAAGCTTATTTTTGGCCTCCAGAACCTCTCTCCCACACTTTCCTATGTCATTTGTACCAACATGGACCAAGACAGCAATCTCCTCCCCAGCGATATCTAAAACCTTGTCTAGGTGGCGCATGAGGTGCACTACTTTCACACCAAGCAGACATGTTACCAGGCAATCCTCACGTCCACCAGCCACCCAGCTATCTGTATACCTAATGATCAAATCACCAACTATAATGTCTGTCCTAACATGGATACATGGTTCTGGAGAAGCCTCCTTGGTGCGAGAGGGTTTTACGTCACCTGGAGGACAGGTACTAGCTACAGGATCACTTCCTGCTACACCAGGGTAATGCTCTCCTGTCATGAGATCTCTCTCCTCCATTGCAACAGGGAGGCTGCCAGACTTGAGGTGGGACTTCAATACTACGTCCCTGTAGCTGTCATCTATATACTTCTCTATCTTCCTTATGTCTTCCATGTCTGCTACTCTAGCCTCCAGAGATCAGACTTGTTCCCTGAGAGCAAAGAGCTCCTTGCACATAATACACACATAAGACCCCTGGGAGAAAATCATATATGTGACACTCAATGCCAAAGATTGGATAGCCTCCATCTCACACCTGGATTGCCGCCTGCATCTTAGCTTTAAGGTTTTGTTTAGCTATTTAAGTTGTTTACATACTTAAGTTTGCTGGGGATACTTGTACTAATACAACTATACCTAATATATTTAATGGACCTTGTTCACCTTCAAGATTAATTTATTTCAGGTCCTTAATTAATCTATTCCTGATGAGTTAACCAGCTGAATCTGAAAGTGAATTTGACCATCTCCTTCCCTTTAATAGGTTTAAGAGCCTATAAAGTTAAGATTATGTTTGGGGTGGGTGGAAGTCAGGGTGGATAGTAGGGAATGAAGACTTAATAAAAGCTGGCTTGCTACACAGTAGCCTGACCTGTGCTTCTAAGGTAATGTCTTAACAATTACCTGGGTGATTCAAACAGCCCTTAGTTTGATGGGGGGGGGGGGGGGTCTTTCAAATTGCCTGTTTGATCTGTCACTTGGCTTTAACACCTTTTGCTTTCTAACTGGAAGGCGTCTTTGTAAATGTCTCTAGAAAAAAAGTTATTTCTTTCTACCCAAAGCCTATTTACTCTATTTTACTTTCTATGCTAAGCTATACTATTTGATTTAAATAAGAAGCTCTCTACAAACAAACTTTTCTTTCTACTCAAAGACTATTTTACTTTCTATGCTAAACTATACTTTGAGTTGATTTAAATAAAAAGTTCTTTGACTGACTCAACAAAAACACTGAATTCTAAAATATACAGATTTATCAGCTTTAACCCAAAGTATTCCCTTTTCCCCAAGATTTAGAGTATTTCCCAGAAGATAAATACTTACAAGTACAGTTCTTTTTACAGCTGTAGCAGTCTCTTGTGGTAGTCCTTTAAGACTCCAAAAACTTCTTCATAAGTTGCATGAACCCCAAGTTCTAAACAGAGTTTAATGGGGAGCCTCTCTGCCATCCTACCCATTCTCAGTAAGAAGAGGACCTGGGTATGGCCAAGACTGTGCTTCACAGAATGAGGCGCACCTGTCAGGACAGACATGTCCATTGACATTGTCCAAAGCTCATCCTTGAAGCTACCCCTTACCTTTGGCAGGCAAGACAACTCCTGGCAGAGGTAGAACAAGTGCAGACTACCAAATGAGTTCCCTAGATCTACTGAGAGGTAGTAAGAGGTCTGATGTTGAGTATCTTCCAAGGAATAGCTTTTAGTTATTATACACGGATTTACTGTATCTGAAGGGGCAGAACTAAGTGCTATTTTTTTGTAGAAATAACTAATGCAAAGGATACATGATACTACTTTTCCCTATTAGATGGGAATACCACATTGGGAAGTGCTAGTTGGGTCTCTTTTGTGGGGATTAATCCAAATAACTTTAGTGATTTTCTGTCTATTTCTTTCCTGAGTGGAAATAGTACCTTGGGTCAGCGTTAGCTGATTAATTCAAGCTTGAAAAGTTTTGTGCTTTCTTATTTGATGTACTGGTTTGAGACAGGCACAGCTGAAAGAGATTCAAATGCCTTAGCAATGTGGCAATGGAAAAACAGCCAGAAGGATTTGAGCCATTGATAGGGTCATTCTTTCTGTATGGCAAGCTAGGTGGTTGCCTATGGTGCCATGAGACAGGGGCACTCCAGCTTTTCTCAACATTGCTTGGTTTGGGTAGAGCACTGGAGTAAAAGAAGATTTGATGGGGGAGCCTAAACACCACTACCCTCTGACTCTGACCCATCCTCCAGCACAATGCCATTTTCCTGAATATAACGTGCCTTGAACTTCTTAGAAAAGGAGAGTTAAATCCATCCAATTTCTGCTCTGCATGAGGCACCAGCTTTGCAGCCTATGGCTCTCTCATGGGATGTAACTGTTCACACCCTCCCCTGACGCTGCATGCCAGATCCTGGCTCAGGGTTCCAAAATGAAATGTATTTATTTATTTAACATTTCTTATATATTGCCCTTCAGTGGTATCAAGGCGGTTGAGTGCCGACATGACAAACAATAATGAAAGGAGAGTAGATGAAAACTAGATGTTACTTTGTGAGCCATAATGTGAGCAATGGCGCAAAAATCATAACAACATAAAGGTGCCGACATAGGGCCCGATTCAGAGATGGGAGTTGCTGTCCGGGCCCTATTTCCCCTCCTGCTCCCCACTGCATGTCCAGAGCAGTAGGATGGGGAGAGCTGTCAGGGGACGGGGTTGAGGGCGGAGTGGGGGCGGGCCATTCCAGCAGGGCTTACAGGGCCGATTCAGGTCACGGCCCTGTACGTCCTGTGGATTCCTTGGTGACGTACTGCTTATTCCACCCTGAAGGTGGAATAACTACTAACTACTATTGAGCATTTGTATAGCACTACAAGATGTATGCAGTGCTACACAGACATATGTGAGACAGTCCTTGTTCATCAGAGCTTACAATCTAGTCAAGACAGACAACACAGTAGGTGTAGACTGGGATACATCTAGGGGGACTGTAAGGAAACACAAAGGAGATCAGGTTAGTCAAGATCCGAAAGCAGCAGCAAAGAGGTGAGTTTTCAGCCTGGATTTGAGAAGGGCCAGAGAAAGCGCCTGACGTACAGACTCAGGTAGTTTGTTCCAGGCATAAGGAGCAGCAAGGTGAAAGGAGTGAAGTTTGGAGTTAGCAATAGAAGAGAAGGGCACAGATAGAAGCATGCTTACCGAAAATTAATGTATAGTGATGTTGGTTAGCATGCATTAAGTGCCACCATGGCCCATTTTATTCCTATGGCTGCATTTAATGCCCCCTAACAGACGTTACCACGTGCTATCCTTTAGTAAAGATGCCCCTGACAGAAGTTCTGGTTTTCAGTACTTCTTTAGAGCTGGGAGTTTTCCTGGAGAGTTGGCAATGGGTGGATGTGGTTCTTCTTTACAAAAGCAGGAGTAAGGAGGGAGGTTGAGAACTAAGGGCCAGTGAATCTGACCCCAATGATGAATACATTTATGGAATAACTGTTAAAACAGAGGATAGTGGCACTCTTTTAGTTTGCTTCAGGGGGAATTTGATCTTCCCGATGGTCATGTTTATCAGTATACACAGGTGGTTCACTGGGTGCACGATCGAGTGGTTCGTTCTCAGGTTGCACACGATATGTCTGATATTGAACGCTTTTGTGAGGCGTGTACCACCACGAAGGGTCTTATTGCTAACTTGTATGCACATTTACAGACTCCGCAGATGGGATTAGGCAAGCATAGAGAGCAGTGGAATCAAGAATTGCATCTTAATTATACTGTGCAGCGGTGGGAGCAGGTTGAGGGTCGACTCTGGAAGAGTGTGGTGGCAGTTAATGCCCGTGAAACTAATTATAAACTACTCTATCGATGGTATATGACGCCTGTGCGGGTTGCTCAAGCGTATCCCGGAGTCTCAGGTTTGTGCTGGAGGAAATGTGGATGGGAGGGCCATTCGACATGGTTTGAATGCGGCTCGATTGGCCTTGGCTGCTGCTTGGAAGCAGATTTTGCCCCCAACCTTTTCTAGCTGGTTGGAGCGGATGTGGGATACATACACTATGGAACGTGAGGTGGCAGTTGTTAGAATGCGGTTGCCACAATTTGAGCAAGTGTGGGAAGCTTTTGTTTTGAAGTATGGTTCGTAAACCCTAGGGTACTATATGTTTTTTATTGGAGGTGCTGGCTCTGTGTCTTTTTGTGTTGTAGAGTTCCTGGTTTCTTCCTTTTCCCCGTGTGGTCTGGTCCATTAGTATACCCCCCTTACTTTTAGAGGGTATAGGGGTTATCAGTGGGGATGTTGGGGACGGGGGAGGGGGAGGGTACTGGGGGATGCTAGGTGGATGGGGGGGAATGGGGGGTTATGAAGGGGAGGGGGGTTGGAGCATGGAGGACATAGGCAGGGTGTTCTGGGAGACTTTTGGGTTATAGGATGGGGGAGGGGAGGGGGAAGAAAAAAGACTTTGTTGATATTCTTTTGATTGTGGTTTATGCATTGGTTTTCTTGTTTCTGTACTCTGTATGTAGTATAATTGGCTATCACTTGTTGTACTTGTATGCTGCCTTTAAATAAAAAAAAAAACCCAGAGGATAGTGGTTTCTAGAATCTAATGGATTATAGGATCTGAGGCAGCATAGTTTCATCAGAGATAGATAAATCTGATATATGTCTTTGACTGCGTCACTGGGTGACTAGCACGGCTGGTCTAACCATTAGGCAAACTAGTGGTCACCTAGACTGGCAGCTTTTGAGGGGCGGCAAAGAGCAGGGCATTTAAAACTAAACAATGGATTCTGACAGCCAGGGGGCATACGGCTTAAGGTTTGCCTAGGGCCTCGACACTTTGAACCAATTCTGGGGCTGGCTCTGGTGACTAATTGGTTTGGGGAGACTGCTAGATGTGGTACATTAGATTTCAGCAAGGCTTTTTGACACAGTTCATCATAGGTAACATATATAAACTTACCCCCTGGGAATGGGCCCTAGAGTGACTGGCAAGTTTAGGAATTGTGTGCATGGGAGGCGACAGAGAGCAGTGGTAAATGGAGTTCAACTTGAGGAAAAGGGCGTTACCATTAGTATATTCCAGGGATTAGTCCTTGGTCTTGTCGTTTTCAACATTTTTGTAAGTGATAATGCAGAAAAGCCACTGAGAAATGTATCTTTTTGCATATGATACCAACATTTACAACATGGTAGATACCCTGGAGAGTGTGGAAAACATGAAGGATCTAATGAAAACTGAGGCATGGTCTAGAGTGTGGCAGGTAAGATTTAATGCTAAAATATGCAGGGTCATGCATTTAGGTTACAAAAACTGAAGCGAGCAGTACAGTGTGAGAGGTGAAGTTCTTCTGTGCAATAAAGAAGAGAGATCTCAAGGATCTGTTGTGGTCAACATCATTGCCACCCTTGCATTCTAGGTATGTTGTGTGCAATATTTTGAAAAATAATTGGAAATAGTCCAGCTGTATTTTATCATAATGTTTTAATAGTATGTTGAAAGCTATACAACAAAAAAAAGATGTCTGTGCAATTTAGACATAGAAATTTCTGAGAAAAAAAATCGAAATATGACCTGAACAGGATTAATGGCACTCTTCACTAATATTTGGTTGCACAATCCTTGGCAGTGATGACAATCTCCAAATGTTTCTTCTAACAATCTATAAGTTTTGTACATCTGTCTGCTAGAAGTTTCTCCCACTCTTCAAGTGTGATTTGTTCCAGTTTATGAATGTTTCCAGGATTCCTTTTACCAATGGCAGATTCAGCTCTTTCCAAAGGTTCTCAATTAGATTGAGGTGAGGACTCATTGCTGGCCAGTTTAAAACAGTCCATTTGTTCCTTTTTAATATTCTTTTGTACTTTTGGATGCATATTTTGGGTCATTGTTCTGCTGGAGGACCCATGATCTTTGACCCAGACTTAGCTTTCTGACACTAGGTAGCACATTTTGCTCCAAAATACCTTGATAGTCCTCTGACTTTATGAGCCGTTAATATATTCCAGGGCTCCAGTTCCTGAGGCAGCAAAACAGCCCCACAACATTATGGAACCTCCACCATATTTAACTGTAGGAAGGGTGTTTTTTCCTTATAAGCTTCATTTCTTTGCCTGTAAATGTATCGCTGGTCTGCATTAACAAAGAGCTCATTTGGTTTCATCTGTCCACAGAACATTTTCCCAGAAGGATTGCGGTTTCTCAAGCTGGGTTTGGGAAAAGATCAGGCATGCATTTTTATGTCTGTCTTTGAGCAGAGGGATCCTCCTTGGTCTTTGTCCAAGAAAGTCCTTCTTTGTTAAGTGCACGGTGTATGGAGTGGGCTGAAACCATCACTCCAGATTGTTCCAGGTCAGCCTTAAGCTCTTTTGATGCTTTACGTGGTGTTTCTCCAACAGTTTGCATTAACCTTTGAAGACTTCTTGGATTAATTTTCCTCTTCCCACCATGTCCTAGGAGATTCTTGACAGTTCCATGAGTAGAAAACTTTTTAATAACATTGCAAACTATAGACACCGGAATCCCAATGATTTTGGAGATGACCCCATACCCTTTTGTAGTTTGATGTTTGGTGATAATAGCTTTTCTGATGGTCTTAGGCAGCTCTCGTCTTCACCGTTGTGAAAATGGAACAGAGAGTGAATGTGGCCATTTTAAACATTAGAGACATCATTCATTGGTTGATTCAAGTCAAGTGAGTACTGACAATTGACATTAAGGAGTTGAACTGCAAGGGTGCCAATAATGTTCACCACAACTGTATCTCATAATCTTAATATGGCCAAACAGGTAGATAAGATGATGGAAAAAGCCAGAAGGATGCTTTGATGCACTGGAAAACGAATGGCCAATAGTAAAAAGAAGGTGACAGTATCTTTCTGCAGAGCTCTGATGAGATCTCTTTTGGAGTACTGTGTGCAATTCTGGTCATTGCACCTTCAAAATGATGCAGACCAGATGAAGTGGGTTCAGAAGGCAGTTATCAAAATGGTTGATGGTCTTGGTCATGAAGCACATGGGAAAAGACTTAAAGGTCTAAATTTGAAAGAAACCGCACTGAATTCCCAAATCTGGGGAACAGATCACAACTACAGAACAGAATCTCATGGCAATCTACCAAAAATATGTATATTTCACCTTTTAAGAGGAAGGAAAAAGATCTCAGTGTTTTTTTCACTCATAAACAGGATATCTTTGAACACTCTATCATTGGTCTAAAACAACCTTCCTAATTTTACTTGTTTTCCTATTTCTTAATTTTCCTTTTATTTCATTATTTCCTAAAGTTTTTCCAAAGTTTTACAAAGTGATTCTTAATATTCAAAACTCCATTCTTGTCACCAGCTCAGATCCACATGCTATACTTATGGGCATACAAATATTGTTGCTGACTAGATAATCTACAGTAAAAACTTATCTTGCTTTAATCTTCAGACATGTAGGGCCGATATTGAAGTAGGCAGGTTATGTGCCGCTATGGCGCATAGCCCTGCCCACTCACCTCTAACCCTGGATATTCAATGCCGTGGCGATGGCATTGAGTATCCAGGTTCGTGACAAGTGGAATCCCCACAGATCCTAACCATGTAGCAGCGATATTGGAAAGCTACATGGTTAGCAATCTGTGGCTAGAATTAAGTGAGCCAAAAGCTGGACTAGTTTTAGCCATGGATCACTAACCGTGTAGCAGTCCAATATCGCCACTACATGGTTAGTGACAATCACCACCTCCGCTCCGCCCCACCCCAGAATGGCCACAACACACCCGGATGCTAACCAGATAGCATCAGGGCACATAGGGGATTTAGTATGGGATATTCAATGGCATTTACCATGTAGGTGCCGTTGAATATCCCCGTTTAAGGCATTTATATAGTTTACTTGGCTATAAACCGTGCAAATGCCTTTTGAATATTGGGCCCATAGTCTTTATATAGGTTATTCTTCATACACTTTACTTCCTGGAGGTAACACAGTCTGTAGCACAATCCCTAACTTGAAGGAACTGGAGTGGATTGCCATCAGATCCATCTCGAGCGACTCCAGTGGTACAGAATCAACTGAAATGCCTCCTGACATAACTCCCACTCTCTTGGATCCAGAGAATGCTGGCTGAGAAAGTCCACTTCCACATTGTCGACCCCTGCAATGTACTGAGCCGACAAAGCTAGGAGGTTCTTCTCCACCCAGACAAAAGGAGATCTATCTCCAGGGCTACCTTGGAACTCCTCATGCTGCCTTGCTGATTGCCATAAGCCACCACCATGGTGATGTCCGAAAACACTTGAACCACCTGGCCCTCAACCAGGGGCCAGAAACGCAGAACAGCCAACCTGATGGCCCTTGCCTCGAGCTGGTTGATGGACCACACTGCCTGCCTGTGGTTCCTATGGCCCTGGGATCTTTGATCTTGGCAATGAGCTCTCCAGCCTGAGAGACTGGCATTCATCATCAGAAGGATCCATGAGCAATCACCAGTGGCATGCCCTTCCGCAGATGACTGGGCTGCTGCCACCACCCACCACAGGCTGGCTTTCACAATCATTGGGAGTGGGAGCCTGAGCTCAAACTCCTGAGAAATTGGAGACCACTGAGTCAGCAAGACCATTCGAGTGGCTGCATATGAGCATGCATCTATGGCATCATCTCAGTCGTTGCTGCCTACAATCCAAGAAGCTGGAGATAATCCCAGACTCTGGAAACCTGCTGCTAGCAGAACAGCTCTAGGCAATCCAACAACTTTTTGACTTTCTCCTCTTGCAGAAAGACTCTGCCCACTGGAGTATCGAAATGTGCTCCCAGGAACTCCAGGGACTGGGAAGGCATCAACTGGCTCTTTCCCCAATTGATCACCCAGCTGAGGCTTTCCAAAAAGGACACAACTCGGGTTACTACCGAAGATGTCTCTGAAAGAGAATGGGCTCAGATGGGCCTGTTGTCCAGATATGGGTGCACACAAATTCCTTGGTGCCATAGGGCCACAACCACCACCACCATGACCTTGGAGAATGTCCTTGGGGCAACTGAGAGTCCAAATGGGAGGGTAGTGAACTGAAAGTAAAAGACAAGCACAGCAAAACACATATACTTTTGCTGATCCTCCTAGACTGGGATATGAAAATATGCCTCAACCAAATCCAGAGATGCCAGAACTCCTCTTGATGTATCACTAGAATCACAGATCACAAAGTTTCCATTCGGAAGCGCAGGACATGCAAGTGCTCATTGACACCCTTGATGTGCAGAATGGGCTGGCATGATTCGTCCTTTTTTGCCACCACAAAATAGATGGAAAACCTACTCTTGCCCCAATCATCTAT
The DNA here is from genome assembly GCA_033557465.1 of Ichthyophis bannanicus. Lineage (NCBI taxonomy): Eukaryota > Metazoa > Chordata > Amphibia > Gymnophiona > Ichthyophiidae > Ichthyophis > Ichthyophis bannanicus. The sequence continues at coordinate 750,742,521 of CM066033.1, forward strand.
AGGAACGGGCACCACTGCCTTCAGGAGTAGTAACTTATCCATGTGATCTACACAGCGGCCCTTTTTTCACAGACCCACAAAGGGAGATAACAAAAGCATCTGGGATAGGTTCTTTGCATTCCAGGACAGAGCCATACTGAGCATCCTTGATGACCCAGGCCCATTCCTGAAAGAAGAGGTGAAGCCTGCCCCAACTGGAGGAACCAGGGAATGGGTCCCAAACCTTCACTGCGCAGCCCAGAAGGGTTCTCCTCTGCAGGGGACCGAGTCCCTGGGCCCAAGTGCTTAATGAAAGGACTGAGAAAAGCCCAAAGTCCAGAAGCAGAGGGGAAGAAAGGCTTTCCAGGCCGGTAGCGATGGGAGTCCCGAGATCCCCAGGAGTCCGACTAGTGTGTCCATAAGGGGCGGGCAGAGGCTGATAGAAAAGGGGTTCTTGCTCACTTCACAGGCCCTCTGGACCTGTCCTCTGAAGGTGGCAAGATATCATGTCACCCAGGTTCTTCACCAGCTTCTCCAAATCAGCTGCAAAAAGGTTTCCCTTTAAAGGCCAGTTGGGTCAACCAGGCTTTGGAAGATGTGTCCGTTGCCCAGTGTCAGAGCCAAATCCAATGCTGTGTCACCATCAACAGGGCACTATACCTGACCGCTAGATGTACCAGGTCATACATGGCATTAGAAAGGAAGGCTGTAGCTGATTCCAAAAGAGGGGTAGTACCATCAAACAGAAGAGACTGAATGCACCGGAGCCACTGCGGTGAACTAGTTCTTCAACAACAAATCCATGTTTTGGTCCAGCATATCCATTAAGGTTGATCTGCCTTCCACAGGAATGATGGTCTATCTGGTAACTGCTGTGACCTGCGCATCCACCTTGGGAATATCAAACCACACAATGCACTCCTTCTCCGGGAGAGTGTACATCTTTTTATACACCTTTAGTCCCTTAGGCGGCGAGTTGGGGGAATCCCACTCTGACCAGAACATGTCCTTGATCACCTCTGGAAACAGAAAGACAATAGTGGATTTCTTCACCCCTTGCAGGAGTGGATGCACCTTCGACTCCTGTTCCATGTCTAAAGTATCCACCAAGCTCAAGATGGATGAGACCCTGGCAATCAATGCCATCAGTTCCTCCTTTTGGAACAGGTGGATAAACTAGCATCTTCACAATCCTCTGGAGGCAAGAGTACTTCTTTGTCCACATCAGAGCCCAGAACCGAGATATCTGAATCCAAGTCACTGTCGAAATTTTGGACAGATCCCAGCTGATCCCCATCTCCAGGGGGGTGCCCTTCACCAGGGATGATTAGTAGCTATAGACAATCAAATAGGGCTTCCACTCTCAGCCTGACTCTCACGAGACTGCACTCAGGGGAACCCATAGGCCACAGGGTCTGAAATTTCACATCGGAATGACCAGGCCTGTTGTAAAAAGAAAAAGAATTCCAGGGAGGACAATCTGGATCCCAGCAGCTCTCCTCATGGAAAGGACATCCTGATACCAGGGGACATTGCCACTGCCAATCCCCTAGAGGATGGGGAGCGGTCCATAACATAGTCGCTGGAACTTCCGGTCAGTTGGTTATCCTTACCCACAGTGCCATCTGCCACCTCCTGCCCTAAGGTAGGCAAGGCCGGACTAACTGCATCCCTTGGTGGAGAGAGGGGGAGCAAGCTCTCCAGGGATGACTCAGAAGTTGCCATGTAAGAAGAGCAGAGTCCAGATGCTGGAGATGAGGCACCTTGCTTGCCACAGGCCAAACAACATTTCCTGGAAGAAGACATAGAGAGTTAAGGTAAGTGTCACAACAGCACACGCTAAGGCCATGGTGGTCCAGAAGGCACATGTTAATAGCACTTACACAGCAATGTGCATTATGGGCACTTTGGTAGGAATGTACATTGGAGCCGCTTGGGCAGAATGCATGCATGGACCGCACAACCGCCAGGCGCACAGTGGTAAAGACATTACTAACACATGCAGGGAAAGGTGGGGAACCCCAACACCCTTCCAATGGTCACCAGCGATCCACCCTGAATTGTGTCCCAAGAAGATGGAATTGGGAGCCCTCAAAAAAGACAATGACGAGGTCAAGCCTTGGTTTTCAGCACCTTACAGACCCAGGAATCTGTGCTGAGCTCAGCACTACTCTCCTGAAACTGTTTCTTTTGCTTTGCAGGCACTGCATTTAAGGTGCCTGGCAAGCAGATTCCTCTGAGAGCCTACTGCAAACTTTGGGAGACAGCAGGGGGGACAGAAGAGGAGGGAGGGGGCATTGAGGTTGTATGAGACTGCTGAACTCTTCCAAATCCTTCCAATTTTCTGGTTGCTCAACAGGCTGTTATCGTGATAAGAACGCGGAGCTGAATCAATTTTCTCTATTCCTATGGCTACCCAAAAGACCACAGCCTAGTGGAGCTCGAGAGAGTTACTCTCAAGGTGGTTGTTCACAAGCAATTAAATCAATCTTTTCCTCTCAATTATTCAGATTCTCTTCAGAGTGGAGAAAATCCAGCCACCATCTAGAGACAAAAGAATACTGAAAAGACCTCTGGTGGCAGAGGTGGATAGAGACATGGGAGTGATGTCATTGGTCCTTTGTCTCCACCAATCTGCTGGTAGGGGAACATGACCCAGTTGTCTGGACTGGTCTAACAGAAGGATATGGAAACTAAGTTTATTCAAGAAATAAGTACAAAAATGCCTTCATAAATTCTTTGTGATCCTTACAAAATGGCTCTTATTCTTATGCAACAATAAATTTGATTTTGAAAGTGGGACCCTCATATAATCCTAGCCCTGAATCAAGTAACTTACATGAATTTAATCCTTTTGTGGGGGGAGTATAAAATATTTTTGGCATAAACACTATTTATGTGCATAAAAGGCCTTTGATAAAGCTACCCCTCAGATTACATGTATAAAAGTATGCGTAGTGACACGATGTCATGCACTTTTATGCAACCTGTGCATAGGCTTGTTCAGGGGCGTAGTATGGATGGAGTGCAGGCAGAGTTACAAAGTATGGGCCCAATTCTATCCCACTAGCACTCCTTGTGGCCTTGGGCAAGTCACTTAACCCTCTATTGCCTCAGAAAAATCCAAGTTATCAATGTCCCTGTTTAATCTACATTACGAAGTTTAATTTTCAATGTAAACCGCTTTGATTTAAATGATAAAGCGGTATATAAAACCTGTTTAAAAAAATCCAGGACGTCCTGGCCCTCTGTGCGCCCGGCCAGAACCAGATGCACAGAGGGAGTCGTGATTCTGATCCTGTGGGGCACGTCTAGCCCCACGGGATCAGAATTGCAAACAGGGCTGTATGTGCAGGCTGGGACAACGATTCCGTCCAGCCTGCATGTACAGGCCTTCGCCGGCTAACTCAGCAGGGTAGTTCAATGGAGCCACGGCACAATGACTTCTGTTGCCTTGGCACCACGGCTCCATTGAACATAAGAACATAAGATATGCCATACTGGGTCAGACCAAGGTCCATCAAGCCCAGTATCCTGTTTCCAACAGTGGCCAGTCTAGGTCATACGTACCTAGCAGTTTTCCCAAAAGACACAGGTTCCACAATGCTTGTACTGGGTCAAGCATTGATATCCTGGGTCCCTTCTTAATAATGATTTATGGACCTTTCCTCCAGGAACTTGTCCAAACCTTTTTTAAACCCAGCTACACTAACAGCCTTTACTACAACCTCCGGTAACAAATTCCAGAGTTTGATTACACGGTGAGTGAAAAAATATTTTCTTTTATTAGTCTTAAATAGTTTACCCTGTAGCTTCATTGCATGTCCCCTAGTCTTTCTATATTTTGATAACGTAAAAATCGATCTACGTTTACCCGTTCCACTCTGTTCATTAATTTATAGACTTCTATCATATCTCCCCTCAGCCGTCTCTTTTCCAGGTTAAAGAGCCCTAACCTTTTTAGCCTTTCTTCATAGGAGTATCCTTCTATCCCCTTTACCATTTTGGTGGCTCTTCTCTGAACCTTTTCTAATAACGCTATATCCTTTTTAAGATACGGAAACCAGAATTGCACACAATATTCAAGGTGCGGTCTCACCATGGAACGATATAGAGGCATTATAATATCTTTTGTTTTATTTTCCATTCCTTTCCTTATGATACCTAGCATTCTATTTGCTCTCTTGGTCGCCGCTGCACACTGGGCCGAGGGTTTTAACATGTTATCCACAATGACGCCTAAATCTTTTTCCTGGGTGGTGGTTCCTAATGTGGAACCTTGCATCGTGGAACCATAGTTTGGGTTGTTCTTCCCTAGGTGCATAACTTTGCAGTTGTCCACATTAAATTTCATCTGCCATTTTGATGCCCAGTCTTCCAATTTATCAAGATCCTCTTGCAATTTTCCACAGTCCTCTTGGGTTTTAGCAACTTTAAATAGTTTTGTGTCATCTGAAAATTTGATAACCTCACTCGTTATTCCACTTTCCAGGTCATTTATGAATATGTCAAAAAGCAGCGGACCCAGCACAGATCCCTGGGGTACACCACTATTCACCTTTCTCCATTGGGAAAATTGGCCATTTAGCCCTACCCTCTGCTTTCTATCTTTTAACCAGTTCCTGATCCACAATAGTACACTGCCTCCTATCCCATGACTCTTTAATTTTGCCAAACGTCTCTGATGAGGGACCTTGTCAAAGGCTTTCTGAAAATCCAGACACACTATATCAACCAACTCACCTTTCTCCACCTGTTTATTCATACCTTCAAAAAAACATAACAGATTACTAAGACAAGATCTTCCTTGTCTAAAGCCATGTTGGCTGTCTCCCATTAGGCCATGACTATCTACATGCTGAGTAATTTTATTCTTTATGATGGTTTCTACCATTTTTCCCGGTACTGACGTCAGGCTTAGCGGTCTGTAGTTTCCTGGATCACCCCTGGAACCCTTTTTAAAAATTGGTGTTACATTGGCGATCTTCCAATCTTCAGGTATTAGAGATGAAGAGTCGCGATCCCTGGCCGCCAGCTGCAAAGGTGCTTTCCCTGCATCCCGACCCCCAATCTGGCCTCCTAAGGCCAGGGTCGGGCTACGGGGAAGCTCCTCTGCCCCCTCTCACCACTTCCCAGCCCCAGACCGACCGATCCCTGCTGACTGGGGAATTTATTCCACCTCCGAGGTGGGTCGTGGGTGGCGTTAGGGTGGGCAGTGGGCAGTCGTCGGCCCCAGACATACAGGGTCGATTCTAATGTCATTAGAATCGGCCCTGTACATCTGGCGTCGATGACCACCCACTGCCTGTCCTAACACCACCCACGATCCGCCCCTTTCCTGTCCCCGTCTTCCTTCCCTATACAATGCGCGGAGAAGGTGGACGGGGCTGGGATAGGGCCCGAATATTGGGGAGGGACGTCCCTCCCCACTATTCATGCCTCAGAATGACCCCGTATGTGTATAGTTTATAAAATATGCATTTACACATGAATTTCACCCATGTAACTTTCCACCTGTACATGTACAAGAGTGCATTTTAGTTGCAATTGTGCAGGCTTTGTGAAGCTATTTTATATAGATACACAAAGCTCCATTTTGCATAGGTCACAGAGAGACATCTAGGATGGGACATGCTTAATTCCCCCTTTATTTTACAAAAGGCTCACATGTACACATGTATTTGCTAGGACGGCAAGCTGGAGCAGCGATATTTTCAATCTACACAAGTAGAAAAAGAGCGATATCACTCGGAGCTTTGTACCTGTATGTGCTGGTGTGTACATGCATATGTACTTAATTTGCAACATGTATGTACATGCCAGCCCCTGTGAGCATATTTGTTGGATTATAAAAACCTGAACATAGAAGAGGAGCCAATTAAAGAGAGGAGTGATATAAGTCTTTTCTCCGAGGTTTTGAGGAGTTGGTAAACACCACAGAGATTTATGCTACCGCCCCCTGCTCATTGGTGGAGACTATAGATCAAAATGAGCAAGTGATCGGCACTTGTGTGGTCTTCGAAGCAGGTGGGAAAGCTTCCCCAGAAATTTCTTAAGGTATACATGTAGCTGCATTGTGAAATGGGAAGTTCATGCATACTTTTTCGGCCTGCCCAAACCATACCCGTTTCAAATTTCTGCAACCTATCCACCTACGCCGGATAACAGTGGCTTACTAAAATTGCCATTTACACATGTATTCAATCAACATCATTTCCACGTGTAGATGCTTCTAAAATGACTTCCCTAGGCATTTATGTCTTTATAAAATAGCCTCAAAATAGCTACCTAATTGGACTTCCATCCTTGGTAACCTGTTATAAAATTACTCTCCACATGCTTATCTTTTTTTGTTTATGCAAATGTAAACGTGTTATCAAAATGTCTCTTAATCATTATTTATTTATTTATTTAACATTTCTTATATACCGCCTTTTATGATATCAAGGCGGTTTACATTGAACAAACTGAAATTACATTGTACAGGGCATTATAACTTGGAGATAACTATTTTACAGGGAACATAGGCAATGGAGGGTTAAGTGGCTTGCCCAAGACCAGAAGGAGCACCTGTGGGACTAGAAACCCCAGTCCTGGCCCAAGGTTGCTGTCCTCTAGTGGGATTTGAACCCCTGACCTTCCAGCTTGAGGTAACTTGCCCCAAGTTATAACTCTAATTAAGTTATAATTAAGCAATAATTCTCCTATTCCTTTCCTGATGTGTGTTTTGAAATATATTCTGCTTCAGAGCCTGGAATTGTTCTTGTATAGTTTAACCCACATGGCTCTACGCTGACTTGCTGCATGACTTAGCCCCACCTTTACCGAACACCTTAGCTGCCATAGTAAAAGCAAGCTGAGGTTTGGATGTGGAAGCCAGGGCCGGTTTAATCATTACTCAAACTATTTATTTATTTTATTTATTTAACACTCATTTTTATACCGCATCTTCCAGAGATCAGGTGCGGTGTACAAACAACAACAATTAACAAAGCTAAGTTTGTTTTACATAGAACATCTTAATTTTTACATAGAACATCTTAACATATCATAAAATAACAAGGTGGGTTTTTGAACTGGGACCGTGTAAAAACAGTTAACTAACAAAGTGTAGTATCTATATACGTAAGACAGTACATAACTGATACAACTATATACATGCGTAGGTATTAGGTCATAGGAGATAGGATCGTCATTTCGTTAGCGCTGAGTGTTGTCCATTTGGGTGTGAGGTTTGTGCTTTAAGTGGTCATTTACCTGATTATCCTTTATCTATGTTGAGTGCAAGATGGTCGTCTTGATTAAAATTTGAGGGGTACAGTAGTGGCACATACTTCCACTGTGGCCTGAGGTTGCTATCCATCTCCCCTGCTGATGGGGTGCAAGAAAAATAGAGAAGTTGGCATCCCCCCATACTCCCATCTTCCTAGTGGGGCGTGGCTGTGCCTGAGGAAACAGACTGCTGATGTCACCTTAGCTGCAACTGCTGTGGTCAAATAAAGTGAACACTGCTCTGTCCTGCCCCATTTCCTCCCTCTGGGGCCAACAGATAAGTGAGTCCTTCCCTTGTGCCTCTCCTCCTTTCCCTTCTGTGTGATTCAAACAGGTGTTCTGAGCCACGCAAGAGGGCAAGGAGATTCACAGGTAGCAGTAACTAGCCATCCTTGGAAAAGGGAGAGAGCAACCCAGGAGCTGGCAGGAGTGGACCCAACAGTGGGAGCCCCAATCATGTTCCCTTTCTCACGTCTCTGGTCTTACAACTCTCTGCTGCAGCTCTTGTGTCTACCACCTGGCTCCTTGGATCCTGCACAGCTACTTGCTTTACTCTGTTCTCTCTCCTTCCCCAGACACACCACCCCCCAATCTAAGCAGTTGATCATGGCACACAGCCTCCAGGGTCTCAAGACTACTTCCATTCTTCCTGCTGGTTTTCTTTAGCTGCATGTTAAAAATAAACTTCAGGAAGTGCAGCAACTAGCTATTAAATGGCATCTCCCCAAACAACATGGGCCATAATACCTATGTGTGGGGGGACCTCAGGGAAGAGGTAGGAGTTGAGGGAGAATGAAGATGCAGAGACTGGGTTGGAGAAATGGGGAGGGGACTTGAGGACTGAAGAGAGTGGAAATTCATGAACTGGGGGAAAAGCAGAGACTCGGATTGGGTGGTGGTGGGGAGAGTGGGGACTCAGGGACTGGGGTTGAAGAATGGAGATTCAGGACTGAGGGAAAGCAGGGACTCAGGGTTTGAGTGAATATGAGAGAACACAGACTGTGGGATAGGGGACAGTGGAGATGGTGGAAGACAGAGGATTGTGGGTATGAGTGGGACTTGGGGCATTAACAGGGGATTTGAAAGAGCAGGAACTCAGGGATTTGGAAACTCCAAGGAGGAAGGACAATTGAAGTAAGAAACAAAGGAGACATGAAGCAGATGGAAGAATAAGACCACATACTGGGAGGGTGAAAGACAATAAATATAGAAAGATGGCAAGGAGACAGAGCTAAAGAAATTGTGATTAGGAAGAAGATGTATTGATGCTATTTCTTCTGTTGTAGTATTGGCAGTGCAGGGTTGGTGCTGCTGCTTTTGGCTTATAGGAGTTTTGTGCTGTTTTGATAGGCAGGTTTGTCAGATAGGCTTTGAGTGTTTTTCTGCAGGGTTTCAAATAATTGTTTTGTGCAACAGCATAGTGTTTAGGTAGAAAAATTCTGCTTGCTTTTCCCCAATTTCCCTAGATTTTTTTTGGTTTGCTACACATTCTCGTGTTAATAAATTTTGTTTAACCTGCATTGGAATTTTTCAATGTGTGGAAATTGGCCTTCCACAAGTTCATTCATAATTTAATGTGCATGAAATTGATTTTACACAAACTTTTTTAAGGCAACTTAACAAACCAAATGCACACCAACAAATGCACATCCCCAATAGCAGTGTATGTAAAGACAACATGGAGATAATATTATAAAGAATTTATCATGTGCAAATGTAAATATAGATGTGTAGAAAGCTTCTTGTAAAAGTAAATGTGATGCATTTAGGAGCATACTTATGAGTAGGTGTGTTCAATAGAGGAGTTTTGGCAGATTGTGGAGGAGTCATGATTTACATACACATCCAAAGGGTTTTCTGCAGTTTTCAGGCCCTGCAAACCACATAAACTCCTCTGAGCCCTGAATTCCTCTGGCTAATGCCGCTGAATATCCTCATTAACCAGAGAGTGCCAGAGCAATTCGTGGATAGGGCTGAGGCGGTCCTGGCCTACCTGATTAGCAGCAATTTTCAGCCTACTAACCAGATAGGTAACTGCATAAAGTCAGGGCAGGTCAGTGGCTGTCCTCTGTCCTATCTTTATGCAGTTTTGCTTCACGTTAGTGGCTGAGTAGCCCCATTGACGGGATATCAAACACTGTCGGCAGCAAAACCGGATATTCAAGGCTGGACGCTCGATAGGCTCTGGAACTGAATATTTGGTTTCACTATTGCCTGCAGAGATCAGGCATTTTAGAAACACTGACCACTGCGGGCTCAATATTGAGTTGTATGTGTGTACTCTCACACTTATACAAGCATACATGTCTGCAGCTTCATTCCAGCTGCTCTTTCTGCCGGACTTGTACTCCTTTTTTATGAAGATACAAAGACATCTATGGGGGTCATTTTAAAAGCGTTAGATATGATTTGGATGTCCAAAAACATACATGTGGCTGTCCAAATCACGGAGACATCCCAGAGTCATTTACAAATGGCTTTTAAAGATGTCTCCAGTGCGGGGACACCCAAGTAGGCTGAGGGCGTGGCAGAGGTGCATCTGAGGATGTGCAATGGTCTTAGATGCCTCTGCTCGATTTCAGAAAGGTCGGGAAGGTCTGTGACCCTGTCCAAGTTTAGATCTGTTCCAGGCATGAATAGGCATTGGGAAAGTGCTGGTTGTGACTATAAAACATCCAAAGGGCCCATGTAAATGCCTTATCCAGGATTTTTGAAAGGCACCTACATAGATAGTGCCCTTTGAAAATCCTGGATAAGTCCCTAATGCACCCAGATGCTATGAGGTTAGCGCTGGGGTGTGTTAAGGGCATTCTGGGGCGGAGTGGGGTAGAGGAAAAGGTTAACCGGGTAGCAGCGATTTTTAATGCTACCCGCTTAGCCCACTGGCCTTAAACATAGGCGAGGTTTTTCCTCGCCTGTCTTTCAGGCGCAGGGGCTAAGCGGGTAGCATCGAAAATCGGTGCTACCTGGCTAGCTCCTGCGGCTTCTGGGTTGTGCGGCGAGACCCAGATTTTCAATGCCGGGGTCGCATATGACCCCGGCATTGAAAATCTAGGTTAGGCGGAAGGGGGTGGACTATGCGCCAATGTGGCGCATAGCACGGCCCAGATGAAAAGCAGGCACAAGGAGCAGAAGTGGGATTTAAACCCTGATCCTAGCCCTCTATAACCATTAGACTATTAGACATCCTTATTCCGGGAATGCTATTCCAGGGATGTCTGTGTACATGCACCCAAATATGCCCATAGCAGAAATGTTCACATTTTTAAAATCATGCCTGAATTTGCTTGGATGCCCCAGATTGCATTTAGATGTCCTTAGTAAAATGTGTCTTTATAAAAAACACTAAAAGTAGGCACCTACATGGCCTTCATATACATTGGTTTATGGGCCCAGTTTTCAAAAGGCATTTACACAGTTTACAGCCCAGTAAACCATATAAATGCCTTAAATCAGGATATTCAATGGCACTTGCAAGTTTATTGCCGATGAATATCCCCTTCTGACTCCCCTGTGCGCACTGATGCAATCCGCTCAGCATTGGGGCATGTCGGGAGTGTTCCAGGGTGGAGGGGAGGCGGTGACAAGCGATAACCGGGCAGCAGTGATATTGCAAGCTGCATGGTTAGTGATCTAAGCTGAAAAGACAGGCGAGGAAGACCCTCATCTATCTTTAAGGTGCAGGAGCTAACTGGGTAGCATGCAAAACATCCGGTTAGCCTGCCGGGGACAGAGCTTCCCCTTATGAACAGGCAATTAATACGGGGAGCTCTGTTCTTGGGAGGGAGGGGGCGGTACGGGGAGCTCTGTTCTTGGGAGGGAGGGGGTGGTACGGGGAGCTCTGTTCTTGGGAGGGAGGGGGCGGGACAGAGGCAGAGCGAGGGCGGGCCGTGGGTGGAAAGTGACCCCGGATGTACAGGGCCGATTCCAAGGTCGGCCCTGTATGTCCGGTGTTGACCACGGAGACGGGGGTCTTATTCCACCTCAGAAGTGGAATAAGACCCCCTGGACAGAGCCAAACAACGCAAACAGGCCCAGTAAGGAGGGTGAGGGGTGCAGGGGTTTCCCTGCAGCCTGACCCTGGCCATGGGAGGCCAGATTGGGGGTCGGGGTGAGGGGAAAGAAGGGTCTTGTCTGTGGCTGGGGATCGCAGTTCCTGAATGGAACTGCAGTGCCATGGCAACAGGACTCCATGGCACTGTGGTTCCATTCAGGAGCCTGGCTGAGTTAGCCGGGTATATGGACTGGACGTGCAGCTGATCAGAATCGGAGCACAGCCTGCATGTCCAGGCCATAGACCCGATTCTGATCCTGTGGGCATGTCTAGCCCCCGCGCAATCAGAATCAGGTCTGCCTCTGTACAGCCCAATTCTGATCGGCCACAGAAGGGCTGGATGGCCAGTATGGAATCGACCTCATAGTGTCTTTATTTTTTGTTTTAATTTTAATATTTATACATTTTACAATAAACAAGTGCAAACAAATCACTTATAGGAAAACAAGAAATGCTGGGTGAAAAAAGAAAACATTAGGTAAATCAGAATATCAAACAGAGGCAATTTAACATCTCCAGCAACCCACCCTAGCCCACTATATAGAGGTAGATCACCCTAGCCCACTATATAGAGGTAGATTCTCCAAGAAATTTAACAATACCAAATTTGTAGGAAAATACAGCGTTTACAGCCAACAAGCAAACTGTGACAGTGATGGTTCCACATCCAAGGAACAAGGAGCTGTGTGAGCATTTAGAAAATACATTAATTGCGAGGGATACAGAAATACATAAGAGTTCGAAAGGTACTTAATCAAACATTTGCAGTGGTATTTTAAGAAAAATAAAGCCCCAAGCTGGAAAACCCTGGGTCTCAGGAGGAGAAATTCCTTCCGACACTGGGTCTCCCTAGCCAGGTCTGGAATCGCCATTTTCAAAAACCAATCTCGGTCCAAGGACAAAACAAATTGAACTAAACATGTAGCAGGAATAACCCTCTCTGAAGCTGAGCTCTCAAGTATAGCAGAAAGTAAGCTCATCAAATTGTTGAAATTCTGTCCCTTCTGCCTGGGATGGTACCTTCTTCCTTTGAGGAAAGTAATAGACTTTGATAATTGGTGGATGTGTTTCCAATGGAACACCTAATACCTCCACCAAGTAATATTTAAACATTTCCTTAGGGTTATATATTGTACTTTAGGGAAGTTAATCAAACGTAAATTAGCCAGTCTCGAAACGTTCTCCAGATGTTCCAGTTTTGCCCTTAAGTAAGTTGAATCCTTTATCACTCCTTCCACCTCATTCTCCAACTGCTCAACCCAGATAGTAACATCATTAAGGGATACTTGCAGTTTTCAAATGTCACTTGTATTCTTAATACACTCTTCTTGAGTAACTTGAAGCTGGGTATTCAACAACTGAACTTGATGCAAAAGCGCTTCACCAAGCTGTCTTAAAGCATTCCAGATAGACTTGAGGGTAATCTGATCCGGTCTAGAAAGAAGATAAACCTTTAGACACCCCACCCTAAATGTTCTGCTGTTCTACCATTCCAACCTGCCATTGCACCAACCCTTTGGACCCATAAAACACCTTCAACTCCAAGCTGTTTTGATGAGGCCTCCATGCCGTTCATGTCACTTTCCAGGACCTTCTCCCATAGCTTAGCCGACCTGCGAGGAGTGCTCAGCTGAGCTCAGGCTCATAGGGATCCCAGCAGCGTCTAAAACCCTCAGAAGATGCTGCACTGCTGGAGGGGTGAGATCTACCCCTGAAGAGGATTCCGAGCCTTCCCTGCATAATGTCTTTAATATACTAAATTACTTGTTGCGTTAAAGGATTAATAATCAGATCTACAAATTTAGCCAAAAGTTCCAAAACTGAGTTCCTACTGGAAACACCTGGTCAACCCAGAGGAGATTGCAGTGACTTATGAATTTTAGGAACCAAGAGCCCGATATTTGAAAGGCATTTACATGGTTTACAGCCCAGTGAACCATGTAAATTTTCAACTACTTCTCCTCCCCCACCTTCCCCCCCTACATCTGCTACTCTTTCTTCCTTTTCTATGATCTCTAAGGAGGAAACCTCTCACCTTCTTTCCTCATCCAAACTCACTACCTGCTATTCTGATCCTATTCCCACCCATCTCCTTAGCTCCATCTCCTCCACCTCTCATATTCTCCACCTATTGCTCTCCATTGCAACTTTCTCTGCAGCCTTCAAGCATGCTATGGTCACTCCACTCCTCAAGAAACCCTCACTAGACCTTACCTTTCTTTTAACTATTTACTCATCTTCCTCCTCCCCTTCATTTCTAAACTACTTGAACTTGCAGTTCACCGCCGTTGCTTTGACTTTCTTTCCTCTCAAGTCCTTCTGGATCATCTCCAAGCTGGCTTTTGTCCTTTAATTCTACCAAAATGGCTCTTGCCAAAGACTCCAGTGACCTGTTCCTGTACTCAATCCTCATCCTTCTCGACCTTTCTGCTGTTTTTGACCTGTTGACCACAAACCTCTCCTTGATACCTTGTCCTTGCTTGGTTTTAAAGGCTCTGTGCTATCCTGGTTCTCTTCTTATCTCTCCCATCTGCTCCTTCAGTGTTTGTTCTGGTGGATCCTCCTCTTCTACTATCCCACTCTCACTTGGTATACCCCAACGATTTGTCTTAGGTCCACTGCTTTTCTCTCCATATACTCACTCCCTTGGTACACTCATCTCTTCCCCTGGCTTTCTGTACCATCTTTACGCTGATGACTCTCAGATCTACCTCTCTATACCTGAAATTTCTCCGGCAATCCAGGCCTGGATCACTGCCTGCCTTTCTGACATTGCTGCTTGAATGTTTCACTGCTGCTTGAAATTGAATATGGCCAAATCTGAGCTTCTTATTTTTTCCTCCAAACCCTTCTCTCCCCTTCCTCCTTTTCAGTCTATGTGGATAACTCTACTCCTTCCTGTTTCCTGAGTTCACAACCTTGGGGTCATTTTCAACTCCTTTCTCTCCTTCTCCACATACATCCAACTAATACCTGCCATTTCTTTCTCTACAACATCACCAAAATTTGCCCATTCCTTTTTGAGCACACTACTAAGGCACTTATCCACTCTTTAGTCACCTCCCGTCTAGATTATTGTAACCTACTCCTTGCTGATCTCCCTCTGAATCATCTCTCTCCCCTTCAATCTGTTCAACACTCTGCTGTGCGGCTAATCTCCCACCAGCCTCATCATGCTCATATTATCCCTCTTCTCAAGTCACCTCATTGGCTCCCTATCCATTTCCATATCCGGTTCAAACTTCTCCTGCTGACCTATAAGTGCATTCACTCTGCAGCTCCTCACTACCTTTCCTCTCTTATCTCTCTATACTCCTCCTCAGGAACTCTGCTCTTCTGGCAGATCACTTCTTTCTGTGCCCTTTCTCGTCTACTGCTAACTCTGGACTGCGCTCCTTTCACCTTGCTGCTCCTCATGTCTGGAACAAAGTACCTGAGTCTGTATGTCAGGCTTCATCTCTGGCCCTTTTCAAATCCAGGCTGAAAACCCTCCTTTTCACTGTCGCTTTCGGATCTTGATTTGCATAATCTCCTTTGTATTTCCTTACCATTCCCCCTAGATGTGCTCTATGTCTATAGCTACCGTGTTGACTGTCTTGGCTAGATTGTAAGCTCTGATGAGCAGGGACTCTCTCTGTGAAGCGCTGTGTATGTCTTGTAGTGCTATAGAAATGTTCAATAGTAGCAGTAGTAAATCAGGATATTCAATGGCACTTACATAGTTAGTGCCTTGAATATCCCCTTCTAACCCCGCTACAAGCCCCTGTGCTATGCAGTTAGCATCGGGGCATGTTGGGGGTGTCCCGGGGCAGAGCAGATGCGGAAATTCTTGCTAACTGGGTAGGGGGTGATATTGCACCACTACCCGGTTAGCGATAGGTGGGTAAAACTAGGTATAGCAAAAGCTGGCCTAGTTTTACCCATGGAAGCTAACCGGGTAGTGGTGCAATATCACTGCTACCCAGTCACCTTCGGCAGCTCCGGGGCATGTGTGGCGACCTTGGATATTCAATGCCGTCGCCATGGCATTGAATATTTGGGGTTAACGGTCAGTGGGCAGGGCCATGTGTCATAGCAGCGTATAGCCTGCCCATTTCAATATTGGGCTCCAGGTAAATAATCGGAGTCTGAGCGGTAGAGTTGATTAAAATTGACATTCCTTACATGCAATCCACCCTTGCATTTTTTGAGTAAATTACAATCTGTTGAATTGAGGGGGAATACTGTGCCATTAGTCACATTAGATGTGACAGCATTGTATGCTAATATTGATCAACAACATACTTTGACAATTATAACACAGAAGGATTTCCAATCTGTTTTACCTACTCGAATACAGAAATTGTGATGGCATTGTTTGAGATTGTGTTAAACAATAGATATTTCATGTATCAACAGAAACGTTTTCAACAAGTGTTGGTATAGCTATGGGTGCTTCTGTGGCACCTTCCATGGCTACACTGTACATGGACTGGTATGGAAGAACGTATATACAGGCCTGTACCTAGACCTGTGTGAGTGGTGCGGCCGCACAGGGGTTTAAGGGGCACATTTTAGCTGTCTTCCGTTGCCTGCCGCCACCACTTTTTCTTTTCTCAGCAGCAGCAGGCAATGGCAGGACAGCTAAAATGCACCCCTTAAACCTTCTCGCTGGCATGCTAAGCAGATATTTCCCTCCCTGCAAGACGGAAGAGCAGGGAGGGAAAGATCTGCTTAGCATGCTGGCGACTTGCACATTGGGTGTGCCTCTTCTCTCCCACCGTAGGGGGGGGGGGGCGCCCGATGTGCAAGTCGCACAGGGCGCGATTTTCCCTCGGTATGGCCCTGTGTATATATACTCAACTCCTGACTTTCAACATATTTTGTTTTGGTGTCGTTATTTGGATGACATTTTTTTCTTATGGAATGACACTGAAATGCAGTTATGTTAGCTTTGTTCAGTATCTGAATAGCTGTGAGCCAAATATTGTGTTTTCTATGACTTGCAATGACTCTGCCATTAATTTTCTAGCCGTTTAAGTGCGGAGAGAAAATGATAACAGTATTGACTACATTGTATCACAAGCCCATGGAGCGTAATAACCTTCTCCAATTTCATAGTCACCATCCTCCTGGTTCAAAAAGGGGGTTAGCAGTTGGACAATTCTTTTGCATTATACGAATTTGTTCAACTAGTCAGGATTATAAGAAGCATGCTCAAGATCTGTGCCAATGTTTGTTCCAGAGAGATTACCCAAGGCTGCTGATTAAACAGGCCTATAAAAGGGCTTTATGCGCTCATCGCAAGTGGTTTATGATACCTCAGTCTCATGAGCAATCTGAGTCTATTGTGTGTCTTCCATATACTATATGGACCTACCAGGTGGTTTCACTCATCAAGAAATATTGGCATGTTTTCAGCATACATGATTGCTTTACATGGGAACTGATGTTCGCTTATTCTTGTGGAAGAAATCTTTGCAATCTTGTGGTTCATTCCGTGATACTACCATCTCGAACCAAGCTACAGTACAAGAGATCAGACACTATGATTGTGGGAACTGTGATTTCTGTCAGGGATCATTGTCTGGACCTAGCTAGTACCATCCTACCTCTCACCAGCAGTTTGGTACATGCTGGGTACAACTTGTATCAGTACATTTGTGGTATATATTACATATACCCTTGTAAACTGCTATATGTGGGCAGAACTTAACAGAGGCTTAAGGTGAGGTTGGCTGAGCACCAATCTCGCTTAAACACTCACAATATATCAGTTCCAGCAGTTTCCCATCATTTGTTGCATGGCCATGAGTTCTCGCAGTTAAGCTGGTGAACTATTGACTCTGTTCCTCCCCCAGTGGCGGTAATAGGGAAGCAGAATTGAATAGATGTGAGCAACCCAATGGTCTCAATGTGGACATTGATTGGACTTCTCTGATTTGGGGAGTAGATGCATATATTAGATGATGTCTGAAACACAGGACTATTTTAGCTGATGCAGGGGGATGATGCGTCAAGCAAGAAGGTCAGACTATAAAGTTGCTATGTTTACTGAAATTGTTAAAGGGTGACTTTTGCTAAAGGAACCTTGAGGCACTATGGCATTTTGATCAATAGCCCTGGTGCAGAACTGAAATATTTGGTTCGAAACACAGCGCTGAGTCGGTGATACTTTACCTGTGACGTTTCTTCATGTTAAGATAAGTTTACCTCTTGCAAATTCTTAAAAAGATTAGAAAGGACTTTACGGTGCTACTGGATTTGTTTATATAACAAGCTAGGTAGATGAAGTGTCCAATAAAAAAATATTTTTTCTATAGCATTTGCTTGGGGATTATTTTGTTTTATGGATTGAGTACTGGATCTTCCTCAGGATTTTTATGAATGATATTAAATTATATAAGCATTTAGGGCCCGATATTCAATTGGGACGGCTATGCGCCGCTATGGCACATAGCCATCGCTGCTGACATCTAACCCTTGATATTCATTGCCAGGGTTATATGCGGCCGCAGCATTGAATATCCAGGATCACCGCACAGCCTCTGATGCCGCGGAAGCTAACTGGGTAGCGGAGATATTGCACCGTTACCCAATTAGCCCCCACAGGTAAAACTAGGCCAGCCTTTGCTTTGCCTAGTTTTACCCACAATTTGCTAACCAGGTAGTGGTGCAATATTGTCACTACCCAGTTAGCAACTGTCACTTCCCATGACATCCCCTCGAATGCCCACAACACACCCCAATGCTAAGCGGTTAGCATCAGGGCATATAGTGGCGTTAGTTGGAGATATTCAGCAGCACTAACTGTATTAATGTCATTGAATATCCTGTTTAGTGGCATTTACATGCTTTACAGGTAAGTAAACCATGTAAATGCCTTTAGAATATTCGGCCCTTACTTTATTTTATAAAAATAAAGTTATTTGCTGCATTTTTGTTATCCTGTTAATGGAATGGAAAAGAAGCCTAGTGATTACAGCAGCAGACTGAGAACCAGGGAAGCCAGGGTTCAAATTCTACTTCTCTCACTGATGTTCCTTGTGACCTTGGGTAAATCATGAACCCACCATTGCCTCGGGTACAGACTTAGGTTGAAAGCTCTCTGGGGACAGGGAAATACTTACTGTACCCAGGGCCGGCTCTAGAGTTGGTTCAAAATGTTGCTGCCTAGGTGAACCTCAAGCTTTACACCCCCTCTCGCTGTCAAAATCTATTATTTAGCTTTGAATGCTTTGTGTTTGCTGCCCTCTGGAAGTTGTTGCCCTAGGTGACTGCCTAGTTTTCCTAGTGGTTGGGCCAGCCCTGACCCTGAATGTAACTTTCTTTGAGCTATTACTAAAAAGCTAAATCCAAATGAAATAATTTTTTGGGGAAAAGGGATCTTAGTAATTGGTGCTGAGAAAGGAGGAGGCGGATACAGAATAAGGGTAGGGGAGGGGATCTGTGGAATGAGAGAGGGAGACAAAAGAGAATGGAATCTCATGTGGGGACAGAAGGATAGGGTTAAAACAGGAAATGACGCACAGAACGAAGAGAGGATGGGGAGAATCATGGAGCAGAGAAAGGAGAGGAAAGGGATCGAGGGCTGATGACAGTCCAGTCTTCTCACCTTCTCATCCTCTTCCCCAGACCCCAATGGCAGCCACTCTTGTCTTCTTCAGTCTTTCTTCTCTCTTGGCTTAGATGTCCTTCATTTTTACATTTTTTAATGCTCCCAAGATTGAAGTCTTTTCTTTCCTGCCAATTTCCACAAATCCTGTCCACCTTCTGGTTCCGTCTGCATCTATACGACTCCTTGATCCTATTATGAGTCTGCAAGGAACTTTGATGTTCTATTTGCTTTTACTGTTTCCTTATCTCCCACATATCAACACTCTGTTCATCTCTCAGCTATGAATTACATAATCAAGACATCAGGCATACTTTTGATGCTTGCTGCTCTCTCCTTCAAGCTCTTTTTATCTCACACTATTCTAATAGCCTGCCTGCTGGTCTTTGAGCCCTTCAAGCCCTCCACAATCGTGCTGCTTGCCTAATCTATCAACTCGCTCATCACTCCCACACGTCACCTATCTTTGAATTGCTGCACTAGCTCCCTATTAAGTTTTGCTAACTCTGCAAATGCCAGTTTTTATCTTCAAATGTGGTCTGGCTCCTGCAACTTTCTAGCCACCATCTCATGTTAAATCCATACCCATATTTATTCTTCTCATTTGCTTGCACTGTTTTCTCTTCCTGTTCAGAACAGTTATTGTCTCATTCCTGTGCTTTTTCCTTATTTGGTCTCTACTGCCAGAATCACTTTTCTGTAGGTATGCAAAACCAATCATCTCTGCGTCTTTTACATCTAAACTAAAAACTCAGTATTGCTCTTTGTTGCTTATTGTTTGTACTTGTATCTTTCATGAGGACCACATATGTATAGCTGTGATAAAATATGAAATGTTCCCTGAAGTAACAGCAGCCGTTTTTGAAGACCACTTGAAACATGAATTCATGTTGGATCGTCCACATTACTACAGAGAAGTGATCTTTTAAAGTGATTTTTATGAGCATTAAACAAATATACAAAGAAATGTGGATAATGTTATGGGACCAATGATGAAATTAAGGGGTGCTGAATTTAGTCCATGGATTCATGATTTGGACTTAAAATCCCCTGTCAACATCCCTATTGCACATTTTGCTGTTTATATTATTTAAGGAGCTATTGAAGACATGCAAAGTGGCATTTTAGAAAGGGTGTCCGAGTGCAGTCTGGGACATCCAGAACAAACTGTGCAGAAAAACACTGGAGGTGTCTATGTTTCGGCCTGAACATAAAAACATAGACGTCCCCAATGTGGATACCTGCACTGCCATCCATACAGATGTCCCTGCTGCAAAAACCTTGGGGCGGGGATGTCTAACACATGCTACTTTGCATACAGGGACATGCATCAGCTTGGCAAAACAAAAAGAAGTCTTTATTCCCCGTCGGTGTTCATAGTCAACATGGAAAATATAGGGGATATGAGTATACTTCCTTCTTCACACAAGCACTTTTCTGATGCCTATTTGTGCCTGGAGCAGATATAACTTTTGTCACAGCTCAGAACATGCAGAGTGTTTCTGAAATTGGGTGAGGACATTCAAGTTCCTGGGAATGCTACAAACACACAATCGCCACATCCCCTTCACATCTTGAACATCCTTGCGTTGGAGAAGTCACCGTAGCCAGCTTCTAAAAAGCCTCTGGAGACGTCTGTGTGCCTGTTTGCAGATGTCCAATGCACTAATAGTGTTTTTAAAATAACCCCCAAAGCCTATATACATGAGAGTTACATAGATTGTAATATGGGATAGACTTGTGTAAGCATATATGTTAAACAACATTATATATCGGCATTTATGATTTTAAAATTAGCTAAAGATTTAGCACCAATATTAGCTAGGGTTTGATTCCCACTGGCATTCCTTGTGGCCTTGGGCGAGCCACTTAACTCTCCATTGTCTCAGAAGAAAGTCCTGGCAATCTATTTCCGGTCATACTGCCAAGAAAACCCAGGAGCTGCTGACTCAAAGGCACACATTGCCTTTTGCATTTGCTCCTTTGGTGAACTAGTCACTGGTTGATAGCATTGTTCCCGCAAGGTTGAAGACAGAGGTTGTTATTCTGATCTTGAAAAGAGGTGCAGACCCTGATGACTTTCCATCATATTTCAAATCTGCCTATGGTAGCTAAGCTGTTAGAGAAATTGGTATTGAATCCGCTTTTGAAGTACTTGGAGCAGAATCTATTCAGGACTAGACATTGCTGCTGGACAGTGGCAGAATTAAGGGCCCCCAAACAAAAGATTCTAAGGGACCCCAAAACAGGAAGAGTCCATGTTAATAGATCTTGGAAAGGCTGCAAGTTGGCTCCTTTCCTCCTTGGGCCCACCTGCACTGCTTGGGCTGCTTGGGCAGAATTTATACCACGGTTGACTATAATAGGGTTGAGATGATAAAGGGCTGGTTGGGGTGGGATGTTTTCCTGCTGTATTTAGAAATATCAGTAGTCTTTGACACTATTCATCATGATTTGTTGATTTAGTTTCTACATAGTTTAGGCATCTGGGGCAGGAGTTTTGGGTGGTTTGAAGAATCCCTAGCAAAGAGGTCATATCATACACTTTTCTGGAGAGTAGACAGAATGTAAGCAAGTTAGTTATGGGAGTTTTACAGGGATTGATTTTGGCTACAGTGCTATTTAATCTTTCTTTGGCCCCCTTGGCTAGGGAAATAGAGAAATTTGGGGTAAAAGCACACATTTTTGCAGGTAATCTGCAAATACAGGTATTTACACCTCTAGATCAGGTTGAGGCTGATAATAGATTATGGGCCCGAAATTCAACTGGGCAGGCTATGTGCCGCTATGGAGCATAGATCTGCCCACTCACCCCTAACCCTGGATATTCAATGCCACAGTGACAGAATTGAATATCTGGGTTTGGCGCACAAGGAAAACAGCCGCAGAGCCTAACCAAGTAGCGGCAATATTGCATTGCTATCCAGTTATCTGTGGCTAAAACCCGGTGAGCCAAAAGCTGGCCTAGTTTTAGCCATGAATCATTAACTGGCTAGCAGTGCAATATCGCCGCTACCCACTTAGCAGCAGTCTCCACCTCCACTCTGACCCCAACATGCCCCGATGATAACCGGATAGCATCAGGGTGCTTAGGGGACATAGGTGGGGATTTTCAATGGCACTAACTGTGTAGGTGCCATTGAAAATCCCTGTTTAAGGCATTGACATGGTTTACTGGACTGTAAATTGCGTAAATGCCTTTCGAATATCGGGCCCTACATGACCAGCTGTGGTGGTTGGTTGGTTACAGGAAAAGCATTTCAAATTAAATCTGGACAAGACTAGGGCTCAGAATTTCTGGAGGAACAAAAAAATTAAATGTTGTGCTCATGATTACAGGATATCTAGCATGATTCTGAATCAGTTTGAGTTTAGGAGTGCAGGTTGATGGTTGACTTACAACAGTGGGTCCAGGAAAACTCTCATCTCAAATTTCTTGGGTGGTAAAAATCTTGCTTTTCTTCACTTACGACAATTCATTAGTTGTGTCCATTTTTACAGGGTCTCATAAGGACCAGTTTAAAAGGGCTGCAATTAATTAAAAATGTGGCAAATTATTGGATAAAAAAAGTGAATGTATGATCAATGTGACACCTCTTTTGTTTAAGTCCCACTGACTTCCTGCTGAGGCAAAAATCAATTTACAATATTCTGCCTGGTTTAGGACTGCTATGGGTACATTGCAGTATCTGGCTAAAATCCTGATATATAATCCAGCAGGATCACTTCGGTCATCTCAGAAAAACTTGTTGCAGTTACTTTCCTTGTCGAAAGTGAGATTAGAAAAAACTAGATGAAATGTGTTAGTTGATTATTTGACCCTAAGATTTTGAATGTTCTTCCCTTAGAGCGTAAGGAGGAAACACATTATCTCCATTTTAGGAAAACAAACTTTGTATGCAGGTTTTTATGGGAAAATTGGTGCCTTTTATGTTAACTGTTTTATTGTTTTATTATGGGGTGTTTTTATTGCATTGTTATCCATTTTGATGCTGACTATGAAACATAATAAATCATCAAATGCCCAACAAATATAATGAAATGAAGGTCAACAAACTAATTTAATACATTTCTTGATTAGCTTTGGGGAGCTGACACTTCCTTCCTCAGGTATGAATAGAATAAGCTAAATATATCAGTACTTGTGTGGAGTGATGTTATCTTTTGCTTATTTGGTTGAGGCCCAAGGGAGTGTTAGCTCACAAACACTAGCCAAGAAATAAGGTACTGTATTCCATTATTCTACTTTATTGTTCATTGATCTTTATTTATTTATTTTGCATCAGGTGGACTAACATTTGTTTAATCCAAGAGATTATATTGTTCTGTGGAGGAGTAGCCTAGTGGTTAGAGCAGTGCCCTGACAGCCAGGGTTCAAATCTTGCTCCTCGTGACCTTGGGCGAGTCACTTAACTCTCCCTCCTTAGCCTCAGGTAATCCCTCAGGAGACAGAGAATACCTAGGGGCATGTTTACTAAATGGTGTTACCTGTTACTATGGCAGATAGCACATGCTTTCTTGGTGTGTTAGCACTAACAGCTGCAGTGGGTGGGATGTGGGCATATCCGCAATGTGTGGTTACTGCAGATGTACTCAAAGTGCAATAACTGGCAAAGTTGCAGACAGTGTGGGTGCTCATAAAACCACCTCAATGGGTGGCGTTAGCTGCATTCACAGTGCTGCTGCGGCATACTCTCTGCAACATCAGTTTGTTAACTTTTGAGCAAATGCTGTGCACTCTCCAACAGATAGTGCAGTGTTATCTGCAAGAGCTATGCATTATCTGCACTTGTTAGCTGCAAAAGCCTTACAGTCTTTAGTAAACAGACCCACTCGTGTACCTGAATTTAACTTACCTTGATCTGTGTGAGCAAAATCCAGATAAATTATAATTCCTTTTAATATGTGACAGTTTACCTGTTATTATTTCAGTATTTTATAATCCCTAAGAGAGCTATTCGCTAATCTGCCATAATTCATGTTAACATTAATGTATATATTATTTATCATAAGCCTTATTCACTACATGTGCATTAATCCACTTTGACGAGGGTTAGTGAATAGTCTTCTAAACCAAGATGCTTTACAATAAACTACATACAAGTATTTTATCTATTTAGTTATCTATCAAGCACTTATATACCACTTCCCTGAACAAACATTCTAAGCAATTTACAAAATAGAAAATTACAATACATAAAATAATAAAACACACATTACAAATATATATTTGGTGATATATATCTGTTACTTCCTCCATAAAACATCTGTATTCTCCAGTCACTTCCCCATCCTATCTTATTCTAAAGCCCCTTGATAGCTCATAAACAACATTAGATTTGACTCTGCCTGTAATCTCCACAGGAACCTGGGATCACCATAGAGAAGGTCTGAGTAGTAGTTTCTCATGTTTTTAAGACTATGCACATCTAACAGTCAACCCTCAACTGAATGTAATTTCCTTGGCACATACCACTCTAATATTTCCCTCAAGAATTTAGGATGCTGAATCAGCACTTCTGACTATGCAACACCTTCAAAGTCATAGATATAAATTTAAACTAGGGGTGGGCATCAATTAAAAATCATATCTGCATTTGATCATGCAATTAAAAATAGTAATCATGCAATTAATCACAATGAATTTAAAGGACCCATCCCAAATTCTTAACCATCTCACCCACTGGCCAGCATGCCCCCTCTCCTTTCCCTTATTCATCCCTTCAGTCCAGCATCTTTTCCTCCCCTGTCTCCCCCTCCCCCCCCCCAAGGGGTCAGGATCTGTTCTTCCCTCATGGTTCCCTCCTTGGACCCAGCATCTTCCTTTCCCGCCCTATTTTCCCCGTGGGTCCAGCATCTTTTCCTCCATGGTACTTTTGCTTACTTGTCTTAAATGAAGTATCTCCTGCAGCAACAGTAATTCACTAACACCCCCTCTTGCAGGCCCTGAAGCCTTCCCTCTGCAATGCCCCAGGCTCACAGCAGTAACAGCAAATTATCTCAAAGACAAGTAAGCAAAAACACAATGGGGGAGGGAAAGGAAGAGATGCTGGCCCAGAGAGTTTAAAAAAATTAATCACGTTAAGGATTGTTACATTTTTTTTAAAAAGTTAATGTCGTTATTAGTATGATAAATGCCTGCCCCTAATTTAAACTGAATGTGTTCTGATTGGAACCTGTGGCAAGGCGAGCACTCTTTAGCCAGGAAATACTTGTAAAGCTTCCAGCCACCACATTTTGAGCAATCCGCAAACTTCTCATAATCTGGATGGGTGGCCCAACATAAAGGCTACGACAATAGTCTAAACCACTAACAAACATAGCCTGCATCACTAAGCAAAGTGAGGCATCATCTAAGAATGGTTTCAATTGTTTTAGAAGTACGAGTCCCCCGTACTCAAGAGGGCATACACTCTAAGTAGGAACTCGGAGATGAAGTGTTACTGGCAGAAGCATTTGATATCTTGACTCCTAGCCTGTTATTTTAACCACTGCACCGCCTATATTTTTCCAGGCCCCTGCCTTGGCACTTACCAGACCCTCCACATAAGACTATACCCAAGCAACTGCCTCACCTTCCTGCCCCCTTTCACTGGGATTAAACATCCTCTTCCTACTACCTCTCAGGCACTGAAGTAACAGGTGTGTTGAATGCTCTATGTGGATGTTTTGCTTTCCACGCTCATCAGCTTTATTGTAAGGGCTAGCTACTAAATGCCCCTATTCATACAGTCAATCTCATTCATATACAAATGCAAGCTGAATTGCAGCCATCACCTACTGAAAGATGAAGGGCTATTTTAAAGCACTGCTCCCATCCAGCTAACGGAGTTTAGGATAATGGGAAAATGCACAGGATTTATTTACAGAAAAAAATAGTATCAGTCTGTGGCCAGCAATACAGTCTCTCCATCTGGTCCTATCTGAAAAACTCTACATTACTTTCATTCATGATGACTGGGGAGGATGGAGTTGGGATGGCAAAGAATGAGTCTTCACCATTCAAATATTTTCTCAAACCAAAGGAAAGGTCCAGACAGAAGTTAAATTTTCAGAAGCTCCTTATTGAATCACATATTGAATTCTTTAAGAGCTAGTTCTGGTAGAGATGAGGGGAAGGGGTGGTACCTTGAATGTGACATGAGAATTCCATGCAATTAGAGGCACGGGCCATCATTTGCATGGCTTCATCTGATTGGCTGGTTCCTTAGCCAGCTCCGGGAGTGGAAATGAGTTGCCCTAGGAGGTGGGACTACACTCTGCAGGACTTCTCACATTTCCCTCCTACTCATGTCAAGCATACTCTCAGCACTAGTACTATTAGAACATCTCTATCAAAAAGAGAATAATGTAAGACTGGGGCTGATTTTGTTTCCTTTTCTCAGAATTATGTCAGCTATAATTAAAAAGGATCTACAAATATGTCATTTTAAAAGTGTTTTCAAATAAAAATCTACATTGACTGTGTGGATTCAAATTAAATTGAATTCTGCATGAATTATGGATTTGATATGATATTTCCGTCCTTTTGCCTGAGGGCTGTTTTCTTTAACTTTAAAAACTTAAGGTACATGTATTAAGGCAACATGCCAATAGAGTTATCTGAACTGGTTATCTGGGGATCAGATAGAATTATCCTGCAGCAGTAGAGTCCTGGGTTACTGAGACACAAATCCCAGTAGCCCTTCCAGCTACAGAGTGGCACATAAATCCGAGTCCTCCTCTCCACTCTCTTAACAAGCCACCCTGATGCTCCCTTCCACTCCTGACACCCCTTCCCACCCTCCACATCACCCACACATCTTTGACACTCATTCCTACTTCCCAGCACAAACACACAAAAACCCTAAGGAGCCTTTTTACTAAAGAGCACTAGGGTTTAGCAATTACTGCACATTTTGCGCTAAAACTAATGTGCAGAAGTTGCAACCCCAGTGTACTAATTACCGGGGGCATGGCCAGCATGTTTCCGACACTTACCACACAGAATAGCACACTAGCACACTGTGGCAGTGTGCACTATTACCACAGGTGCAGTGAATGCGACCTGAGGTGGCGTTTGATGCGCCTGTGCTAAGTGCATGAGACGCAGATAGCATGCAGTGTGTACCCATATTCAGGGTTGGCCCAAGGGTTTCTGCTGCCTCAGTCAAAACCCCCAGCTGTGCTGCCCCCCCTTCCCCCCAATGCCACTGATTCTGTCTGGGGGGGGGAGGCAGACAGCGGCAGCAGAAGTATTTTACAGGCATTGGCTTTGTGCTGCTGTTTTGTTGCCCGCAGCAGGCCATGTGCTTTAGCGCATATGGCCTGCCGCTTCTGACCCCCCTCCGACGTTAAGTTGTGCCAGAGGGGGATCAGATGCAGCAGGTCATGTGTGCCGAAACCCATGACCTGCTGCAGGCATCAAAGCGGCAGCACAAAGCTACTCACCTGGGTCGGCCACCCTAGGTGTCCGCCTAGCTCACCTAGTGGATGGGTCAGCCCTGCCCGCATGCTACCTGCACTGTGCTCAGCATGCCCACTTTCCGCCCCTTCACCACACCACTTCACTAACATGGAAATGAGCGAGCTCGCCATCCTGGCCTCACACTGTCAGTCACCGCAGGCTTCAGCGCATGCTTAATGCCTACCTAAACCCACGCTGACTACGCAATGCACTTTAGTAAAAGGGACCCTATGACTCCTTCTCATCCCCAATCCCACAGCACACTTCATACCTGTGATGCTTCTTCCTACTTCAAAACACACACAAACGGGGACATCCCTTCCACCCTTCTCAAACAAATTTCCAATACCAGGTCTGCATGTGAAACCCCTTCTTACAGCCTTAAACACACAAATCCCACGTAATATTTTACATTTACTCTTTTGGGTCGTTTAAGAAACTATTTACACTGCAGATCATCTTTAATGAAAAAGTCAGCACCCGAAACAGATCAGAGTGGGTTTGCAAAAGTCAGGCAGCCGGCCCCACCCCCTTCAGTGACTCGCAATCCTGCGCTTCTGGTTGTCTTTTGCTTTTTTGGAAGAGCAGGTTATTTATGGTTGATTTTAGTCGCCAGATCATTTGGCACTCTTTTATCAATGTGCCTTTGTTTTTATTGTCCCCAATTGCCCATAACTGAAGTGCGTTTAAAATGCCATTGATCTTGTTATTCTAATGTCCTAATATGACAGTAATAGTTTGTACTCTGTACAGGAAGCCCGGCATCGAAGATTGATGGCTTTCGGCACAGCAATTATACTCTGTCCATCTAAGTGATAAAGAGACCGTTTGAGACATTCAATAGATAAATTAGATATATTTTCCAATTATTCCCTTTATTGTATAGGATCATATGCTTGATTAACAACTTTTTACTTCCGCTATTATCAAACGTGTATTTAATTTAGCTAATATAATAATAAAAAAAAATTGAATATTTTCCCTGAGGGGGGCTTCCGGAGTTGTTGCTTATGCGTAACTTTTAGATATCTCTCGTAGTAATCTGGCTCCTTCTCTAAATCCTATAACATAATTTTTCTTGTAATAGAATTGTGTATGGGAGGGTGGGGCAGCGGTGGAGTACAGAAGAGACGCAGACGGTAAGCATTTTAAGCATTTTATCACTCACTGTTTTAGGAAACATCTCATACATAAAAAGCAGAACGCAATCTTTTAAGTGACTAACAAAAACGCCGATGCCAGAACAGCAAATGTTTTAATTAGCACCAATATTATAAATAGGCATCTTTAGACAAAAACACCTGCCATCACATAACGTAACGAATCATTTTATCATATCGCTCCGGGTATATTGTCTATTTTTTACCCGGAACATTATAATGCTTTATAATTATATAGATTAAACTGCTACAGCAGCCCCTCTTGTGACTTTCTCCAGATAAAAAGACTATGGGAAACCATTAATAAACACTTTGGTGGCTAAATCCCTCCTTCCCTCTCCACCTAAACACCTTTAAATGGCCCCACTCAGACTGTTGACCTATAGACTCTAACTAGATATCAAATGGAGATGCAACACGCTGAAAAGGACAACATTGTTTCGGATCGCAGGAAATCTTCCCCGAAAGATATCCATGATAAATTAACTTTTAAATGGACAGGCAAACGTGGCACTTGGCGTTAAGTGTCAGGTTGTTGTGACATAAACTCTGGCCTCAATATAACAAACGGAAATTGAATCTTAAAACCTCATCTATTATACGGTGTCTGGCTGGATCTAAACATGACTCTAAGTAGCCATTTGAGCACTTCTCAAACATACATTTGCTTAGTCATAAAATGTTTAAAGGGGATAATGATGGTTATCTTGAGAGCGGTTCACACATCAGTATCATTAGAAACAGCGACTGAGTTCCTTCAATAGCTGTCCATTAACCAAAGGCAGCACAGAGAGCACTCGTCTAGTGTGCAAACCAGTTTCACTCCAGGAACGCTGCAGTGCCTTCACTGGCTCTCGCGAGTTTATAGTAAGTAGCTCTTGGGTCAGCTACATCTGCAAAGCATTAAACGGAACATGTCCAGGCAAGACAGTCTTTTGGTGTGGGGGAGGGATAAAACTGGCGCAACGGGAAAAGGACTCATTTCCTACAAGGAGCAGAGTTAGCTCTGTCTTGTGAAACGCAGACGGAGAACAAGCCCTGGAGGGAAAATGTTTGGTAGGGTCTGGTGGATGTCCACGATGCAGAGTTAGGATTCATCTATCTCTTTACACAATTATCTGAGAACCAGGTCACTTTTTTAAAAAAGTGCACTTTTTGCCTATCCTGAAAAAAAAAAGAAATCCAGACCCAATTGAGGATCTTGAGAACTAAGTTTGGAGAAGAACCTCCCTGGGACAGTGCATGCTGTTTCCAGGTGAGTAATTCTTAAATGAGCAATTTGTCAAAGGATGCCGACAGACAGAGAAACGCCTCTAATAGCTAAATATAGGATAGGTGCATTTGATGAGGTGATATGAGGTCTGTGTAAGTCATGCTTCTTCTTCCGCATTTCGATTCATGAATTCTGTTGGTATTTACATCTTGATGGGGAATCAGAGATGGCATGAAGCCTCAGTTCTATCGCTAGCAGCCCACATCTGAAACAAAAGAAAAGCACAAACATTTGATAGAAATCAAGTATGTTTTCCTTTAATTATTTTCTTGCAGACTTTGAGGCTGCCAAGTGCTCTCTGACATTTTGTATAATGGAAGGCCTCTGAGCATTCCCCAACTTGACTATTCCCATAAAACAGCAAAATAAAAATTAACTGTTTCTTGACTCATGGTCGCTTAAAACAAAGGCTGGGGAACTGTCTTAGCCACATAGACTTGCTGCTTAGAGGAGTTTAGGGATTAAAGCACAGGACTAAAACCGAAGCACTAAGTTTACTCACATCTGATACTCTGCAGGTCATTGAACCTTCCTGTCATTAGCCTTATGCTCCTTTCCAGCAGTCTGTAGAGGCAATTTATTGCTGTCTTTTTTTCCAGCTCTGAGGTGGCTGCCCCCATGTAAACTACAGTTGCAAATCAAACTTCTATTTTTATTAAAGGTGCTGCAGAAAACCTTACTTTTTCCTGTCATAGGAAAGGCCACCGTTTCTATCTCCTGCACAGACTTATAAGATGAATCTAATGTTTGATATACAGTAAAACAGTGGAACACTAAGTATTCAAGATTTGCAAGGAAATATTTGGGATTCCTTTTTAAATCTTTCCTACCAACTATGTCTCTGTAAATACTAAAAAAATGTAAATGTAATACAGCTTTCATAAGGGTCCATCTAGTTTTTCTCAAGGATCTTTTTTTATTATGTCTGCTTGGCAATAATTTAATACTGGTGGAAAATAGTGGTAACGCATGATTGTGCCATTAACAGGGAATTTGACTTTCCCTGATCTTTCTGATTAATGTGCATCATATTAAATAGCAACACAACTAAGCAA
The DNA here is from genome assembly GCA_033557465.1 of Ichthyophis bannanicus. Taxonomy (NCBI): domain Eukaryota; kingdom Metazoa; phylum Chordata; class Amphibia; order Gymnophiona; family Ichthyophiidae; genus Ichthyophis; species Ichthyophis bannanicus. The sequence continues at coordinate 750,773,354 of CM066033.1, forward strand.
TCAAACTGCAATAATTTCCCATTGTACATAATCTCATAGCACCTGGAGCTCTGATCCCTAAGATCTCAGAAGCTAAGCTAGACCAACTGAGCCAATACTTAGATAGGAGACTGTAGAAAGTCTCTTTCAGCTATTACTGACCCACTTGACCCAAAACTGCAGCATGATGTTAAAAAGACTCTTTCCTTGAGATAGTACTGACCCTCATATGCAATGCAACCTATTCACCTTAAAAGGTTGAAAACACACTCTAATTCATACACTTAGTATAACTTAGTGTAAAGTTGTTGGTATAAGTATTTATATCTTATAGTGGTGCAATATTTAATTCACATCTTATAAACAATTGTCCAGAGTAAAGTTATACTAAGTGTATGAATTAGAGTGTTGTCAACCTTTTAAGGTGAAAAGGTTGCATTGTATATGAGGATATATTGATTTTTGCAACCAGTTTTGGTGTTTTTGTTTTAGATAATACTGACCCAGCAGGGCCGGCACTACATGGTAAGTTGGGTAAGAGCAGTAGGGGGGCACCGATGTTAGGAGGGTGCCATCGGCAGCTGCTCACCTCACTCCCCATTCAGGATGACCTGCGGACCGCCGGCAGCTTAGTGGAGAACCTGCCCATGGGACACACTGCTCCCATGGGCAAAAGGCTGTGAGTAGTGATCATGGATTTCACAGCCTTCTGCCTATGGGAGCAGTGTGTCTTGTGGGCAGGCTCTTCACTAGGCTGCTGATGCTCCACAAGTCAACCTGAATGGGGAGTGGGAGCAGGTGGCTAGAAACAGCAGAGTCAGCCCATCCCACTAGGCAAGCTAGGCAGCCACCTAGGACAGCTGACATGGGTGGGTGGCGGCAACGGCACACATGGGCAGCTGTGCCACCCCTCAATTGCTGCTGATTCCATTGGGGGGGGGGGAGACAGGCAGTGACAGTATTTCCAAAAACAGCAGCAAAATGCCAACACTAGAAAATGCTGCCGCTGCCCACCTCTCCCTCCCGAGATGGAATCAGCGGCAGCTGAGGGGGGGGGGGGACATCATCAGCTGGGAGGGGCAGCAAGGCCAGAATTTCTGCTTAGGGCAGCAGAAACACTTGGGGCAGCTGAGCAATGGTGTCCTCCTGAGGTTGGCTCCCGCCGGCAGGCTTAGTTTCTCTGGAATGCTCGAGCTTCTCCATCAATGCACCAAATCTCCTACCATTGGCACTACGCTTCAGGAGCCTCATCTCTGCAGCCTCTCCTCTTCCTCCTCCTGGCTCCTGGGAGGACGTCCTGCCTGGGACAGTGTTACCTCTCCCCTCCCCTTGCAGTTTTCTGGTCCACCCCCCCCCCCCCCCCGCCGCCTTTCTGAGTCCTGTGAGCGATCTCTATGCAGGACTGCTCTCCTTCCCTGTTTGCCCGGCTCAGCTGACTGAACCCTGCCCATGACAGCTCTCCCCCTCTCCCTCCTTCCTGCCAGTGGCTGAGCCCTGTCCACAGTATCCAGGTCGTTGCCCTCCTTCGCTTCTTCATGCCTCCTGGCTCCAGTGCCTGTGCCCTGCCAGCAACACTCACCACTCTTCCTCTTTCTGCCTGTGCCCTGTCCACCATGTCCTCCTTTTTCTGAGGTAGAGCCTGCTCAATCCCCCCCATCACCGAGAGCTGAAACTCCCTTCGCACTTCCCCACCCACAACTTGGCTCCAGTTTATCTGTGAAAAACCCATGTCTGGGAAAATGAAAGGGGTGAATCTGTGTCCCTGTGCTAGAGTGTGGGTAGTCACAGGTTTTCTCATGGCTAGTTACTCTAACTAGTTTGTTTAGTGCATGCCATAATAGAAATGAACCTCACTGACAAGCTATTAAGTATAATTTCAGTCTCTCTAATTTATTGCTTGTCTTTACTTAGTCTTTAGTGCTGTGATAATACACAATCTTCTTGTGAAAGGAGTTGAAAATGAGCATACCAATATTTTAAAGTTCTTAAGATATTTTAGAGAATGAAGAATATTCATTATCTTTTGATTGAAATGCACTGGAGCACAGCAAATTACCTTGGGTCTAAATAGCTTATAAGTAGGGCTTCTGATTCTAGGTATTTATCATTTGGGATTTTAAGGATTTATTTTTGAAGCAATTAGGTGCTTTCCCAGGGTTGGAAAAATAGGGGTTTATCAGTGGATTTGTTGTGAAAAAGAATGTAGCAAATTTTTAGGTGGCTTCTATTTAATGATATAAAGCACAGGGCTAACAGTGGAAAAAATTCTCTTAGCCCCACCATTGTCCCCTGTTCGGGATCCAGCCACAACATCAGTGTCTCCCAATTCACAAAACTAAACAATCTGGATTACTACAGATCCCTGCATAGAAACTCCATCTTAACAGAACACCTTGCCTCGCTCACATACCCTGAACACAGATGGACCCTCACTGAGTACAGAATAAGTGATCACAAATTTATTATAAAAATATGTAGTTTAAAAACGGTTTAGATGAGTTCCTGGAGGTAAGGTCCATATACCATTATTAAGTAGTACCCGGGCAATACACAGTTTACCCTAGAACAAGCATTGTGGAACCTATATACCCTTTTTGGGAACCTGCCAGGTACTTGTGACCTGGATTGGCCACTATTGGAAACATGATAGTGGGCTTGAAAGACCTTGGTCTGACCTAGTATGGCATTTTTTATGTTCTTATGTACTCCTTGGTCTGTCCGGAAAGAGGCTTTGTTATTCTTGCTTTTCTGTCACCAATTTTGCGTATAGTTTTTAGAAGTACATTGAATGCATGGTTATGGTTTTGATTCCTTCCTTCTGTACAAAATCTTTCTCCTGCATATTTTTTCAATGTGTAAAATATTTCTGAGTTTTCTGTACAACTGAGTATTTTTCTTTTGATCCATATCTAAAATTTAGCATGCTCTTGAACTATCACAGCCTGTGCTAAGTATTTACTGCTAAGTAGTTTTTTTTTTAATTCTGGCTATGCATTTGCCCCTTCACTGCAGTACTAGCAGCACATACAAAGAATTCACAAGGTTGCAAGGGGGCACCAGAAACCCTAGCACTGGTCCTGCGACCCAGTGTCCCAACAATGGCATTAGATTGTGCTGGAACAGAGTGGAACAGCATTCTGGTATTTCTCCAACTTATGAAGTGATGGCACTCAGATTCCCCTTGAATGGAGCCAGCTGCTGATTTACCTGCCTACCACCCATTAATATGCAGCCTGGCGCAGAGGTTGATGTAAGCTGCACAAGTGTTTCATTTCATGGTCACTCATTTCAATCTGAACATAGCATGAAAAAACTGAAATTCTGCCCCCCCCCCCTACAGTATCATAGCCTGACCTCTAAGCAGTTACCTTTGGATTAGAAGGAAGGAGTCTTGCAAGAGGCACTATTATGTCTCTAGGGAAGACATGCTTTAGCTAGTCTACTGTTAACTGTGTCTTGTATTTCTGTAATCTTAGTTCCTGTTTCATGATTGGCCCAAAATGTTCTTGGTCTTGAGCTCAGTGAAAAACCCTAACTAGGTTTTTTTTGCCTTGTGAATTTATTGACTCTTATTCTAGACACTTACTCCAAAGACTTTTCTTTTGCCCTGTGATTATTAATTGGACAATCAGGATCTGGATTAGACTTGGTAAATGTCTCTCATAGTTAATTGTATACTTGGAGATGGTTTTATAGAATATCTGTTACCAGAAATACAAGACACAGTTAAGAGCAGGCTGGCTAAAGCTTGTCCCTGAGGAATAACTCCTCTTTCCAGATGGCTACCATTCAACCTCAGGGTTGCATGTTAAAGGCCAGACTGTGACTACAATGAGGAGTGGAAAAAACAGGACACCTGTTAATGGAGGGGCGCAAAATTTGTGCTTTTTAATTTGCATGAAATCTCTAGCAATCTTTCAGCTGTGTTTTGTTGGGCCACAGCCACAGCCACCTTGTAATTAGCAAAATTGCCCTAAAATGAAAATGTATAAAAACAGAAACAAAATAAAAATTTAATAAAACAAAATGACATTTTTTTTGTCTGTACATGCCTATTGTTTAGGGTCTCCTGCTCTCTGCACATTTGGGACCACGACTACATGCAGCAGGTACCAGGCACTTCTGCTGCATTTACTACACCTTGGTGAAAATTGTGTCCCGCTGCAAGTCCTGCTAGTGCGTGCCGGCTTCAGGGTTTAAAATTTGGGCTGCAGCAGCTTCTGCTGGTTTTGCTGCTTGGGAGCAGGGGAGCTAATCCTTATCCAAGTATCTTCTTGGTCCCACAGAAGGACAGAGATAGGGGCAGGAGAGCAATGATTATACAGGGGGTGGGGCACAGAGGAAGGAGGATGTGGAAATAAAATGTTTATGTTGGGGGAAGGGGAGGAAATAAAGAGATAATTGTGGCTGGGGGAGCAGGGACAGGGGATATACACAATTGTCCCAGGGAAGGAGGGAGACAGGGAGAGGAGAAGTGGTGAAATTATACCAAGGAGGGGGACAGGAAGAGGGGTACAGGTAAACAAAATATTATGGAGGAAGGGGGCCCAAGAGAGTGGAAATGGTGGAATTGTACTGGGGAAGAGGCAGAGAGAGAGGAAATGGCAAAAAGAAAAAAAGATTGTGCAGGAAGAGTGGAAATGTGGCATTATGCCAGGGAGGGGGAAGGAGAGAGAAAATGGCGGAACTGTGCCAGGGAAGGGGCAGTATTGATTAGTCTGAGATTATGAATAAAGTCTTGTAAATTTGGGGGATATATTTAATAAACAAATATTTTTTTAAAAAATTCATCTTCTAAATACTGTATATATGTATACACCAGCTTCCTTTTTAATCCCCAAATGAAGCATGGTATGTGTCCAGGAGTGAGGGCACTTCTGGTCATTGTCCACCTCCAAAGGTTATTTCCAGCTCTAGCCCCATCTCCACAGGTCACTTTGGGCCTGGCCCCACCACAGTTCCACTTGTTTTGTTTACAAATTAAGCCCTACTGTTAGGTGCACTCTTCCCAGTACTGACCCAATGTCTGGGCACCCAGTACTGACCCAATGTCCGGGCACTGGGCACCCTAGGCAAACCTTCAGCCTTATACTCCCCCCGTGAGATTTTAATAATTAAACTCAACAATCATGATCATCAAAATTCGACCCCTTCCACAAGAATCCTGTAAAAATACCTTTCTTATAAATATTAAACTTTGCTTTATATGTATGTGTGTGCCCACTCTCCCTCAGGTACGAGAATGTGCTGATGGCTCTTTGAGTTTGTCTGGCTGTTTTGATTTGATTGCTGATGCTCTATGTTGCTCCTCAGAAGCTTTTTCTCTAGATGACTGCCTAGTCTTGCCTAATGGTTGGGCCAGTCCTGAAAATCCATCAGCATGGTGCTGGAGTATTCTTCCCTTTGAGCCATTACTGATCCAATGTCTCAGCATGATGTTAGGACCAGTCTCTCACTATGATGTTAGGAGAGATTCTTTTCTCTAAGCCAGTACTAACCCAATGTCCTGAAACCTAAAACCGGCATGCTGCACAAAGAAAGCCTCTTACTGGACTCTCCATCTCCTCCAGCCCCCGATCAGGCATCAGCAGAAGCAGTAGCAGAAACAAGCCACTCCTACTCCCACCTCAAGAGCCAATCGGGAGCCCTGCTGCATATTTTAAAACCGGCACGCTCCAGGCGTGCCCGCACCTGGTGGGTCTGCGCCAGAGGGCCCCTTGGCATGGCCCTTAGGCACAGAACATAGGCGTGAGAAGCAGCTTGACCCAACTACAGAATTTTCCTCAGAGGGATGCTGACTAACCATTAAATAAACCTCCGCTACAACACTCAGAAATGCCATCGGTCCTCTCTCCTTCAACAGACCCAGCATTGATCCTACTCTCCTCAGCCTGATCTCACTACCTACCTCCCAGATGAAGCACCAATGAGCTACCATTGAATTGCACCTGTTCTGTAAGCTGACTACAATACCTATACAATTCAATAGATTGTAACAACTACTCCTATTTGCTTCAATCTACAGTAAGAACACCATATACTGTAATTTACCCATTACTCTGTTACTCTGCTACATTGTTATTTTGTTACTTAACATATTGCTTTCTGCTTTTTGTATGCTTCTTTAGACTAGAATAGCTACAGTCACCATCCCCATTAAGAACATGGTTCAACCTCATTGTTGCACTATTCGTTCATATCTATATTTATGAATATTCCATATCCATCTACCATTTATCCTACTAGCTCGCCAAACCATTCTAAATCCTGAGATATCAACCAACCAATTCATGAAAACATGGCTAACCTAGAAGCTCCTATCCTTTGCTTATTTGCCATCCTCTATTTCCTACTTAGCTCCTTAGCATTATCATATGCATTCAACCCTACCTACGCCCTTCCTATACCTACTATCCACAATCTTAATCCTTACAGATACCAACAAACCTTCTCATATCTCAGGCAGACAGACAAATCTAAGCTCAACCCCAAAAGGCTAATCAATATAAAAATTAAAAACTTTGCCCAAACATCCCCAACTTTAACCCCTCTCAACCTACAAATTTAAAACTTTATCTTGTCAATGCCAGATCAATTAGAAAGAAAATGCCTATCTTCCTAGACTTAATCGCTGAAAACTGCCCAGATCTTATATGTATAATGGAGACCTGGCTCTCTGATATTGACACAGTACTAGTCAATCAACTTAAATCCCCTGGCTATGAAATATATCAAACTAACAGAACCTCTAAAAGAGGAGGAAGCGTAATTATAATAATAAAACGAGAACTGAAATTTTCTCTAATCTCCTCAAACAACATAGAAAACACTGACCTACTTATTATAAAAACCAAACACCTACACATATGCTTAGCAAACAGAACACCTGACCCTAAATTTGAAAATCTTGACATAATATCCAATTCCTATGCACCTCCACTACCAATAACCCTGTTGTTCTATTAGGCAATCTCAATCTGCCATCCTTATCACAAAATCACATGTCTGATTTTCTCACATCCATATCTGAAATGGGTTATCACCAGATCAACACCCACACACGTTAAAGGCAATGCACTAGACCTAGTGTTCCTACCCAGTGTTCTATTCAATACATACAATCCAGCTACCCTGGAAATACAACCTATCCCCTGGTCTGACCATTACTTAATAAAATTCCAACTTCCATACTATGATAACACAACCTCAAATCCCACATATACCCACTATCCCCAAAGATATAAAAAATTTGATAAAGACAGCTTTCTGAAACAAATCACTCAGCACCTCACCCAGGACCCCATTGATCTTAATGAAGCCATAACCTCATGGAACAACACCATATCTGATGCTGCCACTCTACAATCACAATACATGCACACACATCAAAAAGACAAAATGCACCATGGTTCAACATTCAACTAAAACAACTCAAAGCAAAGCTGTGCAAATGCAAATGCAAATGGTGCATTACGAAATCTAAAACCCACCAAACAAAATATTTAAACACACTCAAATATTACAGAGACACCTTAAATACTACTAAAAAGAACCACTACTCTAGTTTGCTATCCAAATCTCAAACTGACCAAGGGAACCATTTGAAATAGTGAAATCCCTTACTAATCAACCCACCGGCAATGACTCAGCAGAACCCACCATATCAGCATGAACCTTAGCTGATTTTTACAAGGATAAACTTAAATGTCAGCAACCACCCACAGACAACCAAAATATACTCGACTCTACACAAAACTCCACCTGGACTACTTTCTCCCCCATTTCAAAAGACACACTCAGAAATGTCATCATTAATCTCAACACCACAACTTCATATCTTGGCCCTTGTCCAGTAAGCTGGATTAAGGCTACAAAAATGGAACTATTGTCATTCATTCTCCCCATTATCAATTTCTCGCTACTCAATGGTCGCCTCCCTGATGACTTGAAACACACACTAATCCGCCCTATCCTAAAAAACAACTCCCTGGATAAAACATCCCCTACGTCATACAGACCTATTTCCATCCTTTCTTTCCTAGCTAAAATTATTGAAAAAATAGTCCAAATTCAACTCCAAGACCACATTGACTCATTTGCCCCCTTGGACGAACACCAATATGGCTTTCGTCCATATCATGGAGTAGAAACACTCCTCACGGTACTATCTGACAAACTCACTTGTGGCATCGATGATGCCAAATTGGCATTCCTCCTTATTTTCATTGACATCACTGCAGCTTTTGACAGCATCAATCATCACATCATGTTCAATAGACTACAGCATATAGGCGTTAAGGATATAGTTCTAAAATGGTTCACATCTTACCTATCTGGTGGTACACCACAAGTCAAAATCTTTCTGCTACCACCTCAGCCCCCGATTTGCAAGTCTCGATGCCTGCGCCTTCAACCCTAGCTTCATTTTACACTGAAAAAATTCAAAACTTACGCTCAACTTTCCCTGACTCTCCTCCATCACCACTATCGCCCTCTTGCCCCTCGTCTCCTCTCTTAGGTTCACTAACTCCCTCTCTGGAGCTGGCCATTTCTGGTCCTACTGCTCCATCTTCTCCCCCTCCAACCATGCACTAGGCCATACTTGGTCGTCATTTTCCACTATTACCTCCTCTGAGCTGCTGGAGGCATTTGGGAAGTCAACAAAGACTACCTGTCAGTTAGATCCTATTCCCTCACATTGGTTGGCTGAGCCATCTCTACAATTGATCCCTATCATTGTTTCTATCCTGAACACTAGTCTCTCATCCGGATATTTTCCCTCTTCCTGGAAGTCTGCTATTGTTCATCCACTTTTGAAACAGCCCTCACTGGATCCCTCTGTGTTATCCCACTGGCGTCCTGTCTCAAATCTCCCCTTTCTAGCCAAATTATTAGAACATTTTGTCTTCACTCAGTTATCCTCTCATGTGGAGGCTACCAATATCCTTCACCCCTGTCAGGCGAGGTTTCGACCCGGACACAGTACAGAAACTGTTCTCCTAGCTCTTCTAAATGAGGTGCATGTTGCTCATGACAGGGGAGATATCACACTCATAGAGGTATGTTTACTAAACCGGGCTAACGGTTAACCCGGGCTATCTGCCACTAGGTCCCATATTATTCAATGGGACCTAGTTGCAGTTAGCCCGGGTTAACCGTTAGCCCAGTTTAGTAAACATACCCCATAGTGTCGCTTGATTTATACTCTGCATTTGATTTAATAGACCATCAAACACTCTTGTCTCGCCTTTATGATGCTGGGTTACGGGGCAAGGTGCTGCACTGGTTTCGGTCCTTCCTTACTGCACATTCTTTTATTGTTCATTCTAATAACCAGTCTTCCTCCCCACTTCCTTTACCATGTGGGGTGCCTCAGGGCTCGGTCCTCTCTCTGTTACTTTTCAATATCTTTCTTTCCTGTCTTCCACTTCTCATTCAACAGTATCCAGTTTCGACCTACATTTATGCGGATGACATTATCCTCCTGTTTCACACGTCCCCAGTATATGTTGACATCTCACCATTTAATAACTGTCTTGCCCAGATTGCCTCTTGGCTTTCTGCTAACTACCTTCATTTAAACCAGGCTAAATCCACAGCCATGTGGATTTCTCTTAGTACCTTGTGTCCAACCATTGCTCCTCACTTAAATTCTGCCCCTATCTCTCTCACCTCCTCGCTTCGCTATTTAGGTGTGACCTTGGATCCCACGCTCTCTTTCCATAACCATATATCTAGTTTCACTCGTTGCTCCTATTTCGCACTATGTCAGATCAGAGCTGTTTGGTCTCTCCTCCCTTTTGATGCACTTGTCACACTAGTTTTGGCTCTGGTCACAAGTAGATTAGACTAATGTAATGTAGCTCTTGCTAACCTACCAGCCTTCAGCTTCAACGTTTACAGTTAGTGCAGACCACAGCAGCCCGTGTCATCTTTCATGCTCGACAGTCAGATCATATTACTCCTCTCCTTCTTCATCTTCACTGGTTGCCTTTCCACTTTAGATATCAATATAAAATCTTGATTCTGACTCATCGGGTAATTCATACAACAAGTCCTCTTTACTTGGCTGATCTCATCTCTCTCCACACCCCATACCGTCAACTTCGTTCACTGCATGCCAACAGACTATCACTACCTCCCCCCTCGAGAGCCCACTTGGAGCAGACTTGGCGGGCTGCCTTTTTCTTCCTCACCCCCTCACTGTGGAATGCCCTACCAGCTTCACTCCATTTGGAACCCTCATACCCAGAGTTTAAGAACATGTTAAAGACATACTTATTTCAGTAGGCTTTTCACCTCCCCCCGAATGATACCCTTTCGTGATGCCCCTCCATGTTGTGTCCTTTTTTGTTGCTTTACTACTCTTTCTTCTTTCCTATATTTTATGGCGTTCTTTTCATTTTTCTTTAGCGTAGACTTATTTTTCTGTTGTAAACCACTCTAATGTCCTGACAATGGGTAGTATATAAAGTTTTGAAATAAAGATAAAGATCAGCAAACATCTGAACCTTACAAACAGGAACAAGGCCTACCCCAGGGTTCTGCCCTATCAGCCCTCCTCTTTAACATTTATTTTCATCCCATCTGCTCCATCTTTAAAAAATTCCAGTTAAATTATCACATATATGCGGACGACATAATGTTGTACCTACCGTTTGACATCCACAACCCCTCTTTACAACAAGTTACAGATTGTTTTACAGAATTATCGACATGGCTAATGAACCACAACCTTAAGATCAACATTAATAAAATTGAAGCACTGTATGTAACAAGAAACTAGAGCTTCAGCCCCCCCCCCCCCCATCCATCAAGATCAATGACACCAACATTTCAGTCAAAAGTGAGGTAAAGTATCTTGGTGTAATCATCGATTGCACCATTAATATGGCTTCAATCATCAGACAAACAACAAGGAAGATTTTCTTAAAACTCAAATTGTTGAAGCAGCTTCGCCCTTTGCTGCATTGACACGATTTTAAATCTATTATAAATGCAATTATCACACCGCACTTTGACTTTGCCAACACAATCCTGCAAGGTTCTACTAAACAAACACTTTGACACCTTCAATTAGTCCAACACGCTGTAGCTAGGACAACCATGAATAGCAACCCCTTTGACCACATTATACCCATATTGTATACCCTCCACTGGCTCTCTATACAAAGCCGTATCATCTACAAAATACTAGTCACAACTTTCAAACTAATCAGAGAAATCGCCCCATCTTACCTCTCCACACTCATCGCCATGGACATTGTCACTTGTTCTCAGCGTGACTGCAATAAAACCAAACTAGCAATACCAACTGACTTCAGGAAATCGAGGAAAATTACAAACAATAAAGCATTCTCCCACTTCACCCCTAACCTCTGGAATAACCTCCCAGAACACCTAAGAGAAGCAAACGACTTCCTCACCTTCCGAAAAAAACTCAAAACCCATCTATTCACCCTTCACTTTGGATCCTCTACTAACCTCAACTCCATTGATCCTCCTCACTCCTCCACTTAAACCCTTCTACATAAGTCGCCACTCACCCCTCCCTATAACCCCCAAGAATGCCTCATTACTTTACACTGTATCGGTCTACACCCCTATCTAACACCAAAATTGTACATAGCTCAGTGTAATTGTATATAGTTATATGTAAATTAACCTTTACAGTTAATGTATATAGTTAAAGAGTTCTTTGTAATTGAAGATGTACTTTTCACTGTACTATTCAAATGGTTGTTCATTGTAAACCACATTTGATCTTTAGGAAAATGCGGTATAGAAATTTGTAATAAATAAATAAAATCCAGCTAGAGCTGTAACTAGACATTTTAGCATATTTACAGTTTTCTGACCCTCACTCTGATCCTTGCCTCTCTCTCCTCTGTTCCCCAGTTCTCTTTTCCTCTCCCTCTCTGTCCCCCAACTCAGGTGGCAGGAGAGAATGGCAATCTTGGCTTTCCATCAGTTGCTCACCCATGCTTACATTTTAGTCAGTTGTTTACCCCTAATTGTAACAAAGGTCCCAGCATGGCGATAGGGGACACTCTTGCCTCTGTGCTAGTGCTGATCCAGCATCCCAAGAAAATGCTATGGGGTGCTGTTATCTTGAAACCAACATGGTGCGGCTATCCCAGTGGGGTGTTAGAAAGCCTGCTTCCCTCTTAGCTACTGCAGCTAGTGACACTGTCATTTCCCAGTATGGAATGAGGCTGTTCAACGTGCTGTCTTCTGAATGAAAATGTTTCTGTACACCGTGTAGACATCATTTCAAGAGGGTAGTTTGATAAGGAGCTAACCTACATGCCATTTTTTGCCTGTAAATCATGGTATTTTAGCTATTTATGCGGGCAATGAGGTATCGCTACTCTTGGCGGGCACTTGTACTGCGGGCGTGTGCATTGGCGGACTTTGGATGGAGTACAGAAGTACATGCATAAATCATAAAATACTATAACTTATGTTTATTCTTTATGAATCTAGGTGCAGGCACTTACACCAGCTCTGGGGCTGGCACTAATGACTGTGCCTTACATTAATACATGTATTTGGTCACATGCTAATATAATTTTTTTACTTTTTCATTTATTCAGTTTTATATTAGATACACAAGAATAAACATTTTGTTAAAGCAAAGGACTGTCACTAAAAAAGAAACACTATAAAAAAATAAACAAATAATGAACATATCTTCGAAGTTGGCAACAAAAACTCTGCTAGTCCTCAACTGGAGAGAGAGAAAAGACTCAAATCAGAAGAAACTTTCCTAGGAAACAGAAAGCAGATGGTGCAGCAACATCATTCTGTACTAGGGCTACTGCTCTACAGAATTCAAAGGCAGATCAGAAACAGGTACTCGTGATGCGGCATTAAATTACATAATAGACTTATTAGAAATAAACATAGACAGTTGTCGAGGCTCAAACATTCCCACAGTTAACACCTTGAAACTTAATCAAGCATTTGCATGGAGATCTAAGAAAAAAACAGGCCACCAAATTGGATGACCTTAAGTCTCAAAAACAAAAACTGCTTTCTATGCTTTGATTAGTCATTGAATTGTCTGGAATAATTCTAATTCTGTAGCATTATACAAATGGGAAGTAGTAGTAGTGGTAATTTGAGAGTTCATAAACAACTCATCCGTGACCCTGAAAAACATTTTCCAGTCATGGCCAGCTTCCAGAGCAACAGTTATAACCAAAGTAGCAGTCACCACTTTTTCCACATCCGACTTTTAGAAGAAAGACATTAAATCTAATGAATCAAAAGATAGCTGAGGAAAGGATGACTGATCTTTAGCTTTCCTCCTTTTCCCACTGGGAAGATAGAATGCACTAGTGAGGGGAGGCACAGATTCAGATGGAATCCTCAGTGCTGTAGTAGCATACGGTACCTCTTGAACATTTCTATAGCTGAAATTGCTGGAAACCGAGGAAAGTTCAGTAATCAGACATTCCTTTTCCTCAAAGAATTCTCCAAATATTCTAACTTGCTGTGAATCCCTTTAGAATCTTGAATCGGAACACCAGCTTGATTTGATACTTCATTGACTTTAATCTCTATCGCAGACGATCAGTGTTCAAGAAGTTCTGATGACCCACTGACTGTGAAGTATCATGAAACTTTCCCAATACAGAGGCAAACTGGCTGGGTAAAGATTGCCCTAAAGCACATAAAGCATCCCGCAATGTTTCAAAGTTAAACTGAGTTTTTCTCACCAATGTTGTCTTATCCATTACTGCCTTCAGAATTGATCCAGAAAGCTCCTGATGGTCCTTCTGAATTCCAGAAGCAGATATCCTAGAGGACACTGAAACTGACCCTCTACTAGCCCCACCCCCAGGATGATCTTCACCACTCAGCACCAAATTCGCAGCTGTTTATTTGCCATTGATAACTGCTTCAGCCGGGGTTCTCCACCCTATGGTCAGTGTCCCCACCTCAGGTCTCTCAGCATTTTGTTCAGTGAGCTTCACCGGGGGGGGGGGTATCCATGTAGCCACATCCAACTCAAGATACTCCAAGGGGCCTCCTTCTGCCTCAGTGGCATCCAGCGAGTGTTCTGCAGTCTGCACTGCAATGACATGCCAAGAAAAATTATCCATCAACCTACTATACTGGTGGCTTCTTAGCTGCTGATTGCTGCTTTCCATTGCACGTCTTCAACATTGAAGGTAAGATAAATTGTGTAAGGTAACAATAAAGATCAGGAGAGGTCAGTAGTGGATAGTAGTGGATAGTGTCAGCCATCTTGGCTCTCTATGCTAGTATTCTATAAAGAAAGATTGGTGCCTATTTTTCTTTATAAAATAGACTTGACATAGGTGCTTGAGAATGCAGGTTATCTATGCGAGACTTATAAGATTGTTCCAATGTGGGCAGTCTGAACATTGCCCCTTTGGGGGGCAAAGTCCACAGCTGCTCTTTACCTGCAGATAAGTTTTCAAAGTGAAGGCACAAGCATTTTTTTCATTTTGAAACTTGCCAGGGGAATGAAGTACCCGTGGACACCAGCGCCTGCTTTTTCAGTAGGTGCTTTTCCATGGAAAATAATGTAGCTAGATTTGAAAATCCATTCCATATGTGTTATTCTCCCACCCTGATCTAAACACGACCCCAGCAATGCCTCCTCTAAAGGAGGCACGATGTGAGTAGTTTAAGCTGTATTAAGGGAAGGTGATTTTCAGACAAGCACCTTACACACAGAAATTGCTATTCACACGTGTAAATGGCTTGGAAAAGTATCCTCCCAGATCCCAGAACCCCTTTCAGAAGGAGCCAAAATGCCAGAATCATTAAAATGCCTGAATTCCATCATGGTAGAATCCCAGACATCCATTCGAATGCATCCATCCTCTTGTCACTGTACAGCATTGCAAATACAATTTCCATACAAATGTACAGGCCGCCAGGATGTCTTTCCTTTCAACGGCAGGTCTCATTCAATAGGGAAGTTACATTAGTAGGCAGTGGCACCACTGAAAATATTGTTTTCTTATTTTTATTTAATTGTTTTCAAGTTGACTCTTTGAATCCATGAGCAAAAACAGCAAAAGTGTTGCGATTTGATGTGATTTATGTTGCTGTGTAACATAACGTGTTTACCATTCAGACCTGAGCTAGTCGTGAGATATATTAAGTTAATCCAATCAAAAAATATCTCCTTTTAGCTTTTGCAGTTATTTATTAGCCTTTATTTCTGGGCATCACTAGTCAATGAAACAGCTCTCTCTGTGCCAATAAACACAAGTTATAACCTTGAGAAATGGAATATAATTTCTAACGTGACTACATTGTTTAATTGTTATTGTCTTACACTACATATTGAAAGGCAGTAACAGTTGAACAATCTAAAGAAATGGCAGTTCTGTGAAAAAATGGTGGCCATTTATTTAATAATGCTGCTAGATACAATTAGTATAGCTGATGTTGTACAAACCAAATTGCATGGCTCTGATTTCATACCTCCAAGAGCTTCTGATTTTAATCTTGCATATTGGGAAGTGGCTTGTTCAAGGTCACAGAATAAAGAGTAGAGAGGAGGAGGAACACTTTACCCTCTGTACTACCCTGTCCAAACAAGTCGGAGGAGCTCCTAAAGGACTTAATTATCATACTAACTATTATGATTTAGTGAGATTCTAATTGATAGGGAACAGTTCGTAGGTTTACTCTAATCACCTCCCTGGGATCATAAAAGAACATTTTTTTGAGCAAGAAGCATAATTAACTGATAACTAGTGGGATTTTTTTTTCATCTATCGTCATAGACAAATAGTTGTCTATATGTAGTTAGCTCTTCTCCCAAAGTTTTCCTTCTTTTCTCCCAAAAGATGTTTTGAGGCACATTTTACATGGAGATCAGAACTGAGACCTCGAGGTCCGGATGAACTTAATTCCGATGGTACTTTAAAACTGGCTCTGCTAAAAGTGGAGCTGCTTCTAAAATACATAGAAGGAAGTGCAAGGGGAGGAGTCATTTACAAATTTACATGTGGGAAAAATCAATGAGGAACCCGTCACTTCACAACTTGCAGGTGCAAATGTCGGCGCTTACACATGCCTGTGAACCGTTTTGCAAACTTTGATGTGTAGATGCTGCTAGTTAACCACAGAGGACACCATCTTTAACTCATTTCAATTCGGAGGGGGGAATAAACAAGGCTGGATTTAAGATTTAGCCGCCCATAGGGATGACCAGACAGCAGATTCCAGAGAGTAGGGGAACACACATGAACATGCTCATCTTTGGCCTGGGATTTTGGCACCTTCAAAGTGCGGTGCCATAGGCAATTCCTATGCTACCTATGCCAAATCTGGGCCTGAAAATGAACTAGAGGGGATTAATCCTTTCCACTCGGATACATTTTCTATGTTGCTCAAGCCAGATCAGAATACGTTTTAACAAGAAACTGTCAAATTACAACCAATATGACATACACATTCTACAGTAACTAGTCATGTTGTATTTTGGTTAAGACATACAAAACATAAACTAGCATGTTATTCATTTGTCCCACAGGGAGAGACAGCTGAGTGGGAAAGGGTTAAGGAAGATAGCCCCCTTAATTCCTCCTTAAAGGACTGGCTGAAACACAGCTACAAATCCTGATGTGGAGAATTGAGCTTACGTGTGAATTCCCTGTATGAAACAGGGAATACACATGCAGAACCAATGTTATATTTTTGGCTGTCATGCACAAGTTATTACTTTGTGCCCCCCGCCCCATTGGATTTCAATGGAGCCCTTTACAAGCCTCTCTTTTGTCCCAACATGATGACAATTTTTTGAGGGTTGTGTTAGGCTGGAATAGCAAAAATGGCAGTAGCAGGTGGCACCCTATAGATGACATCTTATTGACCAATCTATTTATTGAGGCCCATGCCTCAATAAATTGATCAGCCTATAAGGTGCAACATGCCTCTGTCATTTTTGTTTGAACATCATTTACATGTGTAGTGGGGCTAGAGAGAGGCTACCGGATTTCTACATGACATCCCTCCAGCACCAATTACCATACACATGTGGAAGTACTATAAAACCCTGCAAAAAAAGACCAGTCGGAGTCCATAGCCATCCTCCATAATAGCAGAACTCACACAGCACCAATCCTACCTATGAAAGGCAATACTGCAAATATTAAACCAATATAGTTTAGAGAAAACCAATACCTTTCCTACTGGGAAAACACAACAGGTGGGGCTGCTACAGAAATCACATGCTAACAGAATGCCGTACCTCATGCATATATGCAAAACACAGGCAGACCCTCACCAAATACAAAACAAAGGACCACAAATTAGATAATTGAACAGGGAACCCAAAGAAGTCAAACTCCGCATTGATGGCAACACTGGAAAAATAAAAATGGTAATGCATGTCCTCTTGTACTGAACAAATAGAGACATCAGCAATGCACATTTCCTACAGTTAACATATTGCAGTTCATAAATTTTTTTAAAAAAACTTTTTTATACCTTTGTTTGAGCATCTTATTTTTTCAGTCACAATGGCCCCAGTCTCTCTTCTGCTACCCTCTGTTTTTTCTTAACCCTCTTTCCAGTATCTGGTGTCCATTTGCCATTTCACCTTGCTCCTGCTGTCTTCTTCCATTTCCTTTTTATAGCTGTCTCTGACATACTGATCTTTCCCTTTCAGCTCCTTCCTCCATGTCTCTTTATGTCCTATTTATCCACTCAAATGTCACCCTCTGTCCTCCCCTCAGAGCTCAGCATCTCTCTTTGTCTACTCTTCACCCTCTCTATCCACCTCTGAGTCCAGTATCACCCATTCCATCCGCAATTTAGAGTCAACCCTGTCCACCCCTCAGAGTCCACATCTCACTGTGATCCCCTCATAGTTCAGCATCTCCACTCTCTCTATCCCCCTCCCACAGTCTAGTATCTCTCCACCCCCATGATAGAAGTAGTTCCCTATGTGAAAAGTAGATTTCTAAAGCTTGTCCTCTCTATGCAACTTGCCTTCAAGTGCTGATATGTTGCATGCATAGATTCTCAAATGATAGAGCTCCCATCATCAACCAGTGCAGAAGTTATACTCTTAAAGGATTCAGCAGATTCAAAGGTTTTTGTATTTCTCAGTGTTTTTCCCCAGTAAAGAGAAACAATTAAAGCTTACAATGTTAAGACTTCACCTCTTGGTAGACAGGCCAAGCAAACAAATGGGCTACATCTGATTCATCATTATCCCTGAGATGAGTCCCCATGGAGGTCTGCCATGTTCCCTTACAAAGTGTATCCAAAGCTTGGGTGCTGTCTATGGTGATTTTCCACCAGATTAACATTCCCAGAACCTTTTTGAACTTGCTTCCTTTTTCCCATTGCAGCTTCTGTCCCTTTTCCCCTTTATCATTTACCATCACCAATTTGAAAAGTAACAAGTTGAAAAGTGTATACTAGCAGTGCAACACAATGGTGCGTGTCCCACATTTCCAGAATCAGGCATGCAGGGTGTTCATATGTGTGTCTCATTGGAAGTGTCAGGTGGTATCAGGGGCTAGGTGGGTACACGCGTGGGTCAGTCATGGGGAGTGTCAGGAGCTGCGTGTATGTGTGTATCTGTCATAGGAAGTGTTAGGGACTGCATGTGTGTGTCATGGGGATGTTGGGGGCTGCATATGTTTATCTCCATGTTTTCTGTTGTGGGGAGTATCAAGGGCTGTGTGTATGCACATGTGGGAGTCTAGCATCAGTAGTATCATGGACTGGGTGCATGCCCCTCTCTCTCTCTCTCTCTTATGCAGGGCCAACACAAGGGTTTCTGCCACCCTAGGCAGAACCCCCAGCTGTGCTGCTCCCCCATGCAGTGCCCCCACACACACACACTGAGCTGTGCTACTGCCGCCCCCACTGACACTGATTCCAGCAGCGAAGTCGAAGGGGAGCGCAACTCAGCACAGTGGCAGGCCCTGTGCTTCGGCACACATGGCCTGCCACTTCTGCTCTCCCTCCGACATAACTTCAGGGGGTCAGAAGCAGCAGGCCATGTGTGCTGAAGCACATGGTCTGCTGCCGAACTGCCTCTCCCCAGCTGTTGGAAACAGTAGCAGTGGGGGAGGGGGGGCGGCAACAGAGTGCAGGTTAGCAAGGGGGGGGGAAGGGGATGGCAGCACAGATTGACAGGTGGGGGGGCAGCAGGCCATGTGTGCTGAAGCACACAGCCTACCTTCCATAGAGATCTGCCGCCCTAGATAACTGCATAGCCTGCCTAGTCGATGGGCCGGCCATGCTCTCATGACCCCCATTTCAGACTTCCCCAAGTCTTCCCTTTCTCTCTCTCTCTCTCTTATACTTCCCCCCCAGCCATCATAGTCTCACCAAACCATCACCCGGTCTCTCTCTCATAGCTCCACCTAGCCATTGTCAAGTGTCTCTCTCTCTCTCTCAATCCCCCTACCCCCCCAGCCAGTTTTTCTCTCTCTCTGTTATCTCCCCCCCAGCCATTGTCCAGTGTGTATATGTGTGTGTCTCTCTCTCTCTCTCTTGTAGCCTCCCCCCAGCCATGACCCCACGTCTCTCTCTCTCTATGATAACCTCCCCCAGCTATCACCTAGTGTCTCTTTCTCTCTGAAAGCCTCTCTCACCATGACTCGGTGTGTCTTTCTCTCATTGCCCTCCCCACATCCATCAATCAGTTTCTCTCTCTCATTACACTCCCTACAGCTACTACCCAATGCGGTTATTCTGTGCTACGAATAGTGGGGATGGATGGCCTGATGGGATGTTCATCCTCACTATTCGTGCCATCTCTTGCCCCTGACTAACTTCCCTGCTGGTTGTGTGGGGAACTTAGACAGGGTGGGGAATGGGCAGCCCGGGGGTGGAGTCTGGGCGCGCACTGGGCAGTCTCTGACCCTGGATGTACAGGGCCGATTCTAATGTCAGCCCTGTATGTGCAGGGCCAGTGACATGTGTGGGGAAGTTATTCCACCTCCAAGGTGGAATAACTTTCCAGGACGTGTCTTAATTTCAATGCCGGGGCGCGGATAGGGCATGGGGGGCCAGGGGACATTCCCCGCAGCCCCACCTGGGCCTTAGGAGGCCAGATCAGGGGTCAGGCTGCGGGGAATAAACCCCTTTTACAGGTGGCCAGCATCATGGCTCTTCAATGGAGCCATGGTGCCGCAGCTCCATTGAGGACCCTTGACTGAGTTAGCTGGGGGCAGTCATGCACATGCAGGCTGGACTGAATCACAGTCCTGGCCTGCACATACAGGAATGTTCGCGATTCTTATCCCATGGGGCTAGACATGTCCCACGGGATCAGAATCGCGATCCCCTCTGTGTGTCCGGTTCAGACTGGAAGCACAGAGAGGATCTATATAGTTTTTCACACTGTTCGGTATTATACCACATTATTTGTTCTATATTTCATATGATGTTCCTTGTAAATAAGTTCTGTTATATTCCATTGTTCCATGTAAAACAAACTTGATTTGTTAATTATTGTTACCTGTAAACCGCAACTGAACTTTGGAAGATGCGGTATATAAATGTGAATTAAATAAATAAATAAAAAAGGACAGAATGAGACCCATTGTGTGTGTCTCTCTCTCTCCTTGCTCCCTTCCAGAGTCATTACCTATGTCTCTCTCTTTGCCCCTCCCTGCAGCCATCACCTGAAGATTTTCTCTCTCTCATTCCATCCCCCTGGCCCCCTACAGCCAGCACCTGCCATCTTGCCAGAGTTCTTTCCTGGCAGTGCAGCTGACAGGAAACTAAACACAACATGGGACTTTGAAGCCTACATGCGTGCTGTATGTCTGATGTGCAGCGCATGCATGGACTTCAAATTCTATGTTGTGTTTAGCTTCCTGTCTGCCACACCACCAGGAAAGAACTCTGGTAAGATGGCAGGTGCTGGCTGCAGGGGGCTGGGAGGGGGAAATGAGAGAGAGACAAACTTCAGGTGATGGCTGCTGGAGGGGAGCAAGTAGAGAGAGAGAGAGAGGGTGATAGTTGCAGGGATGGGGCTCATTTTGCCAACCATGCCACCCTGCCGAGGCTGCTGCCCATGCAAGTGAATAGTTTGCACATTGGATCATGCTGGCTCTGAAAACATGTAGACTTATTCTGCTCAAGCTATACCTAGACCATGCCCCTAACACATCCTGTCAAAACTTCCTTCTACTGAGAACATCAGTGAATAAACTAGACCATTTCTAAAATGGCCATTTAGATGTGGATGCAATTTACATCTATATAAAAACAGAGAAAAATGACGGCAGATAAATGTTGTGCACTCCTGCTGTGGCAGATTCAATACTTGTTTCTTCCCCAGAAGGAAGCATGGGTTGAGGTAGACGGATGTAGATAAATTAGCTGGTGCATTCGTTATTGCATTTTTTTCTGCTGTATTGATGATTTTGTGATTTCCTTTGATTTGTGTCTTGCTTTCCCTCATTTTGAGGATTTAAGGGAGATTCTGTATTTTAATTGTATTTTTTACTGTTGAGATCTTTTCCTCTTTTTGCTCATTTCATGGAATTTTCCTTTTCTGTAACAAGTTGTTTCTTGCTTGTGATTGTAACGTATAAACACTTACAAATAAAGAATTTAAAAAAAAAGAATCAGACCAAGGACAGATCCCTGTGGCATAGCATCCTCCTGCTCAGAGTGCACTCCATTTACCTGTATCCTTTGTTGCCTCCGACTCAACCAGTTTCTAGCCCAGTCAGTCATTTTAGGGTCCATCCCTAGGGCACACAATTTATTTATAAGTGTCAAAAGCTTTACTGAAATCTAAGTATACCACATCTAGCACTCTTCTAGCTCCAAATGTCTGGCCACCCATTCAAAGAAATTAACAGATTTGTCTGACAAGACCTGCCTCTAGAAAAATCATACTGCCTTGGATCTTGCAATCCATTGGATTCCAGAAACCTCACTATACTCTGTTTTAGCAGCATTTCCATTAATTTACTGCCTGACTATATACATGTAAATCACAAATAAGGCTTCTAAAATAGCCCTCTTTATAAATATAGCACCCTAAACCAAGACACTTGACAATAATGGTATACAAGGGAAGGCAAAGTTCCTTCCCTAAAGAGCTTACATTCAAAGAAAGCACCGAGGCAAAGACAGACATAGCTATGAAACATTACACTATACAATCTGATATATTGTCCGATATATAAATATATCCTCGATGGAGCAACCTAGCACCAGCATTCTTTGGAGGCCTCTGTTTCCACAAACAGTGCTCCTCCTTTCCCTTCCCCCTTTGCTCCTCAGGGCTGGAATGTTTTCTTTTCCCTCTTCACTTACACATACTCAGTGCCAAGAAGGAAGTGTGGCTGATGAGCTGCTGAAAGGACACTTTGCCAGAGATAAAAAGATTGCTGGGGTAGCTATAGAAGTTTCTTTTTTAAAGTAAATAAAGAAAACTGAAGTTGCATAAAATGAGACAAAGGAATAGCAGCTATAGACAGGCAGACAGATAGATAGTCCCTAGACAGATAAAGAAACAAGTTACAGTACATGGATAGCTGTATCTGCCATGTTGAAAAGACATTACATTATATATGGAGTGGAGGAGTGGCCTAGTGGTTGGGGCAAGGTACTTCAGGCCGGAAGGTCGGGGGTTCAAATCCCACTAGAGGACAGCAACTTTGGGCCGGAAGGACTGGGGTTTCTAGTCCCACAGGTGGTCTTGGGCAACCCACTTAACCCTCCATAGCCCATGCTCCCTGTAAAATAGTTATCTCCAAGTTATAATGCCCTGTTCAATGTAATTTCAGTTTGTTCAATGTAAACCACACTGATGCAGAATAGCATGGTATATAAGAGAATGTAAATAAATAAAATATCCTCTTTCTATGTACCAGCTCAACAGCCCTTATATAACCTCTGTATTTGTGTATTCATGACAGCATTTTCTAGGAGTCATTTGATAAAGGCCCCTTTATCCTTTCAGAACTTTGGGGCCTAGCACTAGAACTGGAATGGAAGGTTTTTTTTTTTTTTTTTTTAAACTTTTATTTTCATTTTACAACAAACAAAGTAACAACACACCAAAAGAAACAAATACACACATACAATAAAGAAAGCAACCCCAATTACCCCCCACCCCAATGCTTCTTCTCTAAGCTGATAAGAGTCATCATATAAGCGCTTACATACAACAATTATTGTACATCAAACAAACAGAAGTAGAATCTATGAGACCGGATGAGCATGTGACAAAGATTAATACAGAACCAAACAGTCAACTGAGAGCATTGAATAGTGTTAACATAATCGTTGAGCGTCTTCTAGCTAGACCAGTAGTGAATGGTTTGAACGAAAGAGGCTGACATACAAGGTATTTGCGCATATTTACAATAAAGACAGATATGTTTCACCATTCATTAGAGCTCAAAAAAAAGAGCTATTTTCCCAATATTTCGTGATTAAGGAAATAGGAAATAACAATGCCCAGCATAAAGGCTAAAAGGAAGTAAGCCAATTTAGGAAGAGAGGGGAGCCCCGCAGCTGAGCGGAGCCCCACAATCTTCCAAAAGAGGGGTTCCGGAAAATATAAAATAGAATGAAGACGACCCCAGACCCGACTCGAGTAATACTGTAATGCGGGACAATCATACTTAACAAGAGTTTAGTAAGCCAAAGGCCACATGGCATGTCCAGCATCAAGCGCACTGGATGGCATTCCAATTGGCTAACCTATCAGGAGTATATGTCCACTTGGGATAACAGTACTGAGGAGATAAGAAAAAATCTGATCTAGATTGTGAGTGATGGGGGGGCTGAGAAAAGGTGAGCTCTAAGTCGGAGGGGTGAAGCAGCTTCCATATAGCTACTCACGCAAAATCTTTCATCAGAGCTGGCAGGGTGTAGAGACTCTTGGGCGGAACCACTCGTTCTAGGCGGCAGTCTATCTATCAAAGGATCAAATACTTGGTGGAAGTCACCGCCGAGTAACAGTAACAGGGTCATCCACATTCGGAGCATAAATACAAATACACGTAAATTCACTATCTCCAACCGTAAAATATACACAGGCCCAGCTACCCTCCCCATCAGAGCTAGTATCCATTACAGTAGTTGGCAAAGATTTCTCAACCAAGATGGCTACCCCGTACCGCTTAGAAACGGCGGGAGAATAGGCAGCCACCATATAAGGTTTAGCAGGAAGTTTCAGTGGTTCAACGGAGGTGAAATGGGTTTCCTGAAGAAACACTAAATCAGTATGGTCATGATTAAAATAACTAAGGATGGTCATTCTTTTGATTAGACTAGTGAGGCCTCTTACGTTCAGTGATAAGAGCGGACATAAGGCCATACAACAAAGTCAAACATTCTGAGAAAGGAACATGATGGCGCACCGAGTTGCGCAATGTCCCTCATATCAACTATAAATGACTGTACACACGATATGATAGAAAATAAGCCAATGAAAAATCATGAAGCGCCCTATATAACAGTAGAAGCACCGAAGTGCCTTAGAGAAGAAGCAAAACCCCAGAAATTACTGGCGACCTGATGTCTGCGGGGTGAAAACCCCAGAGAAGGCCTAAATTGAAACATATAACCGGTATAGCTGTGCGTACTCCGAATCCAACCGAGGTGCACATCATGGAGGAAAAGGAGACCAAGGAAGGTAGATATAAAAGAAAGAAAGGTCCAGGCAGTCTCTATTCCAGGCAATGATCACCGCTTCGGGCCATTCAAAATGGCGGGCAGTTCCAGCGGAGTCCATCCGAGTTGTTGACTTAGCGCATCTGGTCTGCCTCTTTGGAATCTAAAAATGTTGCTAGCAGAGCAGGATCTTCGAAGGTTCTAGTTTGGTTATGGAGAGTCACTCTGAGCTTCGCTGGATATAAGAGGCCAAAGCGAGCCTGTAACTGTTGAAGTCTAGGTCGAAAAGCAAGGAGTCCCTTCCGCCGGTCAACTGTGGGCTTTGCCAAATCGGGGAAGAAAGAGACTTTATGATCTTCAAACTGCAGATGTTGCATCTCCCGGGCAGCTTTGAAAATTTGCTCAACTTGCTGATACCTCAGTAAACGAAAGATAATGGGCCGGGGGGTCGTCCGATTGAGTGCGATGTTGGTAGGAGCACGATATGCTCGGTCAATTTCCAGATCTCTGCAAAAGGTAATCTTCAGCAAGGAGGGGAGAGTTTTGACCAGAAATTCTCTGATATCTCCTGCTTCCGCCCCCTCTGGAACTCCTATGAGCCTTACATTGTTGCGACGGGCTCGATTATTGCAATCCTCTAACTCTTTTTGAAGATTCTGTATCTGGCGCTCAGCCTTGTCCAGATTCACCAAGCGCACCGCGTGCGAATCGAGGACCCCCGCCATGTTGTCCAGCCGTAGTGAAAGACCTTCAAGCCGGTCCTGAAGCATACCGAAATCTTCTCGCATGGCTCGGAGCGCTTCTCCGTTGGACTGTACCAGTTCCTTCACACCACGTATTTCCTCCAAGATCACCTGTTGCATTTCGGGGCTTACCCGAAGTGGAACCATCTTTGGTGGGGAAGACAACTCTGTTTTGGAGCGTTTTCCATGTGAAGAAGAGGGAGACCCGAAGTCCAAGCGCACTGGTTTGTGGGCCGCCATTCCCCCCAAGGCACCCCGGCAAGTTCGGTGTCAAATATTAGGTTTATGCAGATATTAAGTCAGGATTCTGAGTAGGCCCCTCAGGAGCTTCAGCGCGAAGCGTCTAACCCGCTGGACATCAGGCTCCGCCCCCCTGGAATGGAAGGTTTATCAAACCATTCCTGACGAAAAAGATGTGACTGAGGTCACAGAATCAGCTGCTGTCCCAATGGGCAATGACATCATAAAGGCACTCTGACAGTTCCAGGGAAACCAGAATGGTCCAAGGCAGCTACACTTGGACTTATGCTGACATTTTTATAAAGGCAATGCTGTTATGTGGCAGCGTAAAACAGAATCCACAATGGACGTCCATAAAGAATAAGGTTTTATGCTCACAGCTCTCATGTGACCAGTGGTATGGTCAAGACTTTCTCCTGGTTTTATCTCTCATGAGTAATAGGAAATTGTACTTCTGTGATCCATGGGAATAAAACATTATTTTAATTCAATGATTTTCAACCCTCTTGTTACCCCTTCAGAAGTAAGATCTTGTACCCATTCTCTCTATTTGCTCCAACTCAATGGAACACACAGGGCCGGATTTACCTTGAGTGAGGCCCTACGCCAACAAAAATTGTGGGCCCCCAGCAGGGGCGGCCCAAGGGGGGTGCGGACCTCATTTGCATAAGGGGCCTCATTTGCATAAATATTTGCATAATGTTACCATATACTAACTTTTAGTAAACGTGCCTCTTAATGAGTGTATGGATAAAGAAAGACTAAAAGATTTCTACATTACTATAATCCAGTGCCAACTGCCAGACACATTAGGAACTACTACAAACACTGCCCATAGTAAACCCGCCGTATCCTAACAGCACTACCAGGACTCACAAAGCACCATACTCTACCAATCAAAAGGCAACACTGCAAATATTAAACCAATACATTTCAGAGAACAACAATACATGACCTACTGGGGAAAGAGAACAAGTGGCAATGTCAAATAGGAATTATATAAACAGAACACCTCAGCTCAGTTACACATGCAGAACATAGACCATCACCAAACAAGTAATCACAATTTAGAAATAGGAAGGCAATAATTAAACTGGGAACCACAAAAGCCAAACTTGGAATGTACAACACTGTAGAAATAAAACTATACATTAATTTGCTCTTGTACTAAACAAAGCGCAGATGTTAATGATGCACATTTACCAGAGCTGACATATTCCAATTAATAAATTCAAAATAAAGAGATATTTTTCTACCTTTTGTGCATTTTTTTCAACTGCAATTGCTCCAGCCACTTTCTTCTGGTTTCTTCGTGTCTTCTGCTAACTCTCCATCGTCTGCTGTCCATTTGTCCTTTCTTCTCTCTTCTAGATTTTTTCCATTCTCTCTCTACATCTGCTTTAACATACTAATCTTTCTCCTTTTGCTCTTTCCTCATTCCTATTTCATCCACTCAAATTTTACCCCTCCATCCTCAATCCCCACTTACTCTCCCAATACCCGGCCAATTGTAGATTTTTTATCCCTCCCACACAAAATATTTTTCCCTTCTCCATTTTACTCTTCCAGCCCCATCCCATTCTAATCCTCCCCCAACATCAGCTCCCTTCTAGTTCCAGCCTCACCCAGCATCCATTCCCTTCTAGTCCCTGCATCAGCCCATTTCCAGTCCTAGCCATCCATCAGCCCATTTCCAGTCCTAGCAACCCCCCAACCCAATACCAGTCCTAGCCCCCCCATCACCCCACTTACAGTCCTTAACCCCCCATCACCCCATTTTCAGTTTAAGCCCCCCCTATAACCCATTACCAGTCCTAACCCCCCATCAGCCCACTTCCAGTCCTAACCCCATCAACCCATTTCCAGTCAGCCCCCCATAGCCCATTGCCAGTCCTACCCCCCCCATCAGCCCACAGCCCATTACCAGTCCTAACCCCATCATCCCACCTCCAGTTTTAACCCCCCAGCCCATTTCCAGTCCTAGCCCCCCATAGCCCATTACCAGACAACCCCCATCAGCCCACAGCCCATTACCAGTCTTAACCCCCCCAAAGCCCATTACCAGTTCTAACCCCCCCCAACAGCCCATTACCAGTCCTAACCCCATCAGCCCACCTCCAGTCTTAACCCCCCAGCCCATTTCCAGTCCTAGCCCCCCCCCATAGCCCATTACCAGACAGCCCCCATCAGCCCACAGCCCATTACCAGTCTTAACCCCCCCCAAAGCCCATTGCCAGTTCTAAGCCCCCCCAACAGCCCACAGTCCATTACCAGTCCTAACCCCATCAGCCCGCCTCTAGCCTTAACCCCCCCCAGCCCAGCCCAGCCCAGCCCATTTCCAGCCCCAGCCCCCCAATAGCCCATTACCAGTCCTACCCCCCCCCCATAGCCCATTACCAGTCCTACCCCCCCCCCCAATAGCCCATTACCAGTCCTACCCCCCCCCGGCCTAAAGTAAAATTTAATTTTAAAAAAAAACCTGGTGGCTGCTGCCGCGGGGCCCCCTCTGCTGCCGCGGGGGCCCCGTCTACAAGCTGAAGCCGTCGGGTCGGGTCGGGTCTCTCTCCCTCCCTCCCTCGCTGCAGGCTGCAGGCTGCGAGAGACGCGAAGGGAGAGCGTCTCCTCGCGTCTGTGTTAAGCCCGCAGGGGCTGATGGGAAATCCCATCAGCCCCTGCGGGCTTAACACAGACGCGAGGAGATGCTCTATCTTCACGTCTCTCGCAGCCTGCAGCGAGGGAGGGAGGGAGGGAGGGAGGGAGAGACCCGACCCGACGGCTTCAGCTTGTAGACGGGGCCCCCGCGGCAGCAGAGGGGGCCCCGTGGCGGCAGCCACCAGTTTTTTTTTTAAATTGTGTTTAAAAAAAATTACCTGGTTCTTTTTTTGTGGGCCCCTGCCGGCTGTGGGCCCTACGCCATGGCGTACATGGCGTATAGGTAAATCCGGCCCTGGGAACACATTACCTCCAATGATATGAGCCATCCCAGATCTCACATCCTTTAGGAAGGCTTTGAAGTCATATCTCTTCCAATTAGCCTATAACCTGCCACCATAAATCAGTCCTGTAAGCTCCTACCGAACACTTAGCTATAACAAAATAATACCAAGCTGATGTAAATTGCAAGTTAATTTTCATTCTTAACCGCTCCTATCAATTCCAGCCTATTGTAAATATGTTCTTAGTTATGCCAACTTGATGTAAGTTTGCTATATGTAACCTGTTTGATGTAAACTAGTTTATTGTTCATGTGTTATATGTAAACCTTGTTCTTGTGTTATATGTAAATCACACTGATCCGAAATAAATAAATAAACCCAGCCCTCGGGATACCTCCCCAGTCCGATTTTCAAAATCTCCTTTATATTTATGAGATTTGATTTGCACACAATGGAGGCAGTGCATGCAAATTGATCTCATGAATATTCATTGAAACATATCCGGAACACCTACTAAGCTGAGTGTGTCCACTGTTTTAATGGGAGACCTTAATGCCTTATTTCCTCCCTCTTTCTCTGTTCTATGTATGTAATTTGCTAGGATTTACTTCCGTTGGTACTCCTGTGGCATGTTCACGTCTCCCTCTCTGCATTCTTTCCCTTGGCATTCTCTGTTTTTTTCCCTCCAAGTCCCTCTTCTCCAGCCCATGAGCGGCCAGGACATAGCTGCTGTAGGAGTGCCTCCTGCCGACAGTCATTTGATGTTTGTTGGTGGGTAGTGGACTGCATGCGCATAAGCAGCCTATACACACCAGGTGCATCGGAACTTCTGAGCAGAATAGCAGGCAGGAAAGAAGGCAACACTAACTGACCTGTGTAGCACAGCAGATGGGGAGGATAAGCCCCACTAGCTATATAAGAGACAGCACAGCTAGCACCAGCTAGCATGGCATATGGATGGGGAGCCGCTGCCCCACTGGTTGCAGCAAAGGCAGTGCCAGAAGGGCATCAGACATAGGCATCAGAAAAGCGTGGGCTACATAGGCCCTGGCCCTACCAAAGGTTCTAGCAGACACCTTTTCTGATTGTGGCCTGGCAGACAGAAGAGCACCATGATTGCAGCAAAGACCCCTCCTGTCTGCCCGCAGGAGATTGGATCCCCGCGGGCTGAACAGGAGGGGAAGACCAGTGATCGTGGCCTCATGCAGGGGCAGTATTGGGGTGGAGCTTGTGGTGGAGTTAAGCAGAGCTTGGGATGGAGCTAGCGGACCTCATAAGGAAAAAAGTGTTCCACCGCCCCCGGCATCAGGGGTCCCAGTGGCCAAACCACAGGAGGAGCAATTGCTGGAGGAGGTAGAGATGGCATGGAGGAATGGAGAGAAGAACAAAAATAGCAGTAGAAAGACCTAGCAAAAGGTGATGAAGGGATGACGGAGGGAAGGAGGTGACAGATGAATCTGGAAGGAAGGGGAGCCATGGACCAGGGAATGAACAGTAGCCCACACAACCCTCACCAACTCACTCACAAAGACATAAAGGCCACCTACAGTTCACTGACACACAGCCTCATCCACTCACTTTCTCACTCCCTTCCAGGCACACAAAGTTCCTGCACTTATCATCCACCACTCACTCACATAGGCATAGAGCCCACTTGCTCTTTCACACACTTCCACCCTTTCAATGACTCACTATTACACACTTCCTGCTTGCACAAAATCCAAGAGTCACCCACTCACAAACATCACCCACTCACTTGACATGGACAAGAGGCGCACACACATGCCCCCACTTACATGCATACACTATGCTCCCCACAAGATCACACCCCCCCTACCTACACTCCTTCTGCAGCCATCTATGATACCTACCACCCCACCCCAGAGTCCCCTCAAATGTCACAGAGTTGAAACGGGTCTGCATGGAGGAATGGGTCAAAATTCCTCAAAGGGAATGTAAGAAACTGATCAGTAGTTTCAAGAAATATTTAGTTGAAATTATTACTGCTCGAGGAGGAACCAACAGTTAATGAATGAAAGGTTCACATACTTTTTCACAGAATGCTTGAAAAAAAATGATCTAAATATAGCCTTTCTGCCTGAGTTATTTATTCACTGAGATTATTGTCCTCTTATCAAGGTTTAGATTACGATCTAGTCATATTTTGAGTACAAATTTTACTAAAATACAGATCATCCTAGAAGGTTCACAGACTTTCTGCCAGCACTGTATATGGTCAGGCAGGATCTCATTATACCATGGGTACCTGCAGTATCCATGCCGGGAATGGAATTCTGTGTGCTAAAACTAGAAAAGGAAAAATATGGCAGGGGACGAAAATGACACTTTAGAAAAAGGTAAAGGTATTATTAACATTTCAACTGACCCTGCTAGACTGGGGAACCACCTGCTATGTTAAGTCCTCTCTTGCTATTCACAACTAACCATTAGTTTAGGACAGTGCAATTATTTATCTCCTGGATGTCTGTGTAATTCTTATCATTTATATACTGCTATGGATGTGCACAGCCCTGTACACTGGTAATAGATATTCAGGTAAAAGATATTCCTGCCCCAAAGAGCTTACTATGAAAATGGGTATCTTAGACAATGGGCAAGGAGTGGCCTAATGGTTAGGGCAAGGTACTTCAGGCCAGAGGGCCAGGGGTTCAAGTCACACCTAGGGACAGCAATCTCAGGCCAGAGGGACTGTGGTTTCTAGTCCTATAGGTGTTCCTTGGGCAAGCCACCTAACTCTCCATTGCCCACCACTTTGATTGAAGGATAGGGCAGTATAGAAAACTGGTTAAAATAAATAAAATGGGAGACAAAATGACTTCCCTAAGGTCACAAGGAGTGTTAGTGGCAAAAAGCAGGTTTGAACCCTGGCTCTCAGCACATTGCTCTGACCACTAGGCCACTTCCTCAACCACTGTGAGGCTGGTGTCCTAGATGCAATGTTAATCTATACCACTCAAATGTTTCTATTATTCCTGGTTTATACAGTAGGACTGCTGACATCAAGAACTCCTACACAATATGTATTTTCTGTTCTATAAGAGAAAACCTGCTTATTCCAGACATGAGAATCATTGAGAGAGGGGATTATGGATGTCCTCACTGTAATTCTTTCCTCGACAGCCATTCCTGAATGAGTTAGAGCCCTATCCCACCTATGGCAGAAGCTGTGCTTAAAATAATGCCACAGCATCTCTTATCTGGCTTTTGCTATTAGATGGTTTCTATCGTGCACTAACTCTGTTTAGTAGGTGGCCTGTGACACTATAGAATGCTTCCAGTAATACCAGTTGCAGTGAAAAAAGACCACTACGTAATTGGTAGCATTCTGTATTTATAGCCAACTAAGCGATTTAGCAAACAAAAATGCTATCACAGGTAAAATCTAATAATAGCAAACTCCTGTTAGCGACCGAAAATGGGTCATTCTGTCTCAGGAGAAACATTTCCCCTCCGGTGTGAAACATGAGAGAAGCCACAACAAGCCCTGCCAGATAGAACAAGGAATAGAAACAGGGCATTAAATCACAGTGCCCACCAAGGAGCACCAGGACACACTGAACACCGCTGTACAAATGCAAGGACATGCAAGGGCCTCCCTAGCACACATCTCCGGCTGTGTTATGACACGGCCATGATTTACGGCGGCTTTCTATGGTACTGCACTGAAATGCTTCCCCAGAGGGTGTATACGCATGTTACATAAAAAAGGGCTAGGAAAAGCGATCTGTTGAACGAGTAAACTGTCCATATGCTATAGTCTGCCAACTAAAATCCGATCACATCACAGTGCTGTGCAGCTGATACCGAAGAACAGTCAGGACCTTATTCAGGAAGGACTTTTCTCCATTCTGTTGTGAACAGCAATACAGAACTTAACATAGCAGGTGGTTCCCCAGTCTAGCAGGGTCAGTTGAAATGTTAATAATACCTTTACCTTTTTCTAAAGTGTCGTGTATGGAGCAACTTGGATATAGCAAAAAAACTGACACCATAGGAGTACCTCCATTTAAAATACAATGTTAAGTAGAGGCATGGCCTAGTAGGCTGAGAACCAGAGAAACCAGCATTCAAATCCCTCAGATGTTCCTTATGACATTGGACAAGTCACTTCATCCTACTATTTCATTTTCAAACTTAGACTGTGGCCCTTCTAGAGCCAAGGAACTAACTACTGTAGCTGAATATAACTCTCTTTGAGCTTCCTATGAAAAGATAAATCTAAATATATAAGTATTCATCTTTTCACTCTGATCACTTTCTAAAACAAATCCCTTTTTCATGATGTCTCACTTCAGCTGGTTATGCCATAAAGAGGCTTTACATGCATCATTGTGACAATTCCCTTGTGCTCTGATGAGGTTCCAATATAGCAGTGTGCCATGAATTTGTATAGCGTATTTAAAACTAACATTGTCTTGGATTAGAAATGAAAATAATTTCTGAATAAAAAATTAGGATCTCAAGAATTCATTGCATTTATTTTACAGGCAGAGTAATTCAGCCCTGGCTCTAAGGATGCCATCCAAAGAACAGCATGCTATATATCAGCACATGTGCTCTGTCCACTAGGACAGAAGTTCCCAACCTGTGGTCTTTGGACCCCTAGGGGTCCATGAGATCATTATAGGGGATCTGCAGGAGATAGAAAAGAGAAACAAGAAAGAGGGTCTCTTGTGGATTGGCTGGAGAGAAGAGAGAAACTGGAGGGAACTGGCTCAGGGAAGGGAGAGAGAAAGAGACCGAGACGTGGGGACTGGCTGGATGGAGGGAGAGAGACTGGTGGAACTAAGAAAGGGAAAGGAAGTAGAGAGCTAATGAGGGTAGTCTGACGCTGAGGAGAGAGGGTCTGGGAAGAGTGCTGAGGATGAACTGTGGATCCCTGAACTTTTTGGAAATTAATAAGGGGTCCATAGAGTGCAAAAGGTTGGGAACCTCTGCACTAAAGCAATAGTTCCCAACCCAACCCTTTAAACACACCTGGCCAGCTGGGTTTCAAGATATTCATGATGGATATGTATGAGAGAGGCTTGCAGGCACTGCCTCCACTGTATGCAGATTACATAGATACATTATGGATATCCTGAAATCCTGACTGGCTGGTGTGTCCTGAGACACTATCAGTGTTCCCCTAAGGCAGTGATTCCTAAACTTGGGGTCGGGACTCTAAATGGGGTCACATCATCAGTGCACGGAGTCACAGAAACAAAGCCATTTCCCTTTCTCTCTGGACTTTCACTGTGACCTACGCCAAGTAGAAGCAGTCACTAATCAGCACGCACCCATCCATCCATGTAACCCAGCAACTCTCCACTCATCTCTTTCCATCCTACCGATGTAGCCCAGCATCTCCCCACTCTCTATTTCCAATCCATCCACACTCTATAGCCTGGAATCCCCCCTCTCCACCCACCCACCTATGTAGCCCAATATCTTCCCTCTCTCTCATTCTCTCTCATCCACCCCTCCCATCACCCCCTCCCTCTCTGTCTCTTCCCCTATCCACAAACCTATGCAGCCCTGTATCTTCCCTCTACCTCGCTCTCTTCCTCCATCAACACTTGTAGTCTGGCATCATCCCTCTCTTTCCCCTCCCCCCATGTAACCAGACATCTCCCCCTTCATCCCACCTTTATAGTCCTCTCTCCTCTTCCCCACCCCCAAACAGTGAAGCATTTTCCCTCACAACCCTTCCCTCTTTATTAGCACGACGGCACCTTTCCTTTTCCCTTCCCTGCCTCAACAGTGCAGCTTCTCCTTGTGTTGTGGAGCCCGTGCAAGCAATGGCATGGGCAGGAGCCGGAGACGCAATCACACTGACCCCGACAGTTCTTTTGTAGTATAGGCTCAGCAATGCTCCTTCCTCCCAGCCACAGCAGCAAGTGGTGCACTCGGAACTGAAATCATAATAAGAGCCCCAGGCGTGGAGAAAGAGCACAGCTGAATCTATATTAAAGGATGGTGTGATTGCTTCTTCTCTGTCCCTTCTGCTGCTTGTGTTGACTCCGCACATCTCTTATCTTCTGGATATTGGCCAGACATACCTCTCAGATGCATGCAACACACCAGTTGAGAACCACTGTTCTAAAATATACATATTGACATCTTTAGGTCTGTCCCCATATGTCTTAGAATGAAGACCACTGACCATTTTGGTAACCACCCTCTACACCAATTCCATCCTCTTTGCATCCTTTTGAAGGTGTTGTCTCCAGAATTGCACACAATACTCCAAATAAGGTGTCATCAAAGACTTCAAAGGCACTATCATCTTTTTTTTGCTGGCCATTCCTCTCCCTATGTACCCAAGCATCCTTCTGGCTTTCACTGTTGCCTTTTCTACCTGTTTAGCCACTTTAAGATCAACAGAAAAAAATCATGCCCAGGTCCCACTCTTCCTTGTGGACAGAAGTACTTTACCCTATACTGTACGGCTGCCTTGGATTTTTGCAGCTGAAATGCATGACCCTGCATTTTCTTAGCATTAAATCTCAGCTGCCAAATTCTTGACTATTCTTCAAGCTTAGCTAGATCCCTCCTCATGTAATCTACTCCTTCCTGGTGTCTACTTTATTGCAGATTTTGGTATCGTCCACAAAGAGGAAAACCTTACCCGACAGCCCTTCCGCAATATCACTAACAAAAATGTTAAGAAGAATCGGACTAAGGACAGATCCCTGTGGCACACCACTGGTAATATCCTTCTTCTCAGAGTGAGCTCCATTTACCAGGACCCTTTGTCATCTCCCACTCAACCAACTCACCACTTGAATTTAAACCAGATATTCAGTGAAGGAACATATCCCGTTTCCACCCCGAACATCCAGGCTAACTGGGCACCGGAGATACTATCCAGTTAACAATGACATTCAGCCGCTAAGCGAACAGTGCTAGCTGGTTAAAGTTAGGAGAGCCATTCACCTGTCCTAACTTTAACAACTGAAGCTATCTGGTTGGCACCTGAATATCTCTGATAACTGAATAGCTGCTGCCATTGCCCCCCTCCTCCCACAGACCACCCCAGTTTTAACTAGCTGTTTGTTCGACTGTCTGTGGGGATAAATAGTGGCACTAACCGGTTACTGCTGCTGAATATTGTGATGACTGTGTTTTAGCCAGTTAGTGGGCCTGCTAACAGGCTGATATATTTTGAAATTTTACCCTTCCCCCAAAAATATTGCTTTTAAGAGGTTTCAACTATACTGAAACTTCATTTGGAGTTCGTGTTCCTGTTTCATGTGGGGCGTAACGCAGCTATTACATTTTATGGAGGGAAGAGAATATTTTGGAAATTAGGAATAGTTTGAACAGTTATTAATGTCTGCCTGTCAGAGGTAAGTGAGAGATGAGCTGATTAAGGTCAGTACGTGGCCAGTCAGATAAGATACTTATATTTGCAGATGTGCAACAGGAAAGAGTACATCACTTTAATGTTCAAACGGAAAGTGTTACGAGGGTTGCGGGGTGCTGATAAGTCTCTGGGCTTGTAACGAAACAGAAAGCTATGGGTACCAAATAAAGTGAAACTGCAGAGAGATCATTTGGACCTCCGGAACTGAAGCATGCCCATAGCTTTCTGTTTTGTTACAAGGCC
This sequence comes from Ichthyophis bannanicus, assembly GCA_033557465.1. NCBI lineage: Eukaryota > Metazoa > Chordata > Amphibia > Gymnophiona > Ichthyophiidae > Ichthyophis > Ichthyophis bannanicus. The sequence goes on from CM066033.1 coordinate 750,809,470, forward strand.
AGAGACATATCTGCCCCCCCCCCCCTCGTATTCAAGGACTGAAAAAAAAGTTTGCTTCAGAAACTTTGTTGCCCTCGGTTTCTGGAGGGGTGATAAGAGACTTGAGTCAAGGAGAGACGTTAACAGTTGATGGGCAGTTTTCCCAGTTCAGTCCTTTTACTAGTTTTATTTATCCAAGCAGAAGTTTAATTTAAAAATCAGTGTGTTAACTACAGGTTGAAGAATTTTAATTTTACTGCACAAAGCCTCCAGAATAAGAGAGTACATATGATAACAAATGTTCTTTGTTTGTCTGAAATGATCATACTATTGTGACTTCCAGAAAAATTGTATATTTTCTGATTTGTATAAATGAACATTTAGACATTCCCAAATTAAAGTTTAACTAAGCCGCTGTATCCCAGGATTTATTTTGCTGCAAATGATGTCTTGTTTTCTTGTGCCAATTCCAAGGACACCTGTATGATGTGGAAGGTTGATTCTACCTTTTAGGATCCTGCCAGGTGCTTGTGACCTAGATTGGTCACTGCTTGGAACAGGATACTGAGCTTCATAGACCACTGGTCTGACCCACTTGTGTTCTTATTCTACAAATTGAAAATGTTCAAGAACTATACCTTGAAATTAGTTTTTATGAATGATGGAAATCCCTCAACATGTTATTTGTCCATGATTCTATTTCTTGGGAACCTGCCAGTATTTGTAATCCTGATTTACCACTCTCATTCACAAGATACTGGGTCTGATGGACTTTTGGTCTAACCCAGCATGCACATGCCTTGTGGTTTTATGCAAACTTTCATTTCATCTGATGCAATTTAAAACTCGGGAAGTGACTATTAATATATATATATATATATATATTGTGAGATTTCTTTTTAGGCATATAGTATCGAGGCTATATAAATTATGGCAGAGAAATTATTTAGAACTCGTTTTGGGGATGTCTGTAAAAGGGATCTATATAAACGTACCCACCGCTATACAATATGAATGAAAACGTTTGACTTAAGAACTGCAGGGAGACACCTTAGTCATCAGTGACAAATAGACCGCCTAATAACTAATTTCGTTATTGTAAAAGGCTGCATTATTATAACCATTTATGTCACATATGTATGTTGGTAAGACAGTCTTCCGCCACAAAATATCGCTTCTTCTCTTCTTCCCCTCCCCCTTAACATACGCAGCACTTATAAAAACGATTAGAGTGGTTTTATTCCCTATGGGAACAAAACATGATTAACTGCAGCTTTCAAGACTCGAGAGCTAGCAGTTAAAATGTCATAGCTTCACCTGTTCACCACATTATCCCCATTGAAATCCCGCCCCCATCTCTGAAGCCCACATCCTAACCTGGAAACTTTACCTCTTGCAAAATAACATTTAAGAAAAAAAAAGAAATTAATTAGCCTTAATCATTCTTTCTCCAGCGAAAGCAGATCCATATCCTCGAGACATAAAGCAGCCCTCCTCTGCCTGGTGCAATAGCTATTACCTCTTAAAGGGGCAGTGTTGTAAATCGGTTCTTTGCTTTAGAAAACGGCGTCTCACTCGTCTGCAAATTGTGCGTGTGGAGTACACCCATTTTATTCTGTTCTGGATTTTAGATGACCTATTGATACTTCTTTGCATGTAACTGAACTCTTTTATGCTGCAAATGGGGAAAACGTCATAGGATCGGAAGAAAGCAATTTCATGGCGACATTATGAAATCAAGAAGAGCTGATGCCCTGTGCAAGTAGCATGGGTAATAGAACATATCCAAAGACCATTCCAAACACGTCTCACCTGTTTCTTAAGACGCACTACCAAGCTGTGACTATTTGGGTGTATAGTTAAATATGTGAGGGTGAAATTGTCCGTACAGGGGGGGTTTGTCCGTTAAAATAACATGCACTGCCTTGGTGGCTATTCACAATTATAGGAAGGTGTTTTGTAACAAGAAATTCGTTTGCCTGGACAATGTTTTAGAGAGTGAAAGTGAGGGCTAAGCTACAAAACAAAGACTAAATCAGCCCCCATTGTGACTCTCCCGCCATCTTTGTGTGACGTCAGTCAAGTGATTTTATTTCCCTGCACTTCAGTTCTACAGCTAGCGCTGCGACGGGCTCTCACAGTGAGTGACTTTAGGCAGCTCCGTATAGCTCTGTAATTTGGGCATTGATAAGAGCGATCTGCTTTTGTCTCTCTTGAGAACTTGTTCTGCAGCACCATTTTGTGGAGGGAGCTTCCTTTGAGATTTACTTTAGTGCTGGTTGCATGCATGTCGGATGTGCTGCTATGTTTGTTTAGCACGCTGGGACGACATGGTGAAGGTTTCGACCAGATGGACTGGGGCTACCGTCCTCTGATGTAGTGGTATTGGACTGGAAAATTAAATTACTATGCTGGTTCAAAGATCAAGATGAATGGGCTAACTTTAGGAGGTGAAAAAGGTAGAGGTGTTAGGCTGCCTTCTTCTCATCTGTTGCTGTGTAGAGCCATAAGACCAGTGCTTACAGTCTGTAAGACAGAACTTGATGAGCAAGTGTAAGAGACTGGAGTACTTGCCTACAAAATGTCTCTCTTATTAATCCAAGTATTGCAGTTGTCACGTTAATCGATTTGAATATGTAGAAATAAGGATCAACAAACAAGTTATATAGAAGAGCTTATTTAGAAAAACAAGTTATACAGAAAAGCTAAAAACAAAATGCATTAAGTTAGTCCAATAAAAAAAGAATCATCTATAACTTGTTGGTCGACCTTTATATGGTTGACATTCTCTTGTATATGAAAGAAACCAACAAGACAATATATGGCATTATGGAGATATTTATAAAGTGAGTGGGGACAAAGCCAGGCATTAGCACTCCATGTTAGACTCCCATAAGGGATAGATGGTGCTGGTGCAAATGGCAGTGGAATAAGGTACGAGAGCTAGGCATTACATTAACATTAAGACTGAATTGCCACTCTCCAATAGAGGACGGCATGGGAATGTGGGGCAGTTACCGTTGATATGGGCCCAGAGGATTAAGATGAGTAGGAATGAGTTGTCTACAGTAGATTATATTTCCTGTTTTAGTTTTCCCCTCTTCAAATACAGAAGTTTTCAAAGAAAATTACATATATTTAAATCTGGAAAGGCTAAAATCACAATATTAAATATATAGCATCAGAAAAGAGAAAAGGTTTAGGGGGTTTGTTGTACATTCCTTTATATATACAGTTGGCCTATTTGAAAAATAAAGAAGACACTGCTGATTTTCTACTTCGAGAAAGAAGAATGTGAAATATGATGTAAGATATTTCCCATGTATATAATAGGGGTGAGGTAATGATGCTCTGACATCGGCCTGGCTGTAGGACACTGGGTGTAGTTTTATAAGGAGTCTCCTAAAGCTATGCGTCATCAGCGCTTGTAAGTCATGGTATTTTGGTGATTTGCCTGTGTAAATGGGTCTTTACGGGCAGACTTTAGCTATAAGCACACACATAGCGCCAATGGCATATACTTTCACTGTGGGTGGAGCTTGAACAATGCATAGCAGAGCACACAAATACACACATAAGTTATAAAATGATATAATTTATGTGTGTGTTTGAAAAATCTAGGCGTGGGCCTTTACACCAACCATGGTGCTGGTGTAAGTGATCGTGCCTAGATTTTAATGTGTATTTTCAACTACTTATGCCCTTGTTTTATAAAATCCAGTATGTTCATATGGGGCTTTATAACATTATCCTCAACATCTCTCCAAAAGGACAGAATTTGTCCAAATTTGGCATGCAGCAAGAAAGTGTGATTATCCTCTTCTGTATTTTCCTGTAGCTTTCCCTGGGCTATTTTGATAGGGCTTTATACTTTCATAAATAAATAATTTTCAACATTCTGTATGTATGTTGGAAAGAATAAAAAAAGAAGTGGTAATATTTCTATACAGGTCTAACTTGCAGTATCGGGTCCAATTCTGGAGGCTATACTGCTTTGAAAGGATACAGAAATCATAGAGGTGGGCCAGAAAAAGGCTGCCAACGTGGTGCAGAGTCAGCACTAAAACCTTTTGAGAATTAAGAACCTAAGGAGTCTCTTCTGGACTGTGTTTAGTGGGTCTGGACATCTGATTTGGACTCCAGATCTCCTAAATGCCTGGCCTGCATCTGGGAAACAGAGCTCTCCGCACGTAGACCTGAGCTGTGTGGGGAGCTCTGTTTGTGAGTGGGCTGTGGGCAGCATCATGACCCTGGATGTACAGGGCCAATTCCAATGTTGGCCCTCTACATCTGGGGCCGGCCATTTGTACAGGGGACTTATTCCACCTTGGAGGTGGAATAAGTCCCCCGCCTTGACAGAGGAGGACGATGGATCCAGGGCCGGGAAGGCAGGTGAGGGGGTGCAGGGGATTCCCTGCAGCCTGACCCGGAGTCAGGCTGCAGGGAAAAGGACTTTGCCATTGCTGCTGGGGATTGTGGCTCCTGCAGAGCCACAGGGGCATGGCAATAGGATGCCATGCCACAACTGTTCCATGCAGAAGACAGGCTGGCTAGCCGGGGAGTTGCTTGGACATCCGGGTGGCCAGAATCGGGGCACAGCCTGCACATTGAGGCTGGTAGACCCGATTCAGATCTTGTGGGCACATGAAGCACCTGTGGGATCAGAATTGGGTGCACCGGCGCACGTTTCAATTCTGACCGGCCGGACAGGCAGGGGACGCACAAAACGGAATTGGCCTCCATATGCATACACTTCAGAATAAAACAGAGTGAGGGAGGGATTCAAATACTGCAAGGGTATACAGTCAGTAATGCACAAAAGAGCAGATCTTTCCAAAATAAAGGAAATTCTAGAACAAGAATCCATGCTATGAGACTCCAAGAGAGAAGGAAGACTTAAGAAAAACATCAGGAAAAGTTCTTTGTGGAAGGACTGGTAGATGTAGGGGACAGTTTTCAAGGAGAAGCAGCGGATACAAAAACAAATCCAAATTCAAAAAAGCTTGGGATAACACAAAGGATCTGTAGGGATGAGTACATATCTTTGAATTTTAGGCTCAAAGCCTACAGAACTTTAGTTGAGGGGAAGTGAAGGGAAACCCAGAGATCAACTGGAGTCCATTGCATTGCCCTCGGAAGTAAATTTGGCAGATTAGATGGGTCTTATGACCCTTATCAATTTCTCTGTCTGTGTGCTTCTGCTGGATGCAAAAAAGTGATCAAGAGGAGGATGTCCACATAGACACAGACAATGTGAAATTGTGACTGAAGTTCAATAGTCCTATGGTTTCCTTAATTGTATTTCAAAGCTGACACCTACTTTGACTAATCTGGCTTTGAGGCTGGTATGGAGATTGGTGGAGGAACAATGTAATCCTTTATGTAGAAACAAAACTAAAACTTTTGGGTAGATAGTTTAAGCTTGAGAAGCAAGATGTATTTGCTAGTTTCTTTACTCTATGAATTTGTTCTACTGCCTTTCATTTAGTACAAGGCAACTTGACATAGTATACCATAGACAGAAAATTGGCAATGTTTTGCCATCCTTTTGGGAAATCTGAGGAAAACATTGTGGAGCATAGTGAAGAAGCTCCTGATTGCATTACATTAAATGTTAACAGAGCCCTGAATCAAGGAACACAAATTTTGGGCTAACAGTGGCACTCAATATCTAAGAATAATTCTTCCACCCCACATTTACCAACATAGCAGGAGTTTAACTGGAAGGCAATTAATAGAATCTAACTAGAGAGCAGTCACACAAATGTTGGAAATGATGTGACTTGATTATATTTTCTGAGATTGTCCCAAGAGACATCTGAGACAGAATACAGCAGACAATGCGGGATATAATTAGGATTAACACTGTAGTAAGGTCCAGCAGCAGCAGCTGGTGGGTCAACAAGTAGTGGTGCAATGAGAGCACTATTTCCATCCTTTCCTGTCCTTATTTGCCTGCCCCCTTCCTCCTCTTCCTCTTCCTCATCGTTTGTATAGCACTACAAGGCCTAGGCAGCACTGTACATATAGATATAAGAGAGAGTTCCTACTCATCAGATCTTACAATCTAATCAAGACAACGAACATCAGAAAACCCTTCCTCCTCCATTGTTCCCTCCTTCCATCAGCTTTTTCTTCATTGCTTTCTTGGTCTCTCAATGTACTTTTGCTGGTGCCATCTCGCCACCACACCCTACACACTAGTGGCCACTGAAGTCCATTGTATACCCTCCTGAAATAAAGATCAAGATGGCAAAATATCTATTTAGAAGTTTTATTGCTGTCTCCTAAAAATCTGTTAGAACTCAGGGACTAGCAGTTCACCAACATGCAGGGAATGATTACATAAAGTTCTGCAGATAGTATTTTTCTCTTCTCCTTCCTATATATTGCTAACAGGTTTTAGAAAAATGCAAGAAGAAATAGTACATTGTTTAATTATGACTGTATTTAAAAAAGCTTAAAAACTTACTACTACCAACTAGCCTTTGACGTAGAAGATTAACTGTAGATTGGACTTTCCTATACTCAAAGCCCCTTCCACGTCCATCTACTTTTCTTCCATCTACCCCCCTCCCTCCCTTAGCTTTTTCCTGTACTCCATGAACCCTTACCTCCTATTTTCTTCTCTAAGTTTTAAATTGTAATCTTTTTATTCTTCTTATTCATTTATATGCTGCTCCAGCATTTTATATTTGTGTAAACTGCTTTGATGGATCTTGAGACAGGCACAATACCAAAGTAAGTGTAAACTATCACCATGAATAAGGGTGCTTTTTTTTTTCTTTTTCATTTTTTGTATATTAACCTTTTGGGTTGATATTCAAAATTGGCAGAGAACATTTTTTAAGTGCCAGCTGTGGTATTTTAAGCAAATACATATATTCAGCACTAATTTTTTAAATGTTATTTTTATTGTATTTAAATTTTACAGTCATCTCAAACAAAGGGACAGAGGAAATTAGGAAACAATCATACTACAGAAGAAACAAATTTGAATTAATACAAAAAGCAAATATTTGACCACATATAGTATAGGAAGTAAAAAAAAAGAAGAAAATATAGGAAAAAAATCAAAGTAAGCAACCTAACAAAAAAACAGTCCAAGCCAGCATAAAGAGTATACCATTACTCTGGAACTGGTCTCCTCCCAGGACTAGAGGCTCTTCCCCAGCCACAAGAAGATCAACAAGCCATTGGGAGTCAAAATCCAAAATATTTTTCCTCTGAAGAGATAGAAAACAATTACATGAAAGTCTTAAAATAAAATTGGCACCCAAGGCAAGGACCCTTCGCCTAAAGGCCAAAAATCCCACGTTTTTTCTGGGTAGTCCTCCACAAATCAGAAAAAAATTGAATACTTGTTCCCAAAAACTACTTGTTGTTAAAATGAAAATGCAAACATATAATATTATTGCACTTGAGTTCAAGGGCAAAAGTTACTATCAAGGTAGTCCTTTGTGTGATAATCGCTAGGAAGGTCTCCAAAAACTCAGTCAAGTTTAAACTTCCCAGAGTTCTCTCCTATTATCTTCGACTGCCTGGCAAAGCCAGATATTGAGTCCATCTTATAGGTGGTATGGACCATAGGTATTTGAACAGGGTGGGCCACATGGGCCCTTGCCCCAGCAAAGGTTTGCCCACCATCCACCACAGCAGCAGACTCTTGTCTGCCTGTAGGAGATTCCCGTGGCAGATAGGAGGCTTTGCCGCAATCACGGCAGTCTTCCCCTCTTTCCCACTGTGAGATGGGATGCTTGTGGGCAGAACAAGAAGGAAAGGGTGTGGGGGAAGAGGGGCAGAGCTTGGGATGGAGTTAAGGTGGAGCTTGCCCCCCCCCCCCCAATCGGAGAGGCATTCTGCAGTCCCTGGTAAGGACTCTGCTGGAATCTCCAGTATCTCCCAGCAATATTTGCACACCTGCTGTATTGCAGATATTAAAGGAGACTTGGGAAAGTTAGTTAGTCTCAGGTTATTCCTCCTAATATAATTTTCAAGGTGTTCCAATCTTTGATATACAAAATTTCTGTCTATACCTGGGCAACCTTAAAATCACTCTACCACTCATACCAAATTCTAAAGCCTCCAACCTTGTAGCCTGTTGTTCCATTGCTCTCGCCCAATCTTCTACTTTCCCAGCTACCGTAGAAAGATCTTGCTTAAAAAATACCAACAATGCTATTAAGAGAAGGGTCTGAAGTTGAACCTTGGATGGATCTTCCATGCAGATTCTCTGGATAGACATCTTTACCCAGTAGGGTTGAGATGTTCTGACCAGGGAGCCTAACGGCACAAATCCACTTCTCTAGACCTCTTTCCTTTAGTTAAGACAATGCCATTAGCTGCCTCTCTGGCATCCTGGACTCAAGGTGCAGCTTCTCTGACCACTGGAAACCACTTCTGGGTCATAATGGGGCCGTATGGAATTCAGGGCTCAATGATGCCCCTTCACTGTGGTCAGATGAAAGCCGAGCTGGGTGGAACAGCCCAGTTCTTTATTTTACTCTTTGGCATCTCAAAAAGGAAAGAACTGATTAAAAGGAACAAGAGAGCCAGGTATGCCATTTTGACCCCTTTCAGCACTGTTATTCGGGTAGGCAGCAGTGCTGAATATACATGGAAAGTGCTTACCACTGGTAGCCGTGGAGCTGATTTTATAAGGGTCATGGGAAGATATGCATCATTTATATGCATGTCACTATTTTAAGGGCTTCCACACATGAATGAGTACTTACGTGCATACCTTAGGTGGTCGCTATTCTGTAAGTACGTGTAAATCTGGTTTCGCGTACTTTCACTGTGGGCATGCATGGGGGTAAATCTTGATCTTACACATGTCCTTAAAAAATTTCAGGGGTGGGCATTTATACCTGTGATAGAGCCAGCATAAGTGCTGCTGCCTAGTTTGTGCGTATGTTTAAACCGCTTATGCCTCTATTTTATAGTGTAAGATAGATGCATAATTCACTTTATAAAACAGGCTTTAAATATGCAAGTGCTAATGCACGTTAACTCCATAACCGCAGTGGTGCAAAGCCTGCCCAATGTTGAAAAAGGCAGGCTATGCGCCGCTATGGCACATAGCTCTGCCCACTCACCCCTAACCCTGGATATTTAGTGCAGTGGCAATGGCATTAAATATTCAGGTTCGGAGCCAAGTAGAATCCCCTCAGAGCCTAACCGTGTAGCAGCGATATTGGACTGCTACATGGTTAGGGATCCGCTGCTAGAACTAGGCAAGCCAAAAGCTGGTCTAGTTCTAACCACGGATCGTTAACCGTGTAGCGGTCCAATATTGCCACTAAATGGCTAGCGGCAGTCACCACTTCTGCTCCACCCCGGAATGCCACCAACATGCCCTGGTGTTAACCGGATAATTTAGTAGGGGATATTCAATGGCATTAACCATGTAAGCGCTGTTGAATCTCCCCGTGTAAGCTATTTATATGGTTTACTGTAAACCATGTAAATGCCTTTCAAATATAAGAACATAAGGAGCAGTATATTCTTGTTATACATATATTTAAGTGGTTTAAGTTTGGAGTGCTTTTTTGCAGGCCTAAATTAAACCGCTTAGCTATATGTGTGAAGGCACATTTTAGAAATGACACCTAGGTGTAACTTAGGACATCCAGGTCAAAATGTCTGTAAAATGGCCATCCATGTGCAAGGTTCCACCCGATTTTCAGAAACTTGCATGTGCCCAAAATGGATGGCAGCAGTCATGCCCACATAGACGTCCCCGCAATAAAATGTTAGAAAGAGGATGTCTGTCCCATGCTGCATATACGTCCTAACATATGGATATGTGCATCAGTGTGCCAACCATAAAACAAGTGTCTGCGTTTCCTTTCCATTTTATTTTTGGTTGTGAAAAGTATTGCGGATATTTGAGTACCTTCTACTCTTGTCCCTCCTGGTATTTTGGTGGCAGAATGAGAACTTTTTTGATCAAGCCCTGGAGCAGGGAATAGATATGGATGGTACCGCTGGTGGGTTTAGACATGTTTGCTGTTTCCAAAATTGGGTGCACGTGTGTATCTTTTCTGGAGACCCAGATAGAGATAAGAAAAATGTAATAGGATTGTGTTTCTGGGCTGGGACCTGGTTAAAAGATGGAAAATAGAGAGTAGGCTTAAAATGGCCAGTTTTCTCAATGGAGAAAGATTAAAAAGGAGTACCCAAGGGATCTGTATTGTAACTGGTGCTTTTTAATATATTTATAAATGACCTGGAAACTGGAATGATAAGAGTGGTGAACAAAGTTGCAGATGACACAAAAGTATTCAAAATTGTTAAATCACATGCAGATCATGAGAAACTGCAGGACAACCTTGTGAGACTGGGCATCCAAATGGCACATGACATTTAATGTGGACAAGTGCAAAGTGATGCACATAGGAAAGAATAAACAAACTATAATGATAGGATGCTAGTTTCTGCATTTGGAGGGTGATTTTATAAACGCCTGTGGAGTTAAATGCACATTGCCTTGCATGCATTTGGAGGCTAGTTAATAAAGTGAAGAACACATGGACTTTACTTTATAAAATAGGGGACGTATGAACATGCTTCAGACCAGTCATGGCAGTTACGCTGCTCTAAAGCCGGTGTAAATGCCCATGCCTAGATTTTTCAGAAATGTGCATACGTTATAGTATTTTATAATTTATATGCGTAAATTTACACTCGCCTCTGCTCTGTCCAAGCTTTGCTCTTGTGCATGCCAACACTGAAAGTACAAACGATAAGACTTATGGGTGCGTTCAGAAAATAGCAGCTGCCTAATGCGCATGCAGAAATGCCCAGTCCTTGAAAATAGGTGATTTATGTGCATAAATGTAGTAACATAGTAAATGACGGCAGATAAAGACCAGCATGGTCCATCTAGTCTGCCCAGTACGGTGTCAAGAGTAGGTACACCTGCCGCTCTGTGCAGGCCCCCCTTCGCCATGTCTTTGTTTATACATGTACCTTTACACAGCTCCTTACAGAATCAGCCCCTAGGAATTGCCACCCTAGGAAAAGAATCTAGGCATCACCCAGGACTGGCGCTACTATTAGGCAAATGAGATGGTCACCTAGAATACAATCCTTTAGAGAGCAGCCTGTTTTCATCATTTCTACCACTACCAACCTCTCCAGCACAGCACTGGCAATGAGAATAAAACAGCAATGCAGCGCTTACTCAGAGCCTCTGATGCTATGTGCTGTTGGTGTTGCGCTGTAGCCAAATGGTTTTGCCCCCATGCAAGCAGGAAGTCTGCATCAGAGGGGGGTGGGATGGGCAGGTTAGAATGCAGCCCCAATAGCATGTAGTATCAGAGGCTTTAGGTAAGTGTTACATTGATGTTTTATTGTTATTGGCAATGCTGCATGGATAGTGGTGGCGGAGGGGGGGGGGCGGGGGCAGCAAGAAAGAGGGTTTGCATCGGCCCTGGGATCATTCTGGATGTTGAAATGTCATGCTCAGTGCAGGGCCGGCCCGTCCATTGAGCAAGAATGTTTTTTGCACAGGGCCCCGCGTTAAGAACATTCTGCTTTTTTAAAAATTAAATAAAAAAAAAAAAAGCTGGCTGCTGCCGCCACAGCAGCGGCAGAATGGAGTGTCCCGCGGGGCCCCCTCTGCCCGGCTGAGCTCTCCCTACCCGGTTGAGCCCCTCTGCGCCGGCTTTCAGATACGCGAAGGGAGAATGTCTCCCTCGTGTTCCTGTTAAGCCCGCAGGGGCTGATGGCCTGCGGGCTTAACAGAGACGCAAGGGAGACACTCTCCCTTCACGTATCTGAAAGCCGGTGCAGAGGAGCTCAGCCGGGCAGAGGGGGCCCCGCGGGACACTCCATTCTGCTGCTGCTGCGGTGGCAGCAGCAGTGGCAGCAGCCAGCTTTTTTTTTTCCATGAGCCGATGGCGGGGGGGGGGGGGGGGGGGGTTGGACTGGCAATGGGGGATGGAGGGGGTTAGGACTTGACTTGAGGTGGGCTGTGGGCTGTTGGGGGGGTTAGGACTGGTAATGGGCTATGGGGGGGGTTAAAACTGGTAATGGGCTGTGGGCTGATGGGGGCTGTCTGGACATGGGGTGATGAGGGGTTAGGACTGGTAATGGGCTATGGTGGGGTTAGGACTGATAATGGGCTATGGGGGGGGGGCTAGGACAGGAAATGGGCTGATGGGGAGGGGTTAGGACTTGAGGTGGGCTGATGGGGTTAGGACTGGTAATGGGCTGTGGGCTGATGGGGGGGGTTAGGACTGGCAATGGGCTATGGGGGGCTGACTGGAAATGGGCTGATGGGGTTAGGACTGGAAGTGGGCTGATGGGGGGGTTAGGACTGGTAATGGGTTATAGGGGGGGCTTAAACTGAAAATGGGGTGATGGGGGTTAGGACTGGAAGTGGGTTGATGGGGGGCTAGGACTGGTAATGGGTTGGGGGGTTGCTAGGACTGGAAATGGGCTGAGTGGAAGGGGAGGCTTGAACTGCAAATAGCTGATGGGGAGGGGGCTTGGAATGGAAATGGGCTGTGAGGGAAGGGAACTAGGACTGAAAATGGGCTGATGGAGCAGCTAGGATAGGACTGGAAATGGGCTGTTGGGGGGAGCTAAGATTGGAAATGGGCTGTGGTGGGGGCTTGAATTGAAATGGACTCATGGAGGGGCTAGAACTGGAAGTAGGCTCATGGGGGGCTTGGACTGGAATTGGGCTGAGTGGAGGGGAGCTAGGATTTGACATGGGCTGATGGTGGGGCTAGGAAATGACTAGAAATGGGCTGATGGGGGGGCTAGGATTGGAAATGAGCTGATGAAGGGACTCGGACTGGAAATGGATGGGGGAGCTAGGACTGGAAATGGGCTGATGTGGGGCTAGGACTGGAAATGGGCTAATGCAGGGACTAGAAGGGAATGGATGCTGGGTGAGACTGGAACTAGAAGGGAGCTGATGTTGGGGGAGGATTAGAATGGGATGGGGCTGGGAGAGTAAAATGGAGAGGGGAAAAATATTTTGTGTGGAAGGGATGAAAAATCTACAATTGGCCGGGTATTGGGAGAGTAAGTGCGGATTGAGGATGGAGGCGTAAAATTTGTGTGGATGAAATAGGAATGAGGAAAGAGCAAAAGGAGAAAGATTAGTATGTTAAAGCAGATGTAGAGAGAGAGAATGGAAAAAAAAACTAGAAGAGAGAAGAAAGGACAAATGGACAGCAGACGATGGAGAGTTAGCAGAAAACATGAAGAAACCAGAAGAAAGTGGCTGGAGCAATTGCAACTGAAAAAAAATGCACAAAAGGTAGAAAGATATCTCTTTATTTTGAATTTATTAACTGGAATATGAAAGCTCTGGGAAATGTGCATCATTAATGTCTGTGCTTTGTTTGGTACAAGAGGAAATTAATTTATAGTTTTATTTCTACAGTGTTGTTGTACATTCCAAGTTTGGCTTTTGGGGTTCCCAGTTTAATTATTGCCTTCCTGTTTCTAAATTGTGATTCCTTGTTTGGTGATGGTCTATGTTCTGCATGTGTAACTGAGCTGAGGTATTTTGTTTATGTAATTCCTATTTGACATTGCCACTTGTTCTCTTTCCCCAGTATTCTCTGAAATGTATTGGTTTAATATTTGCAGTGTTGCCTTTTGATAGGTAGGGTATGGTGCTTTATGAGTCCTGGTAATGCTGTCAGGATACGGCGGGTTTGCTATGGGTTCTAAATGGGCAGCGTTTGTAGTAGTTCCTAATGTGCCTGGCGGTTGGCACTGGATTATAGTAATGTAGAAATCTTTTAGTCTTTCTTTATCCATACACTCATTAAGAGACATGTTTACTAAAAGTTAGTGTATGGTAACATTATGCAAATATTTATGCAAATAAGGCCACTTAAGCAAATGAGACCCCGCACCGAGTCTCCGCACATGGCCCCGCACCCCCCTTGGGCCGCCCCTGGCTCAGTGTATGGCGGCAGTCCAAAAAACAAAAAGCATATTAGGAATTATTAGGAAAGGAATAAATAAAGCATTCAGATCCTGACTCCATCCTCATCTTACCCTAACCTCCGTCAATGTTTATGACCAAACTATAGACCAAACTGTACCTCACCATACCTTGTGCAGAACTGACTAATGCTCTGTACTGCAAATGCTCTGTACTGTTCTAACTAGACTGTAAGCTCTGATGAGCATGACTAACGGGCAGGGACTGTCTCTGTATGTTGGCTACCTCTTGTAGGCTAGCTGTGCAGCGCTGCGTGCGTGGCGCTTTATAAGTGCTGAATAGTAGTAGTAGCAATGCCTCTGTATTGCTCCATGGTGTATGCACAGATTGAGTGCGGTTCATTTCTGGTCACCACATCTCAAAAAAAGATCTAGAGGCATTAGGAAAGGTACAGAGAAGGGTGACCAGATTGCTTAAGGGGATGGAATGACTCTGATGAGGCAACTAAAGTGGTTAGTGCTCTTCAGCTTGGAGAAGAGAGAGCTGAAGTGAGATATGACAGTGGTCTATAAAGTCCTGGAGTGGTGCGGGTGAACACAAATTGATTGTTTACTCTTTCAAAAAGTCGAAGAACTAGAAGACTTGCCATGAGGTTATTATGAAGTACATTTGAAACAAATCAAAAAATACATATTTTTTTCATTCAACGTATAGTTAATCTCTGCAACTCATTAGCCGAGGATGTGGTAAAAGCAGTTAGCGTAGCTGGTTTCAAAAAAGTTTTGAACAAGTTCCTGGAGGAAAATTTCATAAACCATTACTTGAGGGAAAGCGGCATGGAATCTGGTTACTTGCTGGGGTCCTGCAAGGTACATGGACCTGGACTGGTCACGGCTACAAACAGGTAACTGGTCTGAATGGACCTGATACAGTGTGGCAAATCTTATGTTCAGACTCAGCAGTGCTCTGTTTTCCATCAAAAACACAAAACCCAGTGGTAGTAATAACCTATTATTCAGAACAATTTTTTTTGTCGGAATGGCCAGCCCAGTGTAGAGGAAAAACACCTCTCACCGCCGTGGCCCATCCTTTTTAATCAATTAAATTTTGAAAATCTTTGTTAAAAAACAACTGGTAATTAGCGTGTCGAAGAAAACAGGCTGTAGATTCACTATAACCAACAGTAGTGCCAAATACATGATGTGACACGTTGCGGGGACACCTACATAAGCCCCCTGCTTCAGGTCAAACCACTGTTCGAGGATTTCAGCCTTGAGACCTTTTCTGAATGAAACTGTTTTTATAACCCAAGCTTCACAGCTGATTCACTCCACCTGTATGGAACCCGCCCCTAAGGTGAATCGTTCACAAAAAAGGGGGCTAATCAGAAAAGGAAAGAGGAGCCACCACTCAAAAACCCCTTCCCTAACTGAATGGCTATGTAATAGTATGCCAGTCCATCTGTATATTTAAGCCCTTCGGCCCCTTTATCAGCCCGTCTAATTATCAAAGCCGATTTTGATAGCTCACTCAAAGCCTTATACTGATCTCTGGAAAAATTGTTATAAGAAGAAAAATTAGTATTCTCCAGTTGAGACAATTCATTCAGAATCAAAAGTTGAAAAGTGGAAATGGCCGCATCCAACTGTCCCGGCGGTTGCCAACGAGAAGGGTTTCGCACCAATGAAATGTCTGGGAGAATGGCATGATCTGCAACATGATGTATTATTTGCAATTTTCTAAAAAACTTGTGTAATGCCACCCTCATTTCAAAACCATCATACCAGGGTGACGGAACATAAGACAAGCCCAATTCCAATAACTTTAAATGATCTTGCGGAAGGGCTTGACCCGACAGGTTCACAACTGTCGACTCCTGGTCCTGGAACTGGTGTCCGGGCCTTCCCAAAAATCCTGATGGTAAATACCATGGGACCTGCGACCACAAAATGAATTACCTCGCTGAATCTCTGAAGAGTGTTGATTCTTCTTAGCCACACTAGTTTGACTCGATTCATTAGAATCC
Source organism: Ichthyophis bannanicus (assembly GCA_033557465.1). Taxonomy (NCBI): domain Eukaryota; kingdom Metazoa; phylum Chordata; class Amphibia; order Gymnophiona; family Ichthyophiidae; genus Ichthyophis; species Ichthyophis bannanicus. The sequence continues at coordinate 750,825,393 of CM066033.1, forward strand.
GTATCAGAGCACTCATCCGAACTGAAAGCAAAGGAAACCTTTTTTCTTCTTATAACAATTTTGACCTCTTTTTGCAACCTATGGCAGCGGGAGTGCCCTCATATATTAAAGATACGGGGGATTTTTTGCAACAATTGACTGCCTACACTGATATGTTCACGTACTCGTTCATTGTTACCCACGATGTCCAGTCATTGTATACCAATATAGACCAAAAGGAGGTGTTGTCCGGTCTTTCACAATATTCTATTCCTCTTCCAGACCGCATCCCTAAAAGTTTTTTTCTTGATTTGCTTGATCTGGTACTTAATCATAATTTTTTTCTTTACCAGCAGCAGTTTTACTTGCAAACTTTTGGAATTGCTATGGGTGCAACAGTGGCCCCTTCTGTGGCCACTATTTATATGGCCTGGTTTGAAGAATTATATATATATTCCCATCCATTGTTTTCAAAAGTTGTGTTCTGGAGAAGATTTCTGGACGATGTTTTCTTTATATGGTCAGGTAACAAGGAAGATTTAGATTCTTTTTTGGGTTCTTTGAATACGTTTAAGAAACATACAATTTACAGCACAAGTGGAAAAAGAGAAAATTCAGTTTCTAGATATTACGATTGAGTTATCCTCTGGTGTTTTTTTGACCTCTCTGTATCGGAAGCCAGTTCAACGAAACACGTTGTTGAGGTTTGATAGTTTTCACCCACCAGCGCTTAAGAGAGGCTTACCTTATGGGCAATTTTTGCGGCTTCGCCGCAACTGTACCAGGTTATCTGATTTTAAATTCCATGCTAAGGATTTGAGTTTTCGGCTTTTATCAAGAGGCTGTCCAATCAAGGTGGTTAAATCAGCCTACAAGCGGGCTTGTTATACACATAGGGAATGGCTTATGGGCCCCCCGTAATTCTATGTCGCAGAGTGATACAATAACGGGGATTTTCCCTTATATGAAGGGAACATCAGCCGTTATTAGCCTGGTTCACAAGTTTTGGCCTATTTTGGCGATACACTCTTGCTTTAGAAAACAGCTGCGAATTGCCTATTCCCGCAAGGCAAATTTGAGGGATCTTTTGGTGAAGACTACAGCTCCCCTTGACCGTCCTCTTTCAGGACATGAGAACGCTGGTCATTTTCCCTGTGGATCTTGCATTTACTGTTCTGGCACTTTGTCGGGTCCCGTTTGGATTGACAGTCACACTCAGAGACAGTATCGATCTCGCTGGCATACGGACTGCACTACTGAATTTGTGGTATACTTAATCTTATGCCCCTGTGCACTTTTTTATGTGGGGCGGACCTCGCGTGTCTGTAAGCTATGCTTAGGGGAACATGCTTCTCAACTGCGAATGAGGCTTTTGACAGCACCTCTGGTTGGTCACTGTTTGGAGCACTCACATCCTTTTGAGGAACTCCGCTGGCGAATTTTGGATTACGTGCCCCCCAATCCTCAGGGAGGCGATTGTGTCCAGACTCTACAGAACCTTGAACAGAAATGGATTTTTTGTTTAAGCACGGTACATCCGAAGGGCTTAAATCTACAGATGGACTGGCATACTATTACATAGCCATTCAGTTAGGGAAGGGGTTTCTGAGTGGTGGCTCCTCTTTCCTTTTCTGATTGGCCCCCTTTTTTGTGAACGATTCACCTGAGGGGTGGGTTCCATACAGGTGGAGTGAATCAGCTGTGAAGCTTGGGTTATAAAAACCGTTTCATTCAGAAAAGGTCTCAAGGCTGAAATCCTCGAACAGTGGTTTGACCTGAAGCAGGGGGCTTATGGAGGTGTCCCCGCAACGTGTCACGTCGTGTATTTGGCACTACTGTTGGTTATAGTGAATCTACAGCCTGTTTTCTTCGACACACTAATTATCAGTTGTTTTTTAACAAAGATTTTCTAAATTTAACTGATTAAAAAGGACGGGCCACGGCGGTGAGAGGTGTTTTTCCTCTACACTGGGCTGGCCATTCCGACAAAAAAAATTGTTCTGAATAATAGGTTATTACTACCACTGGGTTTTGTGTTTTTGATGGTGATTTAGTGCCCTGTTGGAAGGTTTTTGAGGTGGTTCTGGTGCTCTGTTTTCCAGCAGTTTATATGACCTTTTTTTTTCTTTTGTATATAGTCGATCTGCAGGATGGTAAATTATTAAAAAGCACATTGGGATTTAGTTTGGACCAAAGATGTGATATAAGGTAATATAATTATAATAACAGTGTCACCAGGAAAGGGCGAAATAAAGAATTAAAGCAATGTGGCATAAATATATCGGGCCTGATTTTCGAAAGGCTTTTACATGGTTTACAGCCCAGTAAACTGTGTAAATGCCTTAAACTGGGATATTCAATGGCACTTGCAAGGTTAGTGTTGTTAAATATCCCCTTCTGACTCCCCCACACTCCCTGATGCTGTCCGGTTAGCATCGGGGCATTTCAGGGCGGAGCAGAAGTGGCGACAAGCGATAACTCGGCAGCAGCGATATTGCATGGTGTTTAGTGTGCGACCTGCGCCTAAAAGATAGGCGAGGAAAACTCTCGCCTATCTTTAAGGCACAGGAGCTAGCTGGGCAGCATGCCATATCGCTGCTGTCCGGTTAGCTACTGTGGCTTCCAGCATGTGCGGCGATCCACCGATATTCGATGCTGGGGCCTCATATGACCCCAGCATTGAATATCCAGGGTTAAGGGTCAGCAGGCAGGGCTATGTGCCGTAGGGGTGCATAGCCTGCTCAACTCCATATCTGGCCCATCTTGATTCAGGGGTATCTACAGAGGAGTGCTGTCCAGACTCTTTATTCCCTGCACAGCCAAAGACAAGCAGGGAGATACTCTGCTACAGAATTAAACCTGTATTTTAAATTTTTGTTTGGCAACATATTGACTTCTAGGAAAAATGACTCCCAAAAGAATAGTCGCACAAGGAGGAACTACAGGAAGTGGGCCTTTCCCCGCAATATATTTTTTTATTTAATGGGTTTTCTCCTTTAATCAATGCGGTTTACATGGCAATTCAAACTCATTACATAGTATGATAGGAGGGGGACACATGTGTGGGGAGGGGGCTTTTCTGAATATAGAGCCTTTTGTAAAATACATATATGGATGCTGGCATCTACATGTATATTTGCTGGCACTAGAGTGGGAGCATCATTTTCACAAAATAGCCATAAAAACATAAAAATTGCATTACTCAGGGTTTCACCCATGTGAGCATTGGTAGCTACATGTGAAAGTGTCGATCTAGCAACATGCACATGTGTTTGCCGGATTTCACAGGACTGCACACGCAAGAGGAGCCGGTTAAGAAATAACTCTTCTTTTTTTATGATTTTCAGGTTGCAGTGGACACTACCACAGTAAGTGCAACTGCCTCCTTGAGGGCCAGTGCAAGGGTACTGGGTGCCCTAGACGAACCTTCAGTCATATGCCCCACTTAACAATTAAGGAAGTTTGGTATAATTGAAGTCACACTGGATCGGTTCACGTTTTACCTTTCCTCGCTTACTTTTGCTGTTAATATGGGGAACCTGTTGTCTACTGAATTCCTTTCACAGGGATCCATTTTGGCAGTTTATTTAATCTATTCATTGCACCCCTGGCAATTATGATTCGGGTCTCAGGGTGCACATGTATGCTGGTGACATAAAAGTCTTAGTTGCCTTTGACTTCCAGGATCTAGCATTTCAACAAAATCTAGGCTTCTCTCTAGACAATGTTTATTTAAACGGATTTCTATACCACCTTTTCCTACAATCAAGGCAGTCTACAGAGCAAACAATCAACAAAATACTGTGTCTAGTGTGCGCATGATTTGAGCAGTGAGTGCGTGTGTGTGTAGATGGTAGTTGATTCTTGGTGAGCTATTTACAACGTGCGCTATTTACAATACTATGTACATCAGGAGTTTAATACTGTGATCGTGTCGCGAGGGGAGGGTGGTTGAGCTGGGGTATTGTCTGTTGCACAGGTTAAGTGATGTCACCGTAGTGCTCTATGAAGAGAGTCGTTTTTAGCAGCTTCCTAAAGTCTTTAATGTCTGTTGTTGACTGTAGTTCATCAGGGAGGGTGTTCCAAATTGTTGGTGCCACCTTTGATAAGGCTAGTTTTTCGGTGTCCTTGCATAGCTTGGTGAAGTCTCTTGGTGTGTTGACACGGTTGGATGTGCCTCTCCTTCTTGGTCTTGTGCTGCTGTCGGGTTGTATGAGTGGGTGTAGGCTGAAAGCTGATGACTGTTGTTTGATTTTGAATATGTTTATGACTGTCTTGTATCTGATGCGGGAGCTGATTGGTTGCCAGTGGAGCTCTTTTAGAGTGGGTGTGATGTGTTCTTTTCTTGTGGTTCCAGTTATTATGCGTGCTGCTGTGTTTTGCGCCAATTGCAGTGGCCTGAGTGTCTGTTTTGTTAGGCCAAGATAGATTGGGTTGCAGAAGTCTAGGATTGGACTAGTTCTCAGAAACTTGCTTTGAATACAAAAAAAAATCAATGGCAATTTGGTTTTCTGGAAATAATTCTAGTATAAATTACCAACCTCACATGGTAAGGAACCCCATCCAGATTAAAGAATCTATTCACATCCTTGGAGTTGGGACAGTACCAAGCTAGAAATGTGCTCTGGGTGACTAACGAATCTGGTGCTCCCTCTGCCCCAGCCACGTGCATTTACTCATCCTTTTTGAGCTTCCTGAAAGTCCAGGGTTGATATAAGCATTCCTGTCTGTATTTGCGCCTTGTGCAGCCCTTGGTGAATTCTTCAGTCAAAAAAACCCCAATCCTTTTATGCACTTAGAATGATTAGGCCACTTCAGACTTTTCTGGATTGTAAAGCTCTTAAGACGCTTATACGTGTCCTAATCATGAATCATCTAGATTATTGTAATTCGATCTTAGTTGGAATCCCACATTAGCGTGTAAAGCATATCCCATTGATACAGAATAATGCCATCAAGCTACTTTATAATGCTTGACAATCCCACCATGTTATGATATTCTTGATAGAACAACATTGGTTGCTAGTGCTTAGTAGAATTACATTTAAAATCTAAATGATGGGCCATTGGGCTTTCTATACTGACCAACCAACTTATTTCCACTCCCTTCCTATCCCACGTAATCTGTCACGTTCATTAAGATCATTAGAAGCTAATCGCCTTGTGGTCCTTCTTTCCCATAAGTTTGGACTGGAATGGTTAAGAGTTCTGCCTTTTGTAGCTTTGCACCTACTCTCTGGAATTCCCTTCCCTTAGAAATATGACAGAAGAACTCCTTTAGGAAATTCAAAAAAAGTTTGAAAATATAGCTGTTTCAATGCAGTTTTGCAAATTATTTATAATTGGAGAACATCTAAGGCAAATGGATTTGGACACCTTCTTTTTCTAATTCATATTATTTTATCCTAATTTGTGCTGCAAACATTATGGGGTAGATTCCGAGCAGCATTTAGCAGGTCTGGATGTCTGATGTAGCCGACAGAGTTCCCTGCACATACAGGCAAGATGTGTGGGGAGCTCTGTTTGTGGGCAGGAAGGGCTAAGCCAGAGGTGGAGCGAGGGCAGGCAGTGGGCAGGAGCCTGACCCTGGACGTACAGGGCCGATTCCGAGGTCGGCCCTGTACGTCTGGGGTCGGCCATTTTCACGGGGGATTTAATCCAGGAATAACTCCTCCTGGATGGAGGAAGATGGAAGACCCAGGCCTGCAGGTCCGATTGGGGGTTGGGTTGTGGGGAAAGCATATTTTTAGGGTCTGCCGGGGATCTTGGCTCCTGCATGGAGCTGCGGTGCCAGGACAACATGACGCCATGGCACCGTGGCTCCATGCAAGAGCCTGGCTGGGATAGCCAGGTAAGTGTTTCGATGTCCGGGGTGCCTGAATCGAGGCACATCCTGGACATCCCGGCCTTATGCTGTGATTCTTCTTCCGTGGGGCTGTCTAGCCCCCATGGGAGCAAAATTGGGTGCATACCCAGGTTGTCTGGATGGACTGGGGATGCACATCACTGAATTGGCCTTCAAGTCTTATGTCTTAACTTTTGTATTATGCAGTCCTGTTCTGGTAATGTATTTGATCTTCCTTATTGTATTTTTTAACTCTTTTATTGTCTGGATTATAAGCAATGTTTTTATTTGTGTTCCGCTTCAACCAGAATTGTAAACCACAATGATGTCATAAAAATGTTCAAAAGACAGTATACCAAATCTAGAATAATAAATGAATGAATAATCATCCCAATACTACTACTCCCACAACAATCCTGTAAAAATGCGAAACTGGATGTTCAGCAGTGGCGGCGAGCACAATTACAGTGCACATCTGCTGCCACCGAACACTAAACCTGCATATTCAATGCTGGGGCCATAGCCGGCCACTGGCATCGAATATCCAGGTCAGCTGTGGAAGCCGGAGGCTAACCAGGCAGTGGCGATATTCAGATGCTGCCTGGTTAGCTTTGGTGGCAAACGTTAGGACAGCTTTTGCTGCCAAGGGATAACCAGAAGATGGCTGAATATCACCAGTGACTGGCTATCCCTGCACGCCACCCCCATGATGCCCCAATGCCAACTGCATAGCGTCGGGGCATATAGCTGCAGTACCCGGGGATATTCAATGGCACTAACTGTATGTCCTGCTCAGTGGCATTTACACATGTTACAGGTCTTTGAATATCAGGCCCCATACTTTTAAATATTAAGGGCCCCTTTTCCTAAAGCCCATTAGCTGGTTAATGTGCATTTTAGCACATGGCACCTGGCAGTCGGGAACAGTAACGTGCAAGTGCGTTTACCGCCACATGCTAAAATTCACGTTAATCAGCGATTGTGGGATGGGGCAGGGAATGTGAGGAGAGCATATTACTACTAGTGCCAGTGTTATTGCACCACACTCAGCGGCAATGCAGTTCTTAACATGAAGTCATCTAACGACTCGTCCATGGAGTCATTAAATGTACCCGTCTTGGTGGAGTGCACATTAGATTGGCCCATCGCGCGTTAGCTGCTTGGAACATTCTAGTTATGCCCCTCACAGCTACTGCAGAGGCTTTGCAATTAATGTGCATTTGTGTGACGCATTAATTGAAAATCCTTAGCTGGCGTTAGTGAAAGGGACTGTAAGCATTGCTCTGTATGTATGGGTGTGCCAGCTCTCCCTGCAGGTACAAGAATACGCTGATGGCTCAGAGTTTCTGCGGCTGTCACGATCTATTATTTTTCTTTCACTGCTGCCGCTCTCTGTTGCCCCTCAGAAGATGCCACCCTAGGTGACTGCCTAGTTTTGCCTAATTGTTGACCCGGCTCTGGCTCCCTTGATAACTGATGGAGATCTCAGATTTAAAGGAGCAGGTAGCTGACATTTGCACATTCCTTGGAGCAGATGTAAATAAAACATGCATATATAATGCAGTTGTAAATTGAGAACTAACATTTTTTAAGCCACCCAAATCATGCTCAGAAAATGACCAGAAAATACGCTCTTAAAGCCTTTGATCCCCATTGCATTGTTGCATTTAAAATCAATATTCACATGCATATGCTATTTGCATGAATAGATGTCACACAGTAGTTCTGAAATTACCTATTTTATATAATATATAAGCCAATGTGGAAGACTTTGAGTTATGCTTCCAACTTATTCCAACTCATCTGCTTGATGGCCTGTTTCTTTTCTGACCTTCCCAAGTCTGTGTGCTATTGACAGGAATAATCATACACAGTAGTGCTATCATTAAGGAGTGGAGGACTAGGCTAATGGTTAGAGCAGCAGACTGAACACCTAGGAGGTCAGAGTTCAAATCCCACTGCTGCTGCTGCTGCTTGTGACCTGAGGCAAGCCCCCTTTCGTTGCCTCGGGTACAAATAAGGACAGGGAAATATGCAACTAATTCCAAAATATTTGCAGCCACTATTTCCAAAGCAGGGGGTTTTCTGCTTACAGGGGTACCATGTGGGAGTGAAGGCTGCTAGCAGACTGTGAGGAGCGATTTAGAAACAAAGAAAGGAACCTAGAGGTGACTCTTCTTGAATTTCATCAGTGACATTGCAAAAGAGTTGAGGCTGCAAGTAAGGCAGGCAGCGTCCAGACTTCTTTATTCAGGGCATCACCCTCCTGCCCAGTCTTGGAAAAAAATGTTGGCATTGCCCAGCAGCAGAAGGAATAGGCAGTGAGGGGGATCAGACAGTAATGGGTCTAGCACAGAGCTTTTCAAACTTTTATGGTTCATGACCCCATTATAACAACTGAAAATTCAGGTGACCCCAGCTGATGGTGAAATCAAAATAGCAGGTCTCCAGCCTCCTTCCCCTCTCTGCACTCATGTAAAGTAGGAGGGCAGCAGCAGCAGCAGCACAGGGTCCCTTGTATTAGTGTGTAGTGTGTGTTTACAGACCCCAGTCCTCAGCATGGGTTTCCAGCCTAACAGGAGGGGACCGGGGCCTATGAATGTTCACTGGCTCACAGGCCACATGCTGACTGGTGACTGCCGCTACTTAGCATAAGTCACATTGAAAGTCCGGAGAGAAGGGGAAACGGTCATGTTTCTGTGACCCCATCCACTGATGATGGTGCCCCATTTGGGAACCAGTGGTCTAGCCAGTAGTCAGGCAGGCTTGAAGACGGAGCAAATGAAATACACACACAGCCCTTCATCCATCGCAGTCCACTGATAGAAGTCCTGGTCTTAATTCGATCTGTAAAGATTAGGCAGCAATAAAAGGAAGCACCACAAGGCCGGCTGCTATGAATCCTCTCTAGGCGGTGATGTATTGCTCTGTGACTTTAATGGCAGTATTAGGAGGTTACGTTAAAATCCACTTTACGACCAGGCCCGCTAGATGACAGCTGAACTTGGAAAACGTCAAACAGGCTCTTCGGGTCCCCTCCCCCCTCGTCCATTGTGCTACCTAGAAGTAGCTGTTGCACATACTTAAATGATATAGGGATAACACAGAAATCCCTTCCCCCAAAACACCACACAAGGCGGTGATTTTAGCGCTTTTAGCCGTCACTCGGGTTGTCCTGTAGTCAGTTCAAGGATTAGATCTTTGCACCGCGGGCAAATTCTGGGTGCTATAATCATTCGGGTATAAGGCATGGGGGGAGCGGGGGGAAGGGGGAGCCAGAGAAAATGAGGGCAATCCATTGAGGTGCATGGACAATTGCCTTCGGAGGGCCCAGATAGATGGTGTTATAGCAGAATTTCTCTATAATTTTCCTAGAAATTATTTTCAATCCAAGATGTGCAATTTTAAAAGAAAACTCATAGTTAAAGACGACATAACTTTTTAAAAGCTAGTCACAAGAATAGCTGTCTATCTGCTTAATTGAAGTTTCAGGCAAAAAATAAAAAAATATAAAAGAAGAGACAAACAAACGAAAAACAATAGGACATTCCCAACACTAACCCCTAATGCCTGTGTCTACAGTTTTGAAATCGTGCATCTATTATTTTTCGCAAAGATGCAATTCCTTGCGTTTTTGTCCCAAAGTGCTAATTTAAAAAACTGAGCAAACGTTCCACTGCGCTCATTGGCCTGCATAATTATTTTAACTCTTCCTGAACGTTGCGGGAAATTAAATGTTTGCAAAAAAGACACTTACACTACTACGAAACTCGGCCTGCAAATTGACATAAAGCTTAAATCTGCCCTTGTATCTCCAGCAATTCTATATACAAAATGTATCTATACAACTGTAACACATTTCAGTGCAACTTTTGGTTTTTTTGGGGGGGGGGGGAGGGCGGGGTGGAGAGGAATAAATATTTATTTCACCCCAGGCCTGTTTTCTATTTAGCTCTGGTGGAAGGGACATTTCCAGCAAAAGCTTTTTTTCTACTGCCTTGCAGTCCGTGGGTGTTACTTTGCCCATTATCGTCTGGGTTGGGGGAAAGGGAGAGAGAGGTTGCCTGGAAGGTCCTTCTGATTGTAATTCCCCAGCTCTGCAGAACTCTCTTTGACCGTTCTTCGCCTCCCCATTTAAATTGAGTTTTCATTTCATTCCTGAAATGGATGTATAATTGACTTACACAGCAGTCCTTCCTACAGTATTGGGTTCATCAAAATATGGCAACGGGAATGGGTTTCCAGGCACGTGAGACGATAAAAAAAATCCCGTCTTAACCTTTTTGTCCTTCAAAATGAGTTTAGTTAAAAAGAATGCGTATTTAATGATTTAAAGGGCCCATTTTACTAACACTTCGTTTGAACTATCTGCCACACAACCCATAGGAATAAAATGGGTCATGCAGCAGATAGCTCGAGTAAAAAGGGGCCCAAAGCGATTTGTATAGTCAAAACGCAGATGATGACATATAAACGACAAGAGAAAAGCGTAGGAGAACCGACTTGCAAGAAATAAACTTTTAAGTTGAAAGCTTTCATATCATCCAAACTATAAGAAATTTCTTGGCTTTAGATGTTATCTGCTTTTCCTTGCGGGTTATTTTAAGGGCCCTGTTTCTCAAAGATTTTCTTCCTTTATGTATCTATGGACAAATCTTTGAGAAATGCGAGTACAATGCATTCAGTTGGGGAACAGATTGCCTTTCTTCCCCACCTACAGATGGGTTTTATTTATTTATTTAAGTTTTTTTTATTTTTTACTTTCCCTTAAAGGTCACTTGAATTTCTTTTGTTTCAGCCGTGTTTGTACTTTTCTTAAATGAATAAGGAATAAAAGCACAAGTCTGTCTTTTTTTCTGCGTCACTTGTGTTTATTTCAGATTTCGAGTTTAAGTATGTATTTTTGTAGTTATTGTTAAAGCTGCCGTTTCGCCAAGAAGCAGTATGGTTTGCACGATACGAGGCTGCTGTTTCATGAAGTGTCACACCAAACCCAAGTGAGTTTATAGTTTGCTCTGGTTTTGGTATGCCTAGACTTAATTGTATTCAATTTTCATTTTGTAAATCAGAATGTGGATAAACTGAAATATTCAATATTTGTGCAGCCGTTACAGTAGGTGCTTTAGTCAGTTGCTGGATTATTTCATGATGCATTGCCTTCCGATATAAAAACAATTGTGCATAAATATACGGATATCTTTTAAACAGAATAGATAACTAGTTTGTCTGAGAGGCTAGTTTTTTTCTCCCACAAAACTTTCGGTTTTGTTGGCCACATCTGCTCTTAGAGTCAGAAAAACTGATGAAACCTTACATTAGTTGTGACACCAAGCTACCTAACTTGAATCAAAATGTTTTGTTTAATGCAAAGCTCAGAATTCCGCTGCCTCCCTAAAACGAACAAACTTGTTTAAAATAAAACAAAACAAAAAAAAACTTTAGTGTCTAAGTCAGACTGAATCTTGTCGACTGCACTAAACTGTATTTATGGGTCTCTTGTATTTCTAACATTTCTGCCTTCTTTCCCACCAAAGGGAAACGATTTGATCGAAATAGCTACAGTAATAAAAAGCTGGATGTGGCTAACCTGAGATCCGGGGGAATGTTGCAGTTTTGTGTGGAAACTGAGGCCATTGTACAAAGAGCAGAAGAAGGAAAGTTGCATGGCCGCATACTAACTGGAAGATGAAAGCAATCGGAGAGAGACTGTGGAAGCGCGCCCTGTCTAGATGATTAATGGGGGTGAAAGCAGGGCGAGGCCCAACCCCTAGCAAACCTCATGCTGGCCCAAGTGATTCCAAAGAACAACAGAAATGTGGCCACGGACGATCCTTTGCATCCAGTCTCCCCCCCCCCCCCCCCCAAACCACACACCACCCAAAATGCTGTTCTTTTAGAGATGTATTTTAACAGTCTTTATTAGAATATCAAGCGGTAAATTAAAACACCCTTCAAAAAAGTCAGTACGTTAAAAATGTATGGTATCTGAATACTAAGCCCTGAAATTTGTTTTTCTCCGAGATTGAAAAGAAACATTAAAAAATAATAAAGTAGCGAAGGAACAACACAGAGAACAAATTTGCCCAAATGATCACATTTAGAGTTTTCTACTGGAGATGGATCGGGCTACAGAAATTCAAACAGTTACGAAAATCCCCTATAATTTACATAAGTACAATTGGAATTAGAAAATAACTGTCTAGGACAAAATAATAGGGATACCATCTATCTTTGCTGACAAAGTCACCCCGTAGTAGGTTCAATGACATCACCCTTATGAACTAAAATGAACGCAGTTATTTCTGAACTGTTGGAAATGTATAGGAAACGATAAGGTTGCTTTTTTTTTAATACCGTATGTCCCTCGTCTAGAATTCCTCAAGCATATAGGTACAATTCAACTCAAGAAATACAGGTATTTGGATAGAATACTGTTGGTTTGCACATACGGAGAAACCTCTCTCATTAAACCGCATAATCGCTGTGCAGTAATTGTCCGTAAATGGTTGCAAATGGCAATAAGGCCCTACAGATGTGTAAGCACTGGAGGTTCCTGGGAAGTTCCCTGAGGCACAGGATGTGTGTTTAAGTCTGTGTAGGTTGGATGGGGGTCGCAGGGCCCAGGGTGATGCTTGCTTGGGGTCTGAGCAGAGTAGCTGTAGTCCATACTAATAGAGGAAGGGTGAGGAAAAGTGATGGCTGAATCAACTCCGGGCGCGTTTTTTAGGTAGTTTCCTCCAATGACACCAGGGCTCTCTTGGAAACTAATAGCTTCATAACTGCTCTCCCCCTGAAGAGAGATCTGATCATACTCAGAAGCTGCTCCATATTTCTTTTGGGCTGTTGAAGTATCAAACAGAGGGCTCGAGTAAGCTGCTAGCCCATACGTGCTGCTGTGGTTCTTGCTGTAGGAAATGGACAGGGGCAACTCATATCCAGCTTCGCTGGGTAAGAGGATCTGGTTGGATTGAGAGATGGTTGATGGACTTCTGCTTGGGGAATGTCCACCAGGGGAGGTGGTAACAACCTTTCCCTTGTGGTCTTTTTTGTATTTCATCCTCCTGTTCTGAAACCAGATCTTAATTTGTCTCTCTGAAAGGTTCAGCAGGTTAGCCATTTCCACCCGCCTTGGGCGGCAAAGGTATCTGTTGAAATGGAACTCCTTCTCCAGCTCCAGCAGCTGGGCGTTGGTGTAAGCAGTGCGTGCTCTCTTGTAGGCTAAACTGGGTGAACTGGTTTCCACACAGCTATCCCCTACATAAAAAGGAAAGAAGATACCATACTTTTTGGTATGAAGCTTCAGGTTTTCCCATAGAGATCTAAATTACATACAGGATTCCTGGCATCTTTTAACTACCTCAGATGACACTCCAATAGCCCCAGAAACTTTCTCCCCCTATCCGGTGGCAATGGGAGCAAATCTGGAATAACAGAATCCCTTAATCAAACAATTGTTACATATTCGACTAACTATAGTCGTTTTGCACATTTTTAACGCTGAATTTTTTTTTTTATAAAAATGAATTATGGCTGGGAATCCAAGTTAATTGAATATATGTACATTGCATGGCCTTGATTGACCCGTTCTGTTATAATTTATTTGTTTGAAAACATGCAGTATCCATTTTCCTATGTAAAGGACAATAAAACACACTATCCAAAAAAACTTTTAAATGTATATATTCAGTTAAGGTGGATCTAATACACTGCATTTGTAAAACAAACCAAAAAGTTAAAAATGAGCAATAGAAAATCACACTAAATGAGAAGATACTGAGAATTAGAAAATTATCAATATGATTTAGAAGTACATTCAATTTAACAATATGACATGTTTTGCTTATCTATTAAGTAATAAAGGTTCTTAAGAATCTGTTGCTTTAATCAGATGTGTAAATAATTTCTAAGTTAGCTTAGAACTAATATATAACTTTAGTCTCAGGATTATTTCGTGCCAGCCAATACAGAAATTAAACTGCTTAAAATTAACCATGAGGTGTAAAAGATTATGGGAAACCGGAAGTATACCTGAAGGAGGAGGAAGGCCGTTCTTTTGCTTAAGGTTCTGCCGACTATCTTTCATCCAGGCGAAAATTTGTTTTGGTGCGTTGCTGGTCATAGTAATGTTAATGGCGTCATTGGAAGGCTTGGCTAAGGCTCCAAAAGCTGCGTGGGTTGGGCATCTTTGGGTGGAAGTGGAACTTGACACGGTTGATGGTTCTGCTGGGAACTCTGGCAAATCGGTGACCTCGCAGTCATGAATCCTTAGAGAACTCTGGTCTACCTGGTCAACTTTATGGCTTATGGAACAACTGGAGGTGTCTGACTGTAGGCAATAGGAAGACTGGAATTCGTTGGTAGCAGAAAAGGGCTGCTGACCAAAATAGCCCATGCCACTAGGCTCTTCGTAGGGGCAGTCTCCAAAAGACCCCTGGTTCGGGTAAAAGAGAGCTTTTTGCATTTCCTGCTTCTTCTCGCGGATAGACGGACACCTTTAGCCGGATATAAATGAATCCCCCCAGGGTCACGTGGTAGTTAGATCTCCAAAGGCCACTTCTGAAGACGTTCGTGGGTCAGGCGTCCCAAACCGAGAGCAAATGTTGGAGAAGCATTCTAAGCAATGTTCCCCCACCCACGCCACTTAAAGCCTCTCACCAGCCATCCCAGCCAAGGTGTTCACAAAGGTCCCAAACCTGCTGACAAAATGAAGAAAAAAAATGACATTTACATTTGGAAGAGCTTCAGAAACTACCTTCTGACGCCCTGTGACGTTGTACCTGCAAATCTACTTTGGGCACCTTTAGGAAATGCAGCCGGATATGTGACACGGGGCAGGAGGTGCAGCGCCAGGACTTGCTCATCATTCGTAAAATCATTTTGCTTCCAGAAATGTCGTTTTAGCAACGGGAAGAGGTTTAGCAAAGCAGAGGGAAAGAAAGGAAGAAGAGAAAAAAGTTTTGTTTTGTTTTTTTTTCAAGATTAACCTGTGTGGTTCATAAGCGCCTCGGGCTTACTTAAACCCTCGATCGCAGATCCTTAGGATAGCACAGTAGGTATACATTGCTTAATTTTTCAACATTTTCTTAAATAATTTATGGGGTGGAAATGTTGCATGCAGTGGCTGGACCTAAATTCTCTGTTAAAAACTTGATTTTAAAAAAAATAGTGAGATCAGCTACTCTCTGGCTATTAAAAGCCCCTCCGCGCAATGGTAGTGTCTCTGTTTAGGATAGGTTCTTTTTTTTTGTTAAAAGTCTTTGTTTTATACGTAATCTCTGCATGCAAAGTTTTCATAAAGTTTTACTTTTGCCCCCGGGGCCGTCTGCCTTTTGGAACTGAATTGTTTAATTGGAACGAAACGATTTTCCTGAAATTCTGGGGCAGAGACAAAGAAAGACTATTGAAAAATCATTATCATACAAAGACAATGGCTTGGAAACAAAGCGACCATCCTGATATGCAAGATATATCGAATTTAAGCAAAAGTTATCCCCGCATCCTAGTGCTGCATAGCAAAGGCGTTGAGAAAGATAGGCTGGCATTCATTTTATTGAGTTTGTTTGCAGAGAAAATATTGTGGCGGATCATTTTATATGTGTGCATATATATAGTGGAAAGAAGAACTCATTGGGAGGGGAGACGGCCATAAAACAGCACACACAGTACCAAATCCATTCAAAACTCCCACATAATTTATATCGCGGGAAATCAGTAAATCTCATTAAGAGACCATTACTTTCCTGAAGGACTAGTGGGGATTTACATTTTTTTAAACATGCTAGAAATAAAAGAGAACATCTCTAGAAACGTTCAGTCAGACAGGGTTGGAAGTTTTAGCTTCCCTTCGTTCACCATCAAAACCACTATTGTTTCTGATAAGCTGCCTTCCACATATATTCATTCCAGATAAAACGGGCATCATACAAAGTCGTCTGCATTCCTTTTACATTTTTGTTTTTTAATCAAATGATCAAACAAATGATTAGACTTCCTACCAAGGGAAATTAGCTGAGTTGAGTTAAAACTGAACGGAATTCATGTATTCCCTTTTATTTTTCAGTCACACTTCTTGTGGTTGAAAGAAGTTCAGCTTTCTATTTTAAACCCTGTGGTGGCTCCAGGTTGGGACACCTCCGCCCTAGAAAGGCTGCTGCATTACCTGTCATGATGGATGGATCAGGGAAAGGTTCAGGACTCCAACTTGCTCAGCCTCTGCTTGTCTTCAAAGTTCATTCTTTCGTCCTTTTTGATAAGCCAGTACTTAAAACAGGCAAAGAACAAGCCTCTTACAGAGAGCTTCAAGGATTCTCCAAAAGAACTCAAAAGGACATTACAAACCTGTGACAACTCCATGTTTGATAAAGTCTCCGTGCTGGCTTAAGCAAGGCTTAACATGTCAGGTTGCAAATATATTCATAATTTGTTCATGGAAAGATGCCTTTGAATATCTTTATTAGTTATTCTTAATAATGCAGATTGAAAGATATGGTGTTTGCTCATCATAAAGAGAGCATTAATCTATAAAGCTATGAAGTAAATGCGAACGAGCCACAAAAAATGATATACCTATCCCCGTGTGTGCGTGCATTTGAATGGTTTCTGGGGTTACTGGGGTTACTGAAAACTGCACAATTAATCGACTGAAAAAATACATTTGAACCTTGAACTTTAGCCTCTCTCCCCCAAAATAAATATTATATACTACTGGCAATTCTTTTTATATACATACTACACATACATATTTTTAAAGACAAATTCTATGCGTTTTCATCATATGTTTAGGGAATGTACCCTTGATTTTTTAATCTGTAATCATTAATATGCTTAATGTTAGGTAAAATAAACCCAGAATTATACCAAATGTAATGCTATTGGACAGTCTGTCTTTCTTGCCTTAAATAAAGTTTGGGTTTATCATTTTCATCGTTCTTTCTTTCCCCGCCCCCTCCTCTCTCTCTCTCTCTCTCTCTCTCATACTACCTATAAACAGTGGTCCTATTCCAGGCAGCTAAAAGCTTTTCCTGTTTGTGCATTCCATTCATATTTGACTATCCAAACTTTCTCTTAAGCTTTCCAACAGTTTACAGTAGACTCGGTCTGAGAAATGTATCAGCTGGGCAGCCAAAGTACTGACAACAAAACTCCACGCACTGATCCACTTGGCAATCCTTCCCCTCCCCTCACTGTTAGAGGACATGATTTAATAACATACAATGAAGGGAATGTGCTGGTCTCTTATCCTCTCGCTATGCCCTGTGTTTATCGAGAGAAACCTGACATGTTAAATATTATGAAAACTAAATTACATATGGTAACCTTGCCGTAAGGAATAAGAAGACTCAAACTGGATACGCTTATTTATTCATACGTATACTGCAAGATTCTATCTATCTATCTAACCCTAATAGCATATGGATTTTGCATCGCCTTAGTGTGTATGCTTGCATGTTCTAAGTACAATATATTTACCACATTTACATTACATAGTATAATACCTATATGTCCTATAAAGTGATATACATGGATATATTGCTAGGTGACATCACTAGCTGCCGTGTAAGTGCATATATATCTCAACGTATATTCACATGTAAGCAAATATATGTGCTTAATGTGCACGTGTATATATCACAACATTATTATACAGTAAGCAGGAACCTAGGAGTCTGGAAAAGAACATTATTACGGTTTTTTTAAATATTACATACTTGCTAGAGAACTCCAGTCAAATTTATTCTATACAGCTGCCAGTGATAATTTAAAAAATCCCACATATATCTTTAATTATCTTTATTTTATTTTATGAAAAAAGTTTCGGGTTTCAGATAGCAAAACCCGTTGCAGGCGCCTTTCTAATATCACTTGTCTTTTGGAATAAATATGAAAAAAAAAAAAACCATCCAGCAGGAAGAGATACAGCTGGGGGGGGGGGGGGGAGGGAGGGGGAATAATTTAAGTTCCGATACACGAGGAGACTACAGGTCATGGAAACGTTACATGTGTTTTTCCTTCTCTTGGAGCTATTTTTCTGATTTAAATTGGATAAATGCATAATAAACAGGCTATTGCGACATTATGATATTAACTGCACTATAGGCGGGTATCCTGCAGGGGAAAACGGAGAAATTGATATCTAAACCTACGTTTGGCCTACTTCTGAGGACCAAAACCTTTGCTTAGATACATATTCAAAACTGCTTTTAACGGGCAATTTATTCCCCATAGGATACCTTGCGTGGAAGGCGAAAGAACAAAAATAAAAAAAAATGTCCAGATTAGGCCCAGTTTAAAAGCCATTGCTGGCAGACTGTCCAAGCAGCTGCATTTAAATTTGTGAGCATTTGTTCAGAAAAGACCTGAGCTTTGGTTAAGCAATGGCTTTCAAAGACACAGAAAATGCATCTCATTCTAAGGCTGTTAGTCTTCAACGCTCAAGTGCGGAAACAAACAAACAAACAAAAAACAAGAATAGTACACCCTGAAGATTAAACATTCGCTCTATAATTATCTCTGTCTTTTTGTTTTACTAATCCGAATTAATAATAGCTTTATTCTAAAAAAATAAATAAAATTAAACCAAAACATGCATGTTACCTACAAGCACAGATTCAACCTGCGGTCGCAAAAATATAAATAAATTATACCCATCTCGCTCTACAGAAACTAAACAGTTTGCAAAAAAAAAAAAAAATTCTAATAGTCACTCTTGTCAACCAAGACCATCTTTTAGCCTTCAGATGCAGCAAATCCATGTGAACTCCGTTTGAACCGAACACCAAGTCATAAATCATTGCTACAAAAGCCTGCTGTTTGCTACTTGTGCCAGTTCCTTACCTTTTAACGCTTTCACGGACGAGGAAGGAGCAGTCAAACACCAAAAGTTCACACAGTCTATGCCGCTGCTCCCCCTCCCCCAAAAAAAGAAGAGAAAGAGAAAGAAGGGGGAGAGCAGAGAAGGAGGGTCGCCACAAGGCAAACTTGTAAGACCCCTTTTCTCCTTCCAAAGGAGGTGATGAGGGGGATGGGAAAGGAGGGGGGGGGGCGGGCGATGGGTGTTGGGATCCAGTCTTCCACTGGAGATTATGATGGTTTAGTGGCCGTTTAAGGGATGTCTCAGCAGTGATCCCGGAACGAACCCCAGCGTCATAGCCCAAGTAAAGATGGAAGCAGAAGAATGAAAAGAACATTTGCATTATTAGTGCAGAGAAAAGAACAAGATAATGCAGCGCGGAGGGAAGAAAGGTGGGGACGCTTTATTTTTAAATCAACACACGCATGGCAAAAATATATACGGGAAAGACAAATCTTCTCATCTCCTTTTTATTACCTTATGAAGTGAGAGTAAAGTTTACATATTTCTGTGCCAAAACATGAGAGCGCTGCATTACATACAATTAAGATATTGTAGAAAAAACAAACCCTTTCCATTGCTAGCAATTACAAGATGTACTGTTTTCCCCTAGGCTTAGGTTTTGCGCATATTCAACTCTTTAGATCGCAGGTTATCGCAGATTTGATTTTGTTGATGAAATTTGATGTTTTCTTGTTTTTCAAATGTAGTAGCAATGTTGCTTAGCTTTGACTTTGCCCCTAAGATATTTATAATACACGCACATAAATATATATATCTATATTTATATATTTATAGGTGTGTGTGTGTATATATATTATATGTATCTATATGTACAATGCCAGTTTACATAAATGAAGGCTGGAAGGCATAAAGCAAAGTTTAAGCGGAAGAAGACATTCATGCTTTGGTAATTTAAACTGCCAAAACAAATATGATGAATATATTTTATGTTAATTCTCAACGCCTTTTTTCCCTTCTTTAGAATTTAAGTATAAGTTAATGTAGCCCAGAAAGTAGGAGCCGTACATCGCCTTGTTAATGGGTTTAGGGATTAGCTAGTTCTAACCATGCATACAAATGTACTTGTCTCTGTAGGCTGCTGTAAGATTTATGATTCTTTTACCTTGTGTGGCTGTAAACAAGGGGGAGGGGGAGAGAAGAAAAACCACTACTCGGTACCTAAAGGAGACTCTTTAAAATGCTGTCGTAGGAGGCAGGATTCTACCAGCTTTGCAGATTTCCCTTCTAATGTGCCTGTTTTTCCTAATCTGTTTTGCCCACGCCTCAAATCATGGGGAATGGCTGTAGCGTTAAAAATGTTCAGTGCATGGGGGGAGAAAAAAAATAATATTTAAAGGCGTGAAGCGAATAATGTTTTGATTTTTTTTTTTAAATCCTACAGAAAGAAGAAAAGGGGTGTGAGTTGGACCCTAGGATAAAATGAAAGAAAACCGGAGAGAAATCTCCTTTGCAATCCATACAGAGAAGAAGTCGCCTATACTGGGATGAAAACGGTAACAATGGAGTCTCAAAACGAAGCTAAGAAGACAAGGAAGCCCGTAACAGTGCTTAAGAGCCAAGATTTCACTTTAAATTCACATTTCTTCGGCTTTGTCTCATACAGTAAAATAGTTAGTCTTTAGGGACAAAATAACGTTTCTGTTTGCTGTAACAAAACAAAACGAATCTGTATTGTGTAGGGGCTTGTTTAGGTACATCCGTGGAAAGGCAAGTATCTTCAGTCCTGGCTTCCTTTCAAGAGGTATAACTTTAACAACTTTTCTGGGGAAACCGAAGACAGGTTTCTTTTTCTTTCTTTCTTGTTTTGGTGGGCTGGATGAGGGTAGAGGGTAGAGGGATGGGGGTCCACTATCCCGAAGCATTTGTCCTGGCTTGTGTGCTGTACTTTGTTGTATGCTTCGTATTATTTCTAGGCAGGAAATAGTTGAGAAAGATACATACGTGGAACAAACGTGTGGGAAAAAAAAGCTGCTGAGTCGCTTTAGACTGTACTGCAGGTATGCAACTGAGAATTTCATTTCTTTTCCGAACTGGGAGGTTTCGGTGAAACATTCGTAGTACCAGATTCATAGGAGCAAGAAAAAGACATGTTTATAGTTTTCTGTGCAAACTCCCCTCGTCACGTCCAGTTCTCTGTTCATTTACCTCATTCCCCGCCTAGGGAAAAAAAAAATCTGTCGTAGGTTAAGCAGGGGAGTTGATTTAAACCTAAAGTCTATTAACTGTTCTGTCTTTCATAATCACAGGCCTTGGGTTCAAGAGCTCCCATTGATTTTCAGTAAAGGTCGTATTTCGTTATATACTCGTTTTCCTGTATTCTGGTTCATGCATGGCGACATTTGACCTCTTCCCTTTCTTTCTAAAGTACACCTTCCTGTAATCCACCTGCGAAACGTTTTAATCTGATGTTCATAAGGCTGAAAAAGTGAGCCTGAAATTTTGATAGCTTTTAGAGGAAGCTTATGAGAACTGAAAACTGTTTTATAAATTATTTTTCGAGAACACAGAGTCGAGAAAAATTAACGTAAGTCTGTTTATTTTGCATTTGCAGTTTTTGATCATTTCCTGCCTAAGGGGAAAACGTCACGTCTTATAGCGAGGTAATGGTGAAAGTTAAAAAAACAAAACCCCAAACAAATAAGCATATTAGATGACTTTCGTATTTTGCATTTTCATGTTAAGGTTCACTAGCTCCCAATTAAAAAGTGCAAGAACAACTTCATTGGTGAGAGAGGAACATTGGACTTTTCATGAAATGTATTATGAAATATCACAAAACAAAAAAACTTAAGCCGTAAAACAGCCTCTCCACATTCCCAATAAAAGTTTTTCTATGAGAGTTTCATGCGTCTATCTTGCTTAAAACAATCTCCCAGAGCTTGAAAGCTGAGAATCATAAAATATTTTAAACCACACGTCAACCTTTGTTTTTACTGCTGGAATATAATTCAAAATGATCGTCTATTAATAAGCCAATAATGATCCTCTCTATTGGAAAAGTGTGCGAGCGCTGCCGGTTTTATGGCGCCCTTATCCTTTCTAATGACCTTTAGCTCGGCTGCGTCATAACTTATCTGGACGAGAGTCGGTCTTTCGAGGGTTTGAATCACAGTACTTCACGGTGTTTTCCACACTTAGGACGTATGCCGGAGCGTTGGCTCTTCTGTCAGAAGCTTACACAAAGTTCAGAAGTTTTATGTGCCAAATGAGCCCTGGTGATCCTATCAACCCCCCTCTAAGCGTTCCTCCATGCAGTGGAGCGAAGGCTTTTAATTTAGCATGCAAAAGAGGTTTCCCTTCTAAATGGAAAACTGCCTCCCAAGTTCAGATGGAAAATTCAGTGCGATTTTTTTTATTTTTCTAAACAAACCTTGCTAATCTGCTGCAACAGAAGCCCACAAACCTATACTCCCACTCAGGAAATTAATTTTAATAAGCAACTTCAGATCTTTAGGGGCCCTTTTACTAAAGCCCTTTAGAAGTTTGCACTAAAAGGGTTTTAGTGCAAATGACCTGGGTTAAGTGCAAAGCCTCCAGAGTACCTGTTGGGGGTGTGGCCAGCATGCACCTGCTATTTCCTGCAGGGATGTGCACCCAGTGGCATTTGCAGTTACAGAGGTATCAGTAGGGGTACCCATGCAAATTGCCGCACTGACAGCGTGTGATATGTATCCTCACGCTAACTGCAATGCACTCTCCAGCCATTCCCCGCCCCTTGGTGCGATGGACAATTAATGCATGTTGGAGCAGCCAGTAGCTGTCATGCCCATGTGTTAACTGTAAGCATGACCCTCACGCTGACGGTTACCACCTGCCACAACTCATGCTAAATGTGCACTGGGCTTTAGTAGAAAGGCCCCTTAATTTCTTATGCATATATGTTTCTAAAGGAACTGCGCCTGCACATATTACTCTAAAAACCATTTACATTTTTAAAATGTTTGCTTTCTTTGTATTTACTGTTTTTACTTGGACTTGTGTACGTTTGATGTCTAACCTTCAGTCTCTTCAAAAGAGCTTCATTCAACATGCATTTGCAACAGAAATTTGATTTTTGGCTGACCCCCATGAAAAGCCTTGCTCGAGTCTGTGCATTTGAAAAGTTAAACACTCAGGGACTGATGTAAATATCGTTAAGTGGGAAATTCAGGAGCACTAACATGGATAGTGCCGCTAAATATTCCCGAGTGAGGGCCGACCCGTCCCCTAGACGAGCTGGGCAGTGCTGGCAGCGGCACACATGGGCAGCCGCGCCGCTCCCCCAGCTGCCACCAATTCTATTTGGGGGGGGGGGGTAGCAGCAGTATTGGGGGAGTCGGGCAGCAGCAGTATTTCCAAAAGCATTGGCAAAAAGCTGCCTAGGGTGGCAGAAACCCTTGGGCCATCCCTGTCCCGAGTAATGCCATTATACACCCCGATGCCAGCCACTTAGCATTGGGGCTTGTCGAGGACATTCTGGGGCGGAGCCAATCGCAAACCAGTCAGGTGATATTGAGCCACTGCCTGGTTTGCGATCTGCAGTCAGTGCATGTCCCTAACCAGGCAGTGGCTTAATATCACCGCTGCTCGGTTAGCAATCGGGCTCTGTGACGACCTTGGATATTCAATGCCAGGGCCAAATATGACGCTGGTATGAATATCCATGTTTAATGTTCAGTGCCGGCAAGCTAGCTGCTGTAATCGTGCCAGCCACCGGTGCTGAATATTGGACCCACAGTCTTTACAAAAAAGAAATTATGTTGGATTTGTGTTTTCCTGAAAAGGACCTTTCCAGAATACTTTGGACTTCAAGTCAGTTTTTCACAAACTGAAATGTGTGAGTAGAAGTGGGGTATTTGGTGCAGTTTAGCCTGTTTCAGGTAAATGTTATTTTGTAGACCGAGAACCACTGAAATACATATTTTCAGCAATTTCATTCTCAGATCCAAGGAAATTAAACAATTCTCAAGTATGTCAGAGGTGAGCTTTTTATGACATGGGTTTTATACTTATTTGAAACAAAGACATGCAAATGAAATTCAGTAGCAAAGTAAAAACTAAACTGGTGTAGCAAACGCTTTCCCTAAAAAAAAAAAATTATGAACTGAATTCAAGAAGTTATTTTATGCTGTAAAATATGAAATGTTTCTGGGGCAGGCACTAAAAGAAAGAAAGAGGCAGGATCCATCTGGAGGATAATCAAAGGGCAGAAAAGAGGTATAAGCCACAATTTAGGGTTTTCACTGGTGGGGGAGGGGGAGGCTGCAAATGCTTAGTTCCCTCTCCATGACTACGTAGGTCCTTCTTCAACCACTCCCTTATAACGAACAGCAGGTCACTGCACACATTCTCCCTCCCTGCAATACACAGCACATGGGATAAGCCCAGAGGACACCTATATAGCAAGATAAGCATTCCTGTTTGAAGCAAAACTTCAAATGACTTTTACACTTAAAGCATAAGAGGGACAGCTGTCACTGAGCAGTGGTTACAACCCAAAGTAAAAAGCATAGAGTGGGGGGAGGGGGGTTAACCTGCACGGAACTGCTTTTAGAACCCTAAACGCCTTGCTGGGCATTCTAGATGGACATGTGGTCTTATCTGCCATCTTTTACTATGTTCCTATATGTAGATATCAGAGTACAATTACTTACTTTCCTTGGCATGCCAAACCGGATGCCCTGTACGCCCTCTGTGGGTATAGGGAAATAAAGTATATGTATCCATCTACTGTCAACTCCAGACTTTGATCTTTCTATGTTGCTTTACCCAGTGTCTGGAACAGACGATCTGAGTCGGTGCGTCAGGTTCCATCCCTGCCTCTATTCAAATCCAGGCTGAAACCCCACCTATTCAAGTCTGCTTTTGGATCCTAAGCCCTTATTCTCCTGTTCGCCAGCCGTGTGTTACAAACATTTCCCCTTTCTTCTACTGAGTCCCCATTTAGTTGTGTGCTTCTATCCTGATAGATTGTGAGCTCCTGTGAACATGGTTGGTCTCTTACATGTTGAGTACAGTGCTGTGAATACCTTGTAGCACTATATAAATGTTAAGTAGTAGTACCAGCCTCCATATCTATATCTATATAAATGAAGATGCTACTTTCTGGTACTAACAGTTCACTGATTTGAATCAAGAATTTTCACCTATTCAGAATCAGTGGGAAACCTTTCTTTCTTAAATCAGGCCCTGACTCCTGCGGAGTCAAAATAGAAGATGAAGGTAAGGATGTGTATTCAGGCAAGGGATGGCACTTCATGGTATAAAGAGACCTCATTAGATGGCAAACTTGTTCTGTGATTCATTTCATTTTCTCTGTACCTTAACTAAAAATGTGAAAAATTGATTTTAAATCAATAAAATGACACTTATCTGAATTGGAAATGAGAGTTAGTCATACATGAGCCATGTGACAAGGTCTCATGTTTATAAAGAAAATATCATCATTAGTGAGAAACTTTTCAGATGAGGCTTTATACCATTTCCAGAACAGAATCAGAAACAAATAAGTCACTTATAAAGAACTAAAATCGAAACATGGCAGATAGATTAAAGCATAATCATATTCTATACTTGTTGAAGAAGAGATAGCCAGATACTGGTATATTTTGTGGGAGGTGAAAGGAGAGAGCAGGGTGATGGATTATTACTGTAGGTACAGAGCAGTAGTTCTTAACCCAGTCAGGTTTTCAAGATATCCACAATGAATATGCATGAGATAGATCTGCATGCACTACTTCCATTGTCTGCAAATCTCTCTCATAGAAACATAGAAAAATGATGGCAGAAAAAGACCATATGGCCTATCTCATGCATATTCATTGTGGATATCCTGACAACCTGACTGGCCTGGGGGTCGCAAAGGACTGGGTTGAAAACCACTGGTATAGAGAGATCATGGAGTGAGGAATGACAGGCACAGCACCATCGCATAAGCTGAGCAAAAAGGCTGATCACACTGGGTGCCAAGCATCTAGGGTGGGCACCATGACTGTCTTTTCAGTCAGTTTGATAGTCTGTGAGCACGTAAGACCAAAAGGAAAGGTGGTACTGTTATGTTCAGCGACTGCTTTGGATAGGAAAGGACAGGCTGGTGGTTATTACTAGGGTATAGGGGACATGGGGTGAGGAATGATAGGAGAGGTGATGGTTATTAAATGGGGGTGTATAGGACATAAGTTGAGAACTGATAGCAAGAGGCAGGGTGATGGTTATTATTGAGGGTGGAGGGGACATCAGTTGAGGAATGATAGGA
The DNA here is from genome assembly GCA_033557465.1 of Ichthyophis bannanicus. Taxonomy (NCBI): domain Eukaryota; kingdom Metazoa; phylum Chordata; class Amphibia; order Gymnophiona; family Ichthyophiidae; genus Ichthyophis; species Ichthyophis bannanicus. The sequence continues at coordinate 750,851,325 of CM066033.1, forward strand.
GGAGGCAGGGTGATGATTATTACTGGGGGTACAGAGGACATGGGATGAGGAATGATAGGAGAGGATAGAGTGATGGTTATTATTATTGGAGATGTAGGGGACAAGGGGTGAGGAATGATAGGAGGGGCAGGTGATGGTTATTATTGGGGTGTAGAGGACATGGGATGAGGACCAATAGGAGGAGAGAAGGTGATGGCTATTATGGAAAGTGTCGAGGACATGGGTTGAGGAATGGATAGGAAAGGGCAGACTGGTGATTATTATTGGAGGTGTATAGGGCATAGGCTTGAGGATTGATAGGAGGGGGCAGGATGATGGCTGTTACTGGGGGGGGGCGTAGAAGACATGGGGTGAGGAATAATAGGAAGGGCTAAGGTGATGGCTATTACTGAGGTTGTAGAGAGCAGTGGTGACAAATGATAGAAGAGGATAGGTTGATAACATATTACTGGAGGCAGGCCTGGATTTAGTAAGATTATGAGATGTCCCCAATTTTTGGGGATTGTCCCCAATTTTAGAGCTCTGTCTCCCACCTTTAAGCAGCCTCCTGTCTCCTATGGCAGCAGTAGTGTCAGCGGAGGTAGAAAACAATTTTTATTTTCAATTTAGTGATCTGAATATATCAGTTTTTAGAATTTACATCCATTTTCTTTATATTTTGCACAGTACAGAGGAAATGATTCACTGTTTCTAGTTCTCTTTTGATTTGATGGCTAGGAAGTGATATTGTTGCCGTCGTGGGATGGAGCAGGGTAATGACTCCTCTTCCCTCATCCATGCCTTGGTATTCAACCCTGGAACTTTGGTGTCCCTTCCTCCTGCCCCCTCCCATACACACTTCTGATAAGTGGCTCAAATTTTCCTGCAAAATACCTGGTAACCATAGATTTAAGCATAGGCATCTTAGGCAACCAGAACAGGATAAGATGGGGGAATAGAAGGGAATGGAAGACAAGTGTAAAAGGTGTGATGGGTTCGCATGCAAATCCTGAATGTAATCCTGCTTAGGCCACGTAACCCATGCTGCTCAATGAAAAGAAGTGTTTTAGATTAATTTAACGGTGGTATTTTGGATTAACTGTAAACACGATCTGATACTACAGGACATCTATGAACAAGGAATTGCAGTAATCTAACCAGTTTAATATGAGGGTGTGAATGATAGGAGCCTTTAAATTCAGGAAGTGTTTAATGGATATGATGAGTCTGAAGGAAATTAGAAGTTTTAAACTAGGGCTAATATGTGGGAGCTGAAAGATAAATAATTGTCCAAGGCTACTCCTAAAGAAGTAATAGTGTCGCAAATTGAAATGGGGTTACCAGCAATTACAGGAACACATTTACAAGTTGCGTGATGCCTGGTGAGTCAAAGGGCTCTCTAGGCATCACTCAGCTTGAACCACTCCACTGTGAATCGGTTGTTTACTCTTTCAAAAAGCATAAGGCTAGGGGGACACACATTAAAGTTACTAAGTAATGAATTTGAAATAAGAAAAAATATCTTTTCACTTAATGCATAAATTAATCTCTCAAATTTGTTGTCAGAGGATGTGCTAAGATCTGAATTTAAAAAAGATTTGAACAGGCTCCTGGAGGAAAAGTCCATAAACCATTATTAAGTTGGACCTAGTGAAATCTTGGGATCCTGCAGGTGCTTGTGCTTTGGAATGGCCACTGTTGGAAACAGGACACTGGATCTTTGGCCTAACCCAATATAGCAAATCTTATGTTCTTATTACTGGGGGTGTAGAAGATGTGGGTTGAGGAATGATAGGAGGGAGCAAGGGCATGGCTATTAATGGGGGTGTAGAGGACATGGAGTATGCAGTGGCATACAATAGATTTCCAGCCCATATTTACTTTGAATCTCCTCCATACACACATAAGAACATAAGAACATAAGATATGCCATACTGGGTCAGATCAAGGTCCATCAAGCCCAGTATCCTGTTTCCAACAGTGGCCAATCTAGGTCATACGTACCTAGCAGTTTCCCCAAAAGACACAGGTTCCGCAATGCTTGTATTGGGTCAAGCATTGATATCCTGGGTCCCTTTTTAATAATGGTTTATGGACCTTTCCTCCAGGAACTTGTCCAAACCTTTTTTAAACCCAGCTACTCTAACAGCCTTTACTATATCCTCTTAAAATGGTTTAGAGAAAGACCTGGCCTGCCGTACCACCAACTTCACTATGCTGCGGTGAGCTGGCATTGGACAGCACAGTGTGAGGAGGGAACTGGAAAGGTGGGAGAAGAACAAGGTAATAGATAAACCTATTGTATGAGCAATGGGCAGAGGCATTAGTAGGTACTTAAAAGAATCAGAGCCCAGGCTCATATAGCCCCACTCAAGATTTTGTTATTAAAGCAATAGTCATGACCTCTCCAAGAATGATCCAAACACCCCCACACACATAATTGGACATCATAAAATATTCATTTAAAGTTTAATAGAAAATTGTTGGCACCTCAGTAACAGCTACACAACTTTCCTTCCGGGCCAGTTGCTAGGTAAAGCATGGATTTGGATACAGGTGACATAGGCAACTGCTTAGGGTGTCAAATCCTGAAGGCATCAAATACCTGGGCCAAAGAGAAAGCTGCTCCCATCTACTTTAAAGCCATGCATATGTGCTGCATCTGAGGGGTGCAGTTGTGTCACCATGATCTTCCTAATCTATGGAAACTCTGACATTCCCCTCTATGGGATCTGCTATCTGGTCTTGCCTATAGGCACCAAAACTGTAAATCTAGCTCTATGCCAGGAACATTATGAAGTAACACCAAATCCTGTAAAAGACCATACAGGACATATAGCAGACTTGCCATAGCAGAACAGCACTGCCAGGACTCAAACAGCACAAATATTACATAAGGATCTAGAACATGTCCTACTGGGAAAACAGAACAAGCGGGACCACTAGAGATTTCGACACAAAAATTATACACTAGCAGAATCGCTTACCTCAATCACAGAAGCAAAATATAGACCAACACCCATCAAATACAGAACAAGAAACAACAAATTAGAAATAGAAATATGCAGGCAAAAACTAGACTACAAACCAAAGTCAGAATGTACATGCAGCACAACACTGGAGAAACAAACAGAAATGCACTTCCTCTTGTACTGAGCAAAATATAAGCCGTCAGAGATGCACATTTTCAGGGCTGGCGCAATGCGGTAAGTATGGTAAGCACAGCTGTGGATGCCAATGTTCAAGGGCACCATGGCTGTTAACATCGTCCTTTTGTCATGCCAAAGGAGAAACAGAGATCCATTTCTTTGCAGCCGACTGCTCTGCATGTTCATTTGTTCAGTTCCGACTGCAGGCATCCCCGACGCTTTTGGTACTTGCATGAGGAACTTTCTATTGCTGATTGCTTGCGATGAGCAGAAAGTCCCGACCACAAGCATCAAAAGCGTCAGGGATGCCTGCAGTCAGAATTGAACAGCTGGCTGCATGGGTGGAGATCCCAATACAGCAAAGAATCCTTCAGGGGGCTGGGCAGGTGGCAGCTAAAGCACTGACAAGGAGGAAGTCCATCCTTCCTTCCCTTCTGTTACTGTGGTTCAGTGAGCTGGGCCGGCGGTGGCCAAAGCAGCAGAGGCAGTGATAGAAGGAAGCAAATCAGCGCTGCAGAGCCTTTGGGTTCTGCGCTCTCTAAGACCTGGCTCTGTCCCGCCCCAACAGGAAGTAGCTTCAGAGGGGGGTGGGACAGGGCCAGGCATTAGAGAGCGCGGAACCCAAAGGCTCTGCAGCACTGCTTTGCTTCCTTCTATCACTGCCTCTGCTGCTTTGGCCACCGCCAGCCCAGCTCACTGAAGCAGCAGTAACAGAAGGGAGGGAAGGACAGATTTCTCCCCTTCATTGGAGGTAAAATGCTGGACCAAAGGTGGGGTCTAGGGAGGTAGAGGAGAGAGAGAGAGAGAGAGAGGAGTATAACTCCAGAAGATGCCAGAACTGGATTGTGTGTGTGTGGGGGGGGGGGGGGAGGTGGAATAGGAGAGATGCTAGATCAAAGGGAGGAGAGACTGAGGGAATAAAACAAGGAAATGCTTGACTATGGGGAAAGGTGCCGAGGGAGCTGTTAGAACTACAGTATGGAGTGGGGTGGGGGAAGACAACAAGTGCTGCAGTAGGCAGAGAGGAAAGAGAAGGGGATGATTGACCACGGAGTGGGTGGGAGGGGAGAAGGAAGAGAACAGGGAGATGCCGGACCATGAGAGGGAGGGGGAGAGAGATGAGAATGGGGAACTGCTGAACTACAGAGCGGGGAGAGAGAAGAGACAACAAGTAGATACTGGGCCACAGAATGGGTAAGAGGAGAGAAGGGGAGGTAATTGACCATGAAGTGGAAGTGAGATGGGGGTGGGAGTGGAGAAGGAAGAGGACAGGGAGATGCTGGACCATAGAGGCGGGCGAAAAGGGAAGATGCAGGACTGTAGGATGGGGATGGGGATGGGGAGAAGATAGAAAAAGGAAAGATGGAGGGCCACACAGTAGGGTGGGGTGGGGGGGGGGGAGGGAACAGAGAAGTGCTGGACCACAGCAGAGGAGAATAGGGAATAAGGAGACAAAGGGCAGATGATGGATATGGGGTGGGGGGGCGAGAGAAGGGGAGTGATACTGACAGATGCTTGGGATGGGGTTGGGAGACAGGGGCTGGGGCTGAGGCTGAGTCTGGGGGTTGACATGGTGGATGGAGATAGGGAGCTAAAGAGATGAGCTAGGAAGGAGGTGATGGAAGTAGACAGAAAGCTGGAAGGTGGGTGAAAGATTAAAAGAAGGAGATTGAGAATTGGATGGCGAGAAGGAGTTGTGAAATTTGAATTTATAGAGCAGCAGAAAAAAAAAAAAAAGATATGGAGGAAAGAGCTGAAACCAAAAGATCGTCAGAGACAGATGCAGCAGGGACAAGGAAGAGGAACGGAGGAGAAGTGGAAAATGGATATGAAACTCTTGAAAGAAAGTTAAGAGCTGGGAAACAGAGGAAAGCAGAGACTGGATGTAACATGGATAGGAAAAATAAAATCTCCAGAAAACAAAGGTAAAAAGATGTGATTTATTCTGAATTTAGTAAAGTGGAATATGTCAGCTTTGGTAAATGTGTCTCTCTCAAGTGTTTATATTCTGGATAAACAATACAGGTAAACAAAAAGATTGTGAACTTCGGAAACAATCAGACAACCTGAAGAAATTATGTAAAAACGTCTATTGAGAAATGATATCTACATTGTGAACCTCAGTGTGATTGTCTTTGTACTTTTCTCAGTGCAGGAAGAAATTCATTTCTGTGTCTACACCTCCCAGGTCTGCACTGCATGCGGAGTCTGACTTCTTGAGGGTTCCACACCAATTGTTGTTTGTTGTCCCTTGCACTGTATTTGTTCAGAGTCTATTTATATTTTGCATATTTGACTAAAGTGAGGGATTTGTTAGTGTGTAGGTTCAGTGAAGGGATCTGCAGCAGTTTTGCTTGTTCTGGAATTTTTTTCTGTAAGAAATGTATTGCTGTTCTAGCACCTGGGATAATACTTGCAGTGCTGCCTTTTCATAGGTAAGGTTGGCGTTGCTATGGTATGGCTGGTTTTATTTAGACCGTGAGTGATTTTATTTTGCAAGGTTGTGTATTATTTTATAATATACCTGCCCCCATCAATGTTGTGGGAGGGGGAAAGGTTTTATTTTGGAGCTACTGAACCCCTGTCATCATGTCTGCAGGAGAGAGGGGAGATGTTACATGTGGACTTCTAAATTCCCTTTTGCGTTTTTTCTTCGTGTAGGCAAGGGTTGGGGGGCTGGAGGAGAGATGCACTATACGGGCAGCAGAACCCCTTTCTTTCTGTGTGTGAGGGGGAAGGTATTATGTTTGGGCTGCCAAGCCCCCTTTGTTGGGATTTTTTGTGTATGAGGTTGGGTGAGAAGAGAGATGTAATGTTGGGGCCCCTTCACTGCAGTTTTCTTGTTGTAACATTTGATTTGAAGGAGAAATACCAGCATCGTAGGAACAGACTTCACAAAGGACTTTTGGGAAAAAGTAATAGTAATAAGGGAGGGGGGGGGCACCGATCTCTAGGTTTCAGGGGGGCACCACAAACTCTGCCTCCGGCCCTGCACATTTCCAAAGTTAACATATCCCATTTCAAAGCATTTTTCTACCTTTGACTGGGCATTTTATTTTTCAGTCATGATGGCCCCAGTCTCTCTTTTCTGCTTTCTTCTGTTTGTCTACTTCTAACTCTCTTTTCAGGATTTGCTGTCCATTTGCCATTTCTCCTCTTTCCTCCTGTCTTCTTCTGTACCTCCCCCATTTGTCTCTGATATTAATCTTGCCCTTTTAGTTATTTCCTCTATTTCATTCTTTTCTGCCTTTCTGTTCACTCACATTTCACCCCTTCTTCTCATCCTCCAAACATTAGGGTCCCACTTTTTATCTTTCACTTAGCTACCAGATTTCTTCCCAGCTCTCATCTTTCTTATGTCTCTCATCCACTCACCAGCCCTGATTCTTTCCATGTTGGTCATTCTCTCCCTACTTTCAGTCAGATCAGTTTTTTCTTCTGATTTTTATCCCCACCCAGTCATCACTTATCCCCTCTTATCAGTTTCTTAGCTCTATTTGTATTCTCCTCTCACTCATCTGCTTGCCTACCTATTTCCCATGACTTCTCTCACATGGCTCCAACATGAGCAGCATATCCTCTCTCTCTCCTTCCACTATTCATCCAACATCTCTCCTTTCTCTCTCCTCCTCCATGTCCACCAATCCCCTCTCTCCGCCCTACTGGTGCCCAGCATCCATTCCCTTTTATCCTGCATCTCTCCTCTCTCACCACCCAGCATCTCCCTCTCCTATGCCCTGGATTTCACTTTTCTCCTTATCTCCTTCCCCCACCCTCTCTGTGTCCATTGACATTCCCTCCAAGATATGCAGGAGTCCTCCACTTACATTCTTACCATTGGGGGTGGTGCAAGAATATTATGGTTTCAATTAGGAAGGGATAGGTAGGTAGGTCCACTAGGAATTCTACAGAACTTTCCTACCTCCTATGATTGAAATCACAATATTTCTGCACCACTCCCAGTGGTAGGAATGTTGGTGGACTGCTATGGATCCTAGAGGGAACTTTGGTGTCTAGTATCTCCCCTTGCTTTCCTTCTCATCTCTGTCTAGGTCCAGCATCTCTCTTGCTTTCCTTTTCACCCCCCCCCCCCTTTCAGGTCCAGCATTACCTATTTACTTTCCTTCCCACCCCTGGTTTAGCATCACCCCCTTATTTTCCTTCTCCTCATAGTCCAACATCACCTCCTTGCTTCCCTTCCCCACCCCTCTGCAGCATCACTCCTTTGCATCCCTCCCCTACCCCTTCTGGTCCAGCATCTCTCCCTTAATTCCCTTCTCCTCTCTACACCACTGCGGTCATGCCACATCCTGCCAACTGCTACTGTAGAAAAGAGGTAAGCAGGGCCTTTGAACCTCTGTGCATGCTCAAGGTCTGTTACACCCCTCCTCCTCTGTTTTCTGTTTTATAGGGGCAGACGCACTAACTGTAGGCACATTCAGGGGTTCAAAGGCATCCATGCCAATTTTTTCTTGTTTTGCTATTTCTTTGCCAGCCCCCCCCCCCCCCCACACCCAGCACCTGGAAGAGCATCCTCTGCAGCTGTCGACAAGTATCAGATTCTCCTCCTGTGCCCCCTTCATGCTGGTGCCTGGAGTTCATAGTTTCCTCCTGCCTCTCCCCTCAGTATGCTGCTATTGTGAGGACTGATAAGAGTGGGTAGGTTGGTAGTTTTTACTGTGGATGTAGAGGGTACTGGTATGAGTAGGAGAGGGTAGGGTGATGGTTATTACTGGGGGTATAGAGAACAGGGGATGAGGAATGAGAGGAGGGGACAGGGTGATGGTTATTACTGGGAATGTAGCAGATATGGGGTGAGGAATGACAGGAGAGGGCAGGGTGATGGTTATTACTATGGTGCAGGGCAGCACATTTCAACCAGTGTGTCAGGATACACTGATGTGCCTTGGAAAGTCCTTGGTGTGCCTTGGTGTTGACAGCCTGAGGCACGGTTCTATATGATCTCATAAGGCTCTTGTTCTATCTTTATTGAAAGTGTCGCCAGGTCTCCCAAATACAATAGGGTCATTGCCAGATAACCACCCCAGGCTCAGTAATGATACCATCACAAATGAGGTGGGTTCTTCCTGGGTGGGTGGAGAACACCTTTAGGTTCCGGTGGATCAAACTTTCTAGATCTCTGGGCAGCAGAGAACTGGTCTCCAGTTTGGACTTGAGCTGGATCCGACGGGGCTGAAATTTCTGGCCCAAAATCATCTCTGTGTACCATCATAACCATCACTGGAATCCACTTTTCAGTGGGTTAATATGGTAAAATTTGGCTAACAGGCTCTACTTTCTCTTCCACCTCAAAGGACCGCTGCCATTTACAGAGGAACTTGTTCTTGGATGAGGGCAGCAAGACAAACTGTCTCCCGGTTGGAAGGTGCAGAGCACGGCTGCCCAATTGTAGCCCCTGGCCAGCTTAGCTTGGGCTTTTTCCAGATTGAATTTGGCCACCTCTCTGGCTTTCCTCAGCTGGTCTTGCATTTGTATAATGTACTCCACCAAATTACACCCAGCACAGGGTTCTTCTTCCCAGATTTCCCTTACCATGTCTAATATGCCTCTTGGCCATCTTCTGAAGAGCAACTCAAAAGGCGAAAACCCTATGGAACTCTAAGGTACCCTCATGGATGGCAAACATCCAATAGGGTATGAGAATGTCCCAGTTCTTCCCGCATGAACCCTCCTGCATGAACTTTTTAAACATCTGATTCAGATTTTATTGAATCACTCAACAAGGCCATGCGTCTGTGGGTGATATACTGATGTTTGCAGCATCTTGACCTTCACCAAGGCACACACTTGCTTCATCACCTTGGTTACAAATAGTGTTCCTTGATCTGTGAGGATCTCATTGGGTATTCCCACCCGTGAGAATACTTCCCAGAGGGCATTCGCGATCATAGTAGTCTTCATATTCCTTAGAGTGAGTAGCATAGTCTAGTATGACTAAAATATGCTTGTTGCCTTGGGCGATTTGCTCCAAGGGACCTATAAGGTCCATGACCACTCTTTCGAATGGGGTTTCAATAATAGGCATAGGCACTAGAGGGGCAGGTTGGACTGTAGTGGGATTATTAAGTTGGTAGGTGGGGCATGACTGGCAATATAACTGCACCTATTTATGGATCCTGGGCCAGAAAAATTGGGCTAAAAAATGTTCTAGTGTTTTCTCCATGCACAGGTGTCCTCCTAATAAATGGCTATGAGACAACAATAGCACCTGCTGACTATAGGGCCCAGAAACAATCAGTTGTTCTACCTCTTACCCCTCTAGGGCCTCCTCATCCATCCTGTACAATAGATCTCTCTTTATCACAAAATAGGGAAAGAGTTTTGCAGGGGACTCTCCGTTAGCTACTGGAACCCCATCCACCTCCAAAACCTGCTCTTGGGCATGCTTAAAGGACTCATCCTCTTGCTGAGTCCTTCTGAAGCTCCCTGGGTTTCCCCCCAGTCCTTGTTCTGAGAAGGGGACAATTGTACTTGGATCACTACCACTGAGCCCTGAACTATCCCCAGGGATTCCTTCCCTACGCTCTCCTTTCCTAGATCCCTCCTCCATAGCCGCCCCCAGATTCTGTTTGTAGCGTAGCTTTTCCCGGCAACACTGACTCGGGGACTTAGCAGGCTTGGGAGTCTTGACATATAGATTCGGGTCTTTCAAGGGGAAAATCTCTGGGAAATCTTCTTGGTCTGACTTAGCAGAGCTGTCAGTCAGGCCCATATCGCTCTGAAGGTTGGGTAGTCTCAGCCATTCACCACTGGATATGGGAGCCAGGGCAGCACCATGACCTTGAATGTGACTTGCCCGGCTGGAGTCTTAAATAAAACTTGTGGCGTTGGATACTGGCTCTGTTCTCCAAGAACATAGGCTAGTGTTACTGTCTGCATAGTCAATTTGAAATTGGGTTACTGTTTCCCGGTGAATGAGGGTCCGCACACTCCCAGAGTCTATCAAGACCGAAAGGCAGGTCCCCTTGATTTTCACAAAAATTACAAAGTTCTGTGCCCCTGTGTGGGGACTGTCCACAAAAGCACAAGTGTGAGGGGTGGTTAGGTTGACCGCCATGGGTTCTTCTGCACTGAGGAGACACTCCCTAGCAAAGTGTCCCCAGGCTCCACACCTAAACAAGTGAAGGGGTTGTGGCTGGAGCCATGCCTTCACTTAGGAAGTGACTTTGGGGTCGGAACATGGGAGCCAACATCCCTTCTGGCTTCCTTTTCTGACCCCCTGGGCTAATGGGTGACGTCTTCCCCTTCTCACTGTCTGCTTCAATCACCGACTGGGCTTCATAGTACCCCTCCGCTATTTCCAGTGCACTCTCCAGTGTAATCTTGGGGTGCTAAAATACCTGCCGTCTCATTGGGGCAGTCATGCCCTACAAAAATTGCTCCAACTGCACAATCTTGGCTATCTCATGCCCAGTCTTTCCCTCCAGTTGCAGCCACTTCCATGTGAGCTTCTTTAAATGACAGAGGAACCTTTGAGGGCTGGAGCCCCCCCTTTCTGAATTGATGGTGGTAGGTCTGGTGTACAGCCAACCTGTTCCAATATGGCGGCCTTGACATCTGCATATGTAGCTCACCCATCAGGTTTGGCATCCTGGAATGCAGTCTGACTGCTACCCATCAGCAGATTTCCCATGTAGTCTATATTGCCTCTGGTCACCCGGCCATGTGGGCAGTTCATTCAAAGTTCACAAAAAGTGATTAGGTTCATCTTCTGCCGCCATTTTAAGTAGCGCTTGCACTGGAGGGTGGAATGGCGGTCTCTGTAGGGCGTGAATCAACTGAGCCAGGGAACTCCTCTGTAATTCCCCTTGTGCCTGAATAAGATTTTGTTGCTGCTGCTGACGTTGTTGCTGTTGCTGCTGATATTGTTGCTATTGCTGTTGTCCTTCTAGCAGGGCTTGTTGAAATTACTGCTGACATTGTTGCTGTTGCTGCTGCTGCTGATCTACCAGAATCTGGAGGAGTTGCTCCATCCTGGCTAGTCATTGTTCTTTTGCAACACCACCACAGCTTCCTCTTCTACAGCTGAGTTAACCCTGCAGTATTCCTGCTCCAACAAATGTAGTGGCCTCTAGTGGCCAAAACAAAACCTACCTGTTTGGCACTAACTACCTTCTTAAAGCTCCCTAACTAGGGCAAGGCTAACCCTCTTAGTGCACACAAACAAATAAAACCCCTGACCTACTGTAGAGGCCCAGCCCTAGAGGAAAATGAATTTGCCCTCAGTCACATGGTAGAGAAAATCCCACCACTACCACCATATGTGGTAGTGTGGTTTACGGTGGGAAGGGGTTTTCTGTTAAAACACCAAACAGTCAGCAGTTCAGGGAAAACAAAACATGTTTTTATTCAGACCCAGTTTGTTAAACCTTCACAAAGCTGGTCTCCTGGCCCTTCCTCCAGCCCAGTTAAAGTTCTTTGCCCAGTTAAAGTTTTTATTTATTTATTTATTTATTTATTGAACGGTTTTATATACCGCCTTTCAGAAAAATCAAAGCGGTTTACATAGAACAAAACTTGAACATTACATTGAAACTTATTCAAACAATTGAAATTACAGTGAACATTAAATTGTATATAATAAAAATGGTAATTTGAGGGTTACAATGCTGAGTAAATGCTAATTAGGTATATAGCTAGTTTAAACATATATACAGATTTAAATATTTACAAATTTCAAAAATGTTATCATAAGGTTTAAGGTTTAAGGTTTAATCATTTGATAAAAACCGCCTTTCTATATCAATCAAGGCGGTGTACAATAATAAAATACATAAAAATTTGGCCGAGGCCGGTAAAAAGAAAGGAAATGTACAAAATTATAAAGGACAGAAAAAGAAAAAGATAATAGAGACAGGATGAGATACAAAAGGCAAAACTAATATACAAAAAAGGGGTAAACTCATACAAAAGGAGAAGGAACATTAAATGCTAGGGAGAACAGATGGGTCTTGAGGTTTTGTTTGAAAGTGACGTATTGTGGTTCCAGACGGGGAGAAGAGGGGAGAGAGTTCCAAAGAGCAGGACCAGCAAAATAAAAAGCTGAAAGACGGGTGAGTTGCAAGTGAGCACGGGAAGGGGAAGGAAGGGCAAGACGGTTGAGGTGGAAAGAGCGGGGTATATACCTAGGGGAGTGAAAGGAAAGGAGATCAATCAGATACGAAGGAGTGCTAGTGTGGTAAACTTTATGTAACAGGGCCAGGAGCTTAAATTGAGAATGAAATGAGACAGGCAACCAGTGAAGATGGAAGAGTAAAGGAGTGACATGATCCCGGAGAGTGGAATGTGTGTGACAAGGCGTGCAGCAGTATTCTGTATTCTTTGAAGTCTGGTTACCTGATTTTTAGGGAGACCAAGGAACAATGAATTGGAGAAATCTACCCGTGACATAACTAAAGATAATACCAGTGTGGTCAGGGCTGAAGGAGAGAGAAAAGGGCGAACTGAACGAATTTGACGAAGAAAAAAGAAAGAAGTTTTAGTGATATGAGAAATATGAGTGTGAAAAGAAAGATCGGAATCAAAGTGGACACCTAAGTACCGAAAGGTAGAGACTAGTGGAACCGGAGAGTCAGAGAAAGAAGGGGCTAAAGAGGGGGAAGGACCACCATAAGAGAACCAAATGGCAAGAGTCTTAGTAAGATTTAAGTGAAGACAGTTAGTGGTGAGCCAGTTTGCAACAGATGAAAGACAGGAGTTCAGTGGGGCAAGATCGGGACAGGAAGGAGAGGTATGATGAAGTAAGAGAATGTCATCGGCGTAAAAGAAAGCTGAGATACCTGACTGCTGTATGAGAAGAGCAAGAGGGGCCAAAAAGAGGTTGAAAAGAAGAGGGGCAAGAACGGAGCCCTGTGGGACCCCGCAGGAAATGTGCTGTGAATCGGAAGAAGGGAGGGCAGGTGAAGAAGAAAGAACTGCACAAGAACGGGAAGAAAGGAAAGAGTGAAACCAGTGATGGACTGTACTACAAAGACCGGCTTCCCGAAGACGGTGAAGAAGAAGAAAGAAAGTGATCAACCAGGTCGAAAGCAGCTGAGAGATCCAACGCTACCGCCACCGAAGTATCACCGCGATCGTGAGCTACATGCAGTGCATTGGTGAAAGCTAAGAGAACAGTGTCGACACTATGCCCAGGACGGAAACCGGATTGACGGGGGTGAAGAAAGTTGGTAGAATCCAGGTGATGGGAAAGTTGAGCAAAAACAAATTTCTCCAGAAGTTTAGACAAAAAAAGGAAGGTTGGAAACGGGATGATAATTAGAAGGAAGGGAAGGATCAAGAGAGGGATTCTTCAAGATAGGGCGAACCAACGCGTGCTTCCAAGAACTAGGAAAGATCCCTGTGGAAAGACTGGAGTTAAACATATCAAGAATATAAGGGAAGACACCCAGGGAGGGAGTGAGAAGCCAAGAGGAAGGGATAGGATCAAGCGGGCAAGAAGTCTTCCTAGAGGAAGAAAGAAGGTGATGAAGTTCGGGTGCAGTGATGGGAGAGAAAGTAGCCCAAAAGTGAGAGAGCTGGGAGACAGGCGGAGGCAAAGGAACGGGGGGGGGGGGGGGAAGTAATAGGAGCAGGGCATGAAGGTAGTAAGTCTCTCAGTGAGGCAACCTTAGAGACAAAGAAAGAAGCCAATTGTGAGGAGGAAGGAGAAGACTGGATAACAGGAGTTGGTGATGGAGCATGCAAAGAGATAAGAGAGCGAAGAGCAGAATAGAGATGTCGGGTCTGATTGGGAGCATGTGAAATGGTGTTAGAGAAATAATCCCGTTTGGCAGAGTGAAGTTGAGAGCAATAAAAGGAATGTTGGGATTTGAAGATAGATAAATTGGTAGGAGAGGGGACCTTGCGCCATAATCGCTTGGCCCTCCGAAGATGTGTCCGCAGGAAATCATCTTATCTGAGCAAGGAAAAATGTATTGTAGTTCACTAGAATTAGTGTAAAGAGTAAATGTGATAATGTGGAGAAATGGGTATTGTAAGATAGAGTAAGAAAAAGGAAAAAGTAAGTTGTGAATGAATGAATATGAGTATACATGAGTTTAAGTGGGAAATATTTCATCTATTGGGAATGAGTCTCCAAAGTACTCTATAAATAGGTGAGTTATATGGCTTGCCTTGAAAAAACTCCTGACTCCATGGGCCTCTCTCTCCCTCCTGCAGCCTGCTGAGTTTTTAACCTCTTCCTTTGAGCCATGCCCTCCAAGCCCTGAACTCTAAGCTGCAAGCTCTCTTAAAGGGGCCTGCTGATAAGCCCTTTGGAGTGGGATGGGCAACACTCTATAGACCCCTTCACACAAGTAAAAAGGGGAAGGCAATGGCAGTGGGGATGTGCTACCATCCACATAGCCAGAATGAACAGAATGGAATCAGTGCATGCAGATCTATCTCATGCATATTCATTATGGATATCCTGAAAACCTGACTGGCCTGGGGGACACAAGGACTGGGTTGGGAACTACTGCTGTAGGAAATCAGGGAAGCTAGCAAAAGGTACAACATAGTAATAATGAGTGATTTAAATTACCCTGGTATTGACTAGGTCAATGAGACATCAGGACATGCTAGGGAGATAAAGGGGCATGTTTACTAAAGAACGTTATTTGCGTCGCGTCCCGTTATCGCGCGGTAATGTACCTTACCGCGCGATAACGGGATGCGGTGCAAATAGTGTTCTTTAGTAAACATGCCCCAAAGTTTCCAGATGAAATAAATGACTGCTTTATGGTGCAGCTGGTCCTGCTGATCGCTGGAAGTAGCGGTATATAAATGTGCAGTAAATAAATAAATAAAATAAACACAAGGGGAAGCTATTTTACACCTATTCCTTAGTGGAACACAGGATCTGGTGCAAGAGATAATGGTGATGGGGCCACTTGGCGATAGTGATCATAACATGTTCACATTTGATGTAATAAATGCAGGGAGGACAGGTATTACCATCTAACTTTCAAAAGGGAGACGATGGTAAAATGAGGAAAATGGTGAAGAAAAAACTAAAAGTTGCCACTGCAAAGGTTAAAGATTTACATCAAGCATGGGCGTTGTTTAAAAATAATATCTTGGAAGCCCAGACCAGATGCATTTGACATTTTAAGAAAGGTAGAAGGCCAAACATCTGCTGTCATGGGTTTATAGGTGAGGTCAGGGATGCATATAGCCAAAAAAGCATCCTTCGGGAAATGGAAAAAGGAGCCAAATGACAATAACAGGAAGCAACATAAAAACTGTCTGTGTGAATTGATTCCTGTCTTTAACATATGGCTTGTCTCCCTAGTGTAACAACCCTTTGCACATTTTCTGCATTGAATAATATATACCAGATTAGAGGAACAGCATCAGTAGGATCCCCTTATGTTGCATGTCTTTCCCATGTAACTGTGAGGTCCTGTGATATGTGCTGGCATAATCTGCAGCTTGGTATATTGTGGGACTTATACCATTCCCTTCTTTTTGGGCTTTTATTGGAAGTTTTCTTCTCACTAATTTTTGCTTCAGATTCAGTGGTTACTGGAAAGCCAACATCAGTGGAGAAGGGGATCTCTCTCAGTAATTCATCTTCCTGGAGTAGTGGTTGTAAGTTTTTTTTATGATTTTTCTGTTTTTTCAGCTCTGGACTGTGTGTTACTACAAGGAGAAATCTCTTTGAGGTTGCCTTTTCTCTATATTGTAATAGGTTCTCCCTGGGTATTTTGGATGAAGAAGCAATCTTCATGAAGATGATTTTGGGATTGTAACCTTTTTGTTTGAAGGCTTCAAACCCAAAAGACAGAGGTAAACACCTCCAAATCTTGACTAAATCCTTCAAACAAAAAGGCTAGAAACCCAAAATTATCTTCATGAAGATTACTTCTTCACTCAAAACACCCCGAAATAACCTACTACAATACAGAGAAAAGGCAGCCTCAAAGAGAGTTCCCTTACAGTGACATTCAATGCAGAGCTGGAAAAACAGAAAAATCATAAAAGACTTACAACCACTATTCCAGGAAGATGAATTACTGAGAGAGATATTCCTGGCTATGCCAATGTTGGCCTTTTGACAACCACTGAATCAGAGCAAAAATTAGTGAGAAGAAGGCTCCCCATAAAAGCCCAAAAAGAAGAGAATGGCACAAGTCCCTGCAATATACCAAGCTGCAGATTATGCCAACACATATCAGAGGACCCCACAGCTACCCACATGGGAAAAACATTCAACATAAAGCAGTCTTAAACATATTGTTTCTCTAATGTGTTTTACATGATTCAGTGCAGAAAATGTACAAAGGGATGCTACACCGTGGAGAGAAGCCAAATGTTAAAGACAAGAATGAATTCACAGAGACAAGATCACACAGCACAGAACAGACCGAGGTGTAACTTCTATCTCCTCTGCTGTTGGAGAGCATTTCACAGGACCAGAACACAGCATCAATGATATTATGGTGAGAGTCCTGAAAGGAAAATTTAAATCAATCCAACGTTTGAAATGAAGATGATGAGACACTTACAATCAAACCAGACAGGACTTAACAAAGATATGGGCTTTCCATCACATTATAAAGTGTAAATATTTACAGCCTGGTCACCTTCTGATCACCCATTCATCTCTCCCACTTCCCCCTTCCCCCTTCCCCTGAGAACTGTCAATGGAATGCTTTGGTGATTTATTTATATATTATCTTTATCTTTTATCTTGATTTTGGTGCTTGATACACTGTATTTGTCATCTATTGCTCTGTATTTTAGCCTTCAAAAGCTAGTCCAAAAATGTATTAAGTTAGTCCAATAAAAAGATATCACCTTATTTTCTTTTGCTGAATCTCTTTTTACTTAACTACCATTAAAGTGGACTGACACTATCACATTACTATTATAGATCTAGAACGTCGTTTTTTATCCATCAGTTTCCACTTGCTGTTTTGGGCTTCCAGCTCAGAACCCATACTGGTGGAACAATTAAAAACAGCCTCTGTTGGGATTAAGGCAACACAAAGGGGGAGAAAGGGAAGAGGATTTTGGATTTAGCTCATACCTTTTTAGTAATAGCTCAAGAAGAGTTACATCCGGGTACAGTAGGTATTCTCTATCCCCAAAGAATTTACAGTCTTTGTACCTGAGGCAATGGAGGGTTAAGTGACTTGTCCAAGATGATAAGGAGTGTCTGTGAGATTTGAAATCCTGGTTCTTAACCCAATACTCTAACCAATCTGAAGTAGGCTTCATTTGCAACTAGTTGCAGATTTTTCCTCTATTTCATGTCCCCTTTGGTGCACTCAGTCTTTCCAGCAACAGTCCTTGATAGGAGGGTCATGAAATCTGCAATCATGGGCCCTACGTCCAGTCACTAGGTGTCGTCATTGCAGCATGCCTATTACCCCCTCCTCTCGAGGGCTGTTATTGCTTCCTCTGCAGTATCCCATCCACAACCGATCCAGGAAGCAAAAGACCTGACCTGAGGATAAAATTTGGTCCTCCATATGGTAACTCCATATGAATACTCAAACACTGGGCCAGCCTGATTTAAAACTTTGTAAATGTTTGAGAGGTTTTGCAAAACTCAAAAGGTCTCTCTGAATTAAAATCTTATTGCTTAACTGACAAAGTTACATGGCAAAAAATGAGATATCAAATCCACCAAAATGCCGCAGAATCTCATTTCTACTTTAATCTTGACACTTCTCCCTGCCACAAACCCTGAACATCTTTTCCACTGCCAATATATAAATCTTTATATCCTTTATCATTCCTGACACTCTTTCTCTATCCTCTTCAGCCCACCACAAACACACTAACTTTGGCATTCTTTCCTCTGTCAAACACACAAATCCTGACACCCCTCCCCACAGCAACGCCTCCTTCCACCACAAACACATACTTCTTCCCACATGACATACAAGTACCCTAGAGCCAGCCCAGTGGTTCTGTGGCAGTTCTGTGTGCTATCAAACAGAGGACCTGGGCTCGAGAGCCAAATCTGGCTGCAGCTCTCTAGGATTAGGGATAGAGTTCATAGCTCCTGGGGGAGGAAGAATCAATCATTGCCCAGTGATAATAAGAATTGAACAGGCTCAGGGTACATGCATACAGTATATTATCAGGTTTTTTGCATGCAAATCTGGGACACTTATCCAAAGTGTGGTTGTGAGGGGGGAGAGGGGAGGAAGGGACACCTTAGCTCTAGATTTCAGCAACAAGGTGCGGAGGAGGGAAGAGGAGTCATTACTTTGTCCTCCTCCCCATCCATCTCATTAGAACATCACTTCCAAGCAGACAAATTGAGAGATAAATAAAACATTGACACATTTCCTCTGTACTGTGCAAAATATAAAGATAATGGATGTAAATTCTAAAAACTGACATATTCAAATCACTAAATTGAAAATGACATTTTTTCAACCCTCTCTGTTCTCATTACTGGAATTGGGGAAAGGAGGCTGTGAAACAGGTAGGAATCGGGGACACAGCTATAAAATCAGGGACAATCCCCAAATATCGGGGACATCTGGTAAACTTATGCGTACTAGGTTCTGGAGGGAATTGCAGTCTGCAATCTCTGGCTAAATGATTTCAGTGCAACATTCAGGCTGAATAAGCAGGGTGTGGGGGGAACTGAAGAGGTGCAATGACGATTCCTGGCATTGCAGGGCATCATAGGGAACAGAAGAAAACTGCTGGACCCAAATAATAATAGCAACAACAGCAACATCCAGAGACCCCTTACACTCATTCCTAGCACAAAACATAATACCTCTTTCCGCCATAACCACAAAACCACATAAACCTTTAGCTGTTCTGACTTCACAAATACATGACTGTTCCTTTGTAAAATACGGTTAAATACCCTCTTATTAAATTCCTATGGTGAGACATGTGGAGGCGGTCACTAGCGACAGCCAGAGCAGTCTTCCTTCCATAGAAACACTTCCCTGGTAATTAGAACCAGAAAGCTGAAGCATGGTCTTGGATGCTGATTTATTTGTAAGAAAGTAACATTCATTAGCTCTGGAGCAGGAAGGCAGCTCGCCAGCACCAAGTGATAGAGAAAGGACAACTTCCCAAGCAGAGGCAGCTGTGGAGGGCCTGAGCACAGTCAGAGGGTAATTGCTGGAGAGTGGTGATCTGGGCAACAGGCCTGCTCTGCTGCCCATATTCAGGGTGCATATTCTAATTTGTTATCTACTTCTACAACGCAATTGGCAAGACATTTAAAAAGAGCCACAGGATTAGAATATTTGCAGTGTGGAACCTGTTAACTGGGTGGAAAAGAGTGGTGTTTGTTTACAAGTCATTAAAGGCCGGCTCGGCTTTTGACGTGCAATGATCTTTCATGCAGATCTCGGCAGGCTCTTGCTATGAACTCTTGGCAGGGTCTGTCCAAGGATGTTGAAAAATGAATTTTGTGTGGGATGGATAATTTTTTTTTGTTCCAGATGTTTCCTCTCATAAGGCTTCCATTAGATCTCATTTTGTGCAGAAGAACTGACTCTATTTGTATTATTAAATGAACACTTCTTTCCAGAGGCAGAGAAAGGGAAAAGGCCTCTTTGAATAAGGGGCTACATGCCAGGGTCAGACAGACCAGTAGTGTCTTTACTAATGGGCATGTTTTCTAAAGTGTGATAACCGTTAGTGAGGGGTTTAGCATGCGGTAAGTGCCCAGTGCTATCAGCACGCGCCCTGCGGCTAACCAGTTAGCATGTGATTGGGTGGGGACCAAGTAGGGTAGGGGGCGGAATATGGACGTTGATGGGGCAGCACATTTAGTGCAGACATTTTGGATGCTGTTGCTGTTAGTTCTGGTGAACTTAACGCCACTTCAATGGATGGCATTAAGTGCATCTGTGTGCTAGTTAGCATAGTGCTGGGAGATTGCAACCCGATAATAGCAGGGGGACAGACACACAAGCCCCCTGAGGTTAGCAAGGGCCTCCATGCTAGATTCATAGCCCAACTGCATGCTAATATAGAACACTTTAGTAAACATACCCCTAAGTCTGCTGCTGAACAGAAAGGAGGATCATAGTATGTAAGGTGATAAGCTGAGCCAAACTTAGTTTTCTCCCATTGCATGTAGGGAGATGCAGTCCTCCTTTTCTTGAGGAAATCAGAGCAAAAATCTCTGATGGAATGGAGAGAACCAGAGCTTAATCGGACTAGAATGGAGCCAGTTCCTATCCCAATAAAAGCCCCTTTCCTTCATGTTGGACCAATATAGACAACTTTAATGAAGGCACATTATTTTAGCAGTGAAGTCTACAGATGGATAAATGAAGAACTAGTATTCACCAGGCCTCGTATTACAAGATTTAGGAGACAAGCGCTGAAGCTATCAGGCAATAAAAGAAGCACTTCTAAACACAACCCAGAGCTAATCTGCAGTTGCCACAGGATGTTGTAGAAGTAAAAATATAAAGGGGCCTTAATGTCATTAGGCATATTTATGAAAGACAGATCAATCTGAAGATAAATAATCTGACAGTCAGATATGTCAACCATGAGTTCAATGCATCCCTACACCATGAGTGCTGGAAACTTGGAGGGTCTGTCTAACGATGGACACTCTATAAATGTCCTGTTATACATTTCCTGTGAGCACCCGCTGCTTGTCCAGATGAAAGACAGGGTGCCAGGCTGGATGCACCTCTGTTTGGACTCAGTCTGGCAGTTCATGGATGCAATTGCACAAGACACTTGTGGGAATAATAAAAACAGCACTAATAATCTGTGAGATTTTCATACTGTACAAGATCTTAAAATGATTTCCAGGTTAATACCCAAGAAGAATTCACATAGAACCTTCTAGTTACTAAAACCGGAGAGTGATTCCCATAAAGTTAAATGGAAAAATAAAATCCTTTCCCCCTCCCCCAGTATAAGTCATTTACGGAAAAATAATATATGCACAAATGTAGTTATAAAAGGAATGTTTCCTACACAACTACACTTAATTTTTCTTTTTCTGCAGGAGGATCAATCCACCCAGTTTGGCATTGGTCATAATATCCACGTGTGCTCTGTAGGTGTTGGGTGGCAGCACAGTATAACTCCTCATTTTGTATGGGTTGCCAATCTCAACAAAAAGAGACAAGAAAGGGCTGTCATCAGTTCATCATTCAGGCCCTGTACTTGGACCTCAACCAAAGAGAGCCAGGATGCAGTCACTGCCTGGTGCAGGGGCTATCATCTTACCCCATTTACACATGCACTCGTGCTGAACTAAGAAAATGCTCTTCTGATCTTGGCCAATAATGAGGTCTTCCAACTCGGGAAACATAAATTCCCCTGTTATAAGGCCATTAGATATTTTCAGAGCTAAGAAAAGATGTCAGCGATGGATAATGTTGAAAGTTGTATCAATAGGTGGCTGTTACCATGGATGTACTCTTTCAAAAAATATGAAGACTATGAACTTATTACGTGGCACATCAGAAAATAAGAACATAAGAACATAAGATATGCCATACTGGGTCAGACCAAGATCCATCAAGCCTAGTATCCTGTTTCCAAAAGTGGCCAATCTAGGTCATAAATACCTAGCAGTTTCCCCAAAAGACACAGGTTCCACAGTGCTTATATTGGGCGAGCAAGCATTGTGGAAACTGTGTCTTTACGGGAAACTGCTAGCTACTGTTAGGTATTTTTTTTACTCAGTGCATAATTAAGCTTTGTAATTCTTTGTCAAAGGATATGGTAAAAGTAGTTAGCACAGCTGGATTTAGAAAAGGTATGGGCAAGTTCCTGGAGGAAAAGTACATAAACTGTTTTTTAGTAGACTTAGGGGTATGTTTACAAAGCAGCGGTAGCAGCCTCCGTGCGATTTTGGAGCTGCAGTCCCATGGGGCCATGGCTCCGATATCGCACGGAGGCTGCTACTGCTGCTCTGTAAACATACCCTTTGGAGATAGGCATAGTGACCACTGCAGTTGCTGTGGGGTAAACTTTGGTCACTGTGACTTTTGCAGTTAGCATGGGCTCACCTAACATTATCTTAGTAGGTGAAGTTAAGTTCACCCCTGTTAGAGCACAGGACTCCACATTAACTGCTGGGAATATGATTTCCATGCCACAACAGTTAGCGCAGTGATATTGCATCTAACAGACTATAGTTTTGGAGCTATAGGCACGCTAGATGCAACACTCTAGTCCTCTTTAGTAAAAGACCTCCTAAGCATAGAGGTAGAGGATGAGATAAATAAGGTGCATTTATTCAGCAAAGACAAGTGTAGGGAACCACATCAGCTGCATACAGGAAGCCCACGAGTCCTATGTCTGGAGAGACAGTGATTTTTATTACCTGAAATATTTTGCCACTGTCAAAATCATTTTTTTAAATTACTGAATTTTGAAAGAAATATAAAAAGCAAACAAAAGTTTATAGAAGTCATTTTAGATTTATTTATATTCTCTTATATACTGTGCTATTCTGCATCAGTGCGGTTTACATTGAACAAACTGAAACTACATTGAACAGGGCATTATAACTTGGAGATAACTATTTTACAGGGAATGTGGGCTATGGAGGGTTAAGTGGCTTGCCCAAGACCACAAGGAGCACCTGTGGGACTAGAAACCCCAGTCCTTCCAGCCCAAGGTTGCTGTCCTCTAGTGGGATTTGAACCCCTGACCTTCTGGCCTGAAGTACCTTGCCCCAACCACTAGGCCACTCCTCCACTCAATGCCTTGTGCGACATATCCGGGTGTAAATAGTAGCATTGACACATCTGGATTGCACACACGTGTAAAGTGTGATTTTAGAACACTGTTATTTACATGGAGAGATGGCCCAGAATGAATCGATTTAAAGGAGGTATGTTTAGGATGGTGCTGACAGGCCAAAAGGTATGTGGGACTGCATCTTGTTGTTGTGTCAAGTTGAGGCTGACTCCTGGCGACCCCAGGGAATACATGTATAGTTCTGAAATCTCCCCATCAGCTTTTGCAACTCTGTGAGGCACTCATGAAACTCTACAGAGTCAGTTTTGGTCAGAACCTGAACAGCGTTATTGAAGAGGTAATTCTGCTTAAGCTCCCAGTACTTTTGTTAGCCTTTGAAATGTAAAAGTTTACATTTCAGGGTTTTGCTGCTTAAGTGTCGGCTTTTACAAGTATAAATGCCTAGAATATGACTCTTATCCATATAATTGCTGGCTGGCAAACATTGGTACTTTCGCATATAGAGTCCCTTTTACTAAGGTGTGCTATGATTTTGCACCTAATGTGTCAATAGTGAGCAAAACTGAGGCGTGTTAAGTGCAAAGCCACTGCATTAACTGTTGGGGGCATGTACAGCATTTTACCAGCAGTTCATGGGCAGTGCAGTTCAGTAACACAGGACACTATTACCGCGGGTGCATTTAACGTCACCTATTGAGGTGAAGATAATTGTACCTGAGCTAATTGGAAGAGTAACAGTCAGAGCACAGTGTTTACCCACATGATGACTGCGTGGTACTCTCTAACCCACTTTCTACCCCTAATCTGCCCACTGCACCACTCTAACAAGTGAGGTGCAGTTAGCGTAGATATCGTCATGTGCTATCTGTCATGGCCGCGTGCTATTATCGCGGTCCACAGTATGCAAAAGTGCACTCCCAAACCCATGCTACTTGCGTAGTGCACTTTAGTAAAAGGGCCCCATAGATACAGTTATAAATGGAAGGTGCTGTGTGATGCCGATCTTTTTCTGCACGCATGGGGGCTTGTCATTTCTGCTCCCACTGTATGTGCTGGAAAATACCAGTGCATTTAATGGCTTTGCATTCAGCAGAGCCTTTTGTAAAATGCCGAGGGAACTGTGAACATCGCAACCTGGATGTCTCCGTTTTTACCTCAAATTCCTGGGTGAAATGGGGCTTTGCACCTGGTAATTGCAAGTATTTGAGCTGTTTGGGCGATAAAGTGGAAAGAATGATAGAGTTTTAGTTTTAAGAGTTATGGGCTCAATATTCAGTGTTGGTGGCAGCTATCTGCTGGTGCTGATCATTAAACCCAGATATTCATTGCCAGAGTCATATAGGCTGATCGGTAACCGAGCAGCAGCAGTATTGAGCCGCTGCCCAGTTAGCGATACGTGGTGAGAGTTAGGCCAGGGTTACCTATGCCTGGCTAACTGGGCAATGGCTCAATATCACCGCTGCCTGGTTACTGATCGGTGCCACCCTACGCTCCACCCCGGAACACCCCCGACACATCCCGATGCTAAACGTTGGTGCTGCCGAATATCACATTCACTGCGATTAATGCATTTAGCAGCTCTGCTAGCCCCATTAATCACTCGGAATATTGGGCCCTATAGTTCCAAAGCACTTTACACATGTTTCTACTTGAAGCCTCCTGTAATCATTCCCAGACTGAAGAGTGAAAGCTGCCAGTGAGGAGTTGTCCCTGAGAATTGCTAGATTCGAGTCACAGAAGTCACTGCACAAGGACACTCATCTTAGACTGCCTCTTTCAGTATCTAGAAGCCTGTTGCAACAGGATCATCAGAATCACTGCTACGAGTCAACTCCTTAAAGAACTAGACCAATGAGCTTCCTAATCCATTTAAATTATCTATTTGTAAATATAAAACTAAGCAGATGTGATTGATCAGTGGTCACCTGAGAACTGGCTAAGAACATAAGCATTGAGAGATTGGGTCAGAGCAGAAGTCCATACAGCCCAGCATCCTGTCTGCGACCATGGCAAACAGCGAGTACTCAGAAGAACAGCATATGAAATAGGCAAACAGCCTACCCTGCCTGCTCTAGTCTGAAAGTAACAACTGAAATAAGTTTTAGTCTTGGTACAACAGAACAGAGGCTTATCAGATAACAGAACATATCTCTGTGTTGCATTTAAGGGCATGTTTACTAAAGGGCATTAGACTTTGGCAGCTAACACCGGCATTAGTGCCACGTTAGTTGTAAAAGCCGTGCATTATCTCTTGGGTGCATGTATGGCATTTCCCCAGCAGATAACGCAGCAACATTGCAGATGCAACTAATACCAACCAGTGAGATGATGTTAGCTGCACCCGCAATGTCTGCAAAATTGAGGTCACTGCGCACTCCCAACGTTTGCGGTAACCGCGCGTGGCAGGCACACCCACTGGCTACCCCCACCCTGCCCATGCACACTGCTAGCATGCGGTGTGCACCTAGCGTGGAAAATTCACTGTACTAACTGCATTTGTCCACATTAGCTGTTACCGCGGTATGCTTTTCCCGCCTTATCACCATGTTAACAACTAACGTGTTTTAGCAAACATGCCTTTTTTATGTCTTTGTCCCCTTCCTCCCTTATAACTTTGAAATGGCAAGACTGACTTATGTATTTATTTATTTAACAGGTTTTCTATACCTCCTTCTCTTTACTTCAAGGCGATTTACAGAAACCATCACAGCAAGCCAAAGTTTCCCTAGAACAGGGTATATAACTTGGAGATTTACCTGAGATATAACGGGTATCTTTAACAATTATAAACTATGTACATTTGCACGGGTGTGGTATAGGTTGTGAATATCGCTTATACATATTTACTGAGGTGGTAGACCAGGAGACTGATGCGGGTAATGTTCTAGGGCTAGGTCCATGTTTAATGTTTTTTCTTTAATCAGATATATTGATCGGTATCATTGAGATGATGTTAGCCGCACCTGCAATGCCTACAAAATGTGAGGTCACTGTGCACGCTCAACACTTGCACCAAACTTTGTGTAGAGGTTAGACCTTGCGGTGCGAAGGGGAAGGAAAGGGGAAAGAAGATCTAAACCTGGTGAGTGATGGTTTACAGGAGCGGGGGCAACTTTGGCATTCTTTGAAAAAAGTGCATGGGGGGGGGGAGGTGTTGAACCAAAGATGTCTAGAATGTCAGCCTTTCTACTTGTTTTTAGGATAATATGCTTCCTTTATGCCCGTCCCATCATGGTTCATGGTTGCTGCTGATCAGTGATTTTAAGCCGAAAGAGAGCATGACATTTGTAAACCTAAATTGTGCAGGAAATATTCCACTGTACTGATGTGTAAGTAGGGCTAGGAAGAGGAAGTATTAGAGATGCGAAGGGTGAACCATCCCAATTAGTGAGATTTACCTGCTCAAAGAGTGACATTGAAGGTCAGAGTGAGATTTTTCAGATGGTGTGTCTTGGGTATAAGTCTATAAAGATTTAAGTGTAGTATTGTTTCAAAATGAAAATAAAAGCATCATAAAATGATATTTGCTTTAATATGGAAGCTTTGAAAAGATGCAGAAAGAATGGAGGCAATATGGGCAGATTTCACTGAATTGAAAATTGCTCTCTACATAGTAGCTAAAAGCGCGCACATAGCACATATACTTGTAGATACAGGGAAAAGGGACGGAGTCGAGGGAGGCAGTATATAGGAAGATGAATTCAGATTTCTTCCTACACGCTGGGTCACTTGCTTTTACTTGTCTTAAGCTTGTCTCTCATAAAAGCAGTGATTGGGATCAGCGCATTGGCTGTGTGGCTCTGAGAGAGCCTTCAAATGAGCGTGACATACTCCTAATTGGCGTCTCTGAAGTCTATAGTAAAGGGGAGATATTCAGCGGCGGCGGCTAGTGCTGATAAACCAGCTAGCTGCCACTGCTGAACTTTAAACCTGCATATTAAATGCCGGGGCCATATCTGGCCATTGATATTAACTAGCCAGGTTGAATAGATGGCGTTGTGGCAGCAAAACGTTCACCATCATGGGACCACCAGCTAATGGCTAAATATTGCCGCAGCCAGTTATGCTTGGGTGCCGCCCCCAGAAAGCCTCAATACTAACCGTTTAACATCAGTGCATTCAGTAGTGGCACCCGCGAATATTCAGTAACATTAACTGCATTAGTGCTGCTGAATATCCTGCTTGTTGTGATTAATGCAGTTAGCAGGTCTCCTAACTGCGTTAATCGCTTTGAAAATCTCTCACTAAAGTTTTAAGGAATACTCATAATAAACACAGATAGGAATGTGTTTGTGAGAAAAGAGATGTCTAGGTGGGAACATGGAGGCGCTCTACAGAATGTGGAGCTCCTTCTAATTTATGCATTAGGACATGCAGGATCCTTAGGCTTGTCTCACGTAGATTTGCTGCCACACACGAGAGGAGCCGTTTCTCAAATCCACACATGGGTAAATAAAGCATTATGATCATAGCAGCTTCGACATGTATTTGCAACTTGTCAAAGTGCAATTGGAAATTCCTCTTAATCAGGCCTGTGGACCCCTATATGATAAGAGATACAGAAATATTTCCCATCATATTGGGAGCCACAGGCCTGATTAAGGGGAATTTCCAATCGCATGTTGAGAAGTAGCCTCTACATGATACATCATACGAACTCCAGAAGGAAGCTCTCTTTGGTACGATGTAACTGCTACAGCGAATGTTAGCAATAAATTTGAGAGACTGAGATCATAATTCACATACCCTGGCTTAGAAGTGAGGTTCATGACTGTCAATCATGGTATGTGCAAAACTAGGCCATTTGGAGAAATTGACCCAAGTGGCAATTTTGTAGCATCCATGTGCAAGTGCTGGCATTCCACATATAGCCATGCCATTTGCAGACCTGTAAGTGGAAATGCCACCAATTAATCACTGAGGCCTCAATTTTTAAAATGTTCATTTTGGAGGAGGAAATAAGTAATTGGGGATTAAGGAGAATAACTCCCTTAAACCTTGGCCTACATGAACACTTTTTAAAATCACGCACGTCTCATTGCTGGTGTTAACATAGATGTGGAAATATTTTGTTGTATACATGGATACCATTTTTAACATGGGGAATCCATGTTTCGATTTTTGGCACGCCCGAGCCACTCTTCCATTACAGCCCCCTTGAAATTTCTGCACTGTGGGGATCTGCACTTGTAAACTGTGGCTTTCTGAAATCACATCTATATGTGTATTCCATGCTTCGTGTGTAAACAATGCTATCTGCAGATGGAGATGCTTCTAAAATAATCTCCAATATATCTTCCATCTAATTCTAAAATATCTACCTTGTCAGAGAGAGAATGTGCTACATTTTCTTACAGGGCGTTTAATTATAAGCGGGGGGTTAGCAAAAGGGGAAGAAGTGATATTAACAGTTGTATACAAGTATTTGATGATTTTCTTCTACAAGTACCATGGACTCTAATGTATTGGGATCTGGGTGTGGTTTCGTAGGCCATGATACCTTTTCAAAGATTTACAAAAGAGTGTGTGCTACATGAGCTTATAAACCTACACAAGTCCAGGGCTGGCCATAACACTAGGTGGAATAGGCATGTCCTAGGGTGGCTGTGTAACTGCACAGGATCTGCTGCCCCCCTCCTCGCTACTGCCACTGTAACCCTACCTCTGCCCAGGTCACCCAGAATCAATGTAAAATGGTGGGCGTGGTGGGGGCCTCTGAGTTCAGGGGCACATTCAAGCTCTGCTGGATCCTGCCCCATCCACAGCAGACGTCCTGCTGGAGGAGGTGGGACCCAACAGAGTTTGAGCATGTCCCAGTGCTCAGAGGTCCCTTGCCAGGCACGTCACCTTAACGTAATTCAAGGTGGTCCAGGCAGAGGAAGGGTAACAGTAGTGGTAGCAGAGTGTTGAGAGGGAGGGGGAAGCAGGCAGCAGGCAACAGGCCTCGCAAGGGATAGGGACGATGTGGGAGAGATGCTGGACAGGAAGCTGTTGTGAAAGAAAGTGGAGATGCTGGTCACAGGAGAGGGAGAAGAGAAAGGGAGAGAATAGACATAGG
The DNA here is from genome assembly GCA_033557465.1 of Ichthyophis bannanicus. Classification (NCBI taxonomy): domain Eukaryota; kingdom Metazoa; phylum Chordata; class Amphibia; order Gymnophiona; family Ichthyophiidae; genus Ichthyophis; species Ichthyophis bannanicus. The sequence continues at coordinate 750,880,188 of CM066033.1, forward strand.
GGAGGGAGAGAAGGGGAGATGCTAGACACAGGGCATAGAGAAGGGAAGGGTTCATGCTGGACTATAAGGTAAAGTAGAGGAAAGAAGGGGAGATGCTGAACACCTGAGAGAGGGTAAGGAAGGGAAGGGGAGATGCTTGACACCTGGGGGGGGGGGGGGGAGAGAATGTAAGGAGAAATGCTAGACACCTATGCGAGGAAGGGAAGGGGAAAAGTTGGACACCTAGGGGGTCATTCTGTTCTGCGAATAGCAGGGATGGATGTCCCGTTTGGACGTCCATCCCCGCTATTCACTCCCTGCTGGCCCTGACTAAAGCCTCACCATATGAACAGCACGTTTGTATGGGGAGACCTAGACAGGGGCAGGATGGGGCATTCCTGAGGCAGAGCAAGGATGGAGCATCAGCGGGCCGCGACCCCAGACATACAGGGTGATTCAGAGGTCGGCCCTGTACGTCTGATGCCATGAACTTAGACGGGGGACTTATTCCACCGCAGAGGTGGAATAAGTCCCCCTGGATGTTGGGGGATGATGCTGCTGGGCCTGCAAAGACAGGTAGGGGGTGCAGTATGTTCCCTGCAGTTGGACCCTGGCCACAGGATGCTGGATCGAGGGTCCGGCTGCGGGGAAAGGAGGATTTCAGCAGCAGACAGCATTCGCAGCTCCTGAATGGAGCCGCAGTGCCATGGCGACAGGATGCCATGGCACTGCAGCTCCATTCAGGTGCCTAACTGAGGTAGCTGGGCATGTGGCTAGGCGTGCAGGCCAATCAGAATCAGGGCCGGCCTGCACATCCAGGCCGTAGACCCGATTCTGATCCTGCGGGTATGTCTAGCCCCCATGGGATCAGAATCAGGTCTACCTCTGGGTCTCCCACATCTGCTCAGCTGCACAGGGGGCTGGATGGCCTGATTGGAATGTACCTCCTAGGGTATAAAGCAGGGAAAGGAAGGAGAAAAGCTGGACATTGGTAAGAGGAGGAAAGGGGAAATGATAGACATCTGGATGGAGGGTAGGGAAGGAAAGGAAAGATAATGGAAACTGGGGGTTTAGACAAGGGAATGGTAAATGCTGGATATGGAATGTTAGCAGGGCTGATGCAAGGATTGGAAGCACCCTAAGGGGGACCCTACATCCTGCTTTCCCTCCCCCACTGCCCGAATGCCGCTGCTGCAGCCCCTTTCCGGGGCTTACAGTGGTAGCAATGACTGAGAATCATACAGTCATAGAAACATGATGACAGAAAATGACCATATTGTCTATCCCATCTGCCCTTCCATACCAACTACTATAGTCCCTTTTTTTATCTTTATCTTTATTCATCGCTTGATATACCGCCAACAGAGATCTTCTGTGTTGGTCCTATGCTTTCTTAAGTTCAGATACTGTCCTCATCTTTGCGGAAGTCTTTGAGGTCATCTAATGCTCTCAGGCTCGCTGGGAGGGAGTTCCGTAGTGTGGATGCCAGTAGTGATGGTGCTCTTTTTGATGTTGTTTGTTTGGTTTTGTGATAACCTGCAGGTGTGCCGATCATGTTGTCGTTATTGGTTCTTCTTGGTCTATTGCTGATGTCTCTTGTTATGTTATATTTCTGCATATTACTCCTGAGTCTATCTCCTTTCACTTTCATTCTATGTTCCCTCATTGCAGAGCTTGCTTTCAATTGAAAGAGGCTCTCCTCCTGTGAATATGCCACAGAGGTATTTAAATATCTTTATCATATCTCCTCTCTTCTTCCTTTCCTCCAAAGTATACATATTGAGATCTTTAAGACTGTTCCCATATGTCTTATGATGAAGTCCACTGACCATTTTAATAGCCATCCTCTGCACCAACTCCATCCTGTTTATATCCTTTTGAAGGTGTGGTCTCCAGAATTGCACACTATACTCCAAATGAGGTCTCACCAAAGACTTATACAGAGGCATTATCACCTCCTTCTTCCTACTGGCCATTCTCCCTATGCACCCAAGCATCCTGCTGGCTTTCACTGTTGCCTTTTCTACCTGTTTAGTCACCTTAAGATCATCAGAAACAATCATGCCCAGGTCCCACTCTTCTTTTGTGGAGAGAAGTACTTCACCCCATACGGTATTACTCCCTTGGATTTTTGCGGCCTAAATGCATGACCCTGCATTTTTTAGTGTTAAATCTCAGTTGCCAAATTCTCGATCATTCTTCAAGCTTAGGTAGATCCCTCCACATATTTATCTTCTCCTTCCTGGGTGTCTACTCTATTGCAGATTTTGGTATCATTTGCAAAGTGACAAACCTTACCAGACAGCCCTTCTGCAATATCACTAACAAAGATATTATAAAGAATCGGACCAAGGACCAATCCCTGTGGCACACCACTGGTTACATCCTTTTCCATAGAGTAATCTCCAATTACCTGTATCCTTTGTCGCTTCCCACTCAACCAATTTCTAACCCAGCCAGTCACTTTAGGGTCTATTCCTTGAATGCTCAATTTATTTATAAGTCGTCTGTGCGGAATGGTGTCAAAGATTTTACTGAAATCTTAGTATACCACATCTAGGGATCTCCCTCAGTCCAACTTTCCAGTCTCCCAGTCAAAGAAATTAATTAGATTTGTCTGACAAGACTTGTCCCTAGTAAAATGGGGGCCAGTGTGTACCTCAGCTTCCTGGCACTGCCCCGTGGTTTCTGCCCTCTACTATGTCTCTTATGCCTCCTTCCGACATAGACACACGGTTTTGAAGTTTGGGTTGGAGGGAGGTGAAAGAGTCATAGTATAAGACAGAAACTGAGGTGCAGCAGCGGCAAGTTGAGGTAAGTGCTGCCCTGCATTTTCTGAAAATTGCTGCTGCTGCAGGCTCCAGAGAGGGGTGGCAGCAGAGGCAATGCGTGCCCCTGGAGGACTGACCCTCTAGGCGACAGCCTAGTCCACCTAATGGTAGTGCTGGCCTTGGACATAGAGGAAAGGGAAGGGGAAAAGCTGGGATATGGGGGGTAGAGAAGGGGAGGTACTGGACCTAGAGCAGGGGGAAAGAACATGTGGCATAAGAGAATGGGGGAAATGATGGACACCTGGCAATGGAGGGGAGATGGAGAGAGGGGATAGTTAGTGAGAAGCAGGGGAAGGTTTGAGAGAGAGAGATGGGGGAAAGGAAGGTAGAGTGAGGGAGATGGAAAGCTATAGGTAGATGCAGTATAAAAAAAGGGATATTAAGGATTGCATGGTAAGGAGGGGTGAAATATGAGTGGACAGAGAAGCAGAAAAAAAAATGGAAGAAAGCTGAAAGTGAATGGGAGGTAGTGAAGCCAGAAGGGGAGAAAAGCAATGGAAGATGAACAAAAGACCTTTAGATCAGAGTTAAGAGAAGATTGAAGAAAGCAGAAACCAGAGACTGAAAGTGAGATTATTATGAAAGTAAAATGGCCTGATAAGAAATGTAGAAAATAATTTTATTTTCAATTTATATTCCACAAAGATCTCTAGAACAGAGGTTCTCATCACAAACTACAACCAGGTCTAGTTTTCAGGATATTCACTATCTATAAGATATATAAGCATGGGAAGGAACTGGCTATTTAGAAAACAACCTGAAAAGTTACGTTTTTGCTCAACTTTGCAGATCTAAGAACAACTGTAGACTTTGTATCCCTTCACCTAGAGATTATAGATTGACCCAAACTGGAACTCAGGCCATAACTTATGCGACACCTTCACCATGGAAATATCTTCTAAAAAGCTCCATTGGGAAGGGAATTATATGAAATTTAGAAATGCTTGAAGTCTTATTTTTCTAACCGTTTTTAAGAGCTAAACTGTTGACTAAGCATGTCCAGTTATGCTCAAAAAGGGCTGTGCTTAGTTCTCATCCAAAGTAAATTTCAGTTTATGATTTGATGTGTTTGATAATTGTCCCATCAATATTTAAAGAAAGCACCTAGACATTCAGCACTGTGCCGAACATCTAGGTACTTTTATTTCTCAGTTTTCGGCAGCATTATGCATAGAGTGGGAATAAATATACTGCTCTATGCATAATCTTATGTAATTCACGGGGAGAGCATGTTTGGGGCATTTCAGGGGTGGGGCCACCAATACAATTACTTTATGCATCTAGGTGACGATTTTCAGCACCTAGATGCCTAGAATATGGGCCCCTTTTACTAAAGCCCTTTAGCTGGTTAACGCGCATAGTGCCACTGATATCAGCATAAGTTAAAACATCTTGTTCAGACATTTCAATTTATACTGCAGGCGTCCTGATGAAAATCGAGTCCTGTATCTTTATATAATATTTGTTGATGGAATTTATTGCGATTTTATTATCCCAGATGATTTTTATGACATTATAATGTTTACTTTCTTATTACATTTTTATATTTATGTATTTTGATATGTCTGTATGGTTTCATACATTACCTTGAGATGTTGTTTAGACAACGAAGAAATTAAAAAAAAATACAAAATATAGGCAATTTTATGAAGTCATTCTCATGCATATGTGGCCACACACACACAAATGAGCTCTTATAAAATTGCAACTGGTATATAAGTATGTGCTTTGGCATGGAGGTATGTACTTTGTCTATAGGCATAGGTGGGGGTGTGATCTGGGCAGAGCATAGATCACATGCAAAGATTATAAACTACCTTAATCTGTGTGCGTGCATTTATTTATTTATCCAAATTTATAACCCACATTGTCTAAAAGTCTAAGCGGGGTATAATCAAAATACATAATTACATTACACCTATACAGATAATTTCATGATAAGACATAGGGGGCCTTTTATTAAAGGCTGCTAACTGGTTAACATGCAGTTTAGCATGTGGTAACTGGTAGCTGAGAATGTTAACATGCGTGCATGCCAGCTACTGGCTACTAAAATGAATGTTAAGTGGTCATTGAGTGCTACAGAGGAGAGTGGGCAGGTGAAGTGTGGGTGCGTAGAGCACATTGCCACTAGCACAAGGGCTATTAACACACACTCAATGTCAATATTGCCGTTAGCGTGAGTGCACATAACAATATCTCTATGGGCTTCATTAGGTGCAACTGTGTTATGTATACTATGCGTATGCAATTGTGCGCTACCTGCTGGGAACTTGCTAGGCACGACCTCATCAATTAGCACATGATGGCTGCACTTACCACACACTAGTTTTGCCACTAATAACACAGTAAGTGTACACCTTTAGTAAAAAGGCCCGTTAGTGAAAATGCATAATAAAGTATGTGTGAACATTTATACCTGCTCACAAGCAGATGTAAGCGATCGGGCCCACATTCCAGGCATATGCTCTGCCGCATTCACTAGTATTTTCTAAAGACCAGTAGGCACCTACCCATGGAGCTCTGTTATAAAATTACCCCCACAAGTATAGTAAAAAAACAATGCTAATTTGAAGACTGGCTGTCCTAAAAACATGACCTGTTTGAAGCCCTCAGAGCAATGGTACATTTTTAAAGATAAAGATCCCCGGGCAGGGCAGTAAGGGGTTTCACCTTCTACTCTAGCTGCAATGAGGAAAAGGAAGTTACATTAAAAAGTTTGGGGGTTGGTAACATAAGGTTCCAGATTGGTGACCTAATATGACCTGGCAGAAAATTACCACTGCTCCACAGACTGGAGTTGAAAACCCCTGTTGTCAGGGCAGGATTAAGGCATAAGCAAACTAGGCATATGCCTAGGGACCAGAACCAAGATGTGGCCTATAGACCTGACAAGTATCCCACTTGAGAACAGTAAATTTCTGATAGATGTGGGATGATTGGGGTCAGAGTAGGGTTGCCACCACACAGTGGTTTTAATTAATGGAGGTGAGTGGCTGGAAAACCTTTAAATTGGAAATATAATTGCCAGTAATCAGTTGATGGTCTGCCTAGTAACCTAGTAGTTAGAGCAGTGGACTGGGAACCAGGGAAGCCAGGGATCAAATTAAATTGATGCTCATTATAGCCTTGGGCAAGTCACTTAACTTGCTATTGCTTCAGGTATAAACTTAGTCAAGGAAATACGTACTGTGCCTGATTGTAATTTGCATTGAAATACTACAAGAAAGGCATAAGTTAAAGACAATGAATGAATATATATAAATCAATCAATCCCTAGCTTTATACATACAGTCCTCCTTTTCCCCCTCTATATGACTCCAGTCCCTCCCCAGGCTCCCTGAATCCACATCCTCCCTCACTGCCTACACATGCATCATTCCTGCAGCATCCTGACTCCTATAATTATGGTCAGGTTGCCTTGATTAGGGACATGATTCAGTATCTGAGGAATCACTGTATCTGAGTGATAGTAGGTTTAAACTAGAGAAGGCATTCAGCTGTGATGCTCTTGATTTTCTGGACAGAGTGCTTCATAGGTTCAGGGTGGGTGGACTGATCTGTAGATAAGTCATTGTGATGTACACTGACTTTTTAGTTTTTCAGTGATTAAAGGCTGGAAAACAGGTCATTTCCCTAGCAGTACAAGAGTCATACAAGGATGCTGTTTCTCATTCTCTCTATGCTATATGGATCATTATATGGTACATAGGAATCTGAAAGATGATGGTACAGGTACCCAAAAAACTAGCAAATTAAGCGTTCATGTTATGTAGACAATATCACTATCTTTTGTGCAGACCAGACTTCCATGGAGACTATTGGATGTATGCAAGGATTTCATAAAAATTTCAGAATCAAGAATGGGAAATTGGAGATTATGCTGTTTGGAAAAAGGGACTTGCCTTCTAATCCACCCTATTTTTCTACCAGGATAAGCCTGATCAAGATCCAGGACATTTGATTTGGGAGAGACGGAACAGCCAGAAATGTTGGGGGGGGGGGGGGGAGAAGAGACTAGTGAAATTGAATTTGAAGCTGGGACAGTGGAGACTGATGAAACTGTTTTTCAAGGAAAGACCCTGGCTCTGAAGAATGCTATCTCTGTGCTCTAATATGTAGCTATGGTATGACCTTCTCTGGCAGCACTGACCACGTCATCATCATGGGAGTCTTCTTTTTCATCTTGGACTCTAAAACAAATTATGTGTAATGTGCATTTCTTTTCAAGGAGAACCTAGTGTAGAAGGAGGGAAGGGGCCCCTAAAACTGCTTCCTTACTTTGAAACGTTTTGTCTGAAGCTCCATCAGAATCATCCTGAGTATCAAGAATGAAGATGATGTGGAATACTTAGGCATATGGCAGTCTATAAATATTTTAAAATGAAATAAATAAATACTTCATGCCTTGGTTTTTCCTCTTTCTAGCATGGAGGAGATTGGACTATGACAAATGGGAGAGCTCACTACCCTAAAACTTAACTTTTAGTGCAATATACTACAGAGTCGTGGCTTGGCTTGTAAAACAGTTTGAATTACAACATCATGGATACCAAGAACCATCTACAAAATGATCTGCACAAAGAACACTATGGAACCCATGAGAAACCCATCAAAATCCACCTGTGCCATGGTATTGCAGATGTCTTCTAACGATAAGCTATCACAGAGACATTGCATGAATGAAGAGCCTTAGCAGGCACTGCCTAATGGGTTGCACAATCAATAATTTATTTTATTTATTTATTTAAAAGGATTTCTATACCGCCTTCTCCTGAAATCAAGGTGGTCTACACAGCAAACAATCGAAGAAATACTGACTTTTGTGTGTGCATGCAGTGAAAAACAGTGAATGTGTGTGTGTGTAGGGGTAGTTTTGATTCGTGGTGGGTTATTTACAGCATGCACTATTATACAATACTATCTACATGAATGAGAAGGGAGGGGGGTTGGTCTGTAGTTCTGGCTGGCAGGCAGGTTATGTGACATCACCGTAGTGTTTGATGAAGAGGGTCGTTTTGAGCTGTTTCCGAAAGTCCTTGATGTCTGTTGATCGTAGGTCATCAGGGAGGGTGTTCCAAATTGCAGGTGCGGCCAGCGATAGAGCTTGTTTTGCAGTATCCTTGCATACCTTGGTGAAGTCTTTTGGGGTATTTATGAGGTTGGAGGTGACTCGCCTCCTCGGTCTTGTGCTGCTATCGGATTGTATGAGTGGTTGTAGGTTGAGAGCTGAGACCTGTTGTTTGATTTTGAATATGTTTATGACTGTCTTATATCTGATGCGGGAGCTGATTGGGAGCCAGTGAAGGTTTTTTTAAAATGGGTGTGATGTGCTCTTGTCTTGATGAGCCAGATATTATGCGTGCTGCTGTGTTTTGAGCCATTTGCAGTGGCCTGAGTGTCTGCTTTGTTAGGCCGAGATAGATTGGGTTGCAGAAGTCTAGGATTGGTGTTATTAGTGCCTGACAGACTGTGCGGAAGTGTTCCTGAGAGAGGAGGGGCTTGAGACATCTTGTGGTATGCATTTTTGGTGGTTCTGCTGATGTGTGATTGTAGGTTCAGTTCTTTGTCGAGGGTCACTCTGAGGTATTTCACTTCCTGTTTTATGGGTATTGTTGTGTTGTTGATCTTGATGTTGGGTGGAGGGACGAAGTTGGTGTTTCGGGAGATGATTAGTGCCTTGGTCTTGCTGTAGTTTATGGTCAGGTTGTTGTCTTGAAACCAGTTGTTCATATGCCTGAGACAGTCTGTCATTTTGGTGTAGTCTGGGTTGTCGAGGGTGACTGGTGTGTATATCATGATGTCGTTGGCATAGATTGTGTATTGTATTTTGTGTTCTTTCATGATGTTGCAGATTAGTTGAATGTAGAGATTGAATAATAGCGCCGATAGGGCGGAACCTTGTGGGACGCCTTGCTTGACTTTTATGGGTCGGGATGTGTTGGGGCCGACCTTTACCTGTATCTGTCTGTCCATTAGGTATGAGTGGAACCATCTCAGGGTGGCTCCATGTAGTCCAATGTTCTGTAATCTTGCTAGTAGATTTCTGTGATCCACTGTGTCGAACACTGATGAGATGTCTATGAAGATCATAAGTATTCCATTCTTGCCATTGTCTATGAGGTGGAGTATGCTGTTAAAGAGATATAACAGGAGTGTTTTGACTCTGTGGTTGGGGCGGAACCCTTCATCTGAAATGGAAGTACCCTTTTGCACAGGAGTTATTGAAGGCAGGAGTTATTGATGCTTGGATGTTGGGCAGTATAATAAATAACCAAATAAAGATAAAGGCAATGAACAATGAATGCAGCTAAAAGAAAATGTAAAACCCACCAGTTAAAATTCTATGATGTATTTCTTAAAATACATAGGCAAAGAGTCATCTAAGATGTCTGGAAGATTCCATGCTGCATCAAGGACATACTCATCTTTGCATGGAAGTGCTTTGTGCTCCAGATACCATGCATGCCAGAAGTGGATCCACAGCATGCTTCTTGACCACACCATCATCAATCAACCATGGAGGAAGCCAACAAAACCAATAGCAATAACTATTTTGATCCAGTGAATCCATAGGCATGGGGTAGCTAGTTTGGTACCATAAGGATATAACTCCCCAGACACTAATTAGTTAGTATGGGCAGGTCAATGGCTCTCATCATCTATGTTACTAAGTTACCTTGCTAAGAGAAGCCCATGATGCATAGACATCTTCCCTTCTCAACTGACAGCCATAGGTGCATAGGAAATGTCCTTACAGTACTGGAAACAAATGATACTCCAGAAAAAGCATCTGAAGTTATAATAGAGCTGAAAAAACACTCTCAAAAGATTCCACAAAAGCAAAAAGCTCATTTTTCTTGGGGACTCTGTTATTGGGGGCATTAATTTGGTGACACAGAGGGAGGGAAGAAAAATCAAATGCCTACCCAGATCCTTGGCTAAGAGAAACATACTGTAGCATACAGGGGCAGCTTAAATATTATGCAAGACTAGGTAGTTGCCTAAAGAGGCAGCTTTGGGGGAGGGGGTAGGCACAGCAAAAAAGAGTTGCAGTCAAAGCAACCATAAAAACTCAAATGAACCCTCAGTCTGTACTGTTACCCATAGAGAGTATGGAAATTTTCCAAATAGCCCATTTACCCAGATAAATAGCTTGTAGAAATTGCCCTCATTATGTGTGTGTGTATATATATTTATGTGTATACTAAAGCATATCACTGTAAGTTTAGAATATGAGAGATCACATTGACAAATTCAAGAGCAACAAATCACCAGAATCAGATGGCATTTATCCCAGAGTCTTGAAAGAGCTCAAACATGAAATTTGTATCTGTTACTAGTTATTTGCACCCTATTCAAAATGACCTTAATACCAGAGGACTGGAGGGTGGCCAATGCAACACCAATTTCCAGAAAGGCTCCAGAGATAATCCAGGAAACTATAGACAGTGGAGCTTGACATCAGTGTCAGGGAAAATGGTTGAAGCTATACTAAAGAGCAAAATTACTGACCATACAGGTAGACATGTTTAATGAGAATGAATTAGCATGGTTTCAGCAAAGGCAAGATTTTCCTTACCAATTTATTAGAAGAGGGGATGGGAAAAAAATGAGTCTTGTGCTTAGGAAGGGTGGTGGAAGAAAGTTGGTAAATGTACAGGGAAGGTGGTGGGAGGGGATGTTAGAGAGATGACAATTGCATGAAAGGAGGGATGAGTGGGAGAGAGAAGATGCTTGCATCATGAGTAGGAAAGAGACTGACTGTGCTGGGAAAATAAAGGGAGAGATATAATATTGTTTTGTCCCATGCCCGGTATTCCTCTAGGATCATTCCTGTAGAAGATTATATTGTACATCTTTCTGTGAGAAGAAATGGATCCTAGATATTTAAACTGGAGGAGGGGCATCACAGATGGAAACTGGCTGATTTGGGCTGTCACCCACAATGAACAAAATAAGATAGCAGAGAGAAACACAAAAGTGAGGATCTCAAGAGCTACACTTGAGCAATAGGGCGGAGGAGTGGAGCAGGTATGAGGTTATATAGTGTATAAACAAGCCATTTTCATGCGCATGAAATGATAGTCAGAAGCTGTAAAGATGTCTTACACATTGGAACATGGAACGTACGAAGCATGAACCAAGGGAAGTTGGAGGTGGTCAAGAATGAAATGGAATGTGTAGCACTTGATCTGTTGGGTGTCAGTGAACTGAAATGGACTGGCATCGGGCACTTTGCATCAGATGATCACATGGTCTACTATGCTGGAAATGAAAGACAAAGAAGAAATGGTGTTGCATTTATAATAAAGAAGAAACTTGCAAGAACTGTAATGAAATACAATGCAGTCAGTGAACTCTTAATCTCTATTCGTCTACGAGGAATGCCTATCAACACAACTATAATTCAAGTATATGCCCCAACAACAGCTGCAGAAGAGAATGAAATTGAAGAGTTCTATGAACAAGTACAAGCTGAAATTGACAGAACATGCAAACAGGATATCCTGATAGTCATGGGTGACTGGAATGCAAAAGTTGGCAACAAAGAAGAAGGCAAAGTAGTTGGAAAATATGGACTTGGCAACAGAAATGAAGCTGGAGAAAGACTGATAGAATTCTGCAATACTAACCATCTATTCATCTCAAACACCTTCTTCCAGCAACACGAGCAGCAACTGTACACATGGACTTCACCCAATGGATTGCATAAAAATCAAATTGACTACATCTGTGGAAGTCAACGATGGAAAAGCTCTGTAACATCAAAGACAAAACCTGGAGCTGACTGTGGTACAGATCATCAACTACTAGTATGCAAACTCAAGCTAAAGTTGAAAAAGAGCAAACCACTCATGAATGCAGCAAAATATGACCTTGAGAATATACCACTGGAATTTAAAGACTGCCTTCAAAATCGATTTGCTGCTTTAGATACAAATGACAGAGCTCCGGAAGCATCATGGAATGACATCAAGTAGGTTGTGTTGGAAGAAAGCGAGAAGTCTCTACAAAAGGTGAAAAAGCAAAAATTGCCAAAATGGATAACGGAAGAAACTCTGAAAATTGCCCAGAAACGCAAAGAAGCTAAAGCCAGAGGAGAAAGAAAGACAATCACAGAACTCAAAAGAGATTTCCAACGTGCAGCAAGACAGGACAAGGAAAAGTACTACAATGACACTTGCAAGGAAATAGAAGCAGAAACTATTAGAGGAAGAACAAGATCAGCTTTCCTAAAGCTACGAGAGTTAAAGAAAAAGTTCCAGCTTCAAATTGGAATGTTACAAAATGCTCAAGGTTCTATGTTGAATGATGCTGAAAAGATCAAAAAAAGGTGGAAGGAATATACAGAGTTTTTATATGATAAAGATCAAGTGGACCAATAGCCGTTTCAACCTGTACCTTATGGTCGGGAACCATTGGTGATGAAAGAAGAATTTGAAGCAGCATTGAAAGCCTTATCAAAGAACAAAGCACCAGGCATTGATAGCATTCCCATAGAAGTATTGCCGCAATCTGATGCAGCTGTTACCGTACTTACAAGGCTCTGCCAAGAAATATGGAAGACAACATCATGGCCAACTGACTGGAAAAAGATCTGTGTTTATACCAATACTAAAGAAAGGTGATCCAACTGACTGTGGAAACTATCGCACAATCGCTCTGATCCCACATGCCAGCAATCTACTGAAGATTATTCAAAAGATACTACAACCATACCTGGAACAAGAACTACCTGAAGTGCAAGCAGGGTTCAGGAAAGGGCGAGGAACGAGAGACATCATTGCGGATGTGAGATGGATCCTTGAAAAGACTAAAGAATACCAAAAGGATATCTATTTGTGCTTTATCGTCTATAGCAAGGCTTTTGACTGTGTAAACCATGAGAAACTCTGGGCCACATTAAGAAGCATGGGTATACCAGAATACCTGATTGTTCTCTTGCGCAATCTGTACATTGATCAAGAAGCAATTGTTCGAACGGAACAAGGAGAAACAGAATGGTTTAAAATAAGCAAAGGTGTAGACAAGGCTGCATACTTTCCCCCTACCTGTTTAATTTATATGCAGAACAAATCATCAGAGAAGCAGGATTGTATGAAGACAACAAAGGTGTGAAGATTGGTGGAAGACTCATCAACAACCTTCGCTAAGCTGATGATACCACATTACTGGCTGAAAGTGAAGATGATCTGAAACATTTGCTTCTCACAATTAAAGAACATAGTCTCAAAATGGGCCTGCACCTTAATGTAAAGAAGACAAAGATCATGACAACTGGCATAATCAACAGGTTCATCATTGAAGGAGAAGAAATTGAAATTGTGAACAACTTTAACCTACTTGGATCAACTAACAATAAAGAAGCAACAAGCAGTTAGGAAATCAGACAACGCATTGCTCTTTGCGAATGGCTATGAAAGACCTAGATAAGATTCTCAAGAGCAGAGATGTCTCTCTCCATACAAAGATTCGACTTGTTCAAGCCATGGTATTTTCAATAACATCATATGGATGTGAAAGCTGGACAGTGAAAAAGACAGACCGGAAGAAAATTGATGCCTTTTGAATTATGGTGCTGGTGGCGAATACTGTGTATACCATGGACTGCCCGAAGAACAAACCAGTCGGTACTAGAGGAGATCAAACCTAAGCTTTCTTTAGAAGCTCAGATGACAAGACTTCGACTTTCATACTTTGGATACATCATGCGAAGAGAGAGATCATTAGAGAAAGACATCATGCTTGGCAAGATAGAAGGTCAACGCAAAAGAGGAAGGCCAGCAATGAGATGGATCGACACAATAACAGCAGCTACGGGTGCCAGTCTGTCAACAATGAGCCGCCTGACTGAAGACCGAACACAATTTAGGATAGCTATCCAGAGGGTCACCATGAGTCGACCCCGACTCGACGGCACTTAACAACAACAACAAACAAGCCAAGAAGAAATAGAAGACAATGAGCACAAGTGCTTTTAGTCTAGGCAAGATCTGCAGATCTGGATAGTGTTGCTATTATAGAATCATGATTCCATGAGTCCTCTGAATGGGATATGACCATAACAGGCTATCTATCTGTTCAGGAGGGACAGGGCTGACAGAAAAGTAGATCAGCTTCTTATGTAAAAATAATATCAAAGGTACTGAAAAGCAAGAGCTATGGGGAAAGGAAGAACTGTTGGGGAATACCTTGGAAAGGGGAGATGGTACGATTATGGACGAGAAAGCTTGTGTTTAACTTGAAAGTGGACAATATAAAGTTATTTTCTTTTGCTCACAAACTTATTCCATGGGTTCTCCTTCCTACTTTTTCTTTCTTTTTCTTCCTTATTGCTCTGAGTAGTTACAGGGATCTTCACAGTCGAATTTGTTAAATGTCCCATCTCCATGTCGTTTTAAATTTGAATTAACTTGATTGGCGTTGTGGTTTTTTGTCACCTACATTATGGAATAAGTTACTTTCTGAACTGCATTGAAGAAATTTAAATTGGGATAAAGTATTGGCTTCATACAAACACATAGAGGGAGGCGTGGATGAGTGGTTGGGGCAAGTTACTTCAGGCTGGTGGGCCAGGGGTTCAAATCCTACTAGAGGACAGCAACCTTGGGTCCAAAGGACTGAGGTCTCTAGTTCCACAGATGTGCCTTGGGCAAGTCACTTAACCCTCTGTTGCCTCAGGTATAAAAACATAGATTGTGAGCCCTTTGGGGACAAGGGAAAAATATATAGAGAGAGTACCTGAATGCTCTGACTGGTAGAAAAGTAGTATATAAGCTTAGTTAAATATATCTAGGCAAGTTTAGTTTTTTAGCCAATGATGAGACTCAAGTGGACTTTTTTTTATTGTTTTGGTTTCCCTCTTCTCCTTGTGTGTCCTCGGTTGATTGTAAATTGTCTTTGGAATTTATTGTTGTTCTATTTCTTCCCTGTCCTGATATGTTTTGTTGTATGTGTGTTTACTATTATAATTTTGTGCTGTTGTTTCTTGGATTTTTCAAACCACTGTGATGGTTGGTACAACTGAATGACAGTCTATCAAATAAATAAATAAATCCTCAAATTTTAAGGGCGGTCAGAGAGATTCTCATGATGCCTCTGAAGGACCTGATCAAAAGATCTTTGGAGACAGGACTGGTTTATGGGAACAGGGAAAGACAAATAGGGGGTCATTCCGAACCATGAATAGCAGGGAAGGACGTCCCAGTGGGACATCCATCCCAGCTATTCATGGCCTTTCCCGGCCCCATCCTCCTTCCCTGCACGTTGTACAGGGAAGTTAGATGGGCGCAAGAAATGGGAGGATCAGGGCAGCATTAGGTCAGGCAGTGGGCGGTCACCAACCCCAGACATACAGGGCCAATTCAAATGTTGGCCCTGTATGTCTGAGGCCAGTGACTTGAATGGGCTGGATGCGGCCGGATCGGTGGGCTGGGGGCATGGCAGCAACAGGAGGGGGCAGAGAGCATTCCCCGCAACCCAATCCTGGCCCTGGGAGGCCAGATCGGGGGTCAGGCTGTGGGGAAGGCAATTTGGAGGCCGGCGGCCAGGGAATACGGCTTTTAAATGGAGCCATGGTGCCATGGCTCCATTTACAAGCCCTGACTGAGTTAGTCGGGGAAGGCCTGTGCATGCAGGCTGGATGGAATCAGGGTCTGGGCCTGCACGTACAGGCCTGTTCATGATTCTGATTCCGCTGGGCTAGATGTGCCCCATGGGATCAGAATTGCGACACCCTCTGTGCATCCGGTTCCGGCCGGGCGCACAGAAGACTTCTACACACTGGAATCAGGCCCATATTGTCCGGTTGATAAAAATGGCAAAAGGGATATGGCTGAAAATCCAGAGGGTTGCAGGATCTAAGAGTGTAGGTTTTTTTAGAGGAAGCGTCTATCAAATAAAAGTAATGGATTTCTTTTTTCAAATCATTTCTTATCCACCAATCCAACAAAAGGTTTTCTTAATGGAGAACAATATTACATTAATAGAAGATGATAAACAACAAAAAATGCAAATATTAAGACATTAAAATGACAGCAAAATAAAAAAATAAAAAATAGAAATGAACCATAAGCCTTTAATCAGCAAATACTTCCTTCAATGGAATAATTTTCAGGCTTTCTAAACATTAAATGATTCTGAGGGGAGATATGATCGAGGTGTATAAAATCCTGAGTACAGTGGAAAGGATAAATGCGAATCAATGGATTACACGTTCAAAAAGTACAAAGACTGGGAGATAAGCCATGAAGTTACAAAGTAATACATTTAAAACAAATAGGAGAAAATAGTTTCTCTCGAAACAAATAATTAAGCTTTAGAACTCTTTGCTGGAGAATGCAGTAAATCAGGGAGTGTAGCTGGGTTTTTAAGAAAGGTTTGGACAAATTCTTGAAGGAAAAGTCCAGAAACTGTTATTAAAATAGACCAAGAGAAAACCACTGCTTCTTCCTAGGGATAAGGTGCATAGAACAGGCTACTTTTG
Organism: Ichthyophis bannanicus; assembly: GCA_033557465.1. Classification (NCBI taxonomy): domain Eukaryota; kingdom Metazoa; phylum Chordata; class Amphibia; order Gymnophiona; family Ichthyophiidae; genus Ichthyophis; species Ichthyophis bannanicus. The sequence goes on from CM066033.1 coordinate 750,896,487, forward strand.
GGGAATGCCAGGTACTTGTGACCAGGATTGGCCACTGCTGGAAACAAGACACTGGGCTTGATGGACCTTTAGTCTGACCCAGTATGGCAACTCTTGTGTTATATTATTTTTATCTGTAACATGGTAATGCATGCCACATTATGGGGCTGATTCTATGTTGCGTGCGCAGGATGGAATGTGCGTAAAACTCACTTAAGTCCCTATTCTAAAGAACTTGTGTGTGTGAATGGACACCTATGTGCATGCTTTATGTGGTTGCTATTCTGTAAGTATCTATATAAGTCCCAAAGGGTGTACTTTCAGTTGGGGTGTGAATGGGGTGTGCACGGGGTCAAGATTTATGCATGTGGAGACATTCCAATGTGGGCGTCCAGGCCCTTGTGCGGCCAATTGGAATCAGGCCGCCCAGAGGTAGACACGATTCTGATCCCGCAGGAACTAGACATGCGCGTGGGATCAGAATCGGATCTAGGGCCTGAACATGCCTATTCACGGTACAGAATGACCCCATAAGATATATAATACTATGACTTATGCATGCCACAGCACCGATCTAGGTGTGGTCAGTTAGGCATTAATGCTGCGACTAGACTCAGGCATGTCCATACGCTCCTATTCTATAAGTAAAACCCATGCTTGTCTTTATAGAATAGGCCCCAAATACGCATTCAGAAATTCATTTTGCCTGAGTATGAGATTACCTTCTATATGGCAAATTTTATTAAAGTTGTTTCTGCATGTAAAGCCTGTTTAACATGGAACTGAGCATTTATAACATCTTGTGCCCATATCCGTGCATACTATATACATGTACATGCTGAAATGATTATGCATAATTGTACATACACTGCAGACAGGCATTTCCTGGTGCAGTTTGTATGGAGTAGAGGCAGAGTTGTCAAACACATGTTTTTTTGTTTTCTTTTTAGATAGGGCTTATGATTATGGGGGTCAGTATATTCAGCTGCTCCTCTTTAATAATGCTTTATGGACTTTTTCTCCAGGAACTTGCTCAGACCTCTTTTAAGTGAACAAATATTTTCTCGGATTAGTCTTAAATGTGCTGTATTGTAGCTTCATTGCGTGTCCCCTAATCTTCCTACTTTTTGAAGGAGTAAACATCATATCTACGTTTACCCATTCTACTCCATTCATTATTTTATAAACCTCTATCATATCTCTCCTCAGCCTTCTCTGTTCCAGGTTGATGAACCCTAACACTTTTAGCCTTACCTCATAGAGATATCCTTCCATCCCCTTTACCATTTTGGTGGCTCTTCTCTTAATCTTTCCTATTCTGCCATATCCTTTTTAAGATATGGTGACCAGAACTGCACACAATATTCAAGGTGCAGTCGCACCATGGAGCAATACAGAGGCATTATAATATCCTTGGTTTTATTCTCCATTTCTTTCCTTGTGATTCCTGGCATTCTATTTGCTTTCTTGGCCGCCGCTGCACACTGGGCAGAGGATTTCAACATATTATCCACGATGATGCCTAGATCCTTTTTCTGGGTGGTGATTCTTAATGTGGAACCTTGCATCGTGTAACCATAGTTTGGGTTCTTCTTCCCTAAAGGGGTCATTCCGAGATGCGAATAGTGGGGTTGTAAGTCCAGGTTGGACGTGCAACCCCTGCTATTCGCAGGGGCCCTATTATGTTGCAGCAGCTCCCCGCAAGTACTGTGCCAGTGTGCAGGGACTGCTGGATGGGGGGAAGGGGAGGGCTGGAGGCAGAGTGTGGGCAGAGCGAAGGTGGGCTTATAAACCCGCCTTCTGGAGTGGAGGAGTGGCCTAGTGGTTGGGGCAAGGTACTTCAGGCCGGAAGGTCGGGGGGGTCAAATCCCACTAGAGGACAGCAACCTTGGGCCGGAAGGACTGGGGTTTCTAGTCCCACAGGTGCTCCTTGTGGTCTTGGGCAAGCCACTTAACCCTCCATAGCCCATGTTCCCTGTAAAATAGTTATCTCCAAGTTATAATGCCCTGTTCAATGTAATTTCAGTGTGTTCAATGTAAACTGCACTGATGCAGAATAGCGCGGTATATAAGAGAATGTAAATAAATAAAATGTAAATAAATAAACCTGGACTATACCTGGATGTGCAAGGCTGATTCTGGTCATGGCCCTGTATGTCCACAGGAGGTAGGAAGGACATGGAACTTATTCCACCTTGGAGGTGGAATAAGTCCCTGGGTCTGTGGAGATTGGGGCACGCAGACCCTTGAAGTGGCACGGCAGCGGGAGGTAGGGCCCTGCTGCCTGATCCTGGTCCTGGTTGCCCCTGCTGCCAGGGCGTGGGCGGTGGGGAAAGAAGAGTGGGACCAGTGTTGGCCGGCCTGAACTCCTGCATGGCATTCCAGTGCCATGACAACCAGATGCCACGGCACTGGGGCTCCAGCAGGACCAAGAGAGGGCTGGCCAGACAAGCTGATGGATGTTCATAAAGACATAGAAATATGATGACAGAAAAAGACCACATGGCCTATCTAGTCTGTCCTTCCATATCAACAACTACAACAGTCCCCTTTTTACCTTTAGAGATCCTCTGTGTTGGTCCCATGCTTTTTTGAATTCAGTTACTGTCCTCATCTCTGCCACCAAAACTGGGAGACTATTCCACGGATCCACCACTCTTTCCGTAAAGAAATATTTCTGCATATCACTCCTGAATCTATCTCCCTTCACCCAGTGATGCAGAATCGTGGTATGTCTGGCCCATCTAAGTGCCCGGTTCTGTGCCTGTGGAAATGTCTAGCTCCCAGCAGGTGCAGAATCAGGTACACATTCTGGCTGTCCAGTTCTTGGAATGGGGCTCTACATGCATAACTTTGCACTTGTCCACATTAAATGTCATCTACCACTTGGACGCCCAGTCTCCTTATTTTTCAAGGTCCTCTTGCAATTTTTCACAATCCTCTTGTGTTTTAACAACTTTGAATAATTTTGTGTCATTTTTGTTTATTTATTTATTTAAACAGTTTTTCTATATCGCCTCTTCTAATGATCAGGGGCAGTTTACATTGAACAGTAAAACTTCATTACAGGGAACATTTTGAGCTATATTACAAAGATTCAAACTATTAGTACATACCGATGATCACATATACAATAGCATAGTGGTAGCTGGTTCTCTTAACTACAGTATGTACAAGGCCTTGTGATTGGGGGGACGTGAGGGATGGGTTATGATATTTGTAAGGGTGGGAGTGGCTCAGAAATAGGGTAAGAAGTGTTGAAAGTAGAAGTGTTATAATCAATGTTCCCTCTAATTTTCTGTAGGCTGTGCGCGCATAAAATAGCTGTGTGCAGCTTTTGAAGGAAGGTTAAATTTTTGTGCGCCACATAACGACACTCGGAGTTATATACTTTAAAAATTGACTACACGTCAGAATACAGTATGTACACCAAATTGATTTTAATCAAATTAAATGAAAATAGATGATTACTAAATGAAGCGGGAAATTTCTAGTAATTACAATCATAACTTTTAAATTTTAAGACGTCTGTGTTGTTTTCTATCAGAATCAGAGCTGTAATTTTTGTGCGCTCTGTTGTAAAGTATGTGCGCTCGCTCGGCGAGGTGTGTGCGCGCGCACATGCACACAGCTTAGAGGGAACAGTGGTTATAATATTCAGTGAATAGGTATGTTTTTAATTCCTTTCGGAAAGTCACTAGGTCCTTGATCGCTCTGATTTCGTCAGAGAGAGTATTTGTAAGAGTGGGGGCTGTGAATCTGAAGGCTCTATTGCTGGTTGTTTGTTTGGTTTTACAAGTTATGGAGGGTATTGTTAGGAGGTTCTGGGTGTTTTTTTTCACCTAACTCTAGTGTCAGTTTGTGGATATATTTTGGTTGAAAAGTAAGAGGGGGTGATGCTATTGTGTAATTTGAAAGTGGTAACTATTAACTTATATTTGATTTGGTTGGCTATGGGAAGCCAATGGAGGTTATAGAGTATTGGGGTGATGTAGTCAGTTAAGTGAGCCTTAAAGATGATCCTTGCTGTTACATTCTGGGCAAGTTGGAGTGTGTGAAGAGTTTTTTTGGGGAGACCATGGAAATTCGCAAATTTGATCACCTAACTTGTTATTCCCATTTCCAGGTCATTTATAAATATGTTAAAAAGCAGCGAGCCTAGCACAGATCCCTGGAGTACTCCACTATTCACCTTTCTTCATTGAGAATTTTGGCCATTTAGCCCTATTCTTTGTATTCTTTTAACCAGTTCCTAATCCACAATAGCACACTGTCTCCTATCCCATGACTTTTTAATTTCCCCAAGTATCTCATGAGGGACCTTGTCAAAGGCTTTCTGAAAACCCAGATATACTATATCAACCGGATCATCTTTATTTACCTGTTTATTCACACCTTGAAAAAAATATAACATATTAGTGAGACAAGACTTTCCTTAGCTAAATCCATTTTGGCTTTCTCCCATTAAACCATAAGTATCTACATGTTCAATAATTTTATTCTTTATAATGGTTTCTACCATTTTGTCAGGTACTGACATCAGGCTCACCAGTCTGTAGTTTCCCGGATCACCCCGGAACCCTTTTTAAAAATTGGCGTTACATTGGCCATTTTCTAATCTTCAGATACTTCAGATGATGGCAGATAGAGAGTAAGGAGGCTATTCAGCGGAGGTGGCTAATGTTGATAAAGTGGCTAGCCATCGCAATTGAACTTTGAACCCAGATAGTCAATGCTGGGGGCCATATTTCACCACCAGCACTGAATGTCCAGGTTGGCTGGATAGTGAGTTAGCTAACTGGTAGCGGGACTATTCAGCCACTGGCTGTTTAGCTAAAGCAGCTAAAGTTAAGCCAGCTATTTAAGTGCATAACTTTATCCACTTTGGGATAACTGGCTAGCAGCTGAATATTTCCATTAGCTGGTTATCCCCGAGTGTCGCTTCCATTCTGTCCCCGGAATGCCCCGACTCTAGCTGGCTAATGGCAGAGTGCTTAGGGGCTAAAACCATCTGAGTGCCACTGAATAACCCGCTGAGTGCCATTTAGGTGGTTTTGCAGGTTTGCAAGCTGCCTAAATGGCTTTTAATATCTTCCAATAATTTTAAAATTGTTCACTTATGTGTGAAGGGTAAGCAGGTGCCTATACTGAGCCTATTCTACAAAGATACAAAGGCATAATCTATATGATATTCAAAAGTGCTGATATTTAAGTGCCACAGTGGACAGCCATAGCATTTAAATATAATCTGAATATTAAGCATCAATATCTGAATAGTGGCTGCTGCTGAATATCCGGATTGACCGTCTATTATCCAGGTAAGTGCCAACCTTATCCAAATAGTGGTGATTTTCAGCCAAACGTAAGTGGCCAACAATTTAGGCCTGCTGTTCAAGAGGCCAAAGATATGAAAATCGCTGCTATTTAGATAAGGTTAACACTTATCCGGATAGTGGCCATATCGCTCAAGCTCCTCCCATGACCACTCCTGCACCAACTGTATAACCCCACCCCCATGAGCTATCTGGCCAAGAGCTTTGAAACTCTGAAATTTGCTACCGGAGGATTTAGTAAAAGCTGTTACTGTAGCTGGGTTTAAAAAATGTTTGGGCAAGTTCCTGGAGGAAAGGTCCATAAACCATTATTAAAGTGGACCCAGAATATCCACTGCTTGATCCAATGCAAGTATTGTGGAACCTGTGTCTTTTGGGGAAACTGCTTGGTACTTGTGACCTAGATTGGCCTCTGTTGGAAACAGGATATTGGGCTTGAAGGACCTTGGTCTGACCCAGTATGGCACATCTTATGTTTGTATCTTATGTTAGAGAAACAGCATAGAAACAACATAGAAATATGACGACAGAAAAAGACCACATGGCCTATCTAGTCTGGCCTTCCATAACAACTACAACAGTCCCCTTTTTACCTTTCTTATGTTCTTATGACTGAACTTCCGTGGGGCAGGATGTGCAAAACAGAATTAGCCTCTATGTGTCTTTATAAAATACAAGCACAAATTCTACAGAAAACATAGTTATATTGAACTAGTCAACATTTACCATTTATACACACTCAAGAGCAGGTGTAAATGTGCATGTGTACAACACACAACCCTGCATATTTAATAAAGGATACACTCCACCATGCTGTGCCCAAACTCTGCCTCTGAAAATACCTACACCAGAGCTATTATACAAGTGCACATGTTCTTGCCATCACGCATACCTGCACGTGAGAGGTAATTTTATAAGAGGCATTATACACTAGTATACTGGTTTACATGCACAGAAGTGCCTTATGAAATCATTCTCATATCCATAGGTGTCAGAAAGGTGTGGGCCACATGGGCACTACCGTGTTTCCCCGAAAATAAGACCGGGTCTTATATTTATTTTTGCTCCAAAAATAGCACTAGGGCTTATTTTCGGGGTAGGGCTTATTTTTTTTACTGATGCCGGTAGCACTTGCTGATTGGCTGCCATCTCCTGACAGTCAGCCAATCAGTGAAGTGTTACCACAGAGCGCACAGGGAAGCAGTGGATGCGGGCAGCGACAGCCCCTTGGAGAGAAGGAAGAGGCCCGCAGCGCAGAGACAGCACCGGCAGCTGATTGGCTTTGGTGGGAGGACCGGGGAGCAGCTTTCCTCCTGCTCCACTCCCCGACGCGATCAGCTCTGCCGGTGCTGTGCTGCGCTGCGGGCCTCTTCATTCCAAGGGGCTGTATTTCCTTTTTTGCTGCTGATTGGCTTTGGTGGGAGGACCGGGGAGGAGCTTTCCTCTTGCTCCACTCCCCGACGCAGTCAGCAGCAAAAAAGGAAATACAGCCCCTTGGAATGAAGAGGCCCGCAGCGCAGCACAGCACTGGCAGAGCTGATCACGTCGGGGAGTGGAGCAGGAGGAAAGCTCCTCCCCGGTCCTCCCACCAAAGCCAATCAGCAGCAAAAAAGGAAATACAGCCCCTTGGAATGAAGAGGCCCGCAGCGCAGCACAGCACCGGCAGAGCTGAACGCGTCGGGGAGTGGAGCAGGAGGAAAGCTCCTCCCTGGCGGGGGGACCCCCCCCCCCAGGTACCGAATCTGTCCGTCCGTCGATGATCTGCACTAGGTCTTAGTTTCAGGGTAGGGCTTATATTACAGAAATCACTGAAAAACTTGCTAGGGCTTATTTTCGGGGTAGGTCTTATTTTCGGGGAAACACGGTAGCACCACCAAAAATCATGGCATGGCAGGCAGCAGGCTGCCCATGGGGATCCCATCCCCCATGGGAATAAGAAGAAGAGAAGCCACAATCATGGCAAAGACTCTTCCCCTCTGCCCATGGGAGATCAGATCCCTGCGGGCAGAACAGGAAGGGTCTTTTTTAAAAAAAAAATTATATTTATGAAATTTTACAAATTATCATTCACAATCAAATGTGAACAACAGATTTAGAAAAAATACAATCTCCATAACCAACAGGATAAACTTTCAACTACAGCCCTCAAAACAAGGTATGTGAAGACCCAATTTAAGGAAGGACATTTTTAAAAGAAAATCAAAGAAGCCAAAGGACATATTCTCAGGAACAACCTCCACAATGTCTTTACTATGGTGGCTGTGAGAGAGGAGACAGAGGCTTCATACCTTTCCTAGTCAGAAGAAAATCAGCCAACATTTTAGGTTCAAAGACAGTAGAAATCTTATGATCATGTAATACCACACAAACACAAGGAAATCTAAGCACAAAGTTCAGTCCCAGACTGGGTCCTGGCCCATGAGGCCATAAACCCCTGTTGCCGCTTTTGAGTGTGTCAAGACATATCAGGAAAAATGTGTATACATGAACCTAAAAAAGGCTTACTCAGAGCATGAAAATACAATTTAAAGATTGCATTTCAATCAATTCCAAAGCAAAAGTCATAGTAAGAGTTGTCCTCTGGGTAATAGCCTCCAGGGATGATTCCAGGAACTCAGTCAAGTTGGCAGCAACCGAGTTCTCTTGCGCAGCCTGGTAGGGGGCATACCCCACTTAACATAAGAACATAAGATATGCCATACTGGGTCAGACCAAGGTCCATCAAGCCCAGTATTCTGTTTCCAACAGTGGCCAATCTAGGTCATATGTACCTAGCAGTTTCCCCAAGGGACACAGGTTCCACAATGCTTGTATTGGTTCAAGCATTGATATCCTGGGTCCCTTCTTAATAATGGTTTATGGACCTTTCCTCCAGGAACTTGTCCAAACCTTTTTTAAACCCAGCTACACTAACAGCCTTTACTACATCCTCCGGTAACAAATTCCAGAGTTTGATTACACGTTGAGTGAAAAAATATTTTCTTTTATTAGTCTTAAATAGTTTACCCTGCAGCTCCATTGCATGTCCCCTAGTCTTTCTATTTTCTGATAAGGTAAACAATCGATCTACGTTTACCCGTTCCACTCCGTTTATTAATTTATAGACTTCTATCATATCTCCCCTCAGCCGTCTCTCTTCCAGGTTAAAGAGCCCTAACCTTTTTTGCCTTTCTTCATAGGAGTATCCTTCCATCCCCTTTACCATTTTGGTGGCTCTTCTCTGAACCTTTTCTAAAATCGCTATATCCTTTTTAAGATACGGCGACCAGAATTGCACACAATATTCAAGGTGCGGTCTCACCATGGAACGATATAGAGGCATTATAATATCTTTTGTTTTATTTTCCATTCCTTTCCTTATCATACCTAGCATTCTATTTGCTCTCTTGGCCGCCGCTGCACACTGGGCCGAGGGTTTTAACATTGTATCTACAATGACGCCTAAATCTTTTTCCTGGGTGTTTGTTCCTAATGTGGAACCTTGCATCGTGTAACCATAGTTTGGGTTGTTCTTCCCTAGGTGCATAACCTTGCACTTGTCCACATTAAATTTCATCTGCCATTTTGATGCCCAGTCTTCCAATTTATCAAGATCCTCTTGCAATTTTCCACAATCCTCTTGGGTTTTAACAACTTTAAATAGTTTTGTGTCATCTGCAAATTTGATAACCTCACTCGTTATTCCACTTTCCAGGTCATTTATGAATATGTCAAAAAGCAGTGGACCCAGCACAGATCCCTGGGGTACACCACTATTCACCTTTCTCCATTGGGAAAATTGGCCATTTAGCCCTACCCTCTGCTTTCTATCTTTTAACCAGTTCCTGATCCACAATAGTACACTGCCTCCTATCCCATGACTCTTTAGTTTTGCCAAAAGTCTCTCATGAGGGATCTTGTCAAAGGCTTTCTGAAAGTCCAGATACACAATATTAACCGACTCACCTTTGTCCAACTGATTATTCACTCCTTCAAAAAAACATAACAGATTAGTAAGACAAGATCTTCCTTGTCTAAAGCCATGTTGGCTGTCTCCCATTAGGTCATGACTATCTACATGCTGAGTAATTTTATTCTTTATGATGGTTTCTACCATTTTTCCCGGTACTGATGTCAGGCTTACCGGTCTGTAGTTTCCTGGATCACCCCTGGAACCCTTTTTAAAAATTGGTGTTACATTGGCGATCCTCCAATCTTCAGGTATTAGAGATGATTTTAATGATAGTTCACAGATTACTAATAGCAGGTCTGCAATCTCGTATTTCAGTTCTTTCAACACCCTTGGATGTATACCATCCGGCCCAGGTGATTTGCTACTCTTCAGTTTATCTAATAGTTGTAATACATCTTCCCGATGTATCGATATTTCCTTCAATTCTTCCGCACCTTTAAATACCACTTCAGTCATGGGTAACATCCCTACATCTTCCTCAGTAAAGACTGAAGCAAAGAATTCATTCAGTCTCTCCGCTATCGCCTTGTCTCCTCTTAGTGCTCCTTTAACCCCTTTATCATCTAATGGACCAATTGACTCACAGGTTTTTTGCTACGAATGTACTTGAAAAGGTCTTTACTTCGCGTTTTTGCTTCCGCAGCAAGCTTCTTCTCAAATTCTCCCTTTGCCTGCCTTATCAATGCCTTGCATTTGACTTGCCAGTGCTTGTGCTGTTTCCAGGTTTGGTCGTTTGGCTCTTTTTTCCATTTCCTGAAAGATGCTTTTTGGCAACAACAGCCTCTCTGACCTCACCTTTAAACCATGCTGGCAGTTTTTTGGACTTCCTTCCACTTTTCTTAAAGCGTGGAATACAGCTGGTCTGGGCTTCCAAGATAGTATTTTTCAACAACAGCCAAGCCTGATGTACGTCTTTAACCTTTGCAACTGCTCCTTTTAGTTTTTTCTTAACTGTTTTCCTCATTTTATCATAGTCTCCCTTTCAAAAGTTAAAAGGTAGTACTGTGGATTTCCTTACTATCCCTCCTCCACTAATTAAATCAAAGGCGATCACGCTATGATCACTATTGCCAAGTGGCCCCAACAACCTTATCTCTTGCACTAGATCTGGTGTTCCACTAAGGATTAGCTCTAATATGGCTTCCCCTCTGGTCGGTTCATGAACCAGCTGCTCCAACCAGCTGCTCCAACCAGCTGCTCCAAGTCATTTATTTCATCTAGGAACTTTATCTCCCTAGCATGTCCAGTCGATACCGGGGTAGTTGAAATCACCAATTATTATTACTGTGCTGTAACTTTTGTTAGCTTCCTTGATTTCTTTGAGCATTTCATCATCCATTTGGTCATTCTGGCCAGGCGCTCGATAGTACACCCCCACTGCCATTGCCTTCCCCCTTTACATGGAATTTCAATCCATATAGATTCTACAGCAGATTTTGTTTCCTTTCTGACTCAATGCCCTCTCTAACATAGAGAGCAACCCCTCCACCAATTTGATGAGCTCTATCATTATGATATAGTTTGTATCCAGGTATCACAGTTTCCCACTGGTTGTCCTCCTTCCACCATGTCTCTGATATTCCAATCATATCTAACCTTTCATTTAGTGCTATATATTCTAACTCTCCCATCTTATTTTTTAGACTTCTAGCATTTGCATACAAGCATTTTAGAGAATGTATTTTATTCATATTAATTTGGCTATTGTTAGACATGGGTAATTTAGGATCTTTAAGCTCTGTCTGCTCCATACTTGAGGACATTTGGGCTATTTTACTCTTTTGTGGAACCTCTCTGCTTTTGCTTTTGATGGCAAGAACTGAGCCCTCACCAAAGGAAGCAAATTCCCAAAGTTCATCCCAAGAACCTCAGTAAGATATTTCTTGGCCATTTCAACCAGGGGAACCAAAAGAGACTTGGGAAAGGCGCAAATTATTATACTTTACTTGATTTATCAAGTATTGCATTCATCGAGCCGCTATAGTGCAGTCTTTCATCACAGCCTATTGATTAGCCACTATAGATTCTATAGCATCCATTCTTCCAGCCAAAACTTCCATTGCATTAAAGTGATTGAGAACAGCCTGGGAAACCACTTTAATGTCCCCAAGAACTTGACTCAACAAAGTTGATAGAGAAGCATTGAAGCCTTGAATCACAGTCCACAGAGACTCCATCGTCACTGCCTTATGTCTTTGAACTTCTCCATACCTCGTTGGAAAGCCAGCACACCTCATTCAGCCACTATAGACTCCACTGATCTCACTGGGGCAGCATTCCATCCTCCAACTGCTCTCGTCCCTGAAAGGAATGAAACAGTTACTGGTGCACCTGCTGGTAAAGCCCCTGAGCTCACCTCTTGAGTCCGTGGGAGCTCTAGTGCACCGGCTAAGGAAAGGTTTCCTGGGTTGGGGATGGCATCCACATAACAGGGTTCAATGAAACCCTGTCATAGTTGCCCAGTAGACTCTCCCTGGGTGGGCCGATTGGGAGTGGAAACCTGAGACACAGACAGCACACCGAAGGCCTTCATCGTTGTCTGCCACAAAGCAGAAGGAAGGACACCCTCCGGGAGTGATGGTCTTCCCTTCCCCTTCGTTTTCCCCATAGCAAAAGGGGTAGAGGAAGCCATAAAGGAACAACCAGATGCATCTCACCCACAGGCGTCCAGAAACGTCATCTTGGATCGACTCTCTCAGGAAGAATCTTTGCAGCGATCACGTCTTCTCTTTTCTTGACCATTGTATGAAAAAACCATCACTACAGTAGAGATTTTTATTGTTAATATGAATGCGCTTTTCCTTTCCCTTATGAATAGGTAATACCTCTGTAAACACCATGAGCCCAATATTCAGCGGCGGTGACTAGCACTGCTAAAGCAGCCATCTGCTATCACTGAACGTTAAACCAAGATATTCAGTGCCGGCGTCATATTCGGATTGCCTGGATGCCATGAAGCTAAATGGGTAGCAGCGATATTCAATTGCTGTCTGGTTAGCTTCAGGGATGAAAGTTAGGCCTGCCTTTGCTGCACCTGACTTTCACCACTTTGTGACAATCGGCCAGTGGATCAATATCACCATTGCCCAGTTATCTCTAGGTACTGCCCCTGAAATGCTCTGATGTTAACCAGTTAAAATTGGAGTGTGGCGCTGAATATTCTGGCCACGGGGATTCTAACTGTGTTAATCCCTTTTAGTATTGGGCCCCATGGTCTTTTCAAGTTGCCTAATCCTGTTTCCAAAATTCTGAAATTCTCATAGACAACATTGACTTACTTTCTTGCCAGGTCATTGGTCGCCAACATCAGAATCTCTTCTTTCCATCCCTAATAGTAAGATGCTGCTCTGGTTCATGTAACGATCTATATTTCTGCTAACCAAAGATTCTGGTAGGCATCTGACCTTTTTGCTTTTCTTTCTAGATGTTTATATGTTTCTGCATTTAATCTACCAATCAAAACAATTCTGTAATTTGATATTTTTTAATGGCAATGTGTCTGGTGCTGAGATGTAGACCGATATTATTCTTCAGTTTCTATAAGGAGGCTACTCAAAGCATTTTAGCCAGGTAGCAAACCTTCTCATCAACTAAAATGTGCTGGACCAGATATTCAGCAGCACTATTTGCATAGTGCCACTGACTATTGCCACAGACCACGTAAAAAACATTAGGTTCAAACCAGAGCAGTCTGTGGGTAGATTGGGGGTGGTGCCAGTTGCTTCAATTAGCACCAATATTCAACCCCTAATCAGATAGCTTAACTGGTTAAAGGTAAGTCATCTCAATAGCTGTCCTAACTTTAATTGGTTATTGCTATCCACTTAGCGGCTGAATATTACCACTAGCCAGATAGCATCGCTGCTGTCCAGTGAACTCAGATATTCAGCAACGGAGGCCAGATACTGTAAGTTCCAGTGCTGAATATCCGGATTTAATTAAAGTGTATTTTGAAATAAAACAAGCTCCATGCGTCTGGACCCTTCTTCTGCCTTAGGAATTTTTTTTTGACCTGCAGTTGCAGATGTTTTCCTGTGCTTGCGGAACAGGTGATTTGTGTCCTCTTTGCATAACTGAAAAATAATCAGCAAAATCAGGTCTGCTTAGTCCCCTGCCTTTGGCCTTAATTGTCCTTTAATTGTCAGACCCAGGAAAACTGCATCACCACCTTTTTAAAATGATCATCCGGCACCACAACCTCAGCTTAAAAGCACTCTGCATCTAGTATGAATGGAGAAGGCGACTTTGAAAAATCTGTAGCCTGTGCAGGTGTCAATTAGGGTGAGGTTTACCTGGGACGTCTAAGCCAAAATGTATGCAAACTAAATAAACAAATGCCCGAGCTAAAAGATGCATGAGATGTGTTTTGGCTTCTTTGTCTCCATCTTAAATGTAACTCACTGGGGGTGATTTCATAAAGCGGTTTCCTCATCTAAAGAATGTTTGACATAGGGAAACAGGTCTGATAAAATGCTGTTGCTGAGTATATACATATAAGTATGCATGCCAACAAGCTGACACATACTGTTAAGTGTATGGTGTGTACACGTTTCTGGGGAAGAGCTGCAATGTGGACACATAGGGGCTTGTTTACAAAGCCGCGGTAGTGGTTCGCGATCGCGATCGCAGCCGCGGCCCCATTGAAATCAATGGGGCCACGGCTCCGATTACGATCGCAAACCGCTACCGCGGCTTTGTAAACAAGCCCCATAGACGGGGGATATTCAAAAGCACCTGCAAACTGTGTAAATGCTGGTAAGCGGGATATTCACGGCTAGTGCCACTGAATATTCACGGCTGCTGCTGCCGAACACCAGAGGCATTCCGGGCCGGCACTCGCCGATAGCCAAGTAGCAGTGATGTTGAGCCACTGCCCAGTTACTGACATGCGGCAAAAGTCAGGTGCAGGAAAGACCGGCCTAACTTTCACCGCAGAAGCTAATTGGGCAGCGACTGAATATCGCCACTGCCCAATTAGCTTCCTGGCAAACTGGCCAACCTAGATATGAAATGCCAGGGCCCAGATATGGCCCTTGCATTGAATATCTGGGTTTAGAGTTCAGCAGCTACAGCAGCCACATTAGACTGGCTAGCCAACGCCGCTGAATATCCTCCCCTTATTTTATAAAAAGAATACACACGCATTGACACCTTCTGTGGTGCAGGTGCACATTTCTACAAAAACATTTGCATGCTAATGGGCGGAGGTGTCATTGTTGGAACCTATTTTATAAAGGCACATAAGCACCTTTAGAAAATAGGCATAACATAGGCACAGCACCCTGTTATAAAATGTACCCAGTTTTGGTCTTTATTATCTTTTTTTTTTCAACTCTAGAGCACCAGAGGGCACGCGGAGGCCAATTCAGGTCAGGATGTCCAGGCCCGACGGAAATGTGCAGGCTGTAAATGGGCATGTTCCGAACCTGATACCGCGGAGATATACGCACCCCCAGAACCAGAATACGGGAGATATATGTGTCCGGCATGGCATGTCTGAGGAAATAGGACCCAATGCTGCTATTATGGGACAAGGGTATATGCAGCAAATGGCATGCACATTTTCGTGCTCGCCATATACCATCCCTGCAGCTTTGCTCCCATTTTTTCAAGGGCTGTGCTGGGGAGGCCATGCATTGCCCCTCTGGCAAATACAGCACATGCCAGATTGAAGATTATTGCAGTACCTAACATTACTGTCAGGGTGTTCCTAATGTTACAGTGCCATACAAACGCCCCCCACCTGTGCATTCCATTCCTTACTATAGCATCCTGTGCTCCCCAGACAGCAGACACACCGCATCAATACAGACGTCTCATAGCCATTCATCTCTATGGGACACATTTAGATTGGGAGCAGGATTTATTCAAAGTCCTGCCCTTATTCCATGTTTCAGCAGGTATAATGTGGACAGCTGGGTGAGCTGTCAGGAACAGACAGGAGTCTGGCTGGAATACATTTTATATGTCCCCGCATATGGCCACACCCCTGTTCTGCCCCCTCCCACCCATGTTCTGGGTTCCCCGTATAAGTGTTGTGTATGTGCGGATAGGCAATGTTCCCGAATACGGGCCTATATGTTTTCATTGGTTACATGTCTATCCCACACATAGACGGGGCTTATTCATAGTTCAGAATGACCCCCATAGAGTGGTCCTGAAGGTGAGGAGATAGTTACAGGTCATCAAATGCAGGCTGAGCCCTTCTTGGCTTTAACCTTCCCTTCCCCACATTGCAGCTATAGACCATGGGCCTCCCTTCTATTCTTTAGGAAACTGGAATTACTTGTCCAATAGGGGTAAAACCAGGTCTGCTTTGGCCTAATCCTAATGAGGTATGTGATCACTTTGGGGGTGCCTAAAAACATTTCAAAAAGTGTCACAGAACTGTCCCCAGGTGTGCAGAAATACTGTGGCACACATTTACACCTCCTCCACGGCAGCTGTAAATGTGTGCACTTCCTCTGTGCATGTGTGCACATATCTTATAAAGTCTGCACGTGCATCATAATTCCGCTTGAACCCCACCCCAACCATGCCCCTAGGAATGTCTGCACACTGTCCACAAAAGAGAAGACACTATTGTTCAGCATGTGTCTAGGCCCCTGTGTAAAACATGCTTCACGTGAATACAATCCTGCACAAAATGACTGCCTTATGCCTGCTGCCCCATGCTACCTATCTGCTACTCTGATGCACAACAGAGAACGTCCAACCTGAAAATATATAGCAATGCAAACTTCAGCATGACATGTACTACTACAATGCTCATTTTAGTGGAGTTACTGGGGAAAGTAGCAAGCAAAAGCCAGCAAGAACCACCAACAGTGAGTTTAGGAAATTCTCGACTACCAGCTTCTGGCCAGCAAATATTTTTTTTTCCCTGTTGACATGGAATCAATAGCTCCCTGCCATGAGAAACGAGTGACCGACAAGCTGCTTTCTCACTTTCTATTTCCCCCTCAAGACTAGTGCTATAACTACTAATCATTTCTATAGTGCTACTGGATGTACCTTGTACTGCTGTCACCCCTGAGTCGTAAGCCCCCAAGCGCTCTTTGGCCACTCACTGCTACAGCCATTTGAAACAGTTCCCAACCTTTCCTTCCTCCATGATGTTCTCCTGTATCTTACCCGCCACTATCATGCACCTCCCAGCACCTTAAGCCTGGAGGGCTTTTGATGTTTCTTACATATATTTGTATAGCTTGCATATTTTGTGTTCTTTCTTTGTCTTCTTCTGCGTTAAACTCTGTATACTGACGGTGCTCTATGACTGCTAAAAATAAGAAAATCACACCTAGCCATGTCTCATGCAACCATGTCCATGGATAGACTCATTTTAGGTGAATTAGGGAAAAAAGATTAAATTTAGTATCTCCCTGAGCCATCATATCACACATGACATTTGGGGGCATGTCTACTAAATCACGGTTAGCCTCTTGCAGAAAGGCCCATGGTAAGTCCAAAATCCTTGCAGTATCTGCAGAGGGTGTTCCCAGCTTTCCCCCTGCAGATGCAGGCACATACTGCAGAGAGACCTGCAATCCCTGCATCATCAGTCAGCACGGCAAGTCCCGTGGTGCTTGCCAATCTGGTATTGTGGTTTCTGCAGTAAGTCCAGGGGGAGGACAAGTAGCAGTCGGGTGCGCAGAGCTCTCACTAACTCTGTCCCCTGATCGCTACTGGGTCCCCCACCAATGTCATGATCAGGCTCCCCCAATTGTAGGACATTGTCGATGCTGCAGATATACGGACACACAGCACTGGCAATATGAAAAAAGACACCTTCCCCTCCTTCGGCATTGACTCCCCGGACAGCTCCTGATCCCTGTCAGAAACTGTCCAGGCGGGGAATTGGTGCACCCCCTGACAAACACCAATAAGGACCGCTCCAGCCCTCCT
This sequence comes from Ichthyophis bannanicus, assembly GCA_033557465.1. Lineage (NCBI taxonomy): Eukaryota > Metazoa > Chordata > Amphibia > Gymnophiona > Ichthyophiidae > Ichthyophis > Ichthyophis bannanicus. The sequence goes on from CM066033.1 coordinate 750,913,656, forward strand.
CGCTGGTGCTCACAAATATTACCATGATCTCGCAGTCCTGTCCCCTAGTGTCAGGATGTTAGGGGCAGCACCACCTGATTGCAGCATTTTGTGCCAGGATGATGACAGGGGCGGGAGAAGAGAGGATTGCTCCTACCCTTCATCACCACTGGACCACCAGGATTTGAATAAGGTAATGGTAGAGGGGACGGAAGCCCCCTTAGGCTGACTGACTAGCCATGATTTGTTGTTTTGAATGGGGGGAGGGAAGGGGTTCGGGACCCTGAATGGCTAGCTGGAGCTTTTTTGAACTGTGAAGAGGGGGAGGACCTTTGGGCATGTAACTGACTAGTCAGAATACACAGGTCTGCGACTAAAAAGCTGTTTGATTATTTTCATCTAATTTCCATGTATTTTGGTGTGCTGAAAACAAATAAAATATTGAAAAAATTCCTAGACCTCATGATTTGCCACAACATGCAAAATTGTCTTCAAATTTATCAAATTTTTTCAAATTACTATTAATTAATTCAAATTACTATCAATTAATTCACATAAGTGCATTTAAGATATAAAATGCCAAAAAAACCTTAAAGGGGTTGTCTGAGTTATGTAAAAAAAAAAAAATAGCACTGTAAATCTGATGGTCAGCAATATAGACATAAGCTAAGCAAGTTTTAAGTCCGTGCTTCTAATGGTAGAAGGGGTTAATCTTTCCTGAAGAATCCAGTGGGAGGGAGACACAGGGCAGATAGCAGCAGCTCCGGTCAGTGCAGGGGGGCGTGACCAGTACTGTGATGTCTCGTGTACAGACACAGAGCTGCTCTCTCCTGCATGCCACACTTGTGCACAAATCATCATCAGGTTCTTGGCTCTAGGCTGTTCACACTTTTTCATCACAATTCGTGTTAGCTCGTCATTCTTCAACCGTTATGTTATGGCTCCGCGAAAGTGTATTAATTCGCCAGACAGTTTCTGTTTCATCTGTGGTGAATATACAGTGTTGAAGCAACAGCAGAATATTACAGACTTTGTGAAAAAAGTATACTTTGCATACTTTGGACTAAAAATTGGAGATCAAGATAAAGTCTGGGCGCCTCATATAGTATGCAAACGGTGTGTTGAGGACCTCTGAAACTGGTTCAAGGGTAAGAAAAAATCTTTCCGTTATGGAATTCCTATGGTATGGTGAGAGCAAAAGAACCATCGTGACGACTGTTACTTTTGTTCATGCGATGTGAAAGGGTTCAATTCCAAATGGAAGCATTCCATTTCATACCCCAATCTTCACTCGGCAATTCGTCCCATCCCCCATGGCACAGATATACCAGTACCCAAGCCCCCTGCTACCTTGGAAGAGATACCTAGCTCCGATGAAGGTGAAGTCATACCTGAACCAGATGACGAATCATGTTCTGACTTTGAAGATGATACAAGACCAAAATTGTTTTCTCAGGAGGAGATGAATGATTTGGTAAGAGACTTGAATCTTCCCAAAGATGCCGCTGAGTTACTCGGATCAAGGCTGAAAATCAGGAATTTATTGTTGCCAGGAGTGTCATCTTCATGGTTCAGACATTGTGAAAAGGAGTTCGTTCCTTACTTCGCCCAGGAAGACAAGTTGGTTTATTGCATCGATGTCAAAGGTCTGATGGGTCAATTTAAAATCCAATATGATTCAGAGCAATGGCGTCTTTTTATAGATTCTTCAAAAAGAAGTCTTAAAGCAGTTTTACTCCACAACGGTTTTTACGCTTCCATACCTGTAGGTCATTCCGTACACTTGAAAGAAACCTACGAGAACTTGGAATTGGTTCTTCATAAACTTAAATATGAAGACCATGGTTGAAGGTCTTGTGCATGCTGCTAGGGCAACAAGCTGGGTATACCAAATATCCTTGTTTTCTGTGTCTATGGGACAGTCGAGACCGACAAAATCACTGGACCAAGAAGAGTTGGCAGCCGAGGGTGCTAACGGTCGGTGAAAAAAATGTCCTCCGAGAAACTTTGGTACCTTCCCATAAAGTTCTTCTACCACCTCTCCACATAAAATTGGGTTTGATGAAGCAATTCGTAAAATCACTTCCAAGAGATGGAGAATGCTTCAAATACTTGGTCACCAAGTTTCCAGGCCTGTCGGAGGCAAAATTGAAGGAAGGTGTGTTCGTCGGACCAGACATTAGAAGGCTTATAGTTGATCAAGAGTTTGTCAATACCATGATGGATCCTCAAAAAGAAGGGTGGATTGCATTTAAAGTCGTACAGAAATTTTTAGGCAATAACAAAGATCCTCACTACAAAAAGATCGTCGGACGAATGCTGAAAAGCATTTCAAGCTTTAGGTTGCCTGATGAGTTTGAAAGTGCATTTCCTCCAGTCCCACCTTGACTACTTTCCTGAAAATTTGGGAGCTGTGAGTGAGGAACAAGGTGAATGATTCCACCAAGACATTAAAAAGATGGAAAGGAGATACCAGGGAAAATGGAGCATTACAATGATGGCAGACTACTGTTGGATGCTTCAGAGAGACATTCCAGATGCTACTCACAAGCGTAAATGCACCAAGAGGAGCCTCACAAGGAAGAAGAATCGAGTTTAGTGTGTGTAGGTGAGCTCATTTCAATTCAAAAAAGGATTTTCATGAAAATATTGTAATAAAACTTTAATTTTATAATTCTATTTCCATTTATTTTGAGGTATTTCCTTATTTAACATAGTTACCTAAATTTTTATTTATTTATTTATTTATTTTATTTCTTTTATTTAACGTTTTGATATACCGCCACTTCCATTGATCAGGGGCGGTTTGCATTGAACAAAGCTTCAAAACTCGGTTACAGAGAACATGACAAACTGTAATACAATAAACTATTTACATGTCAGCTGGGCACCTATACATAAGTTTTCTGAATGCTAATTCTGAACTATTTACAAATCTGTTGACAATCAGGTTGTCAGGAAACGTCAAATTGTCAGGAAACGTGATGTCCTATGACAAAATGGAAGTCATTTTCGGATTCAGCACACCAAAAAACATAAAGATTACGTGGAATAACCAAAACAGCTCTCGAAAAAAAATTTTTTGCAGACCTGGAGTTTTTTTGAACTGTGAAGAGGGGGAGGACCTTTGGGCATGTAACTGACTAGTCAGAATATTGGTGTTTGTCAGGGGGTGCACCAATCTCCCCCGGGATCTGTCTGTGGGTGATCAGTGCTGAAGGGTGAGGAAGCACTTTTATTCATTTTGTCAGTGCCGTGGATCTGTATATTCATGGCAACGACAATATTGTCAGATTGGGGGGACCTTATTGGGGTCTCAAGGGGGTCACGATGCCACATAAACAGACGACCTGCAGATAATGCTACCTGCAGTCACAATCGGGTCATTTTTGGCAGCCATCACACCAAAAATAGCAATGCCTTCTCCCCACCCCCATCCCATTTCTCTCTGGATCAATCATATGAAATGAAGATATCACAGAAAAGTGCCTATGATATCTACATTTCTCCTGCATTAGCTACTACCACCGGGCAATAAATCTGCATTCCAGGGTAGGATTCTCTGAAATGCCACAGACAGCACTGATTTAAAGTAAAGGGTAATGCCTCAGACAGCCTTACTCATTAAGCCCACTGGGGGATCAAACTCATGACCACTGGTTTAGCAGTCATTGTATTAACCAGTGTGCTACATTTCTGTTACTGTGTTTGCAGGTCAACACGCCTAATTAAGGCTAATGCACGTTAACGTGCCACGGCTCCCTTTATCGCGCGATAACGGACTTTATCGCTTGATAACCCGAAATGCTACCTTAAGACCGGAACGCCCACTACCTTATATGGCATTCGTCACAGTAAGACTGCAACTAACGCCGCTAACATTAAGATGGTTTAGTAAACATATCCCATAGTTTTAATGAAGCAAGCCAAAAGAAATTCAAAATGAAATTCACAGAGGAAAAAGATAATAAGAACTCTTTTCAAGAACATTCAAGGCAAAAAGTCTGTGAGGAAGGCAGTTGGAGTATTAGGTGAGTGAATGTTAAAGAGGCACTCTGGAAGGACAAGGCTATACCAGAAAAAACTAAAGGGATTATTTGCTTTGCTCTTTAGTGAGGAGGATGGTGAGGAGTTACCCAGGCCCACAATATTCTTTGATGGTGATGATTCAAGGAAACTGAAATATACCACTTTTTATTTTTCAGCTATCAATTTTCTATCTCCTTCTCTCATCTCCTTCCCAGTCTATCTCCCCACCCTCTCTCTAGCCCTCTCATTCCCCCTGTCTCACTCCTTCCTAGGCTTTTTTTTTTCTTCTTTTGCCCACTCCCTCCTACCACCACCCTCTGTACTGACTCCCTTCCCAGTCATTATCTACTTTTCTGTGTCTCTCATCCTCTTACCAGCCCAGCTATTTCCCTTTCGATCATTCTTTCCAATCCCTTTCTTAATTCTCTTATATTCACCCATTCACCAAATGATGCCTTTTACAAAATGCTCAGTGTTTTTTCCATGCTCTTTCCATTCATCTCCATACCAGTCCCTGCACATGGTCTTTCCTTTCCCTCGCTTCTCAGTCCAGTCCAGTCCAGCATCTCACCCCCTTTTCTCTCCCTCTTTTCCCCTTCCAGTGCAGCATCTCGCCTATTCCTCTTCCTCCCTTCCCAGTCTAGTCCAGCCCAAGATCTCCTCCTTTTTACCTTCCTCCCCTCCCAGTCCAGTCCAGCCTAGCTTCTCTCCCCTTTCCCTTTTCTCCCCTCCCAGTCCAGTCCAATATCCTTCCCTTTCCCCTTCTTCCATTCCCAGTCCAGTCCAGAATTTCCCCCTTTCCTCTTCTTCCCCTCCCATGTCAGTCCAGCACCTCCCTCTTTCCTCCTCAATCCAGTCCAGTCCAGCATCTCTCCCCTTCCCCTCAAATCCACTACCTCCCTGCCAAGGTCAATGGCAGAATCATAAATCACAGCTTATTTTTTCCTCTTTAGAGCACCTTCCCAGGTTACAGCAGCAGCAAACAGCTCTTATTCAATGTTTCACTTCTGTTGTGTGGGGTCAGTTTCAAGACAAAAGCAATGCACCGAAAATGAAGTATTTAATAATAGACACATACTGCCACGACCCAGAAAGGAGTTCTAAGTGCAAAAACTATAGCTTATGTTGGTGCTCTCCCTTTTTTTGCTGCCCTGATTTGTACTGTTGTTCCTCCTGCGGCTGGAGTAGGTGTTCAGTTGGGCTCCATGCTAACACTGTTACCACCCTGCCGGAGCTGCTGCCCAGTACAAGTGCACAGCTGACACAGTGGGTATGCCAGCCCTGCTGCACTTTCTATTCCCGAAGGATAGAGTGAGGTGGCACCTTATAGACTAGCCAATTTATTGAGGCATGAGCTTTCAAGAACAAGAGTTCACTTTGTCAGATGCATCTGAATTTTCTATATCTGAATTTCCAGCGATATTTGATAAAGTTCCTCGTGAGAGACTGTCCAGGAAATTAAAACATTATGGGATACGAGGCAATGCAATGTTATGGATTGGAAACTGGCTAAAAGATAGGAACCCGAGAGTAGAACTATTTGTTCAGTTTTTTCAGTGGAGTAAGGTACATGTTAGTATCGATCAGGTAGAGCCTCAAAGCAGGAAATCAACTTCCATCCCGCTCTGCAGCTCCAGCCCAGTTGGGGCAAAGGACCTCGGATATCTTCAGCCGCCTTCGGGCGCACAAAGAGGAACTCAACAGCACAATCTGCACAGCTCCCCCGATCAGGGTAGAGCCTCAGAGCGGGAAATCAGCTTCCATCCCACTCTGCAGCTCCAGCCCAATCAGGGCAAAGGACCCTGGATATCTTCAGCTGCCATCGGGCGCACGAAGAAGAACTCAACAACACGGTCTGCACAGCTCCCCCCGATCAGGGTAGAGCCTCAGAGCGGGAAATCAGCTTCCCTCCCACTCTGCAGCTCCAGCCCAATTGGGGCAAAGAACCCTGGATATCTTCATCCGCCATTGGGTGCACCCGTGCCTGGTGGGCCTGCGCCTGAGGGCTTCGCCAGAGGGCCCTTTGGTGTGGCCCTTAGGCGGAACACGGAGGTGGTGAGGCGGGCATCTCTTCAAAAGATCAGTGCGTTCAACACAACTCATCACAGAACAAGGAAACCACAGCTGCACAATCATAAATGAACCACCAAACATCACCTCCCTTCATTATCCAGTGAAGAGTTAAAAAGTAAGCCACAGAACTGGGACAGCACAAGCAGGTTTGTTACTAATGCTGAAAGAATTGACTCTTTCTGCCTCAGCCAAGGTAATTACCTCAATCCTAGAGACTCAGTATTACTTCATACCTACTCCTCCAAACAGATCAGCCTTACCCACCCATACACACTAACCAACACACCAACTAATCTCCCACAACAAAATTGCACAATGGTAACAACTTACTTCCTGGTTGCTATCCTCTTCATGCACTTTCTTCTCCACCACACACAAGCTACCCCTCTCTCCAAAAGCACCATATTGCTGACACCCCTTTTCCCAAATTATCACACCTCATTACTATGTAAATTCACAATCTGCACACAAACGGCCTAGCTGGAGAAACTTCACCACAATAAACACAAGCACTCCTCCAACCCCACATAAGCCACACATTAACCTCAACATGTTACCTTTGATCGGCATATAGTTTAATAACTCCAGGTCAATAAGAAATAAAATCAATACCCTGGTAGACCGCATAGAGTCCCACCAAACAGATATTCTATGCATCACAGAAACGTGGCTTGCCCCCACTGACAATATTCTCCTCAACCAGCTCACACCTCCCACACACACAGCATTCAGCTGCCCACGCACACACAAGATAGATGGAGGCATCCTTATCCTGGCAAGAAGCAACCTAAGATTCAAAATCCGATCCACCTCAAGTACTACCCTCTTTAATACAATAATCATTGAGAACATGGACCTAGCCCTGTGCCTCACATACAGGGCCCCACATGCTTCCTCAGATGAACTGTCCTCTACACTGTAATCCATCTGTGTAATCAATGGGAGGAGTAGCCTAGTGGTTGGGGTACTTCAGGCCGGAAGGTCGGGGGTTCAAATCCCACTAGAGGACAGCAACCTTGGGCCGGAAGGACTGGGGTTTCTAGTCCCACAGATGCTCCATGTGGTCTTGGGCAAGCCACTTAACCCTCCATAGCCCATGTTCCCTGTAAGTATTAGTGTATGTGTCTCATATCCCCGCGTGTTAAATGTATCCCCCAATTGTGTTGTGACCGCTTTGATTGAAGGATAAGGCAGTATACAAAAACTGTCTAAATAAAATAAATAAATGCTCCTAACAAACCTTTGCTAGTTCTTGGAAGCTTCAATCTCAGGTTCACCACCAACAAAGATGCAGAATCCTTCCTGACTGCAATGGATACACTCCAATACACTCAACTTATCAACACCCCCACCCACAGACATGGATCCTCTCCAGACCTCATCTTTATACCCAACCAACTACTTGAACACAACTTCGTCACAACCTCCACAATTATACCAGTACCATGGTCAGATCACTACAGAATAAAAATCGATCTACAGATTCCAAGCTTAAATGCACATCAGGACCAATTCCATTCAAGGAGACAATCTGAGCGCTAAACCTGAACAAAGATTTCATAGATCTAAATAACATAATTGAGAACTGGAATATGACCATCTCTACTTCATCTACAGTACCAGAGGCCAGGGACTCAAAATTGCAAGGTTCTAAACCCAAATAGGCCCCCTGGTACTCAAAGGAGATACAACAGGCAAAGAGAATACTATGAAGATTAGAACAACGAAGGAGACGGAATAAGTCTAACATTACCCAAGAACTATACCAAATAAAGCAAAAGGAATATAACAATCTCATCAATCAACAAAAAAAGGAATACTACAGCAATCTTTTACTCAAATCCATCAAGATACCCAGAGAACTATTCAAAATAGTGTGTACCCTCACCAAGGAACCCAACGTCAGTGAAGAAAAATCGATATATCCACAGACATTTGCAGACTTCCTGCAAGCCAAATTCACAGCCTCCCCACAATACACTTCAATCAATCCCCAGAAACCCACAGAACCCAATCAAATCTAGGGCTAGTTCAGTATCCCTTCCGCTGAGCAGATTACTCAAATTATCTCAGTGCTCAACACCACACTGCTCCTACTGATCCGGCCTGGTGGCCTGGATCAAATTAGCAAAGGAGGATTTCAGTCACATCTTCCATAACATTGTTTACCAATCCCTTGCTTATTTATTTTATTTATTTATTTAGACAGTTTTGTATACCGCCTTATCCTTCAATCAAAGCGGTCACAACACAATTGGGGGATACATTTTAACATGGGGGGATATGAGACACATACACTAATACTTACAGGGAACATGGGCAATGGAGGGTTAAGTGGCTTGCCCAAGACCACAAGGAGCATCTGTGGGACTAGAAACCCCAGTCCTTCCGGCCCAAGGTTGCTGTCCTCTAGTGGGATTTGAACCCCTGACCTTCCGGCCTGAAGTACCTTGCCCCAACCACTAGGCTTCTCCTCTCCTCAACATGCCAAACACCCTAAAGTTGGCAACCATCCACCCGATACCCAAGAACTCTACATTAAGCAAAACTGACCCAGCTGCCTTCCAGCCCATCTCTAGCCTCCCTTTCCTGACTAAGATCATCAAAAAAATTGTATAACGTTAACTCCAGGACCATATTGACAACCATGCCCCATTAGACCCTCACAAACATGGCTTTCAACATAGTCTCAAAACCCTCATGCTATTCCTTTTCAACAATCTAATCAGAGTTATTGGTAACGTCAAGATGGGGCTTCTCATGATTTTCATCGATATCACCTCCGCTTTTGACTCGGTATCGCACAGCATATTACTGAGAAGACTAGAAGAGATTGGGTTGCATGGCACCACATTTAAATGGTTTACCTCGTACCTCACAAGCAGACAACTAAAGGTTAAATGTGGCCCCAACACCTCCCGACCATTCATAGCAAGTCAGGGCGTGCCTCAAGGTTCCTCACTTTCTGCTCTTTTGTTTAACTTATACATTCAACCCATCTGCTCCATCATCAACAGCCACAAGATCTGCTACACTATTTACTCAGATGATATAATGATTTACACTCCGATCAACCTTAACAACCCGGACTACAAAAAAATAGTGGATTGCCTTCAAGAGATGATGTGCTGGCTAACTCAAAACAACCTAATGATAAACTATAATAAGACGGAAGCGATCATCATCACGTGAAACTCAGGATTTACCCTCCCTCTCACAATCAACCTGACACTACCACGATACCCATCAAACCTAAAGTGAAATACTTCGGAGTCACACTGGACAGAAATCTGAATCTCGAGTCTCACATCAGCAAAACTACCAAGAATGCCTATCACAAGATGTGAGTCATCAGATGACTCAAACCACTACTCTACCTAGAACACTTTTGCACTGTTTGCCAAGCTATAACCTCCATTTTGGACTACTGCAACCTCATATACTTTGGGCTACCAAAACATGCACTCCGCCTCTTACAGATGGCACAAAGCACTGCTGCCCGAATTATAAATGGATCTTCAAAGCACCAACACATCACTCCCATCTTGAGCCACCTCCACTGGCTCCCCATTAATTCCCACATCAAATATAAAACACTATTAAGCATCTTTAAAATCAAGCATAATCTCTCGGCAAACAGTCTGCAAACCATCATCACCACTGACTCAAGCACCAGGCCCAAGAGACAGCACACCATGGACAGGATCACAACCCCCAGCGCTTATACCAAAATGAATCAATCCATATTTGGAAGAACAATATCCTTTTCCGCTCCTGCCCTATGGAACTCTCTCCCGGACAGCCTAAGATCCACTGAAGATTTCAAGGACTTTCAGAAGTTGCTTAAAACCACACTCTACACAGAACACTTTGGAGACATTGCATAAGCTTGAACACAGGAGTCAATTTAGCTGCTCCTCAAATGTTCCCACCCTGCCCCCCCCCCCCCGCCTCCATTCCAATCCCCTCACATTTTGCTCCTCACCTTCCAACCCACTCCCTATTTCGCTAACCTACCTAGTCCTTTGGATGTTTTCAGAATATCCATTATGTAAATAGAGCATTTTGTATTTAGTTTGCCTTGTACATAGTTATATTACAATAATCCCAACCTGAGCACATTGTACAAAGTCCCATTGTAATATCCCCCTGCATGCCCCACACCCTCGTTTTATGTAACATGTTTAGTTGTTTTGTGAACCACTTTGATTTAAGGATAAGGCGGTATAGAAATCCTTTTAAATAAATAAATACTACTACTACTATTAATCATTTATATAACATTACAAGGTGTACGCAGCACTGTACAGAGATAAGGACGGCCCCTGCTCATCAGAACTTACAATGTAATTAAGACTAAATAGTGGAGTGCTCCAGGGATCTGTACTGGGGTTCTTTTTAACATATTTATAAATGATCTGGAAAGAGAATAATGAGTGATGCAATTACATTTGCATATGACAAATTATTCAAAGTTCTTAATCAAGAGTAGTTTGTGAGGAGTTGCAGGAAGCCTTTGTGAGACTGGGAGCTTGCATGTCTAAATGACAGATGAAATTTAATGTAGACAAGTGGATTTAGCTCATGTCTTTTCAAATAAGTGCAAAATAATGCATACAGTGAAAAATAATTCCAACTACAGCTACACTATTTTGGTTCCAAATTAAAAATCACCACCAAGGAAAAGGATCTCAAAGTTATTGTGGGCAATATGTTCAGATCCTCAGTTCAATGGTCCAAAAAGCAAGTAGAACGCTAGCACGTATTCAGAAAGGGACAGAGATTAAAATGGAAAACATTCTAATGTGTCAGTATTGATCCATTGTGTGACTACACTTTGAGTACTGTGTGCTTTTCTGACTGCCACATCTCAAAAAGATATGGCAGAGCAGTTATTTTTATGTTGTTTATTTACCAGCATTTATATTCTGCACAATACTAAAGATCTGAGTGGATCACTATTCACATACATAATAACATAAAGCTCAATAATAAAATCCAACAAATGCATAAAAACATAACTAAAAATTACTACATAAAGACAAGACCACACAAGTACACCTCTGTACATGCATTGTCTCTTTAAGGACAACATAAGATATGCCATATTGGGTCAGACAAAGGGCCCGCAGCCTGTTTCCAACAGTAGCAAATCCAGGTTCCCAACTATGTCTCCTACGTGCCCCGATGCTATCCGGCTAGCTTCAGGGCGTGTCAGGGGTGTTCCGGGGTGGAGCGGAGGCGGGGGCATGAGATAACCGGGCAGCAGTGATATAGCATGCTGCCAGTTAGTGCTCTGGGCCAAAAAGATAGGTAAGGAAAACCGTTGACTTATCTTTATGGTGCAGGCATTAACCGGGCAGCCTGCAATATTGCTGCTGCATGGTTAGCTTCGGTGGCTTCTGGGTTGTGGGGTAATACCAGGATATTCAATGCCAGGGCCATATATGCTCCTGGCATTGAATATCCGGGTTTAAGGGATGGCGGGCAGGGCTATGCGTAGACGTGGCACATAGCCTGCTCAGAAGAATATGATGCCCATATAGATTACATGCTGCTTGTCCCATGGCTAAGCAGTGGATTTCCCCAGTCCTCTTCAATAATGATTTATGACCTTTTCCTCCAGGAACTTGTCCAAACCTCTTTTAAACCCAGCTACACTAACAGCTTTTACTGCATCTCTGGTAATGAATTCCAGAGTTTGATTACGTGTGGCGTGAAAATATATTTCCTCCGATTAGTCTTAAATGTGCTACATTGTGGCTTCATTGTGTGTCCCCTAGTCTTTCTATTTTTTGAAGGAGTAAACAACTGATCTATATTTACCTGTTCCACTCCATTCATTATTTTATAGACCTCTATCATATCTCCCCTCATCTGTCTCTTTTCCAAGTTGAAGAGCCCTAATCTTTTAAGCTTTTCCTCATAGGGGTAGTCTTCCATCCCCTTTACCATTTTTGTTGCTCTTCTCTGAACCTTTTCTAATTCTGCTATATCCTTTTTAAGATGTGGCAACCAGAATTGCACACAAAATTCAAGGTGTGGTCGCACCATGGAGCACTATAGAAGCATTATAATGTCCTTGGTTTTTTTTTTTTTTTTGAAACTTTATTTATTAATCATCACGAACATAACATCCAGTACAATGCAGACAGTAAGCCTCCGCAGAGTGCACTCTTATCCCCGCGTAGAGGCATACACCAAATACAGTTATGTAACAACGGCAAAAAAACAATGCATACAATTATATAATTTTATAGATGATGTCAAACCACCCCCCTCCCCCCCACCCCCCACCCACCCCTCCCGTCGTCGCAACCACCAAGCACCATCAAAGATATTTACTCGTAATCCATTCCCGAGTTCCCCTCACCCAGGCTCTGCTTTGGTGCCCTAATATCCCACATTTACTATTTCATTCCGGCATCGGGGGCCCAGACTCTGAATATATGGCTCCCAAATTAGCATAAAGGTGGACCACCTCTTTACCTTACCCCTAGCTCTCCAGCGCTCCGCCAGCATCAACTGATGAAACCTATTGCGCCATTCCAAGAACGTTGGCGGGTCCCGATCTCGCCAATGATGTAAAATAGGGCCCTTCCCCACCAGACATGCCTTACGCACCAATAGCCGCTCCCACCTTCCCACCGGGAGAGCCCGATGCAGCAGATCGAGTATGACCAGAGCTCCGGTCCAGGGAAACCTCTGCTGTAGTAACCCCATAAGGTATTTACTAATATAGGACCAATAAGGGAGAATGCGCCTGCACTGCCACCACATATGGGTTAAAGTAGCCAATGGTTCTGAACATCTTGGGCAAGACCCATCCTGCGTAATACGACTCCGCAGAGCTCGTCGAGGGGAGAAATGCACCCGAGTCAAAGCTTTATATTGTACTTCCCTCCATCTGGCACCCTCCACCAGCCCTCCTATCCGCCCCAATGCCTGCCGGATAGTGTCCGGCGGTACCGCTCGCCCCAGTTCTTCCGCCCAGGCCATCTCTACCCTCCCATAATCCGGCTGAGCCCTAAAACACTCCAACCTGGCTTTCAACCCCGCTATCGTTGGGGGGGTCTCACCCCCAATCTCGAAAAATTCGAGAATCTGTGCCGATCTATCCACACCTAGCTCTTCCCTGGGCAGCGTAGCCACATAGTGAGCAAGTTGCATATACGCAAAATACTGAGAGGAAGGCAGCATGAACTCGGCACACAGTTCCGAAAACGATTTGCAGTGACCAGTAAGCCCCACCACATGACCCACATATTCTAGACCTTGGGCTTGCCAAAGCTGAAATGCCCGGGATTCAGACCCCGGTGTGAAATGCACATTACCGCGGATGGGCAGCCAACTCGACACCTGCCAATTCCGGTGCCAAAAGCTATTCAGCTGTCGCCAGGTACGTCGCATAGAATTAAACATGCCACTATGCGTGATTTGACGTGGCAGGTGTGCACCCTCCACGTGTAGAACCCCCATCAAAGAAACCGGGGCCACCACTGCCGCCTCTAAGTCCCTGGGTGTGTAGGTGTCTGTCCCCCCCAACCAGTCCCCAAGATGCCGCGCTTGACATGCCAAGGCATAAGTCCATAAATCCGGGAGGCCCAGGCCTCCGTTCTTCCACTTACCAACCATACGGGACATAGGAATATGCGCCCTGGCCCCCTTCCACAGGAACCCTTGAATCTCTCTTTCTAAGCTATGCAGATCCCGGCGTAACAACCACACTGGCAAGGTCTGCATCCAGTATAAGATGCGGGGCAGGACCACCATCTGGACCGCCGCCACTCTCCCCAAAAGCGACAGTGGTAGAGGGTTCCAGGCTCTCAGCTGAATCCGCAACCCCGACAAAACTTTCTCAAAGTTAGTCTGATATAGATCTTGGGGTAGCCGGGTTAAAACAATACCCAGGTATTTAAACTTATGTTCCGTCCATTTCAGAGGAAAATCTCCCCCCCCCCCAGCGTCCCTTCAGGTGCCCCGACACATCTAAGGCCTCCGATTTGTCCTCGTTTATCCGAAGTCCTGCAAAACTACCAAACAGCCGGAATTCCTCCATCAATCTTGGAAGAGACTCCCTGGGAGCCAGCAGATGCACCAACATGTCATCCGCAAAAGCCGATACTTTAAACCCCTGTTTACCCACCTCCACCCCGCAAATCTGGCTATCTGCTTCTATGCTCCGTATCAACGGATCTAAGGACAAAACAAACAATAGAGGGGACAGTGGACACCCCTGTCTGGTACCTCTATGCAAAGTGAAGGAATCCGATAAGACCCCATTACACAGCACCCTGGCAGTCGGAGAAACATACAGACTGTGTACCATATCACAAAAGGATTGCCCCAGGCCATACAGTGGAAGCAGATATTGCAAATACTCCCAATTTACCCTGTCGAACGCTTTTTCAGCGTCAAAACTCACCAAGAGGGATTGCAACTGTTGGTTATGCACCCATTCCAGAGACGCCAGGATTTTACGTAAATTACGCACCGCATGGCGCCCCCGCACAAAGCCCACCTGAGACTCGTGTACTACATCCCCTAAAATCCCCGCCAGTCGCTCAGCCAGGATTTTCGCCAACAGCTTCATATCGAAGTTTAATAGGGAAATCGGCCGATAAGAAGCCGCCTGCAGAGGGTCCTTACCCGGCTTAGGTATAAGCGTAATATAGGCCTGATTATCCCCCCATCGCCAACCCCCTCCTTCTATTCTAGGTCGATAGGTCTCTACGAGAAGAGGGCTGACCCAGTTAGACAAAAGCTTGTAAAACTCAGCCCCATACCCGTCTGGTCCGGGAGCCTTATAACAACTAGCTGCGGAGATGACACGCTGCACTTCTTGCAGAGTTACGGGTTGTCCCAGGTTGCCGCGCTGTTCCGCGGTCACCTTCGGTATAGTCAAACCTTGTAAGTACTTTTCCATAGTAGCGGGGGACAACTCCCCCGCCGCATACAGTTTCTGAAAGAAGTCTTTAAATATTGCACTGATCGCCCCCCGGTTTTGTTGGAGATTCCCATGTTCATCTTGGAGGGCTGCAACCAACCTAGCTCCTCTCTGACCCTTCAAACATCTCCCCAATAATTGTCCCGGTTTGTCTCCGAAACAATAGAGCCGGTATTTATAGTACATTAAAGATTTCTTGGCTCGTTGGTGAATCAATTCGTTCAAAGCAACCTGCAGCTCCCACAACCGCTTCCTATTAGTCTCTGTAGGGGCACGGCCACTGAGCACCCGTGCCTGTGTCACATGCTGCTCCAGCCTAATAATCTGCACAGCCAGTATTCTCCTCTTTCTGGCCACATACCCTATTATATCCCCTCTTAACACCACTTTGGCGGTTTCCCAAACCAGCTCCGGGTCATCCTTATGTGTCTGATGATTTAGTTCAAAGTCCCGCCAGCGTTGACCGAGGAATTGCTGAAAGTGGCTATCTTTATACAGCTCTATGGGGAACCGCCAGATACGGGACTGTCCATCTCCTCCCCCCCACTGTAGCTCTATCCAAACCATTGCATGGTCTGAGATCTCAAGGGGGCCTATCTGTGCTTCTCCCATGTGTACGAATAGGGGGGTGGAAAGTAAGAGATAATCGATTCTGGCACTTGTACCGTGTGCCCGTGAGACGTGAGTGAAATCCTTCTCGGAGGGATGCAGTAATCGCCAGGGGTCCACCAAGTCTAAGCGCGCCTTAAATCTTTGCAGCATCTGAGATGTAAGCGTCCTCTCTCGGGTTCCCCTACCGCTCGAGGTGTCAAGGCCTACCTCAAAGACCCCATTAAAGTCCCCACCTAAGAGCAACGGCACATCTGGCAGTTGCTCCACTTTAGCTGCCAAACGACTGAAAAAATCCTGATCTAGTAAGTTGGGACCATACAAATCACCTAGGATTATCTCCCGGCCTTCCAGTGACCCATGTAACAGCAAAAATCTCCCAGTAGGATCCGCCACCTGTCGGTGCATCGTAAAGCGCACCCTCTTATGAATGAGAATGGCCACTCCCCCTTTTTTTCCCAGTGCAGGCGCTCCCCATACCTGACCCACCCAATCACGGCAAAGTTTGGCGTGTTCCTCAGCTGTCTGATGGGTTTCTTGTAATAGCGCAATATCACATCGCTGTCTAGCCAGCGCTTTCAATACTTTATATCTCTTAATCGGGCTGCCTAGTCCACATACATTCCAAGATATTACCCGCAGGGAAGTATCAGCCTCCTAGGCCCACACTGCCAGTACTGCGTATTAGAGGAAACCCCCCCAGCCTGGGGTCCCCCCCCCTATGTTTTCCTGAATGGATTACTTGATGTACTTGCTTAAATTTTTGGTTGCGACGACCCTTCCCCCTCAGTCCCTGCCTTCCCCTTCCCCCACTACCCCCCTCTCTCCCTCCTCCCATCCACCCCGTATCCCATCCTCTCTTCCCCACCTCTCCCCACCTCCCCCTATCCTCTATTCCTCTCCCACACATATTCCCACTTCAGCCTCCCAACCCCGCTAGATGTGTCCGGGCCTTCCATACCCTTGGCAGATAGTACCTCCCTCCCGCCTATACCCGCCTATGGTTTAGGCACTTCCTCCTAGGCAAGGACTAGCTAATGTTCTCGGGGTGACCCTGACATTCAACACAAGCAGGCCCGGGAACCATAAGTGTAACGATCCACCCTCCCCCGTAATACAGCAATATCTTCCCCCTTTATTTGAACTGGTCAACATAACTGTAAGCAACATAAAACAGAAAAATTAAATTACCACAGCATTCCAAAATATCACAGTAGGTGGAAAAGAAACATGAAAAATAAAGGTCCGTAAACCATTATTGAGAAGAGACCTAGGACAGCAACGTCTGAGCCAAGCCCATCACTGTGATACCTTTGTCCCCCGGGTGAGCCACTAGGCCCCCCGGACTCCGGTTGGTCCCCTTTGGAAATAGAGCACCGGGCCTGAAGAATTGCAATCCAAGCCTTCAAGGCATATCTTACACTCTCAGGCCCTTAAGATAAGGAACCCCGAAGATCCAGTTACACAGCAAGGAGTCCGTGTACCTGACACCCGGTCCACCGCTCGCCGAAAGGAGAAGCTCTCAGAGGCCCCCTGCTGATTCAGGCCAGTCCAGAAGGCTCCGTAGACAGTTCTTGTTCGGTTTTCTCCAACTGCAGCACATACGCCGTCACAGCCTCCGGGGAGTCGAAAACTCTGTGCTTGCCCTGATGTACCACGTGCAGGCGCGCCGGGTATTGCATGGTAAACTTGATATGGGCAGAAATCAGCTTCTGGCAGACAGACGCGAAGGCCTTACGGCGCTGACGGAGGGCTGCCGAATAATCCTGTGCAATCCTAATTTTTACATTGTCTGCCTCCACGGTTCCAACTTTCCGAGCCTCCTTCAGGACGGCTTCCTTTTGCTGAAATTGTAAGAATTTCACCAATACAATTCGGGGTCTCATGTCCCGTGTGTTCTTGGGGCCTACTCTGTGTGCCCTCTCCAGGACAACCCGGGTCTTCTCTCCGACCTCCCCTAGCAGCTTAGTACACAGGGCTTCCACATAAGACATTAAAGCTGCGTCTCCTACCGATTCTGGAATCCCCAGCAGCCTGAGGTTGCTCCGTCTCGATCGATTCTCCAGATCATCGATTTTGTCTCCCTGGGCCCGAAGCATGGTCTTTGCCTGAGCCAATTCCTGCTTCAATCCCTCCACTTCCTCCTCTGTCTGCACAATCCTCTCTTCCGCCTGTTGCATGCGGGCTCCGATAGCATCAACGGAGAGTTGCACTGCGTCCAGCTTTCCCCGCAGTACCTCAAATTGTGTTGCCAGCGCCGTGGAAACCGCCGCCGAAATCTCTTCCGACAGTAACCCTGTGGCCGCTGAGGAGGGCAGACTGCTCTTCGGGGGCGAGTCCGCCATTTTCTGCTGCCCCAGGCCCCGCTCTTTGTCTCGCCGATTAGCTTTAGCTGCTGCTGCCATACCTGCTCCTCCAAGGCCGGATTGCTGGGGAGAATCGGTAGTTTATTTTGTTTTTAGGGGGGACTGTTCCGCGGGTTCAAGAAACGGCTCAGTGGACCGGTATGGGATCGGAGGCCCGGAGCTCAAGCAGAGAGCGTCCACCCAAGCTCACCACATCACGTGGTCCACCAATGTCCTTGGTTTTATTCTCTATTCCTTTCCTTATTATTCCTAGCATTCTGTTTGCATTCTTGACCGCACCTGCACACTGGGTGGAGGGTTTCAATGTAGTATCCACAGTGATGCCCGGTTCCTCTTCCTGGGTGCTGATTCCTAATGTGGAACCTTGCATCTGTAACCATAGTTTATGTTCCTCTTCTCTACCAGCATGTTTCTGCAGCATCCATGTCTGGTTTGTAGACACAAACAAAATGAAAATTGGGCCAAGTTGAATGCCATTCTGAAACTGCCGGGATAGGCTTGCCCGTGCTTCCGAAATTGGGGAGTTAAATGTCTCTGGTGCAGCAGGAGACATGGGCCCTCGCTGTTACAAGGGGATGTGGGTATGCACAGCAAACAGCATGTACATCCCAATGCACACCATATGCCGATGAGATGTGCGCTCCTGATGCAGCCTGTCTCTGTGCGGCCACGCCTTCACTAGCAAAACATACAGCTCCTAGGCTGATCCCCACACTGACAGTGTTGTGCTTATTCACAAATCCCATGAATGCAAATGATACAAATACTGTATGTGCATGCTAACCAGACAATATATACTATTCGGCTGCATGCCCAGAATGCTACAAAGTAATCTAAGCGCACCATAGCTATTGTATTCGCAATCGGAAAGTGAGCTGTGTGACCTGATATACCTTGCATCATAACATACGTGGCATTTGCTGAACTCCTGACTCATGCTTTCAGTGATCATTTCTGAAAACAGTCTGTGCACTGCTACGTTTAGAGCAGCAAACATCTGGCTGGGGTCTCTACAGTGTAATATGAATAACTGTCCCTGTCACGGTAGGGAAGGCCTGCATGACCCTTCTAGCACAAACAGAAATTGTTAGCATAGACTGATGTAACACTACTGCACCGCTGTATATAGCCTCTGAAGTATGCTTTAATGTTATTTCTCTCACCTCTGCGTTCTTGTCTGTAAAACTGCATCTTGTGTTATGCCAGTCTGCGGACACACCAGTGCTATACGCAAGTGGCATACCCATACCCTATGGGACGCATTGATGTGCAGAGCTGCACTTTTCTAAGTCCTGGCCATATTCAAGGTTTTGACTGGTATAACCGGAACAAATACAGACTTCTCATGATACATACAGGGGCCATTCCTGAATACGCCTTATACATCTCAACGGCTCACCATGCCCCCTTTCCACCCCTCCCTGACCACGTTCAGAGATCCCCATACTAGCGCCCCATATGTGCAGGGCCTCAGAGGTTCTGAATACATTGCTTGATGTTTTCAGCGGAAAAAAGTCTAGCCCGCATATATAAATGGCTTATTCCCATTCTTGAATTACCTCCTAAGTGCACAGCTCTTTAAATTGAATAGATTTGAAAGAGGATATATCCAACAACATAGCGAAATGTAACATGAATGGTGGTCAATAAACTCTCAGCGTGGATGAGAAACATACTGGAGCCTCATGAGATAAAGCCTTAAAAATCATGATCAACACTTAAACATGATGCACCAATGTAACTGTTAAATATGTTCTTGAGTTCTTAACACTTAATACCAGCAATAATATGAACAGCCATGTTTCGAACAACCGAAAGAGTTTGAATAACATACACTGGAAGCCCCATGTAAAGACTGTTACAGTAGTCCAGGTGCGAAATAATCAGGACTACGGTTATAGAGAAGGGCAACTAAACTGATAAAGGCTCAGAAGAAAGGCTGGAAAGGATAGGGCTCTTCAGTTTGGAGAAGAGAGGAGGACCGAGAGAAGATGTGATAGAAGTATAGAAAATCACGGGAGGGGTGGAACAGGGAAATAGGGAATGGCGGTTTACCCTTCCAAACAGTACTAAGACTAGGACACACTCCATAAAACAAATAGGTAGCATGTTTAAAAAAAATCTGAGAAAGTACTTTTTTGCTGAATGTACTATTAAGCCGTGTTATTAGTTGCTGAAAGATGTGGTCAAAGCAGCTTTCACAGGTGTATCTAAAACTGATTCAGACTAGTTGCCATAGGAAAGGTCCATAAGCCATTATTAGCCATGAAGGCTTGGGAAAGCTCATACTCATCTCTGGGTATGAATGGAAAGGAACGGATCTCCTCCTCGGGATTCTGCTGGGCACTTGTGACCTGGACTGGCCACTACCAGAGACAGGATGCTTGGCCTGATGAATCTTTGGTCTAACGCAGTATGGCACATCTTATGCTCTTCTAAAGATATTTTTTATTGATTCAATTCCTTTTCTTGTTCTATGGCATAAACAGTCTGGGGTGGGGGTATTCAGCGGCAGCGGCTATTGCTGTTAAAGTTGCTAGCTGTCACCGCTGAACTTTAAACCCGGATATTGCCTTGTCCGGCCACTGGCATTGAATATCAGGGTCTGCTGGATAGCGCCGAAGCTAATTGGGCAACAGCAATACTCAGCCACTTCCTAGTTAGCTTCAGTAGCGAAGGTTAGGCCAGTCCTTCAGGTGCCTGACTTTCACTGCTTTGCGATAACTGGCTGGTGACTGAATACTGTTGCTAGCTGGCTATCCCCGGGTGTCACCTCTGACCCTCCCCTGGCTAGTGTCAGGGCATTCAGTGGTGGCTCCCAGGGATAACCATGTTAGTGCTGCTGAATATCTCATAGAGCACCATTTAAACTGTTTGCAGGTCTCCAAACCATCTAAATGGCCTTGAAAATGCCCCCTCTAATTTTTGCATTCATTGTATGTTTTGCTTAGCAAATCCATAATTACTTTTCAGTGGTAAAAATTACAATAATAGAACAACAGACAATTGAAACATGATACACTACTCTTGAATATTTGATCTTTCTATGTATTTGATTTAGTCTGGCTCACCTTCCCTCAACTCAGCTCACTCCCATTTGTGATAGAGTGGGGAGAGCATCCAAAGCTGAGGTACCACAGGTAACACCAGCTTTTAAACATCAGTTGAGGGAGAGGGAATACAAGTATTAGTGAAAGACAGAATAGCACAATACCTTCAAGCCATGAGTTGCAGAATGTGAGCAGCATGCTTTCATAGTGGGAAAGTCTTACCAGACAAACCTGCTTGATCTCTTTGATGAAGTGACCAGCGTAATAGACTAGGCCTAGGCAGGACTAGGGGAATGGGGAAAGGAGTGGAAAGAGTGTAGTAGATGTGAACTATCTGGACTAAACTAAGGCCTTTGACACCGTTTTGCATAAAGATTTGTGAATGAGCTAGCCAGTTTGGAAATGTCTGAAAGAAGTAGAAAAGATGTGCTCCTAGGGGTAGCACAGAGGAAGCTTACGGTGTTCTTTTCATACAGCGGTTTGTGTCGGGACGGCAGCACTATCCTCTCACTCTGTTCATTAATAACCCAGCACTGCATCCTATCCACGAGTTAAGGGCAGGACCATACTGCCAGGGCCAGTCCAAGGATATTATGGAGTGGAGGAGTGGCCTAGTGGTTGGGGCAAGGTACTTCGGGTCGGGGGTTCAAATCCCACTAGAGGACAGCAACCTTGGGCCGGAAGGACTGGGGTTTCTAGTCCCACAGGTGCTCCTTGTGGTCTTGGGCAAGCCACTTAACCCTCCATAGCCCATGTTCCCTGTAAAATAGTTATCTCCAAGTTATAATGCCCTGTTCAATGTAATTTCAGTTTGTTCAATATAAACCACCTTGATATCATGAAAGGCAGTATATAAGAAATGTTAAATAAATAAATATTAGGAGCCCTAGGCAAGCATTCAGCTTTTCACTCCCTCCAATTTCCTTCAGAGCCTGAGGACCCTCTGACATATTGATAATTAAAGGCAACAAAGAGGATTCCGCAAATATCAATCCTGTTAAAACGATCCTATAAAAATGTATAATTGTACATGCAGAAGATAAATTTATAACAGGGCGCCTAGTCAAAGGGTGCTTTAACACACCTAAATTAAGGCTGTTTTATAAAGACAGGTGGGCGCCTACTTCTCTGTATTAAATGCTAGCATAACTGGAGGAGAACAAGCTTAGGAGTGATCACTTACTCCAACTCTAGAGCTGGTGTAAATGACCATGCCTATTATTTTACAAGTATGTGCATAAATGATTGCATTCTATAATCAAGGCAAGTAGGTGCTCACACCGCCCGGGCTCTGCCCATGTCTATGCCCCAGTGAACGTACACACTGTGCAAATCTGTGTACTTTCATAGTGGCTGGTACTTTACAAGAGGTTACTAACACACATATGTGGCCAGTTATGCATGTAAATGACTAAAATACTGACATTTACATGCATCGATGGTGTCTAAAAATAGGTGCCTCCTTGCAAAATGATTCCCTGTGAGAGTAATTTTATAACAGGGTGCCTAGGTGAAGCGAGTAGAAGGTGCCTATATGTCTTTATAAAATACTAGCAGAAATCCTGCAGAGATCGTGCATCCATTGCAGGCATATACTGTACATTACTCCAGCTCAAGAGCAGATGTAGATGTTAACACACATATTTTATAAAATCTACATGGAAACTGTGACTCCACCCATCCTGTGGCCAAATTCCACCCCTGTGCATGCCTACTGTACAAGTACATGCTGGCTTGCATTATGCGTACTTTTAGGTATGACCTAATTATATGAGCCCATTTACACACATAAAATGCCATTTTATGTGTGGAAACGGTTTATGAATTATCTCCTATTGGGATAATTTTATAACAGGTCACCTATGTGTGAAGGTCAAGTAGATATCTATTTGTAGTCTATTTTATAATGACATATGGGGTCTGTTTACTAAGCTGCGCTAGCGGCTTCCATGTGAAATCGGAGCTGTGGCCCTGTTTTATTCAATGGGGCCGCAGCTCTGATTTCATACGGAAGCCTCTAGCGCCGCTTAGTAAACAGATCCCTATGGGGGTTATTCTGTACCACGAATAGTGGGGATGGACGGCCCAACAGGACGTCCATCCCCGCTATTCGTGCTTTCACCTGGCCGCAACTAACTTCCCTGCCGGTTGTTTGGGGAAGTTAGATGGTGTGGGGAAGGGGTGGATCGGGGGCGGAGTCTAGGTGGAGTCTGGGTGGTCACCGGCCTGGACATACAGGGCCAATTCTAATGTTGACCCTGCACGTCCAGGTCTGGCGACATGTTTGGGGAAGTTATTCCACCTCTGAGGTGGAATAACTTCCCTGGACATGTCAGTTTTTAAATGCAGGTGTGCGGATGGGTCAGGAGGGCTGGAGGACATTCCCCGTAGCCTGACCCTGGCTGTAAGAGGCCAGATCGGGGGTCAGGCTGTGGGGAATTAGCTTTAAATTCCGGTGGCTGGTATTGCAGCTCTTCAATGGAGCCGCGGTGCCATGGCAGCATGACGTCATGGCATCGCGGCTCCATTAAAGAACCTTGTCTAAGTTAGCTGGGGTCAGTCCTGCATGTGCAGGCTGGATTGAATCACAGTTCCAGCCTAAACGTGCAGGACTGTTTGCGATTCTGATCCCGCGGGGCTAGACGTGCCCTGCGGGATCAGAATCGCAATCCTCTCTGTACAGATCGGATGTACAGAGGAGATTGACGTCTGGGACAGAATCGGGGCCTCTGTGTCTTTATAAAATGCTAATGGAAAACGCTGCTAGAAGTCACAGGTAGATTGAGACCACGGACATTTATGCTTGCTTGGGAGTAGGTGTAAATGCTTCATGTTAAGTACATGCATACATAGGTATTTTATAAAATACATGCATAAATCGTGACATGACCCATGCTCCGCCGAAATTCTGCCCCAGAACACATCTACACTATAAATAAGACTAATACCGCTGAACTCTGGAATGTAAATATGCTGAACCCCCCTGGTGATGGTATATCCCCTCTGTAAATATGAATAACCCTGTTTGATGTATCCCCCTTGTTTATTGTAAACCGCTTTGACCTGGTGAAAAGTGGTATATAAACACAGCTAAATAAATAAATAAATAAATAAATCTTGTAACCATTCAGACTTTTACAAACGTACCCTGGGCTAATTTTATAAAAGCTCTTTTACACATGGGAAAAACTGATAAAATTACCCCCATCCTTTTAAATATTATACTTTGTTTGCAGATATATATCTCTGTGTGTATATATATTTATATATATATGCAGTAAAGAACAATTTCCACAAGCCATTCTGCCAGGTAAATGGCTATTTATGTAGGTAAATGGACTTTTTGGAAATTGTCCACCTTATCTTTGGTTGAAGTGGGCACTGATGGTTCTTTGTATTGCTACCTAGTTTTTTGCTTTGCTATTCCCCCACCAGAAGCTGCTCTCCTACACAACCACATATTCTGCCCAGGGCTGGCCTAAGAGTTGGTCCAAGGTGTGGGCACCCTAGGCAAACCTTAAGCCTTTTGCCTCCTCCCCATTCTCAGAATCTATTGTTTAGATTTGAATCCCTTTCATCTTGGTTGCCCCCCCCCCCAAGAAGCTGCCACCCTAGGTGACTACCTAGTTGGCCTAGTGGTTGAGCTTGCCCTGAGTCTGCCTAATGGTTGAGTTAGCCTTACATCCTGGGACTATGGGAGTCCTTGCCTACTCTGTTGCGTGGCCAGTGTCTGCCTTTACAGACAAACAGTACCCATCCCTTCTGAGACATTATTTAGGGGGCAAGAGGAGAGCAAATTAGGTATGAAGGGGGCCAAACAGCATTTCCACATATTGCACATGCCTTAGTGTCATGGCCTTCTGAGTTTTCTGAATGCAGCACCTTTCTGGTCTATTGATACATGTATGGCCAGGAGGAAAACAAGGGATTTTGGAGTGTAAGAAAAGTTGTCAACGTGATGGTCACCATTATCATTACTGTAAGGTAGCGATAAACATGGAGTATGATAGACATGTAAACTCATTCCTACCCTCTTTAACATCTACATCAATAAATGTTTTCTCATCTCATGAATGGGCGTAACATCATCAGGTTTGTATATGGAACGGCAGAATAAGGTGGCATTGCTCATCCACTGTGTAAAACACTATGGGGGTCATTCCAGAACATGAATAAGGGGTTTGTACGTGTGGTGGGGATGTTTATGTGCTGAAGATATCCCAGAGCATATTCTGAAACACTGCTGACATGCATGTCCATGGTGCTAGCATGGGGATCTCAGAACATGGATGGGAGAGGGCAGAATGGGGGCGTGGTCAGCCGCGGAGACATAGAAAGCGTATTCAAGAAAGGCCTGTGCCTTATTCCATGTTATTCCTGCTGAAACATGGAATAAGGCAGGACTTAGAAAAAATTCTGCTCTTCTCTACAATGCATCCCATATTGCAGAATGGTTGTGACAAGTATGTTTTGAGCTGGTGTGACTGCAGTCTGGAATTACACAAGATGCAGTTTTAAGATACAGAGAGCAGAGGTGAGGGAATATTGTAAGGTCTAGACACATTAATAAACACATTTACAGAAGTATTAAGAAGAGCAATAGTTATTATTCAGACTATGCACTAATGTGTTGTTTGTGCTAAAGAAGCCAATCTATGGAGCCCTAACAATTCCCATGTTCAGAAAAATGGAACTGCTAATGCAGGGTTAGTATGGGTGTGAGCAGGGAAAGGATTCTTGTTTGGGAAACAGAGATCATATTTTAGTCTTGCTACTTCATGCTATTATGTTATGTCATAGCTCTTATGTATAGGTTCAGGGCATCTTTTTGGCAGAACCATGTTTTTGTGACAGAAAGTGAGAGTGTGAGTATGTGTGTGTGTGTGTGTGTGTGTGTAGTTGAGGGGTGCATGGGGGGATCTGAATGTGCTAAGGGCACTCAACAGTGAAAACAGCACTAATGCATGCCCACAGTGCACATTTTGTGGGACCAATGGTGTTGCTGTTGAGCATGTATCAGTGCTGTTTGCACTGCTCAATGTCCTTATTCTGAGGATCCCTTATTATCGACAGCGATATGTTTTGACATTTAGCCATAGGGAACTTATGCTGACTCCTGGATTATTTTGCATAGATCAGATATTGTTTGCAGTGTGATAGGGTATCCATACATCCGCTGTGCCAGGCACTGGGGGACATGGTTTATGTAGTGCCAACATTCCCTGGATTGTCCCATGCAGTCTACATCTCTACCCAGGCCAGGATCAACGAGAGCTGCAAGAGTGGTAATATATCTGGAGTCTGGCTACTTGGTGTGATGGCACAGGGATCTCCCTTCCATGCCCATATACTGTGTGAAGGCAGACATAGTTGCCCCGCAGATAGTGTATGTATACAGACCGACATGCACCATGATGTGATGAGTTGTAGCTGCTGTGAGAAATGCCAGTACCCAGATAGGTAGGTCTTAGATGCCATAGCCAGAAGGCCCTACTACAACTACTACTACTGATCATTTGTATAGCGTTACAAGATGTATGCAGCGCTGCACAATCACAAATAAAAGATGGTCCCTGATCAGCGGAGCTTACAATCTAGCCTAGACAGACAACACAGCAGCTGTGGACAGGATACATGCAGGGGAAATGATCAGGAAACACAAGGGAGCTTAGGCGGATCAGATCCAGCAGCAGCAACAAAGAGGTGAGCGCTCAGCCTGGATTTGACAGGGGCCAGAGACAAAGCCTGACATACAGACTCAGGTAGTTTGTTCCAGGCATAAGGAGCAGGAAGGTGAAAGGCGCAACATCTGGATTTGGCAGTGGAAAAGAATGGCACAGATGGAAACAATATGACCCAGGGGAGAGGTGTAGGGAGAGATAAGAGTGCATTTATAGGCCATAGGCATGAAAAGGGCATACATTTGTTGCTCAGCAATATTATGCATCCTTTGGGGAACTGCAGGGTTAGTTTGGGGTTTTGTGCACTTGGTGAGGGTCCAACCCTAGCAGTTTAAGGTGTGTTTGTACAGACGACTAGGGCAGGAATCATTGGGGCCGGTTCCTAATGCCACGTACCATTTGATGCAAGGTGTGTTCTGACATACTGTTGAAATTTACATTCTGGTATACCAAATTGGGGTGCACTGGGCTTCCCTAGCTCTTTTCAGGGCATGAGGGGGACTGGTATATGGTCTAGGTTGCAGCAGCTGTCATTTCTCATTGGTATTTATGTCTAGTGGCATCAGCTAGCTACTGTCTGTGGTGTGCAGTTAGGAGATGCACGTTTCTCTCAAGGGGCATGGCTTCCATGGGTACATCATGGGGATGGGCAGGATCTACAACATGTAACTTTGCAGAATACGGTGGGTGCGGGGACATCCATAACATTTACCTGTGTCCGAGGCACAGACCAGCTGAATAGCGCTTGCATGTGCCACACCGAACGCATCTGTCTCTCAGATTCTGGACGCACAGGAACGTCCAGACCTGCACATGCAGAATTAGGTTCAAAGGGGTTTAGATGTGTCGGTGGGCTGGACTTGCACGTTATAGAATTGCACGCTACAGGGGGCTATCCAGCGGTAGCAGCCAACACTGTTGAAGCATCTAGCTGTCACTGTTGTACACCGAACCGAGATCTTCCAGCCACTAGCAGTGAATATTTGGGATCACCTGATAATGATTTAGCTAACCAGTCAACAGTGATTTTCCTCCAGTTGGCTAAACTGACTAAGTAAGGCCAGCCACTTAGTCAGTGCCTAACTTCAGCTGGTTTTCAGTAAATGACTAGCTGCTGCATATTGCCTCTAGCTGGTTATCTTTGGGTGCTGCCTCTGCTCCGTCCCCCAGAACACCCCGATGCTAGCCAGATAGCATCAGAGCGCTTAGTGGCTGAAACCGCTGGCTGAATATCCTTGTGAGAGGCATTTAGGTGGTTTTCAGGTCTGCAAACCACCTAAATGCCTTTGAATATCCCCCTATAATACTATGGTGCCATGACAGACTTGAAGAGAAGCAGGAATTGGGATGTTTCTTCTTACAACTCATCAGAATAAAGTGTGCAGATTCTAGAGTCTTCTAAGTAGCAACAACACAAACTACTTCCTCCGCTGCCAGACACATTGTAGAATTCCAAACCTGTAAAAAACCCCACTCGATATTTATATAACAAACCTGCCATACTAAATCAGCACTAACACCCAGAACTCAAATAGCAACAACCCTGCATATGAAAAGACAGCACTGCAAATACTATACCAGACCCTGGGACACCAGTACATCTTCCATGGGGAAGAGAGAACAAGCCAGACTGCTACATACTAACAGAATCTCTCATTTCACTCACACATGCAGAACACAGACCCTCACCCAAGGCCGACCCAAGGGTTTCTGCCGCCCTAGGCAGACACCCTGGCCTTGCCGCCCCCCACTGCTGCTGCTGCCCCCCCTGCTGCTGCTGCCCCCCCCTCCCCAGCTGCCGCTGCTGCCAATTCCATCTTGGGAGGGGGAGGCGGACAGTGTCAGAGGCAGTATTTCCAAAAGTGGCGGCTCGCCTCCCCCCAAATGGTATCAGCAGCAGCTGAGGAAGGAGGGGGCAGCGCGGCCACCCATGTGTGCCGCCACCGTCGCTCACCCTGGCTGGGCACTCTAGGTGGTCGCCTAGCTCGCCTAGTATATGGGCCAGTCCTGACCTCACCCAATACACATTAAGGAATCCCAATGTGGAACTAATCAGATAAAAGGTGAAACAGGAATTTCAAGAAGCCACACTTTACATGCACTGTAATGCTAGAGAAGCACAAAAAGAAATTTGTTATCTCCTATATTGTACTATCCCCACGGCTTCTCCTAGGTCCAGCCCAACCTTTGTGCAGGAATGTTGCTCGCACATGGCCTTGCGCCTAGGGAGGCCCCGCACCTGCCTGACCAGCTTCAGGGGGAGCAGAGGAGATCCGAAGCCAAGCGCCTCGGCTCACCTCTATACAACCGCGGGAGTGAAGAGCAGTGTTTTCCTTCACTCCTGTGGCTGTTAACTTGCAGCCCGCTGGCACACTGCGTGCCAGGAGTTTAAATGGGGGCATTTCCTGTCTTGCCCCTAAGTCATTACCAGGACAAAAAAGAGGCTTGTGAAGGGTTCCTTTGAAAGCCGACTACGATTTTAGATGGGCAACATATACATGCTAAAATAAAATCAAGTAAATTTACGCAAATGAGGTCCAGTGGATATGCAAATGAGTCTCCGCACATGGCTCCGCATCATCCTTGGGCACCCCTGTCCTTTCCCATATGATTCATGCATGACACCATCTGCTTTCTGTCTCTCTTGATTCCCTTCAGTACCTCCCTCTCTTTGTCCCCTTTCCTTCTCTTCTCACCTATCCAGCACTTGCTCTCTCAGTTCCCCCCCCTCCCTATGCAATTAGCATCTGCCCTCTCTCTCATGCCCCCCCTCCATCATCACCCCTCTCTCTTATCACCCTTCAGTCTTGCCCATTTTCTGCTTTGACCTGGATCCTGGGGCTGTGGCAAATAAGTCTGAGGCCTGTGAGTCGATGTGGGTGCTCAAGGACCTGCCACATCCTCTCACCCTCTTTTGGCACAGGTTTCCTGTTACTGAGGAGCAGGGATGCAGCAGGGCCTTGATTGTGAGCATCAGCTCACAGGCCTCACACTTATTATTCCTTTTGGTGCTATTTATCAGCTGCAGTATGGCCTCTGTAGAAGCAGACCCAGCACAAGAAAGCAATGGAACTGGGGTGGCAAGGGGGGGGGGGGGGGATCAAGTATTTTTAAAGAGGGGCACCTGTCCTTCCTTTCTACCCTGTATTGAAGCCAAAGGTTCTGGGCCACATGGATTCAGAGAGGAACTGTAGGATCTTTGTTTCCATAAATTGTTAAAAACATTTGTTTTCATGCACTTATGAAGGTTGATTGAGAGTAAAGGTTTCTGTGGTTTTAAGATGATTGCTGTATTCAGAGAGATCAAAGGTTTCTATGCTTTTAGGGTGATTGTTCTATATTAAGTGTTTGTTTAATTTCATTTTGTATGTATTTCTGTATTTTTCCAGATTCACAGCCTGTCTAACAGTACAATTGATCAAGACAAATCACAATCTCAACATACACAAGCAACAAAACTAGTGAAAAATTACACATATAAAAACATCAAAATTGAAAGCATAACACATAAGCAAAATGACAATATCATAAAAATTCAAAAGATTCCTGAAGAGGAACCTTTGGCTACTTCCTGATAAAAACAAAAATTAAAAATGACTATCAAGCCTCTTAACATGTTAAAAATCTCTTGAAATAAATAAGCCTTTAACTGCTTCCTGAATGTTAACAAATTACACCGAGGGGCATGTTTACTAAGGTGTGTGCTGGTAATGCACGATTGGGCCGCCAGTTTAGCATGGAGGCCCGTGATAATATTTGGGATCATATGCATCTGTTGCCCTGCTTATGATCCCAAATATGCTAACATGCAGCTCCATGCTAACCGACCCATGGGTACACTTAAAACCATCCATTGAATGGCATTGTGCACCTGTATTAATGGAAAATTCATGGTTTACATGCACCCAAATGCCATGCTAACTATAACATGCCATCAATGCCCATGTTATGTCCCTAACCTGTCCATCCCCTGGACAATCACATTACTGGTTAGCGCAGCTTAGTAAAATGCACCCTAATCTAAGAAATTAAGGAAAAGAATTCCATGAAACAGGTCCAGCCACCAAGAAAGAAACACCTCTGGTGATAGATAATCTTGCAGTACTAGTTGCAGGGGCAAATAAGAAGCCCTCCCTCGCTAACCATAAGGATTGTACTGACTCACATTGAAAGCAATACTTCCTTCATATATGTGTGTTCCTTGCTTTTACAGAATCATGCTGGGAGGGCTGGTGATGGGATAATCATGATTTTTTATATAATTATCAAAATCTCAGGGTGGTGGGCCTGAGAGACTGAAAGTTAATTGGTGGGGGAGGAGTAACTCAAGGTTAAAGGTTCATATAGAGGGCTCTGCCTCAGTATTTTTCGAAGTTGCTATCCTATTATTTGCCACATCTTTGATAGAAGGAATTATTGAAAGTCTTCTTTTCCAAGTGTGAAACGAGGTTATTAGACGTGGAGCCCCATTTTAGGTTGAACATGTTGGTGAGAAAAGAGATGTCTAGGTGTTAATGTGGAGGCAGGGGTGGTATTTTACAAAAGGCTTTGCTGAATGTGGAGCTTTTTGTGAACTATGTATAAGGAAGGGCAAGAGTGCATGTGGATCTGCTACCATGCACAGAGGGAGGAGCCAGGACCATACCTAGCCCTAGCAAAGGCATAAGGGGTGCATTTCAGCTGTCTGCCGTTGCCTGCTGCCACTACGTTTTCTTATCTCAGCGGTGGCAGGCAATGGCAGACAGCTGAAATGTGCCCCTTAAGCCTTTCACGGTAAGCTAAGCAGGTCTGGTCCCTTCCTCCTCTGACACGGCGTCAGAGGAGGGAGGGACCAGATCTGCTTAGCATGCCGGCAACTTGCACATCGGGCGTGTCTCTTCTCTCCCGCCGCCGTCCAGAAAGTGGCTGGATGGAGGTGCGGGGGGGGGGGGGTGAGGGTGCGCCCGATGTGCAGATCACACAGAGCACGATTTACACTTGGTACGTCCCTGGAAGGAGCCATTTCACAAATCTACATGTGGGAAAACTGAGTGTCATGAACATGACAACTTCCACGTGGAAGTGGTCATTTCGTGACTTCCATGTGCAAGTGTCAGCACTTCTACATGTGGCCATTTTGCAAATTTATATGTAGAAGTGCCAGCACTTAAATACTTAGGACTCAGGGTTTTTTTTTTTTTTTTTAGTTTTGTTTTGGAAGAGGAAATAAATAACAGAAGATTAACAAGAAGAATTCCTTTAATCCCTCGGGTAAAGCCCTGCTCAAAATGTGGACTTTAAAATAAGTACATGTATTTCAAAGCTGGTATAAAGACTGAAGGGGAAATTTTTTCCCATATACGTGGATTTCCTTTGTAAAATGCGAATACACGGGGAGATTTTTGGTCCTCCCAAGCCATGCCCAAATGATGCCTCCACCATGCCCTCTTGAGATCTCTGCATGGTGTAAATGAGGTTTTCTGAAATCACATTTGCACATGCATCCATTCTACACATACAGATGCTGCTATTTACACAAGGATACTTCTAAAATAACCTCCTACTTTGCACTAGTATTGTGAACTCTAATTCCACTGGAGATTTGTTTGGAATTTAGTTCATAAGAATATGAAGGCCTGCCTATTTGAGGAGATAGTCTGTGAGTAATTTGGGGGGTTCAGAGAGTTGTCCCTTTCTATGTAGAGAGGAGTGGCTCCTTCACAATGATGTGCTTCTGGGATATGTTGGTAAGTGAGCTGATGATTTTATTACTTAAGAATTTGAATAAATTTGTGATTTGGAATGCTGGGAAAATCTTGTATGTAGCCTTAGTGGTGGGAGCTAAAGATGGACTGTTTAGAAGAAAGAAGGGAAAGGAGTGATATGATACAAACATTCAAATATCTAGCAGGCTTCAGTGAAGTGCCAGAAGGAAGCATCTTCCATAGAATATATAGCTTAGGGGCAAAGTATCATCATATGAACATGAAGGATGGGGGCTCCTAAGGAAGTCAGGAACATTCTTTCTTACTGAAAGGGTGATGGACATGGTGTTCTCCAAGTCAGGGATAAGTGAATCAGTCTATAGATACCGCAACTTGATATATGTTGACATCTTTAGTACCACAGCGGTTAAATGTTGGAAAATAGATTCTTTATCCATCAAGTCAGGGGTCAGACAAGAGTGCCCTCTCTCACCTCTTCTGTTTGTTGTTATATAGCTCTTCACAGAACATAAGAGTTGTTATGTGCAATTCAGCGAGATTCTGATACTAGCAATCCATGCAAACCAGTAAGTGAAGTATTAATGTTTTCTGGGTCTGGTGAAGATACTTGAGGATGTATGTGAGAACTTCAGAGGAACTTCATAATAAAGTGTGAACTCCCGTAACTCAAGGACCATGCTGTTCAGAGATTGGACTCAGTGCATGACCCACTCTGCTTCCCTAATACTCTGCCTTTCATCCCCAAACATGACCCCCCCCCCCCCCCGGTATGCTATTCCACACACTCCCTGCATCCTATTGCTCTCCCATCTACTAGACATGGGCTCATCGGACTCCTGCAGGTAATATCACTCAGTAGAGGGCAAGTCTTTGCTTTTTGCACCAATCCTTCCCCTTCGAGGCAGCAGTTCAGGTAAAAGAAGAAGAGGAGGTGAAACAGGTTGGACCAGACACTTAGTTCCCTAACACAGCCCCTTCTCTCCTTATGTCTCTCTCCTCTCTGTTTTATTTATTTATTTATTTACATTCTCTTATATACCGTGCTATTCTGCATCAGTGTGGTTTACATTGAACAAACTGAAATTACATTGAACAGGGCATTATAACTTGGAGATAACTATTTTACAGGGAACATGGGCTATGGAGGGTTAAGTGGCTTGCCCAAGACCACAAGGAGCACCTGTGGGACTAGAAACCCCAGTCCTTCCGGCCCAAGGTTGCTGTCCTCTAGTGGGATTTGAACCCCTGACCTTCCGGCCTGAAGTACCTTGCCCCAACCACTAGGCCACTCCTCCTCCACTCCTCCACTCCTCCACTCTCTGTTGTTTCTTCCTCCCTTTCGACTCAGCCTATAGGGAACAGAAGAGGAAGGGCCAGCACCCTCAAAATTTCTAGGTGTCTTCTGGCCATTCTTAGAGGGTATCCATTGCAAGCAAGGTAATACTGTGGCTCCTGAATACAAACTCTTTGCCTGAGAGTTCTTAAAAGGGCTACATTGCCTAGTGATTTGTAGCTGTATTGCAAAAGGGGAATTTTTTGTATTCTTAGGCAAAGTTTATTTTCTGCTGCTAGAATTTTTTTCTCCTCCTGTGGCCTTCAAGTTCAAAGAGATAGGCAAGCTCTTTGAAGTCACTACCCTCCTCAGGTGCTAGGTTTCTCCCTTTCCACCCCAGTTCCCACTCACTCCATATGAGAATTCTTGCTATATAGAGCAACTCCCCAATTAGCTTGTTGACAAAGATAACAGATTTTTATTGGTTGGTAGGGAAAATCTAGGAAGTAAATAGTTCCACATTTGGATATCTACTAAAAGTAAACAATTTGATATTCTTGAAGGAGCTTTGATTAGTTAATTTTACAATGGGAGCACATTAATTTATATACCAAAGACATATAATATCAGAATTTAGTAGCATTAAGTAATAACTGTTTAGCAAGCAAGCAGGACTACACACAGGTACATAGAACAGCACTGTTAGAACACACATAAAAAGAGATTAGCTGCTTTTTCTTTTAAAGGACAGCTGAGGAAAGGTTAGGGACTTTGGTAGGTCTCTCATTTACTTCTACAGGTACCAGAGCTTCAACACCTGTGCAAGATGCCTGCAAACTGAAGCCCTCATGAAACAAGTGGAGGAACTCAGAGAAGTGGTGAGGCTGAGAAGCATCTGTGACACCAAGAAGTACATTTTATTACAGGCTTTTATATACCACACTATTTGAGATCAGCGCGGTTTACAATATAACAATATACCAGAACAACAGGTTGTTTGGTTTTACATATAACAGGATGCTTCATGAGGCATGCAAACTCTCTGACAGAGGTGAAGATGGTATACCACAGAATGAAGAGTGTTGAGACACAAGTCAGCAGAGTCTGCAGAATCAACAATCCAATGTCTCCAGCCCTTTAATTAAAGAACCAGTATGCAGCCCTGGAAGTGGAGGAGGTGAAAATATCCCAGGAAAGGGAAGCCCCAGAGCTCAAGCACCTCACAGTTTCAGAATCAGTGACCACAAGGAAGTGAAGGATAGTGGTGGTTGGTGACTCTCTTCTGAGGGGTACTGAGGCGTCCATCTGCCAACCAGATATGATGTCCAGGAAGGTGTGCTGTCTGCCAGGTGACAAAATCTGAGATGTAACAGAGAGTTTTCCAAGACTCATCAAGCCTATTGACTATTATCTGATGTAGTTCATCCATGTTGATACAAATAATACTGCTAGGTATCCCTTTGAGTATATCAAGAGTGACTTTATGGCTTTGGAAGAGAGGGTGAAGCAGATAGGTGCACAGAAGGTGTTCTCTTCAATCTTCCCTGTCGACGGTAAAGGCTGAGGCAGAGAAACTCACATCCTGGAGATCAATATGTGGTTGTGTGGATGGTGCCATCAAGAATGTTTTGGTCAATTTTCTCAATGAAGAAAGGTAAATAGTAGAGTGCTCCAGAGATCTTTGCTAACCCATTACTTTTTAACTTATTTATAAATGACCTGGAAATGGAAAAAATGAGCGAGGTGATCACATTTGTAGATGACACCAAATTAAATCACAAGAGAATTGTGAAAAATTGCAAAAGGATCTTGAGAAATTGGGAGACTGGGCATCCAAATGGCAGGTAAAATTTAATGTGCACTTAGGGAAGAACAACCCAAACTACAGCTAAACAATATAAAATTCCACATTAGCAGCCACCATCCAGGAAAAAGATCTAAGTGTCATCATGGGTAATACACTGAAATCCTCTGTCCAGTGTGCAGTGGCAGTCAAGAAACTAATAGAATGCTAGGAATTATGAGGAAAGGAATGGAGAAAAAAGAAAGGATATCATAATGCCTCTGTATCATTCCACTGGGCAACCTCACCTTGAGAATTGCGTGCAGTTCTGGTCACAGCATCCAACATCCAAAAATAAGATATAGTGGGATTAGAAAAGGTATAGAGAAGAGCAACCAAAATAATAAAGGGGATGGAAGGATATCCCTGCGAGGAAAGGCTTAAAAGGTTAGGGCTCTTCAGCTTGCAGAAGAGACGACTGAGGGGAGATATGATAAAGGTCTATAAAATAATGAACAGAGTGGAACAAGTATTCATGAATTGGTTGTTTACTTCCTTCAAAAAGTATAAAAACTAGGGGACTGCAATGAAGCTACAAAGTAGTACATTTAAAACTAATCAGAAAAAATAAATTTTCACTCAGTTTGTAAGAAAACTCTGGAATTTGTTGCCGGATGATGTTGTAAAAGCTGTTAGGGGTATGTTTACTAAACCGCAGTAAAGAAGCCCTTAGCGCATCCAAAAAGCCACTTTAGCACATGCTAACGGTACCAGCAGCGTAAAGCGTCCTGTGGGCAGAGAGAAGGTGTGCACGGGGGAAGAGAGTGGGGATCAATAGGTGGGGAGTGGGCAGGAACAAGGCTTATTCCCTTAACGCAGGCACCTTAAAAGCAGGAACCCTAACACAACTCAAAACTTGTGGAAAGGGTGTTTTTTGAGGAGAGAGAGCCTATATAACATTTGCAATGTGATGCACAGACAGGGGAGCCCAAGCGAGTGATAGTAGTGCTCCATTAGCAGCAACAGCATAGTACCCAAGTATAAAAGGGCACTATATTGATGGTGTAAATGGGGGCAAAGGAGGTGGCACATGGGTCATGCAGTGGGGGCTGCTGGTGCACAGGGAAGACCAGGCAGCTGCCTAGATGGCACATAGGAACATAAGATTACAAAATATGCCAAACTGTGTCAGACGAAGGTCCATCATGCCCAGTATCCCATGTCCAACAGTGGCCAATCTAGGGCACAATTACCTAGCACCTTCCCCAAAAGACACACAGGACCCCCAAAAACTGTAATGGGGCAATCAGTGCATAATCCGTGTCCTGTTTAGCAATGGTGTATGGACCGTTACCCAAAAACCTGCCCAAACATTTTTAAACTCAGCTACACTGATAGTTTTTACCACATTCTCCAGTAATGGATTGCAGGGTTTGATTACACGTTGACTGAAACAATATTTTCACCTAGAAGACCCAAATGGGTTACACTGTAGCCGCATTGCATGCCCCCTAGTCCTACTATATTTTGATGGTGTAAACAATCGATCTACGTTTACCCAATCCACTCAGTCAATATTTTATAGACCCCTCAGCCATCTGTTCCCCAGGTTGAAGAGACATAACATTGGCAGGAGGTGATGGGGTCCCTGGAGAGGCAGATGGGTGTGGGGAGGATGTGTGGCTGTCCATGTATGCTTCAGCCCCTCCCTCCTCTGGACCCGCTGCCCTAGGCACCCACCAACCTGCATGTTGGATGGGCTGGGACTGCGCACCACCAACACTGACAGCACATGGGCATGTCAGCATGGAATTGAGGGTGCTGATGCCTTTTCTCTCCTTGGGATGCCTTGTCTCCCTTTAGGCGCCTTGTCTCTTCTTGGGATACCTTGTCTCCCCTTAGGACACCTTGTCTCCCCTTGAGATACCTGGTCTCTACTTAGGATGCCTTGTCTCTCCTTGGAACGCCTTGTCTCCCCTTAGGACGTCTTGTCTCTCCTTAGGATGCCTTGTCTTCCCTTGGGACGCCTTATCTCTCCTTAGGACACCTTGTCTCTCCTTAGGATGCCTTGTCTCTCCTTGGGACACCTTGTCTCCCCTTAGGACGCCTTGTCTCTTCTTAGGACACCTTGCCTCCCCTTAGGACACCATGTCTCTCCTTAGGACACCATGTCTCTCCTTAGGATGCCTTACCTCCCTTTAGGATGCTTTGTTTCTCCTTGCGACACCTTGTCTTGCTTTCGGCCGTCTTGTCACCTTACTGCACTTGGTCCTGTTAGCTCATGTTAAATGGTCCATGACGCCCTAATGCCAGGATGTCCCCTACCCGCCCACTGCCTTATATGGCTTCAGGCACCTTACCGCTGCCCTTAACGCCGGTGACTTTACTGCCATTTAGTAAACATACCCCTTAGTGTAGCTAGATTTAAAAGAGGTTTGGACAAATTCCTGGAGGAAAAGCCCATAAACCATTATTAAAGAGGACTGCAGAAATTCACTGCTTACCTCTGGAACAAGCAGCATGGAATCTGTGTACCTTTTGGGAACCTGACAGGTACTTGTGACCTGGATTGACCATTGTTGGAAACAGGATACTGGGCTTGATGGACCATTGGTCTGGCCCAGTATGGCAAATCTTATGTTCTTATAATCTGGATAATTTCAGGATATGTCCATGTATTTTGCCCATTATTCTTTCCTTTTGTTTTACCTTCATTTCATCTCAGTTAAAGATCCCTTTGCTTTATCCCAGGTTTTCTTGAATTACCGTTTTGGCCTCCAGTGCCATGGCCCCCACTGGAAGGCAGTTCCATGCATCCAACACCCTCCTCTGTTCAGAAATATTTCCTTATGTTACTCTTTTGAACCTCTTGCCATAGAACTTCCTGTCTATGTAAGAATGCTTGCTTCTGCTTTGTTATGTATACATGTCTTTGAGATATTTGAATGTCTCTGTCATATTCTTCCATCTCTCTTTTCCTCTAAGGTATACAATTAGATCCTTGAGTTCATGTCATAGAGCTTATGATGCAGATTCTGAAACATTTCTACTCTGTCTGTTCCATTTGGAGACACGGCCTCTAGAAATGGACACAATAGCCTGGGTGAGGTCTCACCAATGATATGTCGAATGCCCTTCAAATCTCAGTAAAGATATAAAGAGGCTAGAGATGGTCCAGTGGGAAGTGGCAAAAATAGTACAGGGTCTGCATCAGAAAGAGAAACAAGATGAGACTGGAGGACCTAATGTATGTCCTACAAGTGAAGAGGGACAGGGAAGATATGATACAGGCATTTTAATGCTTGAAAGGTATCAATGCATAAGAAATGAAGCCTTTGTAAGGAAAGTAAGCCATACAACTAAGAAACATGATATAAAGGTGAAGGAGGTAGACACAGATACATTACCAGGAAATATTTTTTTTCACAGAAAGGGTGGTAGTTGCCTGGAAGGCCCTCCCAGAGATGCTGGAGACAAAAACAATGATGGAATTATACAAGGAAAGAGATATACACAGAGGATCCTTAAATGGAAGCAGTTCAGCTCAAAACTGCAGTGAAATGGAGTGGAGGAATGAAATTGGAGTGGAGGAGTGGCCTAGTGGTTGGGGCAAGGTACTTCAGGCCAGAAGGTTGGGGGTTCAAATCCCACTAGAGGACAGCAACCTTGGGCCGGAAGGACTGGGGTTTCTATTTCCACAGGTGCTCCTTGTGGTCTTGGGCAAGCCACTTAACCCTCCATAGCCCATGTTCCCTGTAATATAGTTATCTCCAAGTTATAATGCCCTGTTCAATGTAATTTCAGTTTGTTCAATGTAAACCGCACTGATGCAGAATAGCACAGTATATAAGAGAATGTAAATAAATAAATAAATGACTTTCTGCACTATTAAGAAGGCACAAGGTTGCCTGCAGAGTGACAATTATAATCCTAATCACCTTAAAGGGCAGATAGGATGGGCCATTTTGGTCTTTATTACTATGAGTGGAGGAGTAGCCTAATGGTTAGAGCACTAGCTTTGAGCCAAGAGACCAGCGTTTGATTCTCACTAGCACTCCTTGTGGCCTTGGGCAAATCACTTAACCCTCCACTGTCTCAGAAGAATCCAAGATAATAACGTCCCTGTTTAATGTACATTACCAAGTTTAAGTTACAATGGGCCCAATGCAGAGTCACAGGTTGCAGGGTTGCACATCCTGATGGGACGTACAGCCCCGCAAGCTGTCCTGGCCTGATTCCCCCTCCGGCTTTCTCTGCACGTCCTGAGCAACAGGACAGGGAGAGCCAGCGGGGCTGGGCTGGAGCAGGGGCAGAAGGTGGAATAAGCAGCACTGATCTGGTGATCGGGCCTGGGGTTCCACTCCCGGGGCTGGGTCCAGGTGCAGCGGGGTCCCCGCTGCCTAATCCAAGACCTGGCTGGCCAGCCATGGGTCGGAGGCAGGGAAGAGGGGGGTCGAGCTGCAGAAGCCAAGAGATCCTGCAGAGAAGATGTCCCTGCAGGCAGGCAAGGGCACACCAGGCTGTCCTCGGGCTCAATTCCATGTACTGCAGGAATGTTTTGTTCCTGCAGTCCAGAATCAGGTCCTGGACGTGCCGCTTTCGGAATCGGGCTCCACATAAACTCCTTTGACTAAAAGACCTGTTAAATAAATATGTAGCTAAGTATAATCGCTCTAGGTTTTACTCTTGTATTGTTACAGCATTTTGCAATCATGAAATGATCAGGTATGATAACCCCACGACTGCCCTCCTATTTGTTGCACATCAGTACTTCACCCCCAGTATCCTGTGCATTCTATTTTTATTTCTATGCTTTTGATATACCGCCATTATACAAGACATATTTGTAATCAAAGCAGTTTACAACCCATCTTATAGCAGAATAATTAACAGATAACACAATAATAAACACTATCTACAACTATTAGTACAGAATTAGTATTGATAGATTAGGGGTGGGGTTGTATAATATTCTCTTGGATTTTTCTGCCTCCAAGGCATGATTTTATACATTTTGCATTGTCTTGATTTGACCACTTTTCAGGCTTCCTTCTTTTGTTCCTCAGTTTTTCTATTCCATTTGGAGCATCATCCACCCTACTGTAAATGTGAGCCATTTTGCAACTCTATGGGGGTTATTTTAGAAGCTCTATTCATGCTTTATACATCCAAATCCTTGGAGCCATTTTACGAACCATTTTTAGAGATATCTTTGATGTGAGGAAGTCCACGTAGGAAGGGGACATGACAGAGGCGTGTCTGGGACATTCCTTTGAACGTAGACATACATGCTTGATTTCAGACATGTCCGGCACGTTTCTGCTCTTGTCCACGTCAATACCTGCTCCAGGGCACAAATAGGGATCTGAAAAGTGCTTATTTTACCAGTAAAACACCTGGACACTGTTAAGAAGATGGTACTCTAAGATCCCCAGTACTGTCCACAACCATAAAGAAGTTGATATGAAATGAGGAAGGATGTTTTGTGGTCGTCACGCTGCAGATTGGCAGACTGGGACAGGATCCCTGTAGAGAATAATGTTGCAAGATGTTTATGTAGCTGTCCCCGAGGGCATCGTTGCTGGGCAAGTAAACTCATTCCTGAACTTGCATGCGCCCGGTCTTTTTTTGGCACATTTTGATTTGGACATCCAAGATTGCACCTGGACATCCTTTCTAAAATGTGCCTTCATATGTAGAAATGCTTCTAATTAACTACAGAGCCACTGTCTTTATTTAATTAGAGTTTGGAGTGAAGGAAATAAACAACTTCCTCAATCCCTCCTGCAAGGAACTGGCTGAAATGAGCATTTTTAAAACCTACATGTACCAGGGAGCAGCTGTAAATCCCGATATGGACAATTTTAGTCATACTCGTGCATTCTCTAAGGGGGTCATTCTGAATAGCGAATAGCGGGCATGGACATCCTCTTTGGACATCTATCCCCGCTATTCGTTCCCCTGCCAGCCCCGGCTAAAGCCTCCCCATACAAACAGTGGGTTTGTATGGGGAGGCATAGATGGGGGTTTGAGGGTCGTTCTGGAGACTGAGCGAGGGTGGGGCATGGGCAGATGGCGACTCTGGACATCTAGAACCGATTCAGAGGTCGGCCCTATATGTCCAGGGCCATGAACTTAGATGGGGGACTTATTCCATCACAGAGGTGGAATAAGTCCCCCTGGACATCGAGGGATCATGCTGCCAGGCCTGGAAAGAAAGGTAGGGGGTGCATGAAGTTCCCCGCAGCCAGACCCTGGCCTGGAAGGGCAGATTGAGGGTTCGGCTGCGGGGAAAGAAGGATTTCGGTGGCGGCTGGCATTCGGGGCTCCTGAATGGAGCCGTGGTGCCATGACAATGGGATGCCATGGCACTGCGGCTCCATTCAGAAGCCTGACTAAGGTAGCTGGGCATGTGGATGGGCTTGCAGGCCGATCAGAAGTGGGGCCCGGCCTGTACGTCCAGGCCATAGACCCGATTCTGATCCCGCAGGCACATCTAGCCCCCGCGGGATCAGAATCAGGTCTAACTCTGGGCATCCCGCTTCTGGTTGGCCGCGCAGAGGGCTGGATGTCCAGAATGGAATGTGCCACCACATGAAATTAGGAATACACATCTAAATTTATTTTGATGTTATAAACTGTGCTGTAATTCTTGCTTTTGTTTTTAACATATAGTTTGTAACCAAAGAAATTCCTCTCCCACCAATGGATGCAGAGCAAAACTAGAACATTTCCCCATAGAATTCAACATACCAAAAATAATTTCTGATTCTGGTCATCTGAGTACCAGAAATATAAACCCTTACCAGTACTGGGCATATGGTTAAGTAGTACAAAATGTTACATAAATCACTCAGGGACTACAGAAAAAATCTATCACTCTATAATAGCATTAACCTCCAAAATTCACACAAGGACCCTACCCAGAAAAAAGCAATAACATAACTATGCGGAGAGCCCTAAAACATCCATACATCTATTCGGAAAACTGAACAAGTGAAATTATTACAGTAGAGATTCCTACCTAAAAGCTCCAAGCTAACAGAACACATGGTCTCCATCACACAAGCAGAACACAGAATGACCCTTATCAAGTACAACTGAACATAAACTAAAAATAGAAGTATGGAGACAAAATTCCAAAGCCTGACATATTTCAAGCACGAAATTGAAAATGAAAATACAATTCTTTTTCCTAGTCTGATCCCAGTTTCTGGTTTTTGCTTTCCTCTGTCTTCTATTAGCTCATGTTTTGCTTTCAAGGATCTTCAGTCCATCTGCTACTTCTCTCCCCTCCTGCCTTCTTTACTTTCTTCCATCTCTGACTGATTTTTCCCCTTTTAACTTTCTTCCATGTACTTTTCTCTCTATCAACTCAATATTACTCCTCATTCTTACCATTCAGTCCCCATTTTGCCTCTTTTTACTGCATCTACCTATCACTTTTAAACCTTTAACAGTCTTCCCATTCCCTATCTCTCTGTCCTTCCCCAACCTTTAAGTAATTCTCCCCTTTCTCTCTAGTTCTTCAATGTACATCTTTCTCCTTCTCTCCTCCCTGTTCAGTGTCTTCCTCAACTAGTGCCTCCCCCTCTTTTCTGACCTCATCTCCACATGTCCAACATCTCCTCTCTCCCTCTCCCTTATCCCACCCCATGTCCATCCTCTCCTCATTCTCTTCCCCTACTCCTGCTATGTCCTGCATCCCCCTCTGTCTCCCTAAGGCCTCCTCCCATATACAATATCCTCCATCTCCCTCTAGCCCCCTCCCATGTCAGCATCCCACCCCATCTCCCTATGGCTCCTTCTATGTCCAACATCCCCTCATCTCCCTACAACCCCCTCTCATGTCCAGCTCCCCCCATCTCCCTATGGCCCCTTTCCTGTGTCCATCATCATCATCTCCTTCTGGCTTCTCCCATATCCAGAAAACTCCCTCCATCTCCCTATGGGCTCCTCCCATGTTCAGCATCCTCATCTCCCTCTGGCCACCTCCCATGTCATGTCAGTCAGATCATCCCCCCATCACCCTATAACTACTTCCATCCCCTAGGGCTGCCTTTAATGTCCAGAATCTCCCTTATGTCTGCATACCCCCCATGCCCAATCTGCCTCTTTCTTCCCCATGACTAGCATCTCCCTGTGCCCCACCGAATGGCCCCCTGTCCACCAGCTACCACCATTACCACTTCTCCCAAGTTCTACGGCAGTGATGGGGGCAGGAAGAAACAAAGTCTTAAGTGTGGGCTCTTTCAGAGTCTCGCATGCTTCCAAAGCCCTGCAGGTTCTGCCTCCCTCAAATGCAAAAAGTAGGCATCAGAGGGGAGCGGGATAGGATCAGCAGGGTCTCAGAAGTGCTCTAGTCCCTGAAAGAGCCCTCGCTTAGGATTTAGCTTCATAACACCGACATCAGGAGAAGCGTCGGCAAGAACCTAAATCCTAAGTGTGGGCTCTTTCAGAGATTCGTGCGTTTCCAAGGCCCTACCGGTCCTGCTCGTCTCTGATGCATACTTTTTGCATCAGTAGGAGGCAGAACCTGCAGGGCCTTCAAAGCCCACAAGTGTCTGAAGGACCTCACACTTAAGATTTAGCTTTATGCTGTCACCACTGCCACAGATCTCAGGAGAAGTGGCAGCGGCAGCAGAGAAGGGAAGTAGGACCAGGCCAAGGTGAGGCGGATATTTTGGGGGTACTTTTTGCTTCCCCAAAATTTTGCTTCTTGAGGCAGATGCCTTACCCTGCCGAATGATAGAACCACCTCTGCTTGCATGAGACAGTACCTTCTCAACAGAGCTTACATATTCAATAAAGGGACAGACAAACAGGCGGGAAATCTACATCAGCATCACTGACCTAGAAGCTTCCGTGCGGAGGTGACGATTTTGCAACTTCCACATGTAAGTGCTGACACTTCCATGTATATCTGGGCCATTTTAGGAAACTATAGGGGGGGGGGGGGTATCCAGTGACAGCAGCTAACAATTCTAAAGAGGCTAGCTGATGCTACTGAAACTTAAACCCAGATATTTAACGCCAAGGTCATATGTGGCCTTGGCATTGAATATTCGGGTTGCCAGGATTGGCAGAAAGCTAACTGAGCTGTGCCTTACTTTTGCCGCTTTGCCATAAATGGGCAGCAGTTCAATATTGCTGCTGCCCGGTTA
This sequence comes from Ichthyophis bannanicus, assembly GCA_033557465.1. NCBI lineage: Eukaryota > Metazoa > Chordata > Amphibia > Gymnophiona > Ichthyophiidae > Ichthyophis > Ichthyophis bannanicus. The sequence goes on from CM066033.1 coordinate 750,958,315, forward strand.
TGGGCAGGTGCGACCTCTGGACTGCCCCCAGAACGCCCAGATGCTAACCAGTTAGCGATGGGACATGCAGCAACAGCACCAGGGGATATTCAGTTAGTGCTACTCCACATCCCAGATAGAGGGATTAACACGATTAGCAGGTCTGCCAACCATGTTAATCCCTTTAACTATAGGGCCCTATAAGTATAAATCCCCCAATTAAGGAAAGAATCTACAATTTTGTAACTTTTCCATTTTGGAGGAAGGAATTAACAATGGAAGATTCAAGAGAATACTCCCTTTATTCTGCATGTAAAGCTCTGTCCAAAGCAAGCACTTTTTAAAACCTATGCATGCCTCTGTGAAGGTGTAAAGCCCAATGTGTACATTTTTGGCCTTATACGGTAAGTGGATTCACTCTGTAAAATAAGGCAGATACATGTGTAGATTTTTGGCCCGCTGAGGCCATGTGCAAACCATGCCCACAGCTCGGCACTTGGAATGGTGTGGATTTCCACATGCAAATGGCAGCTTTCTAAAATCATATTTACATACATTTTCCAATCTCCACTTGTAAATGCCACTATTTACATGTAGAGGTGCTGATAAAATAACCCCTTTTACGCTTGTAAAGTCAATTTAGTGTTCATTCTTTACAAGCACAACACTTTCCAAATGGAATGCACTAACCAAGGGCACAGTTTACAAATGAGGCCTTTTAAAGTTTACTGACCAGAGGAAGGAAGCCCAGCTCTCAAAGTTTAAGTCACAAATATACTGTTGTTGTTGTTGTTAAGTGCAGTCGAGTCGGAGTTGACTCATGGTGACCATCTGGATAGCTATCCTAAATTGTATTCGGTCTTCAGTCAGGCGGCTCATTGTTGACAGACTGGTACCCATAGCTGCTGTTATTGTATCGATCCATCTCATTGCTGGCCTTCCTCTTTTGCGTTGACCTTCTATCTTGCCAAGCATGATGTCTTTCTCTAATGATCTCTCTCTTTGCATGATCTGTCCAAAGTATGAAAATCAAAGTCTTGTCATCTGAGCTTCTAAAGAAAGCTTAGGTTTGATCTCATCTAGTACCGACTGGTTTATTCTTCAGGCAGTCCATGGTATACACAGTATTCGCTGCCATCACCATAATTCAAAGGCATCAATTTTCTTCCTGTTTATCTTTTTCGCTGTCCAGCTTTCACATCCATATGATGTTATTGAAAATACCATGGCTTGAACAAGTCAAATCTTTGTATGGTGAGAGACATCTCTGCTCTTGAGAATCTTATCTAGGTCTTTCATAGACATTCTGCAAAGAGCAATGCGTCGTCTGATTTCTTGACTGCTTGCTGCTTCTTTATTGATTGTTGATCCAAGTAGGTTAAAGTTGTTCACAATTTCAATTTCTTCTCCTTCAACGATGAACCTGTTGATTATGCCAGTTGTCATGATCTTTGTCTTCTTTACATTAAGGTGCAGGCCCATTTTGAGACTATGTTCTTTGATTGTGAGAAGCAAATGTTTCAGATCATCTTCACTTTCAACCAGTGATGTGGTATCATCAGCATAGCGAAGGTTGTTGATGAGTCTTCCACCAATCTTCATACCTCTGTTGTCTTCATACAATCCTGCTTCTCTGATGATTTGTTCTGCATATAAATTAAACAGGTAGGGGGAAAGTATGCAGCCTTGTCTTATACCTTTGCTTATTTTAAACCATTCTGTTTCTCCTTGTTCCGTTCAAACTGTTGCTTCTTGAACAATGTACACAAGCGGCGACTGTACACATGGACTTCACCCAATGGATTGTATAAAAATCAAATTGACTACATCTGTGGAAGTCAAAGATGGAAAAGCTCTATATCATCAACAAAGACAAAACCTGGAGCTGACTGTGGTACAGATCATCAACTACTAGTATGCAAACTCAAGTTAAAGTTGAAAAAGAGCAAACCACTCATGAATGCAGCAAAATATGACCTTGAGAATATACCACTGGAATTTAAAGACTGCCTGCAAAATCGATTTGCTGCTTTAGATACAAATGACAGAGCTCCAGAAGAGTTATGGAATGACATCAAGAAGGTTGTGTTGGAAGAATGCGAGAAGTCTCTAGAAAAGGTGAAAAAGAAAAAACGGCCAAAATGGATGACGGAAGAAACTCTGAAAATTGCCCAGAAATGCAGAGAAGCTAAAGCCAGAGAAGAAAGGAAGACAATCACAGAACTCAAAAGAGATTTCCAATGTGCAGCAAGACAAGACAAGGAAAAGTACTACAATGATGCATGCAAGGAAATAGAAGCAGAAACTATTAGAGGAAGAACAAGATCAGCTTTCTTAAAGCTACAAGAGTTAAAGAAAAAGTTACAGCCTCGAATTGGAATGTTACAAGATGCTCAAGGTTCTATGTTGAATGATGCTGAGAAGATCAAGAAAAGATGGAAGGAATATACAGAGTTTTTATATGATAAAGATCAAGTGGACCAACAGCCGTTTCAACCTGTACCTTATGATCGGGAACCATTGGTGATGAAAGAAGAAGTTGAAGCAGCACTGAAAGCCTCATCAAAGAACAAAGCACCAGGCATTGATAGCATTCCCATAGACTTATTACAGCAATCTGATGCAGCTGTTACCGTACTTACAAGGCTCTGCCAAGAAATATGGAAGACAACATCATGGCCAACTGACTGGAGAAGATCTGTGTTTATACCAATACTAAAGAAAGGAGATCCAACTGACTGTGGAAATTATCACATAATCGCTCTGATCCCACAAACCAGCAAGATTCTACTGAAGATTATTCAAAAGAGACTACAACCATACCTGGAACAAGAACTACCTGAAGTGCAAGCAGGGTTTAGGAAAGGACGAGGAATGAGAGACATCATTGCGGATGTGAGATGGATCCTTGAAAAGACGAATACCAAAAGGATATCTATTTGTGCTTTATCAACTATAGCAAAACTTTTGACTGCGTAAACCATGAATACACCGTTAGCTCATTACAAAAGTCATAGCCTCTTTGTTGACTTATATTCCTACAGAACCTTTAGAAGTCTTTGAATTTGTGAACCCTGTTGAGGTTCGAAAGCTTTAAAGATATAGGGCCCGATATTCTGCAGAGGTGGCTAGCACAATTACAGTGCCTAGCTGTTAATGCTGAATACTAAACCCGACCACCGGCATTGAATATTCTGAATCAGCCAGGAGCTGATATTCAGCCACTGCCTGGTTAGCTTCGGCGGCAAAAATTAGGACAGCTGTTGTGCCTAACTTTCGCCACTGAGGGATAACCGAGCAGCAACTGAATATCACTGCTGACCAATTACCACCGGGTACAGACCCCAGAATGACCCCGGAATGCACCCATCCTAACCGCGTAGCATTGGAATATATAGTGGCAATCCCCCAGAATATTCAGAGGCACTAACTGTGTTAGTGCCACTAAATATCCCGCTTAGGGGCATTTACAGGGTTTGAATATTGGGTCCATATTTCTTTCTCTTTATCAACGGACATTATAGTGATGTAATAAAAATGATTATAGAGTGAGGATAATTTTAAATCAGGGTACCTATGCATGGAGAGCACATAGGCTGTGTCTATTTTATAAAGGCAACATATGGCCATTGAAAAATTACCCACCCTAACACTCCCATGCAAAGTTGCACCTGCTCTGAATCAAGAATAGTTTTATGTGTGTATGCACAAGTAGGAATTCGTACACAAGCATGCATTTTATAAAATTCAAACATGAGTTCCCACCCACCCCATCCATTCTCTCCCCTCTGGAGCACCTACACATAAAGAGAGTAATTTTATAACTGGAGCAGATAAAAATGCAGCCTCTTCCATGTCAATTTTATAAAGAAACCATTAGATCAATCAAAGAAACCATTAGATCAATGAAAGACATCCAGACATTTCAGAAAGAGCTAAAAATGCTACTCTTTGCCGAACATTATAACAATACCTGAAGTATATTGACAACCCCCCACCCCCTCCACCCATATACACTTATACAAAGTTAATGCTCCCCTATCGATAACTGATTCCGGAAAACTCATTGTATATAGTTGAATAGTTCCACGGTTTGTAATAATTGTACATAGTTATATGGTTATGTTCTAAGACTTGTTCCCTGTAACTGAGTTTTGGTTTCTTGTTCTCTGTAAACCGCCCCTGATCGCTGGAAGGAGCGGTATTAAAAATGTTCAAATAAATAATAAATAAATAAATAAAGTGCCTATGGGGATCATTCCAGAACACGAATAAGGGGTTTGTACATGTGGCAGGAACATTTATGTGCCAAACATCCCAGATTATATTCTGAAACACTGCTGACATGCACATCCATGGTGCTAGCATGGGAATCCCAGAACGTGGGTGGGAGAGGGTGGAACGAGGGTGTGGTTAGCCATGGAGATGTAGAAAGCGTATCCGGGAAAGGCCCATGTATGTACTGTTTCCCGGAAACATCCACGTTATTCCTGCTGAAACATGGTATAAGGCTAACACTTAGAATAAAATCTGCTGTTCTCTGCAATGCAGTGCTTTTGGAGGCATGTTTGTGACAAGTATGTCATGAACTGGTGTGACTGCATTCTGGAAAAAAAACAAAAGATGCAGTCATAAGGTACAGAGAACAGAGGTGACGGAATGTTGTAAGGTATAGACACATTGATAAACACACAGAAATATTAAGAAGAGTAATAGTGATGGTTCAGGCTATGCACAAATGTGTTGTTTGTGTTAAAGTAGCCAATCTTGGGGACCCTAACAATTCCCATGTTCAGAAAAATGGGACTGCTGATGCAGGGATAGTATGGGTGTGAGCAGGGAAAAGATTCCTTTTTGGGTGAGAAGCGGAGATCGTACCCCATGTGATTATGTTATGTCATAGCTGTTATGTATAAGTTCAAGGCATCTTTTTGGCAGAATCATGTTTTTTTGATGGAAAGGGAGGGTTTATGTGTGTGTTTGATTTGAGGGGTGCACAGGGGGGATCTCATTTATGTCTAGTGTGCATCAGCAAACTACTGTCTATGAAGAACAGCTTACGAGATGCACATTTGTCCCAAGGGGCGTGGTATCTGTCTTTATATCATGGGGACAGGCAGGATCGGAAACATGTAACATTTCAGAATATAGTGGGCACGAAGACATCCAAAACGTTTCCCTGCATCCGAAGCATGGAGTCAGCTGAATAGCACTTGCACATGCCTGCTGAATACATCTGTCTCCCCGATTTCAGACCCGTGGATGTGGCATTAGGTTCAAAGAGGGCCTGTTTTTGTTTTAGATGTGTCCGCAGGCTGGACGTGCACGTTATGAATTTGCGTTCCACATGTATCTATAAACTAGCACAAATCCTGCAGAAATTGCAGTTAAATTGAAGTTGCACACCTTGTTCACTGGTGCATATTTTATATAGAATGCATGTACATTGCAATGCCACTGATGCTTCACCCAAAATTGTCCCCTGAACATGCCTACACTCGGATTGTATAAAAGTGCATGGTTCTTGTTATCATGCTTACTTTTACAACTTGGCTGATTTGTAAAGAGGTCTTTTATATATGCATACTGGCATTTTATATATGCATACTGGCATCTACACCCAAAACAGGTTTTCTAGAGTCCTCATATTGCATAAGTGCTGTGTTATCTAAGCATCTATCTTTATCTTTATCTTTATTTATTTGCTTGACCTCCCTTCAGTAGTAAGCAGAGCGGTTTACACTACAGTATCTGAGCATGTTAAACAATGTCCAGTGCTTTCCAAACGTTTATCCCATATGACCCCATTTTAGCAATTTTAGCAAATGATGATGAAATCAATTGCAGCTCTTCAGCCTCCTTCCCCTCCCTCTACTCATATAAAGCAGAAAGCAGCATCAGTGAGCATAGGGTCCTTTGTGTCAATGTGCAGTGTGTGTTTGCAGACCCTGGTACTCAGTATAAGTTTCTAGTTTAACAGGAAGCTTACTCAGGTGGGGTCAAGGGCCTATGAATGTTCATTGGCTCACAGGCCGCATGCTGACTAGTTACTGCTACTAGTTGACATGGATCACAGTGAAAGTCCAGAGAGGAGAAATTACGATTTTTCTGTGACCCCATCCACTGATAATATGACTCCATTTGGGGTCCCAATCCCAGATTTGAAAATCACTGTTTTATACACTGCCCTCTCAATATGTGGGTAAACCTTATGTATAATACAAACTTTTTCAAGTATATTTGTAGCAAAACACCTGTGAGGGAGTCAGTTGGACCATTAGATGATGGAGGGGTAAAAGGTATACTGAGAGAGGACAAGGCCATAGCAAAGAGACTGAATGAATTTTTTGCTTCAATATTTACTAAAGAAGATGTAGGAAACTTACCTTTGCCAGAAATGATATTCAAAGGTGATGTATCAAAGGAATTGAAACAAATCTCGATAAATCTGGAAGATGTATTACAGAAAATCACCTGGACAAGATGGCATACATTCCAGGGGTTCTGAAAGAACTGAAATATGAGATTGCAGACCCACTATTAGTAATCTGTGCTCTATCATTAAAATCCTCTGGATTATCCAAAGACTGGAGAGTGGCCAGTAGAACGTCAATTTTGAAAAAGCGTTCCACGGGTGACCCAGGAAACTGCAAACCAGTGAGCCTAATGTCAGTACTAGGCAAAATGGTAGAAACTATTACAAAAAAAACAAAATTACTGAACATGTAGATAGTCATTGTTTAATGGCAGAAAGTTAACATGGATTTAGCCAAGGAAAGTATTGTCTCATCAATCTCTCATATTTTTTTGAATGTGTAAATAAACAAGTAGATAAAAGTGAACCAGTTGATATAGTCTATCTCAGTTTTCAGAAAGCTTTTGACAAAGTCCCTCATGAGAGACTCTTGGGAAAATTTAAAAAACATGGGATAGGAGGCAATGCACTATTGTGGATTAAGAACTGGTTGAAAGAAAGAAAATAGAAAGTAGGGTTAAATGGCCAATTTTCTCAGTGGAGAAAGGTGAATAGTGTAGTACCCCAGGGATCTGAGCTGGACCCGCTGCTTTTAACTTATTTATAAATGACCTGGAAATGGGAATAACAAATGAAGTGATCAAATTTGCAGATGACACCAAATTATTCAAAGTTGTTAAAATACAAGAGGATTGTTCAAAATTGCAAAAGGATCTTGATAATTTGGGAGACTGGACGTCCAAATGGCAAGATGACATTTAATGAGGACAAGTGCAAAGTGCAGTTAGGAAAGAATAACCCAAACTACAGTTACATGATGATGCACGGTTCCACATTAGGAACCACCACCCACGGAAAGGATTTAGGCGTTATCGTGGATAATACATTGAAACCGTCTGTCCAGTGTGCAGTGGTGGACAAGAAAGCAAATAGAATGCTAGGAATCATAAAGAAAGGAGTGGAGAATAAAACCAAGGATATTATAATGCATCTGTACTGAATCATGGTGCGACCACACCTTTAATATTGTGTGCAGTTCTGGTTGCCATATCTTAAAAAGGATACAGCAGAATTTAAAAAGGTGCAAAGAAGAGTGACAAAAATGGTAAATGGGATGAAAGGATGTTCCTATGAGGAGAGGCTTAAAAGGTTAGGGCTCTTCAACTTGGAAAAGAGACGGCTCAGGGGAGATATGATAGAGGTCTATAAAATAATGAATGGAGTAGAACAGGTAAATGTAGCTCGGTTGTTTATTCCTTGAAAAAGTAGAAAGACTAGCGGACACACAATAAAGCTACAATGTAGCACATTTAAGACTAATTGGAGAATTGTTTGTTTTACTCAACGCGTAAACAAACTCTGGATTTCATAACCAGAGGATGTAGTAAAAGCTGTTAGTGTAGCTGGATTTCAAAGAGGTTTAGACAAGTTTCTGGAGGAAAAGCCCATAAACCATTATTAAAGAGGACTGGGGAAATCCACCGCTTACCCCTGGGATAAGCAGCATGGAATCTGTGTATCTTTTGGGAACCTGCCAGGTACTTGTGATAGAAACAAGATACTGGGCTTCATGGACCCTCGGTCTGACCCAGTATGGCATATCTTATGTTCTTATTCACATACAGCCTGTATATGTATAAATTTACCCAGACTGATCTGAGATGTTCTTGAGGGTGAGGTGAGGAGGGATTTTTTATTTATGTACAGTCCTTAAAAAATACACACATATATGCATAAATTGACCCAGAAAATGTGTATGTGGTTCAAAGCCACACAAGGGGGGAGGAGTGGCTCAGTGGTTGGGACAGGTTACCTCAGGCTGGAAGGCCAGGGGTTCAATTCCCACATGGGGACAAACAACTTCAGGCTGGAGGGACTGGGGTCTCTAGTCCCATGGCTACTCCTTGTGGCCTTGGGCAAGCCACTTAACCCTCTATTGCCTCAGGTACACTTAGATTGTGAGCCCTTCGGGGACAAGGGAATAAAAAGTACCTGTTAGCATACATGTAAACCACACTGATTCTAAAGAGCACAGTATAAAAACTAAAAAAATAAAACATGCATGAGTAAATGTTTGAAAAATAATAATAAAAATTATAAATTAAAAAAAAATGCCCTGGGCTAATTTTCAAAGGGTAAGCATGCAGTAGCACATACAATCATTTTGAAAAACTGATGGAACTCACTCAGGGAAAAGTATGTGTGTACTGTATTCATGTGCCGACAGTTAGAAAATTACCCTTGTAGGAAGCTGTTTTCAAACCACCTACATTGAAAGAAAGACTTAGCATCTGCACTCAAAGTGAATGCGCACACATGCTTTCATTCTGGGAGTACAAAGTACTTGTATCTGGGTAGATTTTTGTTGGAGAAGTGGACGCCAAGACTTGAAAATGCCATCTACATGCCTCCTCTGCTTTCCCCAACCCAGACCAGCCCTTGGCGATGCCTCCTTTCCCTGTGCCTAAACGTACAGGAGAAGGGCAGTTTTTAGATGGTTGAGTAGCGTGGATAAAATGCTTTTCACTCATGCAAACTTCTTTGTAAACTGTCCTGGAAATGAAATAGAGGTTCAGACTGTGATTAAAATAAGCAGTCTCCTCTCAGAAGCTGAAGAAGGGAGCATGTGTAACTGGGAGAGTGTGTCCTATAGTCTGCCTGTTCACAGCTGCAAGCAGAATATAATAAAACATTCAAACTAGTAAATAGCACAAAAAGCACAGCAGTCCAGGAGACGACTTTAGAAAACTTACTTGTGTAAATGATGGATTTCCATTGATAAGCTGGCAGACATATATGTTAGAAATGTTAGACAGGCACTACTTATGAACCTGATTTTAGAACAGGATGTCTACGTAAGTAGCACATAAAGACATCTATTGAATTAAGGCAACATAGGCAGCCGTGTCTTTTTTTTAGTTCGCTTTCTTTATTAGTTTTACAATGCTCTTGATGAAACAAGTAACGGGTTAATATTGAATACATACTACGTGCAGTTATACTGTGCACCCATCTCATTCCTCCCACCCCCTCCCCTTTCATTACAAAGTCAGGTTCACCAGGTCCTACACCTTTTGAAACAAGATGAGCCTACTGTATCGCTCTGCTGCCGTTGCCTCTTACTCATGTGTGGCACACAAAAGGGCCTATCAGGCATTAAAACAAATTTGTAGCCAGTCTTCCAATTTGATAAAATATGCTTCATTACCAGAGAAATTTGAATGAGCCTGATCTTGGCTGATCTCATAAACTAAGCACAGTTGGTACCGGCTAGTACTTGGATGAGTGACTACCTTGGAATACCAGGTACAGTAGGCTTATTGTGCAGAAGAAGGTCTGACAATCTATTTCTGGTTGAACCTTGCCAAGAAAATCCAGGGAATGAATTGCCAGGAGTCAACATTGACTTGATGGCACACAACAATGAAAAAAATCAACATATCAAGCAACTTTTTCTGTGAGGAGCCAAATGCGAACTTAAGGCACCAGACCTCCAGAAAACACATGAAAAATCAAGTCCTCCTGTATGTCTAGGAGTTGACACACCCTCTCCCACACTGTCTCCCAAATCCTTTTACACATGGATAATAAAACATGGGTGAAAGAGTCATGATTCACCTTACCAAACCAGCATTTGTCTCTCACCGCTGTCCCAAATTTAGCAATCTTACCCCATGTCCAGTTTGCTCTATGGGCAACAGAATACAGGGTCTGTGTCATAGATGCCGACAAGGACACACGCACAATTTTACCCAAAATAGACCCAATCCCTGTGAGGCAAAGAAAATCCAAGATCCCTTTCCCATACTCCTTTCAACCCACCAAAATTAGAATATTTATGCTCCTTCATAAACCATAAAAGTTAGAAGCAGAGGGGGTAGTAGCCAGCAACTGTTCACACAGATTAATACACAACTGCTTTGTCTGGAGAGACTTCACATCCACTTCAGACTGCAGGAGACAATGACGTAGTTGCAACCATTGATACCTCTGCTTATTTAATATGCTATATTTAGACTGCAAGTCCTGAAAAGTGAAACGTTTCCCTTCAGGAAGAAGTTACTCCACTGTCCAAATTCTCTTAGATTGCCACAGAGGCCAATACATCACTAGATTCTGAATATCCAAATAAAAAATAATATACAGACAAGTTCCTGACACTTTACATCAACCAAAATATTTAGTTAGCAAGTTGCCTTGTACTCACTCCTTATAATAGGGTAATCCTGCAATCCAATAGGCCCACCACACCTGGAAGCACCCATAATGGGATCTATTTAAATAATGCCTCTTCTAACAACAACAACAGGGTAGATTACGAAATCCTGGCTTTGAAGCCACAGCATAAATGATAAATGGTATCCCACAAAACTAGGGAACTTCCCCCCCCCCCCATTCAAACTGCCTTTAACGTCTGCAAAGTAATATGTGGAGGCTTGCACCCCCCCCCCTCCAAGAAAATGGCATATCAACTGTTCAATAACTTTATATAACCGTTTAGGAAATGATATTACAACAAGCTTAATACATAGTTTTTATTTGGGGAATTATTATCTAAGTGATCCCACCATGACAAATGCAGTGGGGACCACAGTCCTGGACTATCTTTACAAGATTCTGTATGTATGTGCTTTTATGAAACAGGCTCTCAGAACTAGCCCCAGTAGCGCACAAACATGTGTGCATGTAGTCAACGAGGGTAATTTTACAACAGGTCACCTAGGTAAGGAGGTCAAGTGGGCACCTATTTTGAGGCTATTCTATTAAGACATATGGACGTCTATATCTCTATAATATGCCAGCACCAATCCTTCAGAAATTGTCCACCTTTCCTCCACTGAAATTATGCCCCCAGGAACACCTACGTAAAATTCATATGAAAACAGATGAACACTTTCAGGACATACACGTATCATGCCCTTTTCCACATATAATATAGGCTTTAAATGAAGGAAAAGCTTTATAAAATTACCTCTTGGGTATGTCTTTAGATGACAGATGCGGATTTAAAGAAGTTATATCCTGGGAGTGGTGTGGACCGTCCTTGGAAGTGTATGTGTAACTTGTCTTTCAGAATGGCAATATGTATATTTCTGGAAAATGTTCCCCATGGGTGTTCAAACCTGTTCCAAGTGATGCATAACTGTCAGCAAACATCTTGTTTGGACCTGGGCTTTGGAGGAGAGATGGAGGGGGAATTGTGCTCATCTCTCTGGGGTACAAAAAACACATCAAAATGGAAAACAATTTAAGATTTGGAACATTGCGTCCTACTTGACTCCCCTTGCTATAGTGCTCACTTGCAAAATATGCGACTTACCAATGTGGACTAATAGACTAATGGTTAGAGCAGCAGGCCAGGCAGGCCAAGCAAGGGAGCCAAGCTCAAATCCCCGTACTGCTCCTTGTGATCTTGAGTAAGTCGCTTAACCTTCCATTGCCCCAGCTGCATTTGAGATTGCAGTCCCTCTAGGAACAAGAAAAATATCCTCTTTGCCTGAACGTCTAAGTGCTGCTACTTATATGTACAAAGCTTTGAATCACACTGCATGGTTTTGTCTTTAAAATGGCTGTTCCCATTGTACGTGACACCAAATACCCATATTTTTTCCATGGCCCTTCATATATTTTACAAAAGGCGTCACGCTCGGCAAGCTTTTCATAGAATACACAGCAAATTTTGAACATCCTGACTTGGATATGCCTTTTTAAACCTTGGTGTCCTTCACAACTTTAGGCTGACAACATGAAGATATCGGCAAGTACCAAACAAGTGCGATGGACAAGATGCCGCCAGAAACTAGCAGACGGATAAGAAAGGGAGCACAGGTGATCAGGGAGAAATTGTATTAGTTAATTGCCATGAAGGTTAGCATAGGCTGCAGGTAGAGCTCTTTCATTTGCTGTTTCCCATCAGCAACTATAGGGGATGACAAAACTCAAACACCCTAATGGCTTGATTTTGTTGTCATGATGGAAACCCACAAATTCAGGGGCCATCCTAATTCTAATATATGCAATGCTTCCAGCCCTAGTCATAAATCCTAACAAACCCATTTCCTTTTCTATGTGCACAGTAGGGCCACAAATATTAAATTCTGGAATAAATCTAATACAAGGTATTATTCAAGCCCACAATCACAAAATTCTAACAGCAGAACCAAGCTCTTAAGGACAGTGCACTGATTCAATACTTTCCAGTATTACTAGCGCACCTAAATGCCAAGAGACAATAGGAAAACAGAGGCTGAAGATATCAATTTTGTATTAAGCTATTGTAAGGAATCTGAATTTTTAAGTAAAAATTAATTTAAAAACAAAATACTCATAAGAACTAGTGCTCATGGTGTATTTGTCTTCATAAGGACTAAGCTATTGTGGGTGGGCGATCAGAACAAACAAATCCTCAACCAACACCTATTATAGCAGGTACTCAGCTTTCATTACTAGATTCCCTGGGAATACTTGGAATTGTGCTAGATTCTGCACTGACCATGAACTCCCACACAAGTTATGCAAGGAAAAAGGTTTTTACTTATCTTCAATTTCTACATCAGATTAGGCCTGTCTTTTCAGAATTGTTTATCGCAGTAGTCCAGACAGTAATTCTATCACAGTTAGACTACTGTAATACAGTGTTTCTGGGTAGTTTGAATCTGTCATTGGCTAGACTTCAGACTTGGCAGAACATGGGATCATGCCTCTTCATTGTTAATATAATTAAATTGGCTACCAATGCAAGTGAGAGGCTTAAATGTTAAACTTTTATGTTTAATGTTTAAAATAATTTAAGGTTTGACTCTGCACTATGAGGGTAGTTCTATAAGGGGTGGCTAGATTAAAGTGCATATTTACATGCATTAATCACACCTACTCTGTAAAGTGAAATCTGCACGGATTTGACTTTAAAAAGTAGCAGCGTAAATGGCCACTAACATGCTTAAATAAAGCTGCAGTCACTTGTACCATCTCTAGAGCTGGTATAAATGACCATGGCTATCTTACATGTGTTCAGCCATATTCTATTAAATATGTTCGTAAATACGCACTCCAGCCAAGCTCTATCCATGTACATTACCACGCTGCATTTATGCGTGATTGACCCAATGCATGTACTTTCAGAATGGTGGCAGAGAGAGAAAGAGAGGAATACTGGGTGAAATCTTAGGGAGGTCATGAGAGAGAAAGAGAGAGAGAGACTGGGGAAAGCCTGGGGGGTCCTGAAAGAGAGAGAGACTGAAAAAAAGCTGATGGAGAGGGGTGGTTATGAGAAATAGACTAGGGGAAGGCTGGGGGGGCTTATAAAAGAGAGAGACTGAGGGAAGCCTGGGAGAGAGGTCATGAGAGAGAGACATATGCACACAGCCCCTGACACTCCCCATGACACAGGCGCACATGCACACAGCCCCAGATAGTCTCATCACACACACACACACATGTATGCACCTCCCACACATGCACATACACACACACAAACGTATATACTATGCACCCCCAACACTCCCAATAATACAGAAACACCTGCATGTACCCCTCAACACACACACACAGACACGTGCGCATGCAGCCCCTGACACACACACACACACACACACACACACACGTAGCCCCTGACACTCCCCATCACACACACACACCTTACACACACACGCACTGCCCATGCACTCATGCACATGCACCCATGCGCCTTTCAACACACATACATGCACTCCCAGACACTTCCTGTGAGACAATGTATGAAGTCCCCACATGCTTGATTCTGCAAATGGAGGAAATGTTCCATTGTGTTGCATTGCGAATGTACACTTTTCGATTTGTTCATTTTATGATCTGTCTCCCACAAAAATACCATCAAAGTGGCTACAATATAAAATAATCATACCAATATATACAGCAACTAGAAAGAGCAAAGAAATGTGAAGACACATTTTAGAAAAGATGCGGAAATCGCAACTGAGACATCAAGGTTGCGACATTTACAGTTCCATCAGTATTTTAGGAAGAGCCGAGCTAATTATGGAGCCGTTTCTAAAGTACCAAAAAGAAAATGCAGATCTGCACATGGATACGCATCTGTGCTCAGCAGGAGGTGTCATTTTACAAGCCTACATGTGGGAAAAAACTACAAGGGGACATGGCTACATTCCTATCTTACTACCAAACGAACTCAAACTCTCTGTAATTCGTCCGTTGCTGAAAAACAAGTGCTGGCACCTACCTACATGGCCGCTTTTACCTATGGGCAAAAGGGACAGCTGCCCCAGGTCCCTGAACAATGGAAGCCCAGCTGCCCTGCTGTCCATAGGTAAAAGTGGCCCTCACACCCATTGCCACCACTGCCACCCCTCTCTGGGACATGACGTGGTGGCAGTACATTCCTATCTAAAGTCATCAACCGCCCAAGGGAATTATTTGAGATTGTTAAATCCTTATCTAAAGCTCCCCCTACTAGCACTCACAAGATTTATTTATTTATTTTATTTTATTTATTTATTTTATTTATTTAGCTGTATTTATATCCCGCTTTTCACCGGGTCAAAGCGGTCAATTGGGGGATACATTTAACACGAGGGGATATGACACACATATGCTAATACTTACAGGGAACATGGGCAATGGAGGGTTAAGTGGCTTGCCCAAGACCACAAGGAGTGCCTGTAGGACTAGAAATCCCAGTCCCTCCGGCCTGAGATTGTTGTCCCCAGGTGGGACTTGAACCCCCGGCCCTCCGGCCTGAAATACCTTGTCCTAACCACTAGACCACTCCTCCCAGCAGATTCCTATTAATCCCCAAACACTAGCAAACTATTTTGCTGGCAAACTAAAACAAAGCATCCCTTCAGTACCTGACCCCCTTCCCCCAATAATGAATAACACCAATGAATGGAAATCTTTCCACCTTATTGATAGAAAGCAATTACTCAATATAATTACAAAACTTAATACAATCACATCTCTCTTGGATCCGTGCCCAGTAGCCTGGATCAAGCCAACAAAACTAGAACTTACCCCTTACATCTTAAACATAGTAAACAAATCCTTATACCAAGGCTTACTACCAAACAAACTCAAACTCTCTGTAATTCGTCTGTTGCTGAAAACCAAATCTCTAAACAACAATGACTCATCCTCATATCGGCCTATCGCCAGTATTCCCTTCCTGACTAAAATCATTGAAAAGGTTGTCCAGCTCCAGCTTCAGGACTTTATAGATACCTCTGCTCCCCTTGACGAACATCAGTATGGGTTTTGCCCTTTCCATGGTGTGGAAACTCTCCTCCTTGCCCTTTTTGACTCCCTCATCAGGGGCATGGACAACATTAAACAAGCCTTCATATTGGTATTCCTTGACATATCTGCTGCTTTTGACAGTGTAAATCATAATATCCTCATTTCTAGACTCAGTCAATTAGGTATAAAGGAAGTAGCTCTTGATTGGTTTAAATCATATATATCTGACCATGCACAATATGTGCAAATCGAAAAAGTTGCATCGCCACCTTTTCCACAAGAACAGGGAATTCCACAAGGCTCTGCACTCTCTGCCCTCCCTTTTAATCTATACCTTCAACTGACATAATATAAACTATCACATTTATGCGGACGACATCATGTTGTTCTCCCCAATTAACATATCTGACCCCAATTATGACAACCTAGCAGTCTGCCTCTCTGAAGCGGAACTATGGCTCCGCTCAAAGAATATGTACATCAATTTCAAAAAGACTGAAGTATTATTTACTTCAAGAAACCACAACTTCACCCCTCCATCAGACATCAAGCTCCAGAACTTCACCCTCCCAGTGAAGCATGAGATAAAATATTTAGGAGTCACCCTTGACAGGACTCTTAGCTTCACTTCCCACATTAAGCAAATAGCCAGAACAATCTTCTTCAAGCTTAGGACCATTCAACAACTAAGACCACTTATAGAAAAGGATGATTTCAGAACCATTACCCAAGCTCTAATAACACCCCACCTGGATTATTGCAACAGGATATTCCAAGGCATAACAAAGAAGAACCAAAACATTCTCCAAATGGCTCAGAATGTTACTGCCCAAATAATTTCCAAGGCCAGGCTATCTGACCACATTTCTCCCATCCTATACACTCTTCATTGGCTTCCCGTTGCCAGCAGGATCCAATATAAACCATACTGACTACCTTTAAGTTAATTAACAAGATTGCCCCATCATATCTATCTACATTGATCCACAGCCCCCCTGAAAATAGAGTGAGAAGAAGAAGGAACCACAATACCATTCTAGTACCAGATTCAATAAGAAGGACAAAACAAATAACAAGCAACAGCGCTTTCTCCTATGTAGCACCTATTCAATGGAATAATCTCCCAGTCCAGCTAAGGGAGATAAAAGACCTCCAAATGTTCCGAAAGGAACTAAAAACATATTTATTCACTCAACATTATTATAATTTAGACAATTGCTCGGATCTAGCCCCCCCCCCAGCATGATCTGACAAGCCTACCTAATTACTCATCCCATACAAGTACAACTCACCCACTGAATTGTTGACATTGTTTCACCTTACACAAAAATATTTAACTATGTCCAATCCTGAACCCTAATGTTATGATGCAAGTTGTAAATAGTGCAAAGTTATGTTGCAAGTTGTAAATAGTTTCTATGCTTATACTGTTTTTTGTAAATAGTTGCAATTTTGCATAATGTTCTTTGTACGTTTCCTTTGCTCCATGTAAACCGCCCCTAATCTTGGGAAGGGGCGGTATATAAAAGTTTCCAAATAAAGAAAGAAATAAAAGGCACCATGGTGCTGTAGTTACCCCTTCTTCTGCTGCCATGGTGTCATTCGTGAATGGCTTCACAGAGAGGTTCAGCAGCGGCAGCTAGAGGGTCTGCGAATGGGAGGGGGCATGAACAGGGGGGCCATTTGTAAACATTCGCCCAGGGCCAGGGCCAGCCCAAGGGTTTCTGCCATCCCAGGCAGAATTCCTGGCTGTGCCACCCCACCAGCATGCCGAGCCATGCCTCCCTACCCCCCGCCCCCCCCCCCCATGCTGAGCCATGCTGCCACCCCCCACTACTGATGATTACAACAGAGGGGTCAGAGGCAGCTCATCTCCATGGCAGCAGCAGGCCATGTGCTTTGGCATACATGGCCTGCCGCTTCTGACCCCCTCCAACACAACTTTGGGGGCTCAGAAATGGCAGGTCATGTGTGCCAAAGCATGTGGCCTGCAATGGGCCGCTGCTGGCAAACCTAGCCTCCTCCCTCCCGACCCCGCTAGCAGAATCAGTGGCAGCAGTGGGCATCATCGTGGCTCAGCGCTGCGGTAGGGTGGTGTGGCTTGGCGCCCAGGGAGGTGGCAGGCCATGTGTACCAAAGTACATGGCCTGCAGCAGATGCCGTGCCATCCAGAGAGGTCTGCCACTCTAGCCGGCTGCCAGGGCCCCATAAGGGGTTGAAGCGGCCCAGCCTACATATTTAAGTACTGTGCACCCACATGCACCATTTTACAAACAGTTAACTATAAATGCCAGCTATATTTTTACAGTTCTAATATGGAGGGAGAAATAACATTGGGGTCTTAAGGAGGATAACTGCTTTAATCCCCACTGTAAGAAACTGAGATGAACAGCTGTAAATCCTGACATGGAGAATTTTGGTTATATATGTGCATTTCCCATATGACATGGGGAATATACATATAGATTTTTGAGTTGCCCTAACCACACCCTCCCTAACTATTCCTCCAGCTTGTAACAACACACGCCGTGCCTTCAAATCAATGTTGACTCCTGGCAACCCAGTCATGGAGTTTTCTTGGCAAGATGCAATTGGAAGTAGATTGCCAGGCTTTTCTTCTGCAGTGTGTTTATAGGCTCTGGTATTCCAAGGTGGTTACCCATCCAAATACTAGCCAGGCCCCACCCTGCTTTGCTTCAGAGATAAGCCAAGAGTAGATTCATTCAGAACAGCTGAGACGTCTACATGCAGATTGAGACCTTTCTAAAATGTCCCTTTACTGTACATATGGATGTCATTTCCACATGTAAAAGCCAGTATTTATATTTGTAAATTTGGAAAAGGAAGAAGATCAGAGGTGGAATCGCAGGACTCAGAACTGCTGGGAATGGACTCGTGGAAAGGGACATTGAAAAAGCGGGATTGCTAAACAAATACTTCTGCTCTGTTTTTACTATAGAAAATCCTGGAGAAGGACCAACTGTGACTCCCAAATATAAAGAAGGGAATGAAGTAGATACCACACCATTCACAGAAGATGATGTGTTAGAACAACTTGCGAAACTGAAAGTGGACAAGACCATGGGACTGGATGGGATACATCTCAGGATACTGAAAGAGCTCAGAGAGGTTCTTGCAGGGCCGTTAAAGAATGTTTTCAACAGTTCCTTGGAAACAGGAGTAGTTCCTCAGGACTGGAGAATGGCTGATGTCGTACCTCTACACAAAAGTGGTGACAGGGAAGAAGTGTCAAACTACAGGCCCGTGAACCTTACCTCAGTGGTGGGAAAAGTAATGGAGACACTTCTGAAAGAGCGAATAGTGAACTTTCTCAAAACCAACAGGTTGCAAGATCCGAGGCAACAGGGTTTTACCGAAGGACGATCTTGCCAAACAAATCTGATTGAGTTCTTTGACTGGGTGACCAGAGAACTAGATCATGAGCATGCAATGGATGTCAGCTACCTGGATTTCAGCAAAGCCTTTGATACTGTTCCTCAAAGGAGACTTATCAATAAACTCAGTAGTTTGGGGATGAGTCCCAAGGTGGTAAACTGGATCAGAACTTGGTTGACTGATAGACGACAGAAGGTGATGGTAAATGGAGCTCACTCGGAGGAAAGGAAGGTGATTAGCGGGGTGCCCCAGGGTTCGGTCGTGGGCCCGGCACTGTTCAATGTATTTGTGAGTGATATTGCTGAAAGGTTCGATTTCCACTAGCACTCCTTGTGGCCTTGGGCAAGTCACGTAACCCTCCATTGCCTCGGAAGAAAGGCCTGGCAATCTACTTCCGGTGACACTGCCAAGAAAACCCAGGAGCTTCTGGGTCGCCAGGAGTCAGGACTGACTCGAAGGCACACACTGCTACATTGCTGAAAGACTGAATGGAAAGGTCTGTCTTTTTGCAGATGACACAAAAATTTGCAACAGAGTGGACTCCCCTGAGGGAGTCCTTAACATGAGAAAATTTATTTTATTTATTTATATTCTCTTATATACTGTGCTATTCTGCATCTGTGTGGTTTACATTGAACAAACTGAAATTACATTGAACAGGGCATTATAACTTGGGGATAACTATTTTACAGGGAACATGGGCTATGGAGGGTTAAGTGGCTTGCCCAAGACCACAAGGAGCACCTGTGGGACTAGAAACCCCAGTCCTTCTGGCCCAAGGTTGCTGTCCTCTAGTGGGATTTGAATCCCTGACCTTCCAGCCTGAAGTACCTTGCCACAACCACTAGGCCACTCCTCCACTCCAGGAAAGATCTACAAAAGCTGGAAGAATGGTCAAATGCTTGGCAATTAAAATGTAATGCAAAGAAATGCAGAGTCATGCACTTGGGTAGCAGAAACCTAAGAGAAATGTACACGATAGGGGGCGAGAGGTTGGTGTGCACGGATCAGGAGAAAGACCTTGGTGTGATTATTTCTGTAGATCTCAAGGTGGCAAAGCAGTGTGACAAGGAGGTGGCAAAAGGCTGGAGGATGTTGGGCTGCATACAAAGAGGAATTACAAGCAGAAAGAAAGAGGTTCTAATACCACTGTATAAGTCACTGGTGAGGCCTCACTTAGAATACTGTGTTCAGTTTTGGAGACCGTATCTTGCAAAGGATGTAAAAAGAATGGAAACTGTTCAGAGGAAGGTGACCAAAATGATTTGGAGCCTGCGTCAGAAGCCTTATGAGACCTAAATATGTACACTTTGGAAGAGAGTAGGAATAGGGGAGATATGATTCAGACCTTTAAATACTTAAGGAGAAATAATGAACAAACAAACCTCTTCCAAAGACGGGGAAGCTGTAAAGCGAGAGGGCATAACATGAAGCTGCAAGGTGGAAAATTGAAAGGCAATGTTAGGAAATACTTTTTCACTGAGAGGGTGATGGATGCTTGGAATGCCGTCCTGATGGAGATGGTGGGGGCAAATACAGTGACAGAATTCAAAATGGCATGGGACAGACACAATGGAACCATTTATAGCAACAGAATGAAATCAAAATAAACTGAACTATCTAACTTCTCAACAAATAGGGGTGTCCTGCATGGAGCAGTGGGTTCACCCCTAAACAAAGATATGGGGAGGGGTGGCCTGCACAGAGTGGCAGCTACTCCTGCCATCTTACTCCGGCCATCTTGCTGGGCAGACTAGATGGACCCTACTGGTCTTTATCTGCCGTCATTTACTATGTTACTATTTGAATATTGCTTCTTTTCTATACTCATGTTTAATCAGCCACAGCTAGTCAGCAGGGAACCAAGGCAGTCCCTTGTAAACACACTCGTAAACCAAGCAGAGAATTTTAAATCTACACCTTACTTCCACCGGGAGCCAATGCAAACTGCACAGTGTAGGATTAACATGCCCATGCTTTTTAACATTCATTAATATACATGCAGGAGTGGAGGAGTAGCCTAGTGGTTAGAACACTGGCTTGGTAACCAAGCAACCAGGGTTTGATTCCCACTAGCACTCCTTGTGGCCTTGAGCAAGTCACTTAACCCTCCATTGCCTTGGAAGAAAAGCCTGGCAATCTACTTCTGGTGACACTGCCAAGAAAACCCAGGAGCTTCTGGGTAACCAGGAGTCAGGACTGACTCAAAGGCACACATTGCATTACAATATTTATGCAGCTGTGTTTTTCAAGTAATTCAAGCTTCCTAATTTTCACCTGGGAAAGCTTCAAATACAAAGAATCATAGTAGCAAATTTGACTGGTCACCACTGACTATTGTGATAAGGAAGCTTATCAGGGCCTGGGAAACAATGATAAAGAGAGGGAATTTACCCTTATCAAAGGACCTGTATTGCAAGGTCAGAGATACAAAACCTCAGTTGTACCTAGAAACCAGATTGTACCAGGCTGCAATAGGTTGCAGAGTGTCCCTAGTGGTGAGAAGGAGGGGGAAAGCAAGTTCAGAGTAAGGAACCCTTATGTCACTGACTTTCCCAATTACTCAGCTGCCAAGAGGCAGACTGATTTGCAACACCTGAGGGGAGAAAGGGCAGGGTTAGAGCCTGGGAGGTTTAAAGCTAGGACAGAATATTCAGGAGAGGAGAGGAGAAGAGAAGGAGTAGGAATGCCTACTGGAGGAGAAATGGAGCTGAAGCCCTGAGAACCAAGAGCCCATGCTGGAGGACAAGACAGGGAAGCTCAGATACATGCTGGCCAGAATATGAGGGAGGAACAACTGAACCAAGCCTTGACCCAGGTATGAGTTTTGGAAGCCTGTCTGATTTGGAGCATTACAGATTTGCCAGAGACAGCGCTTGCCCTGATGGGGGGCAGTCAGTTAAGCCCTCTGAGCCAGAAGTAGAACCCATGCAGCTAGGAGAATGGGAATTAGTTCTGGAAGAGGATGATTCTTACATGGACTGTTCTTTATGCCAAACTGCCAAGCACAGAGAAGTCCTGAGAGGGAATACATCATAAGGGAACCTTCCAGAGTCCAGTACCCTAGAGAGCCTGTATGTGAAATGAAAAGGTTCTATGAAAAGGAAAATACTTGTGCTGAGAATGTGTGAAGCTGCTTAATTGTTTGCTCATTGACCAGCTGAAGTCAGTGCAGTGCAGAGCTTATGCCGTACTCACGGTGGATTTAAGAAGTTTCTTTTGGAAGAAAAAAGAGAGCTGTTTATGTGAAGCTGATATTTTTTGTTTTGTTTTAAACAGCACTGCTAGGCACGTTTGCTAGCAGTGGCTGTGGAAGAGACTTTCTACTTTGCATTGAAAGGCATTACAAGCTGTTTGTGCTTAAGTTCAGTTATATCCTGTTGTACTAAATATAATACTAGAGAAGAAGAAATCCAATAGGTGACAATTTGTGAACCTTATTTGCGTTTACCTCATAAATAAATTCTGTCAATGCCTTAACTCTTGACCCAACTACAAAAGAGTGTTATTCCTGCCTAAAAGTCAAGTGTAACCTGACTGGACTACCTTTCCCATGGTGCACTTCAAAGTCAGTCAGTCAGGCACATTGCTGAAGTGGTGGAATCTGCTATAACAAGCACGCCCCTCCACACTGCTGTAAAGGGCTATGGGCGTGACACTATATAAATAAAGCCAGGGCCGCTTTTATCTATGGGCAAAAGAGGCAGCTGCCCCAGGCCGCTGCAAAACAGGGGCCCAGCTGCCCTCTTGCCCTTAGGTAAGCACAGCACCAATCTGAAGAGTTCACTGGTTCAGCGATGGCAGGAAGAGGAGAAGGGGGAAGAATTTGGCCAGCTTCCTTCACCATGCCATAGCCGATCTTCACCAGCAGGCTCTCATGGTGGGCCTGGAGCAGCATCCTCCCACCTGAGCCCACCATGACCAATCTCCGTCAGCAGGCTGTAGTGGTGGGGCCCAGAACAGCACCCTACTACTGCAGCCTGGCACCCTGTCATCGCCTCTCACTGATTCTTTTCTCCCTCAGTTTACTGACCGCTGCCATTTCTCATGGTGCTCACAGATGGCAGCCCCACCTCTCATCCTTACAGTGGCATTTAGACGACTGGAGTTAGGCAGCTGCTCAGAAACTCATTATCGACATGGGAGCACTAAGCATGTGGCTCCTCCTGCCACATTTTTCTGTAGCAGGAGCGGGGAGAAATTGGACTGTTGTGGGGAGGAACCGATCCTCAAATTGAAGGGGCTCCATCCTCAAAATTTTGCACAGAGCCTCATAAGGGGCTGAAGCGGCCCTGAACATAGCACATTAGCCTGATGTAAATGTGGCTTCCACTGACAAAAGGGGCATAATTTGTAGGAACATGAATGTGCCACTGCTCAGATCTGAGCTGATATTGTGAGTTTGTTATTAAAAATGATTCCCAAATTTGTAACAGACTTCTTTAGTGTAACTAGAACACCATTGATTTCTGGTAAAATGGAGAATTGTACAGGATCGGCTTAACCATTAGCCAACCTAAGTAGCTGCCTATGGTGAGCACCTTCTGAGGGATGGCAAAGAACAGCTGAAGTAAAAAACAAATCGTGACAACCATGCAACTTCCAAAATTCACCAGCCTGTACTTTTATAGTATCTACAGGGATGGTGAGCAATTTTAACCCATTTGCCTGGATAAATTGCCATTTACCAAGGTATTTATTTATTCATTAATTCATATTTATAATCCTCATTATCTGAAGGTCTAAGCAGAGTACATAGGGATATATATCATAATGACACAGTATGACAATAAAACAAGCAACAAAAATGAAAATAACATCAATTAAAATAAAAACATCAAACAAATGAAAATAGAACACCTAAAATTAAAATAAAATAACAGCAGCAGAAACCTTAATCACTATGGGGGTCATTCTGAAACACAAATAGGCTGCCTGGATATGCGGGATAGACTATTTTTTCTCGCAAAAACATCTAGAACCATATTCTGAAACCACACAGCCCTACAAGTACATGGCACTAAAGTGAGGATCTCAGAGCATGGGTGGGAAGGGGAGTAATGGGTGTGTGGCAAGTCACGGAGAGGTATAAGGCATATTCAGGAAGGGCCCATGTACCTCCTGAGTATATCCCGCGGATGCCTACGTCATACCAGCGGCAATGTGGAATAAGGCCAGCACTTACAAGATTTTTCTGCTCTGATCTTCAACACGTCTCAAAGAGATGAATGGCTGTGACACGTCTGTATTGAACTGGTGTGTCTGCTGTCTGGGAGGGCCCAAGATGCAGTTGTAAAGAATCGAATGCACAGGTGAGGGACATTTGTAAGGTGAAGTAACAATAAACACCTCCATAGAATATAAAGCACTGCAATAGTCTTTATTCTGGCTATGTTGGCATTTGCTGTTTGTGCTAAAGGGGCTATTCCAGGCTTCCCTAACAATTCCTGTGTTAGGAGAAATTGGAATGTAGATGTAGGGATAGTATGTAAGTTAATATGGAGCAGAAGGATATTTGGCTGAGAAGTGTGGTCCTGAGATGCCCTGCTATTACGTATTACCAGCAGATGTTTATAGGTGCAGGGCATGATTTTGGCAGGGGTATATTACTTAGAAACATAGAAAAATGATGACAGAAAAAGACCACATGGTCTATCTAGTCTGTCCTTCCATATCAACAACTACAACAATCCCCTTTTTTCCTTTAGAGATCCTCTGTGTTTGTCCCATGCTTTTTTGAATTCAGATACTGTCCTCATCTCTACCACCTCCACTGGGAGACTATTCCACGGATCCACCACTCTTTCTGTAAAGAAATATTTCCGCATATCACTCCTGAATCTATCCCCTTTCACCCTCAGCCCATGTCCCCTCATAGCAGAGCTTGCTTTCAATCAAAAGAGGCTCTCCTCCTGTGCATTTATGCCACAGAGGTATTTAAACATCTCAATCATATCACCTCTATCCCGCCTTTCCTCTAAGGTGTACATATTAAAATCCTTAAGTCTGTCCTCATATGCTTTATAATGAAGACCACTAAGCATTTTAGTAGCCACCCTCTGTACCGACTCTATCCTGTTTATATCCTTTTGAAGGTGCGGTCTCCAGAATTGCACACAATACTCCAAATGAGGTCGCATCAAAGACTTATACAGAGGCATTACCAGCTCCTTTTTTCTGCTAGCCATTTCTCTCCTTATGCACCCAAGCATCCTTCTAGCTTTTGCCGTCGCCTTTTCTACCTGTTTAGCTACTTTAAGATCATCAGACACAGACACATCTAGATCCCACTTTTCTTTAGTGGACAAAAGTACTTCACCCCCTATACTATATTGCTCCCTTGGATTGCTGCAGTCCAAATGCACGACCTTGCATTTTTTAACATTAAATCCCAGCTGCCAAATTCTAGACCATTCTTCAAGCTTAGCTAGATCCCTCCTCATGTTATCTACACCTTCCTGGGTGTCTACTCTATTACAGATTTTGGTATCATCCACAAAGAGGCAAAAAGAATTGGACCACAGACATATCCCTGAGGCACACCACTGGTAACTTCCTTCTCCTCAGAGTGAGCTCCATTTACCTGTACCCTTTGTCGCTTCCCTAGTTGTGGTAACAGGCAAGTGTGTGTGTGTGTGGTATGAGAACTGCAGGGGAGGCCCTGGTGTGCTGATCTGCAACTCTGGGGGGACATATATGCCAGTACCTGGACCGTAGGGCTGACCGCAGAATCACCAGGTGCCAGTGTGAATGGGCAGTAAATTCGTACAGCTGCTCTGCAGCAACATAGCAGGTCATGTCCTTGTCAGTGGTGGGAAACCCTCAGAGTGGGTACATGCTGCAGTGCAAAGAGCACCAATGCATACTCAAATGCACCATCAGAGGTCTCTAATATTGTGCACATTTGTCTGGAGAGATCATAGTGCTTTTGGGCATAAGTTTCTGATGTTTGCACTGTTGCATGTTCTCATTTGATGGTTTTCTATGTATGACAGGGATATGTTTTGACATGTAGCTGTACAGTCCCATTTCAGTTTTTTCTGGCCCATTCTTAGCATTGCAAATACTGTTTTCAGCAATGACCACTAAAAGAAGAACTAAGGTGTTCGTTACATGCCATGCCTGCAGGGTCTGTCAGGACAAACATCTCAATTTCCACTTGCTTTTACAATAGCTTTGGTGCACTTAGATAACCTTGTAGTGTTATGGGCTTGCAACAGAAGTAGTATGTATAGTCTGGGTTGTATGACCTTATCTGTTTCATCAGTATTGATGTGTTATTTACATGTGCATAACACTGTCAGTGTAAGCATCGGCTTAGGAAATGTACGTTTTTCCAGCAGAGGCGTGGCCGCACGGAGACGGGAAACATTGCAAACGTCTATCTTTTCAGAATACAGCGAGCATGGGGACGTACAGGCCATTTGCTGCATTTACCCATGTCCCATAATAGCAGCGAGGGCCTGTGCTTCTCTAGATGTGTTATTCATGCCACGCTGGAAATGTATATCTCCATGATTCCAGAATTGCGGGTGCATCTATTTCCGCGGTTGTCAGAATTGGGAATATTTCGTGACCATTTCCACTTTAGATGTTTTTGCCAGCAAGATGTGGATGTTATAGAATTGAGCTTCACAGGGGTATGTTTACTAAAGGTTAACGCACGTTAATGAAGTTAACTTTCATTAAGTGCCACTGCACTTACAGAAATAAAAGGGTCTCGGCACTTAATGTGCATTAACTTTATTAGCACACATTAAATCTTTTAGTAAACATGTTCCATAAATTCTTTAAAGTCAATCAGCATCTGACCCCGAAAAGCCCGTGTAAATAAAAAGGCCTTTAGTCTGCATCGAAATAACTCAACATCCTGTATACAACATAAATCATATGGCAGCACGTTCCAAAGTACAGGGCCCATTACTGAAAACACTCGAGATCAAATATCATCCAGCCGGACCTGACGACATGTAGGGGCATCCAGCAAAGCCTGTTCTGCTAAACGCAAAAATCGGCTAGGTCTATACAGATGTAATACTGCAGAGAAACATACAGGAGCCTCATGGTTCAGAGCCTTATGTATTAAGGTCAGAAGCTTAAACTTGACCCTCCAATAAACAGGGAGCCAGTGGAGTTCAAATAAAATTGGTGTCTCATGTGCATAATGGTTCTGACCAGACACTATGAAGCTGATTCTACATGGAGGCTCAGAACGTTGTGGATGTAAGTCTCTATTTTCAAGGATGTACACGTATGATTGGGTAGTAATGCATGTGCTTCACCTGGGTGCTATTCTGTAAGAGCGTGCGCATTATGTGTCCATCACATGTATATTGTGGTGGGCTGTGACCAGGGGAGACGCTTGAGTGGTACATACATGAATTATAATATACTATCACTTATATGCATTGCATTGCTGATCAAGGTGTGACAAGTTATGTGGTCCTTCAGCAGGCATAAATGGCTGCATCTAGGTTCATCGGTGTAGTTTGCCTTCTTAGTTTGAGAGGACAAAGGGTAAGGAAGTCATAATGACAGAGGGGGAAGGGGTACCAGATCGCCATTAGTGCCTGCAACATTTGGGGGCTACCGCACCCCCATGCCCCCCCAAAGTATGCCTATGGCTAGGTTCCAGCACATCCATATGCCCCATTTTATAACATAACATGCCCTCGTGCTTTACCTTATAACCTAGGCCCAAATTACACACGCTAAACCACATGTTGACAGTGTGGGGAAATACAAAAATACCCTCCACATATGCAGCAACATTCTACAACACATGCAGCAACTGGAGCGGAGGAATGACTACAGCCATTAATCCTGCATAAAGAGAATTGCTATAGTCTAGATGAGAAAAAAACTAAAGCATGCATAAAAAAACAGAAAGTGTCATAAATCAGCAATGGTTTCAATCGTTTAACTAATTCAGGGGCAGCTCAAGATAATCTACTGCCTGAGGCGAGAGATTTATTTATTTATTTATTTAACAATTATTTCTATACCGCTCTTTCCCAAGTATCAAGTGCGGTTTACAATGAACAGTAAGTTATATGGTATGTGAAATAGCATACCTAGTCATTTTACATAGAACAGGTGGAACTATTTACAAGTAACAATATAAGGTTTGAACAGTAAACTATTAGAACATATTTACATTGTAGGTATTTACAAATTATATCATAGATCAATTGTGATGCATAAATTATTTTAAATGTGACAGATCACAGTTATCTGTATGTATGAGTGGTGTGGTTAAGTATTGTGTGGTTATGTTATTATTTGTTATTTGTTAAGTGTTATGTAGTGTAGTAGTATGGTTGTTAACCTGTGTCTCTTTGTGTAATCTGATTAGATTCTGCTCTTTTGTTGTAGTGTAAAGAGATTTAATTTATTTATTTATTTAATGAGTTTTCTATACCACCCCATCATATATCCAAAGTGATTTGCATAAAACCAATATGAACTTACATTGAACTAGGGAATACAACTTGGAGAGTTATATGGGGATTCGATTTGGCAAACAAGTTATCAGTTTCTTGGGATGCATTGAATATACATTGAGATTTAGTGTTCCTCCCTTTTATTTAGGGAAAGTAATAGTTGTAGGGTCGTGGAGGGGCAGGGAGCATCTCTTGGGTGGTGCTAATATTCTTCAGGAAGGCGGTCTTCTAGTACAGTGTATGGGGTGTATGGGATCACCAGAAAGTAGGGAAGGGCAATTTATCTTTATCTTTATTGATACACTTGATATACCGCCCACGTCAAGACATTAGGGCGGTTTACAATAAAATAATTTAATTTTGGTCAGATGTTAGGTCCTTGAAGTGGAGCATTTTTATTGCCTTTCTGAATTCCCAAATGTCCTTGATTGATGTTATATTCTCCAGTAAGGCATACCATACAACCGGGGCGTACATGGATAGGGTATGACAAGTTACGTGGCTCTTGAACAGGCATACCATACCAGATGAACTGATGCAGGACTGTAGCAAGCTAAAAATGTGTCCTGTGTGACTTGTGAACCTGGTGCCCCCTCCACAACCTCCCCAACCATATGTAGGAATCACGCTTATTGGGCTTCCTTTACAACACAGTAATAATGGGAGATTTCAATTACCCTGGTATTGATTGGGTCAATGCCACATCAGGACATGCTAGGGAGATAAAGTTTCTAGATGAAGTAAATGACTGCTTCATGGAGCAGCTGGTTCAGGAACGGACACACAGGGACACAATTTTTGACCTAGTTCTCAGTGGAACGTAGGATCTAGTGCAAGAGGTAACTGTTTTGGGGCTGCTTGGCAATAGTGATCATAACATGGTCACATTTGATTTAATAAATGGAGGGAGGATAGCAATTGACTGCACTAACATTTAACATTTAAAAAGGAGACTATAATAAACTGAAGAAAATGGTTAAGAAAAAATCTAAAGGAGCAACTGCAAAGGTTAATAATGTATATCAAGCCTGGGCATTATTTAAAAATGCTATCTTGGAAACCCAGACCAGATGTATTACATGCTTTAAAAAAGGTGGAAGGAAGGCCAAATGACAGCTAGCATGGCTTAAAGATGATGTCAGAGAGGCTTTGATAGCTAAGAGAGAATCTTTCAGAAAATGGTAAAAAAGAGCCAAATAATGAAAACAGTAAACAATATAAATACTGGCAAGTTAAATGCAAGGCACTGATAAGGCAGGCAAAGAGAAAATTTGAAAAGAAGCTTGCCATGGAAGCAAAAGCGCATAATACAAACGTTTTCAAGTATATTCCTAACAAAATACCTATGAGGGAGCTACTTGGACCATTAGATGATGGAGAGGTAAAAAGTGCACTAAAAGAGGACAAGGCCATAGCAAAGAGACTGAATGGATTTTTTGTTTCTGTCTTTACTGAAGAAAATGTAGGAAAATTACCAATGCCAGAAATGATATTTAAAAGTGATGTATCAGAGAAATTGAAATATATCTCGATAAATCTGGATGATATAATACAGCAAATCACCTGGACTAGATGGCATACATCCCAGGGTTCTGAAAGAACTGAAATATGAGATTGCAGGCTTACAATTAGTAATCTGTGATCTATCATTAAAATCATCTGTAGTATCCAAAAATTGGACAGTGGCCAATGGAATGTCAATTTTGAAAAAGTGTTCCAGGGATGATCTGGGAAACTACAGACCAGTGAGCCTGAAGTCACAAAATGTATAGCATTTTGCATCTTCTTATATCAATCCAATAGATGTCAAAGGCTCTGAAAAAATCCCCTGTTAAAAATTAACCATTGTATACAGTATTCGCTTTATGTGAAATTCTCCTCAAAACACAGTCAATAGAATCCTGATGATCCAACACCATGCTGACATTTGCCTGCTCTCTTCACCTTTACTTTCCTGGAGACCAGGAGTTCAGGATATTTTCAGATATGGGATCTTCTATGAACTAGTTAGATGTCTGTTTGTTTCTCTCCTTCTATGTCTCTCTCTCTCTCTCTCTCTGTTACACACGTGCACGCACACACACACACACACACGCATGCACAGAGCCAAGAGTCCTGGACTTGGATGGATGAGAAATTAATGTGTTGGCCCATATTGCCATGGCCCTATTTATATCACTAAAAGTCTCCACTCTCCAAGGAATGTCTCTCATGTTCTGCCCATATAAAAATGCTTTGGGAATGCTTCTTGGAGGTTTTATGTTTCCCTGAACATAAGCCTCTTGGCGACCCACACAAACATCATAAGAGGCTAGGTTTGGAAAGCGTTGCCTAAGCGGTCTCTGTTTTGCTTTTCAGCAAACTGATAACATATCATGACTGGAGACAGGCTTGTTATGGTCCTGTTTGGGAATGAGACTATGCAGATGGTGTCTGAAGGGGAACCAGGCCAATCCAGTGTGACCTTTCCATGCCCTCAGCTTTCTACCATTTAACACATTCATACAGCCCAATGCACACAGATGGCGGAGAGAAAGCAGTGGCATGGGAGCTTTCATGGCATCATGTGTCCTGTACTGGGATAGTAGCCATGGGCGCTTCATACCGCTCAAGCAAAATAATTGTTTTCATGCAGTGTATGTGTGGAGGGGGGAGGGAGGTCAGGACTCCACAAAAGCCGTCCAAATCATGAGCCAGGGCGCAAAACGAATTAAATGTATCATTAACTCACAGCAATCACAGGCAACCATGTCTGCACATTAAACTTTTGTTTTGATAAAACAGAGGTAAAGAGTGGCAAAGAAACAACAGATAGACAGAAAGAGTGAGAAAGAAATGAAGCCACATTTTACAACGGCCCCTTATGTGCTTGCAGCGGCGTCCAATCTCTGCAAAACTATGTCAGTTTTAGGGGAGAGGGTGGACATGTGTAAGTCCAATGTAAAGTCGACATATCTCCACCATTCACTGTGGATTTACAATTCATTTCAAAGAAGGAAGCACAGGAATGCCCGGGGATACATGTGGGAAAGATCGATGTCAGGAACCCGGCAACTTACACATTAAGTGCCACCATTTTATAACTGGTACGCACATCATCTTTGCCATTTTGCGAATCTGTACATGTAGATGCCGTTAACTAGCTACAGAGGCCTCGTTGCGATTAGGAGAGGGAAATAATATTGGGGATGAAGGGAGATGAGCTCCTGAATCGCCCCCTGTAAAGAGAAGGGCAAAAAACACCTTTTTTCCTATTTGTGTCAGGGAGCAGATGTAGATCTGGTCATGGACAATTTTAGTCTTACACATACATTCCCTATATGAAATTGGGAATACATGGGTAGATTTTTGTGCCGTCTAGATCATGGCCCTGACATGCCCCTGATATACCCCTATAAAACATGGATGTGATGTGGGCATCTCCATGTAAAACAGAACCTTTCTAAAATGGCCTTTTACATGCAGATGCAATTTACAAATGTAAGTGGTTGTACACATGTAAATCTCAAATAAGATGTCTAATAAAGCTCCCATAGACAGAGAAAGAGATGAATAGCTGGGAAGAGAGAAGGACTGAGAGGGAGAGATTAAAAAGACAGTAGTTTACAGATTCAAGGGTTATTATTATTCATAGTGGAGTAGCCAAGCTCACTGCTGCAACAGCCTTTGTCATTACTGTTTAATGTTCCTGCTTATGTGAAAACTCTGGAAAGGCAGCATACAGTTTACAAAAGCAATACAGATTGTAGCTTTTTTGTTAGAGATGTTTTCGGCAAAAAAGCATTGCCATAGACTAGAATACAGCTGAGAACCTCTCTTCCTTTCTACATTTCCGAAAAGCCGAGGCATAGGAGCATGGGATTAGCTAAATCTCAGTCAGCCTTTGATGTAATCCAAGGGTGCTGGGTCACATGAGCTCTCCAAAGCGAGCCTTTCTCCTCTGTATGGCCTCAATCCTCATGCAGTAGTATGTAGTACGGACTATTTTATTGCAGCATTTATAGAATGCTGTAAACCTAGGATGCTTCATAACAAATTTCACAGAGAGATAACACTAGCAGAGGAGCTCACTATCTAGTACCTGAGGCAACCAACGACAAAATGACTTATCCAAGATCATGTGAGCCTAGGGGAAGCACTACTTGCACCCTGATCTCCTAGTGCCATTAACCTCTAATCCACCCCTTTCTTTGACTCACAGCAGGATTTAAGATGACAGTGCCCATAGGCAGAACCAGAGAGTGAGATCATGGAACCTCCCTTGTAGCTCAGAAAGCTAATGGGGTCCCCTGGAAATTGGAAAGCAGGAGTGAGGGTGTTGGACCAGAGTGCCATGATAGTGTCTCTTTGAAACTGCACCAATGGGTGGCCCTAAAGTAAGTTGGAGAAGGCTCCTTTTTGGTTTGGGTACTTGGCACTGTCAACGTTTGCCATCCTCCGCTGTTGCCTGTGCCTAAATCTGGACCTGTGCTGACTTCAGTCTTGTTGGATACCTCTTACATTTGTCCAATTAGAGGCATTTCTACTTATAAAGATTCCAAGTTTCTGCAGGATTAGCAAGTTTGCTCTCCATGCTTGGAAATACCCATAATAGGAGGCACATATAATACTCCTGCTGGAATTCTGCACATAATAACTCGAAATGTTGCATTTTTTATTATCTTTTTTCCAAATTGTATTTTAAATTAAATATCACTGAAAAATGATATGCTTTGTTACTTTGGCAAATAAAGCATGCAGAATTTTGTACAATTCAGACCTTTTGATACAGAAGTTTGAATTTTGTTTGCAGGATTCTAGCAGGAGTAATATAGAGTAAGAAGTGGGAGAAGGACAAGATGTGTGATAGGGAAGGGCAAAAATATTGCAGCCCAATGAAAAGATATTGGTTTGGTCAGAAAACAAGTCTCATTTTCATCTAAGCTGGGGCTAAGATGCAGAAGAGAACCTGAAGGAATCTCACTTTGCCAAATAAGCAGTTTTTATGAAGCTAGTCAAATTAAATCAATCTCTGTGCCAAATACAAGTTCTCAAACTCTTGTTCCTGATCTATGGGGTCTTCCACATAATGTTCCTTTCCTTATGATCTATTGATGCAAGAAATCACACCCAGAGTAAGTACATTTTTTATTCAATTACCTTTGCTGGAGTGTTATTTTGTGCAAATGGAATTTTGCTGGAAGAGACTTCTGAAACGACCCTGGATAGACATTAGTGAGATAGGCTAAGGCCTCAATACCTCTCTACATCTCACATATCCATTTGGTTCTGATCTCTGGTGGTTAAGCCAGCTTCACAAGGGTGACATTTTATTCAAAGAGGCTGCCCCGGTGTCCCCTTTCCCACCCCCATCCCCCCAACATCATGGCTCAGCACTGCCAGACTCTTAGATTTATAGGTACATTGAATCTGAACAGAATGAAACCAGTTTTAATTATATATTCAGGCCATTGACCTGTGAACACAGTGGTGGCATCGTTGCTCTGCTAACCTTTTCTGGGTAGTTTCTCACTAGTTTTAAACAGGTTTTAGCTGAGTTACTTTCTCTTGTGTGAAGGGCGATTTTAAGGGGGTAAAAAAATATGAATTTCATTGTGTTTATTTTTATTTAAGGACTGACTCATTTTCCCATATGGAAAAAGAAGTGTTAATTATGTGCAGTGATTCCTTTACATGCATACTTTATAAAATAGGGGTATAAGTGTTCAAAAATGTGTGTTAAATCTAGGCATGAGCACTTATATCATCCCTATGGCTGGTATAAATGTTTGTGCACATCTAATGTGTGTGTGCCCATATTTTAAAAAATACACGTGTAGCTACGTAATCTGCCCCATGCTCTGTCCAAGCTCTGCCAATGTGAATGCCAGCGGCCTTACGCACATAGAATAGTGACTGTAAAGGTCCTTTAATATACATTAATCACTAAAAATCTGTGATTTACATATGCAGATGACGAATAACTTTCTGCAGCTCCTTATAAAATTACCCCCATATATCTAATTGCACTAAATAAGAGTAAACTGGTCAGTGACAACATACATAAAGGAGCTCTCTTTAAATATTTACAACCCCAACATCATATTTCAGCATATGCAATCAAAATCCTCTATTGAGCCACACTGTCCTCTTAACAGTTTTATGTCACACGTCTTGTCTGTGTTCATTAGACTATAAATTCCAAGGAGTAGGGACTGTCTACTATGAGGCTGGCATTCAAAAGCTCTTATGCATATAAAGCCTAGAGACTGGGGTCAGAGGAGGTAGAGGGACTCTTATCATGCCTATGGAGGGCTTTGGTGACTTTTTCCATTCTGGAATACAGTAAAAGGGAGTAGAGCTGATTCCAGCAGTGTTGCTGCACAGTGATGTCACTGTTCATGCTGGGAGGCCCTTTAAATATCAAGTGTAGTCACAGGATGCACACATGGGGGTAGTTTAGCTACTTCATTTGGGAGGGCAAAGGGTGGGGTGATGTATTTGTATATTTGCATATTAATTTGCATATTCATTATGGTTATCTTAAAAAAAATAGTAGATGGATAAAAAGCTAATATAGAAAACAGGCGAGGGATGAACTGGTGTCCCCAAGATACTCAGAAGAGGGTTTAGAGGCTCTCCTGCATTGACTTTGCCAAAAAAAGGGAAGGCAATATATTCCCAGGCTATATAATTAAAATGCAGCAGAAATTTGTAGCAGTTTTGTTATTTAGACTGGCGCTCTAAGATTAAGAAACTACTGACACCTGTGAATATATATTCTGCCAAAACAAAGGTGATGTAAACTGCTCACCGCCAATGGACAAAAAGAAAATGAGACCCACAGCGCAGTTTCTAACACCAAAATAAATTAATACTAATTTTATTTTGACATTAGAAACTGTGCTATGATTCTCTCTTTTTCTTTTTGAACATCTGTTTTGCGTCCAGCGAAATCCTTTGTCCAACAATAGGCACTGAGCAGGACATTTCCCCATCAAACCCAACATACAGTACAAGAAAAAAAATCTGATTCCGATGTCATCTCATTAACAGCCTCTCCAGCACCAGGCAGACTGTGAACTGACATAAAACCCTACAAAAGTCACTGAAGACCAATAATGAAAATGCCATACCATACCATATTGACACTAGCTTCTAAAATTAACACAATAAGCAGCCTACCTAGAAAAGAGCAGCACCATAAATATTGCAGTGGACCCTAGAACATCCTCTCACCTATTCAGAAAACTGAACAAGCCAAATTACTACAGAACCTACATAGAAACTCCATGCTAACAGAACACTTGGTCTCTGTCACATAGGTAAAACACAGTTAGACCCTCACCAAGTACAGAATAAATTGTAATAAACTCAAAGTAGAAATATGCAGATAAAATTAAATTGAAACCACAAGCCAGGCTCTTTATGCAGTATAATACAAGAAATAAAGGAGATTGGCAACACTTTACCTCACCTTTGCTGAGCAGTAGCATGAGACACACAGGCCTCTCTGATCTCATATGCAGGCAGTGCAGCCTCTCCCCATAGTCTTCCTCCTCTGT
This sequence comes from Ichthyophis bannanicus, assembly GCA_033557465.1. NCBI lineage: Eukaryota > Metazoa > Chordata > Amphibia > Gymnophiona > Ichthyophiidae > Ichthyophis > Ichthyophis bannanicus. The sequence goes on from CM066033.1 coordinate 750,994,383, forward strand.
CAATCTCAGTGCCACTTGTTCAGAGGCAGCCATGTCACTGATTAGGTGCAGTGTGGGCTCTCCCCACAGCCCATCTCTGAACAAGAATCATCAGAATAGAGGGAAGGGGCAGATCATGGGAAGAGGCAGTGTTGCCTGCATGTGGGATCAGAGAGAACTGTGCCTCATGTTACTGCTCAGCAAATGTAAAAGCAGCAGCTAGCAGAGAGGTACACATGATGACAGGACTTTATTTGTGCAGCTGTGCAACCAAAATTCCAAACGATCTGTGCCTCTATTGCAGGCCTCAACAAATTTTGTGTGGATTTAGGAGCCAGGCCAACATCTTAGGAGCCAGGGCTTGTGACCTCCTCATGTCCCCTCCCCCATTGGCTCTCATGCTGGTCTGATGTTCTCAAATCTGATACCAGTGCCAGTTCCTATACTGTGCGGCATCTTTAGGCAGAAAGACAGATAACATAACAGAGCTATCAAATTATGGCATTTGTACATAGTTAAACTATAGCTTTCTAATTTCCTCCCCAAATGCAGTATATAAACCTGTCAAATAAATAAATAATCCCCTATAAAAATCTCCCATTTTATATTGTTAAATATAATATGCACAACTGTTACTAATTTTACACAGCACATTGTTATATGTAAACCGTCTTGACTCATAGAAAGACGGTATGGGGGTCATTCAATACAGTGAAAAGTGGGGATGGATGTCTGGATTGGACATCCATCCCCGCGTATGCACTCCCCTGCTGCCCCAGCTACTGCCTCCCCGTACTAACATATGATTTGTATGAGGAGGCTTAGATGGGGGTGAGAGAGGGCGTTACTGAGACTGAGCAAGGGTGGGGCAGGGGCGGGCCACGACCCTGGACATACAGGGCCGATACTGAAGTTTCCCCTGTACGTCTGGGGCCGTGAACATGGGATGGCGATTTATTCCACCACAGAGGTGGAATAAGTCCTCCTGGACATCACGGGATCATGCTGCTGGGCCATGCCACAAAGGTAGGGGGTGCAGGAAGATCCCCGCAGCTGGATTCTGGCCATGGGAGGCCAGATCGAGGGTCTGACTGCAGGGAAAGAAGAAAAACTGCAGTGGCCAGCATTTGCGATGGGATGCCATGGCACTGTGGCTCCATTCAGGAGCCTAACTGAGGTAGCCAGGGATCTGCTAGGTGTGCAGGCCAACTAGAATCAGGTCCCGGCCTGCATATTCAGGCCATAGACCCGATTCTGATTCCACGGGCACATCTAGCCCCATGGGATCAGAATCAAGTCTACCTTTGGGCGTCCCACTTCTGGTCGGCCGCACAAAGGGCTGGACGACCAGGTTAGAATGTGCCTTTATAGAAATAATGTTAAATAAATTAATTAATACTATATAATGGTAGATAAAGACCAGTATGGTCCATCTAGTCTGCCAAGTAAGGTGGTGAGAGTAGGTGTACAAGCCACTTTTTGCAGGTCATCCTACTTTATGCCTTTGTTTAGGGTGGCACCCACTGCTCTGTGCAGATCACCCCTCTCTATTTGTTGAGGTATAAGAAATAGTTACATTTATTTTGATTTTATCCACTTGCTATAAAGGGATCCTCTGTGTGTGGTACAACTGTGGTGTGCCTGTCTGTGGGTTGGAGGAGATGTGGTGGTAGGTGCCTTTGTGTGGGTAGGGTGCAGGGCTGCAGTGCATGTGAGTGTTTGGTACAAAGGTGAGATGTGTGTGTGTGTGGCGTGGCGGTGAGGTGCCTGTTTTTGTGTGTATGTCTGTCGTGCGGAGGTGGGATGCCTGTGGGGGGGGGGGACGGATTGGGGTACTTGCACTCTTCCTTCCCTTTCCAACCCATCTCCTGCTTGCTCCCTTCCTCTGTTACCCTTCGAGACTCTCCCCCTTCACCAACCCTCCTAGCACTCCCATTCTCTGCCTTAAAATCCCCCCTTCATTTTTAAATAGTCCCCCTGCCTCTTTAAATGGTCTCTGCCTTCTTTGCCTTACTTAAACTCCTCCCGCCCCCCACACAACCTATCTTGTTGCAGGCCGGGACCGGCCTCCCTCATCTCTTCTACCCGTGGGGATTGGATCTCCATGGGCTGACTGCTTGACTCTGCAGCCTCTTCCTTCTGCTCATGAAGGATCTGATCTCCTGTGGGCAGACTGAAGGGGATTTGCTGCAATCCCTTCTCTTCTGTGCATGGGGGATACAATCTCCCACAGGCAGATTGAAGGGAACTTTGCCACTGAAGACCATGGATTCTGTATCGCAGGCAAGATACCTAATAATTTGAACTGTACCTACTTCTCTTTGTCCTTTTTTGATATAAAATGGGGAAAAGGAAGGGGAAAGTTAAAGAATTAAGGGCAAATAAGGAGACTGTGATGCATGAAGCTATGGATAGCTTTGTAACATCAAGTGAGAAGCGGAGGTTGGAAGAATGTTTTTCTTCCTCTCCCTATGATGCTGTGCTTGCTTTTCATTCCAAGATCTTTTTGTCTCTCGCATGCTACCTCTGCCATTATTTTGGCATAATGCTTTTATTTTATTTAAGTAGGCTTATATACCGCTTTTCTACCAGTCAAAGCGGTGTACATTCAGGTACTCTACCACATACAGTACCTGAATGTATACCGCTTTGACTGGTAGAAAAGTGGTATATAAGCCTAGTTAAATAAAATAAAAACATCATGCCATTATTTGATCAAGCATCTACTGAACAGAGTATGAGAGTGCCAGAATAGAGGGAAAGGGAGCAGCCTCCATCACCAATTTTGGGTGGGTCCCTGCTTAATTAGTGGTGATGGAGAGTCCCTACCCATTCCTTGATGGTCATCAGCTCTTTGGTGAGCAACCCATTCAACCTGCGTGTTTCCTTGATGGGAAAATGGGGCAAGAAGGACGAATTCTAGTATACAATACTCTCCAAGGTAGGGATGCAGTATGGAGTTACAGAGACGAATTTCTCGAACAGAAGCAATAGTATCAAGCTGCTTCATACAGTTATGTGCATTTTCCTCAGAGTGTGTCTCCAAATTATCTTCCTTGGATGGGAAGCTGCAGATTCCAATATGGCCTTCACTAAAGGAAATATAGTATTAATCTCCAGAACAAGATAAAAAGCAAGGAAAAAGCTGGTCGAAGGAATAATTTGTGGCTTCAAGATTTCCCATTTTGTAAAGTCATTTCCTCCAATGAGATCTTCAAGAAACATTTTTCTGGGATCCTATCTCATCCTAGAACATCTAGAGTGGATTCTGTTCCCAGGTCCTGCCTCTCTTGTGGGATCAGTTGCGGCAGCCTCAGAAACAGAGAGGTTTTTACCTGGCACTTTAGATTTAAATCTGTTTTCTTTCATGGATCTACAAGAACTATTTTCCCTGAAGTCTCGCCTACACGCAGTAGGTAAGGAGGGAGGTTCCCCACCTCAGGCCTGGTGCTGCAGCCTTAGGGCTGGCTTTTGATTTGAAATTTCCTAGAAAATCTGTGATAAAGTTTTATGGCACGGCTGATACTGAAATTATAGCAGTGACTTCACGGAGTATTGACCCGTCACACGTTCAGCAATAAAATTCAGCTTCTGAATGTATTAGCTACATGTTCAAGCAGTAATGGGTAAAGAGTAGGTATAACTTTAAACAGATAAAAAAATCCATTTTTAAAATAGGAGTGAATTTGCAGCAGAAGCACGTATATGTTTTACACTGATGAAAATACATAGAACTTTTAACAGCTTTCTTATCCATTTAACCAATGTAACAAAAGTGCCTCCGAGCCTCCCTTCTCATAATATAATCACATTGTAATTATGTTAGCTGCAAATAGGTTAATTGTAAATATGTTATGAACAATCATATCGTAAATTCAATGGTCAAAGTCTCCTTCCTGACATTTGACATTGTCTCTGATTATTATTATCTTATCTTTACGTTCAATGTAACAAGTTCTGTTTCACTGTAAACCGCCTTTGATCACTGGAAAGGGCGGTATAGAAAAGTCATAAATAAATAAATACGTAAGGGCTCTGATTTTATGTTTTAACCAATAAACACTGATAAAACACCCCCGATGCAAAAAATGTAAATGCCTAACTTGAATTCTGCACTCAGGTTTTATATCTTTTCTATTTTGACATCTCCTAAGTGACACAAAAGTACATGTTTGATTCCACTTGAAAATGTACCCAGCACTAGTACAAGTGGCATGAAAACACCAATAAACACTGATTTTTTGTACCATCAAAAAAACACCTAATTAGTTGGAAAATAAATTCCTAAATTTACAATTTATACATACCTAGGAATAGAAGCGCTGGTTATACAGTAACCCTGCTATTGAAAATTGATCTCTACAGTATAAGGCACATTTTACAAAGCACAATCTAGGACGACAAAGCCAGAATGTCGGAAAAAATGTCAGATACATCCACGTTTGGGCACAATTTCACAAACGTGGACATGCTTGATATGGACATCTGCTGCGGGTACCTACATAGACGTCTCTGGCATAATATCCAAGACCAGGGCCGTCTTTGAGATGATCAGCAGTGCTGCAAACATAAAACATTTTTATCAATTACATAAAAATAACATTGCAATTTTTGAGCTTACTGAGGATAGTGAAGTGCCATCTTTTCTACATCCAAATGAGCGCTTTCCCAGTGCTTATTCACACCTAGAGCATGTCTAAAGTTGGATGAGGTTGCAGATGTCCCTGAGGTTCCTGAAATCGATCGGGGACGTCTATGTCTTTCGCCCTGCCTTCCATGCCTCCACCACACTACCTGCCTGCTTGGAGATTTCTGCACCAGAGACATCTCCAAACACGATTTGTAAAATGGTTCCGGGGACGGCTTCACAATTTAGACATCTGCATGCACATTTCCAGACATCAAAATTGTGAATAAGGTTTCTAAAATGACCACCTATGTGTCTTTGTAAAGTGCCGTACACATCTGGTATGCACTATTCAAACTTACTTAATACTATTTCTAAAGTGCTACCAAACATGCAACATTGTACAGACATATATGAGATAATCCCTGCTCCACAGTGCCAAGACAAGCCTACATGATAAGCCAATGGTACAGCAAGGATGAAAATGCAGAGATGGGGGCACAAATAAGAGGAGAGGACGCAAATAAGAGCAATCTGCTACACGAGCAGGGTTCACGAGAAAGAGCTTAGGGAGAGAGATGAAATAATAACAATGCAGATTGATTGCAATAGATGCAGGTTCCGGCCTCCTATACAATCTTTGCTATAAAAATCAAACTCCCTTAAGTCAGAGCCTTCCCCATTATGATAAATGTTGCATTTTTGAACAGTAACAGTACACAGGGGCAGCTCAAGGCAATCTGCTCCCTGAGGCAAGAGATGAGCTGACACCTCCCCCCCCCCCCCGCACCCAAAATTTGGAGGCTTCCTCAGACCTCTAGTCAGGGAACAGGGGTGTTCCTTAACTCAGAACACCGGTCAAGTGGTTGCCCCAAGAAAAGGAGACAGCAACATATTCCCAGTCTATATCATTTAAAAAAACTTTGCAGTTTATATGGATCAAAAATTGAAGTAATTATGCAGGCTGGAAATCTAATATAAACCATGCTGACGCCTGACATTGCACAGTTATTAAATGCAAATATATATTCTGCAAAAAGCAAAGGCGATGCAAGGTGATCAAACACCAATGAGCAAATATTAAAAGCAAGAATGCTAATACAGTTTATAACATCAAATGCCCCCTCCCCCCTGTCCCCCTGTAAACTGCATGACAGTTCATACTTCTTCTTTTTGAACATATATTCTGCATCCAAAGAAACCCCTCCACCTACAGTGGGTACAGAGCAGAATTAGGACATTTCCCCATAGGGAGGAGTAGCCTAGTGGTTGGGGCAAGGTACTTCAGGCCGGAAGGTCGGGGGTTCAAATCCCACTAGAGGACAGCAACCTTGGGCCAGAAGGACTGGGGTTTCTAGTCCCACAGGTGCTCCTTGTGGTCTTGGGCAAGCTACTTAACCCTCCATAGCCCATGTTCCCTGTAAGTATTAGTGTATGTGTCTCATATCCCTGCGTGTTAAATGTATCCCCCAATTGTGTTGTGACCGCTTTGATTGAAGGATAAGGTGGTATACAAAAACTGTCTAAATAAATAAATAAATAAAATAAAATTTATTTATTTATTTATTTACATTCTCTTATATACCGCACTATTCAGCATCAGCGCGGTTTACATGGAACAGAAACGCTCAGTACAGTTAACATGTATGAGTTTACAGATAACAGGGCAAGTAACTTAGATAACAGGGGTAACTATTTACAAAACTTGCTACATAAGCTTGTAAACTATTTACAAATATTGCTACATAAGGTTGTATGATCATGAATTCTATAGAAACAAATGCACCACTAAGGGTTAGAGAATCTTTCTTGGCATGTTGTTGGGAAACCATATATTTGCTTAGTGGGTTGCATCTCTGTCTCGGTGGGTGAGGTTGGGTTCTATGAGGTACTTATTGAAAAGATGGTACTTGAGGGCTTTCCTAAACTGCGTAAGGCCCTTAATAGCCCGGATATCTGGAGGTAATGCGTTCCAGCATCTTGGTGCGCTGATACTAAACGCCCTGTTGGCTGTAGATGAAGTGCAAACTGTTAATGCTTTCGGGACTTTTAGGGTGTTTGTAGCTGTGGATCTCCTTGCTCTATTAGGAGATATGGTATGGATGAGGGCAATTATTGATTCAGGGGAGAGCTTGTTAATAGCTTTAAAAGTGAGTAACAGAGTCTTAAAAACGATTCTAGCCTGGATAGGTAGCCAATGTAATTGTATCAACAGAGGTGTCACGTGGTCGCTTCTGGGGGCTCCATGGATGACCCTTGCTGCAGCGTTCATGGCGAGCTGCAGCGGGTGTAAGGTGGATAGGGGCAGGCCTTGAAGGATGGCATTGGCATAATCAAAATGAGGTATGATCAATGCCTGGTATATAGTCCTGAAGTCATTTGGTTCCAGCATAGATCGTAAATGCCGAAGTGAGCGGATCTTGTAGTATACTGCTCTGACTGTGTTCCCTATGTGGGCTTTCATGTCTAGGCGCTGATCCAAGGTGACTCCCAGGTAGCGTATTGATGGTTTAGTTTGTAGCTCTGCTTCTTTTACTTTAAGGAATTGTGGTGGTGTGAAGTTAGTGTTCCTTGTAATGAAGAGTACTTCTGTTTTCTTATGTTGTATTCGGAGGTTTTGGGAGAGAAGCCAGTCAGATATTGCGTTGAAGCAGCTCGTCAGTGGAGAGAGGTCCAGATGTTCCGTAGAGAAGGGTATGTACAGCAGGACATCATCAGCGTATAACATGCAGTCGACATTGAAGGATCGGATGATCTTGCAAATTGGCTGCATGTAAATGTTAAACAAGAGGGCCGAAAGGGAAGAACCTTGTGGGACTCCCTGGCTTTGGTGGAAAGGTTCTGATGTCATCCCTCCAGAACGCACATGCTGCCATCTTCCAGACAGGTAAGATCTGCACCATTCAAGCGCTCTACCAGTAATTCCTTTCTCAAATAGTCGACCTAAGAGAAGCTCATGACTTACTGAGTCAAAAGCTGCAGCGATGTCCAGAAAGATGAGAGCAAATCCTTGACGGATGTCATCAATGCCAGTGATTATCCTGCAGAAGAGGGTGGTAAGAAGGGTTTCCACTCCATGGGATTCCCTAAAACCATGTTGGCAGGGGTCTAATGGTGAGGCAATGTCGACGTGATCTTGTAGTTGTCGTTGTACCTCTTTTTCGATGATCTTCGCAAGTAACGGAATACTGGATATAGGTCTATATGAATCCACTTTTTGGGGGTCGAGTTTGCAGTTTTTCAAAAGAGGTCTGATAGAGGTGTGCTTAAGAGCGGAGGGGAAGGAACCTGTTGTGAAGGAGAGGTTCATTATATTGGATAGTATTGGGCTGAAGTGGCTGCGGAGCTCCTTAATCCAGAAGGCTGGGCATGGGTCAGACTGAGATGTGGTGGTGTTAAGGGCCATAATCGTGTCTTCAATTCCTTTTTTGGTAGGGGTAGAGAATATGGTTAGAGCTGTGGGGCCGTCTCGTTCAGGGGTGGTGGTTGTAGTCGAGATGTTGATAATCCGGCATATCTTGGATTGTGCATAGTTAGCAAAATCTTGTGGGTGAATCTCAAATTGCGGTCCGGGGGTTGGTTCCTTTGATAGAGTCTTGACTAGGTCAAAAAGATCATGGGGTTTATTAAGTGATCTCTTTAAGGTCTCTGAGTAGTATTGTTTCATTGCATCAGTGGTTGCCTTGCGGTGAGCAGCCAGATGACAGTTGTATGCAGTCTGGTCAATTGAAGAGTGGGATCGGCGCCAGCGCTTCTCAAGTTTCCGTAATTGGGTAAGAGAGGCTCTAAGATCGGCTGTGTACCATGGAGCGTTCATTCTTTTCCTTGGGGGCTTGTTAGTTGGTGTCCATAGGGCGATTGCACTAAGGCACTTGTTCCAGTGAGTAATCAGGTCGTCAAGGTTCATGGTGGTTTCGCTAATGAGTTGTTGCGTTTCCGTGAGGATAAGGTCTCTGTTGAAAGGCTTGAAACATCTGGAGTGAAGTCTTGTAGTGTTGCTTGGTATCTTATTGAACTTTGAATCAGTTTTGTGCGAAGGGATCTGGAGGATGATCAGTTTGTGATCTGACCATGGAACAGGAGTTATGGACGTTATAGGGTCATGTGATGTGTTAAGAGATATCTGAGGGGCGAATACTAGGTCCAGAATATTTCCCTTAGTATGTGTAGGTTCCTTCACTAATTGTTTGAAGCCAAGATTTGTAAGGGCATCAAGGAAGGATAACACTTGATTGTCCTGCAGTGTTGGCAGGTTGAAATCACCTAGGATCCAGTTTGGGATGTTTGGGTTATGCGTGTTGGAGGCGAGGTCAATTATTGCAGTAAGATCATCCGGAGAAGCTGAAGGTGCTCTGTAGAGCAGGTTGATTGAGCAGCGTTTGTTGGATATGGTGACGGTTTCAAGGTGATTAGCGTTGGTGGCGTCAACCGTCTGGAAGTGGAGATCTGTTCTGGTGATGATGAGCACCCCTCCTCCTCTTTTGTCTCGTCTATGACTTGTGTGAGCTGTGAAGTTTGGAGGGAGGAGTTGGTTGAGTATGACGTTGTCCTCATCGGATAGCCATGTCTCAGTGACTAAGAGTATATCAAGGTCGTGGAGGGAAATCATGTCGATGACAGCTGGCCACTTCTTTCGGATAGAACGGGCATTAATGAGGGCACATTTTAGGTTATGAGGGTAGGAGTTTTCCACCTTCTTGGATTGCACAGAGTGCTGAAGCGCAATGTGTAGCAGATGCGGGTGACGTGCGCGGGTATCCCAATTTACATTGTGACGGGATGCACCAGACCATCTTCTTCCATGGCTTTGTAATATTGGAATCTGGTTGGAAGGAGGGGTTAAGGTAAGAGAGCAGGAGAACCAACTAGCAAGGATGATGTAACATCCGATTATGGTGGTGAAGGGGGAACCCATTGTGGCAGGACACTGTGTGATTGTGAGATGGGTAGATTAGGGCAGAATTCCTTGTGATTGTGGACAAGTATTGTGGGGAGAATTACTGACAACAATGCAATGTTAACTAGCTAGATAGCATTAAGGAATTGTTAACCATAGTACTATGGCTAGATAGTAGTAAGGAATTACTGACAACAGTACAATAGTAACAAATACTGACTACAGGACAATGGTAACAGTACAGTGGCGAGATGGCAGTAAGAAATTACTGACTACAGTACAATAGTAACAATTATTGACTACAGTACTATTACTGACTAAAGTACAATAGAATGCAACATGCCAAAATAATTTCAGATCTCAATAACCGCAATATCAACCTTCATGAGTACTGGGTATATTGTGAAGTAATACAAAACTTTACAAAAAACACTCAGGACCTATAAAGAAAATCTACCAAACCATAACAGCATTAACTTACAAATGTCACACAAGGAACATATTCAGAAAAGAGCAGCACCATTAAGTACTGCAGTAGGCCTTCGATCATCCATACATCTATTCGGAAAAGTGAACAAGCCGGATTGCTACAGTACAGATCCCTTCACAGAAGCTCCGTGCTAACAGCATGCATAGAGCCAGCCATACATGCAGATCCTTATCAAGTACTGAATAAGTGACCACAAATCAAAAATAGAAATACAGAGAAAAATTAAACTGAAACCCCAAAAAGCTGGACTTTGCATGTAGTACAATACCAGAGAAATAGAAAGAGATGTAGATGCCTTGAACTGTGCAGAGTATAAAGACAGAACATATAGAGACCAGCTTTCAAAAAGCCTGATATTTAACGGGCTGTCTAGTGATCGCAGGGCTACCCATATTATCTGCCACTGAATATTCAAACTGAGCGCCACTATCCGCATAAGTGCTGACTGAAAATCGCCACTTATCCTGATAACTTAGGCTGCGTTGCATGCGGCCTAAGTTATTTGGATAACTGCTAACTATCTAGACACGTTGGCACTTATCAAGATGGCAGTGGTACCACCCTCGCTCCACCCACAGGCTGCCCCTGCGCAGGGCAAGGATATGAGGTCCCCTAGGTGAGCTCTCAATCCTGCCCCCCCTTCTCCCATCCCACCCCTCTCCGATCAAGCGAGTGCCAACACCAAAGGAATGTTGGAGGCTTTTGGGTAAGTGCTGTGTTGCTCATTTAATGACATTGCCCCTGCTCCAAGTCCCTGGAAACGATGATGCTGTAGGAGACCACCTAGTTCACAGAATGGGTAGCACCGACCCTGCCCCTGCGCTAACCAGATAGTGCAGGAGAGTCCTGTGGAAATACTGAACGGCACTATCTAGATAATACCACTGAATACTGCAGTCAGCACCCATATCCAGCAGCTTCCTGTTGGCCGTCCAGCTAAGGGTTCTGAATATTGTGCCCCTAAATTATAAAGACTGACATATTCCTATCACTAAATTGAAAATAAAGCTCCTTTTTCTACCTTTTTATTGTCTAGCCATTTTATTCTCTAATCACGTTGATCTCAGTCTCTGGTTTTTGCGTTCTTTTGTCTTTAACTCACCTTCTAGGATCTCCAGTCTGCTTCTCTCCCTTCCACTCTTACACAAGGATGCTTCCCTAGTGATCTTAAGGAATCTATGGTTACTCCTGTCCCTATGAAGGGCACGGATGTGCATTGTTTGAATCTGCGCCCAATCTCATCATTGATGGGTTTGGCTAAAGTGATTGAAAAAGCTGTTTTAGTCAAATTGACTGCCTTCCTAGAGGATTCTGGGGGGATGGACTGGGGCCAAGCAGGTTTTCGTAGAGGCTCTGGGACATAATCCTTAATGGTGGCTGTTTTAGATTTATTAGGTAATATTAGGGGGAAGAGACGTACAAGCTTGGGTAGTTGCGCTAGATTTATCTGCTGTGCCTGATATCATTGATTGGGATCTGTTGTTGAGGAGATGTAGAATATTGGGGATTGGGGGTACAGTGTTACATTGGCTTTCCTCTTTTTTGACGGAGCGCTGTTTTTCTGTACACTGGGGGTCATGTTCTTTGACCGTTCGCCAGTGGGTTTGTGGGGTTCCGCTTTGTTCTCTACTCTTTTTAATATCTTTATTAGTCCTATTAGGGATATCTGTGGGTGATATGATTTGAAGGGTTTTTGTATGCTGATTATATTCAACTGGTGATTGATGTGGAAGTGGCTGAGATTGAACTTCTCCATCATGTCAATTGTTGTCTTGAGGATATCACTTCCTGGCTACGTTTGCACCGATTGGTTCTTAATATTTTGAAATCGGAGGTATTACAATGTGGGCCTTTAATTGATGATAGTTTAAATGTCGGCTCATCTATTGCAGGTGGAGGGGGTTCATTTATCCTAGAAGGATAGCATTTGTGACCTAGGAGTCATATTGGACGCAGAATTGGGACTTCAACAACAAATATTGAAAGTAGTGCAGGTGGCGTATGGGCATTTATGCCTGGTTTGTCAACTGTGTCCTTATTTGGATCAGAATGCACTTCACCGGGTTGTTCAAGCATTGGTATTTTCTCTGTTTGATTACTGTAAAGCCCTGTATGTGGGACTATCGGTGCATTCCATTAGGAAGTTACAGATAGTCCAGAATTCAGCGGCACTTGTCATTTTTGGCCTTAGCTGTAGAGATCTGGCTGCAGTGCTGTTAGCCCAATTACATTGGCTTCCAGTTAAACAGAGAAGTATCTTCAAGCTTCTGATGTTAGCATTTAAAGCTCTCCAGGGCCTGGGGACTTGATATTTAAAGGATTTATTGCAGTGGTATGTGCCTGCTTGAGCTCTGTGCTCTGCAGAAGCCTGCATATTGCAAGTTCCTGAGTTTAGTCAGACCCGACTACAACGATGCCGTGTTTATTTTCTGTTGCTGCTCTAGTATTTTGGAATTCTCTACCTCTGGCATTACGTTCTGAATTAAATCTTTTGACTTTTTGTAAAGGTTTAGAAACTTTTCTCTTTCCTTAGTTTTTGTCTCCTTAGCGGGATAAGGATGCAGTGGCAGTGAGGCAAATCTGAGGCAGCTGGATGGGATATGAAGGTTGGATGGGATGATTTTTAATTATTTTAAATTGCACTTGATTGTTGCTGTTTTTAATTGATGTCTGTACATCGCCCAGAATGCTTTGCACTTGGCGGTCTATAAATGCTTTTAAGTAAGTCCTAGTTTCTTCACTTCCTTTCATGTATAGTACTGCTAGCTTCCTCTCAGAGCTCTTCCATTTATTCTTCTTTCCATTTCACTCTTCCTTCTTACCTTCCATTTCCTCAACTCTCTCCTTTCCCAGCCTCTTATTCCACTGCCTTTAACTAACTATTCCCCTTCTTTCTGCCCCTTCCCCATATCCAGCATCTTCCCTCTCTTTCTCCCCATCCTCCCCCTATGTTGAGCATCTCCCATCTTTTTCTCCCTATCTGTCCACATCCAACGTCTCCTCTTTCTCTCTCTTGCTCTCTTTCTCTCCATATCCCCCTAAGTCCAGCATCACTCCTCCCTATTTCCTCCCTCATCTTCCCTCTCATGTTCAGTTTCTCCCTTCTCTCTTTCCCTCTGACTATCCCCTTGTGTCCCGCATTTCCCCGTGTGGAGCATCTCCTCCCCTCCCTGTCCATTTATAGATCCTTCTCACCCTGCCCAGCATCTCTCCTTCCCCTCCATGTCCAGCATTTCCCTTTCTCTCTATACCTCCCCATGCCCAACATGTCCTCTCTGTTTCCCTTTGTTCACTCTCCCTTTGTCTCATTGACCTCTCATGTCAAGCATCTTTCATTTCTCTCATTCTGCCCACCCTGTAATCAGCATCTATTATCTTTAGTATCCCCCCTCACCGCTGCTTAGTATCTCTTCTCGCCCCCAAACTCTGATGGCTGAGCATCTTTTGTCCCCCCCCCCCTCATGCTGTCATCTGTGCCTCTGCCACTTCTCCCCAAATTGGAGGCAACGTCAATAAAATCCACAATAAATGCGGGACCTTCGAGATGTCTGCACACTTCAAAGGCCGTGCTGGTCCCGCCCCATTAATACATCAGAGGGGGCGGGGCCAGCAAGGCCTTTGAAGCATGCAGACGCCTCAAAGGTCTCGTGTTTACTGTGGATTTTACTGCTGCTGTCACCGGGCTTAGGAGAAGCAGCAGTGGCACAGATGACAGCGTGAGGGGGGTGGGGGGGAAACACAAGATGTTGAGCACTGCATTTACTTCTCATTTTATTGCCACTGTCACTGCTGACCTCAGGACGTGACAGCGGCAATGGCAACAGCCGGGGGAAGAGGGGACGGCCGGGCTGGGTGGCATTATATAAAGAAGACAAGATTTAGACAGGAGTGAGGTGGCCATAGCTGGAATATTTTGGGGACACTTCATGCTGCACCCCAGAATTTGCCATCTGAGGCGACTGCCTCACCCTGCCTAATGATAGAGCCACCCTTGACAGTACAGTATTTCTAACCATTTAGAAATATATAGCACCCAATCACCTGTACAGTGTTATTTTTAAATCTATAGGTCTTTTTTAAACGTTACATTGCATTATGTGTTGAAATATTTTAATCACCTTGGAACATTCAGTTGACTGTAAAGGTAGAATGTAAAAGGCTGACATTCAGAAGCCTTTATCCAGATAACCATGTGGAGGTTATCCAGATAGAGGCGCTGAGAGAGATAGTCAGCAGCATCCACTATCTGGCAGTCCGTGGGTGGAACGAGGGCCATCTGGATAGCAGGAACATTCTGTTGCTATCCGCATAAATTCTGTCTTAATGCAAGGAGCCCATCCACATATCTTAGGATGGCAAAAAAGCTGCCCTACGTGCTATCCAGTTAGGGTATCCAGATATCGGCTGAATATTGCAGCTATCCGGATAATTGCCAGTACTAACTTCTCTATGCAGATATTCAGCACTGACCATTATAGGAATACCGGCACTGAATATCCAGATGATATTTAAACACTGTGGCTGATTGTTGCAGTGTTTAAATATCTGATCTTCAGAGTATCAAGTTCTAAATTAAATCATTTCAGAAGTAGGCATATAGCCAACTCCAGAGCGCATGATCTAGCCATGTGTTTTTGGCATAAATCAATTTTGCATGCATTAATATAGAGGACTGTTGTGGAAGGGGTGCAGGGTGGTGGAAGGGGATTAGGTACCCTAGACCAGCGTTTTTCAACCACTGTGCCGCGGCACACTAGTGTGCCGTGAGATATTGTCTGGTGTGCCGTGGGAAAAATTCCAATTTCATCCGTAACATGTGGCCTCGGCTCACAAATTAGGGTTGCCAACCGGCCGGTTTTCAGCCGGCCTGGCCGGTTTTTCAATGGCCAGGCCGGCTGCCGGCACAGTTGTAAAACCGGTCATTGAAAAGCCGGTTTTTTGCTCTGGCCGCAAGATCGGGAGCGGCCAGAGCAAAAAAACGGCTTTTGTGCCGAAGTCCGCAGCGCGAACGCGATTCCCTATAGCAGTGCAGCCGCTGGTTCTGCTTTGTACAGAGCAGCGGCTGCACTACACTTACATTGAAAAGTAAAGAGAAACTGTGTCAGGAGCCCTCCGATCATGCAGAGCCCGAGGAAGTGATGTCATGGGGGCGGGATCCTCACAGGCTGTCTTTCCTTTTCAAATTAACTTTAGCTGCAATAAAGTTAATTTGAAAAGGAAAGACAGCCTGTGAGGAGCCCGCCCCCATGACATCACTTCCTCGGGCTCTGCGATGACCGGAGGGCTCCTGACACAGTTTCTCTTTACTTTTCAATGTAAGTGTAGTGCAGCCGCTGCTCTGTACAAAGCAGAAGCAGCGGCTTGGGCAGAGGGGGGTGTGTGTGTGTGTGTGTGTGTGTGAGTGAACCAGCAAGGGGGGGGGGGTGTGAGTGAACCAGCAAGGGGGGGGGAGTGTGAGTGAACCAGCAAGGGGGGGGGGAGTGTGAGTGAACCAGCAGAGGAGGGGGGGGGGTGGTGTGAGTGAACCAGCAAAGGGGGGGGTGATGGTGTGAGTGAACCAGCAGGGGAGGGGGGTAAGTGAGTGAGTGACCCAGCAGGAGGGGTGAGTAAGTGACAGGGGGGTGGGTGAGTGAACCAGCAGTGGAGGGGGGGGGGGTGGTGTGAGTGAACCAGCTGGGGAGGGGGGTTGGAGTGAACCAGCTGGGGAGGGGGGTTGGTGTGAACCAGCAGGGGAGGGGGGTTGGTGTGAGTGTTTGATTCCTATTCAAGAGAATTACTTTATATATAGTCAATATAGTCACAGAGGTAAATTTTTTTAACATTTTCTAATGGTGGTGTGCCTCGTGATTTTTTTCATGAAAAAAGTGTGCCTTTGCACAAAAAAGGTTGAAAAACACTGCCCTAGACAAACATTTAAGTGTGTGCCCAGTGCTGGGAAGGAGCTTCCACAAGAGGGAATTGTGAGGCCTTGTAGCAAATCAACATTTCTTGGACCTATCTAATTCATCGGGGCCAGTGATTGCATACGAAGTCTGCAAAAAGGCTATGGGGGTCATTTTGAACCACATTTAGTGGGTCTGGATGTCTGATTCAGACATCCAGACCCGCTAAATGCCCAGGACCATATTCCCACTCCAAAACTCCCTGCATGTATAGGGGAGATGTGTGGGGAGCTCTAGACAGGGTGGGAGGGGGTGGGCCAAGGGAGGAGCAAGGGCGGGCAGTGGGCAGCACCTTGTCCTGTATGTGCAGGACTGTCCCTGGCTAACTCAGTCAAGGCTCCTCAATGGTGCCATGGCACCATGATACCATGACACTGCGGCTCCATTGAAGAGCCGCGATGCTGGCTGCCACAAAATAATGCATTATCTCCACATCCCGACCCCCGATCTGGCCTCCTAATGCCAGGGTCGGGCTGTGGGGAATGTCCTCCAGCACCTCCTGCCCTATCCGCGTCCCGGCATTTAAAAAATGGCACCTCCAGGGAAGTTATTCCACCTCGGAGGTGGAATAACTTCCCCGTACATGTCCCCAGCCCTGGATGTACGGGGCTGACATTAGAATCGGTCCTGTACATCCAGGGCCGGCGACTGCCCAGACTCCGTTCCCGAGCCGCTCCTTCCCCGCCCCCGTCTAACTTCCCCGCACAACTGGGGGGATCTTTAATCAGGCGGCTAATTGCTGATAAAGTAGCATCCATAGCTGTTGTTAATTTATCGATGCATCACACTGTTGATCTTCCTCTTTTGCATCAATTTTCAACCTTGCCAAGCATGATATCTTTCTCAAACAATCTTTCTTTTTCTTTGCATGATGTGTCCAAATTATGAATGTTGGAGCATTGTCATTTGAAGTTCTAAAGAAAGCTTAGGGAAATCCACTTCTTGCCCTCAGACAAGCATTATGAAACCTGTGGGCCTGATATTCAAAAGACATTTGCACAGTTTATAGCCCAGTAAACTGTGTAAATGACTTCAATCAGGATATTCAACAGCATTTACATGATTAGTGGTGTTGAATATCCCCTTCTAATCCCGCTACAGGCCCCGATGCTATGTGGTTAGCATTGGGGTGTATTGGGGGTATTCCAGGGTGGAGGGTTAAGAGTCAGTGGGCAGGCTATGCACCATAGTGGGACACAGCCTGCTCAATTCAATATCAGGCCCTATGTGTCTTTTTGGGAACCTGCTAGGTACTTGTGACCTGGATTGGTCACTATTGGAAACAGGTACTGGGCTTGATGGACCTTGGGCTGACCCAATATGGCATTTCTTATGTTCTTATGTCCTCCTCCAGTACCAATTGATTTTTTCATCGGGCAGTCCGTGATATACACAGTATTTTTTACCAACATCATAATTCAAAGGCATCAATTTTCCTCCTGTTTTGCTTCTTCACTGTCCAACTTTTGCATCCATATGACATTATTGAAAATACCACTTAATCTGTTCTCTACTGCCTCCTCCACAAAAAGCTATTGCTTGGAAAAGTCAAACCTTTGTACACTGAGAAACATCTGTGCACTTGAAAATCTTGTCTAGTTTCTTTGTTGCCATTTTGCCTCGGGCAATGCCTCGTCAGATTCCTGGACTGCTTGAAGTTGTCCACTATTTCTATTTCTTCTCCATCAAAGAGGAAATTGATTATTTCTCAATGCTAATTAATGAAGATAGTGGCCTCTGAAGTTAACTGGATCATTTATATGTATAGATTTGCAAAATAGCCCCTTGAACCACTTATGAGGCCCCCTTTTATTTTCTCTAAATTAACTCCAGCCCCATGTAAAGAATAGAGAAACCATATACTATATTGCTATGCATTGTTATCAGAAGATTTATTTTTCTCTTCTGTATTCCCCAGAGCCCCTCTAATAGTCTCATAGACCCTCAGAACCAGGGGTTCATAGACCACAGATTGGGAATCACCAATGTACATCACACTTCAGATGTTATTAAAGTAGAATCTTTCTCTGGGAATCCCTGAAGTTGATCTGGATCCCAGAAGAAAAAATAAAATTGTGCTTATATTTGATCTCTCTCTTGGTTTAAGAACATTAACATAACAGAGAAAACAAAGAGTGGATTTCCAAATTCCAAATTTCAGGGAGGAGTACAGCATTATCCACAGAGATTGAGAAAGGAGGAAGGGAGCAGATGGGGTTTAGGGGGAAACGGCAATGAGACATCCAGGCAGCAATGTCAGATTGGCAGGCAGAGATCCAGGCCTGGATTGCCAGAGAGATTTCAAGTGTAGAGAGTTAGATCTGAGAGTCATCAATGTGAAGATGGTACTGATGGTAATGTACCATCCAGGGCCGGCGACCGCCCAGACTCCATTCCCGAGCCGCTCCTTCCCCGCCCCCGTCTAACTTACCCGCACAACTGGCGGGGAAGTTAGTCGCAGCCGGGTGAAGGCACGAGTAGTGGAGATGGGCGTCGCATTGGGCCATCCATCCCCATTATTTGTGGCACAAAATAACCCCCAATATGTAGAAATGGCAAGGTTGTGCCTTGAGAGGGTCAAATATTTACACATGTATTCCTCAATTAATATAGGGAATGCACATGTACAACCAACATTGTCTGCATAGGGATTTACAGGTGCTCACTGCCATGTATAAGTTTTTAAAAACTACTCATTTGCAGGAAGGATTATGGGATTTTCCTCCTTAATCCACCATTGCTTAATTTTTTTTTGTTGTTGTTGTTAAGTGCCATCTGGTCAATGTTGTCTCATTGTGATCCTGTGGATAGTTGTCTTAAACTGTGTTTGATCTTTAATCAGGCGGCTAATTGCTGATAAAGTAGCATCCATAGCTGTTGTTAATCTATTGATGCATCACACTGTTGATCTTCCTCTTTTGCGTCAACTTTCAACCTTGGGGAAGAGATGGGACTTGGAGGGAACCCAAGACAGACTCTTGGGTTACACCAACTGAGAGTGGGATAGCAGTAAAGGAGGATCCACCAGAACAAACACTTAACATGCAGTGAGAGAGATAAGAAGAGAACCAGGATAGCACAGGTTCCTTAAATCCAAGTGAGGACAAAGTATCGAGGAGAAGATGATGGATGACAATGTCTAAAGCAGCAGAAAGGACAAGAAGGATGAGGATTGAGTAAAGACCATTAGATTTTGCCAGGAATAGGTCACTGGAGACTTTGGCAAAAACTTTCAGTAGAATGTAAAGGACAAAATCCAGACTGTAATGGATCCAGAAGGACTTGAGAGAAGAGAAAGTCAAGGCAATGGCAGTAAACCACACCTTCAAGTAGCTTTGAAATGAAGGGGAGGAGAGAGATGGGTTGATAATTAGAATGACAGGTAGAGTCTAGTGAGAGTTTCTTGAGGAGAAGCGTAACCACAGCATGCTTGAAGGCTGCAGGAACAGCTGCAGTGGAACGCGATAGGTTGAGATGATGGTAGATAGAAGGAATGACAGTGGAGGAGATGGAGCTTAGCAGATGGGTGAGAATAGAATTGGAGGAGCAGGTAGTGAGCTTGGAAGAGGAAAGAAGATATGTGATTCCTCCTCAGAGATCTTAGAAAAGGAAGAAAAATGTTTCCTGATAAGTACATTGTTTGCGTATTTGTTATGATTTCTTAGGCATACTTTGATTTCTGTACAAGTGATTGTATCCTTGTTTTACTTTTTGAAAATTGCATAAATATAAAATTTAAAAAAAAGGAAGAAAGGGTGGCAGAGGTTGAGGGGAAGAGTTGGGAGTGAAGAGGGGGAAGAGGGGATGGAGCTGACCTCAAGGAGAATTTGAATGTAATCTTGTGGACTTTGTCATGGAAATAGTTGGCCAATGTTTGGGCATAAAGGGAAGGAGGGGTCAGAGATGGAGGCACCTTGAGGAGAGAGTTTAGAGATGTAAAGATATGGCGATGGTCAGAGGCAAAAGAATTAGTCAGGTGGACAAAATAGTCTTGTTTGATGAGTGTGATGGTCAGAGGCAAGAGAATTAGTCAGGTGGACATAACAGTTTTGTTTAATGAGTACTATGGTTGACTGGAAAGAGGCAATCATGAATTTTAAATGTAGAATGTCCGCAAGGGCCAGGATTTCAGCCAAATGCATTCAGCTGAGTGGGCACAGGAGTGTAGGTAGCAACTCTCCTACCCTTCTGCCCCTCCCCCCTCCTCACCCCCTTGTTCACCTTTCCCACGCCATCGTACATTGTTTTGTCAATTTTGTATATTACCTTTCTCTTCTATTGTATGTACTTTTGCCTTTTCTATCTCTATCCTGTCCTTTTTTTTTTAAGATTTTATGGCGTTCCTTTCCTTTCTTTTTTGCAGCTTTTTTAACTTTTGTTCGTAAACCGCCCAGATGCTACTGCTTATGGGCGGTATATAAAGTTTTAAATAAACATAAACATAGTCGAAGACAGCCAGGGCTGAGGTACAGTAGGCCTCACAGGATGTGGCATGGGAGGAGCAAGAGCATCCAGAGCAGAGGAGAGTGCAGTGTTATAGGAAACTACTGCCCCATCAACAGACTCAGATGACATAGGAGTATGTTTATTAAGCCGCGGTAGCGGCTTCCATGCGATATTGGAGCTGTGGCCCCATTGACTTTTAAATTTGGAACACCATCGGGCGCGAAGAACTGAGCACCGGAACACCGCATCACCCTGACCGGTGTCGGGCGAGGGAGCGAGGAGGCAATCCCCTCCCCGCTCACTGGCCCAAGGCCAATCAGGGCAGAAGAAGGGACTTTTAAATTTGGAGCACCATCGGGTGTGCCCGTGCCTAGTGGGCCTGCGCCTGAGGGCCAAACTATAGTAGTAAACTACTGCTCTTAATCCAGAAACACCTCAAGACCTGCATGAATCCAACAAATCTTTGAACCTGTACCGCGCACAAGGACACTGGTAACTACCTTGCCTTCATATCCTAATTAATTGTATAGCTCTTTCTTGCTAAAATGCTTAATAGTTGCTACATATCTGGTTACCAAACGATACATCATCTGCTGTTTCCAATATCTGCAAGTTGTTATTGGTTTATGAACCTGCTATAATTGTAGTTCAACTCACATCTCCCTTAAGGCGACAGGAGGCTGCATCTCCACGCATAATCTTATGTAATAACGGACACACTGCAATCCAAGACCTGAACTTAGTCATTGACAGCAAAGCTGTTCTAACTTCAATGTAACAGCAAGTAACCTGTCTTTAACTGCAGCACCCTTAATGCCATACAACTCCATCTACTATAACTACTGTATGATTGCATGTGATCCACCCTCTAGGAGTGTTGCCTTGCATTCCCCACTAAATAAATACCTCCTTAATCACTATAGATAACATTACTTTCCAGCAAGAACACTTCAATAAATGAACTACATTCACGACATAATACTAAATTGCTTAGTCCAGATGCACTCAGATCACCACACAATCTAATCATTCCTTACCCTACCAGAATGAAGAGGCTCGAAGCTACCCTTCTCCTCTTCCTCCTAGTCACCATTTTAATAAAACTATCTAATGTTACATGCATATGAAATAACTCAATCCCAATCCTCTACAGACCCAGACAACTACTAGTACCTCATTCATGGTATCCCAACCCTCAGAGGAGACCACACCGCCTAATACAGATGCAAACAAATGAGACTACACAGGAATTCTCACCACCTGAACAACAAACCAGAACAATAAAATGGTCCCTAATAAATGCACGTTCTATCCGCAACAAAATACACACCAAAGCAGACTACATCCAAGACAACAAAGTAGAAATCATGTGTATAACTGAATCATGGCTGACCGATGCAGACAACGTACTTCTAAACCAGCTCACTCCAGCAACCATGGACTTCCACTGTCCCAGAGCTCAAAGCAGAGGCGGAGGAACCCTCATCCTTTCCAACAAGCAATTAAACCTGAAGATTACCAACAACTTGTCAACTCCCACACTAAACTCTATAACCCTGGAAAACAAAAATATAATCATAAGCCTAATATATAGAGCTCTAACCTCAGATCCTGATGACCTCTCTTATAAAACAAAGCTTACTACAAGATATTCCAACAAAGGGAAACAACCAATAATACTAGGAGATTTCAACTTGAGCTCACTATCCTCAGTGCAAGCTACATCATTCCTCAACGCCTTAAACTCTATGGACTTCTCGCAAATCATTGATACCCAAACACATGATAATGGAAACACCCTTGACTTGGTGTTCGTGCCCTCCAACCTCCCTTCTCACTTCAACTACCATGTATCCCCAGTACCCTGGTCTGACCATCACATGATAACCTTCAATTTACCTATCAGTCTGCCTCAGCCCAGACACAACTGCTCAAATAACCCCCGACACTTCAAAGAATTCAATAAAGACACCCTCCTCAAACAAATTCTCCCAATCCTAGACAACAAATCTACAATTCTCTCAACACTTATATCTAACTGGAACGATACTATCTCACCAGCTGCCCTTGCCTCACCTAAGAATAATACATCTCGTAGAGATAACAAAGCCCCATGGTACTCCTCAGATATAAGATGAGCAAAGCTCACATTACGAAGACTGGAATGAAAATGGTGAAGAACTAAAGAACAGACAGATCACCAAGAGTACAGAGCAAAGCAACAAGAATACAATAAACTGATTCTGGATCATAAAAAGCAACACTATACAAACATCATAATGAAGTCACTTAACCGTCCCAGAGAGCTTTTCTCAATAGTCAAAGATCTATCTAGAACACCTCATAACAACGACGCAGACCATTTAACCCCTGAAATATATGCAAGATATCTTCAAAGCAAACTCACATGCTTGCATAACTTACCAAACCTGCCTCCCTCGCCAGCATCAAAACGAGATTACTCGAAGAATTGGAAAGCATTTTACTCAATCTCTGAAAAATATTGCACCAACTTACTAAAATCTCTTAATACAACAACTTCACCCCTCGATCCCTGCCATACCATTTGGATAAAAGCTATGTCTCAAGAACTAACGCCAATTCTATGCAGAATAGTAAACCTTTCCCTCTCACAAGGAATTATGCCACCACAGCTTAAAATCTCCTCAATAACATCACTCCTAAAAAGCACTGCATCTGACCCTAGCTTACCATCTTCATATCGTCCAATATCCAGCATACTGCTTCTATCCAAAATAATTGAAAAAAACTGTTCAGCATCAGCTCCAGGACCATGTAGACTCAAATTTCCCTCTTAACCCACAGCAGAACAGATTCTGAGAATCTCACAGAGTCAAAACATATTCACATCCCTGTTGAACACAGTCTTTAAAGGGATTGAAAATATCAAACATTTATTTATTTATTGCTTCTTACTCATTTTCTTTGATATTTCTGCTGCATTCGACTCAATAATACACTCCACACTCCAGGACAGGCTATCAGAGATTGGAATAAGTGACACCTCACTGACCTGGTTCCTCTCCTATTTATCAAATAGAAGGACAGAAGTGAAGATAAAGAGCAGCAAATCAAGACCATTCTCGCTACCTCAAGGCCTACCTCAAGGCTCAGTGTTATCTGCTTTACTTTTCAACATCTACATACAGCCAGTCTGCAAAATCATACAGAAACACAACATACATTACCTCCTATACGCAGATGACCTTATGATATATTTACCAATTGACACCACAAATCCAAACCTCAACCATCTCCACATGCATGATAGAAACAACCGAATGGCTGGCATAGCGCAATTTAACAATCAACTACAATAAATCTGAAGCCCTCGTAATCACAAAAAAACACTTCATTCAACCCTGCAAATAATCTACTAATTGGAAATTGTCCAATTCCAGTCAAGAATGAGGTAAGATATCTGGGAGTACATCTGGACCAGAGGCTCAATTTCTAATCTCGCATCAACAAAACCACCTCCAAAGTCTACTACAAAATGAAGATACTTCAGAACCGATGACCCATATTAGAACAGAACCACTTCAGATCTGTCTGCCAGGCAATAATCACCCCGCAGTTAGACTACAGCAATATGATACTCCATGGTCTACCCAAAAGTTCAACATATACTATGCAACTGGCATAAAATACAGCTGCTAGATTAATTACAGGATCAAAGAAACATGAGCATATCACCCCTGCCTTAAAATACCTCCACTGGCTACCCATCCGATCTAGAATAGAATATAAAGTCATAATGATGGCCTTCAAGATAATAACCATTCCATTGAATGCTTAAACAAAATAATCAAAAGAGTCCCAGACACACAATCAAGGAGGAAGTTCCACTAAAACACCCTCTCAACAGCCTTCATACCGACCAACTCTTCCCAAAGAGTGCTTCACAGGGTATGCGAATATTATACCCCTTTACTTTGAAACTCATTCCCATACCACCTAAGAACTATTACAGACATCGCCGACTTCAGAAAATATCTAAAAGCCTACTTTTTCACTGAACACTACAACAACATATGAAGTACACATTCACAGGAATGAAATCTCTACTCGACTGTCCTCTCCCAATAAGATGTCGCCCAAACTAAGTACCTTTCTAATGTATATAGCTGTAACGCTGTAAACAGTTAAATGTAAATAGTTCACTATACCGTTCCATGTAAGACTTTTTCTGTTTCACTGTAAACCGCTTTGATAAAATGAAAAGTGGTATATAAAAAATGTTAAATAAATAAAAGAAAATTGACATAAATAAATAAATAAATAGATAATTCTTTGAGTTTGTGTGGATGACAGTCTCTATCATTTTGCTCTGACTGCAGCTACTCTTTGCTGCCTGCCAAAAGTTGCCTTCCTAGGAGACCCCTAGTCTGCCTAATGGTTAAACTTGCCCTGAAGGAGTGCTATTTATTTATTTTATTTATTTAATACACACTTATATACCGCTGCTTCCATGATACTTATTAATTCCTCCTCCCTATTGACTGTCAAGTTTATTCATGAAAATCTCAGTAGGAAGAGGGGACCTAGGGACCTAAAAGTTAATGGGGTGTACAAGGCTGAAGGTTTACCTAGGGATCTTAATTTTGTTGCATCAGACCTGCTAACCTCATAGCCAGGGCTTAATTTGAAGGCAAAAAGGAAGCAACACTGTGGAGTGAGATGTGGATTTGGGTGTGAATTGTATGAAGGGACAGAACCATCATCGCATGTGAACTTATTACGCCCTTCACAATTGTCCCCTTCCCTGTCCTCATGAGTGAAGGATGGATGCAGAGATGCCAAGGGTGAACCATCCCAAAGAGTGAGATTTACCACCAGAGAGTGAGATAGAAGTCAAGAGTGAGGTTTTCTTCAAATGGTGCATCGAGGGCATAAATTTAGAAAGATGTAAATGTAGTATTGCTTTGCCAATGAAAAAAGCAGCATAAAATGATCTTTGCTTTTCTTTGGAGCCTCTGAAATAATACAGACATAGTGGAAGCAATATGGGTAAATTCTTTGGGCTGAAAATTGCTCTCTACTCAGTGGCTAAAAGTATGCAAATATGTACAGGGAAAAGGGATGGTGCAGGAGAAGGAAGATGAGCTCCTGCTGACTGGGCCACTTGGTTTATCTCCCCTCTCAGGTTTACCTCTCATGAAAGCAGTGATGAAGATCAGTGAACTGACTGAGGATTTAATGCTTGAGAGAAGGGGCTCAATGAGTATGAGAGCAGGAAAGTCTTCAAATGAGTGTGTCACTCTCCTAATGAGTGAGACTTGTCATTTCTCTGGATGAGGGCTGGGGATAGAGAATCACTGAGGAAAGGAGAAGAAGGGTACAGAGAATGGGGCCCTTTCTATCCACCCTTTTCCCCTCTACCCACATGATCCAGGTGCCTGAATCCTTCAGTCACACTTTCCATTCCCTGGTGGTCCTCAGGCCTCCATGATACTTATTAATTCCTCCTCCCTGGAAAATCGGCCTCTCCAGCAACTCTCCTCTTCTCCCCCCTGTTTAGTAAGGCACAGGCCTCCTCTTCAGACTGGAATCAACTGTCTCTCCTCTGCTTTGGGGGATGAGGCAGACTGGTTGCACTGCCTGTTCGCCTCAATCTTCTCAGACAGGTAAATGGGACCTTAAATTCAAAAACAAGGCCTACTATTTACCTTTTGGGGAAGGGAGGGCAAAGGAAAGTCATTTGGATTTAGCTCATCCTTTTTATTTAATAGTAGCTCAAGGCGAGCTATAGTCAAGTACAGAAGGTATTTTCCTGTCCCCAGAGGACTTATAAACTATGGGACATGTTTACTAAAGTGCAGTAGGAAGTACAGGGCTAACACTCAGAGTCTGCATGTTTCTACTGCACTGGAGCCCACAGCGGCTGCAGTAAACACAAGGAACATGGCTGCAGTATGCTACTACCACTGCACTAGCCACGTCATTAGCACAGTAGTGGTGAATGCATAGCCCAGCGCATCCGCACAGCCTCCATGTGTGTCAGAAAATAGAATGCTGCAAATGTGATATTGGGGCATCTGTGGATTCACTGTGGACAGTAAGAACTGTGCCCCTAGCACCCATACAGGAAGGTAGCAACTGGCTAGTCGAGAATAGAGCAATGACTGGGAGTTGGCCGGACAGCCAGCAGAATTCAGAGCATAGGGGCTAAGTACAAGAGGGAGCAGCATGCAAATCAGCAAAGCAAACAAATGCAGACAGTATGTGCTGCACCTCAAACCATAGATGATAGGGTATGAATGTGGCTTCTGGAGGTGCAGGAGGCCATATAAGCGACCTGGGAGGATGTCCACTCTGAGGCAACAAGGGTGGTTGTTCACCTAAGCTGCATCAAATGCAGTACAGGCCCTTTGGGGGGATGGGCTCCACAGCTCATTCCCCTCCTCTAAACATGGCTAGGGCAGCACCCTAGTTATTGGGAGTGAGTTCTCCAATGTTGAGGGAAGGGGGTGCAAGAGCCAGGAGGGTCTAGAGACCAAGCACAATCAACACACTCGCTCAGATAAGTCTGCACATGGGGGCTATAGCACCAAACACCACCATCATGGCCCACCACATAGAACACTACCCCTATGGTCTAACAGCTACTAAAGGGGGGGGGGGTCATAGCAATCCACCCTCAGGGGGCTCTCCATGCCCTCTTTTCTGAGAGGTGCTCTGGGAGAATATTACATGGATGTGATGATTCCCACATAGCCCACAGGATGAACACTCAAACAGTCATGGGACACCAGACTCGGAAGGATCAAAACAGTCCCCCCTCCCAGGTCCATGGATTGCTGCAGACTAGTGCAATGGAAACAACCAGGGGACACCAACACTGAGCACCAACACTGGAGGTCCACATTCAGTAAAAAAAATTTTTATGCTACTGCTTAGACATGGTAGGCTTCAGCAACATCCTCCCTTGGTCAGGGCAAGGGACCATCAGCCCACAGATATATAACCCATGGCAGCAACTTGGTCCTCAGCTGCATGTATTCACTACTACATGCACCCCTACTCACAGAGACCAGGGGTTAGATGGCTCCTGTGCTGCCACACCATCATTTAGCCATGAAGTACATCACTTAATTTGCATGCCCTTCTCTACACGGTACTCTTCTGGATCTAAATCTGCCTCTGGGGCAAGTACTGACTGCAGCACAGAGCACAGGCACTATCTCCTGAAACCTTCAGAGCACACAACACCAGCAGCCCTTTGAAATCCATCCAATGCATATGCAGATGTGAACAACAGTCTATTGTGACAGCTTTTGCTATGTCCATAGATGTTTGCCCACTGTCCCTGCAGGGTTACTGCAGACCTGCAGGACCTGGTGTTGAGTTTATCAGGCTGGTGTGTTCCACTACATATAAACTGTACCATGTAGCCAAGGTTGGCCTGTCTACTAGGCAGACTAGGTGGCCACCGAGGGCAGCAGAACTCTCTGGGCAGCACGGGGTCTGTGGCAGGCCATGTGCTTTGGCACACATGGCCTGCTGCTCCTCCCTGTGCTGAGCTGTGCTGTTGCTCCCCACTTCCACTGATGGCAGAGGTGGGGTTAGGGGAGTGGCTTGGCTCAGCAACAGCAGCAGGCCATATCCTTCAGCAAACATGGTCTGCTGCCTCTGACCCCCCAAAGTTGTGTCAGAGGGGGATCAGAAACAGCAGACCACATGTGCCAAAGCACATGGCCTGCCACTGCTGTCGAGCTGTGCCGCCTCTTTCTGATCCTGCTGCTGGAATCTGCAGCAGCGGGAGGCAGCAGCATGGTTCAGCACAGTGGGGTAGATGGTAGCATGGCTCAGCACATGGGAGGGGGGAGGGAAGCACAGCCGGGGTCTCTGCCTGGGGTGGCAGAAAACCTTGCACCAGCCCTGCATGCAGCACCCCCAAAACAATGGCCTAGGCATGCACCTTGTATTCAGCTCCCATCTCCTTCTGGCCCCCTATTGTTTCAGTGTTTTAGCCCTGCTCCTGCCCTTCCTATTTCTTAACACTGACATATGAACTGCAAGGTGGGCATGTGGGAGCATGGTGTGTGCAGCTAGTACCTGGTCAGAGGCAGGCGTTAGCTGCCGCCACGTTAGAGGTGTCAATTCACAACTAGCGCATTGTGTCACCACCTAGTCTCTGCTCTCACCCCACCTACTTGTGTGCTTCTTGCTACCATGAAGGCAAAACACATAGCAATCACATGCAAAACCCCATGCTAGCAGGGAGCAAGCCCCTAAGTCTGTACTGGAGGCAATGGAGGGTTACATAACTTGCCCAAGAGCAGAAGGGGCAGCAGTGGGATTTGAACCAGGCTTACCTGACTCTCAGCCCACTGCTCTAATATTGTAATTCAACTCCTCCTCCACTCCAGCGACTCTTCCACTCATAAAGCAGCTTAAAAGAGATGCCTTCTTCCAACTTTCACCTTGTTATAAAATTTAGTCCCCACAGAGTCAAGGCTACACATTTTAAATTGCGAAGGGATTGGGGGTAGTCAAGGACAGGGTTAAAATTTATAAGGATAGTGGAGAACTTCAGCCACTCTCTATGTAACTTATATATTCAAGGCGGAACACAAAAATAGCTGGAATAAATTTAAACCAATAACATACCCTGGCATTTTTAGCATTCACACTTGAATGCAGTTGAAAATGTGTTGCTCAGTTGCATATTGAGCTCATAGTATTTAATTACATAGTTTAATTTTATTCTTATATTTTCTCTTCAAACTTACTGTATTGTATCCTATTAATTATGTTATATGTGATTTCGTGATTAATATTTTATATTCTTTTCTAAACGGCATGACAAAGGTGTTGGTTCATTTCTAAATCAAATGAAAATTGTCTGTATGAAAGGACTTCCATACCCACTCAGTCTGCTCAGTTACTGTGATCGCATGCAGAGATTGTACAATGAATCCAAGTTACACTCAGGGCCGGATTTACCTATACGCCATGTATGCCATGGCGTAGGGCCCACAGCCGGCAGGGGCCCACAAAAAAAGAACAAGTTTTAATTTTTTTTTAATACAATTTAAAAAAAAACCTGCTGGCTGCCGCCGCGGGGCCCCCTCTGCTGCCACGGCAGCACCGACTGACCCGCGGGGGCCCCCTCTACAAGCTGAAGCCGTCGGTTCGTTCCTCCCTCCCTCCCTCCGTGCAGGGTGCAGGCTGCAGGCTGTGAGAGACGCGAAAGGAGAGTGTCTCCTCGCGTCTCTGTTAAGCCCGCAGGGGCTGATGGGAAATTTCCCATCTGCGCCTGCGGGCTTAACAGAGACGCGAGGAGACACTCTCCCTTCGCGCCTCTCACAGCGTGCACGGAGGGAGGGAGGGATCGACGGACCGACGGAGTCAGCTTGCAGAGGGGTCCCCCGCGGGTCAGTCGGTGCTGCCGCGGCAGCAGAGGGGGGCCCGCGGCGGCAGCCAGCAGGTTTTTTTTTTAAATTAAATTTTACTTTAGGCCGACGGGGGGGGAGTAGGACTGGTAATGGGCTATGGGGGGGTAGGACTGGTAATAGGCTACTGGGGGGGCTGGGGCTGGAAATGGGCTGGGGGGGTTAAGGCTAGAGGTGGGCTGATGGGGTTAGGACTGGTAATGGACTGTGGGCTGTTGGGGGGGCTTAGAACTGGCAATGGGCTTTGGGGGGGTTAAGACTGGTAATGGGCTGTGGGCTGATGGGGGCTGTCTGGTAATGGGCTATGGGGGGGCTAGGACTGGAAATGGGCTGGGGGGTTAAGACTGGAGGTGGGCTGATGGGGTTAGGACTGGTAATGGGCTGTTGGAGGGGGGTTAGAACTGGTAATGGGCTTTGGGGGGGTTAAGACTGGTAATGGGCTGTGGGCTGATGGGGGGGGTAGGACTGGCAATGGGCTATGGGGGGCTGACTGGAAATGGGTTGATAGGGTTAGGACTGGAAGTGGGCTGATGGGGGGTTAGGACTGGTAATGGGTTATAGGGGGGGCTTAAACTGAAAATGGGGTGATGGGGAGTTAGGACTGTAAGTGGGTTGATGGGGGGCTAGGACTGGTATTGGGTTGGGGGGTTGCTAGGACTGGAAATGGGCTGATGGGTGGCTAGGACTGGAAATGGGCTGATGCAGGGACTAGAAGGGAATGGATGCTGGGTGAGGCTGGAACTAGAAGGGAGCTGATGTTGGGGGAGGATTAGAATGGGATGGGGCTGGAAGAGTAAAATGGAGAAGGGAAAAATATTTTGTGTGGGAGGGATAAAAAATCTACAATTGGCCGGGTATTGGGAGAGTAAGTGGGGATTGAGGATGGAGGGGTAAAATTTGAGTGGATGAAATAGGAATGAGGAAAGAGCAAAAGGAGAAAGATTAGTATGTTAAAGCAGATGTAGAGAGAGAATGGAAAAAAATCTAGAAGAGAGAAGAAAGGACAAATGGACAGCAGACGATGGAGAGTTAGCAGAAGACACGAAGAAACCAGAAGAAAGTGGCTGGAGCAATTGCAGCTGAAAAAAATGCACAAAAGGTAGAAAAATATCTCTTTATTTTGAATTTATTAATTGGAATATGTCAGCTCTGGTAAATGTGCATCATTAACGTCTGCGCTTTGTTTAGTACAAGAGCAAATTAATGTATAGTTTTATTTCTACAGTGTTGTACATTCCAAGTTTGGCTTTTGGGATTCCCAGTTTAATTATTGTCTTCCTGTTTCTAAAATGTGATTACTTGTTTGGTGATGGTCTATGTTCTGCATGTGTAACTGAGCTGAGGTGTTCTGTTTATATAATTCCTATTTGACATTGCCACTTGTTCTCTTTCCCCAGTAGGTCATGTATTGTTGTTCTCTGAAATGTATTGGTTTAATATTTGCAGTGTTGCCTTTTGATTGGTAGAGTATGGTGCTTTGTGAGTCCTGGTAGTGCTGTTAGGATACGGCGGGTTTACTATGGGTTCTAAATGGGCAGTGTTTGTAGTAGTTCCTAATGTGTCTGGCAGTTGGCACTGGATTATAGTAATGTAGAAATCTTTTAGTCTTTCTTTATCCATACACTCATTAAGAGGCACGTTTACTAAAAGTTAGTATATGGTAACATTATGCAAATATTTATGCAAATGAGGCCCCTTATGCAAATGAGGCCCCGCACCCCCCTTGGGCCGCCCCTGCTGGGGGCCCACAATTTTTGTTGGCGTAGGGCCTCACTCAAGGTAAATCCGGCCCTGGTTACACTGCTAATTAAGTCTGCCCCCAGAGTTGGTTCAAGGTGTTGGCACCCTAGGCAAACCTTAGGTCTTACACCTTCCCCACCCTGGCTGTCAAAAGCTGATGTTTAGCTTGGAATGCCCAGCTCTTCGCACCCCACATAAGTTGTCATCCTAGACAACTAGTTTGCCTAATCCTTGACCTGGCCCTGCTGCTAATGTGTGCTCAGCAATAGGTTGCTAGAACTCCTCACTTCTGGTGCAAGCCCTGTTCCACCTCTCTGAATCTAACCCTGAAGAAAGTTGAATTTCCTCTGCTCCTTGTACCCATGAGCCCCCAAGCAGATTTTCAAAGGCAAACTGCCAGTGAGGTTTCCTTTTGAAAATTAGGAGACTGCAGAGCAGGTGCAAAGTATATGGAGTAAAATAACTGTGGCAATTTCAAAATGGAGAAAATTTGGGAAAATATTAAAGCTTTAATGAAAGAATGGGAAATGCTTAACCACTCTCAACAAAGGTACTAGCAATTGAACCTGGAAGTGTTAAAAACACAGCACAAGATAATGGGGAGGGAAGGTGCAGAGTAACAGGTAGAAAGAACGAGGAAGGAGCTCGAAGATTTGCACAGTCAGATGAAATGTTGAAGAACCCAAAAAGGGAGTGTCCAATCCAAAGGACAGAGCACAGCTACACTGGGCTTAATGGTAGGCTGAATCAACCCACATGGAGCAGTCCTGGATACAACTTAATATCAACAAACATGGGATGGTTGGATGTATCAGACAACAGGTTCACAAATTGTGGGAGCTACCTGGATAATTCCAGAGGTTGGTGGTAAAGCAGGGTAGGATTCTGGGTGTTGCATTAAGTATGGGACCTATAAGTTATTTAATTAGGCTTATATACTGCTTTTCTACCAGTCAAAGTAGTGTACTTTCATGTACTGTATATATATTTTCCTTTGTCTAATAGCAATCTATGTTTTTGTACCTGATGCAACAGAGGATTAAGTGGCTTGCCCAAGGCCACAAGGAGCACCTCTAGGGCTAGAAACTCCAGTCCTTCCAGCCCAAGGTTTCTGTCCTCTAGCAGGGTTTGAATTCCAGGTCCTCTGGCCTGAAGTAACTTGCCCCAACCACTAGGCCACTCCTCTCTATAAGGCCCACAAAGGGAAAATGACTGTACCTCGAATGACCTTTGAAGAGAAGTGGTAGGGCTCAATACAGTAATAAAATAGGAGTATGCATGGGACAGATATAGAGGGCAATGGTAGGGACAGAGATGAAAGGCTGCATTAAAGATATGATGTGTGTGTGCATCAGGGGAGGAGCTGGTATTGGTTTATGTATAGGAATTTACATATCTGTATTAATCTACTGAAAGTAGAGTAGGTGGATGAACTGGTGCTTATCTGCCTTCATCTACTCTTGTGTTTTGTTTTAAGGTCTTGATGGTGCAATCAGGCCCGTACCTAGCCCTGTGCGAGCGGTGCGGCCGCACAGGGTGCAAAGGCTTAATGGGCGCATTTTAGCTGTCTGCCGTTGCCTGTCGCTGCCACTTTTTCTTCTCTCAGCGGCGGCAGGCAATGACAGACAGCTAAGATGCGCCCCTTAAGCCTTTGCCTGCATGCTAAGCAGATCTGTCTCTCCCTGCAGGGAGGGACAGATCTGCTTAGCATGCCGGAGACTTGCACATCAGGCGCACCTCTTCTCTCCTGCCGCAGGGGGGGGGCACGCCCGATGTGCAAATCGCACAGGGTGCGATTTACACTCGGTACGGCCCTGGGTGCAATACATAGTGGATGGATGCAGGTTTATAGCATATTTCCCCCAGGCAACCCCACCTACAATCCAGACCTCAAAGTCAGTCAGGCCTTCTTACGCATACAATAGCCAATTAGGAAAACATGTAATTCACTGAAAAAAAGTACTGTACTATGGACCTCCAGAAACGAGAAGGAGAATCCGTCTAAGGATCATAGGATAATTAATGTAATGTATATGGATAACATAAGACAAAGGGGTATGTTTACTAAACTGCGGTAATCGTACATAACGCGCGTTATGTAACGTTAACGATCGTAAGCGCATCATAACGCGCGTTATGCTGCGCTTACGATCGTTAACGTTACATAATGCGCGTTATGATGCGCTAACGATCGTAATGCCCCGCGGCACTGTAAAACACCGCAGAAAGTGGAGAGAGGGCGGAGAGAAGGGGTCAGTGGGCGGAGAGTGGGCGGGGAGAGGCTCCCTTCACAATAACGTGCTGATCTGAAGAGCTGAATTCCAACGCAAATGAAAACCTGCCATTAAATGCACATTACAGGGGAGAGAGACCACTTAAGCGTCAGCAATGTACAGCCCAGGCAGGGAAACAAAAAAAAAGTGATAAGTGTGATACATGTGCACAGAACAAAAGGGCACAGAAACACTGAAAATGACCCCAATAAACGAAAAAAACCATAACCAAGCTGGCCAATAGTGGTATCAATGAGAAACATCAACCCCTCCCCCCCCCCGAGTAAGCTCCATAGAAAAGATATAAATCGTGGAAGGGTCTATACTCTGTCCCCATACAAGGTGAAGGAGCCCACAGTGAAATAGCGCTGCTCAGGGTTTCCCCCACAATCGGACAGGGTTCCTATGGCATGCACATGTCCCGCAACATCAGGGCGGGCATGTCGGAACGGCAACTGGACAGATTTATTTATTATTTATTATTTATTTATTACAGTTTCTTATATACCGCGCTATTCGGCATCAGCGCGGTTTACATCATAACATAACTACCATGGTGACAAGGTGTCTGGTTTTACATTGAACAGGTAATAAAACTTGGATAACAGGGTTAACTATATACATAACTATATACATAAGCTATTTACACTGCAGGATAGGTAGAGTCAGATCATGAGTAAGGGGGCATCTATAAGGGGTGATTTCTTGAGAGGGATATCCAGTCTCAAAGGTTGTCTGGGAAGTATTGGGTGAAGAGGTAGGTTTTGAGTGCCTTTCTGAACTGATATAGATTGTTTATGGCCCTAATGTCAGGGGGTAGAGTATTCCAGCATCTGGGGATATAGAAACTGCACGCTCTGTTTGTGGTTGTCTTGTTGCACTTTGTCGATTCCTTTGGTGTGATTAGCATGTTGATGGTTGTTGCTCTTCTAGATCTGTTGGGGGGTACCATGTGGAAAAGATGCGTGAGAGATGGGGGGGAAATGCCTTTGATTGCCTTGAATGTTAATAGAAGGGTTTTGAAGGTGATCCTCCCATGGATAGGTAGCCAGTGCAGTTGTTTGAGAATGGGAGTTATGTGGTCGCTTCTGGAGGCTCCGTAGATGACCCTGGCTGCGGCATTCATGGCCAACTGTAAGGGGGCTAGTGTGGATTGGGGAAGCCCTTGTAAGATGGCATTTGCAAAATCGAAATGTGGCAGGATCAGTGCTTGATATATGGTTCGGAAATCCTCTGGTTCCAACAGGGAGCGTAGGTGTTTGAGTGAACGGATTTTAAAATAGACGGCTTTGACTATGTTTCTTATGTGGGTTCTCATGTCCAGCCGTTGATCGACAGTTACTCCCAGGTATTTTATTGCCTCTTTAGTCTGGAGATCAGCTTCCTTGACACTGACGTGGGGTGGGGGCGTAATGTTGGGGTCTCTGGTGATGAATAGCACTTCTGTTTTTTTATGTTGGATGCGTAGGTTCTGTGATTGGAGCCAAGTTGAAACTGCATTGAAGCAGTCCGTGAGTGGGGTCAGGTCCATGTGGGTTGTGGAGAAAGGCATGTATAAGAGGATGTCATCAGCATATATCAGGCAGTTCACATTGAATGATCTTATGATATTGCAGATAGGTTGCATGTAAATATTGAAGAGTAAGGAGGATAGTGAGGAGCCTTGGGGAACCCCTTGTTTTTGATGGAAGTGTATTGACTCTTCTGATCCAGACTTCACATACTGCCATCTGCCATCCAAATAAGATTTGCACCATCCTAGTGCACTGTTGCAGATTCCTTTCTCTTTCAATCTTTCGAGGAGTATTTCATGACTGACGGAATCGAATGCTGCTGCTATATCTAAGAATATAAGCACACAGCCTTGACAGATGTTGTCAATTCTTGTGATGATGTCGTTAAATAGAACAGTGAGCAGTGTCTCGACCCCATGATGTTCTCTGAAGCCATGTTGACAGTTGTCTAAAGGAGCGGCAGCATCAATGTGGTTCTGAATTTGTCGTTGTGCCTCTTTCTCTATTATTTTGGCTAATAGAGGGATGCTGGCTATTGGCCGATAAGAGTCAACTCTTTGGGGGTCAAGTTTGGGGTTTTTCAGTAGGGGCCTAATGGAGGTCTGCTTGAGTGAAGTGGGAAAGTATCCTGTTGTGAAGGAGATCTGCATTATATTTGCGATGAACGGGCTGAACACATCACGTAGTTCCTTGATCCAAAACGCTGGACATGGGTCAGTCTGAGCCGTAGAGGTGTTAAGGGTTGCTATGGTGTTCTGGATAGATTTAGTGGGTGGTGTGGAGAGTGTGTTCAGTGGGGATAAGCCTGTTGGATCTTGGTATGAAATTACTGACCCCTTGTTAGATGCCGGAGAAGGGGATACAGAGGGCCGCAGGCGGCACATGCTGTGGTGGAGCTGGGCCACAGTGCGGACTAGGGTGATGCCTAGGTGGCCCATACGAATGCTGAAACAGCAGAGCAGCCAGACAGCAACTGCTGAAGGCCCAACATGGGCACGAGCGTGTTTCCCACAGTGTCACAGGGGATAGTACCCAACAGCTACCCCCAAGGGCACGGAACATTGGCAGGCGGGACTGGGGGGAGCGTGGACGTCTATGCAGGCACCCCTACCCCAGAACCTGCACCATAGGCAGCCACCTACCTGCACACTGGATGGCCTGAGACTGCGCACCACCAGCACCACCAGCAGAAGGGCATGTCAGCATGGTGGCTGAGGGATACTGGTGGTGGAGGGGGCAGTGGCAGCTGCCCAGAGCAGACCGTGGCCTAGCCCTGTGTAGGTGGGTGCCGTGTACTGCAATAGACGGGCCCCGTATGACGGACAGTCATGGTATCACCAAGGAATGTACTGACTCTGTGACAACAAGCTGGTGCAGTGCACAAAACCAGTGTATTCAGAAGCAGAGGGTCACAGGTTCAAGTCCCAGCTGTGGTTCCTGCCAACCCAGTCCCCATATTTTACCCACTACTACAACATGCTAATACAGACAGCACCTATATTGCAGATGACGTAAACATGCCCAAGACACCTACATTTTACCCTACAGAGCACGGACACCATAAACATGCACATTACCTAGAACAGAGTCTCCCAAATGCAGTCCTGGAGGGCCAAACACCATTCTGGTTCCATGCTGCCTCTGATAATGATGCCTGTGCTGCATTTCTATGTGCCACCCCCATGGTATGCAGATGTATCTCATGCATATTCATGAGGGACAGCATGAAAACCCAAACAGTGTTTGGCACCGCAGGACTGGAGTTGGGAACCTCTGCCGTAAAGCAGCAGCCAACAGGGGCAGACACACCCGCACCCACAGGCCTCATTATCCAAAGCCTCCTGGAGAGGCAGGACATTGGGCTCTGCGTGCATCTCCCAATACTAGCATTTGCATACCTTAGTAATGCCACCCTAAACCTGGGAATATGGTACATATCTTTAAAGAGGTTGCTATGATTACTGGCAGATAGCAATTCCTAGGTTAAGTACAATATTCTGATTGAGCTGCATCATAGCAACCTTTCTGATGTCTGTGGAGTGTGCTACAGGTCTTGTGTATGACAGTGTTTACCAACCTGGGGAGTGACTCCTACAGTATTGCGTACCATAGCCATGCCTGCCCTGTGCCCAGGACTGGTGTGGTGGCCTGGGCTGCCCAACACCTCTATAGTTGCACAATGCTGGCATAGGTGTGGGGAGTGTGTGTCTGTCTATCCAGTGTGTGGTGGCTGCCAACACCCTCCACAGCCCACACTGCCAGCTCTGTTGCCAGTATTGGCCTGCCAATGTGCATAATGAGGAGCAAGGTACCATGGGAAAAGCCTGGATAGGGTGGCCTGGCCAGGCCGCATCTGCACAGGGCAAAGGGCAATGGCTCGGACATTGTAGTGCCCGGTACCACCTGCACGGACAGGGTGGCCATAGCATGTCCTGCTGGGCGGTCACTCTCACCCTGACTGAGCAGTGACCATGGCATGGCTAAGTTCCCCCATAGTGCTATATAGCATTTCTCTCATGTGATATATATGGGTTTTCTTTTGGGACCCAATCACTGACTTATCTGCTTGGTGTGTATGCTGACATCCCCGTTTTGGGTACATGCAGCTCCTCCGGGACCATGCACTATGGACTAGTTGGCGGACTGTCTGCAGCTAGTATGTGTCTTGCTGGAACACCTTGCAGGGTGCAGCGGCTGGAGGCTTGCTGCTGGAGAATGTCAGATAATGGTGGGGGGCAGCTGAGCAGTTCCAGGCCTGCTGTCTGTCTGCTATTGTGTTATGGATGTGTACTGCTCTGTCTGTTCCCCAGCAGGACTGGGGTTGATGGTCCCCTTTACTGCTACCATTGCAGCGAGGTAGACTGTGGATCTATTGGTGGGTGATCCTGTTTCCCACCCTGAGCCCCACAGGGTGGGTTGTGTGGTGGTACATGATCTGCCCATGGGTCCATACACCCCCCCCCCCTTCACCTACAGCAGGTAACCATGGCACCAACACAGGATATGCACTATTCTGGGTGCATCATCGCCCATAAGGACTAGACATGACCGAGACATACAGCAGGGCACAGATGTATCCTAGGTGTGTCTAACGGAACTACCTATCACACACTGATGGGGACCTGCAGCATGGCGTATTTCAGCCATGAAAGGTGCTGTGGACCTGGTGCTGGGCGCCCCACCTCAACCTCAGGGTGGGCACAGTACCCGCACAATGTGTACTGACTTTGTGGCAGTACCACACACGGTCTGTTCCCCCTACCTGGCCGAGGTGCTGTGGGGGTGCATACCCAATCTTGTGCCCATCTCTCGACTGCTGATTTGCATGTGCAGTGCATCATGGGTACGGGTGGGTTAACCCTATCCTGGTAACCACAGCAGACAGTTTGTGTGGTGACGTGCAGTCCTGCAGCCAGCCAGGGCTTTGTTCACAGCCTTATAAGATGTCCTATAGGGAACATTATAGGGTGCCTTGGCGGACAGTACACTTTATAATGTGCCCTATGGAGTGCGTTATGGGGTGCCTTATGCAGCACCTTAGGTTATGCCACCGTGAGGGTGTGTTTGCTGGCAGCACAAATTTAAAATACATGTCAAATGCCTCAACAATCACTACTTAAATGTAAAAGGTGCTGCCTCAGCCAGCCTTATACATTAGGCCCACTGGCGAATTGAACCCATGACCCCTGTACCATCAGTCAGTGTTGTAACCATTGTGCTACAGCTCTGTTGCTGTGATTGTATGCCTGCGTGCCTTCTTAAGATTAACGCGCGGTAACGTGCCCTGTAGCGCTCGTTCATTTATGGCGCCTTGTCCTTATTTGGGGTTTCTGTCTCTACCGCGGCTCCTAACGCGAATCGCACTAACGCAGTTTAGTAAACATACCCCAAAATCTATTTTGAACAGCTAAAATAATAATAGAAGACAGTTTATAATCAGAGTTTTAGACATGTTAATTGAAGGAGCAGGTGCGAAAGCGAACTGTCCCCTGTCTTTTTTTTTTCTGTTTTTAACTCACAATTTTACCATGTAAATCATTTTGATATGTCTTTGACATTGAAAGATGGTATAGTAAATATATCAATAGAATAGAATTACCATTTTTGCCTAATTTCCAGGTATTGATAAACTGCAGGCAAGAAGAAATGTGGGGTTATGGACAGAATTAGCAATATCTGCTCATGATTTCTCTGATGCATTTCTATAATCAGATTCTTGATCAGTTTTCCTACAAATCCTCTCCCATGCACATGACCATTAAAGAAGATATCCCATCACCCAATGGGACTTGACTTTCATCCTCTGGCATCCAAGCACATATCGTTATGAGATTGTGCTGCAGTTTTAAAACAGCATTGTAATAAGCAATCTGACTTATTTACGTAGTTTCCTATCTGTTCTCTACTGAAAGATCAAGGGCCTCTGAAGTACAGGACTGTGGTACAGTTGCAGGTGTGTGTGTGTGGAGGGGGGGTGGTGGTGGTTTGAGTACTTGAATATTCAGGGCCAGCCCCAGAGTTGGTACAAGGTGTTGGCATTCGAGGCAGACTTTAAGCCTTATGCCCCCCCCCCCCTCCCCACATCTGTCAGAATCTATTTTTTAGCTTTGAAGGCCCTGCTCGTTGCCACCTACCCAGAAGCTGCCACCTTAGGCAATTGCCTAGTTTGTCTGTTGGTTGGGCCAGCCCTGGGAATATTAGGATTGCTAGAGGGTAGGATTGAGATAGGCTGTCAGAGCTGTGCGAGAGGTGTCAATTGGGAAAGTTAGAGAATGAGGGTCTTTCAACCACTAAATTGTTATATGCTGGGACTCAAGTAGAGCATAGACCAGAGGTCCCAACCTTTTTGGTTGTTTGGACCCCTTAGTAACCTCCATAAAGCCCCCATTCTCTAACTCTCCGAGTTGACACCCTGTCATCATGTCAGACATCTCCTCAACACTGATTTAAATGGTCATACAAACCACTGAAGAGCACAATAGATACAAGGTCTGTTTGCTTTCTTAAAAACTCTTTCTGGTAAAATTAGAGTTGGCGGAAAGTTACAGACAAGCAGGGTGGCCCAAGGGTATATGATGCCATAGATGAACCTTCATAATGAGCCCCCTGAATTGGTTCAAAGCCTTACCCCCACCCCTCCGTAGTCCAGCATACCCCTTTTCTTTCCTTATCCCCCATGTCCTGCATCTCACCTTCCCTTCCCTACCCCCTTTCCATGTTCAGCATCTTTCCTTCTCTAGCAAAGTGTTCAGTATCTCATCTCCCTCCCCCCCCCCTATCATCCATAGTCCAGCTTCTCCCTTTCCCTTCCACTTGCCCCCACCTCTTCTGCCTCCCAGCCTCCATCCTCCGCCCATAGCGGCTGCTGCAGAATGAAAGTGTTCCTTTAAGGTTCTTATGGGTTCCCTCTCTTCTGTCTGTCCGCTTTCCTGTGGTGTCTCCCAAGGCTCATCCCTTGTCCCTATTCTTTTCAATATTTTCTTTGCTCTTGCTCTTGTGATTCAGCCGTTTCAACCTATCTCTATGCAGCAGTTTCAACCTATCTCTATGCAGATGATATTTTACTGATCCACTATACCAACACTTTTCACCAGATCTCTCTTCTTTGAATGTCTGTCTGATTCGCGTTGCTGCTTGGTTACACACTAATCACCTCAAATTAAATCCATCAAACACTATGGCCACTTGGCTTTTTGGCTCATTAATCACTCCTCACCATTGCATCCTTCTGAACGGGACACATATCTCACTCACATCATGCTTCCGCTATCTTGGGGTAATTCTAGATTCATCTCTCTCTTTTCATGAATACATCAGATCTGTGGTACAATGCTCCTTTTACTCCCTTCATCATATTAGAGGTGTTTGTTTTATCCTGTCCACTGCTGCTCTGACTACTCTGGTCATTTCTCTGGTTCTTTCTCATCTTGACTATGGTAACTGTTCTTGCTGATCTCTCCAAATATGAACTTCAATGTCGTCAGCTTATTTTGCATACCGCTGCCAGGTTAATATTTCATGCCTCCCGTCTTGACCACATAACCCCTCTGCTTACCCATTTACATTGGCTTCCATTCCTTTTCATGTTCAATTCAAGATTTTCATAAGACTCTTCATACTAGTCACCGCCCTATCTTTCTACCCTCATGATACCACATATTCCCCATCGCTCCCTCCATACTGTTCACATGAAAGTCATCCTTACATCCCCTTCCCAAGTCCATCTAGAATCAACTCGACATTCCGCATTTTTTTCCTTGATCCTTTCCTCTGGAACAACCTCTCCCCCTCCCTCCGCTTAGAGCCCTCATATTCAAAATTCAAATCACAACTTAAGACTCATTTATTTTCTGTTGCATTTGACCTCCCCTCCTGACTAGTCCATGCTTTCATATTTAAAACTTAATCTATAGCTTAATGTCTTGTCTGTTTTTAAATCTGCCTTTCTTTCCAGTCCCTACGGCCTTTTTTCCCCCATGTTCCCTCCTTCCCTTTCTCATATGTTTCTTTACTGCCCTTCACTTGCTTGTGGTGTCTTGCACTTCTTTCCTATCCAACATTGGCGTTCCTTTCCCAATTTGAATGATTTTAATTGTTTAATTGTAAACCGCTCTGTTGTCCTTCTCTAAGGGTGTATATCAAGTTTAAATAAATGAAATGAAAGCATGACACAGAGCCCTGAGAAAATGCCTGAGCTCAAGTGCTGCCATGTTCCAGCCCCCATCCAGCACAAACTTCCTGTGAGGGGGGTGGGACATGGCAGTGTTTGAGTACCCTATGCTACATTGACTTTCAGTCAATGGCGGCAGCTGTGGGTGAGCCATGGCGGTACGGTGGTGGCAGCAGCGAGGGTAGAAGAAGGGGAAGGGTGGTCCTATGCTGGCAGCAGCAAAGTGCTCATTAGAGCCATGCTACAACCCCAAATTCCACTGCTCTAGGCAGATGCTTAGTCCACTGAGTAGTAGAGCTAGCTCTATGACTCAGGCAATAGAAGGGCAAGCTTCATTCACACACACACACACACACACACACACACACACACTGCCCCAGCAGAGACATATTTCATATAGCTAGTTGGTTTCTTCTTTTGGACGCTTGAACTCTGTGAGATGTAGTAATTATTCAATCTGCATATTTTAGATAGATATTTTGTAAGGTTTTTAGTATGAGGTCCTGCAGCCTTCTGTACCTATTTGTCTTTTTGTTAAGTTGCAAATCTCATTTCTCTTGTCTTTCTCCTCTCCTCACTTGTGTGTTCAGCACAAACTTCAGCAAAGGTATAGGGGGTAACCTACATGGAGCGGCAGTTTCAGTCCCAAACACCTGGCTGGGCAATTAGGGCCATTTTGGTTTTATCTGCCGTCATCTACGATGTTACTATAGTGTTATGTACACTGGGGAGGGTTTATCTCTTTCCATACTATTCAAAAGTTCTGCAGATTCATTTTCAATAGAACCTCAGTACGGAAGTCTACAACTTTGAAATTCTTTGTAATAGTCACTCAGGGCCTAGTATCAGCAAAGTACTTTTAGTTTAAATTTAAAACACAGAAGAGAGCTTTCTGATTAAATTTAGAACCCAGCAGAGAGCTTCTAGTTTAAATTTCATAATAAGTTACAGCCTAGCAGCAGCAAAGAGCTATAATTTAAATCAAATCAGAATATAGCTTAGCACAAAAGGCAAAACAGGGTCAGTACTCTTTGAGCAACAATAAAGTCTTCTAGAGACCTTTACAAAGAGGCCTTCTACCTAGGGGGCAAGAGACCTGTGAAACGTTTTCAATAGGTGTTAACACCAGGTGGCAGGTCAAAAGGCCATTTTGAAAGACACCTTCTATCCAAGTAAGGACTGTTAATCACCC
This sequence comes from Ichthyophis bannanicus, assembly GCA_033557465.1. Classification (NCBI taxonomy): domain Eukaryota; kingdom Metazoa; phylum Chordata; class Amphibia; order Gymnophiona; family Ichthyophiidae; genus Ichthyophis; species Ichthyophis bannanicus. Next base: position 751,037,572 of record CM066033.1, read on the forward strand.
AGGAAGTTGGTCACAGCTTACCTCAGCAGCACAGGCATAAATAGCTCAACCAGAGCTCCGTGATCCTCAGTCTTGAAAGACTAGAAAAGGGGACTGTTACTTCTGGAGAGAGATCTGCAATTGTGAGTATATACTTCTGGGAATTTTTTGAAAGGAATTCTTTGTATTAAAACTAATTAATCTGTGAACCAACTTTTTTTTGTTAAATCAGTCAGGGCCTAGTAGCAGCAGTTTAAGTTTAAATTTAAAACACAGAAGAGAACTTTCTGGTTACATTTCATACCCAGCAGAGAGCTTGTAGTTTAAATTTAATAGTCACTCAGGGCCTAGTATCAGCAAAGTACTTTTAGTTTAAATTTAAAACACAGAAGAGAGCTTTCTGGTTAAATTTGGAACCCAGCAGAGAGCTTGTAGTTTAAATTTAATAGTCACTCAGGGCCTAGCATCAGCAAAATACTTTTAGTTTAAATTTAAAACACAGAAGAGAGCTTTCTGGTTAAATTTAGAACCCAGCAGAGAGCTTGTAGTTTAAATGTCATAATAAGTTAGAGTCTAGCAGCAGCAAAGAGCTATAATTTAAATCAAATCAGAATATAGCTTACCTCAGCAGCACAGGACAGGGTACTGTGTAGCAGCCCTCTTTTAATAAGTGTTATTTCCCTCCCTCCCTCCCTCCCTCCCTCCCCAACACCCACCCACCCCTGGGATAATCGTACCTTTATAGGTACTTACACATCTTACAAGACAGGAGGTGCTCTCAGGTGAAGCTCGTTACCCAAATCAGTCATACATTAAGGACCTGAGATTAATTAAGCTTCAGGTGAACAAGGTATATTAAATGTATTAGGTACAGTTGTTTTAGTATAAATATCCATAGCAACCCTTAGTAAGTAAAGAACTTAAAGATCTAAACACAAACTTAAAATTAAGATGCAGACAGCAGTCCAGCAGCGAGATGGGGGCTTTCCAGTCTTTTGCATTGAGTGTCACATGTATGATTTTCTCCCAGTTGGTGAGAGGTCTTACGTGTGCACTAGGTGCAAGAAGCTCTTTGCTTTCAGAGAACGAGTCCGTTTTCTAGATGCTAGAGTAGCAAACTTGGAAAACATAAGAAAGACAGAGAGGTACATAGACGAGACCTACAGGGATATAGTCCTGAAGTCCCACCTCCAGTCTGGCAGCATCCCTGTTGCCATGGAGTAGAGAGGCCACGTGACAAGAGAGCATCACCCTGGTGTGGCAGGAAGTGATCCTGTAACTAGGACCTGTCCTCCAGGTGATGTAAAACCCTCTTGCACCGAGGACATTTCTGCAGGGCCATGTGCCCATGAGGGAAGGGTTAGGACAGCCGTTATAGTTGGTGATTTCATCATTAGCATGTAGATAGCTGGGTGGCTGGTGGATGTGAGGATCGCCTGGTAACATGCCTGCGTGGTGCGAAGGTTGCGGACCTCACGCGCCACCTAGATAAGGTCTTAGATAGTGCTGGGGAGGAGTCTGCTGTCTTGGTACATGTCGGTACCAATGACATAGGAAAATGTGGTAGGGAGGTTCTGGAGGCTAAATTTAGGCTTTTAGGTAGGAAGTTGAAATCCAGAACGTCCAGGGTAGCGTTCTCCGAAATGCTTCCCGTTCCATGCGCAGGACCCAAAAGGCAGGCAGAGCTCCCGAGTCTCAATGCATGGATGAGACAATGGTGCAGAGATGAGGGTTTTGGATTTGTTAGGAACTGGGGAACATTCTGGGGAAAGGAGGGGCTCTTCCGAAGGGATGGGCTTCACCTTAACCGGGATGGAACCAGGCTGCTGGCATTAACCTTTAAAAAGGAGATAGAGCAGCTTTTAAACTAGATAATAGGGGAAAGCCGACAGTCGCCCAAGAGCGGATGGTTCGGAAGAATGTATCCTTGAAGGATACTACCAAAAGCAGAGAGGTTCCAAAAAAGAGCAAAGTAGCCCAAATGTCCTCGAGTATGGAGCAGACAGAGCTTAAAGATCCCAAATTACCCATATGAATAAAATACAGTCTCTAAAAGACTTGTATGCAAATGCTAGAAGTCTAAAAAATAAGATGGGAGAATTAGAATATATAGCACTAAATGAGAGGTAAGATATGATTGGAATATCAGAGACATGGTGGAAGGAGGACAATCAGTGGGGCACTGTGATACCTGGGTACAAAGTATATTGTAATTATAGAGCTGATCAAATTGGTGGAGGGGTTGCGCTCTATGTTAGAAAGGGCATTGAGTCAGAAAAGATTAAAGTTTTGCAGGAAACAAAATTTACTGTAGAATCTCTATGGATTGAAATTCCATGTAAAAAGGGGAAGGCGATGGCAGTGGGTGTGTACTATCGACCGCCTGGCCAGAATGAACAAATGGATGATGAAATGCTCAAAGAAATCAAGGAAGCTAACAAAAGTTACAGCGCAGTAATAATGGGTGATTTCAATTACCCTGATATCGACTGGGTCAGTGTCACGGCAGGACATGCTAAGGAGATAAAGTTCCTAGATGAAATAAATGACTGCTTCTTGGAGCAGCTGGTTCATGAACCAACCAGAGGGGAAGCCATATTAGACCTAGTCCTTAGTGGAACACCAGATCTAGTGCAAGAGATAAGGGTGTTGGGGCCACTTGGCAATAGTGATCATAGCATGATCACCTTTGATTTAATTAGTGGAGGAGGGATAGGAAGGAAATCCACAGTACTACCTTTTAACTTTTGAAAGGAAAATGAGGAAAATAGTTAAGAAAAACTAAAAGGAGCAGTTGCAAAGGTTAAAGACTTACATCAAGCTTGGGTGTTGTTGAAAACTACTATCTTTGAAGCCCAGACCAGCTGTATTCCATGCTTTAAGAAAAGTGGAAGGAAGTCCAAAAAACTGCCAGCATGGTTTAAAGGTGAGGTCAGAGAGGCTGTTGTTGCCAAAAAAGCATCTTTCAGGAAATGGAAAAAAAGATCCAAATGACAAAACCTGGAAAAAGCACAAGCACTGGCAAGTCAAATGCAAGGCATTGATAAGGCAGGCGAAGGGAGAATTTGAGAAGAAGCTTGCTGCGGAAGCAAAAAGCAAAATAAAGACTTTTTCAAGTACATTCGTAGCAAAAAACCTGTGAGAGAGTCAGTTGGTCCATTAGATGATAGAGGGGTTAAAGGGGCACTAAGAGGCGACAAGGCGATAGCGGAGAGACTGAATGAATTCTTTGCTTCGGTCTTTACTGAGGAAGATGTACGGATGTTACCCATGACTGAAGTGGTATTTAAAGGTGCGGAAGAATTGAAGGAAATATCGATACATCGGGAAGATGTATTACAACTATTAGATAAACTGAAGAGTAGCAAATCACCTGGGGCCGGATGGTATACATCCAAGGGTGTTGAAAGAACTGAAATATGAGATTGCAGAACTGCTATTAGTAATCTGTGAACTATCATTAAAATCATCTCTAATACCTGAAGATTGGAGGATCGCCAATGTAACACCAATTTTTAAAAATGGTTCCAGGGGTGATCCGGGAAACTACAGACCGGTGAGCCTGACATCAGTACCGGGAAAAATGGTAGAAACCATCATAAAGAATAAAATTACTCAGCATGTAGATAGTCATGGCCTAATGGGAGACAGTCAACATGGCTTTAGACAAGGAAGATCTTGTCTTACTAATCTGTTATGTGTTTTTGAAGGTGTGAATAAACAGGTGGACAAAGGTGGGTTGGTTGATATAGTGTATCTGGACTTTCAGAAAGCCTTTGACAAGGTCCCTCATCAGAGACTTTTGGGAAAGCTAAAGAGTCATGGGATAGGAGGCAGTGTACTATTGTGGATCAGGAACTGGTTAAAAGATAGAAAGCAGAGGGTAGGGCTAAATGGCCAATTTTCCCAATGGAGAAAGGTGAATAGTGGTGTACCCCAGGGATCTGTGCTGGGTCTGCTGCTTTTTGATATATTCATAAATGACCTGGAAAGTGGAATAACGAGTGAGGTTATCAAATTTGCAGATGACATAAAACTATTTAAAGTTGTTAAAACCCAAGAGGATTGTGGAAAATTGCAAGAGGATCTTGATAAATTGGAAGACTGGGCATCAAAATGGCAGATGAAATTTAAAGTGGACAAGTGCAAAGTTATGCACCTAGTGAAGAACAACCCAAACTATGGTTACACGATGCAAGGTTCCACATTAGGAACCACCACCCAGGAAAAAGATTTAGGCGTCATTGTGGATAACATGTTAAAACCCTCCACCCAGTGGGCAGCGGCGGCCAAGAGAGCAAATAGAATGCTTGGTATCATAAGGAAAGGAATGGAAAATAAAACAAATGATATTATAATGCCTCTATATCGTTCCATGGTGAGACCGCACCTTGAATATTGTGTGCAATTCTGGTCACCGTATCTTAAAAAGGATATACAGTAGCATTATTAGAAAAGGTTCAGAGAAGAGCCACCAAAATGGTAAAGGGGGTGGAAGGATACTCCTATGAAGAAAGGCTAAATAGGTTAGGGCTCTTTAACCTGGAAAAGAGACGGCTGAGGGGAGATATGATAGAAGTCTATAAATTAATGAACAGATTGGAACGGGTAAACATAGATCGATTGTTTACCTTATCAGAATATAGAAAGACTAGGGTACATGCAATGAAGCTACAGGGTAAACTATTTAAGACTAATAAAAGAAAATATTTTTTCACTCAATGTGTAATCAAACTCTAGAATTTGTTACCGGAGGATGTAGTAAAGGCTGTTAGTGTAGCTGGGTGTGAAAAAGGTTTGGACAAGTTCCTGGAGGAAAGATCCATAAACCATTATTAAGAAGGGACCCAGGATATCAATGCTTGACCCAGTACAAGCATTGTGGAACCTGTGTCTTTTGGGGAAACTGCTAAGTACGTATGACCTAGATTGGCCACTGTTGGAAACAGGATACTGGGCTTCATGGACCTTGGTCTGACCCAGTATGGCATATCTTATGTTCTTATGTTCTTAACTATCTAGCATGACTCCTACCTCTGAACTAATGGAACATTTCACAGTGACTGAGCCAGTAGGTGATGTCTTGCTGCATTGGCCTCGTCACTCATATTATGCTCCTTAGCACTTTTTCTCATCACTACGCTGGGGAGGTTTTAGAAATGGTCAATAGAAATGCATTGATAATATTATTAAATGTGCATTCATCCCATAATATATTTGCAGGTGCTTAGGGGGCAAGATAATTGACTTTAGTTTTTATGAAAATTTCTGCCATTTAGGTGGTTAGTGTAGAAGCTTTATTTGCAGTTTCCACATGTAAAATCAAGCATTTGCATTACTACCACTACGACTACTGCTATTACTACTACTTATCATTTGTATAGCACTGTACATGTACAAGAGAAAATATTTGCTCATCAGAGCTTACAATCTAATCAAGACAGACCATACAACAACTGGGGACTAAGGGAAATCTAGGCGAATGGCAAGATAGGTGGTGAGGGGATCAAGATCCAAAAGCAGCTTTGAAGAGGTGAGTTTTTAGCCTGGATTTGAATAGGGCCAGAGATAGAGTTTGACGTACTGACTTGGGTAGTTTTCTCTAGGTATAAGGAGTGGCAAGGTGGAAAGAAAGAGCCTGAAATTGGCAGCGGAAGAGAAGGGCACTGATAAAAGGAATCTGCCAGAAGAGAGGAGTTCCCGAGGAGGAGTGCAGAGTGAAATCAGAGAGGAAAGGTAGCGAGGAGCCGCAGAATGAATGCACTTGCAGGTCAGTAGGAGAAGTTTGAACTGGATGCGGAAACTGATAGGGAGCCATTGAAATGACTTGAGAAGAGGGGATATGTGAGCTTAGCAATGGAAATGGCATCCTTGTGGAAATGGTGATTTTAGAAAGAGCTCAGTTTACATGTAGATGTCCTTAGTATGTAGAAATTGCAAGGAGGCATGTTGAGAGCATGGTTGGGGAGTGCTCTGAACAGGTCAAAAATCTACACATATATTCCCTATTTTATATAAGGAATACACATGTATAAATGCAGTAGTTCACACCTGGATGTACACCTTTTTCCCTGGCATGTTTAGGTTATAAAAAAGTGCTTATTTATTTTATTTATTTGAATAGTTCTTCTATACTGCCCCTTCCAGTGATCGTGGTGGTTAACATTAAACAAATATCAGTACAGAGAACGTTTTTAACTATATGCTTGGATTGACCAGTCCTTCACAGGATGGATTAAGGGGGTTATCCCCTTAATCCTCCATTGTTTATTTCCCTCTCAAAAGGTTAAATGAGATAGAGATAATGGCATCTGTTGCTAATTGGTGAGAAATATATATGCAGGCTTGGAAAATAGCCATCATACAGGTGTCAGTGTTGGCACTTAAACGCGTAAGTTGTGAAATCCGGCACATACATGTGTATGGCTGCCATATTTACCACATTGATTTTTCCTACTTGTAGATTTGCTAATGGCTCTTCCAGCTCCACATATTAGCACATATTATGTGTACTCCTGTGCTTCCTTAGCCTGTATTTTATAAAAGGTTCCATGTTTAGCAGAGCCTTTTCTAAAACACCACCAAAACTGTGAATGCTGCAACCTCGATGTTTCTATTCCGATCTCTATGGGGTATGTTTATTAAACCTTTTTAATATGCAGCCGGCGTTAGTGTGCAGGATGCCATATAAGGAGTGGGCGTTTCAGTCTAAAGTAGCAAAACGGGATTAGCATGCAATAACGCGCGCTGCTGCGCACATTATCGGGCAAAGCCCGCTAAGCGCGTTACCACGTGGTAATCTTAAATAGGCGCACAGACATCCAACCATAGAAACAGAAGTGTAGCACAATGGTTAATACACTGACTGATGATACAGGGGTCATGAGTTTGATCCCCCAGTGTGCCTAATGCATAAGTCTGGCTGAGGCATCAGTTTTGACATGTAAGTATTGTTTCCTGAGGCATTTTAATTATTGCTGCCAGCAAACACACCCTCACGTGCCGTAACCTAAGGTGCCGCATAAGGCACCCTATAAGGCACTCTATAGGGCACATTATAAAGTGCACTGTCCACCACGGCACCCTATAATGTCCCCTATAGGGCACCCTGTAAGGCGCTCCATAGGACACCTTATAAGGCACCTTATACGGACTGTAACCATAAGGTGCCTCAGAAGGCGCTTTATAGGGTGCCCTATAAGGTGCTTTATAGGGCGCCTTCTGAGGCACCTTATGGTTACAGTACCCTGAGGGTGTTTTGCTGGCAGCACTAATGTACATTAAAAATAGACAATGCTTCGGACAGCCCTATCAAATAACCCCACTGTGGGTTTGAACCCATGACTTCTGGCTCCACAAGCAGTGAAGTAACCAGTGGGCTATAGCTCTATAGCTGCTGGCAAACCCCTGGCTGGCTGCAGAAGGACTGCACGTCACCACACAAACAGTCTGCTGTGGTCACCAGGATAGGGTTAACCCACCCATACCCATGATGCACTGCACATGCAAAACAGCAGTCTACAGATGATCACAAGATGGGGTATGCACCCCCACAGCACCTCGGCCTGGTAGGGGGAACTGACCATGTGTGGTACTGGCACAGAGTAGCTATACACCGTCACATTGTGCAGGTACTGTACTCACCCTGAGGGTGAGGTGGGGCGCCCAGCACCAGGTCCACAGCAGAAAATGGCCAAGCTGCAGGTCCCCAGCAGTGCTAATGTGTGAGATAGGTAGTGTCTGCAGATCACAGATCACCTTGGGTGCATCTGTATTTCTCAGGCAAGGTTTAGCCCTTATGGACCCATAGGAGGATTATGTACCACCACCCCCTCTCCTCTGGGGCTGAGGGTGGTAAACAGGGTCTCCCACCAACAGATTCACCTCCCTGCAATGGTGGCAGTAGAGGGGACCATCAACCCCAGTCCTGCAGGGGAACAGACACCCTACAGGGCAGTCAATGCAGCTCTGTACACATGCATAAAACAATAGCAGACAGACGTTAGGCCTGGATATGCTAAGCTGCACCCCACCACTATCTGATATTCTCCTACAGCAAGCCTTCAGTCGCTGCACCCTGCAAAGTATTCCAGCAAGACACATACCAGCTGCAGACAGTCTGCTAGCTAGTCCATAGTACATGTTCCTGGTGGAAATGCGTGCACCCAGAACTGGGATGTCAGCATACACACCAAGCAGATAAGTCAGTGACTGGGCCCTAAAAAGGAACCCATACATATCACATGAAAAAAATACTATATAGCACTATGGGGGAACCTAGCCATGCCGTGGTCACTGCTCAGTCAGGGTGAGAGTGATCTCCCAGCAGAACATGCTGTGGCCACCCTGTCTGTGCAGGTGGTGGCCGGGCACTACAATGTCCCAGCCATTGCCCTATGCCCTGTGCAGATGCATCCTGGCCAGGCCACCCTGTCCGGGCTATACCCATGGTACCTTGCTCCTCATTATGCACAATGGCAGGCCAATACTGGCAACAGTGTTGGCAGTGTGGGCTGTGGAGGGTGTTTGCAGCCACCACACACTGGACAGACAGACACACACTCCCGCACCTATGCCAGCATTGTGCTACTATAGAGGTGTTTGGCAGCCCTGGCCACCACACCAGTCTTGGGCACAGTGCAGGCATGGCTATGGTACGCAATACTGTTGGGGGTCACTCCCCAAGGTGGTAAACACTGTCAGACACCAGACCTGAAGCACACTCCACAGACATCAGAAAGGTTGCTATGATGGAGCTCAATCAGCAAACCGTGCTTAACGTAGGAATTGCTATCTGCCAGTAATCATAGCTACTTTTTGATAGCTGTGTACCGTATTCCCAGGTTTAGGGTGGCATTGCTACGGTATGCAAGTGCTAGTATTGGGAGATGCACGCAGGGCCCAATGTCCTGCCTCTCCAGGAGGCATTGGCTAATGGAGCCTGTGGGTGTGGGTGTGTCTGCCCCTGTTGGCTGCTGCTTTACGGCAGAGGTTCCCAACTCCAGTCCTGGTGTGCCAAACACTGTTCGGGTTTTCATGCTGTCCCTCATAAATATGCATGAGATACATCTGCATACCGTGGGGGTGGTGCATAGATATGCAGCACAGGCATCTTTATTAGAGGCAGCATGGAACCTGAATGGTGTTTGGCCCTCCAGGACTGCATTTGGGAGACTCTGCTCTAGGTAATGCACCTGTTTATGGTGTCTGTGCTCTGTAGGGTAAAATGTAGGTGTTTTGGGCATGTTTACGTCATCTGCAATAAAGGTTCTGTCTGTATTAGCACGTTTTAGTAGTGGGTAAAACATGGGGACTGGGTTGGCAGGAACCACAGCTGGGACTTGAACCTATGACCTTCTTCTCCTGAACACACTGGCTGTGTGCACTGCACCACCGTGTTGCCACACAGACAGTACATTCCCTGGGGATACCATGACTGTTCATCAGACGGGGCCTGTCTGTTGCAGTGCATGGCACCCACCTACACAGGGCTAGGCCATGGTCTGCTCTGGGCAGTTGCCACTGCCCCCTCCACCACCAGTGCCCCTCTGCCACCCTGCTGACATGCCCTTCTGCTGGTGGTGCTGGTGGAGCGCAGTCTCAGGCCATCCAGTGTGTGGGTAGGCGGCTGCCTATGGTGCGGGGTCTGGGGTAGGGGTGCCTGCATAGGTGTCCACGCTTCCCCCCAGCACTGCCTGCCACTGTTCTGTGCCCTTGGGGTCCCTACTGGGTACTATCCCCTGTGACACTGTGGGAAGCACACTCGTGCCCATGCTAGGCCCTCATCAGTTGCTGTCTGGCTGCTCTACTGTTTCAGCATTCCTATGGGCCACCTAGGCATCACCCTAGTCCGCACTGTGGCCCAGCTGCAGTACAGCATGTGCCATCTGCAGCCCTCTGTGTCCCCTTTCCCAGCATCTGTCCAGTTGCCCATTCCGACATGCCCGCCCTGCTGTTGTGGAACATGTGCACCCCATAGGAAACCTGTCCAATCGAGAGGGAAACCCTGATGAGCGCAATTGCACTGTGGGATCATTCACCTTGTATGGGGACGGAGCGTAGACCCTTCCAAAATTCATATCTTTATTTTGGAGCTTTCTCGGGAGTGCTTTTTGATGTTTACCATTAATATCACTATTGCCCAGCTTGGTTATGTTTTTTTTATATTTTGTTGGGGTTATTTTCAATGTTTCTTTGCACTTTTCTTCCTTGCACATGTATCACACTTATCACTGTTTTGTAGGTTTCCCTGGTTTTGCTGTACATTGCTGACAGAAATGGTTTCTCTGCCCTTTAAATCAGCTCTAATGCCAGGTTTTCACTGGCGTTAGTTTTGAGCCTCAAATTTCACATCGTTAGTGTGTGGGGAGCCTCTCCCCTCCCATTCTCCACCCATTGACCCCTTCTCTCCGCCCCTGGGGAGCTTTCCTCTGCCCTCCAGGAGCCTTTCCCCGCCTTCAGCGCTCATTTGTGCCGCTGCGCGCGTTAACGCGCGCTAAGGTACCTGAGCGCCTGATAAAGCACCATTAATGCGTGTTAAGGTACCTTAACGCGCAGTAACATCACAGAGCACACATTAAGAAGGTTTAGTAAACATACCCCTATGTCTTTTCTAAAATGTGCCTTTTATAGTAATAGTTTTTATTCTTACTTTAAAAAAAACACATTGAAGAGAATAATAAATATAAGAACCAAATGCTATTTTTGATAGCATCACATGATAACAATTCAGGTTTTCACTGGTATATTTTCATGTATTATCCTGGAAATATTGATTTGAGAACATAAATATGTAAGAAATGACATAGTGGGTCAGACCAATGCCCAGCATCATGTCTCTGACAGTGGCCAAACCAGGCCACCAAAATTGCCTGGTGGATCCAGAGAATAGATCTATTTCTTACAGTCCCCTGTCAGTGATGAGTGTAGCCTTCAGGGTTCTAGTCAGCTAATAATTGTTTACCACTCAGAGGGATGCTCATTCATGCCTGAGTGAGATCTTAGGGATTGTAGTAGGCCATAAATATAAATAAAGAGTTCCCAAAGTAATGCTTGGGGAAGAGAGTATCCCATGAATGGAAATTCTCTAGAGCAATATCTTGAGGAAGAGAGGAGGAGGGAACATGAATGAGCAATCTCCAGGAACAAGCAGGAATGTAGTCATCACATATGGGTATCGTCGGTACCGACGGAGCCTGCACAGGAACGCTCCCCAGCGTCCAATTAAAATGCTTTTGGGAGCATCCCACAGCGCCTGCGTGCTGCCTTCCCGCCTTTCCCAACTGCCTCTCTCCAGTTCTTCTTTTTCCGCGGAGCCAGCAGGTCGTGTTTCTGTCACCCCAGAAGAATTTCTTTATTTCTTTTTGTGGTCGCGTCTGCCTTCTTCGACGCTCTACCGGTACCGCCAGTCTTTCTTTTCCTATTTCTAAAAAAAATATATATATATATATATATCTTTTCTATTTTCTTCAGGTGCACTCGCCTTTTTGGGCCTTAGGCCCAAAACTTCCTTAACATGGAAAAACCTGCCTCAGGTTTTAAAAAGTGCACCAAGTGTGGCGGTACCATTTCCGTCACCGACACCCATGAATGGTGTTTAAAATGTTTAGGTCCTGACCACTCCATCACGGATTGTGTGTCCTGTGCTATGATGTCTAAAAGAGGTCGGCAGAACCGAGCTGCCAATCTCAGTACCCTGTTTCCCTCTGATGCAGCTTCGGTGGCATTGACGTCTTCCAGGGCTTCTTCTTCCTCCCGTCTATCTCAGGTAACTAAACATAAATCCAGCCGGTCCTCGAAGGGTAGATCTCCTTCTAAGCATCGAGATGCCTCTGGCGTTGCCCTAGAGGATTCTGCACCGGCAAAATTACCCCGGCGGGAGGCTTCAGCTTCCAAAGCCTTATCGGGGTTCCAGGATGTTCTAGATGGCTCGGCCTCAACAGATCTCCTGGTGCCATGCTCTGAGGTACCGGTGACCTCCACCGGTGATGACTTCCAGGCATTGGCGGAACCATAGACCAAAATTCTGAGCATGGAACGCAGTCTGGCGGCTTTCCTTGCAGCATCGATGCCCTTGGTACCGCGACAGACAACTCCACCAGTACCGGCACTAGCACCGGCATCGGTATCGGTATCGGCACCGGTACCAATAGCATCGACATCGGCATCGGTGTCTGCTATGCTGGTACTCGGTCCTACAATGCCCTCCGGTACCGATTCTCCGGTACCAGTTATTCCCGGTACCGACCTTGGTCGGTACGGGTATCGGGCTCTGCAGGAGCATCCAGACAGATGATACTTCGAATCCTCAGAAGAATCTGAGGATTCTGAAAGTTCTGTCAATGCAGAGATACTTCTTCCAGGGGAGTCCTCCTCCCCTAAACGCAGGATGTCTCCTCCAGAGGACATGTCTTTCCAAGACTTTATCAGAGAGGTGGCTCGGGGCCTGTCCATCACTGTGGCCCCTGAAATAGAGCCAAGGGCCAAGGAGTTGGAAATTTTACAATATCCCAAAACTCCTAAGGAGGCAGCTACCTTACCCATTCATGAGATTCTATAAGATCTCATGTTGAGGATGTGGGAAACACCTCTTACCACCTCTCTTCATTCTCGTAGGTTAGATACTATGTATCGTGTCCCTCCTTGTCCTGGGTTCCATAAGACTCAGCTTCCTCACCACTCTATAGTGGTGGAGTCAGCCATGAGAAGGATTAGAAGTGCAAAAAGACATGCCTCTAATCCTCCAGGACGTGAATGCAGAACCCTGGATGCTTTTGGACGTAGAGTCTTTCAAGCTTCCATGCTTGCTGCAAGAATCATTTCCTATAGTCTCTACATGGGAATGTTCCTAAAGGAGGCCACAGATAATTTACAGACTTTAAGTCCTTTCATTTCTGAGGATAAAAGACAGGACTTTCTCACTTGGGTCAAACATGCCCAAGATGTCTCTATATTCTCCAACCGTGCAGCCTTTGACTGCTTTGAGTGTATAAGCAGAACCTCGGCTATTGCCATAGGTGCACGTAGAATTGCTTGGCTCCTGGCATCTGATTTAGAGCTCTGGGTACAAGATAAATTGGGAAATATCCCTTGTACTGGTGAGAACCTGTTCGGGAAAGATTGGCAGGAAAAAGCCAATGAAATGGATGCTGAAAATTCCACTTTGGATAGACTATCCAAGTCCACTGCTGATCCTGTTAGGAAAAGGTTGTTCAAGAAAACACCTTTTTCTAAAAAGAAAAGATTTTATCCTGCTTATACTCAGCAGGCATCTTCTGCAGGTCAGTTTTCAACCAAACGTCAGCAACCACCCAAACAGAAGAAAGCAAAGGCTGCTAGGCCTCCACCGGCTCAGCAGCCTCAGCCTCCTCAGGGCCTTTGACTTTCAGCTAGAGAACTTAGCCTTTCTGGTTCTGGAAGGACCAGAACCGTCCACCATTCCAGGAAGGTTATGTCATTTTGCCCCCAGATGGGGTCAAATAACAGCAGAGCATTGGACACTCTCCATCATAAAGGAGGGGTACAAACTTCATTTTTCAAGCATGCCCCCTCACACAATAGTGAAGCAGTTCAATTCTCCGACACCTCTCATCAACCTCTTAGGTCAAGAGGTTGCCATTCTTCTTGCCCAAGGGGCAATAGAAGTAGTGCCTCTTCGTCAACAAGGCACAGGGCTCTATTCCCCTTATTTTCTTATCCCAAAGAAAACAGGGGGATACAGACTATATTAGATCTCAGAGAATTGAACAAATTCCTTGTTAAGGAGAAATTCAAGATGATTTCTCTCGGTGCTCTGCTTCCATTCCTTCAGAGTCAGGATTAGCTTTGTTCTCTAGATCTCAAGGATGCGTACACCCATGTACTCATCCATCCAACCCACAGCAAGTTCCTTCGGTTCCTTTTTCAAGGAAAGCACTACCAATACAGGGTGCTTCCTTTTGGTCTGGCCTCTGTTCCAAGGGTGTTCATGAAATGCATGGCTGTGGTAGCAGCATTTCTCCGTACTCTGGGAATATTCGTCTTCCCTTACTTGGACGACTGGCTCATTCGAGCTCCAACACAGTCAGAGGCCAAGACTTCTCTATCCTGCACAATGCGTATCCTCCAGTATGTGGGGCTGGTAATAAACATCCCAAAATCCAGTCTGACTCCCACTCAATCTTTAGAGTTCATAGGAGCTCTTCTGGATACCACAAAAGCAAGGGCCTATCTCCCTCAGGCCCGTTGCTTTCGCTTAGTGCAGTTAGCTTCTCAGGCAGTGCTAAAGCCTCATCTAACTGCTTGAGAAATGTTGCAATTGCTGGGCCACATGGCATCCACCGTGCATGTGGTTCCATATGCTTGCCTCCATATGAGGTCAGCTCAGTGGACTTTATCCACCCAATGGACCCAGGCATCAGGGTGCCTGGCAGACAAAATAGCAAACACAAGTCGCCTCATTTTGTCCCTCCAATGGTGGAGGTCCACTCAAAATCTGTTGCTGGGTGCCCCTTCCAACAACCCTTACCCCAAGCAACTCTCACAACAGATGCATCTCCAAAGGGTTGGGGAGCACATCTGCAAGACTTCTCCACCCAGGGCACCTGGTCTCCACAAGAGAGTTGTCTACATATCAATCTCTTGGAACTCAGAGCAATTTTCCTAGCTCTGCGAGTGTTCCACTCCCTGCTCAGCTACAAGACAGTCCTCATTCACACGGACAATCAGATAGCCATGTTCTATGTGAACAAGCAGGGGGGAACGGGCTCTCTGTCGCTTTGCAACGAAGCTTTGCGACTATGGGCCCTCGCCAGAGAGCATCAGATTCATCTGCTGGCAGTATATCTTCCAGGCATTCAAAACTCTTGGGCGGACAGACTCAGTCGAGTTCTCGTTCCATACAAATGGTCTCTGCATGCAGACTAGGTGACCAGGATATTTCAACTTTGCGGAACCCCGGACATAGACCTCTTTGCAAGTCCGTGGAATGCCAAACTTCCCCGGTTCTGTTCCAGAATTCTGGCTCAGGGGGCTCAGGCCAGGGATGCTTTCCTCCTCTACTGGGGTCAAGACTTCCTGTATGCCTTTCCACCCATTCCCCTAATTCCCAAAACCCTGTTCAAGCTTCAGAGAGACAGAGGCCGCATGATCCTCATAGCTCCACATTGGCCATGGCAAGTGTGGTACCCTCTGCTTCTACATCTCTCTCAAGCTCCCTCACTGGAGTTAGGGTCTGCTCCAGATCTCCTGTCTCAGGAGGACGGGATGTTATGGCATCCCAATCCCCAGTCACTGTATCTCAGGGCTTGGTTGCTGAAGGCCTAGATCTCCAAGATCTTCATCTTTCTCAGCAAGTGAAAGATGTTCTTTATGCTTCCAGAAAACCTTTCACTAGATGTTCTTATGCTTTCAAGTGGAAAAGGTTTACTATTTGGTGTTCAGAAAAGGGTCTTAACCCCCTTGCTATACCTCTGGAATCTTTACTGGAGTATCTCCTCTATTTGTCTAATGCAGGCCTTAAGACAAATTCCGTAAGAGTCCATTTGAGTGCTATTGCAGCTTCTCTTAAACCTCTAAATGGACAACCTATTTCCTCTCATCCTCTTATAGCAAGATTCATGAGAGGCCTCCTTCTAACTAAGCCTCCCATTAGACCACCTCCGGTGGCATGGGACTTGAACCTGGTTCTTGGGCAGCTCATGAAGCCACCTTTCGAACCCTTAGCTACCACCTCCTTGAAATTCCTTTCTTGGAAGGTTATCTTTCTCATTGCAATCACATCAGCACGCTGCTTTAGTGAATTGCAAGCACTAGTAGCTAATCCACCTTATACAAGGTTCCATCATGACAAGGTAGTCCTTAGGACTCATCCACACTTTATGCCTAAGGTGGTCTCGCCTTTTCATCTCAACCAAGAGGTCTACCTACCTGTCTTTTTTCCAGGACCTCATGCATCAAATGCAGAGAGGAATCTTCATACCTTGGACTGTAAAAGAGCTCTAGCTTTTTACTTGCAAAGGACACAGCAACATAGAAAGTCCTCTCAACTTTTTGTTGATTTTGATCCTTCTCATTTGGGACTTCCAGTCTCCAAGAGAACACTATCTAACTGGATTGCTCAGTGTATTTATTTTGCCTATCAGAGTAAGAACCTTTCTTTGGAGGGCCATGTCACAGCTCACAATGTGAGAGCCATGGCAGCCTCAATGGCTCATCTGAACTGTGTGTCTATTGACGACATCTGTCGAGCAGCCACTTGGGCCTCAGTTCATACCTTCACAGCCCATTACTGTTTGGACAAGAACTCCCGCCAGGATGCCTTGTTTGGTCAGGCTGTTCTCAAACACCTCTTCCATACCTAATCAACTCCTACCCACCATCCCTGGTAGGATGCCAGAGATCCATGGGGGGAAGTGGAGCCCTTCTCAGGGACACACAACTTCTGGGGTCTCTCCCTGGCACCTAAAGCTAGGGAGTCCCCATATGTGATGACTACATTCCTGCTTGTTCCTGGAGATAGCATAGTTACTCACCTGTAACAGGCGATCTCTGGGAACAGCACAAATTTAGTCCTCACAACCCACCCACCTCCCCTAGGAGTTGTCTCTCTCTATCTCTCTCTTTTCCTTTCCCTCGCTCTCTCTCTTTGTCTCAGCTCTAAAACTCAACTGGAGAGAGGCAGTTGGGAAAGGCAGGAAGGCAGCACACAGGCGCTGTGGGATGCTCCCAAAAGCGTTCTAATTGGACACTGGGGAGCGTTCCCACGCAGGCTCTGTCGGTACCGACGATACCCATATGTGAGGACTAAATTCCTGCTGTTCCCAGAGATCACCTGTTACAGGTGAGTAACTATGCTTTACCCGCAATAAGATCATGGAGATGAGAAGCTACAAAGAGACCAAGAAGAATATTGACCAGTGTGAGATGCTGGGGAAGAGAGAGCAAACCATAAATGGCTATTTTGCAATATAGAGCCTGGAGAAATGAAAGGAGGCTATGGTTAGGGAAGAAGACATCTCACACATGCAAGATTCAGCAGTTACTAGAAGGCAGGCATCCATCCAGCACCATTATTCCTTAAACCTCTATGCTCCATTGTTCTGTGGTTGGCGCATCTGAGGACATAGGGGTATGTTTACTAAACCGTCTTAATATTATCGGCGTTAGTTGCAGTCTTACTGTGACGAATCCCAAATAAGGTAGTGGGCGTTCTGGTCTTAAGGTAGCATTTCAGGTTATCATGCAATAAAGTCCATTATCGCGCGATAGAGGGAGCCGTGGCACGTTAACGCGTGTTAACCTTAATTAGGTGCGCTGACCTAAAAACACAGCAGCAGAGGTGTAGCACAATGGTTAATACATTGACTGATAAAACAGGGGTCATGAGTTTGATCCCCCAGTGGGCTTAATGAGTAAGGCTGTCTGAGGCATTACCCTTTACTTTAAATCAGTGCTGTCTGAGGCATTTTATTTTTTAATTTAAATTAGTGTTGCCAGCAAACAGACCCCCACAGTGCCGTAACCTAAGGCGCCGTATAAGGCACTCCAGAGGGCACATTATAAAGTGCACTGTCCGCCAAGGCACCTTATAATGTTCCCTATAGGGCGCCTTATAAGGTGCCTTATAGGGCGCCTTATGAGGCACCTTAAGGTTACAGCACTGTGAGGTTGTTTTTGCTGGCAGCACTAACTTAAATTAAAAAAGGAAATGCCTCAGACAGCCCTATCAAATAACACCACTGTGGGATCAAACCCATGACCTCTGACTCCACAGTCAGTGAAGTAACCAGTGGGCTACATCTCTATAGCTACTAACAAACCTCTGGCTGGCTACAGAAGGACTGCAGGTCACCACACAAACTATCTGCTGTGGTTACCAGGATAGGGTTAACCCACCCGTACCCATGATGCACTGCGCATGCAGATCAGCAGTCTACAGATGATCACAAGATGGGGTATGCACCCCCACAGCACCTCGGCCTGGTAGGGGGAACTGACCGTGTATGTTACTGGCACAGAGTAGCTACAGATTGTCACATTATGCGGGTACTGTTCTCACCCTGAGGGTGAGGTGGGGCGCCCAGCACCAGGTCCACAGCACTTAGCTTAGCTGAGATAGGCTATGCTGCAGGTCGCCATCAGTGCCAGTGTGTGATAGGTGGTCCTTGCAAACACATCTAGGATACATCTGTGTCTATCTGCATTTCCCAGTCACGTCTAGCACTTGTGGACTATGATGCACCCAGAATAGTGCATATCAGTGTGGGTGCTATGGTCTTATGATTTAAGTGAACGGGGGTGTTTTGACCCATAGGTGGATTATGTAGCACCACCCAACCCGCCCTCTGGGGCTCAGGATCTCCCACCAACAGATCCACATTCTACATCCCTGCAATGGTGGCAGTCCTGCTGGGGAACAGGCACCCCTACAGGACAGTCAATGCAGATCTGTATGCATCCACAAGGCAATGGCAGAGAGACAGTAGGCCTGGAAATGCTCACCTGCCCCCCACTACTATCTGACATTCTTCAGCAGCGAGCACAATGAGTCTCCAGCCGCTGCACCCTGCAAGGTGTTCCAGCTATACACATACTAACATGAAAAAGAAGAACTCACTCCATCAAAACCATATGTGCTTCTTATAAACATATATTTGATGTTTGAAGAACAAAATTTACACCAGGGTCTCAGCAAACACGGGCATACGGTGAAAGCGCGGCCAGAGATCAATCTGTGCCACATACACCAACAGAAAGCCCATTAACATCAGTGACCCGGTAAGTAGCAGCTAGCAATACCCACACCCTGCATTTGAATGGAAAAATAGCATGCACTTAGCTTTGAAAAAAGGAGCATGGGAATGCAACAGATGCCAGCCACCTTCCCCAACGTTACCACAGAAGAGCCCTCAAACGTTTCGCAGGACAAACCCGCTGCCTTAGGGGAATCTAAAAAAACAAACAAACACAAACATCCCTATTTTACATCATTTTATTTTACTACAAGAAACACACCTAAAACCAACTTTAAAAAATTAAAAACCACAACTCGGCCGACATGCTCTTACCTGCCAGCTACACTTAAACAACGCTGTGCAGAAAAACGCCGCCCATGCGCACTCAAACCCACTGTCCCATTTTAAAGGGAAGAATACCCCCCCCTTCGTAACACCAAAGCTCCACCTCCAAATTACAAACACACCGCCCAGTCAATTCGAAGATTTAAACCCTCCGGGGCCACAGTATTAAGCCGATAGATCCAATTTTGCTCACGCAGCAAAAGGGTTTGTTCCCTACTCTTACCATCACATCCAGATGAAACCTGCTCCAAACAAAAACATCCCATGTCATGAAAAGAGTGTTGAAACTCAAAAAAATGCGGCACCAAGGGTGCCTCCCGGACCCCACACCGGAGCCTGCTCTTATGCTCCAAAATCCTTTTACGGAAGGGCCGGCACGTACTCCCTACATACATCAGCTGACAAGGACAACGGATTCCATACACAACAAAAGAGGAATCACAAGAAGTGCAATCGTTTAACTTGTACTGAGTACCATGATACTCAAAAGAGGAAGTTGTACATGACAACTCACAAGTTGAACAGTGCCCACAAATAGTATGACCTCCAACACTGACAGTCCGCTCACCTGAGGATTTCAGCAGCTCACGCAAATTGCGCTGACGCTGCCACACACACCTAACAGCCTGATTTTCCAACCCGGGGACCGTGTGCACCACAACCAGATGCTTGCGAACAATATGTTGGATGCTGAAACTCAAAGGTGAGTATTTAGAAACAAAATTTACAGATTCAGTATCCATTCCAACCGGTTTATCCTTGGGAGTCAGCAGCAAGGACCAATGGTTAAACAAGGCCCTCTTATAAGCATCCCCAACCACCCGTTTCGGGTAGCCCCGAGCCAAAAAACCTTGCGCCAAAAACTTAGACTTACATTTAAAATTCCCCACATTCGAACAATTCCGCCTATACCGGATAAACTGAGAAAAAGGCAGACTATTTCTAAGGGCAACCGGATGCGTGCTCGAATAATGAAGTAAGTTGTTCCTATCCGTAGGCCTTCTGTAAACTGAAGTGATCCAACCCTGACTGCTATTACATACTTCAACATCCAAAAACACAATTTTCTGGAAATTGCAAGCACTGGTAAAGCGGATGTTCCCATCACAACAACGTGCCGGCCCTTCCGTAAAAGGATTTTGGAGCATAAGAGCAGGCTCCGGTGTGTGGTCCGGGAGGCACCCTTGGGGCCGCATTTTTTGAAGTTTCAACACTCTTTTCATGACATGGGATGGTTTTTTTTGGAGCTGATTTCATCTGGACGTGAGGGTAAGAGTAGGGAACAAACCCTTTTGCTGCGTGAGCAAAATTAGATCTATCGGCTTAATACTGTGGCCCCGGAGGGTTTAAATCTTCGAATTGACTGGGCGGTGTGTTTGTAATTTGGAGGTGGAGCTTTGGTGTTACGAAGGGGGGGTTTTCTTCCCTTTAAAATGGGACAGTGGGTTTGAGTGCGCATGGGCGGCGTTTTTCTGCACAGCGTTGTTTAAGTGTAGCTGGCAGGTAAGAGCATGTCGGCCGAGTTGTGGTTTTTAATTTTTTAAAGTTGGTTTTAGGTGTGCTTCTTGTAGTAAAATAAAATGATGTAAAATAGGGATGTTTGTGTTTGTTTGTTTTTTTAGATTCCCCTGAGGCAGCGGGTTTGTCCTGCGAAACGTTTGAGGGCTCTTCTGTGGTAACGTCGGGGAAGGTGGCTGGCATCTGCTGCATTCCCATGCTCCTTTTTTCAAAGCTAAGTGCATGCTATTTTTCCATTCAAATGCAGGGTGTGGGTATTGCTAGCTGCTACTTACCGGGTCACTGATGTTAATGGGCTTTCTGTTGGTGTATGTGGCACAGATTGATCTCTGGCCGCGCTTTCACCATATGCCCATGTTTGCTGAGACCCTGGTGTAAATTTTGTTCTTCAAACATCAAATATATGTTTATGAGAAGGACATATGGTTTTGATGGAGTGAGTTCTTCTTTTTCATATCAATATCCACTCTGAGAAGGTGACCAATTGCGTTTGGGCTACCATACACATACTAATTGTAGACAGTCTGCTAGCTAGTTCATAGTGCATGATCCTGGAGAAGATATGTGCACACACACCAAGCAGATAAGTCAGTGATTGGGTCCCAAAAAAGAGAACCCATAAATACTACTTGAGAGAAATACTATATAGTACTATGGGGGAACCTAGCCATGCCATGGTCACTGCTCAGTCAGGGTGAGAGTGACCTCCCAGCAGGACATGCTCTGGCCACCCTGTCCGTGCAGGTGGTGGCCGGGCACTACAATGTCCCAGCCATTGCCCTATGCCCTGTGCAGATGCATCCTGCCCAGGCCACCCTGTCTGGGCCATACCCACAGTACCTTGCTCCTCATTATGCACATTGGCAGGCTAACACTGGAAACAGTGCAAGCAGTGTGGGTTCAGTAAGGTGTAGGCAGCCACAACACACTGGATAGACAAACACACACTGCCACACCTATGCCAGCATTGTGCAAATATAGAGGCTTTTGGCAGCCCTCGCCACCACACCAGTCCTGGGCACAGTGCAGGCATGGCTATGGTACGCAATACTGTTGGGGGTCCCTCCCCGGGATGGTAAACACTGTCAGAAACCAAAACTGAAACACACTCCACAGATATTAGAAAGGTTGCTATGATGCAGCTCTATCAGCAAATTGTGCTTAACTTAGGAAATGCTATCTGCCATTAATCATAGCAACCTTCTGATACATGTGTAACGTATTCCCAAGTTTAGGGCGGCATTGCTAAGGTATGCAAGTGCTAGTATTGGGAGATGCTGCTGCATGCAGGGCCCAACAGCCTGACTCTCCATGAGGCTTTGGATAGTGGAGCCTCTGGGTGTGGGTGTTTATGCCCCTGTTGGCCGCTGCTCTAGGGTAGAGGTTCCCAACTCCGGTCCAGGTGGGCCAAACACTGTTCAGGTTTTCATGCTGTTCCTAATGAATATGCATGAGATACATTTGCATACAATGGGTGCGGCGCATACTAATGCAGCACAGGCATATTTATTAGGGACAGCATGAAACCTGAATGGTGTTTGGCCCTCCAGGACTGCAGTTGGGAAACTCTGCTCTAGGTATTGCACATGTTTATTGTGTCTGTACTCTGTAGGGTAAAATATAGGCGTTTCAGGCATCTTTATTTTATCTGCAATAAAGGTTCCATCTTTATTACCATGGTTTAGTACTGGGTAAAATATGGGGAAAGGGTAGGCAGGAGCCACAGCTGAGACTTGAACTTGTGACCTTTTGCTCCTGAACACACTGGCTGTGTGTACTGCACCACACTGTTGCCACAGGGACAGTTCATTTCCTGGGGATACCATGACTTGCATTGCACGGCACCCACCTAAACGGGGCTAGGCCATGGTCTGCTGTGGGCAGATGCCACTGCCCCCTCCGCCACCAGCACCCCTCCGCCACCATGCTGCCATGCCATTATACCAGTGGTGCTGGTGGTGCGCAGTCCCAGGCCATCCAATATGCTTGTAGGCAGCTGCCTATGGTGTGGGTTCTCGGGTAGGGGTGCCTACATGGACATGCGTGCTTCCTTCCCCCCCCCCCCGCACCGCTTGCCAATGTTATGTGCCCTTTGGGGTACCTGCTGGGTAATCTCCCCTGTGACACTGAGGGACACACACTTGTGCCCATGTTGGACCCTCGTCAGTTGCTGTCTTGCTGCTTTACAGTTTCAGCATTCCTATGTGCCACCTAGGCATCTGCCTAGCCCGCGCTGTGCCCCAGATGGACCACAGCATGTGCCGCCTGCAGCCCCCTGTATCCCATTTACAGCATCAGTATAGTTGCCCTTTCCTACATGCGCACTCTGCTGTTGCTGCACATGTGCACGCCATAACAAACCTGCCCAATCTAAACGACAGATACCCTGATCAGCACTATTTCAATGTGGGATCATTCACTTTGTAGGGGGACAGAGCATAGACCCTTCCAAACATGATATCTTAATTAATACGCTTTGTCAGTAGTGTTGCTTTATGTTTATCATTAATATCACTATTGGCCAGCTTGGTTATTAGGATTTTAGATGTGGTTCTTGTCCTTTTATATGTTTATTTGCCTCTTTTTTCCCTGCACATGTATCACAACTATCACTTTTATGGGTTTCGCTGGCTTTGCTGCACATTGCTGACTGAAATGGTTTCTCTTTCCTGCAAATGTGCCTTAACGTGAGGGTTTCACTAGCGTTAGTGTTCAGACCCGGATTTCACAGCATTAGTGTGCCTGGAGCCTCTCCCCTCCCACTCTCTGCCCATTGACCCCTTCTCTCCGCCCTCTGGGAAGCCTTACTCCACCCTTCAGACCCGGATTTCACAGCGTTAGTGTGCCTTAATGCCGCCGCTGCGTTATCGCGCGCTAAGTGACGTTATCGCGTGACAACGTCACTTATCGCGCGATAATACCACCGCTGCGACTTTAAGACGGTTTAGTAAACATACCCCTTAGTGAGGTTTTGGTCAGGTTTTCATCCCAGGTTAATTGCCCAGCAGTCAGCAAATTCCTGAACATTTTCACAGAATAGGCTTTGTTTTTGATAAAGCCATCTGATGTGTTCAGAAATGTTCCCTCATCAAAGTTTGGTAACCCTCGTTATCACTTGCTGGCCCAGTCTCTTTGCATGCATCTAATTAGAGCCAGAAGAGATTCAGGTGTAATATTCCTCCATTACAAATGGAATACTTAATATAAAGAAGAAAGTGTGAAACAGCTAGTAGACTTACTAACAAAAGGGTCTTGATAATCTCAGTAGATTCCAAGACTTCAAATCTGACAAGTCCCTGAGCTGCGTAAGTAGCTGAAAAGCTGATTTTTTCAGACCTGGATTATTTTTTTCTCATGCTACAGGAGATATATGTGAGTTAGCTGGAGGTCAGGGGTGGGGGGAGGAATATTGAGTTTTAAATTTTGTAGAGTACAGGTCTTAGTGTTCAAATCAAGACTAAAATGACCGAGTGTAGTTATTTTGTTTTTTAGGAGGGCAAACCTGATATTTATCTCAGTAAATAATGATTTCTTGAGATAAATATCTTTGGAGGGTAATTTGATAAACCTTTTCACATGTAAAACAGCATTTTATATGTATAAATGGTCTCTTATAAAATTAGGTCATGCCTAAAAGTACACTCGGTGCAAGCCGGCATATGCTTGTAGAGTAGGTGTGCTCAGGGGAGGAGTCAGAGTCGCAGTTTATGCATGTGTTTTATAAAACATATGTGCATGTGCAGAAAATACATTCTAACATTTACTTCTGCTTTCAAGTAGGCATAACACACTCTCCTTCAATCTAGACATGTTTCCTGCAGGATTTGTGCTAGTATTTTATATAGACACTTATTTGCCTATGGGGGTCATTTTAAATCACTTTGACGCAATCTGGATGTCTGCCAATTGCACATGGATATCCAAATCACAGAGACATCCCCAGAGCAATTTCAGAAATGTTTTTTTTAAAGACATCTCTGCTGCAGGGACGTCTAAATAGGCAGGGGTGTAACGGCAGTATATCTGGGGTGGAACTATGGACGTAGATGTCCCTGAACGTTCTTAGAATCTTCAGGGATGTTGCACCCACATTCACACTTAGACCTTCACCAGGCACAAATGGGCCTTTCAAAGGTGCTCGTTTTGGCACTAGACTATCCTCAGCACTCTTCTCAATGACAACGCTATGTTGGGTGGATTTGAGAAACTTGTTTTGAGTTTGCACCATCCCCGCATGTCTTGTAGATATCTCAGTATTAAATACTGTACTGGGGATGTCTATGTAGATGTTCATATTGGGCATGTCCACGTTTGAGAAACTGTGCCCAAACTTGGACATTACTTTCCATTTTATGGATGTTCATGCTTGGACATCCCAGTTAGCACTTGGACGTTCTTTGTAAAATATGCTAAAAATCGGCACCTTCCTGCCCTATTATCTTAGGCACCCTATTATAAAATTACCCCCTTAATGTCTGAGAATTCCCCTCCCTGAATTTTGCTGGAAGTATGCGTGAGGTTCCATAGTGTGTGCATTTTTAGCATGTGGAATTCCCAAAAAGATGTGCATTATTTTTCACAGAAACTTTGCCCACAGAAAAGGAAAGCGGAAAAGCTGACGGATGCTTTTCAGCTGTAATATTTTTCAAAAGGAGGTGTGTCCATAACTTTTATTTTGGAAATTATTTACAAGTTCCATGAATGACAAATCGTTTCCTACACTACAAAGCATGCTACATTTACGAGTTTTCTTCTAACAGTCAAATGGGTTGCTCTTATACAGTAACAGTTGGTTCTTTCATTTGTACAGCATGTTCCATTTATGGAAGACAGTGGTTTACACACTACAACATGCTCCAGGATGCATTTACTCATTTAATTACATTTATAAACCGCACATTCGGCAATGCTGATCCGAGCAGTATAGAATGAAAACGTAAACAGACAAACAATGAAGACATTAAAAACACAAATTCAGACAAATCCAATATTATAGTGAATGCTCTTGTGCCAAACAGTAAATTCTACACGACACTTGGCATACAACAATTGTTTCTACAGTGCATAATCCAGACAGCTAGTTATTCAGCATACATCACTGATAATGGACAATTGTTTATACACAACAGTACATTCCACTTACGACAATCTGCTGTCCAATGAATAATTGTTATATCAAAGAGTTATGCAGAACATTCCACCTGTAAACAATCAGTTAAGCACAGAACACACTACTTATAGCAAGGAGTCTGTTATTCAGCATACTCTGCCTGATATCAGTTTATTATACAACCCACGCTCTGTAAACAATGAGCTATATAGCAAGCTCTGTCTATAATAGATATACAGTAACTTCTGCATGTCAGATCAATTGCACAAAACTTGCTACCTGTAACATGTTTTATTTTCTACTCTGTAGCAGTTATATAGCATGTTCTGCCTGTAGCAGTTAAACACCACATTTTGAATGTAGTTATCTGCTTATGCTCTGTCTGTAAACACATAGGGGTATGTTTACTAAATCGTCTTAATGTTAGCGGCGTTAGTTGCAATCTTACTGTGACGAATGCCATATAAGGTAGTGGGCGTTCTGGTCTTAAGGTAGCATTTCGGGTTATCGCGCGATAAAGTCCGTTATCGCGCGATAAAGGGAGCCGTGGCACGTTAACGCGCGTTAGCCTTAATTAGGCGCGCTGACCTGCCCACACAGCAACAGAGGTGTAGCACATGGGTTAATACAATGCCTGATGAAAAAGGGGTCATGAGTTTGATCCCCCAGTGGGCTTAATGAGTAAGGCTGTCTGAGGCATTACCCTTTACTTTAAATCAGTGCTGTTTGAGGCATTTTCTTTTTTAATTTAAATTAGTGCTGCCAGCAAACACACCCTCACAGTGCTGTAACCTAAGGTGCCGCCTAAGGCGCCCTATAAGGCACTCCAGAGGGCACATTATAAAGTGCACTGTCCGCCAAGGCACCTTATAATGTTCCTATAGGGCGCCTTATAAGGCGCCTTATAGGACGCTTTATAGGGCGCCTTATGTGGCACCTTAAGGTTACAGCACTGTGAGGGTGTTTTTGCTGGCAGCACTAATTTAAATTAAAAAAGGAAATGCCTCAGACAGTCCTATCAAATAACACCACTGTGGGATCAAACCCATGATCTCTGCCTCCACAGTCAGTGAAATAACCAGTGGGCTACATCTCTATAGCTGCTAACAAACCCCTGGCTGGCTACAGATGGACTGCAGGCCACCACACAAACTGTCTGCTGTGGTTACCAGGATAGGGTTAACCCCACCCCCCCGTACCCATGATGCACTGCACATGCAGATCAGCAGTCTACAGATGATCACAAGATGGGGTATGCTTCCCCACAGCACCTCGTCCTGGTAGGGGGAACTGACTTTGTGTGGTACTGGCACAGAGTAGCTACAGACCGACACATTGTGGGGGTACTGTGCTCATCCTGAGGGCAAGGTGTGGCGCCCAGCATCAGGTCCGCAGCACCTGGCTTAGCTGAGATAGGCTATGCTACAGATTGCTATCAGTGCCAGTGTGTGATAGGTAGGCCTTGCAGACACACCTAGGATACACCTGTGTCCATCTGTATTTCCCAGTCACGTCTAGCCCTTGTGGACTATGATGCACCCAGAATAGTGCATATCCTGTGTGGGTGCCATGGTCACATGATTTAAGTGAAGGGGGGGGTGTTTAGACCCATAGGCAGATTATGTAGCACCACCCAACCTGCCCTCTGGGGCTCAGGGTGGGGGCAGGATCTCCCACCAATAGATCCACATTCTACATCACTGCAATGGTGGCAATAAAGGGGACTATCAACCCCAGTCCTGCTGGGAACAGGCACCCTACACAGCAGTCAATGCAGATCTGTATGCAACCTCCAGCCATACACATACTAACTGCAGACAGTCTGCTAGTTAGTCCATAGTGCATGTTCTTGGAGGAAATGTGTGCACCCAAAACTGGGATGTGAGCACACACAACAAGCAGATAGGTCAGTGATTGGGCCCCAGAAAAGAGAACCCACAAATATCACTTGAGAGAAATGCTGTATAGCACTGTGGGGGGAACCTAGCCATGCTATGGTCACTGCTCAGTCAGGGTGAGAGTGACCTCCCAGCAGGACATGCTGGGGCCACCCTGTCCATGCAGGTGGTGGCCGGGCACTACAATGTCCCAGCCATTGCCCTATGCCCTGTGCAGATGCATCCTGCCCAGGCCACCCTGTCTGGGCCATACCCACAGTACCTTGCTCCTCATTATGCACATTGGCAGGCTAACACTGGAAACAGTGCAAGCAGTGTGGGCTGAGTAAGGTGTAGGCAGCCACAACACACTGGATAGACAGACACACACTCCCACACGTATGCCAGCATTGTGCAAATATAGAGGCTTTTAGCAGCCCTGGCCACCACACCAGTCCTGGGCACAATGCAGGCATGGCTATGGTACGCAATACTGTTGGGGTCACTCCCCGGGGTGGTAAACACTGTCAGAAACCAAAACTGAAACACACTCCACAGATATCAGAAAGGTTGCTATGATGCAGCTCTATCAGCAAATTGTGCTTAACTTAGGAATTGATATCTGCCATTAATCATAGCAACCTTTTGATATATGTGTAACGTATTCCCAAGTTTAGGACGGCATTGCTAAGGTATGCAAGTGCTAGTATTGGGAGATGCTGCTGCGCGCAGGGCCCAACAGCCTGACTCTCCATGAGGCTTTGGATAGTGGAGCCTGTGGGTGTGGGTGTAGGTGTTTATGCCGCTGTTGGCTGCTGCTCTAGGGCAGAGGTTCCCAACTCCGGTCCTGTTGGGCCAAACACTGTTCAGGTTTTCATGCTGTCCCTAATGAATATGCATGAGATACATTTGCATACAATGGGGCAGCGCATACTAATGCAGCACAGGCATATTTATTAGGGACAATATGAAACCTGAATGGTGTTTGACCCTCCAGGACTGCAGTTGGGATACTCTGCTCTACGGATTGCACATGTTTATGGTGTCTGTGCTCTGTAGAGTAAATTATAGGCATTTCAGGCATGTTTATTTTATCTGCAATAAAGGTTCCATCTTTATTACCACGGTTTAGTACTGGGTAAAATATGGGGAAAGGGTTGGCAGGAGCCACAGCTGGGACTTGAACTTATGACCTTCTGCTCCTGAACACACTGGCTGTGTGTACTGCACCACACAGACAGTTCATTCACTGGGGATACCATGACTGTTAGACAGACTCTGTCTGTTGCATTGCACAGCACCCACCTAAACAGGGCTAGGCCATGGTCTGCTGTGGGCAGATACCACTGCCCCCTCCGCCACCAGCGCCCCTCTGCCACCATGCTTCCATGCCATTATGCTGGTGGTGCTGGTGGTGCGCAGTCCCAGGTCATCCAGTATGCCAGTAGGCAGATGCCTATGGTGTGGGTTCTTGGGTAGGGGTGCCTACATGGACTTGCGTGCTCCCCCCCCCTCCCCCCCCCCCCGCACCGCCTGACAATGTTATGTGTCCTTGGGTGTACCTGCTGGGTAATCTCCCCTGTGACACTGTGGGATATACACTCATACCCATGTTGGACCCTCGTCAGTTGCTGTCTTGCTGCTTTACAGTTTCGGCATTCCTATGTGCCACCTAGGCATCTGCCTAGCCCGCACTGTGCCCCAGCTGGACCACAGCATGTGCCTCCTGCAGCCCTCTGTATCCCATTTACAGCATCAGTACAGTTGCCGTTTCCTACGTGCCCGCTCTGCTGTTGCTGCACATGTGCACACCATAACAAACCTGCCCATTCTAAATGACAGAAACCCTGATCAGCGCTATTTCAATGTGGGATCATTCACTTTGTAGGGGGACAGAGCATAGACCTTCCAAACATGATATCTTAATTTATACACTTTATCAGTGGTGTTTGCTTTATGTTTATCATTAATATAACTATTGGCCAGCTTGGTTATTGGGATTTTAGATGTGGTTCTGGTCCTTTTATATGTTTATTTGCCTTTTTGGTCCCTGCATATGTATCACAACTATCACCTTTCTGGGTTTCCCTGCCTTAGCTGCACATTGCTTACTGAAATGGTTTCTCTTTCCTGCAAATGTGCCTTAACGCGAGTGTTTCACTGGCGTTAGTGTTCAGACCCGGATTTCACAGCGTTAGTGTGCCTTAATGCCGCTGCTGTGTTATCACGTGATAATACCACCGCTGCAACGTTAAGACGGTTTAGTAAACATACCCCTTAGATGCACAGCACATTGTGTCTTTAATGGTTAATACAATATGCCTGTAAACAGCATAACACAGAGCACAGTACTGCTTGTAAAATCAAGGTAACAACGCAGCATACACTTATAAAACAATCATTTCTACTAGGTGCTTTGCATGTCCTGAGCAATCAGTTTAACAGTGTAATTCTTTTCACCAGGATAGACACTCTTCTAGTGGCAAGTTTCCTTCATATAAGGGCCTATTTACCTAATTGTGTTTAATGTAGGTTTTAATGCATGTTAACTGTTAGCACAGAGCTCTCAAAACATTTAGGGAGTACTTTTATAAAGTCATGCCTATCTAATGCACGTTTACACATGCCTTTTTACACCTATTTCATCAAGTTAAGTATAAAAAACTAGCATAAGTGGCAGAGAATTTATTTTATTTATGCGCCTTATATTAAGGCGTGATGACTTATACCAGCCAAAGAGCTGGAATAACTGATCATGCCTACTTGCTGCAATTACTATATGTATGCCAATGATCATATTCTATCAATACCTGCATGCTTGTGCACTGCCCTTTCTCCTCCAATGAGCATGCATATGTGCAAACAACGTGCCTATTCTTACAGTAGTCATATTTTACAAAAGGCCACTTATGTGAGCAAATGACTATAATACCAATATTTAGGTGTGTTGCTGACGCCTAATATTCAGCAGCTCCTTATAAAATTGCCCCCTTAATGCACTGCATTAATTGCATGCTTTAACCATAATGTTAATTTAATATAACTTAGTTCATGTGGAGCACAACCCATAACATGCATGTCTGGCCTGAGGACACATCGAAATCAAAAACAGGCCCCCTTTGATCCCATTTCCACATCCAGAGGTCTGGGGCTTGGCTGCAGATCCGGAATCAGGGTGATAGATGTGTTTGGTGGGCACTTGCAAGCGCTATTCAGCTGACCCCATGCCTCAGGTGCAGCTAGACATTTTGGAAGCCTCCGCGCCCACCGTATTCTGAAATATTACAAGTTTTGAATCCTGCCCGTCCCCGCGATGTACCCGTAGATGCCATGCCCCTCAGGAAAAACATGCATCTCCTAAGCTGCTCATCACAGACAGTAGTTTGCTAATGTACACTAGACATAAATACTAATGAGAAATGACAGCTACCACAACCTAGACCATTATTCTCCTCATGCCCCTCATCCCCCTCATGCCCACTGGGCATATTGGGGTGCTAGGTAAGCCCAGTGCACCCCAATATGCTATACAGGAATGTAAATGTGAATATGTATGACAGGAAATACCAAACACGAACAAGAGCTCCTGCTTGCAGAAATGGCTCAGAAAACACAAACAGCAAGCAGAGTTGAGGTCACTTGAGCTTTATTAATTGTACAAACCCCGACGCATTTTGGCAGATGCCTTCATCAGGGGGACTAGAGGACTGCAGACAAATAAAATGTGCATCAAAAATTAAAACATAAAACTTAATGAACAATAAATAAAAACATAAATTTAAAAACATAAATATGAATAATCATAAATAGTATAAAAGGACAAGCATAAATGAATATAATATGAAAACAATCATATTGTACTCACAAATTGTATTGTATCAATACATTAGATGAAGCGCATTGAAGTATGTAAACGTGTAGCACAGAACCAATATTGCAGTTGATAGTGCTGAAAAACAACAATATCATTAAAATGCACAAGAAGGAAAAACTACAAATAATGGGACAAATAATGAAACAATGAAATAAAAGACCTATGGGAAACCCAGACCCAAGAACACAAAAAATAAAAAATAAAAAACAACCTTGATCGTTTAAAATGTAATTCATACTACTAAAAAGAGAAAAGATATATATTTTTGGCAAGAGAGAGCTAATACCTTATCACTAACCTGTACATACAATCATAAACCAAAATGGACAATATACAAACCCTGATTACTAAACAGAATCATGATTATTTAAAAAAACATTCTTAAAAAACAACAAAATGGTGTTTCATTATTTGTCCCATTATTTGTAGTTTTTCCTTCTTGTGCACTTTAATGATATTGTTCAGCACTATCAACTGCAATATTGGTTCTGTGCCACACGTTTACATACTTCCATGCGCTTCATCTAATGTATTGATACAATACAATTTGTGAATACAATATGATTGTTTTCATATTATATTCATTTATGCTTGTCCTTTTATACTATTTATGATTATTCATATTTATGTTTTTAAATTTATGTTTTTATTTATTGTTCATTGAGTTTTATGTTTTAATTTTTGATGCACATTTCATTTGTCTGCAGTCCTCTAGTCCCCGATGAAGGCATCTGACAGGCAATACCATGCATCAAATGATACTTGGCATCAGGAACCGATCCCAGTGATTCCTGCCCTGGTCATCTCTACAAACACACCTTAAACTGCTAGGGATGGCTCCTCACCAAGTGCACAAAATCCTGAACTAACATCACAGGTTCCCAAAGTATGCATAATAATTCTGAGCAACAAATGTATGCCCATTTCATGCCTATGGCCTATAAGTGCGCTCATTCTGCTGCTCTGCACTACCATTCCCCTCATCTCTCCCTACCCCCCTCCCCATGAACTCCACTCTTCTGGCAGATTGCTTCTATTTGTGTCCTTCTCTTCCACTGCCAAATCCAGTCATCGCTCCTTGCACCTTGCAGCTCCTTATGCCTGGAACAAACTACCTGAGTCTGTACATCAGGCTTCGTCCCTGGCCCCTCTCAAATTCAGGCTGAGTGCTCACCCCATCAGTGCCACTGTTGGATCAGATCCGCCTATGCTCCCTTGTGTTTTCTGACCATTCCCCCTGGATGTATCCTGTCCACAGCTGCTGTGTTGGCTGTCCCAACTAGGGACAATTGGTTATGTGTTATGTGTTTGTGCAGCGCTGCATATGCTTTGTGGTGCTATACAACTGATCAGTAGTAATTGTTGTAATAGGGCCTTCTGACTATGGCATCTGAGGCCCACCTATCTGGGTTCTGGAATTTCTCACAACAGTTACACCTGTCCCATTGTGGCATATGTCGGTCTGTATAAACTAAAGACTCAAATATTCCTGGAATACTATGGAGCGGATTCTCACTAGCCCATTACCCCCTACCAACATACAGATGCTATTCCCACACATAGGTAGCCTGCAACCCCCCTCCCCCCCTTTTACTGTTCAATGTAAAGAGCACATTTGTTACAATGTTCTTGTTTATTCACTTTGTTAAATGTAAACCACCTTGCCTTGTAGAAAGGCAATATATAAACACTGTCTGCCTTCCCAGAGCCAGCTCTGTGACACTGCTCCCCTGGTCAGGGCGGTATGGGCATGGGAGGAGGAATCACTGTTCTATCACACCAAGTAGCCAGACTCCAGATATATCACCACTCTCGCAGCTCTCATTGATCCTGCCCTGGGTAGGGATATAGGCCGCATGGGACAATCTAGGGAATGTTGGCACCACATCAGTTGTGTCTCCCTGTGCCAGGCACAGCAGATGTATGGCTGCCCTGTCACACTGCCAACAATATCTGATCTAAGTAGAGTACCCTATGTACAATAATCCAGAAGGAATCAGCATAGGTTTCCTATGGTTAAATGTCAAAACATATCCCTATCAATAATAGGGTCCCTCAGAATAAGGGCATTCAGAAGTGAAAACAGCAGTAATACATGCTCAACAACAACACTATTGGTTGCACAAACTGTGCATTATGGACATGCTTTAATGCTGCTTGAACTGTTGAGTGTCCTGATCATTGATGGGAATATGTTTTGACATTTAGTTATAGTGAAACCTCTCTGAGTTTGACTGCCCAATCACACTGGCAACTGGTGATGCTGTGGTCATCCATACGGTCCAAGTACTGGCCAGGCTTTCATGCCCACCCTGAATTGCAGATGAGCACACCAGATCCCCCCCCCCCCCCGTGCACCCCTCAAACTACACGCACGCACACACACACACACACACACACACACATGCACTCTCATTTTCTGTCACTAAAACATGATTTTGCCTGAAAGGTGCTCTGAACCTATACATAACAGCTATGACATAACATAATCACATGGGGTACCAGGACTACAAATATGATCCCCGTTTCTCACCCAAAAAGGAGTCCTTTCCCTGCTCACAGCCATACTATCCCTACATCAGCAGTCACATTTTTTGGAACATGGGAATTGTTAAGAGTCCCATAGATTGGCTCCTTTAGCACAAACAGCACATAGGTGCATAGCCTGAATAACCATTATTGCTCTTCTTAATATTTCTGTAAAGGTGTTTAGAAATGTTTCTTTACCTTACAACATTCCCTCACTTCTGCTCCCTGTACCTTAATACTGCATCTTGTATTTTTCCAGACTGCAGTCACGCCAGTTCAAAACATACTTGTCACTACCATTTTCTCCATAGGACACATTGCAGAGACAGCAGAACATTTTCTAAGTCCTAGTCTTATACCACATTTCAGGAGAAATAACATGGACGTGTCTGAGAAACACTTAATACGTATACGGGCCCTTCCTGAGAACACCTTATACATCTCTG
Organism: Ichthyophis bannanicus; assembly: GCA_033557465.1. Lineage (NCBI taxonomy): Eukaryota > Metazoa > Chordata > Amphibia > Gymnophiona > Ichthyophiidae > Ichthyophis > Ichthyophis bannanicus. The sequence goes on from CM066033.1 coordinate 751,071,963, forward strand.
TGGCTGACCACGCCTCCGTTCCGCCCTCTCCCACCCACGTTCTGAGATCCTGTGCTAGCGCCATGGACATGCATGTCAGCAGTGTTTCAAAATACGGTTGGGGATGTTTTCGGCACATAAACGTCCCCACTACACGTATAAACCCCTTATTTGTGTTCTGGAATGACCCCCATATTTTGTATCAACCCTATATAAGTCAACCTTGGAGCTAATTACAGATGATAAAACAATTCAGAGTCAAGAATACTATACAGAGATCCAATGAAAAGATAAAATTTTGTTTTGAAACACCCAATTTTTCCATGACTTTGTAAAACATACTTGTACATGCAATGTCGCAGTTCTTAAATCCAAAGGAAATATATTCTGTATTCAGAGAGCAACTCCCTTCAATAACTTTTTTCATGCTCCTTTTAGCAGAAACTGAATTGAGGAATCAAACACAATTCTAAATGCCTCAACTGATCTTAATAGATGCACAAGATTTGACATATATGTATGTGGCAAACACCATAAGCTTTAAATGTGAATAACATTCATTTAAAATATTCTCTCACTAACACAAGAAGCCAGTGAAATTGTTCCAAATATGTTGTGGCACTGTCCCATCTAGCGCCCCTAAACAGTATTCTGCAACATTATTCTGAAGAGATTGTAATCTATGAATCTGACACATTGGAAGATCCAAAAGTACCAAGTTTCAATAATCTAAGCCGTCTTTCTTTAATAATTTCTCAACTGACGCAACATCTAGAGGGTAAATTTATAGCACGGCGCCAAGATTTAGAGGCAAGAAGACACCTATTTTTGCCCAATTTTATAAAGACAGATAAATGCATATGTGTCTTTATAAAACACTTGCACAAATCCTGCAGCAATATTGCCTGTGAACAGGCATTAATGTCCACATATTCAGTACATAAATAAGCACATAGATTAACATATGTTATAATCAACATACATACTTCATAACACTGTGTGGTCTCCAGCCACAGCCCTGCATCCTCAGCAAGATCTACAGTAACAGTACACACATTTATGCCAATGTGTGCACCTTTACACCTGGCTAATTTTAAGAAAGACATTGTATGCATGTATATTGTCACATATGTACTAAAATGACCCCACCCCCAATGCAGAAATTCATATTCTGCTATGTTATATTTCTTATTTTCTTAGGGTGGCATTTTCAAAGGCATTTACATAGGTAACTGCCCTACTGACCCGTGTAAATGCCTTATCCAGGATTTTCAAAAGGCGTCTACATGGGCAGTGCCTTTCGAAAATCCCGGATATGTCCCTAACGTGCCCAGATGCTATGTCGTTAGCATCGAGGCATGTTGGGGGCATTCCGGGGAGGAGCGGGGCCAGAGAAAAGGGTTAAGCGGGTAGCAGCAATTTTTGATGCCACCCAATTAGCCCTCTGCGCACATCCAGCATAACCCGGATTTTCACTTCCGTTGCTGCGGAATTTAAAATCTGGGTTAAGGGGCTCAGCAGGCAAATTATGCACTGACACGGTGCATAGCCTGTCTAAATCAAAATCAGGCCCTTAACTACTTAACAGGTAGAGAACGGCAGGGAAGGGGCAAGGGTGCGCCTTGCCCTTTGCACAGCTGTCCCTAAGATGCATTCAGTACTAACATGGCAGGTAATAACTTCGCCTCGGCAGCTGTGCACTTAATGTGTGGCAGCAACTATTGCCCTACATTAATGACACCTCTGTCTTCCCCAAAGTGCTGGGAATGCTCCCAAAAGTTACTGCAAGGGTTTTGCAGCTACCGCAAGTTCACATTTGCTTGAACACAAGCTAACTGCAAAACATTAATGTGATTTAACAACTAGGCTGCATTAGGAATAATAATATGTGTTACATGCTGCAAACATTTCTTTACGCATTTGCTTTTTAGCCCGTGGAGATCTGCTTCATCTTTACATTTACACATTACAGATGCCCTCAAAACTACAGAAAGAATGTGGCGTGTAAGTATGGGGAAGGAAATCTTCAAAGTTTTTTCCACAGTCAAACAGCTATCTACTTGCAGAATCCCTACCTCCCCCCCCACACTGAAAACTGTCCACACCACTCATCAGAAAAAAAGGGCATATGTAGGATGGAGAGGAGAGGAAAAGTGCAGCAGGGCTTTCATTTTCCATGATCACATTTTCATTTTCTTTCAAACGGGTGCAAATATACCCCGCTATCCCCTCCAATGGCTGCATTTTCAAAGGGAAACTTTATGCAGGGTCTCCCTTTGAAAATATGCTAGTTTATCGGACTGCAAACCAACAGGCCAATGCTGAAAGCTTCCACGGGCTTTACGAGGACATAACACCATGTTTAAGCACGTTTAAACACATTTTTATGAACTCCCCATGCAGGAAATTTTATTTATTTATTTATTTTTATTTATTTAACAGTTTTTATATACCGCACTATTCATCATCAGTGCGGTTTACATTAAACAACAACATACCTGTCAATATATAACTGATCTAGGTTTACAGATAACAGGGAAGGTAAACTGGGTGCAAACTTGGGAATAACTATATACAATTAAATAGACTTAAATGCTGGCGGAAAAACTAGCGGCCAATTAACACCATATGTATTTAAATGAATATTCATTTTTTAAATCTGCTGGGCTGGTATTCAAATCATGGCTATACCTGATGCAGAGACAGGTGTAGATGATTTTGCAATCAGCCATAGCGACAAAATTTTAACTGCAGAGTCTGAGCAAAAGTAAACCTCTAACACTGCCCCCAACAGCATTTTGGTGGCACCGGATGCTTTCACTGATGCCTAAATCATCTTCTCCCCAGATGATCAGATATCGGGCAAAACCCCTATTGCCATCAAAACAGTGTTGGGCCGTGCTGACAAAAAAAAAGATAAAGCCGAAGTGAAACCGATTTTCTGGTGTTCTTGTACTGTGCCGTGAGTAGTGTATGCGTGTGAGTGTGTCTGGACATTGATTCTTGTGGTCCTATTTACAGCGTGCGCTATTTACAATGCTATAGGTATCAGTTCCTTGCTTAATTACAATTATAGTGACATGTGGGGGGAATTGAGGTGTCTGTTGCATGGTTTAAGTAATGTCACCATAGTGTTCTATGAAGAGGGTTGTCTTCAGTAGTTTCCTGAACTCCTTAAGGTCTGTTGTTGAACGCAGTTTGTCGGGGAGGGCGTTCCAGATTGTTGGTGCCGCCTTTGATAAGGCTCGTTTTTCGGTGTCCTTGCGTACCCTGTTGATATCTTTAAGTGTGTTGACACGGTTGGATGTGCCTCTTCTTCTCGGTCTTGTGCTGTTGTCTGGTTGTATGAGTGGGTGTAGGCTGAAAGCTGATGATTGATGTTTGATTTTGAAAATGTTTATGATTGTCTTGTATCTAATGCGGGCACTGATAGGCAGCCAGTGGAGCTCTTTTAGGGTGGGTGTGATGTGTTCTTGTCTTGTGGTGCCAGCAATTATGCGTGCTGCAGTGTTTTGTGCCAGTTGCAATGGTCTTAGTGTCTGTTTCGTTAGACCTAGATAGATTGGGTTGCAGAAGTCTAGGATTGGGGTTATTAGTGCTTTGCAAACTGTGAGGAAGTGTTCCTGAGTGAGGAGGGGCTTGAGGCGTCGTACTAGTCTCATCCTGTGGTATGCATTTTTGGTGGTTCTGCTGATGTGGGACTGAAGGTTAAGTTCTTTGTCCATTGTCACTCCGAGGTATTTCACTTCTGATTGTATGGGTATGGTTGTGGTGCCTATCTTGATATCGCGGGGGGGGGGGGGGATGAAGTCAGAGTTTTGTGTGATGATTAGCGCCTCGGTCTTGCTGTAGTTTATGGTCATGTTGTTGTCTTGAAACTAGGTGTTCATATGTGTGAGACAGTCTGTTATCTTGGTGTGGTCTGGGTTGTCGAGGGTGATTGGTGTGTATATCATTATGTTGTCCGCATAGATTGTGTATTTTATCCCGTGCTCTTTTATGATGTTGCATATTGGTTGGATGTAGATGTTGAATAAGAGAGTTGATAGTGCGGATCCTTGGGGTACGCCTTGCATGACTTTTATGGGTCGGGATTTGTTGGGCCCAATCTTGACCTGTATCTGTCTGTCCGTTAGGTAAGAGTGGAACCACCTCAGTGTGGCTCCGTGTAGTCCGATGTTATAAAATAGGGATGTATGGATGCACTGGAAACTAGATGTGACCACAAGTGGAACCTGCTCATCGGCAAAGGCTACATCTATGCTCCATTCATGTGCCACCTCCCAGTCACGGCCCACCAGAAGATATGCTCAATGAGCACTTATGCACGCACTTACAGAATAGCATCCAAGTTGAGCATGTGCATAAGTGCAGAATAATGCGAGTAAGTCTTTGAAAATAGGGATTTATGCTCCTAACTCTTGCATAATTTTCCACGCTGCTTGTATAGAATCAACTTCTCTGTGTCCACAGACACTCTCCCAACAATTAGTGTAGAGCAGAGCTAGGACATTTCCCCTTACTACTCACCAGGCAGACAATAATATTCAAATTCTGGTTTCAACTTAGTAACAGTGATGCAGACTCCCTCCAATGCTAGGTAATTTGTGACGTAACACAAAACCATGTTTAAAAGAACTCACACAATCATCATTTAGATTGCAAACCCGCAATATCAGGATATCTCTATTTAAAGCCTGATTTAAAGCCTTTTGTGACTGTCTCCTTCCAAAATGGGGTTGATGAGGACAGCACTAACTCCTAGAGCAGAAAAAGCCAACAAGTCTATGTATGAAAAAGCAGGCACTGCTAAATATTGCAACAGGCCCCAGTACACCAATACACCTTCTGTTAGGGAGTGCAGACCAGAAAACAGAATAAACTAAAGGGACACGGATCCTTATGCAGTACATGCTAGCAGAATATCTCATCTCTGTCACCTACGCAAAGCACAGAGAGACCCTCATCGAAAACAATAAGTGACCAGAGATTAGAAACTGAAACATGCAGACTCTAACTAAACCTGACATCCCTAAAGCTAGACTGTACATGCAGTGCAACACTGGAGAAATCCACACTGTGCAAAATACAGATATCAGAGACACATTCCCAAAAGTAACAGCGAAAATCAACAAAGACTTCCTACAAAGAATGAGCTGGCTAAACAGCATAATACTGGGGGAAAGAAGAAAAACAGGAGTTATTACTGTGAAATGTGACACATTTTGCAAACAGAAACCAGAGCATGGTGTGGTATTGGTACAAATAGGAGTCCTTTGTTAAATATATTCTCAGTCCTAGGGTACACAAAACCTAACCCGACACAGCCGTGTTTCGGCACTGCCTTCATCAGGACTTGAATAGGCACTATAACGAACATGAATAAATTGTATGTTAAAATAATAAAAAGCAAACAGTTCAGAAACATGATCTGACCAGAGACAATGCTAAACATCCTCAGAACCTGGGAATTGCTTTACACTTTCTGTTCTATGCTTTGGTATTTTTTTCTTTTACTTCTTGAATCTGTACAGGCAAAGTCTGGTAAATTGGGAAGGTTGATGCGGGTGGCCTTGCAAATGATAGCACAAAGTCAACAGGTGAGACCGCCCTATTTTATGAATTGCACAAGCTAGCTGCTGTAATGCTTGGTTCCAGCTTGGTAGCATAGTTACCATGGTACATAGTTGGGAAACTCTACACCTGTAGTAAACTGACAAAGGAAGCACCTGTCCCTAAGGACCAGTATAAAAATCTGACCATCAAAGCTACTTGCAGATGGCAGTGATAGAAGACTATGAAGAGCTACTGGAGGGGAGGAAAAGGAGGTAAAAGAAAACAAAGGTGAGAAGAGGAAGGAAGAGGAAGAAGAAAAGATTATGGGGACAAGGGAGGAGCAAAGGAGAGATGAAAACAGGGCTGAAGGCTCCACAGCCATTCGTTTTCAGAATATCCACAGGGAATAAGCATGAGATAATTTTGCACATGCTGGGTCACCAATGCATGCAGATCCTGGAAACCCGTCTGGCTGTGGTGTCTCCAGGACAGGTTGGGACAGCCCTGGTATAGAAACAGTTTAAAGGGAAAATGTTCCCTCCTTATGCAGGAGTCTTTGCTGTAGAGGTTGACGTGACATCATGGACTGCAAAAGAAGCAGAGCCGAGATTGGAACATGTTTATCAGTATAAAGGTGAAAAAACATCCTCCAGAACTGGTCTGGCACTCTCTACCATCCCTATGGAAAGGGTTCAACAAAAGTCCATGCTGGCAAAGAATAAGTTATGGAGAGAAATCGCAATGGCCATCACCTGTCTGGGAGTTTTCTAGCATAGAGGAGGTACAAGGACGGCAAATAACTGCTCTGCAAGAGGTGATCTCCATTAGAGGCTGCACTTAACATAGTGGTGGAGGGAAGACATGCTCCAATCAACTTTAATACAATTATGAATGATTACATAGTATTACCAGATATGCACAGTACTGTACAGGCACTCATAAGGGATAGTCCTTGCTTCTAGGAGCTTACAATCTAAATGGGAGGGCAATGCAGCAAGGTCTGCATTGATCAATGTAAGTGGGGTTCCCAGGCTGACTGGGGGCACTGAGGCAGAAGTGCGGGAGAGGCTGTTTATACAGGAAACAATTTGAGATGGTAGCAAGCTGGATAGGTCAGTGACTGGTTCTGTGCTCGCTTACTTATGAAGCTATTGGTGGAGGAAGCAAGTACAGGGGTGGAGGGTGTGCATTCAGCTGTAACATTGCTCTTCTCACGTGCTGTGGTGATGGTTAAGTGCTGGCGGAGGCGGCAAGCAGATCGTCATTGCTTGGCTATTGTTTTTTGCCCACTCACCCTCCCTTTGTGGCGCAGAAATATGGAGTATGTGAGTTTGATAAAGTTGTTGCAGCAGGGTGTAAGAGGATAGTATTTTTTATTATGGGGGTCATTTTAGAAGCACTATTCATGCTTTGGACAACCAAAAAAGGTCATAGGGACGTCCAAAGCACTGAGACACCTCCAGAACCATTTTAGAAGCTAAATCCGGGGACCTCCAAGCTAAAAGGACATAGGGTGGAAGCATGGCCAGGAGCCTGGATGTCTGGTGTTGAGTCTAAGTTTAGACCTGCTCCAGGCACCTGATGAATGCTTGTTTTGGCTGAAAAACATCCAGAGGACGAAGAGAAGAAGGCATTCCATCATCCCCAGTACTCAGCACAACGTCAACAACAGCAGCAGTGGGATTTGAACCCTGACTGCCCTGTCCCTACCCCACTACCATAACCATTAGGCTATCCTAGATATCCAGAGTCTGGAATACAGTCCTAGGGGTGTCTATCTAGCTGCCCCTGCAGATGTCCATATCTAGCACATCCACGTTGTGAAATTGTGTCTGCACCTGGATATGCCGGCATTTATCTCAGATGTTCTGGCTTAGACATCCCAGATTGCACTTGTGCATCTAATCTACAATTCCCCTCTATGGCTCCAGTGTTACAAATGGGCTTTCAGTTCAGGAGACGGCTTGTTTGGGGGCCGGGGTGATAAGGTGTTATCATCCAGAGACTCAAACCTCTAGTTGGGTGGAAGCAGAGGTCTAGTGCATAGCTTGTTGTGGCATGCCTGTAGACTTGGTAGTCTGGGGGTTGAACATCTGCTGGAGGGTGGTGGGTGTCCATCAGGGCTGAGTTTAAAGTTCTTATTATTATGTGTTATATGATGAGATGTCTTGCAGCTGTATGGACTGTGGGGGAGATATTGGAGAGAGTTTTGGTTTGTGTCTGATGGTGGATGAGGTGCAGGTGTGGAGAAGTGTGTCTGAGGGAAGCTTATGGGGTAGAATGAATGTGGGGAGGTGTCTGTAGGACAGAGGGCATGTGATGGGGCATGAGGTGTTGGGGGCTGTTTCACAATGTTGTCACTTCGATATTCTTTCCCCTTTCTCTCCTTCTGTCCCTTGCATTCTCACCACTCCCTTCCTCTCTTCTTCCTTGCACTCACTCTCACTCTCTTCTCTTTTTTACTGAGGATCTGCCGAACAGAGCCAGCCCATCCACCAGGCAAACTAGGTGGCCACCTAGGGCAGCAGACCATGGTGGGCAGCACCGGATCACCTCCACCATTGTAGAGAGAAGCAGCAGAGCAAGCCTTATGATGCTGCAGCAGACCTTCAAACACCCATACATGTACGGGCACACACAGCCTGCCATTTCTGCTCCCTCCAAAAGGAAGTTGCATTGGAAGGGGCAGGAGTGGTAGGCCATGAGTGCACATGTGCAGGTGCTTCAAGGCCTGCCACAATGCTGGAGGGCTTGCTCTGCCACTGCTCTCTGCAATAGAAGAGGAGTCGCAGTGCTGCCCCCTGAGGTGATGGTAAGAGGGAAGGAAGGAAGATGAATTCTGGGGGAGGATGTGGTGGGGGAGTACTGCTTAAGATGGCAGAAACCATTAGGCCGGCCCTGCGGCAGAATGAATGCACTTATTGGGAACTACAAGAAATTTGACCTATAGATATAGAAGCAGAGTGGAAACCAATGTAGAGAGTTGAATTAGATGGTTTAGTAACACTGGAAGAAGGTAATTTGCACAGCTGAATTTTGAATAGATTGTAATGGCGAGAGAAGCTTGAGTGGGTGGCCAGTGAGGAGCAGGATGCAGTAGTCTAAGTGGGAAGTAAAGAGAGATTGGATAAGGATTTTGGTAGTATGTTCAGAAAGGATCAGAGAGATTTTGGTAATATTATATTTACCTACTTATATTCACTTGATCTGAGTGGAGGAGTAGCCTAGTGGTTAAAGCAATGGCCTGGAAGGCCAAGATGGTGCTGTGAGAGGATGTTTAGGTTGGACGCTCTGATCTCTGGAGCGAGTTATGTCACTTACTGGCTCCCAATGCCCCGTTCTCACAGTAAAAGGAAAGGGGATGGTCACCAGCAATACCACCACACTAGTGACACTCAAGCCGCTAAGCCAGCACACAATGGAGGAACTTTGGTGGAGGAGAAGGGTTCTAAACAGCAAGCTGATTTGAACCTCAGTTCCTTGAATCTTCAATAAAAATTGTTACACAAAGGGTTACTTTAGTAGCATTGTTTGCATTTGAGGCTGATAGGAATCTGGTTTTGAGGCATTATTTTCGTAACAAGTCTCTTTCCTTTTTGGGCTCTAGGGTCCAAATATTTCCTGATATATTAAGAGATACCCAGAGGAGACACAGAGAGTTCTTGGCCCATAAGAGTAGGAATGTGAACTCAGTGCCACTCAATTTAATATTTCCTTGTAAATGTTTCTTATTTATAGAAGATAAGCAGTATGTTTTTCCTGAACCTTCCCAGCTTCAGGAGTTTATATCGTCTCGAGAACTGTTCAGTGTCCAAGTGACATCAGTAGAAAGTTAGATTTGATATATTGGCTTGCAGGGTTTCTCCTTCTTAATCTTCTGCAATGTATTTTTCTTTTTTAGTTTTTCTTTTCCTAATCTGCTTGGCCTCTTATATGGTGGTTTTCTATTGGGGGTCTATTACGCTTGATATTTTGGATTTCCTGTGTTGTACTTTATTGTTTTATCGTGGCACAATTTGTTCCATTCCAATGTTTTTGAATGTCAAGAAAAACTGCATAAATAAAACACTTTAAAAAAAGCAGTGGCCTGGTGGCTAAAGGACACTATTCAAATCTCCCCATCCACTCCAATCCCTCTAATCCCAAATTCTCTCTGTGATTCCCAAAATACTTACAACCCCACCATCATCCATCCCTTCATTAAGAACCTCATCTTCATAAAAAATCCATTTATCCCAACCCAATTATCAGAGATTCAATATCTCATCAGCAGATACTAAAATATCTAAACTACAATCAAAGATCCTCATCTCTGGAAAAAAAAAACCCATCAACAACCTTCCCAAACAGACAATTTTTGCATTTCTTCCTGAACTCTAAATAAGAGATTCCCATCCTTTTTGATTATGTGGACCCCTTATTAACCTCCAAAAACTTCAGGGATCCCCAGTCCACCCCCCCCCCCCCACTAGCCCTCTATCTCTCTTCCTCTTCTTGTCTCTATTAGTCTCTCTCTCTCTCCCCCAATCACTCCCCATCAGTCTCAGTCTTATTCTCTCTCATTCCTCACTTGCCAGTCTCTATTTTCACCCCCAGCCAGTCCCCACCAGTCTTTCTCTTTTTTTATCTCTTTTCTATGTCTATGGACTTTCTGTAATAGTTTCACGGACTTCTAGGGGTCTAAGGGCCACAGGTTGGGAACCACATCTCTAAATAAATTGACAGCTTCCCAAAATTTCTGAGTAAAGAGTTCCACAATCCAGGACTCACATAAACAAATACACAGTCTTTACTACATTGAAGCCAAAACCCATTTGGAAAGCATTGTAAAAACTGTTGTGATGAACGTGCCACTCTGTCTGGTGTATAAGACACCAAACAATCTTTGAGATATTGAGATGGCCCAACAAGAGACTGTACTGTGCTGATAGACTACATCTCTCTGTCGCAGGGAAAAATTCAGGCAGTATGTGGATATGCATGTAAACTAGAAAAAGGGGGTGACGGATGGGGAAGGATGTCACTCCTGGCAAAAATAGAATAACATCAGAAACAACCACACTTTTAAACCACACATCAGCAAGTGGGAAGAAGTGAGCAAAACAAAATACATGCAAGCCAGTTAAATGCTGGAAAGCAATGAGCACAAATGCTCGAAGCTTAGCCAACAAAGTTCCTGACCTGGAAGCCCTAATGGTGGAAATGGACTTGGACATTGAGACCATTACAGAAACATGGTTTAATGAATCACATGAATGGGATATAGCCATAGCTGGCTATAATCTATTCAGAAGAGACAGAGAAAAAGGAGGAGGAGTAGCCTTGTATGTCAAAAGCAATATTAAAGCTACTGAAATGCAGGGGGCATGGGGAAAAGAAGAAGCGCTCTGGATTATGTTGGAAAGAGGAGATGGCACTGTCATCCATACTGCTGTAGTCTACAGACCTCCAACACAAATTGAAGAGATAGATAACGAATTGATTATAGATATTGCCAAGATAGCCACAAAGGGGGAAGCGATCATATTGGGTGACTTTAATCTACCTGATGTGGATTGGATTACTCCTTCTGCAAATCTGGAAAGAAGCAAAAAAATTGTGGATGCTCTCCAAGATGTGTTACTTAGACAAATGGTGATGGAACCAACCAGGGAAAGCTCAACACTGGATTTAGTGCTCACCAACGACGATAGTGTGTTGAATGTCTGCGTGAGTGTCCCTATGAGCAGCAGCGATCATCACACGGTGTGGTTTGAGATAAAAGCCATGGTACAGGCCAATCATAGCAGGCTCAAAGTCCTAAACTTCAAAAACACCGACTTCAGTAAAATGGCCGAATACCTAAAGGAGGAGCTGACAGGGTGGAAGGAGATAAGGGAAATGTAATTGCAATGGGCTAAACTAAAAGTGGCAATAAAAGGGGAAACAGATAAATATGTAACAAATGTAAACAAAAACAAGAGGCGAAGAAAGCCTATTTGGTTTTCCAAAGAAGTGGCTGCTCAAATAAAGGCAAAAAACACAGCTTTCACAAAATTAAAAAGCTCGCAAACAGAGGAACACAGAAATGAATACAGGATCAAACTCAAAGAGACAAAAAGAGAAATAAGGATAGCAAAATCAAAGGCAGAGGAAAAGATGGCTAAAGATGTGAAGTGTGGTGACAAAACCTTCTTCAGGTATATTCGGGAAAGGAAGAAGATCAGAGGTGGAATTGCAGGACTCAGAAGTGCTGTGAACGGACTCGTGGAAAGTGACATTGAAAAAGCAAAATTGCTAAACGAATACTTCTGCTCTGTTTTTACTATAGAAAGTCCTAGAGAAGGACCACCTGTGACTCCCAAATATAAAAATGGAAATGAAGTAGTTACCACACCATTCACAGAAGATGAGGTGTTAGAACAACTTGCAAAACTGAAAGTGGACAAGGCCATGGGACCGGATGGGATACATACCAGCATACTGAAAGAGCTCAGAGAGGTTCTTGCAGGGCCGTTAAAGGATGTTTTCAGCAGATCCTTGGAAACAGGAGAGGTTCCTCAGGACTGGAAAATGGCTGATGTCGTACCTCTACACAAAAGTGGTGACAGGGAAGAAGTGTCAAACTACAGGCCTGTGAGCCTTACCTCGGTGGCGGGAAAAGTAATGGAGGCGCTCCTGAAAGAGCAAATAGTGAACTTTCTCAAAACCAACAGGTTGCAAGACCCAAGGCAACATGGTTTTACAGAAGGATGATCTTGCCAAACAAATCTGATTGAGTTCTTTGACTGGGTGACCAGGGAGCTAGATCAGGGGCATGCGATGGATGTCATCTACCTGGATTTCTTCAAAGCCTTTGATACTGTTCCCCATAGGAGGCTTATCAATAAACTCGGTAGCTTGTGGATGGATCCTAAGATGGTAAATTGGATCAGAAATTGGTTGACTGACAGACGACAGAGGGTGATGGTAAATGGAGCTCACTCGGATGAAGGGAAGGTGATTAGCGGGGTGCCCCAGGGGTCGGTCCTGGGCCCAGCACTGTTCAATGTATTTGTGAGTGACATTGCTGAAGGACTGAATGGAAAAGTCTGTCTTTTTGCAGATGACACGAAAATTTGCAACAGAGTAGACTCCCCCAAGGGAGTGGTTAACATGAGGAAAGATCTACAAAAGCTGGAAGAATGGTCAAATGCTTGGCAATTAAGATTTAATGCGAAGAAGTGCAGAGTCATGCACTTGGGTAGCAGAAATCCAAGGGAAATGTATGCGATAGGGGGCAAAAGGTTGGTGTATATAGATCAGGAGAAAGACCTTGATGTGATTATTTCTGAAGATCTGAAGGTGACAAAACAGTGCGACAAGGCGGTGGCAAAAGCCAGGAGGATGTTGGGCTGCATACAAATAGGAATCACCAGCAGAAAAGAAGAGGTACTTATGCCACTGTACAAGTCACTGGTGAGGCCTCACTTGGAATACTGTGTTCAGTTTTGGAGACCGTATCTTGCAAAGGATGTAAAAAGACTGGAAGCTGTTCAGAGGAAGGCGACCAAAATGATTTGGAGCCTGCGTCAGAAGCCTTATGAGAAGAGACTTGAAGACTTAAACATGTACACTTTGGAGGAGAGGAGGGACAGGGGATATATGATTCAGACCTTTAAATACTTAAAGGGATATAATGAACAAACAAACCTCTTCCAAAGACAGGGAAGCTGTAAAAATAGAGGGCATAACAGGAAGCTGCAAGGTGGTAAATTGAAAGGCAATGTCAGGAAATACTTTTTCACAGAAAGGGTGGTGGATGCTTGGAATGCCCTCCCGATGGAAGTGGTAGGTGCAAACACGGTGACGGAATTCAAAATGGCATGGGACAGACACAGTGGATCCCTTTACAGCAACAGGATAAAATCAAAATAAACTGAACCATCTAATTTCTCAACAAATAGGGGTATCCTGCATGGAGTTGTGGGGTCACCCCTAAACAGGGATGTGGGGAGGGGTGGCCTGCATGGAGCGGCAGGTGCACCTACTCTTTCCATCGTGCTGGGCAGACTAGATGGACCATGCTGGTCTTTATCTGCCGTCATTTACTATGTTACTATGAGATCCCTCTAGATGTATCATCTTAAAGATGAGACATGAAATCTTGAATTGAATTCTCGTCTGCACAGGCAACCGATGGCACCTCATTGGGGGAAGAGGGGGGAGATCACACGATCCCTCATTCATAAAGAAGTCACAGTGCTAGTAGTGTTTTGGCTATGCACAAAGAAAGAGGGATTAATCAAAGATGACCCAAAAGTATCATGCTGAGGGGACAGGAAGGGAAATAGTTTTGTCCGCAGTCATAGAAAAGGAGAGGGGAAGAGAAGCCGCTTTAGGAGGAAGAATAAGAAGCTCATGCTATGTTTAAGGTGCTGGTGGTAAATCAAGGAAGTAACATCCAACAAGCAGACTGAGACTTTGAGGCTGTATTTTCAATGAGAGTTCTGATATACAAAAGTCTCATTAAAAAAACAGCCCCGAACCTCAAACTGCTTGTTGGATATTGCCTCCTTGATAGTCAACCACCACCTTAAAGGTAGAGCTGGAAGTCATTCTTATAAAATGGAACTGAAAGCAATAGGAGACCAGATCACTAAAGGAAAAAGTATATATAGAGAGAAGAAGGCTCAGGAAAGAGCCCTGAAGTTCAGCAGTGGGGAATTCTCCAGAGGAAACACTACAATTGTGATGAGAGAAGAGAACCAGGATAGAACAGTATCTTGAAGTCCAAGTGAGGACAGGATGTAGACAGTGATCAATGATGCTGAAATCAGCAAAGAGGTCAGTGAGGATAGGAACTGAATAAAGGCAGCAGTGAAGAGGTCGTTAGAAACGTTGGCAAAGGTAGTCTTTCCTCCTGTCTCTTCACTTTTACCTTGTCTGCCTTCCTTTTTAAACATTTTATTTTTGCTTTCCAAATCTTGTTACAAAAATAATACTCAAAGAAAATTAGGTTGCTACATTCTTGAAACAAAGAACACACACAAAATAAACAAAGGCTATTGCTCAGGACCCACATACCATTAGTTCCAATGCAATAAACTAAACTAGGCCCTCTTCAAAACCACTGCAACAAAAATAAAAGAAAATTAGAAAATGTCTCATAGTGGAAAGGATGTTCCAAAATGCACTACCATATCTAAACAAATGTGAATTTAAATAGTGCAAAAATTCATAGTCATACTTCCAGACTGAGACTCAAAGGACAAACTTTTTATCTGGACTATCTGTAGCTCTTTTACCCTTTAGGAAAGTCATCAGATGACCTGGATCTAACAGATACATATTACCCACTCCCTCAATAGTTTTTAAAACATTTACAAGAAAATTACAGTAAGTATTCTATACCAAGAATAAGAAATTCCAGGTGCAAAGAAAGTTTTATGAAGGATCTGCAATGCAAATATCTAGGAACTACACACATTGAGATCCAAGAAAATGGCATCCCTTTTTCTGAAGAACTGCCTGAGGATCTCATCCCAATCAGTCTTGAAAAATACTATCAAGGTGATTCATCTAACGTCCCTATCCTGAAAGCACTCTAGAAAATGAGTGCAAGCAGCAGAAGATGTCTTGCCTCCTCTGGTCCTTTTATCCACGTGGCAGATGGCAAGCAGCACACCTGATGACCAGAGATGTTATTTCTTCAGGCATATTAAGAAATTCATAAATCAAGCTTTTGAACATAACCAGTCCGTGGTACCACGCAAATAGGGGAAACTGAATAGTGGGAACTTACTGCTCTTGACCAAATTCTCAGGGGCCTCAACCTTTTTAAATTGCACCAAGATGTTTGGTGCAGTGCCGAATGCCTAGAAGCCTGTAGTTCCTGATATTTGGGAGCAATATACATAGAGTGGGATTTAAATATCCCATTTCATGTATACTACTGTACATTCAGTGGCAATGGTGGGTTTGGGATATTCTGAGTGGGGCCATTGGAAAGCATACTGTAGACATATAGGACCCGATTCTGGGCCGCAGGTTACAGCCCAGCAAGCCGTCCGGGCCTGATTCCCCTGTATGTCCTGAGCATGAGGACTGGGAGAGCCTGTGGGGGGTGAGAGGGGTGGGATCTGAGGAGAGCAGGGACAGGCAAGCCCAGCAGGACATACAGGGCCGATTCAGGTCACAGCCCAGTATGTCTTGCCAGGTCAAAGGGGACGTGCTGCTTATTCCACCTCAAGGGTGTAATAAGCAACACAAATCCGTCGATCAGGCCTGGGTATCCCCCTGGGGCAGAGGCCAGGTGCGGGGGAGTCCCCGTTGTCCGAACCAAGCCCCAACAGGCCAGCCGTGGGTCAGGCAGTGGGGAAAAGGTGGACTGAAGCCACAGGAGTTGGGGGCCTCTGTGGGAAGAACGTCCCTGCAGGTGGCAGGAGCATGCAGGGCCGTCCACAGGCCCAGTTCTGTGCACCGTGGAACATTTTGTTCTCACAGTCTTTCTCAGGAACATCCAGGCGCACTGGACAGCCCCCTACCTGAATCGGGCTCATTGAGGGGAATTTTAGAAGGGATGTCCAAGTGCAATCTGAGATGTCTAAACCAGAACCTCTGAAAAAAAGCAGACGCGATTCCACAAACATGGATGTGCCCGATATGGACGCTGTTGGGGGTGTCTACATAAATGCCCCGGAACCATATTTCAGAACCTGGATGTCTAGGATAGCCTAATGGTAAGAGTAGTGGGCTAGGGCCAGGGTTCAAATCCCACTGCTGCTATCATTGACGCTGTGCTGAGTGATAGAATGTTTTCTCCTCTACACTCTCTAGATGTTTTTAAGCCAAAACAAGCACGTTTCAGGTGCCTGGAGCAGGCCTAAACTTAGATGCAACACCAGAAGTCCATGAGGCAGAGGCATCCAGGTTCCTGACCACACCTCCACCACGCTCTCATTCAGCCTTCGATATCCTCATGCTGGGGACGTCCCCAGAAATAGCTTCTAAAATGGTTCTGGAGATATCGCTGTGCTTTGGACAACTCTATGCCCATTTTTGGAAGTCCAAAGCATGATTAAGGCTTAAAATATTACCCCCCATAGGCACCAGTTTTCGGCATCTATATTTTTAGACTATGTATTTGATTTAGGTAGGGTAAAACCAGGTCTAGCCAAATGTTTAGGAAAATACAGAAACCAGCAAGAGGGGAAGCCTAGTGGGTTTGACTGTGCTAACCACAATATCTAAACCATTTTCCTATGAATTCTGCTCCTTCAAAAAAGGCACTAGATGTCCACAGAAGCAGATAGCCAGTACACAGTTTTGATCTTACTTTGTCAGAAAATGCAATATTAAAAAAAACCCTGGAAATGTTAGCAGATAAGGACCCTAAATCCCCTCTAGACTGAGCAGTTTATTTCCAGTCACAGTGCTATAGGCCCCAGTGGATTCCAGGCTTTTCCTCCACTTCCTTGTCACCACAGCTCCTCTCTATGACAAGATTTTGCCAACTTTCATGAATATTTGCCTTGTAAATCCATCTGAACTGCATTTATGAGCTGTATGCTTTCGCAAACCACCCTGTGTCCTACAGGGTTTCTCAATAGGGACTATTGCCCAGTCATGCTTGCCCCTATTTCCAGGATAGCACGCCCTCCCCCTCCATCATTTCTCCTTCAACGTCTCACTAGTAAAATGAAGATTTCATTTAGATGACAAGACGCACGTACACACATTACAGACACACACACATACGAACACTACAGACAACCATATCAGTGCGATTTTTAACACGTCTTTCATCAGCTTGGGCTAAGCTGTTTTATGATATAGGATCTAAAGGAGTCATTTGATAAAGCTTGGCCACCTCACCATTCAAACATGGAGAGAGACCAAAGGAAGAGAGGAGAAGGCGACAGATTCCAGGCTCCCGGGCCCTGGCGGTAAACAGTGATCCAGGCCGAGGAAAGAAAAGACTTCAAACATCTGCTTGAAGGGCTATAAAACGGTTAAGATTTACAGCTTTCTGTTGTCAAACGCCCGTGTGAATTCTTGTAAGGAATCCCCTTTGTACAGGCCAAGCCCGATGCGTTGCTTCCGCAACCTCTCCTGACACTTTAACTGCACCACTTCAAGACCCGGGATTCGGAGGGGTGGAGGTGCGGGATGGGTGGGGGTTCTAGCTCCAGTCGTAACCTTTGGCCTGTGTACTTACTCGGTAACCTTGTTTGGAGAAAATTGTCGGGAGACTAGTTCCAGCTAGGAAGTCTGGATTTTAAATCATATCTTAGAATTGTAAGTTAAGAACATAACCATTGTCAAATAATGGAGTCTTAAGTCACAGAGCGAATACAACAAAGAGAGAACCAGGTGATCTGCGCTTTCCATGCTTTCTCTGCAGACTTGCATATTGCAAAAAGGGATGGGGGGTGCCGAACATTGCAGCAAGCCTCCTCCTTTTCCTGCACCCCTCCATTCTCAACATTTCACTTAAATTAAGCTAAGTATCTTAAAACACATCTATGGCGAGCATCCCAGTAGGAAGCAAAAAACTCTGACGAAATCAGAATCAGCGATGTTTACTGAGCGTCGTCATGCCAAGCTAAACTCTCCAGAAAACCCTTTTCTCCTTTCTCACTTCTTTTCTTCCAGATTTGAGGCCCTGTTTAACTTTAACAGCACAAACTTGCTCTTTTCTAAAAACTGAAGCTAGCTAAAAATAAATACATCTATAAATATCATATACGAGATTATCTAGATATCTATAAGTGTGTGTGTGGTACAGTCCAAATGCAAACCCACATTACCAAAGCATGTGAAAATATTTAAATATCATTCTCTCCATAGGCAGATAGCTAGATGTACTGAAAAACAAGCCAAAAAAAAGCAAGTTTCCAAGATCGACTGTAGAATCCCCCAAAGTATTCACAAACATGAACAAATAGTATAGGGATAATGTTATTCCAGTAATGCACAGACTGAGTTTACACCTTCATTTCAAAACTGATAACGAAATGGTTACGAAATCTTTAAAGTGAGGCCTAACTAGTATAAATCTCTATTTTATATCTGTATTTGGTTGGGGTTTTATTTTTTTTTTGGGGGGGGGGGACAGATTTATAAGCAATCATTGCCCATTTCTAAAAAAAAAAAAAAAAAAATACAATCTGAGAAAAGTGAAAGTAAATCGTACTGGACCTAATGCAATCATTTGACACTCCGTCCGGGTAACCCATCGCTGGAAGCTTACTAAATACGGGGGTCTGTGGTCGTTACTGGGATTTCGCATTACTGTTCCTATTGATGTGAAATTATTAAGAGCCAACTGAAGCTTGCATTATCCCTATAGTGTACTTGATATATTTGCCACGATTATCACAAATATAGTCTCCTAGTTATTATAGTAGCGTTCTTGGCAAACGTCTCGATAATTAACACTGAAGGTTAATAGCCCTGCCTTTTACAATAACCTCAGGTCTATAACAACAGATCATAGAATGGACGGACAAGATATTAAAAGAACTTATTACCAGCGGCACTGCCCGCTTCTGTGACCCTTTTCTGTTTAGAAATGGGGAAGCTTAAAGAAATACCCTTTCCCCACTTTGCATATAAAACTGAAAACCTGCTTTCTGGTGAAATGAGAAAAGCTGTGATTGGTAATTGTTTTCGAACAGCGCCCTGGTGAGGGGCAGACAGGGAACTTGTAAGATCTTCATTGAAAAGTTTATATGAACTACAAAGGTCATGCTCTTATTGCTACCTTAGGGTTCTGTTTTCAAAGGTCTTCGTCTTCATTCTGAACCTATGGACAAGATCTTTGGGCCCTGCTGCTCCAGCTTGCTAGAAGAGGAATTTAACCTGCTGCTCTGCAAATGTACTATGAGACTCGTTTCGTTCTCTAACACTAGACTTCATTCCCCTACTCAATGCTTTATTGTCCTGCTGTCCAAACTTGGGGTCATGACCTAGCTAATGCAAAGCCAACCTGCACGTAAACAGTGTGCTGAATTGTCTTTAAATATTTATAGGAACTGCGGTAAACTGACAAAACGCAGCTTTTTAATGGGGATCTACAAGGTCAGACCTTTTTACTGCATCATACCCCCAAAAGTATTCCAAAGCCCACTCCTTACGAATCTACCTCATTCTTTCCATCACACAATATTTTGGATTGTCCCCCAAACAATTGATGTTATTGACCTTCTCTGATGAAAATATCTGTTAGTTTATGTGCATAGTGTTTGCAATTTTAAAAAAATGTTACAGAAAAAAGAGGCGATGGAAGACAGGCCACCGTGGCTTATTAAGTTTGCTTGATTATTAGTTTCATTTAAAAATTGTTATACAGGCAGAACTAACAAGAAGCAACATGCAACTTTCTGAAACAATGATATACATCTGTGAGGCAGAAATACGACTTAAACGCACATTCCGTTTAAGCAGTGCACTGGACGTATCTCTGGTACACTGAATGTTCAGCTTTATCTAGATTGCTAGCTGCATTCAGAATGCTTTGCTATTTAGTCACTTTATTAACTTGTCTTCAGTGTCAACACTCCCAGTTCTATAGTTTTGCTTTCCTTCTGTTCAGCCAAAGATATTCTACTAATAGATCTAACCTTAATATAGTAAATGTTCTATTTAATACAGTTCTTTTAAAGAGATGTGTAAGGGGTTAAGAAAACAATGATGGTGGACAAGCATGTCTGCAATATATGTCTACACTGAGTCTGAGACAGAGAGAGAGGGGGGGCTAGATTTATTTATTTATTTATGTACTAAACTTCTTGTTCTCATTGACACATAAGTAGAAAATCCTTTAGCACATGTGACCCTTAGAGACATGGCTGTTCCATATAATGTAATTGGTTGTAGTGTGAATATCATATGCAGACTACTATCGTATATAAATATAGATATTGCACATCCTAGCAAATACAATATTTACAATGCACAGAAATAAAGATTAATAAATAAAAGCTAAATATATACTGAATGCATTTCTTGACCAGCCTTCTTAGAGCTAACCACCTTCTCCAGGTCATTTACAATGTGATGCTGTGATTTTCATATTTCCAAACAACAAACGTAAGCATTAACATTACTACATCAAGATGGAATTTTTCTTCTCCCTTTTCTATGTGAATGTTGCTTTCAGCAATGGCGGTAGGGTTTTCTTGTCTATTTTGGCTTCGGCACTTAGATGTAGGACAGGGCGCGTGCTTAGAACCATGATAAAAAAAATACTTTGAAAATTGGCATGCAGTAAGTATGTTTAGAGTTTTATTCTAGGCAAGAAGGACATGTTTAAGCCAATAAACGTTAGTGCAGCATGAAATAAATGTGTTTAAGGGAAAGGGTCGAGTGGGATATAATTATCTATAGATCAGCAAAGAAATATTTAGAACGTTCAGTCTTGCTCTCTACCTCTGTAGTTTTTTTTTTTTTAATTCTTATGTTCTTTTTCCCTAATGGTAAAACGGAGTCTTCAGAGAAGTGTGAATGACCCAGGAATTGTTTCTAAGCAATGGAATCTCGACAGCAATAAAAAAAATAGGGTGTGCATGCCAGAAATTGTAACTGTCATCATCGTAACTGTTACTGACTGTTTATAAGGAAATCACCAAAGCCCCAAAATATTTGACTTGGTGCACTGCCATCAAAATAAATCATAAGAACAGATTAGGAAGTACATAAAAAGTGTATCTCCAGATAATGATATACCAAACCACAATAAATATGTAACTAGATTTCATTGGCAGTTAGGACTGAATAAAATCGTAACTCACGGGACTGGCTGGGTGTTTGCCATGTAATTACAAAAAAAGCAGAGTTTAGCATTTACAGGACAGGGAGAAAGAAACACACCCATTAGCTAAGCCCCTATGGCAATGAAATACCTGTGATAAAAAAAATGTTCGCCCCCCCCCCCTCCCCAGGCGAAAATGTATCTTTCTGTTGTGCTCTGGAGAGGTAAAAGAGGGTTGCATTAAAAAAGGACTAACCGAATGGGTTGCTAAAAAGATAAAGGCTTTGAGAGAACTTCCCCATCCTCAGGCGTTCTTGTCTCAGTGAAGTGCTAGTTTTAAGGAGGAGGACTTTACAACCTGCGGTTAGAGTTTAAGAGGCTTTGGCATTTCAGATTATGTAAATCTCCCTTTTATATCTATACTTGCAACATATAAGCATTTACATACTTTTTTGCCTAGCTCACAGTCCTCTAGATAACCTTAGGTAAACAAACAAACCAACCCTATTATACACCGCCCCGCCCCCACCCTCTACCAAAGAAACTGTTCTAGAAACTGGACTAAATAACTATCTAAAATAAAACTATCTGATATGAATACACTAAGTAGGCAAATGAATACATGTAACAAAGCAAAATAAGCGAGAGCAAGAATTTAAAAAGTTTGTTGTACACTAGTCTGTCATAATGCCCATCCATGTTCAAATATTTTATTGACTCTGATCCCATTATCTTTGCATTTCTGATGTATTATATTTCAGATTTAACACAAGCCTAATTTCCAGTCTGCTCAAACTATTTTCTGTCAAGAAACAGTGTGTGAACGAGCTGAAAGGATTTCGAAGTAAGGTTACTTACATTTTACGGTTGTATTGATTAGGATATGATAGTGGGGAAGCTATTTGGGAAAAGCTTCCAAGCCTGGGGAAGGGGAGATTTGGCCCTAAATTCACCCTGCTTTCTTTTTTATGTGGGCATTTTGGAGGAAGACAATGCAACAACACGCATTGAAACTGCCCTCAGCTCTTCCCATCATTGCAATAGCAAAATCCACAAAGGGGCAGAACAGCGGTGGAGCCTTTGGGTCTCTGTCCAAACACACAGAAGGTACACGTCGGGAGACCTACCCAGGTCAGAGGGGCTTAGAGGTCAGGCTGCCTGGCTAAAATAAAGCTAATGGGATAGAAAATCTGGCCTTTCCGTGAACCCGGTATTCTCGCCGTTTACCCGAACTTCAATAAAATCCCTTTTCACCCTCTCAACATGGAGGCGTCAAAAGGCTAAAAGAGATCATTTGTGGAAGAGACATTAATTTTTCTCTCCCCCTCTCTGGTTCTGCTGCCCTCCTATAATGCATTCATAATATCATTTACATGCAGGAATTCAGTAGATGTCATGGCCAAGTCTAAAGCCTATATTATGAAAAAAATGGAGGGGCAAGAGATAAGGGGGAAAAGCATTATTAGGACATGAAAACTTTCAGAAGTTCATCCAATAGACTTGTAACAAAACACGGATTTTAAAAGGGCACAATTATAACCTTAATGATTGTGTTCTATGGTGGGGGTTTTTTTTGTTGTAGTTTTTAATCCGATGTGCCACCTATAGCTCTACTTGATTAATGTTTTTAGAGAAGACATAGAAGATACAAACGTTCCATCTTATGCAAGCTGAAGTCCTTAGACTCTTGGTTCTAATTCATCAGTTTTTTAAGTGCTTTACGGGGGGGGGGGGGGGAGAGTGAGAGAGTTTATGTTCAAAACTTCAAATATTTATAACTTCCCTTCTGTTTAGTCTGAGATACACCTCTTGCGATTACATTTCAGAACCTCACTTGCTCAAGGCAAAAAATCTAAAACTCCATGGCTTGCTTAACTTAGTAACATATTTGATAATCTGTGGTGTGTCTCTCCTCCACCCCAGCTTTACACCTAGAATGAACTTTAGCTGAAATAGACAGTTCTACCAAACGTTGTGATAGTTTTCCTTCTAAATCTGAATAAAACAGAATTGTATTAAATATTCTGCTAAAAGTATATCTCTCTCTTTCTCTAAGTGTATTAACTGATATCACATAAGCGCACAACTCATATCAAATTGTTGCATTTTCTTCTTTGGAGAATAAAACAAATGGAAAACGGCAGGAAAGAATATGCACAAAGGAAAACCACTGCTACTCACGAGGAGAAATATTTCATTTAAACAAGTAAACAAGCAGAGCTAACAATGACTGGGGAAACCATTCTCAAAACTTTCTCGTGTAAACAAAAAAGCACCTTTAATTTAGCTTTCCATTTGCCAGTATTTTATTTCTTCTCCGAAAAGCTTATCTCAGAGCAGCAAATAAATAAATAAATAAATAAAACCAAACCCCAAACCCCAACCTCCGTAGTTCATGACATGTTTAATATTAGTACAAATGGGACTGGGGGAGGGGAGGGGAGGGGAAGCAAACACATTCTCGATAACGCTGCAAACTAATGTGGGCCCCCTTCTTCCTGGGTCTGGCTATCTCTGCTTTTAAAGAGGTGTGCAATCACCTGATGCACTAATTCAGGGCACTTGAGTGGCGTTGAGTAACTGGAGTGTATCAGAAAGTTCGAGGTCTTTGACCAGGCCTACCTGAAATTTAGCATTCCTGAATCATGTCAGCTTAGGACAGCAGCCTCGTGGCTCACTTATTATTATATTTCTGCAAAAGTAAACATTTTTATGATAAAAATGACTAGTGCAAATGTTTCCATAAAGTGCTCTCCTTCTGAAGATCCCTCTGCTGCATGTCTATGCTGGCATAGAAGGAAATAAACAAATAGTATTTGTTTGGCAAATTCGGGCTTTCTAATATCACATCCAAGCTTTAATCAGCCTATTAACGTAAACGAAACTCTGTGCCTCACGGCCTGTGTTGGCTGATTTTATTGCATTTAGTTTCGCTCAATATTTTAAAATATTTCTCTTCTAGAAGGTAAAGATCAGGATGAGGCTGTAAGCCTGGAGCTCTCTCCATGAACGTATAGTTTTATCTTACTGGGCACAACAGGAAAGTTTGAAACAACATCTAAAGCAGACAATCCCTTGTATGCAACAAAGACACACAGAAAGATAAGGACCACTTGAACCCGAACCCGACCCAATCTTCCTGTTATACCCTCTCTCCTTTACAAAACGTGGGAGCCCCCTTCCCCCCCCCCCCACTTGCCTCTCAAATCGCATATTTGTAAAGCAAAGGTCTCAGTAATCACTCCACTATGGTATTTTCAGCTGGTGTCAAAGAATCTGCAAGTCACATTCTGACGGAACTGTTCTCGTGTGCTTATATTATTCATGTTTCGGATTAAACTAGTGTACTAATGTAAAATGCGATTAAATATGACAAAAACAAGCACTGGATATTGGTAATAATGAAAGGATTAAAAAAATCCACCAGACGTTTAAGTAAAACTATTTCACACTCACTGATTTCTTTTTATTGAACACGGGGACTGTCACAAACACACTACAGCTCTATTTTATTGCAGTTACAATAATTATGGAAAATCAGTCAAAAAATCCACAATAATCACGACAATGAAATCTACTGCTGACTTTGACTTTGTAACTTTCTTTTTAAAACTCTATCACGCCTTTGCTTTGAAATTGAAACCAATCATAGACGAAACAGATGTTCTTCACTGATGTGCTGGTTTTGTGTAAGCTCTTCACATTATTATATATATATATTTTTTTGTTATACAAAAAAACCCTTTTTATTTCCATTTTGCTCTCCAGGACTACTACCGTGTCACGGTGCATTTTCAATGTAAGGGTGATAAGGGGGACGAAGCACCAAACCCCCCTTACTATTATTACTTTCTTTGTTTAAATTTACCCAACAGAAACACTGACTTTTGTATATCTCCCTCAGCATAAAAAATAAATAAAATCCTGAAATAACGTAAAAAAATCCCAGCAGGTAACCAACCTGGCTTCATGCTATATACCACATGCATCTTAAGCCTTTTTTTTGGGGGGGAGGGGGGTACTCGGAGGATAGGATCGGAAAGATCATAGTGGTTTTTACGCACAAGAAAAAAAATCTACAAGAACCAAAATATATATATATATATATATATATTAGATTCTATAAATAATCAGTCATTTGTTGTGTTATTATTTTTTATAACCTTGTAATATCCTCTGCTCGTTGATCCTGAGCTGCGTTGTGCGGTACTTCCTCGTTTACAGCCGGGATAGCAGCAGCTATGGTGCTTGTGGAGGAAGAATTAGATGGAGCTGTGGATCTGACTTTGGTATTGGGAAGCCTGTGGTCTTTTTTCCATTTCATCCTCCTGTTCTGAAACCAGATTTTGATCTGCCTCTCAGAGAGACACAGGGAATGGGCAATTTCTATACGTCTTCTCCTGGTCAGGTATCTGTTATAGTGAAATTCCTTTTCCAATTCCAGCACTTGCTGCCGGGTGTATGCAGTCCTGGATCGCTTGGGTTCCCCTCCAGTATAATTGGGATTCACTGAGAGAAACAGGAAAGAAGGAGAGAGAGAGGGAGAGAGAGAATGAGAGAGAGAGAGAGAGAAAATGCAATAGATTAGCATGAATAGAGAGCTAGACCAGGCACACACAAAAAAGGTGATCTGCCAAATGGCTTATGGAGAACTTTTGGCAATCCAAGATTTTCTATCCTAATAAGAAGGGGGTTCCCCTTTGCTCAAAAGACTGAATTATTTATGCGCCTCTTACAAAGCTTTAAGAGGGGTTTTTTTCTCTTCACACATGCATAACAGAATGAACCACATGGCTGGGGCTGCCCAGACTAGCTTGGCTATAAAATTTATGGCGGGTGTAATTACCCATTCCGAGTCGTAAATCCAGCTCAATTGTGCTAGCCCAAAGAGTTCAGCAGGAGCAGTAACAGAAGCAGCACACACACACAAAGGTGGTGAGAAAATAGGAAGGTTAAGCGAGCAGGAGAGAAAGGGATCGTGTTTTTTTAAAGTTGCCTTACCAGTACTGACGTGGATTTTCTTCATCCAGGGGTAGACTATGGGCTGCTTGGAGGCTGTGCTGTTAGGATGCTCGGGATTGAGCTGGTTGCACGCTGGAGGGGCTGGGGATGGAGTGGTGTCCGTACTGGTGGAAAGGGGAGCTTGCTGGTTACAAAACTGGGGCTTCTCTGGAAGATGGGCAGCACCCTGGGGTTGCCCATGGCCCCGCTGATTCACTGCTGGGTTGCCCGCACCCTGGATGTTGGCACAGCTGTATTGTCTCTCTGGGTAGCTTGGCCGCTGTGGGTACAGTTCCTGGTGGTGATGTTGGAAGCCCGTGTCTCTGGTCCGGCTGTAATATTCCGGACTGTGGTCAGGGATATAGTTATTTTGCGAATATTCTTCGCATGGAGGAAATTTCGGATCGATGTAGTTAGAGTCCATCAAATACGAGCTCATGATCATTAATTTCTGGAGTGGAAAATAATTTTTCTCGCTTTGTCGTTTTTCTGCTCCATAAAGCCCTCCTACTAGCTGGCGACCCCGTAAAGTTAGTTGCACCATGTGACTCCCCTGGCCAATCACACTAA
Source organism: Ichthyophis bannanicus (assembly GCA_033557465.1). Classification (NCBI taxonomy): domain Eukaryota; kingdom Metazoa; phylum Chordata; class Amphibia; order Gymnophiona; family Ichthyophiidae; genus Ichthyophis; species Ichthyophis bannanicus. The sequence goes on from CM066033.1 coordinate 751,098,784, forward strand.
GCATGTTAGTCCCCGGATAAGGAACCAAAAAAAGCTTATTCAAAAATGTAGCCAATTTTTTCCTTCTGTTTATTATGTTTTGCAAACTGGGGATCCGGCTCTACATACAACAGGGTCATTGGCGTGGGGACTTAAAACATTTAAGGAAAAGAAAGAAAAAGAAATGCTCTAAATAGAAAAACTCGTGAAAATGCCACTTCAGATTGGGAAGAGGCAATGGTTGGAGAGTCTTCCCTCCCCCCCCCACCCCCACCCCCAGGCTATGATCTTTTTTTCCTCTTTTTTTTTAATGATGCTTCAGGTAATAGAAAATAGTCTTTCACACAACTCCTAACTGATAAGGAAGGCAGCAAAAGGTTAGACTAAGGAACAGAGAGCTATGGAAATAATTTCACTCTGCTTGAGTCATGCCTAGAATAAAGACCCTGCATTAAACATGTACATTTATGTGCAAGACCCCCCCCCCCCCGTTCCCCTGCTGTCTCTCTCTGTCTCTTTTCTCCCCCCCCCCACCCCCACCCCCATACATATAGACTGGCAGCAATTGTGCATAACGCATATATACGTACATATACATTCTAATACATATTTACATGCGCACACATACACACAGAGGCCCTTATGTACATACTTATGTACCTGGATAGATACTGAAGTATGTCCATGGGTTTTTTTTTTTTTTGCAATGACAGTAGATTATTAGTACACACATACACCGGACAATGAAATACTGTGAATCGCAATTAGCTGGTGTCTTTGGAGGCTTGCATGGATGAGAGAAGCAATGCAGTTAACTGGGAAATAAAACATTGTGTAAATGACCAGTAGGTTGCTTAACGTTAGATCTGCGTGCCCTCTCTTCGGGTCCTTCTCCACGGGCAGAGGAACAAAGGGGTTGTCATAGCTCAACCTGCTTAAAAGATCTATGCTGACGCATCCATGACCCAGATTATTTAATGTAAGAACTTCATTGTTTCACAGATACTTTCTAGCAAATGTAAAAGGCTTATCCCTTACTGAGCAATAAAATCGTCAGTGGTTGCATCCATTCCAGCATAACACAGAGAGTGGCGAGCAGGCTGTCTCTTCTTGGAACAATACTCCCCTTCCAAGGTGCAATAAAAGTTGTTTGAAGTATAGAGGGTGGGAAAAACAAAGCGGCCTCTATATACTTTGCAGTGCTCCACACAACTGGGGGATCAATAGGGAATATTGTATTTGTGGAAAAGAGAAAATTTATGTAAACATTTTGAAACAAACAGTTATTGCAATTAAGTGTTTTATCTATAGCCTACATTAAGCATTAAAAGAGAAGGGAGGAGAGTTAGAGCACTCCCTTGTTCAGCTTGATAACAATTATAGTTTAAAATCATAGCTTGCAGGCCATTGCCATCTATTACTTGATAACAATAAAAGTGACACATAAAGTTAGCTGTTTATGTTTTATTTATTAGACTTAAATGTGCCAACGGTGTTGGAAGCTTTTGGCGGCTTGTAACAGTTTTTATGGGGTTGTAAAGAGTAATAAATCAGTCACATGAAATGGTTGTAGCTCTTTGTGCTGGCTGGGGTTTTCTACTTGCGGTAGAGGCTGTTCCTGCTTTATGGGAAATGTAATAATGTGTTATTTTACTATTGTTATTAAATCTGCACCTTGCGTTTTCTGGAGGAACAAGAGTTTTCTCATCACAGCCCTTCTGTGCTGGAATGAATCATTTTAGAGTTTTTACACGAGAGATTAAGACAAACTTGTTCAATTAAAAAAAAACTAAAGTGGATGTGAAAAAAAATCTGGATTTTGTTGTCATCCATATACCCCCCTAGAGACGAATTTGTGACCTCAAATACTCACACAAATTCGATTCTACAGGGTGCATATAGGGGACTGGATGTGTTCCCACTGAAAGGTACTGGTAGTTGAACAAAACCCACAGAGACACATGACCAGACTGAAATGGTGCCACTGAAAGAGACATAACCTGAAAAGTTAGACAGGAATTGCAAGCCAAAAGTGCCAGAGCATTTAAGCAGCTTTTTCTTTTTTGCATATGCATCATGCTTTATGTTTCAGACTTCTACTGACCCAACCCCCCCCCCCCCCGTGTCTATTACCATGTATCCAATATAGTCGCCTCTAATTTTTCTGTATATTATAATAAATTACTGATCATTACTAATCCATCTCATTCCCTGGGTTTTAAGAGATATTTTAAATATCCTATCAAATCTATATATACTATATTATAGTTTTAATCTGTCTAGCTCTCTATCTACCTCTCTGTCTGTCTATTGTTTCTGAACCTTTCTTGAGTTTTGTGTCCCACCCCTCCTTCTAGTCTCAATATTTTTCTATTTATATATATGCAAGTGTTAAACATGTATCTTAATATATCTAACATTATTTCTTTTTGCCATACATCATCCACTCTACCGAGAGAAATCTGATCCATGGGCTGATGCTGGTTTAAGTTTATTCATACAAATGATAAATCCAAACTTTTATCTCAGACATTTGGACACGCTCCCCTACCGCATAGTGTGTAGTAAGTACAAACCAGACAGGTATGTTTACCCTTACGGTTCTTTTCATTATTGTCTGTTTATTCTATTTATAGTTTTATCATACTAAGATCAATAAGCCCGTACGATTATCTACAGATCGTTTTCTTTTGAACAGAAGTTTTGTTTATTTTTTTAAAAAGTCGTTCGAACATACAAGGCGTGAAGGTCATATAAACTAGATTAGCAATCAAAGCTATCACCTTTCTCCAAACACCTTTGCTTAAAATATGATACCGTCTAATAAAAAGAGAGAAAGAGAGAGAGGCACAGAGCAACAGTCTGACAAAGACAGAGAAAGAGGGTTAACCCATAGTTTGATTCTGAAATGGATTCAGTTGTGTCAATTCATTCAATCGATTTGCCTTCTTGTCCCTAGCAAAATCTCCCGGTCAACACATATCATTCTAATTTAATAGCTTTTGTTCCCCAAGAAAGAGCATTTTTCGAAATTATGATTCGATTTTTTAAATAACATTTCTTGCATTGAGGTAGGGGGCCTTCTTGGTGTGAAATACCAAAACTTTAACGTCAAAGACGAAAAAGATAAGAAGGCCACAGGGCTGGTGGAGGGGCTGGGTGGGGGTGGGGTAGAACTAAAGAACTAAAGAATTCGGTCCACAAAAAAACCACTCAAGAAGTAAATGTGAGAAGAGCTGAGACTTCTTTGTGACAAAATGCAGAAAATCTATGGTGATCTGCAATGTAATTTCCTATCTCTTTTCGGATCTTTTATGTTTATTTTTTTTCCACAGAAATTGGATTCCAAATATATATATGGGTACGATTAGTGAAGCATTGTAAGTGCAAAGCTCCTCTTTGACAGTAGAGAAGAAGAATCAGTATCCATTGTCCCTCCGGGTTCATTGTAAGCGCAATTACCATACCACTGACCGTTTGGTAACCTGTACCACAAGCCATTAGCAATCTGCGCATAGCAGAAAAAATGAGCTACCTATTTACTAGGGGGCTGTTTTCCAATATTTTATGAAACAAAACACACCTCACACTCCATAAACCCTGAATCTCTTTACTTTTCTTATCTGCAAACACTTCATTTGGGGAGGATATGAGTTGGGGGATAAGGGTGACTTCTATCTAAATAGTTTGAAAATGTGTTTTAAATGTCATCAATATTGAGTTACAATAGCTTTGGGAAATAGAAGAAAGATAAGATCTTAAGAATATGGTGTTATTTTGGACCCACCCCATGACCCAGCAGTCATTACATTTTCATTTTCTAACTGCTTAAAATTACACATACATGAAAATTCTTTAGCTTTCTAGTTACTCTAATGCAAAACAGACAGGTCTAATTTATGCAAAGACATATGCAAATGTTTAATTGATTTCCCTCAAATCTGTTGTCAGTGAAAATAATGAATTGGGCTTAAATTATTTTAATAACCAGTACGGGTCAGGCAGTATGCTGCTACATGCGTTTGTTTTGCATGGATGTTATTTTAAGAAATAAAAATATATGTACATATATACATACATGACTGCCATGCTTTACCTTTTTTGGGTACATTTTTAAAGATACATTTTATTGTTTGCAAAGAACATACACAGATTTTTTTTCTCTTTGTGGAATTCAATTTTCTTTAAATTTCCTTTAAAGTGCCTTTTTAAAAAGTGGACGCATTTTAATATCAGTTAGACAGCCTGCCCTGAATTTCACCTCAACTGCTTGACTTGCTCCAATAGGTCACTGCCAAGGAGTTATTGATGGTGAAACGCCATTGAAATTTGTCTCCTCGCAAATGGCCTTTAGATCTTCTAGCTAGTTCAATAACTAGTTATAATGTAGAAGGGGAAAAATGAAGCCCAGAGGCAAATTTATTTGATTTCATTTTTATGCTGGAAAAATTGTTGGTTTTCTCCCCTCCCCCATCTTTTTTTTTTACTCTAAAAAAATGTCTGTTTCTTTTTTTTTTTTTTTTTAAGAAAACCCCCTATAGCATAGATAATAGTTGAATCTATATTACAAATCTCTCTCTCTTTTTTTGTCATGGAACTTCAGTTCATGAACTCTGCAAGACTGAACTTCTGGAGAAGATCAAAACAGTAACTTTCATTTGGGTAGGAAACACACCTTTTCTTTTTTAAACGAGAAGTTTTAATAGGTAAAAATAAAAGCGGGTATGTGATTCTATGGGGTAATAGGTATGCAATGTTAGGTAATGAAACTAGCTTAATTGTGTGTAACATCTGGTTGTATTTCATTGCCACCGCCCCTACCGAATGAACAGAAGTATTGAATTGAGAATTGCTTTAAGGATCATCCCTATACAGGACAGCAAGGTGAATTATGAAAGGGTCAAATATAACTTTTGGATTATTGTTCAGCAAAGGTATTTAAATATGCAGACCTACTCTTTGTGAACATGCCTGCAACTTATTTTATATGCCTATAACATTTGTTGTGATTGCTGTTGTAGAAACAACTTCAATGGACACATTATTTTTTAAATTGAGGATAATAATTTCGGTATGCAATAGACTTCTTGAGTCTAGCTGATTTTTAGCCCAACCTTAGCAAGTTTTGTAGTATTTCTTTATGTTCATTTATCCGTTTAGTTAAGCTATCTGCTATCTTTACCTATACCCATGTTTACCTATTTGCACCCGATTCCATACCCTATAACTGTTTTTATACTACTGACATCGTGGGATAAATACTATGCAAGGAAGACGCTATTATCGTTATTATTTAAAAAGTTTCAGATCACGCGTATAATTTAAAGCAACTTGAAGCTAAAGTGAATGTTTTCCAGCTGACTAACAAAAACACAAGTTTTAATACCGCTGATGGTCTATATTTAAATGTGACTTTTGCCAGATATTTTTGAAGAAGGCTAAATCAAAACTTGCTCAAACATACAGCTGTTCAGTTTTTCAGGTTTTTTTTAATATGAAGACACAAATCGACAGAAAATTCATGACTATACTTTGATAACTTCCTTTCCCAAACCCACAGACACAAACACGCACAACCCTCCCCCTACCTTTCCGCCCCCATCCAAATAGAACATATATTTTGAAAATATAACCTGGGTTAGTTTATTCACAGAAAAAAACAACCCTCAAAATTCACAGCTCCTACAAACGAGCCGATATCAAGGAATGTTTCTTTCTGGCCCTTTAGCTAAGATTGGAAAACGGGGTCAACGCCCTGCAACCCAAACCCATTAGGGCACTGATATAAAGACTAATGCCAAAAAGCAGAAAGCCTAATCCTTCTTTTAAAATGTATCTAATCTTTTATAATTGCACCAATTAACGTTAAGGCTCATGAAACAACTCCTGAAATACAGTCCTTGAAAATAAAGTATCCTTGGAGTGACAGTATCTTTTCTCTTGCCTATTCATTTCTGCTATATCTGCGTAATAATCTAACTTGCAGTATATTCTGTGATGTAATCTTTATATTTGCGTTGATTTTTTTTTGGGGGGGGGGGAGGAGTCACGATGCCGTTAGAATACTAGGGAAGTTGTAAAATTAGGCATAAAACAAACAATAATGTCGCATAAAACGATCTTTTTCATGGCACCATTTTCAAGGGAATTTTAAAATGTCTTATTTCCTCATATACATTATGGGCTATAAAGAAGCTGTTTAAAGACTTTTGCCATCTGGGTGCATGTTGGCAGTCATCAGTCCTAAAATAATATCTATTGATTTATCGAGTTATCTCATCTTTCTGTCTATCCAGATAGCTATAGATGGATATGCATATCGAGAGATATGTAGCTATATAGCTGTATAAAGCCCATCGATTTTCAGTGATGTTAACGTGACTTTTTCTCTTCCTGTGGGTACAGAAAGGCAGCACAAACATGCCGACATAGGATTCCCAGAAGCATAGATTGATCCAGCAGATATCTAAATAAATCTATATTTACTGTGCACTTATATCGGCATTTCTATGCGGTCTTTCAATACGGCTAGGGAGAGAAAAGTCTCATTAATGATCATCCAAAATCGATGGGAAATATTTTTTTACCCGCTAAACATTTTTAAATCTTAGTGCAAAATGTTATTTGAGTCTATAGGTTTGGACTGTTTGGTCTTCCTATGGGCATAGGGGACAGTTACAAATCAGTTCCCTGATAGCTATCTGAAGGGACACGTAAAACGATAACACTACATTCTTAAGCAAAGGGTAAAGAAAGGCCTCTTATCTAGTTCAGCTCTTCCAGAAAATATACAAGGTGTTTACCCAGTTATACCACTCCGGCAACACACACGTGTGAGCAGAGGTAATCAGATCTTTTCAGGGTACATTTTGAACAGCAATAATTGTTGAAATCAAGAGCTAGAGAAGCCATTTTTCCCGGTCTGCTAAATACATCTTTGATCTTGGAAGTGTTTGAGTGTCTTTGTGCCTGTTTATCAGAACTTATCAACTTTTCTTAAATTCTTCAAATACTGATGATACAAAAAGCGTGTTAGTCCACTTTAATGGTAGCTAAATAAAAACACGAAAAGAAAAATAAGGTGAAACCTTTTTCTTGGACTAACTTTCTACCTTTTTCTTGGACTACTTTCTCTGTCCAGAAATGTCCTAAATTTCATTCCGCGTGTGCGTATGGGGGAGGGGGGATTATACAATCATTGCATTTCTTTACTTGAATTGATTTTATCCACTCAGCCTTTAAGGTTTTATTGTGTAGCCAAACTAAAAGAAAAAAAAAAGATACTTGATAATATATGACAAAATGTTGGGGCGGTATTCTAAAATACACAAATTGCTTTGCAGTGAAGAAAATCACCGATCGGATAGTCATAAAAAGTGCTGCATGAAGTTGACATTTCTTGATATCCCTCGTGGTTTGGGTTGTTTTTTTCCACCAGGGTGCTTTTGATTTAATTTTTCATTAGGTTCTAATGCGCAATCAAGTATTGTTTCAATGATTCCCAAAGGTGGATTCAGAAAACATCATGAACAATGTTTTTATTAGCTATAATGTAGCTAGACCTCTGTAAATAATCAGACAGCGTGGTTCACATTGCTTACGGGAAAAAAGATTTTCAATTACATTTATAAGTGTAAATAAGTGTTGCCAAGTTCTTTTCGGCTATTAGGATTCTGTGGGCATTGCCACTTGCAAGTCATCACTCAGTGGCCACAAAAGTCAAAGAAGCTGCCTAGTTGGACAAGACAAAATTCAAGAATGATATACACAATTCAGGCTGGAGCATCAGTTCCAACTTGATCACGGGCTGCCTTATTGCACAAAAAAAAAAGACTAAAGCTGGTTTAATTGGGCTGCAGATGCACTGAATAATTCTTGGAAGACTATGAAACCTCAGACATTTAAAAAGGAAACCTCGTTAGCAGAGGAAGGTGAACACCTATGGCGGTCAAAAAGGATCTAGATGAGGTTTGAATGACTATGTAGGAAAGGCAACAACTTGTTTGGAGTTTATCCAGAGCTGTGCAATAGAAGCTCGGAAGATTTAAATGAAATGTGAGAAGGAAAAAGACAGAGGAAGACAATGCTGGCTAGGGCCAACAAAGCAGACAAATTTGGAAGAAACTAGGTTTAGACGAAGAGAAATAAGGCGTGAGTGTAGGAGCCTACAAACAACAGAAAATATATTATTTTAAATCGCTTCAAATGTATATAATGGTGTAGGTGTATAAGGAGCATAGAAGGACATAATCCGATCCTATAAAATTGCTACAATAGCTCAGAGAAACAATAAGCAAACATGCACAGACACTTATAAGATCCTATTCCAAGGACCTCCCTATTTTAGAAAAGGCAAACATGCTGCATAAAATACATAGAACATCTTCTCCCCCTCTCTCTTTCTCTATCTCCTCTATCCCCTCCCCCACAGCCTCTCTCTCTCTCTCTCTCTCTCTCTCTCTCCCTCCCTCCCTCTCCCTCCCTCTCCCTCTCCCTCTCTGTCTTTCTCTTTTTCCATGAAATCACAAGCATCTTTCTTTATCCCACTCTCTCTATGAAATCATAAGCATCTATCTCTCCTTCCACACTCTCTCTTTCTATCATAAACATCTCTCTCCCTCCCTCTCTTTCTATCTGTGAAATCATAAGCATCTCTCTCTCTCTCTCTCTCTCTCTCTCTCTCTCTATCCCCCTCTCTTTCTTTGAAATCATAAACATCTCTCTTTATCTCGCTCCCTCTCTCTCCCACTCTTTCTATGAAATCATAAGCTTCCCTCTCTCTTTCTCTCTATGAAATCATAAACATCTTTCTTCCACTCTTTCAACCTATTAAATCGTAAGTATCCCTCTCTCCCACATTTTTTCTCCCTCCTTTTCTTTCTTTCTATCAGTGAAATCATAAGCGTCTCTTTCTCTTCTACTCTTTCTATCTATGAAATCATAAGCACCCTGTCTCACTCTCTTTCTCCCTCCCTTCTTCTTTCTATCAAATCATAAACATCTCTCTCCCACTCTATGAAATCATTAACATCTTGTTCTCCTACTCTTTCTATGAAATCATAAGCATCCCTTTCTCTTTCTCACTCTTTCTTTTTTTCTATCTATGACATCATAAACATCTCTTTCTCTCTCACTCTTTCTGTCTATGAAATCATAACCACCCCTCTCTCTCTCCCTCTCTCCCTATGTGATCATAAGCATCTCTTTTTCACTCTCACTCTCTTTCTCTGAAGTCATGAGCATTTCTCTCCCACTCTCTCTATGAAATAATAAGCATCTCTCTCGTTCACACTCTTTCCATCTATCCATCTATGAAATCATAAACATCTCTCACACTCTTTTTCACCTCTTTCTCACTCTCTCTCTCTCTCACTCTATGCAATCATCTCTCTCTTTCTCCCCCTCTTTCACACACACACACACACACTGTGAAATCATCTTGTGTTCTCTCTCCCCCTCTTTCTCACAGGCACACTCTTTCTCCCCCTCTAGGAAGCCATCTCTCTCTCTCTCTCACACACACACTCTCTCTCTATGGAATCATCTCTCATTCTCTCCTTCTCCCCCTCTTTCTCCCACACACTCTTCCTTACTATGAAATCATCTATTTATGTATTTTCACACACACACACACACACACACACACATACATATGTTTATGATTTCATAGATCTGAGACAGATAAAAGAAAAATATTATACAGAAATATGGAAAGGGGGGAGAGAGATGCTCTATGTATGTTTTGCACCCCTATTGTCTTTTCTCAGATTGGAAACGCCTTACAATCTGATCTTGCAACATGTGCCCATTTGTTTCCTGTTTCTTTTAAATATTCCAACATTTTTGTTGTATTTTATTATGTCATTCTATTCTCCTTACATAACTATGACACTATATACACTCTGTATATTAAAAATGATTAAAATAATTGATAGTAAGAGGACAGATAGTGGAAACAATAAAGACCGATAGTCATATTCTATAGACAGAACACAAGTAAGAATATGTTTATCTTACTTGCTACTTTCTTCCACCATAAAATTATTCTTATGAATTATATATTTATGGTGTTTGGGGTTAAATTTGGGAAACTTAGACTTTGGCTAAAGAAAGGCAGTGCCAAACAGAGGTGTCATGTTCATCCTGTATCACATTATTTTAACCATTCCAGGCAGTCTTCACACCTTCCTGATGTTTGCTGGTGCAAAGTTTTCCATACTTACCTCTCTTCATTGTTATTTTCCTCCTTTAATGCAATGCATCCATTTTTTACAAATTATTATTAGTGGATTTGTTTTGTGTGTTTTGAAAGGTTTGAAATCAAAAGAAAGAAGCAGGGAATGAGATTTATAAAAGCATGCAAAGAGGGACCTTTCCCTAATCTATTTACCTCTTCTTTGGAACAGAGTCAGCCATATGTCACAATGAAGACAATACAGAAACAGCGTCAAAGCAAGCTGATTATACATAACCTAAAGGTGTTATTAAACAATCAACGAGGGAAGGCGGGATTTATGCAAATCAGGCAAGCAGAATGCAAGGAAGCCTAATTAATGCAAAAAAGTGACTCCTTTTAGCAAAATGTTCTTTTACAGTATCCTTTTTTTCTTTGTTTCCCCCTTCTCTTCTCTTTCAGTAGTCTTTCCCCCCTCAAGAGAAAATAGATTAAAGAATGAGAGAAAACCTCCTCCTATTTCTTCCTGGTTTTGCTCTTTAAATTCCATCATTGCCTCCTTATTTTTATTTTATGGCTTCCACCCTTCTATTCTTTATTCCATTGTTGTACTTCCTTTCCATATTTTTCTTTCAATAGGAAACACAATTAAGAGAAAAATAATGAAAGGCGGAAATTTGTCATGTTTTCCTCCATTTTATTGTTCCTCTATTATTCATTGTTTCTCTCCTCTCACTCATTCATTCTTTCACTGTTTTCTTCTTTCTTTCCTATGTTCTCTTCCATAACCCTCTATCTTTTTTCTCCTCTGCCCCATCCTTCTCCCTTTCATTTATTTTTATTTTTCATCCTTTTTTCTTTCTTTCAGCGGCCTTTGTAATGCCTGCACTGATGCATTAAAAAAACAAACAAACAACTATTTTGCAGGTTTTTTTCATGAACCCATAAATTTCCATCACTTGTACCCTTAGGAGCATCACTATAATAATAATCTGAGTCTACAGTGTCTGCTCTTGTAAGGTAGGGTTCAGAGGTAAAATTGATGAAAAGAGGAAGGTGTAAGAAAAAGAGGCCTAACATATATATATTTAGTCATGTGAGTCAAATCCTTTCTTGAAGTTATCATTCAGTATTTCATTATTAAGATTCCAAACTGATTTTCTATTTCTTTCAACAATACAGTCAAACATGATACTTTTAGTTGAATTCTATAGCAACATTTCTGAAGAGGGCCGGAGCGTTACTAATCTTCTGCCTAGCTGATTTTTTTAAATCTTCACTGGCCAAAGTATAGGAAACCAATGCACAGAAGAAGCCTGTAATTTCTAGACCTTTTTTTAGGGGGGTGAGGCTGGGTCCTGTTTTCCCAATCGGCTAGCAATCTCTAAACTAGTCTTTTTTATGTTTTCCGGTGTCTTTTTTTTTTTTTTTTTTTAAGAAATGGTCCTCTGGGAATTAACCCCGGCGAGATGGCAGATCCTTGAAATGTTCATTTTAAGATACCACTTCCTGTGATTACAGTAGACCAAACTGGGCTGCTGTCTGCGTTTATGACCCTTCCTCCCTCCTGACAGGATAGCAACCTGCAATAAAACTAGTTCCCCGATCACTGGGGAGGCATAAAATAAATGAAGATATCACCACCACAGTTTATCTAACTGTAACTAAACACAAGAAGAACAGAAAAAAGAATGACTTGCTGGTGCATCTTACCATTGTCTCCGGGCCAAATCTATAAGGAGGAAAGCAAAGTTGCATTTTTTGTTTTAAATAAGAGGTCTACATGGGAAGAATGCAGGAGTTCCATGCTCACTGGCGGAAGATTGCTCATCGTGTCAACCAAATTGTGAATCAGAAAAGAATACTAAGCTCTGTCAAAGGAGCTCATGTCCATCTCAACAAAAAATTCTGTTTTTGTTGAGATGGACATGAATAATCTGTGAATATGTGAATAGGTAAAATTAGAGTTTATGAGGTTAAAAGGGCACAAAAAAAGTTCCCAAACCCCTAGACAGGATACGGGGGAAGGGAGAGACTTTCGGAAGAGTTGGACAAGAGCGCTGGAAAATTATTAGCGTTATAGGGGGTAACAAAACCCAAATCTTTGAACAGGTGTAAGATCTAGAAAAGAACAGCTCAGTGGTGAGATGGCTGGATATTTAAATAGACAAGCGTGTCCTTAAAGCAGGTCACCTAGTCTTTCTCCAGCTCCTGTAGCCTCGTCCCTCAAAAGTTTGATGTTCATCAAGAAATCAGAATAATTCTGGACAGTAATAGACTAATCCTTGGTCTATCAGTAAAGTAAAGGAAACAGAAAATGACAAGGCTGGCTAGTTTTCCAGAAGCAAAAATGTTTGTAGACCTTTACTCGTAAGAGCAAATGATGTGGACGTCTATCTGTTTGATTCCTTCACTAGAACCTTGTTAAAGGAGGGCAGCTTGCTAGCGTTTAATTTAGTGCCACGTGCAGAAATGAACGTTGTGACTTGCTGTGCCAATAGATCAAGATTATAAACCAAGTTACATTGATTTTTCAATTAATTTCTTAATATTTTTTTAATGTTTAACTGTAATTACAACCTAGGTCAGAATAAACACAGGCAGGCCAAGACATTTCTCTAAAAGTTCCCTTTCTTTCCTATTTATTTACAAATACAGGATTTAGTTATTTTAGGTTAATCAAGCTAAGCTATTTTCACTGTTTTTACTATGCTCGGTATAAGTGGATATTAGTCTTCACATGGGTGTTACCTAGCGAGTATTGATGTGTGCATTAAATTAGAATAGGTGAAATCTGTAATTGATAGGGTGGGCTTCCTTCATAAGGGCCTGCGTTCTAAGTAAATCCATTTGTTTTGAAACCCGAACGGCAACTTGCAGAATGCTGGAGATAGCCCAAAATCTAAGACCCTGTTTAGAGTATTTTTCTCATAGGCAATACAGAGAAATAATCAAGATAGGACCACTATTTGAAAACAGAGTTCTTTCCTAAGAAACACTAAAGAAAAACAAAGACAATCCCTTTCCAGCTAAAACCCACATGAGAACCATGTGACAAAATCGCCATCAGACGAAATCACCCCCAATCACACCTTAAAGCCTTTTGGAAATTAAGGTCCATAAGAAAAATGATTATGATTCAAGAAACTCAACATATTGTGACCCGACTTGACCCGTAATCTTACTCTTGATCTCCTCAGGAGTTTTATACATTGGGGTACTTGGAAAAATATTCTATAACCCATGGGTAGTGCTAGTCTTAAGGATAGAGTTCTTGCAAATGAAACCTTCACCCGCTTAATAATGTAATACTTCCGAAACAAGCAAGGAGTTAATCTCTGAGCATAGCCTGGCTGTACGGATCTGATGCCATGAATGTATAGCATTAGCACCTTCCGAAATAGTGATGGAGATGAAAGATCATCTGTCATAGATTCTATGGAGCAGGCAACGTTACTTGTCCACAGTCAAGCAATCAGTGCAGAACAGGGATAAGAAATGGCAGAAAAAGTCTGTAGTAGAGCTCCGAAGTCACACCCCAGGCGCTCCCCGCATTCCTAACTCAGGGTTGCAAGCAGTAGATGGCATAAAGGGCTAATGGGCATCAGGCTTTTGCCTGGCACTTGGAACCCTCATCTGATCCGTTCTATGCCACCGTTTTTAGAAACACATAGCAGGCATCGAGCCTGGATATTGAGAAAACTGTGCGTGCCACTCCTCAGCCTCTGGCATGTAAGTCCTTAGGAAAGAAAGCCACGAAAATAAATTCACCAGCTGAGACATGGTAACAACAAAGCAATCCCGGTAATCTCAGCAGATCGAGTAGATTGTCAGGGCTATGGAAGGTGAATCGCTTTGTTCATGCTAAGGGTACCGGCTTCTTGGGTGATTTATAGGTTAGCAAACTGCAAATGCGCAAAAACTGCATTATAGGCCTTTTCTAAATTGTATGTAGTATTTAACTTATGCGAGATTGCTACAGATAACATTGTGAACTTATTTCTTTTCAGATAAACTGGAGGTTGTAAAAATAATTCGCAGCCAGCCTAAAGAGCTTCAAAGGGTGGGCGGGGTGCTGCACATATAAATGTAACCTGCCATATTTGCTCAGTCTTTTGTGTGTGAGTATTAGAGTGTGTGTGGGGGAAGGGGAAGAAGGAAAAAGGGCAAAGGGAAGACTCTATAAATTAAGGTATCTTATACGTTTTTCAGTTTAGTTTCTCTTTATTGCAATGTTTGATCATACTGCACCTCACAGAGGTTATTATGCCTCCGATGTTTTACTTAAGGTAAGTATAGGAATACTTTGAATCATGTTACTATATTGAGGTACACTCGACTAATTTATTTCCTCCTTAGCTTTGTAAACCACTCGTGAACAGGGATAAATAGTTATTCGAAGGAAATAGTACTATCCTATTGACCATTGCCTCTATTCAAGTAAGACTCTAGTGGTTCCATTCTCCTTTTAGGTCATACTGGTTTTCCGTTCTGTACCAACAAAAACATATTTGGAAAAATGGAGCCTTAGAAACTAGCAGCAACTTGTGGAAAAATTAAGCCCAAACAAGTTTAACTAGAATGAGTTTTTTTCAAAAAATAGTTGAATAGCAAATCAGAATATCAAACCTTCAATGAGAAAGCAATACATAGAAACACTTCCATTTATTTTACTGAAAAAAAAAATCGTTTTACTGCATTCAACATGTTATAAACGCAGTGCACCCCACATATACCACAACATAATTTCGGGGTTTCTGCTCGTCTCTCTGGAGTTTTCCCCTTTAGGTTTGAGTTAATCTATAATTCAAACATATTGAATAAATGGTGAATTTAAAAAGTTAGCGGAGTTATACCCGTAATAATCACTTTAAGTACTACATATTTCCCAAACCAGAATGTTATTTCCTTTAACACCTGCATAGACGTAGAGCAACTCGGTTTATCTAATATAATTTAGAAGGTAAAAGGTATTTTTTTAAATCCTCCAACACCACTCATTTTTCCAGAAAGACAGAGAGTTCTTTGCAGTGGACACAAAAAGAAAACAAAATTGTCACCAGAAAGGAACTGTTCATCCTTTGCAAAATGTGTGCCTTCGAGTCAATGCTGACTTCTGGAGGCCCAGCAGCTCCTGGGTTTTCTTGGCAGTTTGACCGGAAATAGATTGCCAAGCCTTTCTTAGGAGGCAATGGAAAGCTACGTGACTTGCTGACAATCGAACCCTTGTCTCTCAATTGCCGACCACTGGGCTACTCCTGCACACCTTCGCACTATAGGATATTCCTAGATCTCACAATGTCCACAATGTCAGAAACAGCAACCCCTAGGTTTAAATATAGATGAAGAAGGCACAGAGACACCCGCTCACGATGGGATAACAAGGAGGTGATTTGAGGATTATTTAGCTCTCCGATAGCTGTGTGGTCTTAGTCACTGTGTTAGAAAAGGAATTGTATTTCACATCTTTAAAAAAATGAGATCAAGTTTCTCGTTTAACCTTCACTTGGTCATAGCAGAAAACTGAGCTGAATGACTATTTAGGGAACTGAAAGTGTATGGTTGACTCTATGGATTGTTAAAAACTAAAAAAGTTTAAAGAGAAATTCTCACCCCAATATATTTGCACTGTCTGGAAAGATGATGAAGTGGAAAAGTAATGGGTAAGATCTACCTTGCAACCATGGTGGGTGGAGTGGCCTAGTGGTTGGGGCAAGGTACTTCAGGCTGGAAGGTCAGGGATTCAAATCCCACTAGAGGACAGCAACCTTGGGCCGGAAGGACTGGGATTTCTAGTCCCTCAGGTGCTCCTTGTGGTCTTGGGCAAGCCACTTAACCCTCCATAGCCCATGTTCCCTGTAAAATAGTTATCTCCAAGTTATAATGCCCTGTTCAATGTAATTTCAGTTTGTTCAATGTAAACGCACTGATGCAAAATAGCGCGGTAAATAAATGATGGGTTGTTCTATTGGACCATATACTAAGCTAAGGCATGACAATGCAACCTCATTGCACAGGAGTGGCCATGTGCCCCCAAAACCAACATACCACCATCACCAACCCCTCCTCCCCCACCACATTAAGAAAAGCCTGACTAGAATTCTTCAGTAGGTATCAAATCTGAACCTAGGAGACAGGCCCACATTCTCGTCAAAGATCTGAAAGACCTCCATCAAAATGTCACCAGCCTATGCACTGCTTACTAGGTATCTTTACTAGGACAGAGAAGCTACATAAACAATATTGTTACATTAGCCTCCACAGCAAAGAATTACTGCAAAGAAGATCACAACTATAGGACTTCACCTTTGAGTTTACACCCCACAGTGCTCATCCCTATATAACCTTAACATCCCTGGAAGGTACTAGGAATATAAGAATCCCAAACTGTTTCCACTGGAGAGCTTTGAAGCTTGCAGCATAAATGGTACATTTTCAAAAACAATACATGAGGCATGCTGGATAGCTAATGACCGGGTAACCTCAGGGAAATTGTGGTAGAGTAGTCTATAACCCCTGGGGTGACGTCACAAATTTGTGCCTACTCCTGATTCCATTAAGAAAACCGATATCCTTTTCACAATGTATATATAGTGAGAAGTGGCCTAGTGGTTGGGACACAGTACCTCAGGCTGGAGGGCCAGGGGTTCAATTCCCACCTGGGGACTGCAGTCTCAGGCTGGAGGGACTGGAGTTTCTAGTCCTATAGGCACTCCTTGTGGCCTTGGGCAAGCCACTTAATCCTCCATTGCCTTAGGTACACATACTTTGTGAGCCCTTTGGGGACAAGGGAATGTATCCAGTACCTGTTTGTAGTGAATACATAACATAAACTGCTTTGATTGAAAGATAAGGCGGTATAGAAAACTAGTTAAATATATATGCATGTTGCTAGAAATGTGTATTTCCAGATTGGTTCCTGTAATCATTTAAAGAAAGAAAAATATCTATGTTTCTGTATAACATAGGGAGGAAGAGTAACATAATGGTTTAAAAGTACAAATTAGTAGTTTGCAGAGGTAGATGATATCTTGCTAATGCCAGACTGGTTGTCTCCAATCAATGAAAACTTCAGGTTTTGAGTAAGGACCACAGGCGTATATCATTCACCGTCCTAACCGAAACATGCCGTCTGGGAGGCCCCAGTGAAATGTTAATCTTCTCATGTTGCACAAGAAGGAACACATATTTTAGACGGATGTTACTGAAAATATAGAATGAAAGGCTTGGACAAAGATGAGTCGATTACACACACACAAATAGAGGCGCGCACACTTTACTTATTCCCCTTAGATCTATTTCCTTCTAACGTCTGACTACCCTCGAGACGGGATGGACAAGCACTGCTTAACATCTTAAAGCTCAGTTTTTAAAAATCGTTGGTACTCATTGATTGTTGTCAATGCAGTATATTTATAGTTATGGCTAGTATTTCTAATATGTTTAAACATTTTTGTTTGTTTGCAGGGTGCTATGTTATACTCCAGTTGGATGTCGCGATCCAGACACTGCTGAAGTTCTCAATTCTCTGGCCTTCATATTCTTGCTGCCAAATTGTTATGCAGGTATAATTTTAAAGTTGGGATTGAATAATCGAATTAAAATAAACTGACTCACTAAGTGGAATATTTTTTTTGTTAGAAAGAAGGACAGACGATGAGACGAAACCCCCCCAAAATTTGGGTTTCAGTTATAAATGCTAAACCATGAAGGATTGTCCCCTCTGTAGTATGAATTTTTAACCTTCCTTTACAGCCATTTCAGTTGTCACTTTCACAGGCAGTGGAAGAAGGAAGCACCCTCTGCTACCATTCAACATAATTTAAGTGCACTAGAGATGTAAGCGCTACATTCACATACACGAGATATATCCTGTGTGTTTGCGCAGATAAGTATTTGCACACAACTGACAAGAGTTTCAGTTACCATTTGGAATTTTTAACCTTCAAAGTGAATAAGAGCAAAGCTATTCATTTCAAAAACTGCTCATTCTCTATATAATTTGGATTTATTTGGACTTTAAAATCACCCGAATGCAATCAAGGTTTTGACTACAATTTTTTAAGCAGAAAAAAATATACAAGTTTGACTGTATATCCTCTATGTAGGTCTACCCAATAAAGGCTAAATTTCTTTAAAAGGCTTTATCGACAATAACTAGTTATGTGAAGCAAAAGGTGCTAGCAACTCTGACTCGTCAATATGATTGGCGAAATCATTTTAAGTCTGCCTGTCATCAAATGTAGAAAATTGAACCAGAAGACTCTAATTCTTCCACTATAACAAGTAATTCATCTCTTAAACATAACTACACAGAAATATGATATTTGTAAACTGTGACTACGGACTATGCTGTTAAAAACTTGTATTCCCAAGCTCTTATGCAATGACATCATTAACCATATTTGTAGAGCGAAGGAGGTGCTAAATCTCTCCTTTATTTTTGTAGCAGCTTTGTATCGGTTACAACAATAAATATACACACAGTATCTGTATGTATCAATCTACAGGTCTATCTATATCCATCTTCCTGCACAGGAAGACAAGGAAGACAACCTGCCATGCTCTCGGGCATATTTATTATTATAGCCAATAGCCCAAAAATGTCGATTTTTAGATTTTATATCATAAATATCAATTTTTTGGGAAAAATGCAAGATTTTAACTGGAAGCTGTAGTTTATTCCGAGCAAAACTGATTTATAACTCTTCTATTCAAGTTCTCTTCTAAAATAGGTTAGCAGAAATAATACAAAAAAAATAGTCTAAGGTAGATAATGACCACTAGCTCATGTAGTTGTAACACTTTACGATTAAATACCAAAGCTAGTTATCATGCACACGCACAATACTGTGAATGCAGGGTGAGGACCTGCTGAGGTAATAAAAACAGATCCTCCCCCTCCCCCACGGTGCATTACTATGATGTCACCAGACCCCCCCCCCCCCCCCCCACGTCTGTTCTGGAACTGAAGCAAGCTGCTTATTTTCCGGCCTCTACTCAGAAAAGAAGGTTGCAAAATGAAAAATGAGTGGACAAACATATCACATGAACCATACATACATGTTTATAATAAACATATATATATGCCTGGATTATTCATTGAGATGTTTCTGAAGAAATGCAGGCCGAACAAGAAAACAGCAAAAGTCTCTTCATAAACTTAGCCCTTCATATGCATCCTGATGATGCAGAAGCGCAGAAAAGTAAGTTAGGTACCATGGCAGGATACCAATACCATTGTTTGCATAGCCACAAGTTTTATGTTCAGTACTTCCTATCGCACTCCTCTGCATTCTGCTCATTGTACTGATAACCCGGTTATCATTTCTATATTTAGATGCATTGAGGTATCCAATCGACTTTTCTGTCTTCCATGGGTAGAATATTGTAAAATTAAGTCATTAACCAGATTGCTATATCTACCCATGCAATGTGTACCCTAATTTAGTTTTTGGGAATGTGTCTAGTGAAGGTGTTACCAGATCATTTTACTTTGTTTATTATTTGTTGGGTGTTCAATTAGAAGACTATTTTTTTCTTGCTCGTTTAACTTTAGGAAAGTGAAATATAACATCGTCCTTTTTGAAAATTAAAAATAAAAAAATCCTTAGGAAGCAGGTATGCTCCGTGTATAGCTGATGGCTTTTTGATATCAATGGCAGTGGTTTTGATAGGGTTATTCGGGGAGATAAAAAAATAAAAAAAAATAAAGCAAAGCTTTTGAAAGTAAGTATATTTGATAGCCAATAAATTGTAAGGCATTTGCTTGTAATTATTTATCATAGGCCCCGATTCAACCTACCTGTCCCCTTTCTGTTTCCTTTTGGGTTTATGTGCTTAACACTGTTATGACTAAACGATTGTTTTTACAATTTTGAATGGAAATAACAATTTGCCTGAATATTGTACATAATTATTTTGTGCTGTATTTAGTAAAATAAATACCTTTGTCTTAGAGTGTATGTTTGATCTGTTTTGCTGGACATGTGTCTGCATCTGAAGAGGTGGGTGGGGACAGGATGGGAGTTGTGGGGGATGGCAGACATATGAATGAGCCATTTTTAGTACTTGGCCTAGACATGGCCTATGTCCTTTAACATTGACTGAATGTGCAAGATAGCAAATGTCCTTTATTCCCAAAACTATCGAACATTTGTCATTGCAATAATATTTAACTCTTACACGTATAGATTTGTTCGTTTGTTTGTTTTTAGGACGCTCGATTTTTAAAATAAGAGAGACGTGCGCGACCACACATAGTCGCCCATACGAAATCCATCCCTTTATACTTTCTGAAACTGAAGAAGTCTTTATTTTTTCAGGAGAGGTTTAGCATGAACAGCGTTATGTCAGGCGCCAAATTATCTCACCATTTTTCCAGACAGACGAGTCCGTTTCCTTACCGCACACCTGCCAGCCTGGCAGCCTGATCAGACAGAAGAGTTAAACTTGCAGGCGTCTCGAAACAGTCACGCTCGAAACTCAATAATGCGCATGCACTTTGGCAACACCGACCTTTCTTTCCCTCGACACTCAAATGTTTAAAACTAGGAACGCAAAACTCAAGAAGAGAAAGTTTTGATCTGAGATTTTAAGCAGCCTTTCAATGCTTCTCTTGCCCTTTTCAAGACCTGTGTGACCTAACACATTACAAGGAAATTAACTATCCTACCTCTCTCTAACTGGAAGGACCTTTTAATTTATTTTTGTCATTTCTTATCTAATTTTGACCAGCACTAAGAACAAGTGAAATCAGCTCTTTCCCTCTCTCTGATAAGGCCTTTGAAGGAAAGTCCGCGAGTACTTGCCCTTTATTAATTCATAAGCGTAGCAGTGACATGTCCTTGTTATACGTTTATTTGGGGGGGTCTTTCTTCCTGATTCTGTATTAAAAACACTTGAATGTCCTCCCCATCTAGATCAAATTAATAAGATTTATTTTCAAACCAGGCTTCACTGGGCAAATGGAGCACTCTTTCGACGGTGAGAAAACGAAAATCAACTTACTGACTTTGCTCAGGATCCATTTGGGAAGATGCACCTTCACTAGCAGCAGGCTGGAGCGACGTAATCCACTCTAATGCCTTGTCCCACTGTCCCAGCATTAAAACCCTTAGCAGCTGCGATGGTGGACAGTTAAGATTATATATGATGTAAATATATTGTGGGTTTGTCCGCTCCCCCAAACCATAAAACTTAGTTTAATGGCGTCACGTGATCCAGGAGAGCCACTCAGAGCCCTTGCTTAGGGCCATCCACATAAATAACCTTCAAAAGTTTTAAACTACTATTTTCACATTGAAGCTCAAGGTATTTGTGCTAATGTTCTCAGTCAAACTAAACGCCTTTGCTTTAAAGTGCTGGATTAAAAAGCAGTGCGTTTGTTCTGTTTCTCTCAACAATTTAAAGTTCCCAGGGTGTCTATTTATTTGTATATATAGATGTCGTTGACAGGGAAGAGGTAAGTAATTTCTTTTCATTTTCTTTCTTGTTTAATGAGTAGGCGCCTGTGAAACGGACACGGGCTCGGAAGCACTAGGCCTTGTCAAAGCAACGACAAACAAAATACCTTATTTTGAAAAAATATATATATTATTTTCAAAGGCAGGGAAAGACTGTTGCATTTTGCTTTCGGTAGGAACAGCTGGCATGGGAAATAATCTGATGGGGAAAACACTCAATAATTTGCATAAGCCAGAGCAATGAAAGTCTGTACTTTGATATTAGAAGACTTTATTAAAGAGCGGATACATATTAGCATCAACTCATTATGATTTGCTCTCGTTTTGCTTATTTGTGTTTACTTAAAGAAATGTGTCTGGAATGTGCTAATCGACTTGGCAAGTTTAAAAAAAAATTAAAGGTATGGGGCAGTTTTCATCTGGAGTTGGTTACAAAAGAAACAAAAATAAAGTCATGAAAGAATAAATACAGTGTAGGGTATTCATTTCCATGCTCACCTTCCATATCAACGCCAGTTAATATACCTACTTCAGAAATCCGCACAAAAAATGACTGTGTCCACGTGCTATTAAAATCGCGGTGAGGAAGGGCTATCAAACACTGAGATGCCTCCTTTTTGAAGGGCAGCAATGGGTGTAAAATTCATAAAGAAAACCAAACGTTTAACCTAAAGGGAGCGTATTAAACCTTAGACATAGTTTAGTAAGCGCAATAGTCTTGGAAAAAGTTGTATGGAAAAGTTGTCCATATTCTACAAGAATTGAAATCTAACATACGAAAATCCTTCCTCCCTACTCATCTCTTACTCCCTGAAAAAAACCAAACAAAACAAAACAAAACAGAGAATCACGGTTATAGTCAAGTGCCTGTAAATTGCAAAATGAATATATTATGTTTTTATATGGCAAGAGACAATGGACTTAGAAGAAAATGTTCTCTTGGAAATGTTCGCAGTTATGTTCAAAGTCATTTATATTAAGACGTGTGTTTGTAAGTGTGTCTGTAAGTTAGAGATTGAGCGTGTGTGTGTTTGTGATGTGTCTGGCTGGGGGTGGGGATTCTTTTCTTTTTTCCCCAAAGTATTCCTTTCTTCTCCGGAAATTGTGCTTTTGTCTACAACGTGTAAAGGTAATGCTATAAAGTTTTATAGAACTATTGACATGTTTATTTCTTTCCCGAGCATTTGCTAGTACTGTAAACGTACACACTGTAGTCACCTCGGAGAAACTAAGCAACTATATCTATCTATCTATCTATCTATCTATCTATCTATCTATTAAGGAAGGAACCCAGGCTTGACGCTGACACTCTAGAAGGAAACCACTAACACAAGTTTAATACAAGATTTGCCCTTTTGCGCTCCAACTGTGTTTTAAGGTGGCTATAGCTTGTGACAGATTTTGAGGCTAATTTCTGGAGAGCTCTAATGGTTGCTCTTCTGACTAAATGTATATGGAAAATAATTCTTAAATAGAAAAACCTATTTGGACCTGATTATTGATCTGCTACAAATGTTCATGGAGAAGCGAAAGCTTCGGGCACAAATTGTGCTAAAAATATAGCTTGAATATATTTTTCAAGAAAAAACATCTAGGATTCTTGAAACGCTTTGCTTTAACTTAAGAGACGTACTTTGCAGAAGAAAAGTGGACACCGTTAATTAACTAAAGTATTAGAGGAGTTCAAAAATATGAACGGCCCTAAGCTCCACCTCGTGTTTGATTGTGAATGTTATATAGGGGTTTAAGAGAAGTGTTGTCAAAGCTATTTTAGTAACAATTCCAGATTGCTATATCGCAAACAATGAAGATCAGAATGAGATGGTGGGTGAGTAAAGATATGGCAAGATGAGTACATATCAGTTTGATTGCAGGCCATTTTGTATTATCACAGGAATAAAATCAAGTAATATCATCGCACCTATCACAAGGTGTTGAAGGGGGATGAAGTTGCAAAGTGAAAGAGATGCGTCACCCCTCGGATCATTCGCTCAACTTGTAGGAAACTCAGAAAATTAACTAAAATCAACCGTACTTGATTAGTGGCATTCTCAGGAGATTCATACTTGCTACCAATAAGGCAATACCTACAGCTAGGATAACGTTTACATTGCTTTGCGTTTATTCATTATGACAAAATATAAGTTTCATGGTCTTTCACGTACGAAACTGCAACCAATAAATACGTAGTGTACACTGTTAAAAAAAGACTTAATGTGTTGTAACAATGATATACAATTGTTTTTATACACGTTAGCATTATAGTAAATCTACGTTAATTACGTAACAAATAAATTATGCAATAGGTACGCGTCCAACAAATTTTCATCACATGCTGCGTCTTTACCACAAACATTAAAAAAAAGCAAGGAAAGTCATCAGAGCTAGAGCTAATCTTTTTTGTATTGCATTTCACTGACTTCTATGCGTATGCAAATCATAGTGTAGCGACTTCTAATATTGAGAGAAAACCCAGCATTGAAATGTTCTTTTTTAGAGTATTCATCTCAGTGAAGGTCCATACGAGGGCAGAGTGGAAAAGAGTCAGTTCGTGGGCCTCAGTCCAGACAGAAGGTAAACAAAACTGAATGTGAAAGGTGGAAATGCCAGTCCTTTTCCCCAATAGTTTCAATATGTAGCTATTCAGTAAACAAATGACCCCCCCCCCCCCATTTTGCATGACACACAATAAGCTATGTCCAGACTTTCCTGTCTCTATAGCACATCAAAATTAGCATATTTGCCAAAGAACTTTATATGACCTCAGTCAGGCAGCCTGCTCTGTATTCACAGGGTTGCTTCGTCTACAGCTCATGAAATACAGTATAACCTACGCTGCCTCGTTTGAAAGAGAACTTCACAAGCTGAGTCACCGAATGAACAATCTATATAGATCTATGCACTGAATTCTGCAGAAAGCTATGAAAAGGCGCTGTATACTAACAAGTGAAACTATTTTGTCTCACGAATTTGTGAAGGGGTGGCGCAATAGGTCACTCAGAAAACCCCCAAACAAGTTTTCTTCTTCTTCTTCTTTTTTTTTTTTAAAGTAGGGAGTCACACACACACACACACACACGCACACGAAAAGAAGAATCCTTCTGGGAATATGCCTTTACTTTTCTGCCTGCCTGTCTTTACAGAGAGTCTTTGCTTTTCAATTTGGAATCCTTCTTCCACTTCATCCTTCGGTTTTGAAACCAAATTTTAATTTGCCTCTCATTTAAACACAGGTTGTTGGCGATCTCAATGCGCCTCCGGCGAGTGAGGTATCTGTTAAAATGAAATTCTTTTTCTAGTTCCAGGGTTTGGTAACGGGTATAGCTGGTCCGGGAACGTTTGCCATCTGTCTCTGAAAAGCAAAAGCAAAACAGAGACAACAAAAATAAAAATAAGAAACAACCCTCCCCTTCTCCCTCCACGCATACACCAAAACAGACAATAAGACAAAATAAACATAATAACCCTCTCAATAAAAAGCTGAACAATATAACTGTCAATTAAAGCATAATGGAAATATGCGTGTACACATATATGCACAAACATTATCATATATGTATAGTTATTACACACATATGCACACAAGTGTATGTAGGTACAGTATTTTTTAGGTAAAACCCTAAAGTATGTGTGTTATAAAATATATCAGTAAATTATTATAATTTAATCAAACACTGAAATTCTGGCGAAATATCTGATGCATCGAGCCGGCACTTCTCTGCAGAGTCCTTTCATTCTCTAATGCTAACGAGAATTATGTTAAAGTTTTTATCTCTTGAAGATTTCCTTCAGGTTTAAAAACCCCTTAAGAAACTGAAGGAATGAGATACAATCTTGCATCCTGTCTAACCCACTGTGTTGAATTCCTATCTGTTATTATGAAGAGCACGAAAAAAAATTCATGTGCATGAAAGCATTTAAGAAAGATTTTTCTCTAGCAGGAAAAAAATTCTAGACGCATGAAGTTTATTTTTTCGCCTTACACGCCCCACCGCCAAAAAATGAAAATACTACGTTTTATACACGTTTTGTTTCTATGATCCAATTATGCTGTCGTAAATTTGGGTGTATATAGCCTCTAAGCCTTTTAGTGGACAGTTTTACGAGCAATTGATGCCTTAGTCGTAAAATTTACGACCTCTTTTTTTATTATTTGCCCCGTATGGCCTATAAAACCAAGGCGAAACCCTGTGAAACAAAATCAAGAAGCTTAAGTTTACCATGGCTCATATGCAGTTTGGTCATCCACGGATATATTTGTGGTGCTTGTCGCTGCTGCTGCTGCTGCTGCTGCTGTTGCTGCGTTTGCTGTCCTCCGTGTTGTGCTCTTTGTACCGGCTCAGCTTTGATCTCCCCAGTGATCTTAGATCTTTCCTCCAGGGCTGTGTTACCAGCTTTCTGATTGTAAATTCCTGGGTTGATAGTACTCTGCTCATCTCTGCTCAAAGCTTGCCCTGGAGATGCCATAACAGAGCAGGATGGCCGATCAGGGTTAGTTCTTGGGTTTGAAGACATGTCCAGTCCGTTCATAGAGTTTGAAGAGTCAGAAGAAGAGAATGTTATGCTCAAATCCAGCCCACCATAGCAATACCTGGATGACTGAACCTCAGATACAGATCCATAATTCCCATAACTTTGCATAGAATAGGCAGGAACATTTTGACTTTGCTTATAGAATGAATTGGTTACGTAGGAACTCATGGCAGATCTGTATGTGTGTGTGTGTGTGTGTGTGTGTTGTTGCACCCTTTGATTAAGCTTGATTTGTGGCCTTTGAAGTTAAGGTTTTTTGTTCTGTAAAGTGCAGAATTTATAGGTGGAGATTCCTCTTTCCTCATTCTATGTGCGCTGCCCAAATATGGGATGTTTAAATAGAATCACGTGAATGTGTTGGCCAGTCATAAATTTGGCTTGATGACCCCAGGAGGTTATTGATGGGAGCCTGTGAAACGGATCTGATATGTTGGAAGAGCAAACTGAAGGCCCCAAGTCAGAAAACCCAAGACAATGAGACTATAGCGTCACCTGGTGCCAGCTGAGTGGTAGAGCGGGTGTTAAAATATGGCTGCAGCATAGCACCTACTCACCTCCTTCTTTAGGAATAACACAAGCTTATGGGTAAACTTTATTTAATATCTACACGACGCCCTTAGCATTTAATGAAATAGATAATGAATGTTTTGAGCAATAGGAAGGATTCTCTGCAACTCTTCTATGTTAATTTGCTAAATGCAATTCAATCTTGGGTTGTCTAAATCTGTAAAGTAATCCAAAATGGTGTATGTATACAAGTCTTTCAATATCTATCTATCTATCTATCTATCTATCTATCTATCTATCTATCTCATAGTTATAAGTGTATTTAGTTATCATGATAAACATGCATATCAAGATCTTGATATATACACCTATTTCATATATTTGTGTAAAACACACACACACACACACACACACATTTCTAAGATTCTATACTTTGTTTGGAATATATTGCTGCATCTTCTAGTCGTTTTTAGGATTTTAGTGTTTTATACCATATTTTTATATGGTTGTTTATCTTTATTAAATGTATGAGTATTATCTGTGTGTAGAAGCTTATACATTTTAGTATATTGTTTCTTAATAAACCTAGTTTCCCGAAAGTATTTCTTGATCAGTGTAAAAGAATTAAATTAAACTCAGTGATGTGGTTGAATCTCATGTGAAAAGCTACAAATATGTGGTATTTAACTCATTTGCATGATATAAAAGTTCACAGTTCACATATCACTTTCTCAACCAAAGAGGACTGCTTAAATAAGCTCCGACACAGCAATAAATAGATCTTTGTGAGAGAGTTTCCTGAAACAACCCATTACACTCAGAGGAAAAGGTTTAACAGCCCAAATATTACTTTGCAATATTGCTCCTGTATTTTAGTCTTCAACTATTGCTATCTACGGGAAAGATATTATATCATATAGTTTCAATGTAAATTCTGATAATTGTAATTTACACACGCGCGCGCGCGCACGCACAAACACACACACGCATACACACACACACACACACACACACACACACACACACACACGGATTATTCTGGTTTCCTCATTTTCTTTTTAATCCATTTTTTATTAAAATAATTAAACAGGGAACAAATGCTACTTGGGCTCTATTAGTAAAACGTGTTTGTCCGTAAAATAATAGCTAATGCATACTTAAGGCATTCGAATAATGCTTCTAGTTCTCTCGTTTGCTTTGTTTGCATTAGTTAATATAATCACCTATTATAGGCGCGGGGGTAAAACCTGTTAAAGTTCTCCGAAAAAAACCCAGCCCTCATTTCTGAAACTTTCCCGCCAGGTTTAAATTTTGATTGATCATAAAATTAGCTAACCATTCCTACTGAAAACTGTATATTTTTATTAAAATATTAAACTATAGAGCGTTTATCTGTTCTAGGGAAGGGGAAGGTTTCATTTTCACGCAGAAGCATTCCTAGGGTTTTTGTTTTATTTTTTTTTTTAAATTTGTCTTTGGACTTTTTTTTGTTGCTGTTTACTAATGTGTCTCCATTTTATTTTCTGCATTTTTCCAAATTTACAAGATATACATTCTGCCCTATTGTATAAGGAAATTAAATCACCCCAGTCTATATTATATGGTCTGATAGGACTCTAATTAACAATCTGTTAATATTTGAATGGCCCAGGATTCAAAAAGTCCTTGACTATTTAAGGACTGATCCATTTCGTCCTTAAATATAATCGTTACTTGCTTGTGCTGTTTAAAGAGCATAGTAAATTATTTTAATAAGGCTGCCTTTAGCCTAAAAAAGGTATTAGAAACTTAGGAAGCTATTATTCTAATAAATACACCAAATAAATAACACAGGTTTCTTTTAAAGTCCTCTTTTGGAAATAAATGAAAATAATATAATGGAAAAATGAGGAGCAGGAATTTCCTCATATCTTTCAATGATGAATTAAATGAACACTTGGAATAAGAGACAAAATGGTGGAAACTTGCCAATAGAGTATTGACAGCACCAAATATTTGAACTTTAATTGCTAAAAAAAAAAAAAAAAAACTCCATTCAGTAACCTTTAAAAATAATATCAGTTTTATTAAATACTTAACAGTGCATCATTTTTATGTGAACTTTATACATAAGAAAGTAGAACACGATTTTTTTCTACTGCTATGGAATTTCATTTACTTAATATTGATATTGCTCGACCTTACAACGCTAAACATAAAAAATAAATACAGGTATCACAAACACTCCTAAAACGGTCACAGTTTGCTTTTTATAAGCACGAGGATGTCCCAGGTATTGTTTAAATACAACGATACTTGTTTTTGAAAATGCTTATTTTAAGTGGACACACGTTTTGTGGAAGGGTATGGAAGAGGGTGGAAAATTATGAGGGAGCTTGTGGTTTGGGTAATAACTGCGCAGAGAAAGTTTATCCCGATGAACAGGCATACACTATGTACCATGGATTTTCTGTCTTTCTGCAAGCATTTTCTACGAGGAAAAGTGTGTCCGATATTTTTTTTTTCAAAGTTAGCTTCATAGTTTACTCCCCCCCCCCCTAAAAAATGCAAAAGGCCTGACCAAGTAAAGATCTCAAAATATTGCATGGGTAGGAGATTTTTTTCTGTCCTTTAATATCCACATTTGATTGCCTTAATGGTGCCCAACCATATTGTGCCAGTGTGATAAATATAGCTTTGAGGTGGGTGGAGGGGGGAACAAGCTGCCCTGGAGCCGTTACTTTCTTCACTCTTTTGGCTTCTCTTCCTCTGTCTCTTCTGGTTTCTCTTCTTTTCCTTCTGCTAGGCTGTCTGCAGCGACCCCACCGCCGCCAGACAGGGTGGACGTCAGGTTGCTCTCCTTTTTCCATTTCATCCTCCTGTTCTGAAACCAGATTTTGATCTGGCGCTCTGTTAGACAAAGTGCGTTGGCAATTTCAATCCTCCTACGTCGCGTCAGATAGCGATTGAAGTGGAATTCCTTCTCCAGCTCCAGGGTCTGGTAGCGAGAATAGATCTGGCGTCCTCTCCTCCGATCAGTTCCATACCCAACCCCTAAACAATCAGAAAAAAGACAGACTGATACCAATTAGTGAAAACGTGTTCTATATTATCACCATTTGGCCTACATATCATTTCCTTTCAAAACATACCTTCCCTAATGTAAAGCCTCATCTTTAAATTTTTTCTTCACTTCTTTTGCTATTTTTACACCAAAATTTTAAAGCATTCAGTCCAAACGAAGAGAACTACAACGCAGTCGTTTCTTGTTGCAAGCTTTTAATGTCTATTGTTTCAATTATTCCTGCAAACTTAAAAAAAAAAAAACCTAATTAGTTTTCTCAGTCTTTTTTAATTACTTAGAATAACAGGCAGAGAAAATAAGTGATTGCTTTAATTTTGGTGTCAGGGATGGAGTTTTGTAAATTTCATTTCTGTGTGCTACAGGCTATTATCTGTGTTTGTCTTCTCCTTCTCTCTTCCAATTAAACAAAAAACGCATTTAGTCATCAGCTGAAAGTTATTTGGCAAAAAAGTAGTATTTTGTAACTTGACTCCAAGAGAAAAAGAAAACCCGACACCCCCCCCCCCCCCCCCCCAACGAGCAAAATGAAGAGCCGGTTGCTTTTTATGAGATATGTTTACTCCCAAAGTCTTTTAATTAGAAAGGATATCACAAGTCATATTTGCTTGCAACAGTTTAACAAACAAAAAGGGCCTATGCCGGCAACTGTGAAGGAGCTACTTTATTGCTTTTATGAGGCCATAAAAAGTGCTTGAGTCTGTTCTGCTGGGGAGATGATCGTAAAGCTGGTTCAGTTTATTTAATTTATATCTCCGAGCTGTAAAACTTACCACTGTGAGAATTCATGCGTTGCATCCAGGGATAGATCTGAATACTGGTTTTCTGTTCTTGAGAACTGGTCCTGCTTTGGTCACTGGTAAATTCCTGTGCAATTGAAGTCTGTGTGTTGTGTCCCATAGAATTTTGCCTGCAGCTAGATAGCATGTCCTTTTCCTGATAAAAAGCGTTAGATCCGTACTCATAGGGTGCCCGACTGGAGCTAAACACAACATTATCTTGCGGTGAATAAAAAGGAGTAGAATAAATCCGATTTTGAGCCACAGCTGCTCCATAGGTAGAAAAATGCCTTACAGGGTCATATGCAGTAGAATTCAGAGCCACATTCGGAAGGACTTCCTGGCCACTGGTTAAGTGGCACGATAAGGAGGGGTTGGCGAAATACGAATTCATATCTTCCCCCCTATACCTGCCTGTATGATTTCTTTAATATTTATTTCTGTCTCCAGTTTGTAGTCTGAACTAGATTGTTATAGGGACGGCTCCACTCCAGGACAGACAAAATGACAAAGTCACCTGACCTGCTTTGAGCCAATAGGAAGCTAGATGTCAAGAAAGGGAAAAATTGGTTTTGCTTGTGTTGATTCCCCAGTTGAAACTAAGTATACATTAAAAGTAATACTTGGAATTCTAAATATAAGGTTGGTTTGTAAGGAAGGAGAGTGGGAGTGGGTGAAACGGACCCGTTCAGCAGTGGTGGGGGAGGGGAGATTTCGTAGATTCAAGAACAAATGGAATTCAATTTGTAATTTTCTAATCAAATTTCACTTTAATAGAAAAAAAGTAAGACTGACAAGTACGTTTTAATTGAAATGTCTTCTATATAATCACAGATTGTTTTGAAATGGATATCTTTTTATTATAAAAATCGCTATTTCATAAAGTTATGAGTTTCGCAGAAAGTAGAAACTGTAAATATCGTTGATGAAAAGTAATCGTGTGTCTTTCTTAAATAGCACCTAGAGAGAGAGCGCAAATGGCGACTGGTGGTCAAAAACATGATTGTGCTCTAGGTTTGGGCTGCGATGTCATGAAATTTAAAATTATTTTGCCAGCTCAAATTAACACTAGTAGATTCTTTCACGTTGTCTCTTATGATGTTTCTGCCACCTTAGATACAAGTGACCTTTGTTTAAAATGGTGCTTTTAAATTTAAAAAAAATATTGTGGATGTTTTAACCGTATTTTGTGGCTGTTCTTGAGCCGATCAGCGTGCGTTTCTATGCATAAAGTGGTCTGTTCTAGATCTATGAATAGTTTGGATCAGAGCGAATCTGTATGGGAAATAGTATAATCGAGGATTTATGACAGAGATGATTTTCTTTAAAATAACTTGATCCGAGGAAATAAAAAGGGGCCTCAAGTTCAATAATAATATCCATCTGAATGGAAAAAATGGCATTATTGTGCTGACCATTTTACATATATGTCTATGATATAATCCATGCCGGGTCTGAACTATCTTGATGTTTTATTTTAGAGATTATGTCCTTTGCTGAACTATTCAATGAAAGCTCCTCTGCATTCAGAACATCCATATTGGACAAATATCCGGAATACATTGAATGTTTCCTCTTCCACAACAGGTCTACACTTTCTGTATGGAAATGCTTTTCGAAAAGCTTCTATTTCACAAACTAAAAAAACAAACAAACCAAAAAACCAAAAAAAAAAAAAAACCCCAACAATATTTTTCCAGACTGTATAACAGGAAGCCGGACGCCCAAAGGTTTTACGATCGTTTTGCTGTGTGTAACAAAGCAAAGTAATCAATGGTGGTAATAAAGCCATAAAGGAGCGTGCAACCAGAGGGGAAAAACTCGTTTTCTCCTCCTCTGTAACACTCAAGGTTTCCCGGAATGCCACTAGGCAGAAAAAAAGAAAGTTTCAAACCAAAGCAGGCATTTTGACATAGTTGTAATGCTGTACACAGTGCGTCATTGAACATATATGTTTCTGAAAAGAACATACACAGATTTACCATCTAAACCAATCCATAAGAAGAAAAATAATTTACATTGAATAATATTAGTGTTACATACATTGACTTTCTCCACAAGGAAGTTTAGTTTATTTTTATATTGTATGCAACCTCTTCAGCTACTTGATAGACCGGAGTATAAAAAATGATTGACATATATTACTCTACTGGAGGCAGAAACCATTTGTGCTGCTTAGGTGTGCATGCATGTAATCCTATGTACTCTACATGTGTGTGTAAGCTAGAGGAATGCACACACACACACGTGCATACAGATATATACGTATGGATAGTAACACACACACACACATATATATATATATATATATATATGAAATATATATATGAAATATATATAGGATAACACACACACACACACACATATATATTATATTTAAACAATTATACATATATATATATTTTTAAAATATAACCCTGGAAAATCTGCCCACAGGGCATGGTAGTAAATTCTAAAATGATTTCTCATTCTGGGCATTAAATTCCTTCGATTTGCAACACATTACACGTTTAGAGAAACTGCATCGGAGATTTCGTCCTTTCTAATTTGTCATTTGTCATTTCTTACTTCTTATTATGCAGTGTAATTGGAAATAGAATGTAGGAACAAACTCAACCTTTATTGCTATGTTGTTGTTTTTTGTTTGCGGAAAAAGTCACCTCCTCTGTTATAACCGTATTATGCCCTATTCTTTTTTTTTCTCAAACGTTTTTTCTCTTTTTATATTAAAATAGAAAGAATTAAAGTTCATTATTTTGGCAGGGTGTTGTAGGAGAGAACTATGATCACAGCGGGACGCTACAATGAGAGAAAGTTAAATGGTTTATGACGTCTCTAGACAAAGGGAAAGTCTGAAAATCTTGTGGATTTAAATAGTGAGCTTAAGAGCTTCAGCAGGAACTGGAAATCAAACTCTTAAGACATGCATTGAGAAGATGTGGAAACATTCTTGTTAGAACCCTCGGGCAATGTAGTATAGTGCTATAGAAAGCCACTGCATTTTTAAGTAAGCTCGCAAGCAGTTAGTAGAGCAGGAGAGGAATATGGTTTTAGTAATGTTTGCAGAGATTGTTCTTCCGGTAGCGGAAGCTTCTACTGTAACGTCAGCAAAGTATTTCCCTTGAACCAATATGAAACGTGAAGTCCATGAACGCATCAAAGTGCGAAGGAGGCTTGTTTTAGGAAGGTGCATACTTCCATAAAACTGTTTTCGGTCCTTTACCCAGGAAAGCTCCTAATCAACTTCGACCAACTTTTTTCAGTATTTATAGAGCGAATATGTGAAAGCAACCAAGCTTCACCGGAGTTTTTTCTCAGTCTTGTAATTATGAGATTGACGAGGTGATAATAAAATACAAAGCACACGTGTTTATCCTCCAATTATGAGAAGGAAAAAATGTAGGGTTCTTTGTTAAACCAGACCAAGATACCAGTGTGGCGGAGGTGGGGCTGGAGGTGGTGGAATTACCTAACAGAGCCCAACGTCTGGTTTTTACTTTTGTTTGGTGAAGAATGGAACTGATTATTGAGTCTTAGATAAAATACTGTAATGAAAAGGAGAGCTCAACCAAACTATAATTTCGTGTGATAAAAATTGTATTGTATATATAGTGAAAAGCTTAATGAGAAAATATATCTGAAGTTTTGAAATGTCTGAATGCGCATACCTAAGTGGAATAGGCTGTGTTGTTCTTTGCGCCTATCTAGACAGATGCAGATAATCAGTTGCATATCTGCATAGAAATATAGGCTTTGCTGTTGTATGCGTCTATCTAGTCAGACGCAGATAATAGGTTACATATATGCACGGTTTAAACTGTACACATAAAAGGCAAGAATTCAAACGGAGAAAGAGAGCTTTTTTGAATAAACGACCAAAAATGTTAAAGCTTCAGTTTTGGATAATCTGAGGTATTGTTTAACAATAATTTAGTATAATTTGGAGGTCTTGTGATAATTTCAACAGTATAGTTTCCCTACAATTATAAGCACTATAAGCACATTTATGCTCAAATGTACAGAATGTACAGAATATGACGAGGTAAAATTCGCATTTATAAAATACCCAATCACCTGTGTAAATCACCTTACTGGCTCAATACCGTTGTATGTAAACCGCGCTGATTTTTAAGAGTGCGGTATATAAGAACAATAAATAAATAAATAAAAATAAATAAACGTGTGTATGTACACACACACACACACACACACACACACACACACATGAAGAGATTTATGTATATTCATATAATATATCAATTGTGTTATAAGTAAATAGATTTTACATGGGATCGGATATATCAGTCCTTAGCCTCTCTCAGTGTGTATATTTGAAATTTATTGCTCTTGTGAGTGTTCAGCTTGCATTTATTTATGACTAGGCTGCGTTAAGGAATCCTCCCATTTACCATTTAAAAGGGGTTTTATTTTCCTGTTCTGTTTAGTTATTCTTGAGGTGATAGCCCTGAAGGATTCTTGTTTTGGTGGCTGAAGTTCCCATGTTTAATCATTGTGGCTTTCTGCGAGTTTTAAACAAACTGCTCAGGAACTTAAGGTAACCCATTAATGTAAAACACAGACAAAACGATCACGTTCTATTCTGAATAATACTCTTTTATGCACTGTATATATGTGTGAAGAAACGAACTCATTCCAATGATATTTCGAGTTCGGGGCGGTCTTGATAATGATAAATAGGAATTTCCAAATTGCACTAAACTATGGATGTAAATTGTTGTAGCTTCCCTTCAAAATTGCTATTTAAAATGTTAGAAATGACTTGCGAAATGTGTACAATCAACGTGCTAAATAAAACATAAACAAAACCTTTGTGGGGTACAAAAATATGATATTCTATAAAATCCATGATTTTATAAAACCTTAATAGTCTGGTGAAGGACGACTGCTGAAGTTTACAAATTGCAAGAGGGCATACCGTGACTGTTCCTGGGAAGTTTATCTCCTCTTGATGATGTTACTACATTGGCAACATTTCTGTAACCATATATTAAATATGTGTGAAATTATCCGGGCCAAAAAAAAAAATTCAAGTTGTTTACATATATAGAAAAAAATGACACAATCCAGCCAGACGTCACCCTTTACAATTTCAATCATAACAGCAAAATTACTTTCTGACACAGCAGTGCCTGGTGGTACTAGAAAACCCACTAAAAATAATGGATAATCAAAGATGGACACTGTCAAAAGAACTTAGAAGGGTTGCAATCATTCATTAGAATTTATTTTTTATAACTCATTTCCAAAAGGGATATGTTATACAAACAGATAACCAGAGAGAGGGAGAGAGAGAGAGAGAGAGAGAGAGAGAGAGAGAGAAATGTTTCTATATGTTTACATACAGAAACATTAATCAACAATATTACTACCTTTTGCTCATTCTTCTGACCTGAGGAATGGGGTATTAGGTTCTGAAAACTAGTTAAGAAATTATAAGTTAGAGAGAGAGAGAGAGATAAATGCAGAGATTTATTTGTAACCTTTATTTCTCTACAGTATCTGTGTACCATATATGTCTTTCTTTCTGTGTTTAAGAATTCATTTAAGATTTGTGGAGTTAGCTAAATGTAATCGAAGAGATTATAAATTAATTAATTCAACCGTTTATGTATTCACTTGTGTAACGTCTAATACGGTGAATCATTTTATTACATAACCGGTTTATGACTACCTATTCGCTGATTGTAATTTTGCCATTTTAAGAAATTATTTAAAATATTCTAAATATTTCATTACTAACACAATGTTCTTTACGTTGTATTTCCAGATTCATAGAGGAAGGGGGAAGGAAGAGCAGCCCAGTGGAATCCATCGCTAGTCTTTACGGAATGTTTCTCCTTTGCAGTTTCTCCAGAAAATATTTTTACGAAATTATCTTTATTGGAAAGGAGAAAATATCTTTTGATACAGTACAATTAAAAGATTACGATTTTAAAAAAAAACGTAGTTGCGCTCACATTTGCCTAGTTCCTGTCAATATATACCGACTCAAATATGTACTAGAACAACATATACATTGTTTAAAAACTGCTGAATTTAGGAGATAGCATTAATTTTATGGAGAGTCCATCAACAATTCCATGCTATGAAAATATAGCCTTCCTTTTAGAAAGGGGACGGGGGCTGATAAGTCTCTGGCCTTGTAACAAACAGAAAGCTACAGACACACTTCAGTTCATTTGGTACCAAATAAAACGAAACTGCAAATCATTCCGACCTCCGGAACTGAAGTGTGCCCGTAGCTTTTTGTTTCGTTACAAGGCGAGAGACTTATCAGTCTCCCCCCATATAGTTGAATATATTTATGTGCAGTAAAGCATAAGCCTATAATTAAGTAATCTATCTATCTATCTATCTATCTATCTATCTATCTATCTATCATTATGCAATATGTGCACATAATTACAGGCTTATGCTTTACTGCACCTACATATGTTTGTGTGTGTGTGTGTGTGTGTGTGTGTATAGATAGATAGATAAACTCATAATACATGTGAATGCAGATGTGTGAGAGAGGAATCCTACTTGATTTAAATATTCAGGATTAAACATTTTAGGCTATAAAGAAACTTAATTTTCCTTTTACAGGGACAGTTTTTTCCCCCTTACAGGATTGACTATCCAGGGGTCTTTCTTTTCTCCCATTACTAGAACGATGAGGTTTGCTAACTCTCTCATATCATGGTATTATGCCACATCGAACAATCCAGGGCTTACACATTGTAAATGCTGGCTGAGCGTTCAAAACTCCATAAAAGGTTTTTAGCAGAATTCATACAACGTGTTATTAACACCGGTGAAGATAATCCTGTAGTGACAAACTGGCCCCTCCAGCTGAGGCACTAGTTGATTTGTACTGTATGTTTACAGTCATAAAAGCTGTTGTTTAATATGAAGTTGCAAGGGAGATTTATTATAATACAATGCAAATCTAGTGCAGAGTTTTTACGCCCAAATTTAAGTTGTCATTCCGTTTTTATTTTAGGGTTTTCATCTTTACTGTAAGTGACCTAGAATGACCCAAAAATGTATGCACCTAAGCAAGTGTTGCACGAGGTTCTAGTTCCAAAATAATAACTAATTTCAGAGCGAAATACCCCCTCCCCTTCGTCCTGTCCTTTTTTTGGGAAGCGGTCATTCCTTTCATAGGGTTCAATCTTGGCCAAGTATAGTGGAAGAGTTTGCTCGCAAGGCTCGAATAAGGAACCTGGCAGAACAATACTGTTGCGTGTTCTTTTCTTTGGGAGGGGACAGAAGGCAACGCCTATCAGTGAGTATTCAGATCTTCTGTTCATCCATCCCTTCTTGAGTAAAAATATTTTCAAGATATAAGATGCTACTTCATTGTGAAACAGAATTATATTGAAAGATTGCAAACATTGCTGATAATCCAAGAGCCATTTTCCCTCCAGGAGAAAAAATGCCCCCATTGAAGCCGAAGGATTGACTGGTTTGGCCACTTTCTGTCACTTGGTGGCAGTATACAAACAAGTAAACAAATGGTGTGGCAGACACAAATGTAGCCTACAGAGGTCTACTAATGATGGCATCGCTCTTTATTCCATTAAAAAGAGAACCTGCATATTTTGAATAGGGGGGTGGGGTTCTGACCCTGGAGGACCCACTGTCTCCTACGTTAACGTGTGTAGTTTAACAAAGGAGTCCATTAGCTGTAAATATCTTCTTCACAGCTCCAAGAAAACAGGGACCCAAACCTGTTTGAGATAAAAGTGTGAATGAAGTAGTCTGTAAAACATATATTCATCTGAAGTTAGAGCTTTGTTTAAAAAATTGTTTATGACAATATGAAAATCTTGTAATTTTTCTTACTCTCTTCATTCTGAGATAATGATGCTCAGAGAGGAAATATATATATAGAGAGAGAGAGATACATGCTTATTTTTATATAGGTATATGTGAATCCATCCCCTTTGTTATCTATATATGGTTCTTTTTTTCGTTGACTAATTGAAGGTTATAAAGGTAAATGCTTTAAGACTTCTAAGATTCCCTCTCCGTCTCTATCTCCTCCTCTCTCTCAGAATATAAAATACAAAATTATATTCTATTTCACTCATATATAAACCTTCCTGTGGACTATTAGATACTTCAAATCAGAAGGTAGTCTTCTGTCTTGAAATATGGGCTAGATTATCTAAATACCACCCTCTTCGGCTGAAATGCATCTATAGTATCCTATAATCACACAAGAATTAACTGCAGTGTTCCGCACTTCATTTCAATATTTTTTCTTTTCTTGGGGGGATCGATTGAATAATAATTTGCTGAATTCTTACACACAAATCAGAAGAGATCAAGGTTTTGTGATTGCTCGCAAATTCCCTTTTTAACATAGAAAACAAAAGTCCCAAAATGTTCATCTTCAAATATGATCATTTTGTTTTTCTTCCTGATCAATGAGCACATCTTTATTGTTATTCAAACGTGGTCAGAATGTTTATGAGCTTCAGAAGCCTCGTTTCCGTTGTCTACAGGAGTCTACCTGGAACAGGCAATGCTAGGAATAAGGTTTTATTTCAATCTGAATTTACTTCACCGTGATATTGCCCATTGGGAAACATTGTATTACGGATACTAATGTACTGCAATTGCACCTTGAAGAATTTGCCTTGAGAAATTGGGCATTTCTGTTCAAAGACTCACTGCTTTGTTGTTATTTACGTATTTTACCAAATGTGCCCTATACAGAACACACAATAAATTCAGAAACCCCTGTCAAAGTTTTCATTTTCGTTTTTGGAAGATATCTCTGGATGCTTTCACACACGCTTAATGGAGTTATGCTTGGCAGACCATTTAAAAAAATGTATATTTATAAACAAAGAATGAAAAAAATGGAAAGACCCTAATTTCCGGAAATTCAGTCCATGTTATGTTCTTATTCCTTCATTTCAAGTAATGAGCTAGTTAGATACACAAGTGGATTCCTCTTATAGAAACAGATATAATAATTTATATAACAATGGTGCTTTAATAGAACTCATCTATGGGTAGACACATCTTGATATATAGCTTTATACTGATAATCTGTCTATCTTGCATTGTATATGTCCAGGTTAGTTGTCAGACTGCTATATATAAACATGTCGCCCTAAATCCAAAAATGTATGACGCTGATGGCAGGGTCGTTTTAAAGAAATGTTAGAATGAAAATAAAAACAAAATTCGTTGCACCTATTTACTTTCAGGAGCAGCATGTGATACGTAATCCATCCAGATTTATATGACTGGATTAATCAGTCATTATCGTCACAGATAAATAAATAACATAAGCAGACATTGAAGCAATAACCGGTTATCCGATAATCAGACTGATAAATGCATCACGGTAATGACTATGCCAAATAAAAATGTGTTGTGAAGTAGCAAAAATGCCTTGTGCAGCAGGAAGTCTTGTTTTTGTTTTTATTTTCCTTTTCTTTCAATTGTATTTATTTATAATTTCAATCTGTTGGATTCTGCCGGTGCCTACTATACATGCACTTCGTCTGTTATATTTTATGGGAAAGAAAGAAACCAAATATATATTATTTATCTGTGTGAAACTCTATCTCAAGGCATAAGTCGATAATCATGAACCGTTTTATTAGGTTCCTTCTGCTCTCAAACACACACTGATACTTGGGCTAAAGCTATAGTAATTCATTTTCCGTAGACTTTTATTTGTAAAACTCAGAGAATATATAAATCATGATAGCATTGGAAAAGTACAATGTTTCTCTTCTCCACGGGTTTATGGCCGATGACAGCCCGTCAGCCGCAATAGAAAATCGATACATTGGAGAAAAAAATGTTTTCAGTGGATGAATCTCATAGGCCTGATATACTGGGAATGAAAATCTTGCAGAATGTTTTGAATAATAAACAGTACTTCGATAGATGTGTTCCTGTTCCTGGTTTTCTATTTGTGTGCATGTGTGTTGTACTTCCAAGGGGCGCGCACATACACATTCACACTCAGATTCAAACCAAATTATTCTCTCTACTAGACAAAAATAGAAATCTTCAAAAATGTCACACATATATCTAATGCTTGTGTGAAGAATGCAGAAATATGCATTTAAGTTCGAAATCCTCTGCCTTTCTAAAGTAGATATTTGTGAAAATTAATATATATCGTTAAAATATTCTCTCTCTCTCTCTCTCTCTCTCTTCCTGTTTTGGGCCCTACACTAAAATTTTCCTCACAGAATCTAAATATAATAAATACCAATGAATTCTGATCTTAACTGGAACACTATTGTTTAAGCAGATACATGCATGAAAACGCTTTTGTGAATATATTAAAAAAATAAAGAGGATACTGTCACAGAAGAAAAGAAAGATCCATGTATGTGTTTTACAGTTTTGCCGATTAAAACATTTATAACTTTGTTTCACAAAAAAATTATAAATCAGCCCTTAGCAATTCTCTAAAGCACACTTGAACCAGCAAAGTCCACCGCAGGAGAAACATAAGTCAGTTCATGATTCCTCCACAAAGATATGGAATTATTGCTCAAGACAGACACAATCTTAGTATCACCCAAGTTATCTGCCAATACGAACCACTTCAGGGTGTCTTTAAAGGGTTAACTCTGAACATATTGCTTTAATAATAGAAAACGCCTCATTGATTTCAATCCGGACAGAAATCATTGAGGAGGCCGCATCACCCCTCCCCCGTGGAAAAGACACAACAATCTCTTTCTGTCTCCATGCGTTTCTTTGGTGAACACAGTGCTTGATCCTAATGTTATAGAACTTAATTTTTACTAAAAAAAAGTTCTGCATGCTTCCCTCTCCCCCTTTTGACAAATTCGTCAATAAAGTGAAAACAAAGGCTGGCTTAGCTATCAGAGAGCCATTCAGGGTTTGGCTGCAAGTCTTAACTAAATACAATCCTCATAATATTTATGTTGTAAAACTTTCCTTTACCAATAATGACAAAGCTTATTTTTACTTTTATGGGTTGATTTCCTTTGACACAGGAAGTCTTTCCCCTTCTCTTAAGGGAAGTTCTTAATATAACCTTGATCCTTTCAAGTCTCAAAAAGAGGAATATTAGACCCACCAAAGAGACAAGCAAACAAAAAAAGCGATGACCCCTAGGAGTGCATTCCAGCATTTTATACAGTAGTACATTAACTTTCATAGACACTATAAAACAGGTACTTACATAGAATAACACACACCAGGAAAATGTGTTTTGTGGTGGGGAAAGGCGGGGTTAAGAGTCAGGGGAGAGACATTTTGTTGTAAATCAGAAATTAAGACCAACAAGACAAGCCCTATTAAACTCCTTCCCTCCATCCCCCTTCCCTCCAAAAAAAAAAAAAAAATTCCCCTCCCGTCCCACATCCAGCATTGCTCTTGTGAAACTTCTATTTTCGCTCTTAGCTAATATGTGAATGTGAGTCTATGAGGAAGAGCGATCACTACAAAACGGAGCCCTGGAGTTAATTTCAGTGTCTTACTGCTTCCTGGAAGCAAAGATACCTGGATTGCGCATGTGTGGCAAACACCCACTGCCTTTTGCACTTCATAAAAAATAATAACGAAAATGCTAGCAAAATCAAGCTGTTTTGTATAATTTGATTTACTAACCTCTTACACACACACACATATAAATATGTATATACTTGGTATACGAAATTTAGAGTTTTAGGTCACTAGAAATATGACTTTTGGTGAACACTCCCGCATTATAACACATCTAGACAACAACACGCGCGTCTCTCTTTCACCCGCCCCCCCCCTCTCTCTTCCCCTCCCCCAATACATCAGAGCTCCTGAGAAACCCCTATGACATCATAAACACAAATCCCATTTTTTTATAACATTAACTACATTTAAGCCGCTTCAGCCTATATTCCCTCATATTGGAGCTACACGCACGTTCCTCTCTAGCTTAGAAAGCAATGTATCATTATCCTTTACCACCCATTGCTATGGATCATTAGTTAGACATTTTAGCCAATAAGGGAACACTTACCAACGTTGCCTCTCTCTGTCTCCCTCTCTCTCTCTCTCTTTCTCTCTCTCTCTCTCCTTTCTGCCTCTCCCTCTCTCTGTTCCGATGACGCTCTCTGGAGCTCCACAGAGACATTGAAAAGGAGGAAAAAAAAAACCCCGAACCAACGAGCGAAAGACAATATTCCCGTGCTGGATGAACGGGGAATTTGGGGAAGGCAACAAGCAAGAAAAATACTAGTAAATTGCACTTAGAACGCCTTGTCCCCAGTGCTCCTTCCTTTCTCCAAATGAAATGTATTGTTGTTGTTTTTTTTGTTGTTTTTTTGCCCCTAGGGGTGGAGAAGGGGGAGGTGGCAAGAATACGCCGTAAACTCTTTATTTCCAAAATGCCTGCAAGCAAGCAAAGGTTCCATAAAGGAAAAAAGGAAAGAAATCGAGTTTTTTCTTAAATAAATATATAAAAAAAAAAAAAAAGATACGATCAACCCTCATTCACAGGCACTGGATGAAGTGTTAAAGGAAGGAGCACTGAGAAAGAGTCATAAGTGAAATCACAATAAAAAGTTCACGTTCATGGATGGAGTCCACATGACTTCCTGTGGCCAATCCAACTTGTGTTTCAGTCGTAAACTTTTATTACTCAGCTGTAAATTTTCTGCAAACAACCAGGAATGCGTTTTTTTTTTTTTGTGGCGTGTGCAAATGTTCTTACCAGACGCCATATTTATACAATTCTTGATTTTTTTTTTGTTTTCATCTTTCACTCTTTGATAGCCAAATACATTTAAATCTCAGGATTCCCCTGACTAAAACATTTCGTGGAGACGAAAACTTAATTCTCTTCCATTATCTGCCCGAGGAGAATTATATAGACTTGATTTTATTCGAGGTGGCATGATGTTGCTGTTTGCCAATTTGAGGGGCTAATGAGTCCAAACCTCAGCTCAGTTGGCTTTAAATAACAATTTTGTGATGGGGAAAAGGTGTGAGGGAGGAGTGGATTGCAAGATATATGAAACAAAAATAAAAATAATAAATAAAATGAATCATCATATTTTGCTTGAAATTTTATATAAGGATTAGTGGAAATTATACAAAACAGAAAAATAAAACATTAGCAAAGCTATGTCAAATCCGTAGACATCAATATTTAAAAACAGAAATTTTAACACACCTATTTTTTTCTTTAAAATATAACATTGTAAATGTTCTACCATACGATAAACCTGACAATATTGTTTAAATCTTGTAATTGAGATTTACCAAGTATTTTTTCTGTTTTATCTGAACAGGAAGTTTAAAATGTCCAAGATTAACAACG
This sequence comes from Ichthyophis bannanicus, assembly GCA_033557465.1. Taxonomy (NCBI): domain Eukaryota; kingdom Metazoa; phylum Chordata; class Amphibia; order Gymnophiona; family Ichthyophiidae; genus Ichthyophis; species Ichthyophis bannanicus. The sequence goes on from CM066033.1 coordinate 751,142,600, forward strand.
ATGTTTTCATTCCGTTTTCTTCGCAATGATCCACAATGTGCTTATAAAAAAACGAAATAAAGGTTCTTTCTATCTTTTTACAAGATTCATTAAAAGTGAAACGGACCTTTGATCACTGTCCAAAGATTTTAACTAGTAAGATGGAATGAGAGATGAGAAAATAGCGATATTTGACGCATATGAATTGAAGTTAATGGGGGCATTTTTCTATTAAAGTAGGTTTTTGCCCTAGTAGACAATTATTTTCTATCAAGTCCTTCATTAAATACATCCCTCCTTCAATTGTAATATGCAAGCTCAGGAGCACCAATTCCATTTTTTGTGACACTCAGTTAAACAACCCCCAATTTCTCAAACTTTCAAAGATGTAAAAAAAAAAAAAAGAGGGAGTTCTGTATTTAAAATCTGTTGTGCTTTTTCAGCATTTTCTTGTGTATAATCTGATAAATGGAGAATTTCACCATTAGAGGGAATTTGACTTTCTGTGTGGAAGTATACTGAAATAACCATCGCAAATGTGAAATCTTGTTTCTTTAAAAATGATATACCTATTTCTTTTATTTTCTTACTTTGTTCCTTTTTTATCTCTCTTATTTTTTTTCCTATTTTCTCTTTTGTATTTCTCTTTCCTCATTTCCTATGTTCTTTATTTTCACTTTTCACTTTTCTCTTTATCTTCCCCTGTATTCTTTTCTTTCTCATGTGATTTTATTTGTTAGAAAATAAAGTTTTGAAACCAGTGTTATTTTAGCCTGCACGAGTTTAAAAAAAAGCCTTCCTCTCTCTTTCTCTGTGGAAACAATAAAAATGTTGTAATACAACCGGATGTAAGAGAGATCTACTGTACGCTATTTACAGTCCACCAATAAATTTTATAACCGGTAGTTAAAAGTTAGGAGGAGGAAACTACTGCCTGAACAGCTTTGCCGTACACAAAAGAAGAGTTCCTTTTTTCCCCCCAGAGAGACACACAAAGGACAGAATCCATAAACCGAGCGAGGGATTTCATCCTAGAGGGTTTTCTGGAAGGAGAATAACCTGTCCTGTTTGTGACATGAGACCATCTCTGATGTCTCATGTACGGTCCAAATCTCCAGTAACTGAAATGTGTTCTTTCCTTCCAACCTAAATTGACATATATTTAACCATTGTCCAAATATGTATAGATGTAGATAAATGAGTTAAACAATACAATTAATAAAACTGTGAGGTAAGGGGTTCCACTATTTGGTACTTATGGGCCCATTCCCTTCCAGCATGAAGTCCTAAAAGAGAAAACACGTCGCAGACTAAGACGATAGTGTTTAGAGGGTAATTTCTGCAGATTTCAGTTTCTGCACTGTGAAGTTTGTTCCCCCTTTTTGTCAGCTTTTAATTCCTCCCTCTCCCCTCTATGATAATTCTTCTCTTTCATTTGTATCTATTTAATTTTCGAGTTTTCAAAAATCTATGCCAATTTTTTGCTGTACAATTGAAATGATGTATAGTCTCGGAATAGTTTGCGACCACAAAATAAAACTAATTCAACTGAGAATTAAGCATAAAATCAGCTTTTCCATGGGCGATAGCGCTGTTCTGTTACATTGATCGAATCTGAAAGAAATTTAATTGGTTAAAAAAGACTGCAGGTTGCCATTTTTAAGTTCAGGCGTATCAATGACTCTATTTAAATTATATAGAAAACAATAATAATTTCAGCAAATTGCTTCTTGCTGATGTATCCGTCCCCAAATTACTTTGCATCACATAATGGGTCTTTTTCCTATTTTGCCTTAGACTGTCATATGAAATGTTTTTATTGACTCTGAAGTTCCATATATATATGGAGCTTCAGAGTCATTATATACTGTATATATATATATCTTAGACTGTCATATGAAGTTCCATCAAAAGATCACAAAGTTATGACTTCCAATACCATATGAAACTCCAACTATTCTTAAAAGTCACTTTGACCTTCTCTGAATTATTTACTTGCACAATAATAGTTGTTCCCTATTTATATCTATCTAAAAAGACAGACATTTCAGTATTGTGTCTATATCAGTACACACGAACTACTTGACTAGGTGTACTATTATTTTAAATTAAGGTTTAGCGTACGTTATTTGAGCTTGTTATTAATAAATTGCTACGGCAGTTCTTTGCCATCGAGTTCTTTATTCGCGTCCACTTTTCGAATCTCCCTAGGAGCTCTCCACTTTCGAGATTCAAGTTAAAGACAAAGGAGCAACCTTTTCCATGATAGGACACAGAGAGTCCTTCCTAGGATTATTTTAAGATATTTCCTTGAACTATTGGTACAACATTTAAATTAAAAGGAAGACATTATTTTCTTCTTACTTGGAGATGCGAATTTCCTACCACTTTCAGACATTTTCAGAACCAAACTTTGGCTCTCAAAAGGCTTTGCGAACCTTACGTTGTCTCAGTAACCCCAGTTGATACTTAACCAGACACTGGGGAGATGATGTTACCAGAAGCTGCAATGACTGAATGTCATGTTTGTTTTTGCTTGTTTTTTTTAAACTAATTTAATGACGTTTTTAAGCTAATGTTTATATTTTTCTCAAAATTTGTCTCCTTTTGTGCAGATAAAGAAAATCTTTCTAAAACTGTCATTAATAAAACTCAATAAAGTTTGGAATTTAAAAAGAAAACAGCATCACTTTCTATAAATTCTTGACTAAGATGGGGGTAGAAAGCATTGGAACCTGTAATTGTTAAGGATAGGATTCTCTAAAGACTCTCTCCAAAGATGCAAAACTGGATGCAAAGTTTTGGAAAAGGGACCACTTGGGTAAAAATAACAGTCATATTCCAAACATATTCACCATTGTTAAACACTCTTCAGTCCATGCATCACAAATATTATTTCTGAAAAATTATCTAACAGTGTGAAGCATGTAAACACAAAAGTATTCAAACACCTCATTATTTCATTGATTGGAGCCTTGCTATGAAATAGTTTCTTACATGATGCTTTGGCTAGCTCAGCAAGGCTATGGGTCCCTTTTACTAAAGTGCACTAAGGATTTGCGATTAACGTGCCTATTGATGCGAAGCCTCTGCGAGGGCTGTGACCAGTATGTTCTCAGCAGCTAAGGCGTGATGGGTCACTTGAATGTGCGCTCTGCTAAGGCGTATTCACTTAATGATCCCCATAGAGGAGTCATTAGGTGAAGCGCCATATTGCCACTGACATATGGCAATTGCCCTGGCACCAGTGCTAGTGAAAGGAGATGAGGTGCCATAGGTGAACTTCATCCCTTGTGCCCCTACCCCTCTTGTGGCACTTATTGTCACTGCTGCTGACGCCCCTCTCTGGGACTTACAGAAGTGACAATGGCCACAAAAAGCCCCAAGGCGCTTACCTTAAAGCTTTGGTGCAGCAGACCTATTTGCTTCTTCCCCCCTTGAACCAGGCAATGCTGACTTCGTGTTTGCAAGTAGGAAGTCAGCATTGGGCATCCGAGGGGGTGTAAACAGGGCTGGCCTGTCCACTAAGGTGGGCTAGGCAGCTGCCTAGGGTGGCAGACCAAGGCGGGTGGCATGGTGGCTTTGTTCCACCACTTTGGTGCTTGCAGCAGGCCATGTGTACTAAAACCACTTCTCCCCTCCAATGCAACTCCCCTCCAATGCAACTTCCTCTCAAAGGTGGGATCAGAAGGCCATGTGTGCAGAACCACATGGCATGCCACAGGCACCAAAACGGTGGTACAAATTCACTGTTTTTAAACTGCTGCTGACAGCCCCCTCCAGAAGACTGAATTGGCAGCAGTGGGGGCCAGTGGCATCACGGCAGGGGGGAAGGAGGACTCAGCTGGGGGGGGGGGGGTGCAAAAACCTTGGCCCAGCCCTAGGAGTAAGGAAGCAGCCCTGCAGTGCAAAAAAATTTAAGGTAAACACTGCTGGGCTGTTGGGACCATTGCCGCTGCTGCAGGTCCCAAGAGGGGCAACAGTGACAGCAATGGGAGCCCCTGGAGGGCCAGTGCTCCAGGCAATTGCCTAGTTCACCTAATGATAGTGCCAGCCCTGCCTGGCATCAGCAATAATATGCTTTCTATGCCAACTCTCCACCCAGTCCATGATTGCGGATTAATGTGCATTTCAGCATGCAGTGTAAGCCATGCTTCAGCATTAGTGGTCCCTACTGCCATTAAAGGCACGTCAACTCGCTAACGGGCTTTAGTGAAATGTCCAAAGATGTTCTTCTTTATCACTATAGTAGGTGTAAACAATCATTCCTTTATCAACAAAACACCCCTCAGATATACTCTAGGCCACTAAGAAAGTCAAACGTAGAGCCACATTACAGATCAATAGACCTTCCTTCTACACAGTAGAGGGAATCATATTTATTACTTTAATATTTCATCATAGAAATTATGAAAGAGAAATACAAGCGTTTTATTCTCTCTCTCGCTCTCTCTCGCTCTCGCTCATGGAATGAAAAAGCTGTTCCAAGAGAAGTGTCAATAAATGTCTTATCAGAAATCTGAAATTGTAGGGAGGCCTACATTTCGGTCAGACAAATATGTTTTTTGACTTTCTTATCCTATTATGTAAAACGTGAGATTCAATATAAATCTTTATCTTCTGCTATGAACTTCTTCAGCTGTTTATTTGGTACGAAAGCCATTTCGGTCCCCAATTCACATAGAAACAATGGCTTGTGTACAAATGAAGGGTAGACATATGGGTCGCTTGACCAGTTTGTTGCATTTCAGTTAGATGTTTTATAGAATTGTCTGGGAAAATCCGAATTCTTGGATGGTGCCCTCCTACCGCAAAATATAGCCATTCCAACCCCATCACCAAGCCACACTTTCGTACTTGGTTGATTTCACAGCGAGAAGATGTTTTTTGAGTTCTTTCCTGCATCCATACAAGTACTGGTTGTATGTGTTCGTATGTGTGCGTACTGGCCTAGGTAGTTTATTCTGGTACAGATTAAGAAACAAGTATCTCCGCGAAGTCCTATGGGGTCAGAATGATATTGGAAAGTTAGAAACAGCAGCATCTTTCAGTAGCTAATATAATGGCGTGATGACAACTTTGCTGTATCTATCACCTTACTCAATGCTTCTAATTACTGTCACAAACAGTAATTAGCTCTGCTTAGAAGTATGTTCTTGTATCTAGATGATGGCTAGAAGTTTTGGACTTTGACTAATAGTTTTATCAGATTATGATGATGAAAATTATGATTACGATTGGGATTATTATTTTCTTAACATACAACAATTCACTGCCTCCAGAAACTGGATCCAAGTAACAGCAGCTGCATTCATAGGTTCTGAACCCGCAGATGTTCACAGGTAATAAAGACAAACAAAAAAGACAATTAAGGATGTATTTTTATTTTGTTTTCTCTGGAGCATGTTGCATTAACAGATAGGTCAAGACAATAATATAACTATACATTCAGTGCAATTTAGTCCTAAACTACTTTTAAAGCACAAATGTAAAAATATATATGTATATAAAATAACCCACAAGACTGTGCGTTCAAATAGGCAGTTTCAGTTGTTGGGAATCTGAAGAAAATGATGAAAACAAACAAACGAGAAAAGCAACAGCAAACAACAATTAAACGGTTTTACAAATACTTTACAAAGCACGACTCTTTTAATAGGTAGTGATAAAGTTAATTGCAAATATTCTTTTGCTACTTAGTAGCTCTGTCTCGGGGCAGTTCTGCTATTCTTTAAATAACTGTCAGTACAGTTTCGGACAGTGAAAGCCCCTGGCTGCTATTAGCTTGGCCTATGTATTATCTTTTTTAAATATTTTTTTGTTCTAATGATTATTATTGCAGGATCCCCGCTAGGTAGTACACATGACCAATTCTAACCGATCGCACCCCACCAGTAAACTCTTAAAGGAACAGCGCACAGAAGGCCTGTAACATAAAAAGGAGAATTACAGTCCGAGATGGCTTGGCCTGTCATATGACTTATACATTTCAGAGTTTATGATACCAGAACTATGCACCACTTAAATTTCAAATAAGTTATCAGCAATCCCTTATTTTGTAGCAAGTCACATTTGACAATCTATGAAATATACATTTATGTTCTAAGGATATTGGTTGGCTAAACAGACCTGTAGAAGAAAATGGGTAAGAGCGGGATAAAATAATTTACTGTAAACATATTCCCCTCATCAGATCGCACAGGACTTTTGTGGGGAGACTTAAGAACAGCCTTCCTAAATTAAACAAAAACAAAACGATAAAAAATGAGTGCACTTTTGAGAAAAGAAATACTGCCTTTTTACTATTAGGGTTTTTTAAATCTTTTTTTCTGTAAATACGTTTAGCACATTAATACTCGCCGTAAATTTTGCTGTGTAACTAGGTTGAATCAATTGTCTTAGCATTTTCGAGGACACACATACACAGAAATGATGCATTTTCCCCCCACTACAAAATGCAGGGGAAGTCCAATGACAATAAAGAGAGGATTACAGCTGAGAGACAGGTAGTAACCGTTGTGTAACTTTCTCCATTCTTTACTCTATAAAGGCAAATGACCGTCGTAAACATCCCTGCTTTTAGCATCTGCCATAAACCGAGACTTCAAGGAGGTGGAGGAGGAAACCTGAAAGGGAGATCTTTCTTTTTTTCCTCCCCCTTCTCATTCTTTGCTGTCTTCTTTTTCTTCCTCTTCTTTTTCCTCTTCCTCGTTCCCTTCTTCCTCAGTTTTGTCTTCGTCTCGGGCTCCGGGTAACTTATCTTTGTTGTTTTCTTTTTTCCATTTCATTCTCCTGTTCTGGAACCAAATCTTGACCTGCCTTTCACTCAGTCCGAGGGCGTGTGAGACCTCGATGCGACGCTTCCGCGTTAGATAAGGGTTGAAGAGGAACTCCTTTTCCAGTTCCAAAGTCTGATACCGGCTGTAAGTCTGTCTTCCACTGCGTCTTCCCGGAGCTACAACACAAACAGAATAGTTTTTGTTGCTGCTGCTTGCTTTCCATGCATTCTTCCTTGTTTTTGCTTGTTGCTGCTTTTTAAATCTATTCCTCAGCCCTCATCTTTCAGCTGTCTCACCACCAAACAAAGGAAACTCCTTTCTTTTCCTAAAGACTTCAGAAAAAGCCACACTTTTAACTGCCGCACTTTTAAAGGACATTTAACGTTTTTCCTGTGGTTACAGCTTGCCGATATCTATCTTATCCTGCGGGGTTATAGATTCCTTTTCTCAGGAAATGCCTGCTAGTCTTGCCTTGCTCTGTCTTCTGGGCTTCTGCTATGACTAAAATTGTTCATTTTATCAACATTTCAAGGGGGAAAAGATAATAGAAAAAGACAGCTCTCCTTCTTCTAACTTCTGGGTTTCTACACCATGGATATTTTTTTCAATCCCCCCCCCCCCCCCCAGACAAACTCTCATGAAACGATACAAATTAATGCTAACTTTAGAATAGCCTATAAATGGAATGTTATGCGGTCAAGCTTTAAAAAAAATCTCTCCCTGTAATGCGTTTTACTCCACAAGGTGAAATATTCTAAAAGAACTGCTTTCAAAACTTTTAGGTTGGTTCGTATATTTAATATCTTTAATTATGATGACCACTACCCAGTCTAGAATCCCAGTGTGATGAAGAGAGTTTTCTAAACTAAAACTTATTTTCCACTCTGGGTTTCAATGGTGGGATAGATTAAGAATTCAGGTTTCTGAGAGCTATAGCTGTAAAAGTTTCGAATAGTTCAATAATTTTCTGTTCGAGAAGGTGCAAGACCAAAAAAAAAAAAAAAGGGGGGGGGGGGGGGGCTTTACCTAGTACAATACATATAGACATATATGCTCCATTGAAATTCACTATTATACATTCCTTTTCTAAAAACCTCAACGATAACAATGCATTCACAATTTAATTAAGATTGCTGTTTTTAACACCTAGCCTCTTTGCCCAGAAAGAAAGAAACTTAAAATGGCATTAGAAACAACAGTTACACTATCATTAGGCAGGGAGGGGGGGGGGGGGGGCACCTCGTAGAGGCTGTAATCTTACAGCTCTCCTCAGGGCAAGCAAGCCATAAAAATAACTTTTACTTTATTGTGGGTTTGAAAAAGGTTTTTACAGGAAATCACCTTGCTACTTTTCTCTACCTCTTGAATTACCAAAAGATAGCAGAAAGGCCCCTTCGGTTTTATTTTACAAATTCTGCATCTCTAAAAGGAAATCTATTCCTCTCTTCTCTTTCCCTTTGCAGGGTACAGTAATAGAGACAAAAGGGAGAAATGCAGTGCACATCGATTTAAGGAGGAACAGCAACAAAGACAACACAGAAACAACAAAGATGATCCTAACCGTGAGGTCTCATCCAAGGAAACATGAGGCTGGGAGACGAATTTTGATTGAGATGGCCTTGTCCCTCGCTACTGTTACTGCTGGAAGACGATTTACATTCTGGATACTGCACCACGTTCGCCTCTTGCTGGGCACCATAGAGGGTTTGCCTCGGTAGGGCTTCATAGCCATAGAATTTAGAAGCGTCTCCGTGGCACGTCAGGGTGCAGGGATTTTGCTGGTAGCCTGAACTGGAAATGCTGGATGATCCGTGATGGAAGAACTCCTGGACATGGTGGGAAGGGTGTTGAAAGCTGGGACCTGTGGTGCCCGGAGCGTACATCAGCGCATGGCTCCTGCCTACACTTTGTGGGAATCTGCAGTCGTAATATGTTGGTTCCAAGGACTCACCGCCTTTGTACTTAGAAAACAGAGGATTGACAAAGTAGGAACTCATTGCTCTCGCATGAAAAAAAAAGCCCCTTCGACTTCAAAAACAGCCCAAAACGTCTTTAATTGTAATAGAGAGCAGTTGCTTTAAGATCCCTGTTTTGGGGGGCTGGAAAAGTAATACTTGGCACTCCCCTCTCTTAAGGACGTTTCATAGTGCCTGGGATATCTGGCTAAGGCTTAGTGCTTGTTGGCTTCTCTTGTATCAGTCGGTAGGTAGAGCTCTGTCTCAGTTTCTTTTTTACTGCTCCTTCCTTTAACACCACAGGCAAATTCCTTAAAATCCCGGTGGTGAGGCTTTCACACGCGATTCGAATCCATCAATCCTCCCCACTAAGACAGGCTGCAAAGAAATGACAAGGATTTGGGGGTTTGGATGGAGGGTACGTGGAAAACCAGCCTTCAGAGAAAAAAAATAAATGAATGAGGGAGGGTTATGAAAGGTGCGCATTAATATCTTTAGGTGCTGTTTTGCAAAGCCAGCCTCTTCACTGATGTGGGGGAAAATACATGCGCCGTAAGGTCAATTTAGGTAACCTCAACAGGTAATAGGGAAGACAGTAAGAGAGTATTGGTTTGAAAAGACGCGATGATGATAATGATGATTTATTTGTGAATTGTTTTTGTATTTATTTATATTTTAAATTAATAGCATGCATCCACAGCTAGCCTACGTCACTAGCTTCTGGCTCCCCCTTTACGTTGGATTCTACGTATTCACTGCAAATCAGCATGCTATTTAAAAGCAAAACAGCACTTTAATGGCTAAATTAAATATCAGAGAATGGAATGAAAGCCTGAATGGGGGAACAATGTAGAGTTAAGTAAATCTTTGCGCACTTTTGTGCGTTTATGTTTATATGTGTCTGTGAAATATAAATGTGTGTGTGTGTGTATGCATACGTTCATTCATTTTATTCCATACCTGTACACACGCAGCCACATATGTATACACACATACATGTGTGTTTCTCTATACATCAGATACAAACACCTCCACAAATCAAGAGGGATTGAGAGAAAGAATTATGTATATAGATACGAATATATACATGGTAGTATGCCCAACACGCATACACATATGTTTGTGTGTGTGTGTGTGTGTGTGTGTGTGTGTGTGTTTGTGTTTGTGTGTATATGTATAAACAGATGAATGTATTTGTACGTACGTAGACACACACACACACACACACACACACACGCATAGTTAGAACTTATCAACGAAACAAAATGAATTGTTAAGGAGTACCCAAATGGTTTCTTACTTCATTACGACAGGTATTTTCACTCTCTTTGGAAGAATGGAATATTAGATAAAATAATAGCCATAATTAAATCAGCCTAAATGTGATAGCAGAGCAGCTGGGGAAACTGAAAGGCAATTATAAGCAATGCCTTTATTTCAAATACTTTTATTTCCATCTGCTGTTGCAAACCCTGGAATAATACCCACTTTAAGGAAAGATTTTTATTGCTTTCGCTCTGTACACCACCATTGCTTGAAAGTCTGTGCCTGAAAAGACTTATTATTTTTTTTTTCTTTTTATGGCGGCCGTTAAACACACTAAATATCAGATTTAAGAAACCCTCAGACTTTTTTTTTCCTTGAAATGAAATAAAACAAATCCTCGGGAGAATTAGAGTGTAAGTTTTTTTCAGTAATGATGATTCGTAAAAAAATCCAGTTTGTTTTAAAATATATTTAATAATTGTACAAGGGGAAAAAGATAATGTAGCAGCAGAGTCGCAAATGCTTATTTCATTCCCATTTATTTTTCTTCAGTAGTTTTAAGAATAAATGTATACTTTTTATGATGATGGGGGGGGGGGAAGGGAGGGATGGATTGAGAGGTAGAGGAGGGAGGGAATGAGACGGGAGAATTTCAAAACGGTTCTCTACAGACCCATGATATGGATCGGGGCTCTGTATATAAAAGCAGCATTCATTATATTAAAATCATTTCATCTAAATAGGATATTTATAAATAAGTAGCAGTTCCTGCCCAGAGTTTTGCACTTTTCCTGATGTTGTGGGGAAATTGCACCCCTATGTTTTACAAAAATACAAAATTGCTTAAGAACTTGTGTAAATTAGTATATGGATGATAACCCTACTACAAGTGTCCATATTTTTCGAACTTATTTAAAAAAAATATTACGCCTACTGATATTTTGTGAATATTTTTATAATTAATTAATTAATTAATGCCAAACCCACAAATTTAGCTGTCCATTTCCTATAAGCTCACATCAAATCTAAAAAACAATTCTCTGTGGTAATTAAAAAAAACCCTCTTTATACCAATTGTAACGTGGTTAGTTAGATGGGAATATTCTCCGATTTCGCTGAAAATGCCAGTGTCCATCACAGAAGTTTTAATTAATAATGGCTGCAGCACAGAAGCTTGTCTCTGGTCCATTTAGTTGCACACTGTAACATTTTGAACTTACAAATTTATGAAACGTTGAATTAAATTTATGGTGTAGTCAATACTGGGAAAATGGAAATGACGTATAAAAATCGTTGCTGAAATAAAGAAAACGTTAAACGGTGTTAATGTATTAGTCATTTTCCCCTGTAATATCATATTTTCAGTATAACATCAGTGTATACGCTTTTCACACTTTGATTACAATGTAACCCATGGAGCGTGGGCAATCAGTGTTTTGGTGTATAGGAAGCAAATAAAGCGTATAGAATCTGCAGGGATGACTAGTTTTATAAAAAAAAAAAATACGTCCTGACATTTAAATTGTATTGTGGTTCTACTCTTCTATCTGAGTGCAGTTTATGGTTAGATGTTCAACATATATGTTTTTATTTTTCAGTGCATCCATCCCGCAAAGTTTCATCAAATTTTCCCCAAGGTTTAATATAGCTTTTACTGCTCTTTTCCACAAACATGCAAACCATGTAGTCTAATAAAGATAAGCCTTTATCCATCTAACCTTCACTTCAAAGTATTTTCAATTTGCTATCTTGTACTTACTGGACGAGTCTTGTTCTTTAACATACGATAATCTGCCTTTGTTTATATTTTACCTTTTTTGTTTATTTTAAACACTTATTCTATCTTGGAATCAAAACTGCAATGACGAACTGACCCCTTTCCCACATTACCTGCTTCGAAACCACATTATGCTAATTTGCAATTCAAAGGTGAACGATGCTGTGCACATTTCGTTTGATTTGTTTTCTAACAGCCTTCTAGAGGCCTAAAGGTGTAATAGGTTGTTTTGTGATTTAATGGGCCAAACCGCTTCTAAGATTGATCAATATCGCCATCTTGCGTTATATATGAGTCCAACAAGCTTCAGAAATCTTCGGAATATATAGGAGAAAAATACAATGAATGCAATTTTTGTTTTAAATCCATCCAAATGTCGATACCTTTATTTCTATACAATTTACCATTTTTGTTGGGGGGGGGGGGGGTTGGAGGGGAAGGAGGAAAGCGCAGAAGGGAGATTATCTGTAATTAATCTGAGTAATTTGCATATCAATCATTTTCTTCAATAGCCAACCTAACTGCATAGATTTAATTAATGAGCGAATTATCGGTTTGAGTAAAACACATTTCAGTGAGATACCAAACCATTGTCATAAGTAACTAAATGCAAAATAATTAAAATAGACCATAGTAAATGCGAATTTTAGCACACATTCTGTATTTCCATTTCATAAGGCAGATGTTCTGAGTTTCAGAATATATACATATTTACAAACATCCAGGGGGGATATAGATACAGGTAGAACTAAGGTCAAGCAATATAGATACAAATATGGGTCATGACACTATTGTGCTGTTGAATCTGATAGCTACTTAATTTTCAAACTTAAAAGCTTTTATCAGGTTTGACATTTTTTAAAGCGTGAGGGGTCTGTTGTCTGTAGCCTGTAGACAAAAACATTCCAATAATTCTGTTTCAAAGGAAAGACTATCCACCTTAGTTAAACCATAAAGTAATTAAAGCCAGACGTCTAGCCGGTTCTGTGGTCCTGTATTGTTCAATTCCATTCAAGATACATAGCATTAACACAAACAGGGTTATAAAGCCGGCAGATTATGTGCGGAAGTGTACCTATGGACATCTTTCAAAGCTGTTGTATCCTGTCTCTTTATGTGTGTGCGTTGGGGAGAGGGGGCAGGTTATAAAAGTCAGAAGATTAAAACAAGATAAAGATGAGTAAGGATAAGGTAACACTATATTTGGATTTTTAAACTGAATATTACTTATTAAAATAATGTAAATTAATTCGATCTCTCTCTATGCATTTGAAAATTATGATGTGGAAGGGAATTACACATGTGTGTATGTGTGTGTGTGTGAGAGAGAGAGAGCGAGATGGGGGGGGGGGGGGAGAGAGAGAGGCAGATGCACACGATTGTTCTATGTAACTCATGATGTGGACATTTTCCTTTGAAAACAGATAAACACCCGCATACTGGATATCACCCGTTTCAATTGTACAAAATAACAAGTTAGGAATCTGTGCCTTACAGAGTTTTCCAAGAAGGAATATGCAATCAAGGTATTACATGCTACAATCAATCAGTTAATTAATCTATCTGGTTTTACTATATCATATTTTGAAATATAGTTTTCCTATAGATAAACCTTTAAATGTGTATTATCTCCTGAGAACTTTCGAATTCTTTTAGGAGACAAATTCGCTCGGTCCGAAATGTTCACTCATTAGAAGCCTACTTGAGTAGGTACTCCTTAATTGAAATCGTCAAATTCAAGCAAAGTTAATGAGCATATCCTAGATATTTAAATTCTGTCCTAGAAGAGATTTAATTAGTCGCTGTTTGGTAAATTCTAGGATGAGTGCGTATGTATATGTGTTCTGCATGCATGTGCTTTCGTACATATTGTCTCAATTTTTAAATCAAGCTAAACACTAGTTTTCAATATCCCTACCACTTTAGACCAGGTTTTTAATGTAGTCAGTGCTGTATAGTGTCCCAAAATGTTTATAAGAGCTTTCAGGTGAAAGATTATACTAAATTTTAAAGTTGTTTGCCTTGAGACCACCGGTACAAAACAATGATTTGGAGGATAGCAAATGTGTTGAAAAATATTAAAAGGTAATCATTTTTAACGTCAATCTTTAATTTTCTAGTGGTTTGTAATAGGACGCCGTACTTATGTACTGCTTACAAATGTGAATCTGTATATCACTATAAAGACTAAATCGCTGCTATCCGCATTTCATTAAATAAACGACCCTAACACAAAATTTTACGATTGGGAATCCCTGCTTCTAATTTCTAACATTTTTCTTCCTGCGAGTCACCATCATTGGAAGATTTTTGTACGCCTGCACTGCTCTGTAAACAAAGTCAGTAGCAGACAATATTTACATCATATTACACTGGCAGCGAGACATAGCATCGAAAACCTGCTAACCTTGAAATCAGGCGAAACCCTCTTGTTTATTTCAATACAGTCCCTAGTACAACCTACCAAGCACCAATCACGTAAAATGTTTTTTTTTAAACATGCCTTTGCTATCAGCAATTCAAGTCTCTGACAATATTTACAAGTGTTAGTCCCTCTTATTTGCTATTTGATTTATTACATTTCTGTTGGGAGGGGATGGAGGCCATAACTTCCAATTAAAGGCACCATTTAAAAGAGAATGAGGAGTTCGGACGCATCAAGTACTACGCGGTTCTCTTTGCATATTCAAAATAGTCCTCGCTGCAGCTAAATATATTAAGAATGTTGAAAGGCCAGTATCACACACATCTGAAAGCTTACCATTTACCATGATTGGTTGGGGTGAAAGATATAACAAAAAAATGGCTGACTAAAATTAAGCATATTACATCAGATACAGGCATGCTAACAAACACGCACACACACACACGTACACACACACATTCTCTCTCTCTCCCCCCTCCCCCCGAGTATATTGCGCAGTAAAAATGTCTCTAACAGTAAATTCTCTTTTAAATAGAGTATCACAACTCCTTCACTGTTATATCCAGTTCCGCATTATTTTTAAGAATATATGCAGTATTTCCGGATTCCCCCCATGCTTTCTGCCATTGCTATGCTCAGATCGTAAATTGTATTTTAATAAACACACCTAGATGAAAGTTATAGTGACATTATCTATATTTACACACAGCTGATCTACGAGCAAACGTAATAACAACGTTACAGAACTTTTTTGTAACAAGAATATATTACACTCGTAAAACACCAAAAAAGTTCAGGACGGTGACATAAACATTTGTAACTATACCCCCCCTCTCCCTTTTGTACAAAATATGCACTCACAAACTCTTGAAATAAAAATAAAACGCTGAAGAGGTATAACTTACAAAATAAAAATACTAAAAAAATAATAATAATAACAATAATAATAACAATAATAACAATAATAATAATAATAATAATAATAATAATAATAATAATTCAAGTACGCTCTGGTTGTCTGTAAAAGAGAGTAAAACAACAAAAGTGTTTATTTACTTGCATTTTAAAAAGCCTGTGTTCCAAAAATGCTGCTGTGTTTATCTAATCTAAACACTAATTTGCACATTTGAGTCAAAATGTTTTTTTTTTCAGCCAACATAGAGTCTTGACGTTTCTGTGTTGTTCTTATTGTTTTATGACGTGGTTTCTGCAAACTTTATTGCTGTTCCTTATCGGTTTTTTCTTTGTTCATTTTCTTCATTTTCATTCTTCTGTTCTGAAACCAGATTTTAACTTGTCGCTCAGTGAGGTTAAGGACCCGGGCCACCTCATACCTCCGGTCTCTAGTCAGATACATATTGAATAAAAATTCTTTCTCCAGTTCCAACGTTTGGTATTTTGTATAAGGACATCTTTTCTTCCTGGTTGAACGTGCATGAATCCAGTTTGCCACGGGATTGCCTGAAGGGAAAAAAACCAATACAGTGGGGGGAAATGCATTTAAAAAACTATTTAATACCTTTTCTTAAAATGCATTCTACAATATACTTTTAAATTAAATGGAAAATTGAATGCCCTATATAATCTGCTAGAATATATATATTGGGGAGGTGTTATTAGTTGTTAAAACCTGTGTTATTGTTGATAGTTCTTCCCACTCCCATATTTTGCTCTTTCACAAAAGATTACACTATATAAAACTCTAATGCTGGGTTTAGAATATTATAATCCACGTGACCAGGAGACGTAACCCAAGAACAGAGTCATAAAAAGCAAAATTCTCCCGTCTGCCAGGCCCGTAAACACCCTTTACAACCTCTGTCTTTCTAGAAGGCTGAAGGACTCCCTGAATGTGAGTGGTATTTTTCCCCTTGTGTTGCTTTGTATTATTCTTAAAGATTAAAGACTGAATCTGTTTTGATTCATTCCCATCAAACCCAAAGAACTATAAAGGCTCTGTGGCTTTTTGAATTCTATTAATGTTTATTTTTGTGGGCAACGTTAAATTACATAGCCGACCTTCTTCTAGCTAATTGCTTGGATCAAACTTCAGCTTTCTGAGAATTTAGGAAAAGCCGGGGAAAACAGATTATTTACATACTAGATGTCTCTCATATATTTTATATTTGCCTATGTATAAAGTAACTTTTTTATGGTACAAAAGAGCTATTACTGATTTATAAAACAAAGCTCCATAGAGAGGGCCCTAAGCTTTACTCACTGCTTATCTATCTATCTATCTATCTATCTATCTATCTATCTATCTATCTATCTATGTAATTTATCCATGTCTTGGGATGTTATACAAATAGAAAGAGAGAGAGAGGGAGAGAAAGAGAGATATGTTTATTTATGTTTACATACATACATACATACATAAAAATGACTGAAATAACAAAGGTTTTCATCCATTTTTATCGTGTCCAATATGCATTTATCTGTGTATCTATCTACATATATGTATGTGTGTGTATTTTTGATAGATAGATAGATTGATATTGTGTGTGCTTGTGTATACACATGCACACACCCATGACAATTCTCTAGCTATTCATAATGTATATGATTATATCTATCCTCTAAATATAATCTCCTGTTTATATGGCCATAGTTTAGCTTACTGTTAAATTAATAAACATGCCCTGATTACATAATGCAAGACTCCATCTTGTATATCAAGATGATTATTCTCGTCTTCTTTCTGCCTTTCTCTAAGTTGATTGTGTTTATAATTGACCCATCAATGGTCCCTGGCTACCTTCCTCTCTCTGTTTTGAAATCCTGTTGCCTAACATCCTCTAGTTGTGCTCAAGAAAGTATTTCTGGAAGGGGAATATTCATGGTGATTAATAAGTGCTTTCCCGCTCCATGTCTCCAGCTATACGTTCTGGACTCTCAATAAGTCTAAGGGTTTTTCAAAACTGTATTGATGGAAACAAATTCTCCCCCCCCCCCCCCCCCGCAAATTCATCTTGTTATTTTTTTATTTAATGAAAAGCAAAGGGGTTCCATTTATTTCACCCTCTTTTCAAAATCATTGAATCACTGCTTGCATTTTTCATCTCCTTTTATCCCATTTTACTCTCTAACTCCTCAGCATTCTTGGAAAGTATAAGACACTGAGATCTCAAAAGCTTTTGCTGTTGGTTAGGCATCTACTTGGTGAATATTTGCATCTTGAAAGCTTCGGATCTCTCTCCCTGTCCATGTTAAGATATCTATGCTTCTTATTGTTTTTATTTTACACTGTTAAGCTTTTATTTTCTTCCTTTAAAAAAAATCTCCTCCTGTCTTCCTGTTAGAGAGTAGAGTTTTAGGGTAGGGCCGCAAAGAATTTCTAAACAGCCGTGGTAATTTCATTTTATGGAGTACTGTAGTCAAGGCTATAATTCCTCCCCTGGTTGTAAACAGGAATGACTCCCCCAACCCCCCACCCTGCACACAGCAACTTACTGGGGTCCATCTCGCTCTTCTCTTCTTTGTGTTTGCTGGAAACGATGGCTTCAGAGTCCGGGGAGGGGATGGTGTGTGGTGTCCTGTCTCTGAGATCACCGGGGGAGCCGTATATGTAGTCCGGAAAGCTGCGCCCATCGCTGGGTCCACAGTCCGCCCTTCTGCCCGGGAAAGCGTCAGGTTTGAGCCCGTAGTGTCTGCTGCTGGCTGCAAAGCCTGGGAAAGAGACGGCTCCTGAGAGAGGCTCCAACCAAGTGCGCATATACCTTGCGTCTGTTCCTATGTGGGGCTGATGATGGGTATATGGATGGTAGACCACTGAAGACTGGGAGTGCACTGGAGCCCAAGAGTTGGTGAACACAGCCGGTTTGGGGGCAAAACTGCAAGATGGAAAATCCCCACAGTCCGGGACTAGTCCTGATGGTCTAGCAGCTGCAGGGTGAGCCCCAGTGCTTGGAAACCTAGAAGCCAAGATCTCCTCATTGTCATGACTGATCAGAGAATCCACATAATAGTTGCTTATGGGACCCGAAGCCGACATTGTTCCCCCTCTTTTACATTCATAAGATTATTGTATGAACTGTATGTGTACTTTTTATCTGCTCATAGAACAATCAGGGCAGGTAATTATTTTTTCAGCCTTTCCCTGTTTGTCATTGGCTCCCGCTTCCCCACGTGATTGTATTTACCCAAAAAATACAGTCTGGATCAATGCGCAGGTCTTCTTTTTCTCGCTCTCCCCCCTACAACCCCTTTCCTAATAGCGCTGGGAGACATGGTTTTCATAAAACTGTTAAAATCATGCAGAAATTAACGGTTTAGACCTCCCGCAATTCATTGAGCAGGATAATCCTGTCTTCTCCTGGTTTGATATGAGCAGGAAGAACCGAGGGACAGGGGAAGAGACAGGGAGGGAGGGAGGGAGGGAGGGAGAGACAGACAGAAAACTGGGGCAGTGAATGAGTCCAAGGTACGTGTAGGTAATGACTGGGGACTATTTCCTGACGTAATTTATCTCTGTCTGCTCTTTTTGCTCTGCAGCCTGTACGTCTAAAATAGATACATTCAACTGAAAAATCAGTAATAATAATAATAAATGAGTTACCCTATAAAGTGCTTCATTTAACCTTTCTCTCTCACTCATCAATAGACACAACTAAACATTCTTAATTCTGGGTTGTTCTGGTGAGTTTAAAATGTTTTATTTTGGGTACGGGGTCTGATACTGATATTAAATGCAGAGAATCTGGGCTCCTAGCACACTCTTTCTGTACGTATGTGTGTGTGTGTGTGTGTGTAGACAGACATACACACACAAGCACACACACAATAGATGCCTATGGAGAATGTGCACATGTTCTGTATTCTATATTTTGCTTACAATAAATTCCTCATGGAAGAAGAAAATAAACTTGTAAAACCTCGGATGTAAAGGGTCCTCTCAAAACTGAAAAAGTGTCAAAAGCCTGCATCCTACATTCCTAGGCTCCATTCGACTACTGCTCAAAGATGCTCTTTTTTAATGCCCCTTCAATAAAAATTTTACGAGGACCATTAGATTGTTCATAAATGTGTCCTTCATTAAACAAAACTAGGGACTGGGTTTCAAACTGTTCAGAGTGAGACTGCAGTGAAATAAAATAAAAAAAAAACAACTAATTTTTTTTCATTGAAAACGATGCAGTTGGGATCTCCCTGAACGTGTCTTGCTTGTGTACTTGTGGGGGAAAAATGAAATATGGCCATTGCAAGCGCATCTATCGTAGTATTTTGAGGGGCCAACTTGTAGAGATTGAATTTATCAGGAAAGTCCTTCCGCCTGAACTGATGAATTAGATAAATTACCTACTACAAGTAACTGAGAAACGTGGAGTAAATGAAACTTGATTTGGACAACAAGCAGGGGGAGGGGGACTTAAAATGTTGCTGTTTTGTATTTTTCATCGACGGAAGTGGTTAAGGGCGTAAGCAAACAAGCTTTTGCATATTCGACCCTAATAAGTGATAATAGGTTAGGTAGGGATATGAGAAAAATCCATTTGAAAAATATATTCTTTTGCTGTAAAAATGAGAATTGTGTGGTTAAACTGCTCTCGGACTCATTATAAACAAATAAGATTATGGTGTGCAGTCCTGATCTGGGAAAGCAAATAAATAAATAAATACATAAACTAAGCATAAGAACATGCAAGAAAGTATGAGCAGATACGTTTTTAAAAGACATTTCTTTTAGTTTAGACTGTAACTAGTCCTATTGTTAAATCTATGCATGTGCAAAGAGACATCCACCATTAAGCTTGCGCCGAGCCTCGGCATTAGCAAAGCTCACGTTTAAGCTTGCAACTTAATTCGCTTGTACTTAAAATATGACGGCACCAACTATTTTAGGAACTCAGAGAGCAGCGCATCTGTTTCTACTAATAATTTGCTCCGCTTGCAGAATCTGCGGGAGCTAGGAGCGAAGTCTGAAACAGCATTGTTTAGGAAATAGGAACGCAGGCTTCCGTTTACTCATTAATTTATACTTAGTTGGCTTCAGACTGCAAGTTCGGCGACCATTGCATAGGCGGATAAAAGTTTGTGAAAATTATGGCTGCCTATGGATCAGAGGTAAAGGATTAGATATTCTCGTTATATTACATGGCTGCCAGTTGTAACAAACATGGATTCCCATCTATGCACAATGTACCGTTCCTGGTGATGAAAAATAATAAAAAGTGCATCATTTGAAGCAATTTGTTGTGCACCTACAGCAATCTTCATCCCTCCCCGTCCTCGGTGCCCCTACATATACAGAGGAATCACCAGTCCAATTCCAACAATAAGATAAAAAGTTTAATTTTGTCACCGATAATCAAACTGTATACATTTTATTTGCACTGATGACTTTTCTGTCACTTTGGAAAAAATTCAGCTTGATTTGTTAAGCCAAGTTTTCATAATGGATATAATAGTGTACCCAAGAGGACCATCCAGTCTTATTCACCAAACATATTCTAAAGCCAACATTATACTGCAGAAATTCTTAAATACAGAACACCATGCTTACTATTTGCTTTCAATTTAATAGCAGGAATAAGTGAAATATTGCCAAGAATCACCTATTTTAATCCATCCTCGAACTAATAAACATATATTGGAGTCAATAATAATTGATATTTAGAAGAACATCTTTAAGACAATAATCTTCAATAATATAGTTCCCTTCTCGACAAACTATTTCATGTTGCATTCTGAACACAGATCTCAGAATCTTGTTATCTGTTTCCGTCTCCACTTTCAGTCTTTAATACTACTCTGAATAAATACAGGCTGCAGTACCAGAGAATAATTTATGCCGCCTAAAGGTATTAAAAAAAATGTCCTTTCCTCTTTTTACATGTCTCTGTTTCTTAAGATACAAACTTCCCATGCACAAGGCAGCTGGCTACTAAAGCTAAGATGACCTATGTGACTGTTTTCCCAGCAGAAAGCTATATTCTTTCTTGGTACTTCTAAACAAAAATGTCATGCTCCAGTTCCCTTGTGGATCAAAGAACTGGACCGATTGTTATTATTTACCTTATTTGGAAAGGCATAAAAACGTAATACACATAGATATGGATGTAGATTGCATATAGCATTAATGCATTGGCTACAATGAAAAGTAAGCAAAGTTTATCTTGGTTCATATAACCCTAGTTTTCTCTTTCAGTATATTCCCATTGCTCCTGGTTCTGCTGATATTAATCCATCACAAATTAACATTATCCACTTTTCCATCTAACTTTGTTAAATTGTCTGTATTTCCTGTTTTTAGTGGAAGGGCGGGTTATATAAAAAGTTCATATATAGACCCTCCGTGGCCCACGCAAAGTAAATAAATAAATAAACATAATAAAATGCACGTCGAGGAGTGACAAGGCTCGCCATTGTCCGAGGCCTTCAGAAAATAAAAAGCATGCTATTGAAAAATCAGAATACCCAGTGCAGCCTGGATGCATTTGCAGCGAGGCCTATAGGGAAAGGACAAACATTGTCCCCTCAAAATATCTGATTTAAGAGAGCAAAATCACAGCATTCTGTGACTGCAGCTTTCCCAGGATCGAAAACCAGTAATTTAACCCATCCAGCGCTGAGTGGCCTGGGATTAACAGTTAGACCCACCAGCCTTGACAGGCAGACAAACGGCGTCTCCAAAACCCCATTCTCCCGGCTAAAAGCGATCTCCCTACTCGGTTCAATTAACACCGTCAAGTTCGGATTAAAAAAAAAATCATTTTCGTTTTCGCAGTTCTGATGTTTTCTAGGTATTATTTTGATCTGCGCTGTTTTTTTTAATCAGCTGAAGCGTGTAGCTTTTTCACTTTATTCAGTTAAAAAATAACGTAACACAAAGAACCTTGCAAAAAAAATGAAAAGGCAAAGTAAAAAAAACCAAATGAAAACAAACAAAAGTGCAGACATAATCTACCCTCCATTCCTTAGCGTCCTTCCCTTTCTCTTTTCTTTTTTCCCCATCTCTTCACTTTGCTCTTTCTCACCTTCTTAGTCTTCAAATTTCGTTCACATTTTTATCTCCAACTGTTCTTCATTCTTATCCTCCAGACACAAAATAATGCTTAAGTGCCAACATGAATTTATTCAAATGATTTCATCTATACAGATTACATGTAAGTGACACATATGATTCCCAAAGAGTTCTCAGAACTATCCTCTGTAGCAGGTTGAGGAAAGAGATATAAACAAAAGTAAATAGGAATAATCAGATTTGCAGGCTGCAAAGTCTTTGAATACTTGACAATTGCCCCCGATTCCATTATGACAACCTTTAGGATAATTTTCCTCTGGAATTGTTAAAAATGTTGTGCCGTAAAGTGAGTTCTATGAGTGAGCTCTGTACTCTGGACTTTAATCCGAGACAGGAAAATACGATACCTAAAACCAATGAAAATTTTCGAGGGGTCGAAAAGGGGGAAGGGGGGGGGGGGGAGTCGTCATATTATGCCTTAATCTTGCAAGAATGATTCTGGCTCTACCTGTTCCAGGACTTTGTTTTAGAGCTAAATTAACAGAGAATATTGTGTTGAAATGACTTTGGATTCCAGACTGGGTTTAATGGTCAGAGGGCCATTGGACAATAAATTCCAAAGTGCAATTAAAGCATTAAAGCACAACCCCAGTTGACTTCACTCTCCCATTCTCTCTCTCTCATGTGTCTTTTCAAATCTGGCTCTTCACTGGCAGATATACATATGTACTCGTACATATGCATACATAGAAACACACGCACGCACACGCACACACACACACACACACACACACAAACACACACACACGCACGCGCATGTATGCATCTATTGTCTATCTATCTAACTAGCTATCTAGCTATTCCTAATGGGAACACAAATATCTAAAGCTTACTATATTGAAATATTTGTATTTAGTGTTTAAAAAATACAAGGCATCTCTCTCGCGCGCGCTCTGTCTCTCTTTCTCTGTATGCATGCATGCAGACAGCCATAAATATGCGCAAATATGCGCAGATATGTGCATACGTATAATATATGTGCATAAACACACATATACAAATGTGTATACCTATATATAAAGTTTTCATAGATGGCTCGAGAGATGCAGCGTGCCTCACTTTTCTATATTGCTGGCTTTATACAACTAAGAAAGAGATTTCATGCACCTGCCTCCCCTCCCCCACACATATTCTTGTAATGGTATTTACAGTACTTCTATGTATTTATTTACATGCTGTGACTAGAAAAACCTTTGAGATTATATCAGATCGTTTCTAGGGAACCTTGTAAACTAAAGAAATGGTGATTACAAAATGGGGCATTTATTTGATTCTATTCAATAACTCTGCGTGCACAGTAAGAATAGTGAGAGTGCACGACTTCACATAGCTACAGGCATGAAGCTATTTCCAAAAGAAGTCAATTAAGGTAGGCGGTAACAGAAATTACTAGGGATGAAATGTAAGTTTAAACTACGACATAATCCTCGAAGAAATCTAGTGACGCTGAATGCCCGATTTTTTTTCTTTTTGTGTGTTACTTTGGTATAATTTGGATACTAGCCATTAATATGACTTAAACATAGTTTTGGCATGACAAATTGTATCTCTATAATGAAAGAAGAAACAGGACATTGTTAGAAGATTGTACATTTAAATAATAATAATTATTAAATTGTAAGAACAGCTACATATGCAGAACGACATACTCTTTACTGTGTAAATAAAATAATACATTTTCGACCCTGATTCATAGAGAATAAGTCTTCCTGCTCCCAAATACCCAAACATCAATTTTCTCAAACATAAGATACTCTAAACGCACGAAGAGGCGTGAGCCTGCATGCAGTCCAGTTCCAAACAGAGATTAGATGCAAGCAACCCAATAAACCAAACAGCATAAGATCCTCAAAATTTACTTCCAGTCCCAGATTTGTCTCTTTTTGCCAGGACAACTTTTCTCAATAAACTATATTTTAAGGACACCTTTCCGAAGCTCCAATAAAACATATAAAAATTGACTACCAATTGTGAGTACCAAACATTAACAGAGAGGGTAGTTAAGTAGAAGAGTGTAGTGAGAGCTGAAGAGCAAGTTTAATCCGGCTGCTTAGTCTACTGCCCCTGTTTATTTTTAACCTCTTTTGACCCGAGCTTGTGGCCATACAAAGAATAATATCCTTTTTCCAAGAGGCAAGATAAGCTGTTTGGAATAAAACGCCGCAAAATATTAAGGTCCGGTCAACCTTTTAGGAGCTAGACGGTAATCTTTTCCATCTTTCGCTGTAGAGTTGGCGTTGTTGCTATTATTATTACCATCACTGCATACCATTTTTGCAGGTACAACCTCAACACCAGCTCCTTACCAAGCTCCTTGCCAAAGGGATATAAATAACAGCAAACCCACAGCATAGCTTCCCTAATCATTGCAATAGTTTTTAGAGGAAATCAAAAGTTTATGTGTAAACCTGCCTTTCCCTTCTTTCTTCATCTAATGCCTTAGTTTAAAAAAAAGAAAAGAAAAGCAGTAGGAACGTTTTATCTACAAAGGCTTTTCTTGTTTAGGGTTACTAACCAGGAATTAACTTTGGTTTTCCCTGCAGCTGGGGGGGGGGGGGGGGGGTGCTTTTTTTAACTCAGATTAATCTCGGCGACAGAGTATGATTCCTTATACCATGGACGCAAAGTCAAGGGGATGGATACATGGTGTCACTTTAAAACGGGTGAGAATTCTATATACCCTCATGGCGGAAAGTCACAGATTATTGAAAGTTCAGAAGAACTAAAACTCAAAAATATATTTTGTGCTTTCCAAGGTTTAATGCGAGAATGTGGGTTCGAATTGAAGCCCTTGTGTCTATTTTGGAAATCTCGGGTAGGTATCTAGCAATGATCTAGCAAATTAAAATCGTCTCATGCCTTTTTTTATACAATAAAGAAAGAAAAGCAGAACCCATATTAACTCCTAACAAAATATTTATCATGCTGCTACCCTCTTTCGGCTTGCAAGTTAATCCTTCTATTTCTTTCTCTTTCCATCTTTTCTTTCTTTTTCAGTTTTTAATATTCTCCCCATATGCTAATAATCCAATTAAAAACATAATTTTGTAGGAAACTGTAGCATTGAAGTTTGGACATAAAGTCTTACTATCTAACTAGACGATCAAGCAGAGCAATAAGACTAATATGGAGGGGCGGGAGCTGGAACAATAATTTTATCTGCAATTTAGGCATAGTGAACAATAAAAGAGCTATAGAGCTATAGTTATTATGGGTTACATTTCCAATAGTAGCGTACTTCTATTTCTTTAGCAAGTTAGACATAAACATGTATGCCTGAATGTCTGTAAACCTATAGACACATGTGTGTGTGTGTGTGTGTGTGTGTGTGTGTGTGTGTGTTTGTGTACACACACACACACACATATGTGTGTGATAGAATATTAGACATGTCTAGGTACTGCACCATATAGCTGAGTGTATGCTCATTACATTGTAAACAACAGGGAGGATCAGTTAGTTTTTTGAGGTGCTGTATATTGCACAAGGTCTAATTTTCGAAAGAATTCAGTACATTGTCGCGATTAAGAATATATTTTTTCGGTAATCTTTCCTGATCTCTTTAAGTATGACTATCTCTGCATTAAGGGGTCTATTTACTAAAGGGTTTCTCTTATTATGTGTCTGAGGGAAACCTGCTTAGTAAATAGGGCCCTTTATGGTTTGAGTATAAAAATACATTACTGTTTTGACCTACAGCTGAAGCCTTTGAAAGTTTATCCTAGGTTTTCTTATGGAAAGTGCTGTTATGTATTTGCTGCTTTCTACCAAACTCTGGAGAATGTCAGATACTTAGTCAACAGTCAAATGTAACATATGTACAAAAAATACCAGGCAAAATGGTTCATTTTGAAGTACATTTTGACAATTGCTCGGATACTGGAGGAATATCAAAACTTCCACAGAAACTGTGTTTATGCTTTGCAACATGTGCACCCCCCACTATGCAACATTGTCTGGCATTTAATACCGAGTAGATCAAAACTGTATATCACATCTATATCTGCATCCAGCAACACGGCAGCCTGACCGATTACCTGAAACCCATTATTAGCAAATGAAAATAATTCCCCATTCCATTTCCCTCCAGAAAGCAATGAGAATGTGTGGTGAAATAGCCTATTCTATAAGCCAGGATCCTGACTTTGCTTGCCAGTCATTTTAACTTCTCTTTGTTTAAAGTCTAGGTCTCCAGTGTAAATAAGTAATTTGATTGGGACCTTGAAGAGGGATCTTTTATCTGTCCCCAATAATCTGAGGAGTCCTCATTCTCTCCTTAACAATGGGAGAGGGAAAATGACTCTAAGTTCAGGAAGGGAGAACCTGCGGGTGTCAAAGGAGCCTCGGTGCGGCTCCTGTCTTTTGTCGCCCGGTCTCTGTGAGCTAACGAGAAACTCGTGGACGTGGGTCATTCGCTCTCCGCGTTCCTGGTGAGGAAGCCAGTTGCAGAGCCTGCTGAGAGGGCTGAGAGGAACGGAAATCGTTGGCCCTGATGAAGACGAACTGACGTAATTAAGGCACTTTCTTGTTGCCGAGTTAAAAGCCAACCCCAACAACATGAAACTACCTAAACCACAGATCAGCTGCAGGAGAGGCCGGAAGATCCACAGAAGAAGAGCTGAAACCCAAACGTCCCCATCTTTGACTGAAGGCATTTTGAGCACTAGTACGTCTGCTGTCATTCCCTTCGCTTTCACAAGCCACTCTGCTCTGCCCTCCAAACCATCTCGTAAGAGACCCCCTTTTACACCCTTTCAAAGCCAAGCACGGTTATCGTGATCTGATCCATTTTTTAGTCCTCCAAAAGGCATTCGAGAGGAGATGCTACATGCCTCCCTTCTCTTTCTCTCTGTCTCAGCTGCTTTGCACACTGGACTGGGGAGCTCTGAAATCCACAGACAGGGCACAGCAATAAGCCTTTCTTCGTGTACAAAATGACTTCAGTCAGACATTGTCCATTTCATTCTTTTCTCATTTTAGTGGATACAAAGTCCAAACTGCAAGCTGATCAGATTCGCTACAGCACAAGGAACAGCAGTGCAGCCAGAACACCATCGGTTGCCTATGTTCCTGCCCCAAATGACAAAAGAAGGTGATTGTCTGAAGGAGAGGAAAAAAGAAAATGGACATATATCTCAAGTCAAGCTGGGCTATCTGCAAGCCTCTTCAGCTATCACTGTCTGCATGTTTGTATGATGGGGGTGTGCGTGTGTGCGTGTGTGTGTGTGTTGTGCGTATATATAGATCTAGATTACATACACACACACAGATACTCTCGTTCTCTTTCCCTACAGAAAGAGCCCTGTCAGTCCCCAACTTCACCTAAGTCGATTTAAGAGAACACGAAGCATAACAACACCCAGTCGTGCTTACACAGTCCTGTCTACCACGTTCCAGCCTGAGCGGTAAAAGCTCAAATCTGCAAGGACTTGAAAAAGATTCCCTCCTAGAGCCCTCCCCTCCACCCCAAAATCAGCCAGACGAAGTCGGAGAGCCCATCTGCAAAGTGCAGCTCTCAGCCATTTGCTCTTGTACCTTGTTGAGAAGAAGAGGAAAGCTTCAGCCCAGCCAAGAAGATAGAATATTGTCTTATCTTACCTCTCTTGAATTTGCCCTTCCGTTTTCTACTTTACTGGGTTAATATTCCTTTTTGTGGGGGGAGGTGGTGGCGGCGTAGGAGGTGATTATTCCTTCAACATAAGGAGCGTGGCTTCTCTTTAAGAAAAAAAAAACATCCATAGCAGTAAGTAGTGTGTATCCAAAGATTGCTGCTTTAGCTCTGACTTCCTTCCCTCCTCTACAGTCACCTTTAAATGCATCTTTTACTGCTGCGGCACATTATATTTGCAGATCATAAAATCCACCTCCAGCGCTTACCAAGACTGTCCTGACATTACTGTTTTATGACCTTGAGTTAGTGTGGTCACCTGGATAATATTTAAATCAACGTTATGGTCTCGCGCTTATATTAAACCCGCCAGAATAGTCTCCTGAAAGCCTTAAAAAAAAGGGACACGAATCCAAAATCATATTAGACAGCTTCTCTAAAGCTGCTTATCTGCTACATATAGAAAGTGAAAGGGGCAGAGAGTAAATAGACTGATGTATAGGAATGCAAAAATACAAAACCCCGAGCAGTTGCAACACCGAACTATGAAATTTATTTCGCTGCAGAAGGAAAGATACATGCAGGACGTATTACATACAGAATGTATTTGCAATAACACAGGCAGGAGAAAACGGTCTTTCCTGACACGGTTACAACCACACTGCCGTATAATTCTTTTTAATAGCTTGTTTTAAACTTCTTCTGACGGTTCTGTAAAAGGATGCAAGATATGCTTTTGTGTTCCAACTCAACTTTTTATTTACAGACAGTAAGAATGAAATTATTTTTGAGAGATTATTTATCATACAGACAAGCTACACTATCATAGGGAAAACAAACTTTTTTTTAAAAAAAAAATTGAAAACACCTCTATTTCTTTTGAATCGTGATGCATGGAGGGACAAGGTGTGTCCGTTATTTGCTGCACGAAAAATAATTTAAAACACATTAGACGATGGCTCAGTCACACCTCACTCCTTACATACGAACATAACAGCAGTATATAGTCTCATGCATCATCTCACTATCAACTGTAAGTACCCAGTAACAAAAGTATTCACTAGACTGAGGGTTTACTTTTAACATTTGTGCACACATTACATTGCTTAACACCATTTATACTCTTCTCATCTCCACTCTCCAAAACAATCATATCAAGGGTTTCTAATTCATCTCTCTCTCTCTTTCTCTCTCTCTAATTCACTCTCTCTTCCTGTAGAGACCACTCAAGTGAAATTAAAATTAGAAGTTAGTTCTCGAATTCGGTTCTCCCTATTCATTTTCTTAAGCTTCATCCTGCGGTTTTGAAACCAGATTTTGACTTGTCTGTCTGTCAGGTTGATACTCTTACTGATCTCTAGGCGGCGCTCGCGGGTTAAATACATATTGAACAAGAACTCCTTCTCCAGTTCCAGCGTCTGGTGCTTGGTGTAAGGACACCTTTTCTTTCTTCCGCTCTTTGCTGTCAGCCAATTTCCTGTAGCGTTTTCTGCCTTTATATCCTCTGTTAAAAATAATATTAAATATAAGTACCCCTCCTACAGGGTGGGGGAAAAAAGCTCTCGCTAGTCTAACATTTTAGAAAGGTCTGAGCACCCAATTAGAAAACTGAGAGCTGCAAAGTCATATTTATACAAGGAAATTTTCTTTCTTTTAGCGTTAAGCATTAAAAAGTAGTCAAATATCCCTATATGTGAAACATCATTAGTCATATACTCCTCATCCTTCTCTTAAGAGAGGAGTAAATGCTAACCAGCCGCATGCACGGATTTATACTGTGCAAACGAGCGATACAGCAAGAAAATGGGAAAAGGAAGCCATACAGGTTCCAAAGCATTAAGAAACATGGATGCACAACGGCAGAAAAAGACCATATGGGTTATCTAGTCTGCCCTTTCATATCAACTACTATAGTCCCTTATTTATTTATTTAGTTTACTTTTTGAAATCTGCAGCATCATTCAGCTAACGGATATCTACCAGAAATAACATTTCTAGTTAGCTGTTAAGCTGTTCTAGAACTTGGATTTGTGTGTCAAAAGTTTCAACATGTATATATATCTGATAAAATTATACTTGCTATCAATGCACGAAGAGAAGGCTTGCGTTTTGTCTTCAAACTTACACTGACTTTTAACATAGTCCTAGCACGTTATTCAACACCTAATATCATCTTCGCTTTAGATAGCAGATCTAAAGAATGATCGATCGGTAGATAAAATCAGAGCATTAAAAGGAAAACAGAAAAGCTGTACATTATGTGTGTTTGTGTGTGTATGCGCGCGCTTTAAATATAAATTCTGCCCGAAGTACATGCTTTATAATTACTATACTCTTAGAATTCACCACAACCACATATACTACACACACAGATATTTACGTAAGTGGATGTGTTCATACACACATAGGCGTATATCTATACACATCCACGTACATCTCTCTCTCTCTCTCTTTATATGCATATAAAACTAAAACTATATAGAGCTATAACGATATATACGTACGTATATAGGCTATATGTATGTATGCCATATGTATACTATATCTACATACGTAAGTGGATGTGGGTGTGTGCGAATTCTAAGGGCGTGGTATTCATAAAGTTAGTGTTTCCTCAATGAAAAAGGGTAACGAGAAGCCATTTCTCTGGCACTAACCTTTGTGAAGTTTTATTCTGAATTCTGCTTTTATTTTCTCTGTGTCTCTTTGTGACTGCTGAGACAGTAACCCACTTGCCTGTTGCTTGCAGTTTACCAACTACAAATCTGTGGTAATAGTTCTGAAATCTGTGAAATTAATTTTGGCCTGGAGGGTTTATCTTTTGTATATACTTTCGCATGTCTCCTAGATTTGCTAGTTTACGTTCATCTGTGCCCAACTCGAAAAACTACCAAGAACCTATTCTCCCACAAGGAATACCTTCATCCAATCTCTGTGTCCAACTTGAATGAACACACAGAGCAATTTTACAGTATCATCTTGTATTAAATAGTTAATTTGCAAGCTGATACCCTACCATCAGTTGAAAACCCTTTCTTACCTTACAGAAATGAAAAGACAATCAAGAAAAAAAATACCCAGGCAAAGCATTTTATTTAGACGCTTGTCAGACAGATCGCCCATGCCTAAAGAGCAAAACTATTTTAATTGCATCTCTCCTACAGTTCGGCGAAAATATGAAATGAACGTTCGTTTTCTTGTTTCTTAAACAAAATGAAACAACCATTTTGAAAGATGAGTTAAACAACATCCGAAGTAGGGGTGCCTCACAGAGGAATGCGCTTTAACTTTTCCTAACCTTGGCTTTGTGGTTCTTGCGAGTGTAACATTAGGTACGGCGAGTAAAGCGAGTGCAGCATTCAAGTGTAAATTAAACTATGCTTAAAACTAGTTATTAAAAGAAAAAATAAGTGGACATGCGCCTTTTTTTAAATTTCAGCAGTGACAAATAGAGTAACGCGTCCATGTGTAGGAGGAGTCCTTGTACCCTCTATAGCTATGCGTTTGTGTGTGTGTGTGTGTGTGTGTGTGTGTGTGTGTGTGTGTGTACACAGAAGGTGTACTAGCCTACATATATATTTGTGAAATGCATTTAGAAAAATGCAGTTAATGCAAGCGTATTGTCCTGCTTATTCTTTCCAGAAATGTTTCAAGTTACTTCGTGCATGCTTAGGTGAATCTGAAACGCCAACAATAAATAAAATTGCCTGATTTTATTTCGTAAAAGTGCAAAACTTTTTTTTCTAGTTCAACTTTTCGGTTTCCATTTTCCTATACCAGTTTTCTTTTTTGTTGTACAAGACTATTTTTAAGCTCACTATCTAAAATATGCATAACAATCGTATATGGCATGCGTGTGTGTATCTGTATTATATGTGTGTATGTGGGTATATATATTCACAAAGGCGGGTAAACACGCATACATAGTTAAGAAACTATTTCACAGGAAGCTCTCTATTTTCACTAGACGATGCATACAAACCATATTTGGGCGTAAAAATAAATATCTTAAATAAAAGGCAGAAAAAACATAATATAAACGTTTCTATTTTCAACATAGTATGTTAAACAGATGTAGGCACATCTGAAATTCAAGATTATAAAGGACAAAACCACCAAGGACTTTGTGCCCTAATCATTTCTTCTTGGTTTAAAGTTATTCAAAACAGTAGTAATTCAAATGACATTGTTTAGAATCCATTCATTAAGGAAAACCAACCATAAATTATTACCAGCATGCAAGGGCTCACCTTTCCTAGACGGTCTTTATATTTAGTGTATTATATAGCTCCTCCATCATATTTTATACTATATCTATACTATACCATACATTTACATGGATGGGCATCTAAATAAAAAGCTGATCCTTTCTCATATCAGCCACGCAAATCTAGAAAACTGGAAGGAAGATGCATGTTTTCTAGAAATGTCATCTTTTTATTGAAATATCCCATAATAATACTTTGACAAATGAAAAAAAGGCGTATCCCGCGATAAGCAGGAGAAATCTTTTCACACCCATCGATAGTTACAACATCCGATCTCTGCCGGAAAGTTGATGCAACCAGTAATCTTTGGTAGCCCTATTGCTCATAATGAAGGGCTGCTTACCTTTCACTTCATTGTCAGAATTGTCAGTACTGGTATCTGTAATTTTATTCTGGTCTCTCTCCATTTCCGATGGGTTTATTGTGGGAGCTGGAAGGGTTTTTTCAGTTTTTATTTCAGCGGAAGTGGTGTTCATTGTGGTGCTGGTGGTGGTGGTTGAGGTAATAGAGGTCTGGGCATCTGTTTTACTGTTTTCGGGGAAACTCAATTTTGCTCTTGGCGGCTGCTGTTCCAGATGCTCGTTCCTTGCGTTCAGACTTGTTCCGGCTTCAAAACTTGCCTCAAAGTCGTTGGTATTGTTGCAGCTGTTGGAAGCCTTCTCCATACCGTATCCTTGACTTGCTCGGTAGTAGCTGGGCAATGGAACTTCGTGGTCATTTGGACAAGAGGCAGGCATTTGTTTGGGATAGAGAGCTGCCTCGGTGCTACTTTTTACCCTCTTATCAGTGTTATATAAGCAGCATACGTTTTCTTCCTTGACATTGCCGGGGAAAGAACAGGATGAGAGCTGCCTGGCAACAGGTTGTTCAATTCTGTAAGTATTTTTAGGGTCACACCAGTTATCCAGTTGAGAGAGGTAAGATGGATAGGTGTTGAGAGGCAAGCTAGTATTATTAACTTCATCTCTTTTGGAAAGAGACGGGATAATTCCACAGTTTCTCATCATTCCACAGCTGAAATCGCTCCCAGATTGCATATACATCCCCTGGTTAGAAGGATAAGTATCGCCTCTGCAGGTGCTGGCTAAGGTGTCCATCGGAAACGAGTTAGGAGTCACATTGTTGGGACATGACATTTTCAGAGAGGGACTTTAAAGAAGAATAGTGCAGCCACTGGCTGACATCTTTTTTTAGGGCAAAATATCAGCACCATAATTATCCACGCATTGGCCCCCACCACGTGACTTCCAGACCAATGAGGATTGAAAATGGCCTTGATGATTCAGACGCTGGTGACATCACAGAGGTCAAGTTGTTGAGGGATGAGAAAATGAACGTGGAGCAACAGCGACATCTAGCAACTTTTCAGTGATACAACACCTGGGACCTTAACGTTGAACAAA
This sequence comes from Ichthyophis bannanicus, assembly GCA_033557465.1. Taxonomy (NCBI): domain Eukaryota; kingdom Metazoa; phylum Chordata; class Amphibia; order Gymnophiona; family Ichthyophiidae; genus Ichthyophis; species Ichthyophis bannanicus. The sequence goes on from CM066033.1 coordinate 751,176,083, forward strand.
GGAGATCCGTTTGCGTTTGTTTACCAAAGAACTAATGCGTGTCGAAAGGAGAAGGGAAAATACAAGGAGGCAACGTCGAAATGAAAGCAAAGTCAAATCCAAATATAAACAACAATCAAATAATCATGATAGTTTTTTTCTTCTTTTCTCTTATATTCGTTTTCCTTTCCAACTTCAGTCACCCCCTCATCTCTTTGAGGGGGGGGGGGAGGGGGGAACCTTATGGAACTTTGCGTGTCTGTGTAACAAGACCTTCACTTAACTCCTGGCGGAAGAACTTGAGTATTTAAATGGCATGCAGTATTTGCTTAGGAAATTTCATTATAGTCAGAGCAGTTGCTACTGCTAATCCTTCCTCTCGGAAGGATAGAAGCAATTCCCATTCCCTTTCCAATTCTTCTTTTTAAGGAATTGAAAGGGAGTATTTAAGATATTAAAAAGCTTTTAATTCGAATCACATCGCCATCCATATACGTGGAATCCCAATAGCTCGTTTTCAAACTCACTTAAACAGCTGAATAACAGATTTTTCACGTTCCTTTTGTGCATTTTCAAAGCAGTAAGATTACTGTTCGTTTCTTCCGATTTCACCTTCTCCCTCTCCATGCATTTATATTTATCTCTCTTTATATATATGATTTGTGGAAAAATTCAAAGTTTTGTTTCAGCAGCATATGATTTGTGAAGAAGAAAAAACTGTTTTTTTTTAACATCAGTTGGTATTTGATAATGTCTGTAGTTTATTTTATTGTATTTGTCTACTGAAATTCTTTCCTTCAGTATGTGCAGTGTATGCTACATTTATTCTGAGAAAAAAATATCTTTAAATGTAAACATATAAACGGGAAGAAAAATAACCAAAACAAGAGAAAAATGCAGTTGTATGTCTTTTGTATAGCAATATTAATTAGATGCCTTTGATGTTTTTCACAAAAACAGATTACAAACTAAAAGTGAACTATGAATTATTTTATCTGCTTTATGTTATGACGTTTAAATTCTCTTTTACTTTTTCGGTTTGTTGAAAGAAAGAGGCAGTTTTGCTCAGAGCTGATGTAAAACTCGTTTTATTAAACTCTCTTATATATTTTCTCTAATAAACTGAATAAAACAACAGATATGTTCAACACAACCATTTTAATATTTAAATAAATTTGTCTGGCTCATTTTATACTGCAATTTAAAAAATAGGTGCTTAAAATACATCTTTTTTCAAATATCCGTTGTATTTTTTCTTTTATTTATTATAACATAGTTTGATGATGAATTCAAATTCAACAGAAATATGAACTCGCAGTTCGAAGAAAGGTCTGAAGTTTTTGATAGCGTGTTTTTGATGTCTTTGGGGCATATTTTCGATTTTCAGGAAAATAAAAAATATACAATTACGTTTAGAAGATAAGGAATACTATTCTGAAAATCATAGGCGTCAGGCGTTCAGCTACTGAAAAACAACTCCGTAAAGCTAAACTGAAGAGTGTCTTGAAAAGGGAACCTAAGATAAATCTTCTTTCTAAAATAACTAAGGAGTTATTTTTAAATAAACTGTGCAGCTGACCAGAGAACAAACAATTAAAATTGAATAGACGTTTCAGAGTTGCTTGAAGTCATCTAGATTACTAATGAGTTGTTTAGTTTCTTCCCAGCTGTTTTGCTAAAATGACTTTCCTCACAGACTCTTGAGGAATGAAACGCTTAAACGTGTTAGCCTGAATACAAATAATTCTCTAAGACTTTACATAGTTTATTATGTAGACTTTAAGACTTGGTCAGACTTGGTCTTTTCAGGGATATTTGGTTTTCATTAGAAGTTATTTGCCTCTTTATGGGCCTCTAGTTGCATTATCTGTCTAGTCTTTTTCAAGCCCTCTGTAAGAAATCGTTCGGTTTTATGACGACTCAGAAAAATGTCCACATAATGTTTATAAGCAGGGAATAAAAATTTAGTAGGGAGCCAATATTGTCTAATTTATAGGTGATGAAAGTGAAGACCTACCTAACTTTACTTTCTAAAATCCTATTGTCTTTCTTTCAGTTACCTTCTTTCCTTTTCTTTTGCAGCTGACAAAGAATTCACAGGTTTTAATCTCATAAGATCATAATCGACTTCGAAGTCCAGGCTGATCTACTGTAAAGTTAAATATTATGCTTCTTCTGGTTTTTAACATGGATTTTACAAGGAAGTTGCTGTCCAATGAATCAAAAGAATAACATTCATTATTACCTTATTTTTAAGTCTAATTTCTTTTTTTTCTATATTGCAGACTCAGTCGCCAGATATGAATTGCCCAGTGTTTGAAGACAAATTCGAATACAGGCTTTTGGAATACGTGTTTGTATCTGTGTATTGCACAAAAATCATGGTTTACATTCTGAAAAGTCACATTTGGTCTATTTAGAGAAATAAAATTGTGCATAGGTTTAGAAAACTATATTGGCATGTTTTATTAACTGAAGTGTTATGGTTTCTGGTCTCTTTTTTAAATATCCATATCTATATCTATATTGACAGAAATAGAAGTATGTACTGTATATGTGTCTGTCTATAGAAAAGTAAATACACAAACATACAGGCAAGCACATTTTCTTTTTTTTCTTTTTCTCTTTTTGGGTTAGAAAACTAAAGAGAGTTCATCAAAAACCCTGAAGGATATCGCCTGGAGGCCAGATATTGTTTAAAGTTAAAATAATTAGAATTATGACAACCAGGGGCCATTAAAGGAAAAACAAATAAAATTCATCAAACTAAGTAGAACCCCCGTTGGGACCAATGCTTTACTCTAATTACAGAAAATAAATACCAACAAAAAGCTATTAAAACTTAAAGAGGAAGAACCTATAGTGTTCGTTTAGTAACATTCATATCTTATACTCTTATACTTATGTATTTGCATCTTTGTATGCATAATATAATCTCAAGTTATTGCACATTGTACCTTGTCACTAAGCTTTGATGCTTATGTATACGTGCCCATAGATGCAATATATATATATATATATATACGAAACCACAAATTATATTGTAGATATACCCATCTTAAGGGACTCTATTGTATAGAAATAGCTTTCACATTTATTTATTTATTTTAAAACATTTATATCCCGCCAAAGTGTCAATCGTAGCATCAAAGATTTTCATCAAAAATCTTGAGAATAATTCACAAACCTTATGGTGGAAAAAAAGCGATGTTCCTAAAGAAAGCTGAAGCTGAGCATGTGCAACAATATGCGTTCTCCTTGGCAATTCTCACTCTTTCTTTATCTGGGGTGTGTCTGTGCTATGTGTCTGGGACAGAAGTACAGATGTGCTGTTATTGTCCTTTGCACTTGAATTATCTGTGAGGTATTTCTCCAAAGGGTCCCCCTAATCAGGAGTTAGTCGCATCCATATGGTGCTAGGGCAAAGTACTTTCTAAATGAACAAGGAACCTACTGGCGGCAGATAAATACATCTAAAATGTACGCAAAGGGTTCCCTCTATCTCTTTAGTCCACTTCTTTTTTTTTTTTTTGTAACTTTGAGACATAGCTCCCTGATTCCGCCTCATAAAAGAAAAACAAACAAACAAAATCAAACTAAAAACAAATCCCGTTCTATACTTTTCTAAGTTTCCTTATGTATGAAAGTAGACTTCGGTGGCAGCACAACTTACATTCGTTTTTTACCTACGCAACATTATACCCCACGTTGTAATGGAAATGGTTATGATTTATACGAAAGTATATCGGAGTACGATAACAACAATGTACAAAAAACAAAACCCACGTTTTTCAGATATTGCCTAGGAAACTGTAAACGTTCATCACGAGATATTCATCAGACATTATAGCCACTCTTATTCGACGTCCGTAACTTAGCTCAGTGATGGCAGGGCAAGATATTCTACAAAATGGCAATAAAAATTCACCAAACGTGTATTTTCTTTGAAAGGCAAGCGACATATGTTCCTTCGTCTTCCTCCCCTTTTTAATTCCCTTACATTATCCTTTCCCCTATCAAAAGAGTTAATTGATAAATAGGAATTCAAGAAGATGTGAAACAGACACGAAAAAGGGACACGCAACTAACTATATATTCCTATCAATCTTATTTGGGTATGCGCACTTATGTTTATTTGCTTACCCAGGTATATATAAATTCTTTCTGTTTCTCCCTGTTAATATATTCTTCTCCCTCTCTTCTTCTCTCCGTGTGTATCTATATCTTTATCTATCTGTATCTACATCGGGGGTCTCTCAAAAGAAGGGACACACAAAAGTTAAAGCGCATTTCTTCCTTTGAGAAACCTTCGAAATATGTATACGATATGATATTATGATATTTTCACCTGCCTTTGTCAGTGATGCTCAAGGTGTCTTATTAAACTTCAGTTCATTAAGTCCTGAATATGCACTATATATGTTCCTTAAGCACCATACACTAGAAATGAGAAAATGAGGGGGCTTTAAAAAAAAGTTGCAGCTGCAAAGGTGTTATTACAAAGAATAAACGACGCGGAAGCACACTGTTCGATATAATACGAAATTATTCGTTTGTAAATGCTAAAGAGGTATACAGTGTTAGAGCATCAGATTTCCCCCCTTTTCGTGTCAAAAGCAGTCCTGGCTTTTGAAAATATGAAACAAATTCTATATATTCCTGGACCTGTAATCAGTTTGGATGGGAAGCATTATGTCGTACAAATATATCTTATGTTGACTCTGTACTGCAGTAGATGGCTTCATGTAAAATATATAAAACCTATAACTGCGATGCATGTTTCGGAGAAACGAGTTCGTGCCCTATAGATAAATACAACTGGTAAGGTCACTTCTGTCGAGTATTTTTGCGATTAACCAAAGCACATTTAATGAAAAGGTTCATCTTAAGGTATCAGGCTCCTTGTGGATGGAAAATCAGAAATCGGAGGCTGTACCTGAATAAATAATGCCACTATGATTACATTCTATTCATTTTAAATTATTGATTATGCCTAGTGATGAACATTTTTAATACAAATGTTATGTGTGTGCCATGTGCAAGAAGATGGCGAATCTTTTATTTTGTGATGCATTTTATATATCGACTGCATTTTGATTAGTTGATACTGGGTCTGAACAGAAAAAAAAATAGTCTAAGAGAATACAGTTTCAGATAAATGCAACAAAATAACAGCCAAAAGTCTTTGAAAGATTACTACACAACCCTTTAGAATCCTCATCCACAAGAGTATAGTAAAAAGTAATATTAATAACCCCTACTTTTATTTGATGGCATCTTTTTTGTTAGAAATCTATAGCAACCAAGCTAGTTAAACGATATTTTCAACATTAGTGTTAAAAGCGTGCTGTTTATTAGCGACCTTGCTTCCCCAGAATGACATCCATGATTTTTTTCTACATCTGTTGTTCAACAATGCGGTTAAAGAGAAGGAAGAAGATGGTTTCGATTAAAAGGAAAGCACTGTGCCACTTCTAAATGCACCAGACGCATCTAATCAATAATTATTTTCCGACCAAAAGTTAATTATCGAAATAAGTAGTTTGTCTAGTTCAGGGATTCTCTGTTGTGTTGCTGTCTGAGATTAGTCTTTACTAAAGTGCAGGCCAAGGTTCTTTGAGAAGTTCAAGTTGATCTTTCACAGTAGCAGTGGTAAGAGGAAAGATGTTTGATAGCTGTAGCGAACTCCCTTATCTGCCCATGTCCCAAGTATATTAAAAGCAGCAAATTATCAAGGTCTCCATAGGAGGCCATGGGGTGGGGGCAAATGCAAAATAAGAATGCGCCCCGCACTGTTTTCGCAAAACTCTTGAGGAACAGCTCCTAAAATAAGCTGGTTGACATAGCAGCAAAACCAAAGAAAGGAGCAGTTTAGCCAAAGAGAAATTCTGCCTTGGCATACGAGAAGAACGTCAAGCGTCAATTTAACTGTTCTACAGGCAGCCATTTAAAAATCTGATTCCAAATTAAGCCACTCCGTTTTCAAACCTAGCAGCTAGAGTGGCTGCCATATATATATATTAGTAATTTGCCTTCAGCGGTTAGTTTGTGTTTTCAAGCATGACATCAAATGACACAAATAAATGAATTTCACCAAGTGCAGGATCCACAGGAACAGGAGGCATGAAGTCAGCTACTTCTTCAAGTCTACTTGCCGCCGATCCTGTCTCTCCTTCCCCTTCTTCACAGGAGCTTCACCCCAATGCTCTACTGGATGCATATAGTCCAAAGCAATGTCCCGGCCAAGCTGGAAAAGTACAGTCAAGGCTACGTGGCTCTCTCTTGTTTGTCACCAAGAGGAAGCCATACAAGAACAACCCTAATTATTTACGTGCCACCCAGAGAACCCTCTTTTATCACATGGCCAAGTTTACGCTCTTCCTTCCAGTTTCAGAGCTCTTGGTCCGTTTGTGAGGGTGTCTCTGTGCGCTTGTGTGTGTCTATGAGTGACAGAGTATGCACGTCTTTATCTTCCCTTACGTCTGTATATCGAAATTATAGGAGACTAGGCGTGATTGTGTATGTGACTACGTGTGTGTGGCTGTGTGTCTTTGTGCCAAGTTCTAAGTTACACGTACAATCAAGTGACTTCTTTACTCCTGTATTTAAGTAAACTCACTGAATATTGTGTGTGTGCGTGCGTGTGTGTACCGTGAATAAGTAAATTAAAATTCCCCTGCCTCTTAAGTCCGTGCTACATTTCACTACAGCATTACCTAAACTAACCTCCAGTACGTTGTCTAGGATTACAGCGCGATGAAATAGGAATAGGATGGCTTGATGGTTGGAGTGTTCTTTACGTCATAAGGAGAGGTCCCTTGCAATTAGCTTGTATGTCATTAACATATAGCCTACCACACTCCCTCTTTAGCCCCCTCCTTCCCGGTCCTATCGCTCGAATAAGGTCTTCCGGTGGACTTGAGCAGCAGTGAAAATATATAGTGTTGCATGCAAGAAATGTCTGCTGCACATTAAGGACAAGACAATATCTAAATCTTTACCTCGAATAAAGTTAAGGAAAGTGTTTATTCCTTAGGATATCAATAGATTTATAACAATATACGAATGTGTGTGGACCGGCATGCAGCGTGTGCTAAAATCTCTTACGCTCAAAGTTTCCCGGTTGATATAAATACTGAGTAGCATTGAAAGCACACCTCTATCAAAATTTGGATTTAAAAAGTGGTTCCCTTTACCTTTTCGGTTCTTTCTCAGTGGGCGGCTAATTGGATGAAAGAACAGCCTTCCTGATTCCGCTTTATTATGAAAGGGTTAAAGGTGACGGCCTTGACTTTATTGAAGTTCAAAGGCGTCATATGCTAAACCTTTTTGGCTTGCTGTAGATTTTTACTTTCCCGCTTCCCAAATATAAACAAAAGAAAAACAAAATTGCTGGGGATCCTAGCCAATGTGTAATTTTCTTTATTGTAGACTAGGGAAAAGTAATTGATCTGAAACTCACTTACATTATCTTCCCCCTCCTAGCTCTCTTTGTCCCCTTGACGTAAAAATAAAACACTTACCTACTCCCAAAACGGACACACACACACACACGCACATAAAATCCAAAGCAACGCAACAAAATATTAGCAGTCATTTCCAGTGTAACACCACGACTCAATACCGCCGTAAACTCTCTCACGCTCTACAAACTTGGGTTTCACAGCTTGCGTTCCATTCTAACCAAAGGAAACTTTGAACTAGGCCTCGAGCTTCAGTGTGGTTCTAGACATGGGAGAGGGGGAGAAAGAAAGGAGGTTGCTGAACAACCCCCTCCTATTTGTTTACTATTTACAGCGGAAGTCTTTTGCCCTCGGCCAGACGGCGTAATTAAGAAAAATTAAGCTGTTTACTGCGGCAGCCTTTATTGCTATGTCTAGACTACGCTCTTTTGTCAAGCCAATAGCTGTTGTTATGGGACATTAAGTGGAGCTTCTAACCTTTTCTTGGCACCTAGGTTTGGTTTTTCTAACCTCAAAAGAAGAATTTGGAAAACAAACATTAAATAAAGACGTATCTGCGCTGGAATGCGTTTTGTACGCGTTCTCTCTGCGGGCTTTGCTTTCCATAAGTGATCCTTCTTGTGTGCGGCAGAAAACCTCCCTGCAAAATACTTAAGTACCTGACTCTTGCAGGGTTGATAAGGCATGGGCTTGTAGAGATCTCTCACTAAAATGTCTGCTTGCCAGGAGGCCAGTTTAGGGTTCTACTTTAATTTAAAGATAGCTGCTTTAAGTTTTTGTTACCATGCCCGACCCACATTCATTCCCAAAGAAAGTTATTTAAAACAGCTGCTTATTTTTTTCAAATTATTTGCTTTTGATTCCACGAGAAACAGACTCATATGGCGTAAACTTTTATTAAAAAGCGATTGCGTCAGCTTGTATGACATTGTTTCTAGCTGGTGACCCTTCCCACCTTTCTTTTTTAATGCAGAATCAGCACCATTTTCTGGGATTTAGTCTGCTGCTATAATCAAGTCATGAAAATAAACGAATAAAAACCACACACTTATCAAATCTTCGCATTCTCCCTTGGACAGGGTTGTATCCAGAAGGAGTTCGGCCAAAGCAATTTACACACATGCTTTTCATTACGCGCATACAGTTTTAACACAAAAACTGTGCATCAAAAATCGAATGAATTCCTTATTATTTTAATTAAGAATTCAAGTTATAATAATAAGAAAGATTTTTTTCTTTCTCTTGAACATTATACTCACTTTGCTATTACCTTAACAGCAGTGGGTTGGCTCATTGCTGGGCGGTCCAGAAGGCAACCAAACAGGCAGTGTACGGGAGTTTCGGTTTCGATCCGGGACGATTTTGTTTTAGGGATGGACTATGAGGTTTATACGTATAATTGGAATCTACATGATTTTGTGGACGCCTATAGCATTTATGGTTATATGTGTACTTTTAGCTTTGTTATGTCAAATAATAAAATAAAAATCGCCAGAATCACCACCACAAAGAGCAGTACAAACATCTGGAGACAGGCTGCAATCTGTGTGCACCAGGAAGATCTCCTAGTACGCGGAATTATTAAATTCGATGATGGGTGAGTTAAACAGGAACCGTATGGATCCAAAAGAAAGGCTGTGCTGACATGCCAGGCTCTGATCGCCCTTATTATCTAGAGTGTTATGGGAAAGTCCAATAACACCTTGATACCGAAATAGAAGAAAGAGGGGAAACATGCTAAATGAAATGGTCAAATAAAATGATAATTTAGAACTGAAAATTATGTTTTTGTCTTGCAGAATTTTATACATTCACACGTGCACTCAACACGCACCAAGCACACACGCATGTACACGTGGGCAAAATACATATATACCTTGACGTACACTCATAAGCATTCACCCTAGAAAACACACACATACACATACACAAACACACACACACACACATACACACACACAGTACGATTTCATATGTGTTGTTCTTGTTTTATTTCTGAAAGATTAGGTTGCTGTTACTCTACTAACAATACTCTTTGAGCCCTACGAAACCTATGTTTATTTGTAAATAAATTTCAGATGTGTTTTCAGGATTTGCATGAAGCAAAAGGAAGCGCGTGTGTGTGTGCATGAGAGAGAGGGAGAGAGAGAGAGAGAATTTATCTAGACATATAGACAAACGTAGATAGAAAGATATAGATATGCAGATATAAATATCCGTGTCCATGCATCTCTGTTTCTCTCTATCTTTAGCTTTATCTCCATTATCACTATATAGATACATAGATAAAAACACCACCATCCTTCTTAAGGATACAAGAATTAAGAAAACAAACTCACGGCAAGGAGTTAACTGTACCAATTTTATTTTTGAATAACACACTTTTATAAATGCATTTAAACTAATTATTGCGATACACTGTTGTTTATTAAAACGGACAAACTAAATGAAAAACAGAATCCAATTGTTTGGACAAATAATTAAATAAAACGTTTATCCTGTTCCTTTCCCCCTTACGTCTTTGAAAGGACTGTTAGCAGAGAGTGTATGTTACTCTTTCTGCTACTCCATAGAGTTCAAACATACAATCAAAAGTAAGGGACAAGGTTTAAACTCTTTGAAAAGTCAGAGGACAGCTATGACCTTCCATCTTCCTACGGTCAAGCCTCATGAGAAGAAAAGGAATCTGAAAACTGTTCACAATAAGGGATTTCCAGAAAAGTATTGCAGACGGTCTCTGCTTAGTTTTTTTTCTTTCATCCGTCTGTTCTGAAACCAAATTTTAACCTGACGGTCGGTGAGATTCAGCATTCTGGACAGCTGGAGCCTTTTCTCTTTGTTGATGTAAACATTGAAGAAAAACTCTCTCTCCAGTTCCCGGATTTGGAATTTAGAGTAGGGACATCTCTTTTTCCTTGTACGTGGAACATCTAAAGTATAACAAAAGAGAAGGTAAACATAAAATGCATTTTGAATTTATCTCTGCGTCTATCAACTCAGTTTACATATGCAACTAAACAAATATCCCATAAATTCACGTGTGCAGATGTACAGACGAAAATAATAAGGAATTACAACACTGTTATAAGTATATATAAAAGACCGGTATATGCTGCAAATGTCACAGAGATTTCAGAAATCAATAAACCTCATGAAATCATATGCAAATTTACAAAACACAAGTACACAGGTAAACAGGACACAGAGATAAATCTGCATCATTGGAAAACAAGATGAACAGACACACAACAAGTCAGAAACACTTAACAAAAAGTAAACCTTTATTTCTTCATTTACTCCCTTCTTAGAAGCATAGATAGGGATACAGTATAAATCGTATACATGTAGAGTACATATATTACAGAGATGAAAATATATCACACACAAATGCATTGTATGTATATGTGTGGGTGTGTGTTGTGTGTGTGTTTAGATGTATAAAACACGATACATAAACATAATTGTAGGCACACAGCACACAGAAAGAGCATCTATGGATACACATCCACCATGGTCCATTACATAACTAATGGCTTGAAGCTAATCCATTTGTATACTTTCATGCATCTTACTGTATGCTATGTGGTTGCTTATGGAAAAATAACACAGAAAATGGATAAAGGTAACACAAGCTCGTTTGTCATATATCTATGTATGAATGTATATATGTAGCCGTCTATGATAAAGGAATTTTTATACACAAAGAGAAACCAATAAATAGATACTATAATTTTTGCAGTTCTTGTGCTATATATTTATTGAGTGGTTCCGTCTCTGTGTGTGTGTTTCCAAAATAAATCTGGTTATCTTGTCTACTGAGGATTTTTAATTGCTTGTTAACTGCCAAATTGTGTCACAGCTAATCTCTTAGTTAAAAAAAGGCTAAACAAATATATTAGTTTGTTATAAAGAGGATCTACTGGACCAGGATGTTACTGGCAAAAGAAACATACTATAAGAATTCCTGTATTTGATCTAGCCAAGCAAGATTTGTTATTAAAAAAAAAGACCACTATCTGCGTGAGTTTGTAATATACATTGGAAAAGAGAACGTGTTAGACAAATGAAATATACAGTGAAAGCTCACATATTAAGGCAGCCTTGTATAATCACATAATTACATCTTTTTAGATTGAAAAGCACAACCACTCACCCACACCCACCCACCCACACACACACACACACACACACAGAACCCGACACACATACACAGAGCTCGACACACGCACACACCCGTATGCACAGCGTAATAATAGAAAGGCAGGCAGTGTTTCAACTGCCCACAATTCTTGTAGGTAGCCCATAGGAGACAACACGGGCTAAAGCATAATGAGATGTGCACTCTTAAAGAAAACAGTCAAGACTTCCCAGTATGTGCTCAGTATAGAAACTGCAGGAAACCAAATTAGAAAACATGTTACAGCGAGGTTTAAAAGTTCACTAGGACCAATATTTCCAGAAACATTTATTGCCAGACTTCATAGAAGTTTGTCTTTTTTTCCCCTCTTGCAGCTTATCACAGGATTCAGTTGGAAAAGTTAATACAAATAAGCCATTTCGGCCTCGGGGATAAATAGAAGCAGAGTAGAAATGAACCAAGTGTCAGCCAATTTTTTTTTTCCATAGCAAAGACCAAACAGGCTTTTACTTACAACGAAAATACTGTCTGACAGAAATATGGAAGAAAAGATTAAGAAAGCCCCCTCTTCATGAAAAATGTTTTCTACCCAAGTGTTTTTTACCCTCAACAGCCCGGGACCAGTCCTTTCAAGATGGTCGTGTAAGGTCATGATCAAAGTTAATATTTGTCACTACGGTGTGTGCTTTTAAAATTTCACAGACTTCTAAAGACAGTGTACCTCTGTATAACATCTCCATTTATCTCAAAGAGCTTTCCCATCGTAAAAAAAAAAATCCTCTTTCTCGTTGGAAGAAAGAGCTTTGTAGGTAATAATCAAAACCTTTGAATGCTTATAAAACTCCACATAAAATTTGACCGACAAAACATCGGGCTAGTCCCTTAACCTTTCCATGTTCCCCCCTCTCTCCCTCTCGCTCTCTCTCTCTCTCTCTCTGTTTTACAGCTCTACCTACTGGAGTTGTTGCTGCTTTTGCTGCTCTCCTTGTTGTTGACGGAAGACGAGGAGGCAGAAGAACCCGGGTTTGTGTTTTCTTCCTCATCTTCCGGGTCTCCCCCTTGATCTCCTCCGGATGACAGTGCGCCTGGCTGGGTGTCAGCCTCCAGCTTCCCTTCGCTCTTCGAGACGCAGTTCTCAGCTGGTTGGCTCTCAGTCCCACAGTAGGCATTCTCAAAAAAACGATCAAATCCTTGCGGCAGGACGTTATTTTTGCTCATGCCGGTGTAGAAGCCGGTGGAGGGGTGGTTGGAGCTGGGGTGATGGTGGTGGTGGTGGTGGTGATGGCTGTACACGTTCTCGTTTTTCATTAACATTTCGGTCATGCTGGAAGGCGGGAGGCACTCTCTGTGCATCAGCTCTTCTGCTGCGGAATAGCAGGGGGAATAATTGTTCCTGGGGTGCCATTTACTGGAGGGGTCTATGCCATACGAGACCTCCCGGACTGGCTGCACTTGAGAGAGGTTAGTGGAGTAAGGGTAGGAGATCTGGCGAGAGGGGGCCTGTGGCAAGAAGGAGGACACGGTGGAGAATTCAGGGACGTAATAGGTGCAGCTGGGGAGGTAAAGATTAGAAGCACAGCCCGCTCTCTCTCCAAAATCTGCAGCCCCCCTCTCTTTACGCGACTGAGAGCAGAAGTTGCCTAGGTTCACCGAGTTAAACATCTTTCTTCCCTTTCTTGCTCTTTAGATAGGTGGGTTTGGATCCAAGCTGCAAAAGGGAAAAAATTTGGGAAAGGCGAGAGATGACGCGCAATCCGTCTTAGTCGCTCCCCGGGAGCACGTGATGCCAAAGTAGATATTGTCATATATCAGTTTGGAGCACTTAGATGCGTAGGAGGGGTTCATTTAGGTAAGATCTGAAAGGTTCAAACGATTGGTTTTCAAACACCGCAGGAGCATTATGAAAATCAATTGCAGATTCGGATTCATTTGCTTGAAGCCAACTCTTCGTCTATGTATTTCAAAGCAGAAGAGTCCGTGGCTTGGCTAGGGGCAGGAAGGACGAGAATTTGGGGGTGGGATGGCTTTGAAGTTTTTAATTCACGCGCTGCTTTCTCTGTCTCTCTCTTTCAAGAAATTTGAGTCATAGACTGATTTCCAGTTGGTTTTGTCATCTATTGCTATAGGCAAAGCAAATCTGTCAGCGACAGTCACTTGCAAAACGGGATGGGAGGTACCGAAAAAAGACCAGTTAACTTTGCTAACATTTCAAAAGTCGGCGCGCTGGACAGACTCGTTCTGTCCGTTTCTATTCATAAGCATCCTTTCAGTACATTGTTAGGCTCTCAGTCTAGCAAGCCTTCTCTCCTTGCAAGGGTTACATCTGGTCGACGCCCAGTCTCAGTGTAACGTTTCCAACTTAGGTAGCTCATAGCTCAGTTCAGACCCCGTCGTAACTGGCTTAATTACTTTTGGTACCGAAGTGTATCAGGGCTCAGAGCAAATGAAGAAAGCCAGTCAATGGCTAATAAAGGCTCGAGCCCTTTTTTAATGTTTTATGAAACATTTATGACGCAAGAGTGCCATATTGAATATTTAATGCAGGCCTTTATTGCCAATCAATGAACCAATAGAACGCTGTCATTCCTTTTTCTTCCAACTGAATTAAAAAGAACACTGCTCTCAGAATCGTTTGTCTTAGTTGTGTACCAGGATCACGCCGTATGACATAAGTCTTTAAAGTGGCAATGGTTAAGCTGCAATGGTTAAGTTGGAGGGACAATTGGTAGTATGCCTTGAATTCAAGTTTTTCTTCAGCTACAGCTGTTTAAAACTGGATTCTGTTGACGTGGGTGATAATGCCTCAAGGACTTTTCAAAACTAAAGCGCTGGCAAATACTTCATTCTAGATATTAACATATACATCTTTCAGTGAAAACTTATAAAAACATCGTCTTTTACAGCTTTGTGCCCCCCAGCAATCTTTAACTCTGCCTTAACTGCTTTATTTTTCGCAGGGATTGTAGTAACCTGAATCAAAGCTAAAATCCAGTCTCTCTCTTAGACTGTTGTCTCCTATAAATAAGAGAAGAAACATCTTTTATTCCTGGTTGATAATGTGATTTGATGCGCACAATATTCTAGGCGGTTATGGACATATATAGGAAACAGAAAAAAGCGAGAAATGATAAACTTTGACTTATGTAGTAACTGAATGGGATGTTTGATGAATAGAGTATCTATCTATCTATCTATCTATCTATCTATCTATCTATCTATCTATCTATCTATCTATCTAAAACAATACCGGGCTAAAAAGCCTAATTATAGACTGCCTGCTTAAACGTGGAAGAAAAAAAAAAACAAGCCACAACCATTTATTACGACAGAACTGAATTACGTTTTGAAAAGAGAGACACAATCAGAATTCAGACACCCTTAATTATAAGAAGAGAGGCAGTTTCGGTAAGAATCTTGAGTTTAATTATTTACTTTGTTTTTTTTTACAACGCATTTACATTAGACAGGCAATCGAGGAAATCTTATTCAATGAACAATTTATGACAAAGTTCTGCAAATACAAACACTGCTCCATCCCCGCCCCCACAATCAGCAAATACATTTTTTAATTCTTAGAAAGACTAATTTCGTTCAAGAATATTTGCTGGTGGAAAAAAAGAACTTTGCACTGGTGAGAAATAGAATACCAAGAAGTATCATTTACATAAACACAGAGTCCTGAAAGGTAGGCACAATAGTGTGTTGTAAAACAACTACCGATACAATTATAGTGAAATAATTAGCAGAGTCTTAGAGTGAGCTTTAATTAAATTGTTAGCCTCATTGCTCCAGCTTTCAGGGACTGAAGGTTAAAGATTTCTGTGCTGAGAACATTAAAGTCTGAAGGAAAGGTACATACTAGGGCATTTGCAGTATATCTGTTATTCAGGTGCGTATTAATGGCCACAATGGCAGTCTTCACGCTACGCTCTCTTTCCTATAAGAATCAAATAGTGTCCACTTAGCCTTTCAATCCATTACAATTCCTCCCGTTCCAGGTACCTATTCAGTACTCTCATGGTCCATGAATTTAATACATCCCCCTCTGAAACAGCCTGCTTTTTGCCGGGGGGTGGAGGGGGAGGATTAGGGAGTTTAATAATCTCTTCCTTTTATAATCAGTGTGACTTCGCTTAGAGACCAACTTTTAATTAAAGTGTCAGCGACCCTTTCATTTGGCAGTTTATGAACCAGTATTAATACCGACTACAAACTAATAAGGATTAAGCTATTGTTTATGAGTGTAATTATTTGCCTTCAATACCCGGTTGGTTGCGATCTATAACAACAAGAAATCGAACTCGCAGTATAAAGAGGGAAGTCACGTCAGGAGCGCGAAGGAAAATCCATTCGAGTCGAAAGAGGCCGGATGCAATATGAAAAGCATAAAGCACGCTTGTTAGTTTATTTGGAAATCGCTCAACAAAACACATCAAATCAGTTGCAAAGGTTCCAGCAGCAGTCGCTGTAAATATATAAATATCATCTCCCAGCAGATTTTCACCGTCATACATTGCCACTCACTGGCGTGCAAATAA
The DNA here is from genome assembly GCA_033557465.1 of Ichthyophis bannanicus. NCBI lineage: Eukaryota > Metazoa > Chordata > Amphibia > Gymnophiona > Ichthyophiidae > Ichthyophis > Ichthyophis bannanicus. The sequence continues at coordinate 751,192,201 of CM066033.1, forward strand.
TTTATTGCAAGCAATAGGTAAATAGGACTAAACATGCCCTTGTGGCGTTTGGCTTGAAACTCAGGTTTAAAGCAGGGGCTTGGAGGCTTCCTGCAATGCTGAGTAGAAAAGCCAGCTGTGGAGACGCAGCACTTGAATTTGACCCACCAAAGACAATATTCTGACCATCATAAAACGCTGAATAGGAGACTGCTGTCTCGGATTCCTTATGGCTCCCTAAGTAAGGGCAGAAGAAAGAAGAGAGTGAAGACATTGGACATACAAATAACTCAGAATATAATAAAATCAACTGTGCAAGAGCTTCTTCTCATGTCTAAACCCCAAATACTATGAAACTTTAGTTACATTTCAACATCTAAAAGGGAGTCGAGAAAATACACGAAAAGTGTCTGCCTTCCTTTAGGGAAGTACATTAGTACCTAGAAAATCGTAATTGGAGAATAAGTATATTCAGCTTTGTGGAGAATGGACAATTCCTTGTAAAACATGATCCATAAAATGCCTTCCAAACACGGAATGAGGGGTCCATGCCATAGTATTAAAAGCTTTTATAAGTAATTATGCACATAGATGCAGATACTAAGGTCTGTATATAATATGTATGTGAGCCTGTGTGTTTGCAAGTGTAAGTGTGGAAAAATGTAAGCACTAACAGAGGAACACATTATATTGTACTTATTATATACGCACATTTTATAATTACACTATTATGTTTATTTTTTTAACAGGTCTTTTATACCGCTTTATATTTTAGTCAAAGCTGTTTACATTGTAACTTAAACTTGGTAATGTACATTAAACAGGGACATGTTGTGACTATGTGTTTTTAAAAGTGTGCGCGCATGTGCGCGTGTATGTAAAATATCAACACATTACATATTATTATGAATAAGTGTGTGTGTACACTTTTAATATTGTTTTACTTACAAGTCTGCACTGTTTAATCTATTGCACCGTTTCAGGTCCGTTATAAAAGTTTTAATGAATTCCTTTTAGAGCTTTCACTACATGACTTTTGAAACAAACTATACAGGAGAAAATGATGAGGCACTTAATCGAGCTAAGGATATTTTAACAGCTGCAGCCGTACAAAATAAACGCATAAGCAAATACATAAACGCACTATCTTCCTCTCATAAAAAGGGAATGTGCTATCATATTGATCCAGTTAAGTGGAAATAAAAGTTCAGGATATAAGTGACATGAATAGGTTTGTGGCCAGTTTGCGAGACAGACCCTTTTCATCCGATCATACTAGGACAGACAGACATGGCGATTAGTTCCTAAAGTCGTATTCATCCAGGATATCAGAAAAGGTATATGAACTGCAATCAGAATCTTAAGCAGTTGGCTGTATACATACCAAATAAATTCTTGCCTTCTGCTTACACATATAGGCATGTATATTCACACTATAGATAAGACATCGTTCCTGTAAATCAAACTCCAGCGATAAAATCCCCAGAGACGTGAGGGCCTACAAACCAAAATCTGAAAAGAGAGAAAATAAAATGTGCATGGCTATCACACAAAAAGCATTTTTCTTAACAGCTAAACCATAGTCACTTAATGCATCATCATGTAAACACTTAAAAGCAAATGTGGTTTGAAAACAAAGACTGCTGTATTATTTATGGTACATCTTTATTTAATTTTGTAGCCTTCACATTTTATTTTCTATGTCAGGATTTAGCAAAGAGATTTTTGGAGAGCAACAGCTAAGCGTGTTTGGCGAACTGAAATGCCAGCTGCCTTATTTATATCTAGAATAGTTTAGAGGGGAAAACACCTACGACAGAATATTCTTCTTGTAAATATTTGTGGAATTCTTCCAGCAAATAGTACCGAGGTCCAGCTTTCCGAAACTTTATTATTTCTGTCTGACGCTTTTAAGTAACTTTTCCTCCGACTACGGTACCGTTATTACTTCCTAAGCGAGAGACGAAGTGGGGTTGGGAGACATCAAAACCCGAGATAAATCCTTTAATCATAAAGAAAGGTTACTAAATGCCGCCCGCGTGTGCAGCCATAGACGTGTCTTCCATGCAATAGCTACAAGTAGAAGTGTGCGAGAAATATTATTGTCCCCAAATGGCAAAGAGAAATTTAATTGGAATGAGGCCAGCCTACTGTAGAAAGCTGTGTAAGCTGTGAACATTTCAAAGGGAAAAAAGAAGACTTAGATCTTTGCAGACCTGAGCTGCAAGTTCAAAATCATGTGGAGTCAATAAAGATAAAAGACGATAAAGCCGTGGTTCGCAGCCACACTCGACAGCTAATAGTATCTATTCATAAAACGTGTAAAGCCAAGTGAATTCGTGTGTGTGTATGTATTATGTTGTGTATCGTGAGTGTGTATATATTACACAGACATAGACACAAATAGACACAGACTCATAACTATCAACATTTATTATGCAATCCTAACACAAGGGTTTCACCTCGGGAGGAAGCTTCAAGGTCTCTTTTCCATTATTTAGCTTTAAATAAAATATGAACATTGCAAGAGAAATATACCCCCCGTTTTGTACATTTCAGGCTGGAGATAAGGCAAAGATGTTGTACATTTTTTAAAAATTATTTACATTATTCAGATAGTGAATTTAAACTTTCATAAGGCAGACCCTTCCTTCTTTTTCTTTACTTAAAGTAACTTCCTCTCAAGCACTAACAATGGCCAGACTCTCTTTTTCAATTATTCTGATATTAATATTAAGCTTTTTTGCTCTTACATTTCACATGCTAACCAAAATAAATCAGTAAATATGTATTTTATATTTTTTCAGATAATTAAAATACAAATAAATAGTATTTAAACCTCTAACAAATACGAATTAACAAAACAGCATCAGAATTAATTTGTACCGTACCATTCTCCTTTTACTAAAAATATTTTTTTCGTTGTTCCTTTAATTGTTAACATTGATGGTAGCCTCGAAATTAATAGGAACTTTCTAAGAAATCCCAATTTTCCTTTTTTTATTTCCATGCCTTTTTTAAAAATTTGGGTTTATACGAAACAAAGAGAACAAATAAAAAATCAGACTTCCATAGAATTTAACCATTATTATCCCTCTTTAAACTGGTTTCTTTATACAAAAATTTGTTTTCAAGAATGAGAAATCATTTAACTATTGGCCTTTAAATGTATGCTGTTATATAATCAGTCAAGATTAACCAGGTACATGGGCAAATTTCCTTTTTCAATGGAGTTCTTTGCTTTCTTAACATTTTCATACTTAGATATTAATAATAACAGTGATCAGAAGGCAGGGCCAAGTATGTCAGAGTTTAGTATCTTATCACATCTGATGAAATAAATAGCCAATAATGAATAAATGAGTTATGTATTTATTGCATACAGACTTGATTAGTAGTCTATACGTTTATTTTACTGCTGAACATACCTATTGTATTATTTAGAACAAGGACAAAGAAAGCTTAGCAATTTCATTTCAGGATTACAAATTACACTGGAGAATAAATAAGACAAGTTTAAAATGATTCTTTCCAGTTTTCAATGTGCCAGTTTGTGAACATAAACTATCTGTCATCCATCTATTTATAACATACATATGCACAGCCTCTCTCCCCCTCTCTTTGCCTCTATCTTCGCAACAATTGTGGGTATGCATAAATAGTACTTATCTCTTAAACATTTATTTTCCTTTCCGATTTAATAAGCTGCAGTAATGTGATTATCAATGTTTATCTGCATGATATGTTGTTTTTTATGGCGAATTCTTCTAAGTTATCTGGGGTAATTATTTCTACTGCCATTTTTTAATGTTTTCATCTGTAAATAGTATTTCTGCAACGACAAGCCCTTCATTTCAAACCCTTGTTTAATATAGTCAAAATTATGTCAACAATTAAACTTAAATTGCAAAGGGAACATTAGCAATTGAATATCTCTTCATTCTGTTTCCTTCACTAGCTAGAATGTGGGTCTATATACTCAGCGGCTATCTCAGTATCCTCAATCCTCCTCCAGTCTGAATGTCTCACTCGGCCTCTCTCGTGTTAGATAGGCTGTAGGTGAACAGACACATATAGACAGATGGAATTTTAAGCAACCCTATTAAGAAAATAATTTATCGCTTTCATTGTGTCCAATATTTATTAGTAAGCAACAAAGAGACAGAGATTGATCCTTCTCTGGGTTTTCCCATTCTTGAACTGTTTAGCATGGTACAAAATATACGGACATATTTATTTTCCGTTTCAAAGAGCATTGATGCCATATTGGTAGCCCTCTTTCTAAGTGAGAGATAATTTCTACAAATGGGGCGAAGAACTCTGGATAGCATTTTAGGTTACAATCTGACGAGATCGCATGGATTCTGGCAGTTTGGGAGGGCCCTGACTAGATTTTTTTTTTTTTAAAAAGAGATGCCGTTTTGATGACTGGGGTAGATGTTTCGTAGCCATGTCTGTAAGATGACTGCCATTAGTGCAAAGACTAAATGGAAGAGAGGTTTGGAAAGAACATTATCATTCATTTCTGGGACTTCCGATTTGGGTAGGTTGTATAGCAGCTGGCAAAGTGGGCAATACAACAACAACAAAATTCAACAGATCTGCCTCGTAACCTCCTCTATTGGATGAGTAAAGCTGCACACTAGCTTTGGAAAACAAGACCTGTATTGTAGAGCTTAACTCTGCACATCTGGGAACAGACAACAAATGCAGGCAGCTTGTATAGATTAAAGAATAACTTGGAAGACAATCGTAGCCAGATTCATTGCTTTTTGCAGTACAGCACAGAGTGGGAGGGGAGTGAATGTCAGTTTTAACTCTTTTGATTCAAAAGTCAATGATATATTTTAACTGTATGGTGAGAATTAAGATCGGAATAAAAATTTGGAGAAGTTGCCCTGCCGCAATAAAGCTGTTATGTCATTATTTATTATCAGAGAGTTTAAAGTTACGTTGTAACGATTCGTTTATGCTATTTCGACGCAGAAAGCTATGACTCTGCTCCTTTTCTACTGTTATGCTCTGTTTTAACTCATATGCAATTATAAAGGGGTTTTATTTTTTACCCCCTGGCTAATTCTGCCGGATCTGTCTCGTTTGTATAAAGCCGTACAGTTTGGGGGATTTTAAATGTCAAATTGAATAAGAACAAATCTCATACATACCGAAAATGGCTTCCAGATTAAGACAATATATAAAATAAAAGAGAACAACGGAAAACTGCTGGGAAGAATGACCCTTTTAACGTGTGAATTGATTATTCTGTATCGATCATGCATCCGGAATCCTCCAATAAGCATACGGAGAAGATTGCATAGTCTTTAAAGCACATCCTTGTTCAGGCCTCTAAATTATAAGCAGTTTCCAGGAAGCTGAGCCAAGAAGCTAGTCATGCAAGTAGACTGGAAGATCGATACACAAACAGGCGACAGCAAATACTTATCTGACGTGTTCAAAGCGATACCAGATACAGAACAGGGTCCGCGCATTCTCCAGCTTTGAAACCATAGCCATGTTTTTATAAATACAAGAAAAATGCTTTTAAAGGGTGCCCAAGCAGAGGTTTTTGTCCATGTATGTCATCCCTTCCCCTCCCCTCCTTCCATTTTTTTTCTTTGCCAAATAAGCCTCATTGTTTTCGGAAAGGAAACGGTACAGCAGAGGCATTAAGCCTAATTGGCCTTTTCTTTATGACGTTTAATTTCCTTTTCCGAGTCAGACTTGCTGTTTGCATGTTGATGAAAGAATGGGGCGTTTGGAGTCTGCAGTCCCAGACACACAAAAAAAGCCCTTTCCCAGTAACGTCTTGCGAGCTGTCCCTCTCTTTTTCGGGTTGCTTGCATGTGGCGAAAAAATAAAGATGGACACTAAGATAAACATAAGAGTACACAAGCTAAACTGCTTACTCGGAATGAAAAATGTCATTTTGATGTGACAAAAACCCTGAAAATGGAGGAACTTTGCATACCATATATTGTGGAACGCTAACTTGACCTTCACTTTGCAATGGCGTCCACACCCCACGCCCATCCAGACAGACAACAGTAAACAGTGCGGTTCCCCTACAGAAAAGATGAATGCAGCCCCCGGAACCCCAGTCCCTTGCATATATCTATGGCGTTAAGTGTAAAATATCCAGGAACGTTTTTAAATTGCAAGGACCAAAGCTATGCTATTGGTCCCAGATCTTAAAAAGTGATCTGATCAGCAGTGTTTGAGATCAAGCCCGACAACAAAAAGTGGTGGGTTTTATAGCTAAGGATTAACAAAATAATAATAATAAACGTCTATAATCGTTAGCATATAAGGAAACAAAAGCCTGTTTTCCAGTTGCATTTAAAATAGTGAAAGTTGTTTTAGGGGCTGGTGTTAAAAGTTACCATGCAGGCAAAGCCGGCCCCAGAATTGAATAAAGGTATTGGCACCCAGGCAAACCTTAAGCCTTATGCCCCTCTGGTTGTCAGAATCTATTGCTCAGCTTTGAATGCCCTGCTTTTAAGTTGCCACTATAGGTACTACCTAGTTTGCCTAATGGTTGGCCCAGCTCTGCCTGCAAACATAACAACCACCCATGCTAATTCCCATGGTAACTGTACATCATGCAATGGGGTGGGGAAAGGAGATCTTAGGGGTGGAGTAGGGGCATGAAGAGCAGGTTGCAGTTCGAATGGGGGCAATTGCTGTGCCTCGCCAATGTGGCAATTAGCGCAGCTGCACATGAGGACATGTCTATGAGTGGCCTTGCACTTACCAAACATTAGTTGTAGTGCTAAATGCTGTTAAGTGAAAAACCCTAGCAGGCTTTAGTAAACGTGCCCTTAAGGGGCATGTTTACTAATCCTGGCTAACAGTCTTTAACCCATGCTATTTGCATCTAGGTCCCATGTTGTTCAATGGGACTTAGGGGTATGTTTACTAAGCAGGGATAACAGTTAACCTGTGCTAGTTAAATCTAGGTTTCATTGAATAACATGGGACCTAGTTGTAAATAGCATGGGTTAACCATTAGCCCAGCTTAGTAAACATACCACTTAACGTCTGAACTCTCAGCAAGCTGTTTTAATAGATAGATCACTTTATGCAATTTTAAAGAGTTAAAGCTACAAGAAAGCCAAATATTTTACCTTTCAACTCTTTTTTATTTTCTCTTAAATTCAGTAACATTAACTTTACATGCGAGGTTAGATTATAATGTTCAATGCAGATTTATTTAAGAAAATATTCTATATTTTAGTATCACAAATACAAGAACATTTAATATTAATAATATTTGAATGCATTTATACCTACTGAACCTGAATGCAACTCACCTTGAGCTATTGCTGAATAAAGTGTGAGCTCAGTCCAAAATCCATCTATATTTATATCAACATAGGTATACATATCAATTTCTGTACTACTTTATGGTTTAAAAAGTCATCATATGCATACATTTTATATGTGTAATACACATGTGACAAGTAGATATGTATGGGGTCGATATTCAGAAGGGTTTATGAGGCATGCAGGAACTGAGGATCTGCAAACCACATAAAGCATGAACCGGGGAGATCCTGATATTCAGTGACACTAACCGGTTGATGCTGCTAAATATCCTCACAGACCGGTTAATGGCTGTCCTAACTTTATGTGGTTTTGCTATCTGGTTAGCAGCTGAATATCACCACTGACTGGATAGCAATTCCTCTCGGCAGTGAAACAGGATATTGCACACTGGAAGCTGCATAGGTTCTAGCGCTGAATATCTGGGTTTAGTTTCAGTGGGTGTAGCCAGGTGCTTTAAAATGCTGACTACCACTGCTGAATATTGACTGTGGAGGTCATTTTGGAATCCCTATTCGTACTTTGGATGTCCTAAATGGGCATAGGGATGTTCAAAGCACAGTGACATCGCCAGAGTTATTTTAGAAGTTGGGTCTGTGGACATCCCCAGTGTGAGGACGTCCAAGTCTGAACGGGGGTGTGGTGGGGTCATGGTTGGACATTCCTAGGAAGCTGGATGCCCCTGCCTGATCTCAGAAATGTCCTGGTTGTCCGTCATCACGTCTAAGTTTAGACCTGCTCCAGGCACCCGAAAAGTGCTTGTTTTGGCTGAAAAACATTCAGAGGAGAACACACTCAATCATCCCTAGAACTTGGCACACTTTCAACTATAGCAGAGGTTGCATTTGAAGCCCAGTTTCCCTATTCCTAGCCACCCTAATCATTAGGCTATTCCTAGATGTCTAGGTTCTAAATACTATTCTGTACAGGTCTATGTAGATGTCCTTGCAAATGTCCATATGGGGCACATGCACATTTGTGAAATCATGTTTGCACCTGGACATGCCAGCTTTTTTCAGTTATTCTGGCTTAGAAGTTACAGATAGCACTCGGACGACCTTTCTAAAATAACCCCTCCTCCCCACTCTCTCACTTTCTCTCTCTCTCTCTTTATATATATATATATATATATAGTAGCCTAGTGGTTAGAACACTGGCTTGGTAACCAAGCAACCAGAGTTCAATTCCCACTAGCACTCCTTGTGGCCTTGGGCAAGTCACTTAACCCTCCATTGCCTCAGAAGAAAGGCCTGGCAATCTACTTCCGTTGACACTGCCAAGAAAACCCAGGAGCTTCTGGGTCGCCAGGAGTCAGGACTGACTCGAAGGCACACAAAAAAAAAATATATATATATATATATCAGGTCTAATATTTGTTTTGTGCCATGTTTTCAGCCAAATTTAGGAGGCTAAGGGGTATGTTTACGAAACTGTCTTAACATTGCAGCGGTGGTATTATCGTGCAATAACGTCACTTATCATGCGATAATGCGGCTGCGGCGTTAAGGCACCCTAACGCTGTGAAATCCGGCTCTGAAGGCTTCCCAGAGGGCGGAGAGAAGGGGTCAATGGGCGGAGAGTGGGCGGTGAGTGGCTCCTTGCACACTAACGCCGTGAAATGAAGGCCAGAAAATTAACGCGAGTGAAACCCTCGCGCTAGGCACATTTGCAGGAAAGAGAAACCATTTCAGTCAGCAATGTACAGCAAAGCCAGGGAAACCCAAAAACGTGATAGTAGTGATACATGTGCAGGGAACAAAAAGGCAAATTAACATAGAAAATGACCTGAATTTAAATTCCCAATAACCAGGCTGGCCAATAGTGATATTAATGAGAAACATAAAGGAACACTACTGGGAAAGCATAAAAAAGAAGATATCATGTTTGGAATGGTCTATGGTCTGTCCCCCTACAAGGTGAATGATCCCACATTGAAATAGCGGTGATCAGGGTTTTCCCTTTATATTGGGCAGGTTTGTTATGGCGTGTACATGTGCCGCAACAGCAGAGTGGGCATGTAGGAAAGGGCAACTGTACAGATGCTGGAAATGGGATACAGAGGGCTGCAGGCGGCACATGCTGTGGTGCAGCTGGGGCACAGTGCGGACTAGGCAGATGCCTAGGTGGCACATAGGAATGTTGAAACTGTAGAGCAGTTAGACAGCAACTAATGAGGGTCCAACATGGGCATGAGTGTGTGTCTCACAGTGTCACAGGGGAGATTACTCAGCAGGTACCCCCAAGGGCACATAACATTGGTAGGCGGTCGGGGGGGGGGAGGGGAAGCACGCATGTCTATGTAGGCACCCCTACCCTTAGAACCCACACCATAGGCAGCAGACCATGGCCTAGCCCCGTTTAGGTGGGTGCCGTGCAATGCAACAGACAGGGTCTGTCTGACGAACAGTCATGGTATTCCCAGGGAATGAACTGTCCCTGTGGCAACAGTGTGGTGCAGTACACACAGCCAATGTGTTCAGGAGCAGAAGGTCACAAGTTCAAGTCCCAGTTGGGGCTACTGCCAACCCAGTCCCCATATTTTACCCAGTACTAAACCATGGTAATAAAGACAGAACCTTTATTGCAGATAAAATAAACATGCCTAAAACGCCTATATTTAACCCTACAGAGCACAGACACCATAAACATGTGCAATCCCTAGAGCAGAGTTTCCCAACTGCAGTCCTGGAGGGCCAAACACCATTCTGGTTTCATGCTGTCCCTAATAACTATGCCTGTGCTGCATTAGTATGCGCCGCCCCCATTGTATGCAAATATATCTCATGCATATTCATTATGGACAGCATGAAAACCTGAACAGTGTTTGGCCCACAAGGACCGGAGTTGGGAACCTCTGCCCTAGAGCAGCGGCCAACAGGGGCATAAACACCCACACCCACAGGCTCCACTATCCAAAGCCTCATGGAGAGTCAGGCTGTTAGGCCCTGCATGCAGCAGCATCTCCCAATACTAGCACTTGCATACCTTAGCAATGCCGCCCTAAACCTGGGAATACGTTACACAAATATCAAAAGGTTGCTATGAGTAATGGCAGATAACAATTCCTAAGTTAAGCACAATTTGCTGATAGAGCTGCATCATAGCAACCTTTCTGATATCTGTGGAGTGTGTTTCAGTTTTGGTTTTTGACAGTGTTTACCACCCCGGGGAGTGACCCCAACAGTATTGTGTACCATAGCCATGCCTGCACTGTGCCCAGGACTGGTGTGGTGGCCAGGGCTACCAAAAGCCTCTATATTTGCACAATGCTGGCATAGGTGTGGGAGTGTGTGTCTGTCTATCCAGTGTGTTGTAGCTGCCTACACCTTACTGAGCCCACACTGCTTGCACTGTTTCCAGTGTTAGCCTGCCAATGTGCATAATGAGGAGCAAGGTACTGTGGGTATGGCCCGGACAGGGTGGCCTGGGCAGGATGCATCTGCACAGAGCATAGGGCAATGGCTGGGACATTGTAGTGCCCGGCCACCACCTGCACAGACAGAGTGGCCACAGCATGTCCTGCTGGGAGGTCACTCTCACCCTGACTGAGCAGTGACCACGGCATGGCTAGGTTCCCCCATAGTGCTATACAGTATTTCTCTCAAGTGATATTTATGGGTTCTCTTTTCTGGTGCCCAATCACTGACTTATCTGCTTGGTGGGTGTGCTCACATCCCAGTTTTGGGTGCACACATCTTCTCCAGGAACATGCACCATGGACTAGCTAGCAGACTGTCTGCAGTTGGTATGTGTATGGCTGGAGACTCACTGTGCTTGCTGCTGGAGAATGTCAGATAGTGGTGGGGGGCAGCTGAGCATTTCCAGGCCTACTGTCTGTCTGCCATTGCCTTATGGATGTGTACAGATCTGCATTGACTGCCCTGTAGGGTGCCTGTTCCCCACCAGGACTGGGGAAGATGGTCCTCCCTACTGCCACCATTGCAGGGATGTAGAATGTGGATTTGTTGGTGGGAGATCCTGTCCCCCATCCTGAGCCCCAAAGGAGGGGTTGGGTGGTGCTACATAATCCGCCTATGGGTCCAAACACCCCCCATTCACTTAAGTCATATGACCATGGCACCCACACAGAATATGCACTATTCTGGGTGCATCATAGTCCACAAAGGGCTAGACGTGACTAGGAAATACGGATGGACACAGATGTATCCTAGGTGTGCCTGCAAAGACTATCTATCACACACTGGCACTGATGGCGACCTACAGGATAGCCTATCTCAGCTAAGTCAGGTGCTGCGGACCTGGTGCTGGGCGCTCCACCTCGCCCTCAGGGTGAGCACAGTACCCCCACAATGTGTCAGTCTATAGTTACTTTGTGACGGTACCACACAAGGTCAGTTCCCCCTACCAGGTCGAGGTGCTGTGAGGGTGCATACCCCATCTTGTTATCATCTGCAGTGCATCATGGGTACGGGTGGGTTAACCCTATCCTGGTAACCACAGCAGTTTGTGTGGTGACCTGCAGTCCTTCTGTAGCCAGCCAGGGGTTTGTTAGCAGCTTTAGAGATGTAGCCCACTGGTTACTTCATTGACTGTGGAGGCAGAGGTCATGGGTTTGATCCCACAGTGGTGTTATTTGATAGGGCTGTCTGAGGCATTTCATTTTTTAATTTAAATTAGTGCTGCCAGCAAAAACACCCTCACAGTGCTGTAACCTTAAGGTGCCTCCTAAGGTACCCTATAAAGCGCTCTATAAGGCGCCCTATAGGGAACATTATAAGGTGCCTTGGTGGACAGTGCACTTTATAATGTGCCCTCTGGAGTGCCTTATAGGGTGCCTTATGCGGCACCTTAGGTTACGGCACTGTGAGGGTGTGTTTGCTGGCAGCACTAATTTAAATTAAAAAAGAAAATGCCTCAGACAGCACTGATTTAAAGTAAAGGATAATGCCTCAAACAGCCTTACTCATTAAGCCCACTGGGGGATCAAACTCATGACCCCTGTTTGAGCAGTCATTGTATTAAACAGTGTGCTACACCTCTGTTACTGTGTTTGTAGGTCAGCGCGCCAAATTAAGGCTAACGCGCATAAACGTGCCACGGCTCCCTCTATCTCGCGATAGCGGACTTTATCGCATGATAACCCGAAATGCTACCTTAAGACCGGAACGCCCACTACCTTATATGGCATTCGTCACAGTAAGACTGCAACTAACGCCGATAACATTAAGACGGTCTAGTAAACATACCCCCAAGTTTTCAGCTGAAAAATCATGTTAATTTAGGAGCTTAAAAGTCATGCTGGTAAATTTTAGGCCTCTCATTCATTTGCCCTGATTTATGAGCCTAGTGCTGAAAGTCTCTGCTAAACGCCTAAGTCCCTTCCCCCGCAATCCATCCCTTTTGCTATCTAATTTTTATGCTCCTAAATTTGGAGTTTGGTGAAATTTTGAGTATAGATTTTCAGAGGCCTATTTAGGAGCCTAACTCTCAAAGGAGCCCTATTACTAGAGTGTGGTAAACCTTTGCGCTTACTGCAGCTTAGGAGCAAAAGCCAAGGCATGCTAAGTGCAAAAGCTGCGGAGTAACCCTTGAAGGCATGCCTGTCATGCCCTCCTGAAGCTACCGCATGGAAGAGTTCCTTACCATGCATTGAGTGTAAGATGAAGTAACATGTGTGCACTTCAGCTGGCGTTAAGTACACCTGTGTTAATTGCAGAATTGACAATTATCATGTGATATGTCCAGCGCAGTAACCGCAATGTGCATTCCATGCCCACTTTCCTCTCATAACCCACCCAGTCCCTGATCCATCATGTGTCAAGCAGCTAACATGGGATTTTTAATGAACTGGCTGCTTTTAACATCCTGAAGCATCTACCATGGGTCCATGCTAACTGTTACCACATGTTAAATCACATATTAACTGCTTAGAACACTTTAGGTTAATTTTATTTCTGTTTTGGAGTATGCAGGGAACAGACAGCAAATAGATAGATGAATGGATGCAGAATTATTACTAGTTCCCAATGGCAATGGATGGTAAGGAGTTGTGCATTGTCTATTTAAATTGTTTGAAATGGTTTTGTTTAGACAAATTTATTCTTTTGCAACAGGAATAACACATATTTCTAAGTGGCTGGCTAACTGGGAATTATTAGGATGTTTAAAATGTCTGCCACGCTATAAACCTTTTTTCTAGTCCTAACCTCAGCATTTCAAAAATGACTATAGTTCAGCTCACAAAAATATACATGCCATGTCCAAGAAAAGTGTTTTGCTTCTAACTCGCTGTCTTAGTGTTCCTGTCTTTGTCAAAAGAAATGATTGTAAATTTCCCTTGAAACTAGTTCATTGCCTTCTTTGCATAGTAATAAAAGTAACAGTTGAATTTGTTTTCTGGTCAGGAATTGGAACATTGCAGGGGCTATGGTTTCTTCTTTCTTCTTTCATTTTTATTATCTGTCTTGTTAACAATACCAGTATGGCTAGATCCATATATGCCCCATAAATGCACTCATCCATGCTACCAAAAGGGTAACATGCTAGATAAACTGAGGATGTTTACAGTAAAATATTTCAAGGTATAATGTGTTACCTACCAAGTAATGAAACGATTTTCTTTCTTGCAGTTCATTAGCCTTTAAGTTTTCATTTGGAAAAAGTGTGCCTGAAACTAATTACTGTGTATTTCATTTTTTTCTCTCTTCCTTACTCCTTCATAGAGAAGGCAGGGTGATGAGCTGGTTTATACTGTAAATTATTTCCAGTGTATTTAAAGTTATTTATGGGCACACTTACAAACCCTGGAGGGCAGAAATACACTTATAGTGCAGATCTGGCATAGGGAAGGATGAACACGTCAATGTAATGAAAAATGGTATTAAAAACAGACGTATAAAGGGACGGACAGATATACAGATAGAATGGAATAGACTCTAATATGGAAACTTATTACCATCAAGAGGTTTGGGTGACAAGCTAAACCAAGGAGTCAAAAGTCAAATGGTTTTCACATGTCTTCAAAACTCTTAATAGTAATGTCTTAGATACTTTATTATTTCATATATTTCATGGTTATAACTATTACTTTCTCTGACCTTGGATGAGTCATTAATGAGCATAAGAATATAAGAACATAAGATACGACATACTGGGTCAGACCAAGGTCCATCAAGCCCAGTATCCTGTTTCCAACAGTGGCCAATCTAGGTCATACATACCTAGCAGTTTCCCCAAAAGACACAGGTTCCAGAATGCTTGTATTGGGTCAAGCATTGATATCCTGGGTCCATTTTTAATAATGGTTTATGGCCCTTTTCTCCAGGAACTTGTCCAAACCTTTTTTAAACCCAGCTACACTAACAGCTTTTGCTACATCCTCCAGTAACAAATTCCAGAGTTTGATTACACGTTGAGTGAAAAAATATTTTCTCTTATTTGTCTTGAATGGTTTACCCTGTAGCTTCATTGAATGTCCCCTAGTCTTTCTATATTCTGATGATGTAAACAATTGATCTGAGTTTACCCGTTCCACTCCGTTCATTAATTTATAGACTTCTATCATATCTCCCCTCAGTCATCTCTTTTCCAGGTTAAAGAGCCCTAACCTTTTTAGCCTTTCTTCATAGGGGTATCCTTCCATCCCCTTTACCATTTTGGTGACTCTTGTCTGAACCTTTTCTAATAATGCTATATCCATTTTAAGATATGGCGACCAGAATTGCACACAATATTCAAGGTGCGGTCGCACCATGGAACGATACAGAGGCATTATAATATCCTTTGTTTTATTTTCCATTCCTTTCCTTATGATACCTAGAATTCTATTTGCTCTATTGGCTGCCGCTGCACACTGGGTCAAGGGTTTTAACATGTTATCCACAATGATGCCTAAATCTTTTTCCTGGGTGGTGGTTCCTAATGTGGAACCTTGCATCATGTAACCATAGTTTGGGTTGTTCTTCCCTAGGTGCATAACTTTGCACTTGTCCACATTAAATTTCATCTGCCATTTTGATGCCCAGTCTTCCAATTTATCAAGATCCTCATGGAATTTTCCACAATCCTCATGGGTTTCAACAACTTTAAATAGTTTTGTGTTATCTGCAAATTTGATAACCTCACTCATTATTCCCTTTTCCAGGTCATTTATGAATATTCAAAAAGCAGCGGACCAAGCACAGATCCCTGGGGTACACCACTATTCACCTTTCACCATTGGGAAAATTGGCCATCTAGCCCTACCCTCTGCTTTCTATCTTTTAACCAGCTCCTGATCCACAGTGGTACACTGCCTCCTATATCCCATGACTCTTTAGTTTTGCCTAAAGTCTCTGATGAGGGACCTTGTCAAAGGCTTTCTGAAAGTCCAAATACACTATATCAACTGACTCATCTTGTCTACCTGTTTATTCACACCTTCAAAAAAACATCACAGATTAGTAAGAAAAGATCTTCCTTGTCTAAAGCCATGTTGGCTGTCTACCATTAAGCCATGACTATCTACATGTTCAGTAATTTTGTTCTTTATGATGGTTTCTATCACTTTTCCCAGTACTAACGTCAGGCTCACCAGTTCTGTAGTTTCCCGGATCACCCCTGGAACTCTTTTTAAAAATTGGCACTACGTTGGCCATCCTCCAGTCTTCAGGTATTACAGATGATTTTAATGATAGTTCACAAATTACTAATAGCAGGACTGCAATCTCATATTTCAGTTCTTTCAACATCCTTGGATTTGCTACTCTTCAGTTTATCAAATAGTTGTAATACATCTTCCTGATGTATCGATATTTCCTTCAATTCTTCCGCATCTTTAAATACCACTTCAGCTATGGGTAAAATCCCTACATCTTCCTCAGTAAAGACCGAAGCAAAGAATTCATTCAGTCACTCCGCTATCGCCTTGTCACCTCTTAGTGCCCCTTTAACCCCTCTATCATCTAATGGACCAACTGACTCTCTCACACGTTTTTTGCTATGAATGTACTTGAAAAAGTCTTTATTATGGCATTTTTGCTTCCACAGCAAGCTTCTTAAATTCTCCCTTTGCCTGCCTTATCAATGCCTTGCATTTGACTTGCCAGTTCTTGTGCTGTTTCCAGTTTTCGTCATTTGGCTCTTTTTTTCCATTTCCTTAAAGATGCTTTTTTGGCAACAACGGCCTCTCTGACCTCACCTTTAAACCATGCTGGCAGTTTTTTGGACTTACTTCCACTTTTCTTAAAGTGTGGAATACAGCTGGTCTGGGCTTACAAGATGGGCTTCCAAGATAGTATTTTTAAACAACATCCAAGCTTGATGCAAGTCTTTAACCTTTGCAACTGCTCCTTTTAGTTTTTTTCCTAACTATTTTCCTCATTTTATCATAGTCTCCCTTTTGAAAGTTAAAAGGTAGTACTGTGGATTTCCTTACCATCTTTCCTCCACTAATTAAATCAAATGCGATCATGCTATGATCACTATTGCCAAGTGACCCCAACACCCTTATCTCTTGCACCAGATTTGGTGTTCCACTAAGGACTAGGTCCAATATGGCTTCCGTTCTGGTTGGTTCATGAACCAGCTGCTCCAAGAAGCAGTCATTTATTTCATCTAGGAACTTTATCTCCCTAGCATGTCCTGCCGTGACACTGGCCCAGTCGATAACGGGGTAATTGAAATCACCCATTATTATTACTGTGCTGTAACTTTTGTTAGCTTCCTTGATTTCTTTGAGCATTTCATCATCCATTTGTTCACTCTGGCCAGGCGGTCGATTGTAGATCCCCACTGCGATCGCCTTCCCCTGTTTACATGGAATTTCAGTCCATAGAGATTCTACAACAAATTTTGTTTCCTGCAAAACTTTAATCCTTTCTGACTCAATGCCCTCTAACATAGAGCGCAACCCCTCCACCAATTTGATCAGCTCTATCATTACGATATATTTTGTACCCAGGTATCACAGTGTCCCACTGGTTGTCCTCCTTCCACCATGTCTCTGAGATTCCAATCATATCTAACCTCTCATTTAGTGCTATATATTCTAACTCTCCCATCTTATTTTTAAGACTTCTACCATTTGTATACAAGCATTTTAGAGACTGTATTTTATTCATATTAATCTGGCTATTGGTAGGCATGGGTAATTTGGAATCTTTAATCTCTGTCTCCTCCATACTCGAGGACATTTGGGCTACTTTACTCTTTTTTGGAACCTCTCTACTTTTGGTAGATTGTTCCGAACCATCCGCTCTTGGGTGACTGCCGCCCCCTATTATCTAGTTTAAAAGCTGCTCTATCTCCTTTTTAAAGGTTAATGCCAGCAGCCTGGTTCCATCCTGGTTAAGGTGAAGCCCATCCCTTCAGAAGAGCCCCTCCTTTCCCCAGAATGTTCCCCAGTTCATAACAAATCTGAAACCCTCATCCATCGTCTCATCCAAGCATTGGGACTCCGCATCTCTGCCTGCCTTTTGGAACCAATGTTATGAATGGGGAGTTTTCTTTCTGCATTTATATTTTCCTGTTTCTCAATGAATCATATGTGATAGATGAGGGAAGTTTGCTTCATTGTTTCTGTAAGGGACAATTTTGTACTACTGAAAAATCTGATGTAAGTTCGCCCTAGTGCATAACTCCCTACAAACTTAGACACAATAGTAGTAAAGCAGGGCATGATTTCCCCCTAGAACCTAGGCATTGGCTTCAGACCTGCAGATTAGAGATTCGTGGGAAAAGTAATTGTTCCCCTTCAAATTCTGAAAAGATAGAAAGCCTATAAAACCATTTCATTTTGACAATTTTATAGGCAAACTTCAAACTTCAGGGAAAAAAAATCAAGGTGGAGGAATCAGGACCATACCAAGCTAGAAATGCATCCTGTGCAACTAATTAATCTGGTGCCCCCCTCCACCCAGCCATGTTCAGTAACTCATTCTTTATGAGCTTCCCCCCCATCCCCCCCGTGCAGCCACACCACTTGCAGGGTATTGCCCTGGGAGGTATCTTTAAATGTATGGGTTCAAATTTGCCCCACCTTTCAGGGCAAATGAAAGGCTAAGCAAGGTGCAAAATAGCATTACACAAGCCGCTAAAGGCAGTTTGATTAAAAAAAATAAGCCCTATAGTAATTTTAGACATCACTTGAACAGCAATTTAAAAATATTTCAGTTCATATTCTCTATGGAAAAAGCTTCAACCTATTAGGAATCTAAAGCTTCAACCTATTATGAATCTATTACGTATCATTTCTACAGAGATACTGTATATATACAGTGCTGCAAAAATATACAAAGGACAGCCCTTTCTCAGTAGATCTTACAAGCTAGATAAGAGAAACCTACAGGATGAAAAGACACCTACAGTACACTCATTTCACCCACTAGAAGCCTCATGGGAGCTCATTTGCAATGTGTTGGCACTTATGGTATAATCTTAGCTAAAAGACACAGGGGTTTAATTTGCTAGGTTAAAACTCATTCTTGAACGCATTAATGCCCAGTGGTAATGGATGTGTTATTAGCCATGTTTATTTGATATTTACAGAGTAATGATACGCAGACCATGCAGGAGCATACAGTACAATGAATATGATGGAGACATCTTGTTAAGTTTTTACATTCATATACGTGTCTTAAATTTTCTGCTAATGAACACATCACCAATTCTGCAAACACAGATGATGAGATAATTTCCATAGTTTTGTGCCTCATTAGAATAAGCCTGTTAATGCCCATTTCATAAGCGACCGATACTTGCATTACTGCTAACACACTTAAGGTACAGCCCCCCCCCCTTTATTTATTTGAATGTTGCTCAGGTCTTTTCATTGGTAGCTCAATGTGAGTTTCATTCAGAGCCACTGTCCCCTAAAGGGTTTTCAGTCTAAGGGTCCCTTTTGCTAAAACCTGTTATCCGGCTAATGTGCATTTTAACATGCAGCAACTGACAATCGGGAACACTAGCGGTGAGTATGTCCGCCATTGCACACTAAAATTGATGTTAATTGGATAGGACTGGAAATGGCTGATGGAGTCTAGGACTGGAAATTAATTGATGGGGGGCTAGGACTGGAAATGGGCTGATTGGTGGGGCTTGGACTGGAATGGGCTGATGGGGGGTCGGACTGGAAAAGCGTTGATGCGAGGGATGGGAGAATGGGACTAGAAGGGAGCAGATGCTGGGTAGGACTGGAACTAGAAGGGAGCTGATGTTGGGGGAGGACTAGAAGGGGATGGGGCTGGGGGAGTGAGAATGGAGAGGGGAAAAGATATTTTGTGTGGGAGGGAAGAAAAATAGATGATTGGCTGGGTATTGGGAGAGTAAGTGGGGATTGAGGATGGAGGGGTGAAATTTGAGTTGATGAAAAAGGAATAAAGAAAGAAATGGAGGACAGAGCAAAAGGGAAATATCAGTATGTTAGAGCAAATGTAGAGAGCGAATGGGAAAAAAAAACTAGAAGAGAGAAGAAAAGACAAATGGACAGCAGACAATGGAGAGTTAGCAGAAGACACGAAGAAACCAGAAGAAAGAGACTGGAGCAATTGCAACTGAAAAATAAAATGCCCAAACAACAAAAGATAGAAAAAAATACTTTTTTATTTTGAATTTATTAGCTGGAATATGTTAGCTCTAGGAAATGTGCATTGCTAACATCTTTGCCTTTTGTTTAGTACAAGAGGAAATTAGTTTATAGTTTTATTTCTCCAGTATTGTTTGGCTTTTGGAGTTCCCAGTTTAATTATTGTCTTCACATTTCTAAATTGTGATTCCTTGTTCTTTGGTGATGATCTATGTTCTGCGTGTGTAACCAAGATGAGGTATTCTGTTCATGTAGTTTCTATGTGACAGTCCCACTTATTCTCTTTTCCCAGTAGGAGATGTATTGGTATTCTCTGAGATGTATTGAGTTGATATTTGCAGTGTTGCCTTTTGATAGGTAGGGTTTGGTGCTTTGTGAGTCCTGGTAGTGCTATTATGATATGGTGGGTTTGCTATGGGTTCTAAATAGGCAGGGTTATTAGTACTTTCTAATGTGCCTGGCAGTTGGCACTGGAGTATAGTAATGTAGAAAGCTGGTAGCCTTTCCTTATCCTCATGGCCCATTCAAATGGTATTCAGACATTCATTAAGAAGCATGTTTACTAAAAGTTAATGTACATTCACAAATGTTAATGTGCATTAAGTGCCAGAACACCCATTTATTTCTATTGGTGCAGTGGCACTTAACACACATTATATTTAGTAAACATGCCCTTAAGTCATTGCCAGGAGAAAAAAGAGTCTTGTGAAGGTCTCCTTTGAAAGCCACCTAAAATTTTAGATGCGAAACATATACATTTTAAAATAAAATAAATTAGATGTATGGAAATGAGGTCCAGTGGATCTGCAAATGAGACCTTGCAATGAGTCTCCGCACATGGCCCCGTCTCTGTGAGGTATCAGTGGTGGCCATGCCTCCTCTGTAAAATGTGCATCTCCGATGCTGCTGTGCTCACTGACAGTAGTTGGATGAAGCAAACCAGACATAAAAACCAATGTGAAATGACAGCTGATGCAAACTAGACTACACAGTAGTCCTTGGCATGCCCACAAAAGTGCTAAGTTAGCACATTGCACTCTAATATAGTATAAGCGCATATAAATATGACAAGGTACTGTAGGTCATGACATACCCTGCAGCCAAAACATATGGAACATATACCATGTTCAGGGCTGGGCCAAGGGTTGCTGCCACCCTAGGTGACCACCTAGGTTCACTGAATAAACAGGCCGGCCCTGATGAAGGTAATTGCAACTCTTTATCATAATTATGCAATGTTTCTGATTTTTCCCAGTACAGAATATGCACAGTTAGAATCCCAAAATGTGCACTATTGTACTAGCCCCATAGTTACAACATATCAGATATGCTGCAATTTATTACAGGAGAGTCTTTAACAGGCACACTGACATACAATTCATACTGTAACATTTCTCTTTTTCATAACATAGAAATTGTTACTGTCCCCTAGATTTGTTCTTTACCATTAATGGCAGATGTCAGCATAGCCAGAATAATCATCATTGCACATCTGCATATTTCTGTAGAGGTGATTAATAATGTGGTTTTACCATACAACCTTCCCTCACCTTTGCATTCTGCTCTTTACAACTACATCTTGTGTTCTTCCATACCGCAGACACACCAGTTCAAAACATACTTGTCACACTCATTCATCAATAATGGATGCTGTGAGGTGCAGAGCAGAAATATGTCTAAGTTATAGCCTTATTCGATGTTGCCGCTGGCATAGCATGGATATCCAGGGGAAATGCCAAAGATATACATGGGCCTTTCCTGAATATGCTTTCTACATCTCTGTAGCTGACCATGCCCCAGTTCCACCCTCTCCCACCCAGGTTCTGAGATCCTCGTACTACTGCCATGTACGTACAGGGCTGAAGGTATTGTGGAATATGGTGGTAGACGTTTTTACTAGAAACACGTCTACATTGCACATCCAAGTGGCTTATTCATGTTTCAGAATGACCCCCAAAGTGTTTAAGCAAAGTTACATAAAGCATCTTAACATCACTCAGTATAGTCTACTTAAGATTATTCATTGGTTTGAATATATTTATTTCAGGTTTACATAGCATTGCATACTTCAGAAAGAGGGAGGTAATATAACCTCTCTACAAGCCTCTGGTGGGCTCCCACCTTGAGAACTGCATTCACATCTACAAAACTATGTTGGTAAGGCAGAGGAAATTGAAAGGTGCACCACCAAAATGATGCCTCGATTGCTCTATAAGCCAACCACAGAGAGGATAAGGGAGCTAAAAGAAAGAAAGGAAAGGGGAAATATAAAAGAAATATTCACATATCTCAGGAGGCTTCAATAAAGTATTAGAAGGAAGCTTTTTTTTCCATAGAATGGAAAGTTCAAGGACAAGGGTTATCATATGAAAGTGACAGGAGGGAGGCTTAAAGGAAACAGTGACCAGAGAGTGGTCTTGTGAAACAGCAGACCACCATCTGTAGTACCTGAGGACTGGAGAATGGCCAGTGTAACACCAATTTTTAAAAAGGGTTCAAGAAGTGATCAGGGAAACTACAGACTGGTGAGCTTGATGTCTGTACTGGGTAAAATGGTAGAAACCATTATAAAGAAATGCCCGAGGCCGCGGGCCGGGTCCCGCGGCCGACAGTAACCTGGGCCCGGGCCCGGCCGCGGCCTCCAACATGCGGAGAGAAGGGGGGGGGGGGGTGCGTCGGGAGTGAGGAGGTGGTGCGCGGCATTTGAAATCGCTCCGTCATGCCGTCGGAGCGATTTCATTGGCCCGCAGGGTAGGGGGTGGGCGGTGCTGTGTTCGCGAGGAGCCGCGTGGCCGTCTCCTTCTGGCCGCGGCTCCTCAAGTAGCGGTCGCGTTCTGTGTTGGTCCGGTGAGTGGGGTTCTTTGGGGGGTCCTTGTGCTCCCGGGGGAGGCGGGGGTGGTTGAGTTCGGGTGGGGGGGTCGGCAGCCGGTGGTCTGCCTTACGTGGGGCCGTGTGCATATCAAAAAAAAAAAAAAAAAAGGAAGAACCCCGTGCAGCTTGCAGCCCGCTTCCTGGTTGCTGCAGCAAGTCCTTTACCCTGCGCTGGGCTGCCGCTCTCAGCAGTAAGGTGGGGAGGGTCGGAGCATGGCCGGAAAAGGCAAAGCCAAGGGGGCTTCGGGTGGAAGGGCTGGGGGGAGCTCGAGGGGGTCCCGCGGGGTTGGGGCAGCACCCGGGGCCAGAGCAGGCCGAGGGGGGGGGGGCGGGGAGTAGGTGGGAGGACAGGTAAGCGGAAGGTCGGGGCAGGGATGCGTGGGGCTCTCCCTGCCCCTGCAGCCGTGTTGGGGGGGCCGGAGGAGTTGGTGGGCCCCCTAGAAGGGGTCGAGGGGCCTGGGGCGCTGGAGACGGATGAGGCGATAGGGGGGGGTGCAGGGGTAGGGGGTGTAGTGGAGGGGAGCGTCGCTCGGGGGTCAGTGGGGGACGGCGGGGAGTGGTTGGGTGGGGTGGGGCCTGGGTGGGTTCAGGTTCCTGCTGGAGCCTATGGGCCCGCCCCGGTGGGGTGGGGAAGGTTGGGAATGCATAGCGACGGGTGGCAGACTTGGTCCCCGGCACCTGGGAGGGCTATGGGTGGGAGCCCTTGGGGAGGGGGATGGGGAGGGGGCTGGGGAGGGGAGCATTGGGGGGCCGGTTTTCAAAGTGGTGGGGGGCAGCTTCCCTGGGGGGCTACAGGCTGGGCAGTCGGGGGGTTGGGGTCCTCGGGGGGAGTGCAGGGAGGGGGTGCGGGGAGGGGGGCGGGGCCTTATGGGATGGCTTCGCAGGGGGTTGGCTTTCCTCCGTCCCCGTGTGTTGGCTCTCCTCTCCCATTGCAGGTTCCGGGGAGTGCACCACTGGCAGCGGGTGGAGTTGGCGGCGGTGCGACAGTGATGTCGTCGAGTGGGGGCCAGTCCGGCCCGACCTTGGCGGAGCAGACGGAGTCCACCTCGGGGGTGCAGGTGGCGGCGGAGCAGGCGGCGGCAGGTGAGTGCTCCGGGACGACAGCGGGGGGAGTTGGGGGGCAGTGCCGTTGGGGGAGGGCGCACCGCCAGCTAGTAAAGCCAAGGCAAAGCGGAAGCACCGACGGCGTCGGCGGCGGAGCGCGTCGTCTTCATCTACATCGTCGGGGTCTTCGGACACTTCTTCAGCGGACTCCACCGGCAGGCCGCGGGTTGGTGAAGGGGCGGGGTCCTCGGTGGTGCGGTGCGCGGAATTGTGGGAGAGTGTTCCGCGCAAGTTGAGGCGGCGGATTGTGAAGCGGCGGTATTTGGATATTTTCCGGCTATTGGAAGGGAGGAAACGCTCGGGGGAGAGTCGTAAGAAACGCAGGGAAGACGAGAAGGCGGGGAGGGTACGGAAGGTTTCCCGGAACACGTTGAATTGGACTCGGGCTTTTTTGCGTTTGGCGAGCGTATGGGGGCATGAGGACCCGAGTCAATACGGTGAGCTGTTGGCTTATGCTGACGCGATCTTGGCGGCTTCCCAGGCACACGAGGGGTGGGCCTGGCTTAATTACGATGAGGAGTTCCGCGATAGGATGGAAGAGAACCGGCAGTTGTCGTGGGGCATGAAGGATATTAACCTTTGGCTCACGCAAATGTCGGCAAAGAAGAGTGGAACGGGGGGGGGGGTGCAGGTCCGGCGAGGGCGGCGGGCACGGCAGCTACAGCGGGCTTGCGGTCCTTTCGGCCAGCGGGCCCGGGGCCCGAGGCGAGCAAAATTGGGGCGGGCGGTCCCAGCGGAGATTTGTGCTGGCGCTTCAATAAAACGTCCTGCCCATTCCCGGACTGTAAGTTTCGGCACGCCTGCTCGCTGTGCGGAGCCGGTCACTCGGCCGTTGAGTGCAGCCATAGAGTGGTGCAAGGGGCGTCGGCTGCAAGTAAATGACGGGTTGGAGGGGGGGCTGGCGCCTACCCCCATTAGGATACAGACGTTGCTGCTATGGCTGGAGCTCTACGCGGCTACCAGGCATGGCACGGCGGGGACGATGTTGTGGGCGGGGTTTTCTGAGGGCTTTCATATCCCATTTCAAGGGGCGGTCCGGGAATTGGAGACGGGGAATGCTTGCTCAGTGCTGCGGCTGGCGGATGTGGCCCGTGCGAAGATTGCGGCGGAGTGTGCTCTGGGCAGAGTCGCTGGGCCGTTCGTAAGGCCGCCCTTTTCGCCGTTTATTGTTTCACCGCTTGGTGTCATCCCGAAGAAGGAGCCCGGGCGTTATCGGCTGATACATAATCTTTCTTGCCCCCTCGGGGCCTCGGTGAACAACCATATCCCGCGGGAGCTGTGCTCAGTGCGCTATGCGTCCTTCGACGAGGCTTTGGAGCTGGTGCGCCAATGTGGAAAGGGGGCTTGGCTCGCGAAGGTGGACATTGAGTCTGCCTTTCGTCTCTTGCCGGTGCATCCGTCCGCCTTCCCCTTGCTGGGATTTCGTTTCGACGATTATTATTATTATGACAAGTGTATGCCCATGGGTTGTGCGATCTCGTGCGCTTACTTTGAGGCCTTCAGCTCTTTCCTGCACTGGGTGTTGGTGCGGAGGTCCGGTCTTAGGACTATAGTGCATTACCTCGATGATTTTTTGTTCATCGGGCTGGCCCAGTCCGCAGTGTGTGCATCCTTGTTAGAGCTTTTCCTGGGTATGGCGGCGGAGTTTGGCATCCCTTTGGCAGAGGGTAAGATGGTGGGGCCAGTGACTTGTATTTCCTTCTTGGGGATCGATATCGACTCAGTGGAGTTTGTGGTCCGGTTACCGATGGATAAAGTCGAGCGGCTGCGGCTCTTGGTAGCGGAGGTGGGCTCCGCTACGAAGGTGATGTTGACAGAGCTTCAGAGGTTAGTCGGCCACCTGAACTTTGCCTGTCGGGTCATCGCAATGGGGAGGCCGTTTGCGCGGCGGTTGTCTTTGGCGATGGCCGGGGTGCGCTGTGGGCACCATCGCATCCGGGTGACTGCGGGGATGCGAGCTGATTTGCGCGTGTGGGAGGCTTTTTTGGCGAATTATAATGGCTGCTCGGTGTTACAGTCTGAGGAACTGTCCAACAGGGATTTGGACTTGTTTTCAGATGCGGCAGGGGGTTCGGGTATGGGATTGTACTGCCAGGGCTCGTGGTGTGCAGCGCCGTGGCCGGCGGCTTGGTCCGCGAGTGGGTTGACGCGCAATGTGACGTTCCTGGAGTTGTTCCCGATTGTGGTGGCCTTCTGGGTATGGCCAGAGAGGCTACGGGACAAGCGGGTGGTCTTCTGGTGCGACAACGCGGCGGTGGTGCAAGTCATTAACCGTCATTCGCCAAAGTGTCCGAGGGTGGCAGCGTTGATGTGGGTGTTTGTGCTGGCCTGTCTTCGTCTCAATGTCACGGTTCGGGCGCGCCATGTGCCAGGTGCTCTGAACGTTATTGCTGACGCATTGTCTCGTTTCCAGTGGGAGCGGTTTCGGGAGTTGGCCTCGGGGGCGGAAGAGACCGCGGCGGTGGTGCCGGAGCACCTTTGGCGAATTGGGACGCCGGAATGATCTCAATGTTGCGGTCCTCCCTGGCTCCAGGTACGTGGAAGGCTTATCAGCGGGGATATGTGCGGGTTCGAGAGTTTCTCTGGGGGAGGGGCTGGAAGGGGGGCAGAGTCGGGGACATCTTAGCGGGTTCCTTCATAGCGTGGGCAAAAGAGGGAGGTTGGTCCCGGGCGGCAGCGCGGGCGGCTTTGGCCGGCTTCTCCTTTTTTAGCAGGGCGGCTGGCTGGGGCAGTCCGAGCGCCTCGTATGTGGTGAAGCGGCTATTAGCCGGGTGGGCGCGAGCGCAGCCCCCCGGCCCGGATTGGCATCGCCCCGTGTCGCACGCCTTGCTGCTGCGTATTTGGGGCGTTCTACCCGAGGTGGCGGCTACTCCGTATGAGGCAGTCCTTTTTCGGGCGTTGTTTGTCACAGCTTTCTTCGGGGCCTTCCGAGTTAGCAAGCTGGTCCCTCCGTCGGGCGGACGGGGTGGGCGGGGGGGTTTGCTGGTTCAGCAGGTGGACGTACAGGAGGCGCGCGTATGGATATTTCTGGCCCACTCGAAGACTGACCCGCAGGGGCAGGGTCGGTGGGTGCTGCTGAGGGCCATTCCGGGTCTGGGATCCTGTCCGGTGCAGAACTTGGCGGCATACCGGCGGCAGCGGCCGGATCGGGCCGGGTGTTTCTTCTGCCATGCTGATGGGACAGCTGTTACCCAATTCCAATTCACGGCAGTCTTCCGCTTGGCATTGCGGCGGCTGGGCGTGGATGAGCACGGTTATGCGTCTCATTCCTTCCGGATAGGTGCGGCAACGAGCGCAGCAGCCGCTGGCCTGGGAGGTGAGGTGATCCAGCGGATCGGGCGCTGGCGCTCCGGGGCCTACGAGGGCTACGTGCGTTTGGAACATTTGTGAGCTGTGGTGGTGGAGGGGGGTGGGCGTGGGGGGGGGTTCTAATGCTGTGTTTCTTTTTCAGGTGTACTGCAGAGCGTGCCGACATGGAATGCTGCCCGGGGCACGCCGGGTGTCTGGTGGCTTCTGGGACATTCGTTCGTCTACTGGGCGGAACGCAGAGCCTCAACTCGTCCGCAGGGTACACACCTGGGCTTGGTGTCCTGCAATTTCCGGTTGGAGTGGCTCGGCGAGCGGGGCATGCGTTGGTGGCAGCTACTTCCAGTGGTTCGAGAGCACGCGGAGCGGCAGCAGCGGCCGGTGGGACTCCTGATACATCTTGGAGGGAATGATCTTTCCTGTTGGACGTGTCGGCAACTCATCCGCGCAGTGCAACGGGACCTGCGGGCGCTGCAGGAGCAGTGGCCTGACGTTGCAATCGTCTGGTCGGACATCATCCCTCGGCCGGCCTGCTTGCCTCAGCGACGCTGGTCGAGAGGGCTGGCCAAAGTGAACAGGCAGATTGGCCGTTGGTTGCAACAGGCCGGGGGATGGCAGGTCCGGCACCCTTGGGCGGACCCCCAGTGCGCTGGACTGTACCGTACCGACGGGGTACACTTATCCCCGGTCGGACAGGACTTATTGCTCAATGATTGGCAGGAAGCGCTTGAAATGATTGGTCGCAGCTTTATGGTGGGGGCGGTGCGAGGATAGTGCCTACCTCGCACCGGTGGCGGGGTACAGAGCCAGCGCTCGCAGGAGCGGCGCGGGCTTGACCTGGTTTACAAGCAGTGGGGGCGAAGTGCTCCCCGGGGTGGGGCGAGACAGCCCAGTTGGGGGTCTCGGCCCGGTAGCGGGGTGGTGGGAGCCGGCCTTTGCTACTAGGATGGCGAGGCAGGCGGCGGGGTTTGGGGGGGAGGAGGATGCTCCGCCTTGCTACTAAGATGGCGGGTTGCGGGGCATCCTCCGGTAAAGGGGTGCGGGGCTGGGTTGTGTTCAATTGTTATATTCAGGCCCGTGTTGGGCCGGTTGTATAGGTTGTAAATAAAGCTGCGACCAAAAGTTTGTACCAAAAATACTGTTGTTGGTGAATTTGTTGGGGGGGGGAACAGGATTGGGGGGTGTTAAGTCGGGGGATGGAGGCGAGGAGGGCTTCCGGGTTACCAGTGTTAATGCCCGAGGCCGCGGGCCGGGTCCCGCGGCCGACAGTAACCTGGGCCCGGGCCCGGCCGCGGCCTCCAACATGCGGAGAGAAGGGGGGGGGGTGCGTCGGGAGTGAGGAGGTGGTGCGCGGCATTTGAAATCGCTCCGTCATGCCGTCAGAGCGATTTCATTGGCCCGCAGGGTAGGGGGTGGGCGGTGCTGTGTTCGCGAGGAGCCGCGTGGCCGTCTCCTTCTGGCCGCGGCTCCTCGAGTAGCGGTCGCGTTCCCGCCCGCCCACCCCTGTTTTTTGTTTGTTGGGGATGTTGCAGCTGGTGGGGGTGGCGGGGTACAGAGCCAGTGCTCGCAGGAGCGGCGCGGGCTTGACCTGGTTTACAAGCAGTGGGGGCGAAGTGCTCCCCGGGGTGGGGCGAGACAGCCCGGTTGGGGGTCTCGGCCCGGTAGCGGGGGGGTGGGAGCCGGCCTTTGCTACTAGGATGGCGAGGCAGGCGGCGGGGTTTGGGGGGGAGGAGGATGCTCCGCCTTGCTACTAAGATGGCGGGTGGGGGGGCATCCTCCGGTAAAGGGGTGCGGGGCTGGGTTGTGTTCAATTGTTATATTCAGGCCCGTGTTGGGCCGGTTGTATAGGTTGTAAATAAAGCTGCGACCAAAAGTTTGTACCAAAAATACTGTTGTTGGTGAATTTGTTGGGGGGGGGGGACAGGATTGGGGGGTGTTAAGTCGGGGGATGGAGGCGAGGAGGGCTTCCGGGTTACCAGTGTTACAAAATTACTGAACATGTGGATAGTCATAGCTTAATGGCAAGAAGCCAACATAGATTTACCCAAGGAAAGTCTTGTCTCACTAATCTGTTATATTTTTTGAAAGGTGTGAATAAACAGATAGATAAAGGTGAACCGGTTGATAATAGTTTATCTGTATTTTCAGAAAGTCTTTAACAAGGTCCCTCATGAGAGACTCTTGCAGAAATTAAAAAGTCATGGGATAGGAGGTGATGTACTATTGTGGATTAGGAACTGGTTAAAAGAGAAAACAAAGAGCAGGACTAAATGGACAATTTTCTCACTGGAGAAAGGATAATAATTTATTTATTTATCAGTTTTTTTATACCACTTTATCATTTCAGTCAAAGTGGTTTACATTGTGCTTTAAACTCAGTGATGTACATTAAATAGGGACATTGATATCTTGGATTTTTCTGAGGCAGCAGAGGGCTAAGTGACTTGCCCAAGGACACAAGGAGTGCTAGTGGGAACTGATCTTAGCCTCTTGGTTACTAAGCCAGTGCTCTAACCATTAGGCTACTCCACCAAGCCAGAAAAAGACCCCAGTGATCTATGCTGGGTCCACTGCTTTTTAACATACTTATAAGTGACCTGGAGATGGGAATAATGAGGGAGGTGATCAAATTTGCAGATGACACAAAATTATTCAAAGTTGTTAAAACTCAGAAGGATTGTGAAAACTTGCAAGAGGACCTTGAAAAAAATTGGGAGACTGAGCGTCCAACTGGCAGATGAAAGTTAATGTGGACAAGTGCAAAGTTACGCACTTAGGGCCCGATTCCGTCTGGGATGTAGATCCCCTCTGAATGTCCGGTCTGAACCGGATGTACAGAGGGGATCGCAATTCTGATCCCACAGGGCACGTCTAGCCCCACAGATCAGATTGCGAACAGTTCTGCACGTGCAGGCTGGGACTGTGATTTAGTCTGGCCTGCATGTGCAGGACTGTGTCCGGCTAACTCAGTCAAGGTTCTTCTATGAAGCCGCGGTGCCATGGCGTCATGTTGCCATGGCACTGTGGCTCCATTGAAGAGCCACGAAGCCGGCCGCTGCAAAATAAAGCAAATTCCCTGTAGCCCGACCCCCGATCTGGCCTCCTAAGGCCAGGATTGGGCTGCGGGGAATGCCCTCTGGCCCCATTTGCCACATCTGCACCCCAGCATTTAAAAAATGACACATTCAGGGAAGTTATTCCATCTCGGAGGTGGAATAAATTCCTCACATATGTCGCTGGGCCTGGATGTACAGAGCCAACATTAGAATCGGTCCTGTACACTTAGAGCTGGTGACCGCCCAGACTCCGCCCCTTCCCCGCCCCCATCTATCTTCCCTGCACAACCAGCGGGGAAGTTAGTCGCAGCCGGGTGAAGGCACGAATAACTCCATTAGAGAAGAACAATCCAAACTACAGTTACACAATCCAAGGTTCCACATTAAGAATAACCATTCAGGAAAAGGATCTGAGTGTCATCGTAGATAGTATGTTGAAACCCTCTGCTCAGTGTGCAGTCATGGCCAAGAAAGCAAATAGAATGCTAGGAATCATAAGGAAAGGAATAGAAAATAAAACCAAGGATATTATAATGCTTCTGTATTGTTCTGTGCTGAGACTGTACCTTAAAAATTGTGTGCAATTCTGGTCACCATATCTTAAAAAGGACATAGCAAAATTGGGCAAGCAACCAACCTGTCTCCCAACCCGTCATTGAAAACCTTACAATGCGTTTCAGATCAATCACGAGTTGGACCCTCCGCATTGGACCCTTCTCTGATTTATTTTCATACTTTTTCCACTACTGAAGATTTTAAAGTCTTTTTTAATCATCTATTTATAAAGAAGGGTCCAACTCAATCGATCTGAAATGCATTGAAAGGCTTTCAATGATGGGTTGGGAGACACATAGAGGCACATTCCGTTTTGTACGTCTCCAGGCCATCCGGACATACAGACGTCCGGACAGCCAGGAGATGCAGCCAATTCTGCTCCTGTGGGGGCTAGATACCCCATAGGAGCAGAATTGCAGCACAGTGGCTGGACGTCTGGAATGTGCCCCTATTCAGGCACCTCAGATGTCCAGCCACTTACCCAGTTAACTCAGTTAGGCTCCTTAATGGAGCCGCAGTACCATGGCATCATGTTGCCATGATACCGTGGCTCTATTAAGGAGCTGCAATCCCCAGCCACCGCTGAAAAGTTTATTTTCCTGCAGCCGGACCCCCGATCTGGCCTCCGATGGCCAGGGTCCGGCTGCGGGGAACTTCTTGTGCCCCTACCTACCTTTTATCTCCACCAGTTGCCACCGAAACACCGTGTTCAGGGGGACTTATTTCACCTCTGAGGTAGAATAAGTCCCCCGTCTACCCAGCCGACCCCAGAGGTACAGGGCTGACCTCAGAATAGGCTATGTACATCCAGGGAGATGACCTGCCCTCACTCCACCCTCATTCTGCCCTCCCCCTACCCCCATCTAAGGCTCCCCGTACAACTCAGATGTTCGTACGGGGAGCCTTTTGCCAGCAGCCACATCTGGATGAATATTGGGGTTGTACATCAAAGGATATCCCAATAAGGAAAGACTTAAAAGTTTAGGGCTCTTGAACATGGAAAAGAGATGTCTGAGGGGAGATATGATAGAGGTCTATAAGATAATGAATGGAGTGGAACGGGTAAATGTAGACTGGTTGTTTACTCCTTCAAAACATAGAAGGACTAGGGGACATGTAATGAAGCTACAATGTGGTACATTTAAGACTAATTGGAGAAAATATTTTTTTTCACTCAGTGCATAATCAAACTCTGGTATTCATTACTGGAGGATGCAGTAAAAACTGTTATTGTAGCTGGGTTCAAAACAGGTTTGGATGAGTTCCTGGAGGAAAAGGTCATGAACCATTATTAAAGAGGACTGGGGAGATCCTGCTTACTCTTGGGACAAACAGCATGGAATCTGTATACTTTTGGGAACCTGTCAGGTACTTGAGACCTGGATTGGTCACTATTGGAAACAGGATACTAGACTTGATGAGCCCTTGGTCTGACCCAGTATGACATGTCTTATGTTCTTATGTATCAGACTCTCAGTGTAGGTGATAAAAGTGGCAGAATGTAAGCATCCATGGTATGGACACAAAGGAACCTTAGTAGAAAAAGAAGAGCACATGTGAGAGCACAGTAGAGAGGTATAAATAACTAGATAAAGTGGACCAATGTCAGCTATTTTTCTATATTTCCATGTTTAGTATGTTTTAAAAATCATTCTTTCGGAAAATTTACAAAAATAAGATTTAAGAAAGAAA
Organism: Ichthyophis bannanicus; assembly: GCA_033557465.1. NCBI lineage: Eukaryota > Metazoa > Chordata > Amphibia > Gymnophiona > Ichthyophiidae > Ichthyophis > Ichthyophis bannanicus. The sequence goes on from CM066033.1 coordinate 751,224,610, forward strand.
TGTTGTCATAGAAGAAACAAAAAATACAATACAGACACATATTCCTTCATCTACAGTAAATCTCCTGTCAATTGTTTAAACTCCCAAAATATTCTATAGCGAATTGAACATCAGCAAGTATATTGTTTAAAATGTAAATGTAAAATGTAAAATGTTTCCCTCGTTTACTTCCATGTTAAAGCTCTGTTATTTGTAAACGTTGGCCAGACTTGACTGACCAAGTGTTATTTTGTTTCAATGTAAACCGCACTCATGACAAAGAGCGCGGTATATAGGAACTGTTAAATAAATAAAATAAAATAAAATATTAGAAGGACATGATGGGGATATAGAAACCAAAACACAGGGCTTAATGTTCGGGGGGGGGGGGGGGGGCCGGGGGGGGGGGGGGGTTAAGGCCAGGAATGCTGTTCCTCTACCTCTTTTCAGATGTCAGAGGCAACGTAGCAGGGCTGTTCTACTCCAGGTCCTCCCTTCCACGCAGTCAGCAGAGAAGAGGAGGGAAGGGGGTGAGGCTGGAGCAGACAGAGCAGAGAACAGGCACTCTACTCCCTAATCCAGTCTCTTATCTACCGTTGCTCCCCTTTACCTCCTATTCTGCATTGATCTGGGAGAGGACTGATCCTAAAGCAAAAAACAACAGACATAAAAAGGGGGTGAATTAGCTGAAGTGTGAAAAATTTGAGCAGCAGTCTTCAAGGCTTTAGCTCTTGTCTTGATGACTGGTATTATTGCTTGCAAGTTTCAACCCCTTTTTGTGTCTACTATCTAGAGCTTAATTTCTGGCAGAACAGCCTAGCGTGATGCTCTATCACCCTCTTTCTGGGCCTCAAGGACATGGAGCAGAACTGGCAGAGTAAATTGGTTCTGGCTCCTTCATGGAAGTAGATGAGAGCTACTGATGGGTGTGGCCATCTCGCACCAGCAGGTAGCAGAACAGAGCTGGAAATGTTGGAGTTGCTTACCCTGAGACGTAAGCAGTTACATGGCCTTGATTTCTGCATGATTCAACTGCAAACTATGGAGCTCTTGAGGCAGAGCAGAAAAGATAGGAGAGATGTGGAGTGAAAGATGCTCAGGCCTACTGCTTCCACTTCTTGGTGTGATGACTTCCAGAATGCTGGATTCTCAATCCCTGTTGCTCTGCCCCTGGGAGAATGAGTAAAGGAATTGGAGAAAAAGATTGAAGGTAAGGGAAGGACAAGAAAGTAATCAAGGGCATGTGGGGGTGCAAGAGAATATAGTTTATAGCTTATTTAATTTGATATATCGCCTTTTGGTGTGCCATCAAAGCAGTTTACATCATAATAACAAGCAAATAGTAGAGAAGCAGAAAAGAACTCAAAAAAAAAATATGACTGGAAAGCGGAAAGCTAAACTCAGAAACAGGAGGAGCAAAGAGATCATAGTGGCATGAGAAGTTGGTGTCTCCACCTAGATTGAAGGCCTCCTTGAAAAGCCAGGTTTTAAACAGGACTTTAAATATCTTGAAATTGTCCTCCAGATGGATAGGGGCTGGAAGGCAATTCCATGCGGAAGGGAAAATTAAATAAAAAGCTGAATGCTTCGTGCGTTCATAATGAGTCTTAGATGGGGTGGGATAAACAGCCTAGACAGCGGGGGAGGGTGGAGGGAGCATAAGGAATTATCAGATCAGACAGATAAATAGGCACATTGTTATGTAGAGATTTATGTGTTAAAGTGTGGATTTTATGATGGATCTAGGCTGAAACTGGGAGCCAGTGATGACATGGTCAAATATTTTCACCTGAGATAAGATATGGATAGCTATGTTTTGGAAGGACTGTAATTTCCTCAGTTCAAAAGTGGGGAGGCTGGTATAGATAATGTTGCAATAATCTAGTCGTGTGATAATGGTACTTAGAATAATTGTGGTTTAAGCTGAAGTATCGAGGAATGGACAGCAATGCAGAGCCCCGAATGAGGTTCTGATAACCTGTTGAACTTCGGCAGAAAATGCTAAGTGCAAGTCGATAAGAACACCAAGATAAAGAAAAACTGGTTGTACAGCAATGGGGGAATTGTCCAAATGGGGGTAAAGACTAGGGATAGGGTCCCCGCCAATGATCCAGGTCATGATGGTTTTATTGGTGATGAGCTGAAGCACATTAGAGTGGAGCCAAGTGGAAATTCATGTAAACTAACACTGATGTGCGTGAGGTTGGACTGGTGGGGTCAGTATATCCAATGAGGAGAATGTCATCTGCATAGAAGTAGAATGGCAGGCCAGTCATTTGGATGAGGGTGGCTAGAGAGTTCAGAAAAATATTAAACTGCAAGAGGGAAAGAGCAGTGTCTTGCGCACCCCACAAGCCAATGAATGAAAAGAAGAGACTGAACTATAGTAGACACTTGAAAGTAATGACCAGTAAGGTAAGAGGTGAACCATGACAAAACATTACCGTGGAGACTGATATTGTCAAGATGTGAAAGGTAGATATTGTGATCTACAAAGTCAAAAGCTGCTGAGAGATTGAGAGTGCAATTTGGCCATGATCGAGTGCGTTATGTAGCTTGCTAAGGACAGAGGTGACAATTGTTTCTGTATTGTAGTGTTTATGAAAATCAGATTGCTGTGGATGCAAGGAAGAGATGTCATCTAAATGGTCTTGAAGCTGAGGAAGATTGAAATGTTCAGTTAGTTTCAGAAGGAAATGTAATTTTGAGACTGGTCGATAATTATCAAGATAGTAAGGCCTATTTTAGGACTTGTTGGGATGGGGCTAATGATGGCCTTCTTCCACTCCAGAGGGATTTGTCCATCCTGAAGACTCTTAGAAATAATGGAGTGAGCTATAGGCAGGAGACCCAAGGAAGTTTCCACAATCCATATGGAAGGGATGGGATCTAGTTCGCAAGTGGTCTTCCTTATGGTGGTGACGGTAATATCCAATGTAACTAGTGTTACTGGCAAGAATTTGAACCAAGAGTGAGTGGGACATGGCACTAGTCTAACCAGAGAGGAAGGTGGTGAGAAGGAAGCAGAGGGGGGAAGGTTAGTCTTAAGAGCGCTAACCTTCTCTATGAAATATTGGGCTAGTGTTCCACTGGAACGGAGAGAGAGGGGAGGGATGAATGGGAGTGCAAAGAGGAGAGCTGAGAAGCGATCACAAAAATAGTTTTTGGGGCATGGCCAGGTGATCAGGTTCTGGTAGAAGACATGGCAATCTTGGAAGGTCCTAAGAAACATAGAAACATAGAAATATGATGACAGAAAAAGACCACATGGCCTATCTAGTCTGTCCTTCCATATCAACAACTACAACAGTCCCCTTTTTACCTTTAGAGATCCTCTGTGTTTGTCCCATGCTTTTTTGAATTCAGTTACTGTCCTCATCTCTACCACCTCCACTGGGAGACTACTCCATGGATCCACTACTCTTTCCATAAAGAAATATTTCCGCATATCACTCCTGAATCTATCTCCCTTCATCCTCATCCCATGTCCCCTCGTAGCAGAACTTGCTTTCAATTGAAAGAGGCTCTCTCCCTGAACATTTATGCCATGGAGGTATTTAAACATCTCAATCATATCACCTCTATCCCGCCTTTCCTCTAAGGTGTACATATTAAGATCCTTCAGTCTGTCCTCATATGCTTTATAATGAAGACCACTAATCATTTTAGTAGCCACCCCCTAAGGACGGAGGGTGGTCAAAATCTTCTCCAGGATCTCTCTACCACCCACAGCTGTTGCTTAGTCAAGCACAATCCTGAATGATACCAAGGGTGTGATTTCTTTTGAAAAATGGAATAAAGCTATTTAGGAGCTATGGTGACTAGAGCTTGAATGAGGGGAATGAAGGATGTGTAGAGGAGAGGAGGTAGAGACTGTGTAAGGGTTTGAAGGTGTTGCTGGATCTAAGTTAGGAGATTGGAAGGACTGTGAGGTGTGAGTGAGAGGATCAGTGTGGTGAGATGAGTTGTGAGTGAGATAATTGATGGAGTGTGGGAAGTGGTGCAAGGAAGATAGGGAGACTAGGTGATGAGAGCCCACAGTGCTGTTCACTTTTCTTCTCCTGCCCAAGAAGCAAAACGTATACTATGTATTTGAATTTCAGGACCCCCTCACCCATCTGAAAGAGCTGGAGATAGAAGAATAGGCAATACAGCCAGTCTGCTCCCATCTGCCCCCAACCACTAGGAGAGGCCTAGTGGTTGGGGCAAGTTACCCCAGGCTGGAAGGTTGGGAGTTCAAATCCCACTAGAGGACAGCAACCTTGGGCCAGAAGAAATTGGATTTCTAGTCCCACAGGTGCTCTTTGTGGTCTTGGGCAAGCCACTTAACCCTCCATTGCCCATGTTCCCTGTAAGTATTAATGTATGTGTCTCATATCCCCTCATGTTAAATGTATCCCCCCAATTGTGTTGTGACCACTTTGATTGAAGGATAAGGTGGTATACAAAACTGTCTAAATAAATAAAATCTCTTAAGGGAGAGTAGTTCCAGCTTGAAAAGGAGGTCTGTGCCTTGCTAACCAAGGAGGAAGAGGAAAATTTTCCAGGAAGGGGAAATTAGTGAGGAGCAGTTGTTATAAGGGCTTGAGCCTTGGGGGCTCTAGGACCACTGAGAAATTCATGGGGGAGAGCTTGGGATGGAGGAGAAGAATCACATGGACAGAGAGGAAGTATAGGGTAGAGGGAGAAAGCCCCATTCTCCCTACCTTCTTCCTATTCCATACCCCAGTGATCGTCTATCCACAGCTCCCACCATTGCCCAGTCCCTAACTATCTTTCACCCATCAGTGCTCCATGGGAAAAGTGTAGATTTTTCCTCTTATGTGTGTGCCTTTTTTAGAAAGTGATAGTTTACATCCGGCCCTGGCCTCATCCCTTTTCCCGCTTCACCGTTCCCCTTCCTTTTTGTCTATAATTTCAGTCCCAACAAAGAGAATAAATGTCATATTGATAGTTACTAGTTGCTATATTAAGTCTGGCCAAACTTAGTACTTTTAGGATAACAGCCAAATTCCCAATCAGTTCAAGAAGATTCATGTAACTAATGCATGCTGGGTTAGACAGCAGCATTCCTTCCTCTAGCAGCTGGAGCTAAGAAATTAGACAGTTGTTCTGGGTCATAAAAATCACAAAAAGGCAGCTAGAGACTCAAAAGAAAAGTGCTGCTCACAATTATGTGGAAGGTTCCTGGTTCAGTTTCCAGGTCTGTACTTTTGTTTCCTGAATCTGCCTAAGCTGGCAGTCCTGCAAAGGCAGAGACCTACAGTCGTTGCATGGGAGTGGTCAGAGTCGGTGCCCGCAGCTGTAAGGTTCAAAAGGCTTCATGGCCCAGGATGGTCACTGCAATGGTCCAATTGAATGTGTGTGGGGAAGATAAAGGGATATTATAAAATGGGGGAAATCCCCAGGTACTAGTGCAACTGGAGGCTTATGGCACCAAATCCCATAGGTCTGGATACATCTGGATATATTTGGACTTATTTTAAAGTCATTAGCTAATGTGAAATCTTGAAGTATGATTTCTCTTGGTGTTATGAGAAAGGAAAATTCATTATACTGTAGGTGTTTCTTTTTCTTGTTCTACATTAGACTTGGTGTGATTTTCATGTTTCAAACAAGGAGGCCCAGATATTTGTATAATGACTCTATTGGTTCCTGAATGCCATTAATTATTTTTCCACTGTTCATCTAGATGGGAATTCCCAGTTTTTTTGCAAGGAAAGTGAGGTTACTTACCTGTAACGGAGGTTCTCCGTGAACAGCAGGATAAGTCATCCACAACTGGTGATGCCATCCGATGGCGCCATGGGACGGAGTATTCTCCTATAGCTCAGAAAGGCTAAGCATTTCTGAGCATGTGCCCTGGTGCCCCCACCAGTGGTTCTACCCCTACCTATCTCAGTTTGTTCCTAGCCCAGGCATCCCTTCGCTAGTGGGTAGTGGGCCTGTCTTCTGGTCCAGTTATGGCTTCATCTGTAGGGGAGGAGGGTGGGAATGTGTGGCTGACTTATCCTACTGTCCTCGGCAGGGCCGGATTTACCTATACGCCATGTACGCCATGGCGTAGGGCCCACAGCTGGCAAGGGCCCACAAAAAGCTGCCGCGGCAGCATGGACGTTCCCGCGGGGCCCCCTCTGCCCTGCCGAATCCCCGGCTGAGCCCCTCCGTGCTGGCTTTGAGAGGCATGAAGGGAGGGATTCGGCAGGGCAGAGGGGGCCCCGCGGGACCGTCCATGCTGCCGCGGCCTTGGTAGCAGCCAGCGGTTTTGTTTTTTTAAAATTTCATTTTACTTGAGCCGATGGGGGGGGGGGGGGGGTAGGACTGGAAATGGGCGGGGGGGGTTAGGACGGGTAATGGGCTATGGGTGGGTTAAGACTGATAATGGGCTGTGGGCTGATGGGGGCTGTCTGGTAATGGGCTATGGGGGGGGCTAGGACTGGAAATGGGCTGGGGGGGTTAAGACTGGAGGTGGGCTGATGGGGTTAGGACTGGTAATGGGTTGTGGGCTGTTGGGGGGGTTAGAACTGGTAATGGGCTTTGGGGGGTGTTAAGACTGATAATGGGCTGTGGGCTGGTGGGGGGGTTAGAACTGGTAATGGGCTATGAGGGGGGGTTAAGACTGATAATGGGCTGTGGGCTGATGGGGGCTGTCTGGTATTGGGCTATGGGGGGGCTAGGACTGGAAATGGGCTGGGGGGGTTAAGACTGGAGGTGGGCTGATGGGGTTAGGACTGGTAATGGGCTGTGGGCTGTTGGGGGGGGGTTAGAACTGTAATGGGCTATGGGTGGGTTAAGACTGGTAATGGGCTGTGGGCTGATGGGGGCTGTCTGGTAATGGGCTATGGGGGGGCTAGGACTGGAAATGGGCTGGGGGGGTTAAGACTGGCGGTGGGCTGATGGGGTTAGGACTGGTAATGGGCTGTGGGCTGTTGGGGGGTTAGAACTGGTAATGGGCTATGGGGGGGTTAAGACTGATAATGGGCTGTGGGCTGTTGGGGGGGTTAGAACTGGTAATGGGCTATGAGGGGGGTTAAGACTGATAATGGGCTGTGGGCTGATGGGGCTGTCTGGTAATGGGCTATGGGGGGGCTAGGACTGGAAATGGGCTGGGGGGGTTAAGACTGGAGGTGGGCTAATGGGGTTAGGACTGGAAGTGGGCTGATGGGGGGTTAGGACTGGTAATGGGTTATAGGGGGGCCTTAAACTGAAAATGGGGTGATGGGGGGTTAGGACTGGAAGTGGGTTGATGGGGGGGCTAGGACTGGTATTGGGTTGGGGGGTTGCTAGGACTGGAAATGGGCTGATGGGTGGCTAGGACTGGAAATGGGCTGATGCAGGGACTAGAAGGGAATGGATGCTGGGTGAGGCTGGAACTAGAAGGGAGCTGATGTTGGGGGAGGATTAGAATGGGATGGGGCTGGAAGAGTAAAATGGAGAAGGGCAAAATATTTCGTGTGGGAGGGATAAAAACTCTACAATTGGCCGGGTATTGGGAGAGTAAGTGGGGATTGAGGATGGAGGGGTAAAATTTGAGTGGATGAAATAGGAATGAGGAAAGAGCAAAAGGAGAAAGATTAGTATGTTAAAGCAGATGTAGAGAGAGAATGGAAAAAAACTAGAAGAGAGAAGAAAGGACAAATGGACAACAGACGATGGAGAGTTAGCAGAAGACACGAAGAAACCAGAAGAAAGTGGCTGGAGCAATTGCAGCTGAAAAAAATGCACAAAAGGTAGAAAAATATCTCTTTATTTTGAATTTATTAATTGGAATATGTCAGCTCTGGTAAATGTGCATCATTAACGTCTGCGCTTTGTTTAGTACAAGAGCAAATTAATGTATAGTTTTATTTCTACAGTGTTGTACATTCCAAGCTTGGCTTTTGGGATTCCCAGTTTAATTATTGTCTTCCTGTTTCTAAATTGTGATTACTTGTTTGGTGATGGTCTATGTTCTGCATGTGTAACTGAGCTGAGGTGTTCTGTTTATATAATTCCTATTTGACATTGCCACTTGTTCTCTTTCCCCAGTAGGTCATGTATTGTTGTTCTCTGAAATGTATTGGTTTAATATTTGCAGTGTTGCCTTTTGATTGGTAGAGTATGGTGCTTTGTGAGTCCTGGTAGTGCTGTTAGGATACAGCGGGTTTGCTATGGGTTGGCACTGGGTTATAGTAATGTAGAAATCTTTTAGTCTTTCTTTATCCATACACTCATTAAGAGGCACGTTTACTAAAAGTTAGTATATGGTAACATTATGCAAATATTTATGCAAATGAGGTCCCTTATGCAAACGAGGCCCCGCACCCCCCTTGGGCCGCCCCTGCTGGGGGCCCACAATTTTTGTTGGCGTAGGGCCTCACTCAAGGTAAATCCGGCCCTGGTCCTCGGAGAACCTCCGTTACAGGTAAGTAACCACACTTTCCCTGCAAAAAACCTGGGAATTCCCATCTAGATGAACAGTGAAACAGTGGCTGTCCAAAGCCAAAGACAGGATCATGAAAAAATAATTAATGGCATTCAGGAACCAATAGAGTGTCAGCCACACCTGGTGACTCCCTAGCTACAGCCGCGAGGCCTGCTGTGGCTGTTGGCCGATGGAGCCTGACAGAACATTGTAGGCTGCACTCGGGAGATAGTCTAGTAACAGAGACACCATAGGGCTGTCAAAGGGGTATTTATTTCAGTAACTGTTAGTGAACATCACCGTGAACTTACAACCATAGGAAACCATGGGATCAACAGTTTGTCTTAAACATTAGGAATGTAACAATAATGGTAGCATCAGTAATGCAACAAGAACATCATCAATGGCAACAAACAGAACAATAACAGTGTCAACAGCAGTTTGTGTTCAAGTCCAGAACACACCGGCTGGGAAGAGTGGCCTAGTGGTTAGGACAAGGTACTTCAGGCCGGAGGGCCGGGGGTTCAAGTCCCACCTGGGGACAGCAATCTCAGGCCGGAGGGACTGGGATTTCTAGTCCTATAGGTACTCCTTGTGGTCTTGGGCAAGCCACTTAACCCTCCAGTGTTGGAGACCTTGGTAGTGAAGGTGACCTGGGTGGTGGCAGGGGTGCTGTTTTGAGGAGGATCGTGCCTGTACTGCCTGTCCTGTGCCCTGTGCTGCTTGTCCTGTGCCCTGTTGAGCCAGTAAGTGGGAGAGAAGTCATTAAGGCAGTCTGATTGTCCTATGCAGCTGCATGGATATGGTGCTGACTGCTCTTTCCACTACTGCGAGGGTGATGCTGGTAGAGAGAAGGTGTCAGCGATCAGGATCTAGAGCCTGAGGATGATGTCCAGTTCACTCTGTAGCTGTGCCAGATTCTTCAGCATGTTCCCTTTCTGTAGGGGCTGCTGCAAGATCTCTCCATTCTGGAGCTGCGATGACTGTGTCTTCAGCGTGGTCTTCTAGGTGCAGGGATCTCGGCGCTGATGTCAGAGTGCTGAAGAAGGGTTCCCCTGTCAGCACGGCAATGACCTATCTCACTCCTGTATGGGCCAATTGTGCTGACGGTGGGCAGAGTGTCCCAAGATGCAGCTTTTCTGGCATGGAGAGGAGGCTTTTCGGGGCAAATTCTCTCTGCCACAGGTTTTTGAGTTGGCTTTTGCTTGCAGCTGTGAGGATCTGGCTGGAGATCAGTGGCGCGTGCTGCTTAGGTTGGCTGTGGGTTGCCTTGCTGCACCTTGGGAGCTCCTGAGAGGGAATCCCGCAAGAAGGGAGTTCGCAGGCAGGCCCATACCTAGCCCTGTGCGAGCGGTGTGGCTGCACAGGGGCAAAGGCTTAAGAGGTGCATTTTAGCTGTCTGCCGTTGCCTGCCGCCGCCACTTCTCTCAGCAGTGGCAGGCAACGGAAGACAGCTAAAATGTGCTCCTTAAGCCTTCTTGCCGGCATGCAGGGAGGGATAGATCTGCTTAGCATGCCGGCGACTTGCACATCGGGTGCGCCTCTTCTCTCCTGCCATGGGGGGGGGGGGGGCGCGTGCGCCCAATGTGCAAGTCACACAGGGCGTGATTTACACTCTGTATGGCCCTGTTCGTAGGGATGGAGTTTTGGTGGCGGCCATGTTGCTGGCGGCCATGCTGCTCTCCTCATCTTTTCTTCCCTTCTCTGTTTTTTCTCTTTACCATTGTCAGTTCTACGTGTGGAGGAGGCTGCGATGTTCTCAAAGGATGACAGGAACTCCTGAAGTGTGTGGCTGCGTGACCTGCGGGCCTGGGGGACATGCAGGCACAGTGGGGGCAGTCCTCCATGTGGTGGGCTTCCCCCAAGTAGTGGACGCAGTGGTCATGGGAGTCTTCAGAGCTCATCTTCTTGGTGCATTTGGGACACTTCTTGAACCAAGGTTTGTTCATTTTTCCTTTGTTCTTTTTGTTCATGTTTGAATGCTGGTAGTTCAGGAGAGCCTGGTAGTGCCATCCTGCTGGCTGGGCAGACGAAAAGAAACTGAGCCAGGGAGGGGCGGGACCATGCTCATAAAGGCTTAGCCTTCTGAGCTATAGGAGAGCACTCCATCCCATGGTGCTGTCGGATGATGTCACCAGATGTGACTGACACATCTTGCTTGTTCATGGAGAATCCTGACTATCAGCAGCAGGTGGAAGATGGTCTGTGGTATGGTCCTGTAATGTCTCTCTTTCTAATTCCTAATAAGATTTAGCTCATAGTTATCAGTGTATTTGACCTAACCAGTTTCTAACTAGCTTCCAGTATTCTCTGATCTTAAGATTTTCTCAGCACATGTGGAAGGAGGTTCCTCTGATCCTGCAATTCCTCCAGCGCTGTACCTGATTTTGGTGATTCATTTTCACTCAAGTTTAATGGGTTCTGAAGAGGATTTTAGCATGGAATTCTTCACAACTATTTACACATGAACATCTGTTGTTTTATTTGTGAAATGTTACGCATTTTCTGCGGGTTTGGTGATTCCCTTCGTGAAAATCAATTGTTGCAGGCCTTAATCTGCAGGGCAGCTGTAATGTTTGAATCTTTCGCTAAGCATCTGTAAAACATGGACACTAATCCCTTTGCTGAACACTTTTCTGGTCATTGCTCTCATGATTCCAGTTTGAGTTGAGACTTTTTGACTTTTTCATTATGAAATATCTCAGCTGGAAGAACTGATAACAAGCAGGGCAGGAATAAGGCATAGGCAAACTAGGCAGGTGCCTAGAGCCCGAATGTTTAGGAGAGGCCCTCAGATGTGCTAATTCAATGGCTCCCAGGCAGATTTTTATCCTGGTGAGTGATCTGCTGGAAAAGAGAAAATTGAATGCCTGCGTGTGTGTCTGTGTGTGCATGTGTGAAAGAGGAGAGGGGGAAGGGGACAAGAAGAAGCAGATACACTCATAGGTAGGATTTGACTTTTTCATTAGGGGGGAAAGAAATAGGAAGGCCAGAATGGGGAGGGGTTAACTTTCTCTCCTTCCTCACAAACTGGCATGTGGGGAAAGGAGACAGAGTGGAAACTTTCCCTCCAGTCTTTCATTATCTCATACTCACACTCTATTCCTAGGACCAGTCCATTAGTTTTGACCCTTCCACCTGGTCAGCTACAGCATCATAATTCAAGAAAAAGTGTTCACACCTTTGTAATTCTTGATCTTCTATTTCTATTTTATTCTTTAATTTTCATTTCTTGATCATTCTTTAATTGTTTTCCTGTTCTCTTTATTCTTTTATTTAGTTTTCTAGTTTTCATTTCTTTAGCCTTTCCTCATTCATGTTTTCTGCTTCGTCTTTGATTCCTATATTTCTTTTTTATTTTACCCGCTATTCACTCAGCATTTTCAATAGATTATCCCATCCCATCTTTCTTCTTTTGCTTATTTCATTCTTATTTCCATTTCTTTAGTCTTCCATTATCCCAACTATACTTTTCCATTCTCCTCTTTCCACTTTCTCTCACAACTCATGTGCTCCTCCCCTTCTCACACACATTTATCCCTTCCCCACCTCACACACTGCTGGTTTCCTGCTCCAATCACTTATCTTTCACTCCTCCAACTATGCCTCCATCCCACAACTTTCTCCTTTCTCCTTCAAACCTTCACCTCTTATCTCTTTCTCCCTCCTTCAAACTCTCTCCTTCTTGCCTTTTCTCTTTCAGTTTCCTTCCCTTTTACTCTAATCTTCCCCATCTTTTTATTTCATCTTTCCCCTCCCCCTCTAAGCCCCCCCCCCTTTTCAACCTCTTTTAATATCTCTACCCTCCCCCCCCCCCCCCCCACTTTACCTTTCCTCTTGCCATCACCACAGGACACAGGAAGCATGAGGTAGAGAGAGGAAGGATCAGCAGCATGGCCCAGATCCTGAGTCCCCATGCCCTGCACTAGTAGGGAGAACAGGAAGCTCCTGTTTGCTTACTGCCTATTCTTCCCAGCTCCTCTGCATTGTCCTCCGGTTGTCAAGAGGAGTTGCTGAGCAGTACCTCTTACCTGATACTTCTACCTCTGCTAGTTTTCTTCTGTAGTGAGCAACATATGTGGCCTTGTTTGTGATAGTTTTCATTGGTATTTATATTACATTGGGGAACCCAACATGTTTGCTTGCCTAGGACCCACCAGAGGCTAAATCCTGCCCTGAGAGCAATTATTGCATCAGACTATATTGCCTCTTGGCAAGAGTCTGCTCATCCATATTCATAGCTTTGTTTGCACATGAGGGAAGCAGGATCCAGCAGGACAAGAACCAGTAAGATGGTGGGAAGCCAGAGCACTATAGAGAGGAGCACTGTGATATGTGGGGAACAGGGGTGGCCTAAGAGGGGTGCAGGGCCATGTGCAAAGACTCATTGCAGGGCCTCATTTGCATAAACATTTGCATAATGTTAACATGTACTAACTTTTAGTAAACATGCCTCTTAATGAGTGTCTGGATAAAGAAAGGCTATCAGATTTCTATATTACTATACTCCAATGACAACCACCGGGCACATTAGGAAGTACTATAAAAACTGCCCATTTAGAACCCATCAAAATCCAAAAAACCACTATCCCCACCTAATTATTACAAACCTGCAAAAAGGATAAATCTGTGCCCTAAACAATCATATGAAATTTAAAGAATTGTTTTTGTTGGATCATTTGCCTTGAAAGAAATTCATCTTTCTGGTGGCAAATCCTCCTTTTTATCTATTTAAAAGGGAATCAACCCTTACCACATACCAAGGGATAATCAACCCTTACCACATACCAAGGAGTGGAGGAGTGGCCTAGTGGTTGGGGCAAGGTACTTCAGGCCAGAAGGTCGGGGGTTCAAATCCCACTAGAGGATAGCAACCTTGGGCCGGAAGGACTGGGGTTTCTAGTCCCACAGGTGCTCCTTGTGGTCTTGGGCAAGCCACTTAACCCTCCATAGCCCATGTTCCCTGTAAAATAGTTATCTCCAAGTTATAATGCCCTGTTCAATGTAATTTCAGTTTGTTCAATGTAAACCGCACTGATGCAGAATAGCACAGTATATAAGAGAATGTAAATAAATAAATAAATAATGTCCCCCAGTGTTATTCAGTTGTCATAATATTATTCTGAATTGTTGTACTTCAATAAGAATATTCTCCCAGTACTTTACTGACAAGTGTTGTTCAGAACTGCTACATTTCAACTCCATCACCAAGCATTGGCTCTCAAGAGTAAGACCTCCACGATGAGGAGCAACTTTACAACTTCAACGCTTTAAAAAGGCCCCTTTGATTCACACAAAGCATGATCTTCAAATGCTTAACTCACTGCTCACACTTCACCCTGCTCATTTAGTCCGAACAACTTCTGGCGTGACGAGAATAATTCTTATAACACAGCGTGTCACAACGTTGCGTTTCAGGCCTCTGAACCTCCCAGCCCTTCTTCAAGCTCATTGCGTAACAGAAGCATAATTACATTATCCCTTCCTTTTATCAGCCCAATAAGGTCATGTGGTAACCAAACATTATACGAGCAGTGGCTGTCTTCTGAACCCTACTGATTATCTCTCTTTAATTATATCAAACTCCACCAATCTTGGGACAAGTTCATGATTGTTTAGGGCATTTAGATTGTTTAGGGCATTTAGAACCCATAGCAAACCCACCATATCATAACAGCACTACCAGGACTCACAAAGCACCAAACCCTACCTATCAAAAGGCAACACTGCAAATATTAAACCAGTATATCTCAGAGGATACCAATACATCTTCTACTGGGGAAAGAGAACAAGTGGCACTGTCAAATAGAAGCTACATAAACAAAATATGTTAGCTCAGTTACACATTCAGAACATAGACTGTCACCAAACAAAGAACAAGGGATCACAATTCAGAAATAGAAGGATAATAATTAAACTGGGAACTCCAAAGGCCAAAGTTGGAATATACAACAATACTGGAGAAATAAAACTGTAAATTAATTTCCTCTTGTACTAAACAAAAATGCAAAGATGTTAGCAATGCACATTTCCTAGAATTGACATATTCCAGTTAATAAATTCAACATTAAAAAATTATTTTTCTACCTTTTGTTGTTTGAGCATTTTATATTTAGTTGCAATTGCTCCAGTCACTTTCTTCTGGTTTCTTTGTGTCTTCAGCTAACTCTCCATTGTGTGCTGTCCATTTGTCCTTTCTTCTCTCTTCTAGTTTTTTTTCCCATTCTCTCTCTACATCTGCTTTAACATGCTGATCTTCCCCTTTTGCTCTTTCCTCCATTTCTTTCTTTATTTCTTTTTCATCCACGCAAATTTCATCCTTCCATCCTAAATCCCCATTTATTCGCCCAATACTCGGCAAATCATAGATTTTTCTTCCCTCCCACACAAAATATCTTTTCCCCTCTCTATCCTCACTCCTCCAGCAACATCCCCTTCTAGTCCTCCCCCAACATCAGCTCCCTTCTAGTTCCAGCCCCACCCAGCATCCGCTCCCTTCTAGTCCCATTCTCCCATCCCCCTGCATCAGATCATTTCCAGTCCTAGCACCCCCATCAGCCCATTTCCATTCCTAGCCTCCCGTCATCTCATTTCCAGTCCTAGCCCCCATCAGACATTCCCAGTCCTATTCCAGACCCCCATCAGCTCATTTACAGTCCCAGCCCCCCATCAGCTCATTTACAGTCCTAACCCCCATCAGACATTTCCAGTTCTATTCCAGACCCTCATCAGCCCATTTCCAGTCCAAGCTTCCCCTTCAGTCCATTTCCAATCCTAGCTCCCCATCAGCCATTTCCAGTCCTATTTCAGCCACCATCAGCCCATTTCCAGTCCAAGCTCCTCCCCCATCAGCCTATTTCCAGTCCTAGCCCCCATCAGCCATTTCCAGTCCCATCCTAGCACCCCATCAAACCATTTCCAGTCCAAGCCCCCCATCAGCCATTTCCTGTCCTATCCTAGATCCCCTCCCCCCTGAAGAGTCCCACGCCTGTCTAAGCTGCTTCAGAGTTGAGCCAGGAAAGCCTGCGTGAGGCCTCGGCTCACCTTTGCATAGCCACCAGCGTGAAAAATGCTGTTTTCCCTCACGCTAGCAGCTGTGTTACTGTGAAGTGCGCTGAATGCTGGGAAAGGTTAAAGGTTGCTGTGCCTGGCTGCAGATGAATTTTGGTCCATTGTTAATGATATTAAGTTAAGTGATTACTTTTGAGTTTACCTAAATGATTAAAATGGAGTTTACCGTCCGGAGTGGATAGATGTCAGTTCTTTCCTCCCCCGGTATACTCTGACAAAACTAATACAAGTTTATAATTTTTTGAGGGATGGTTTGGTGATCTTTATGAATTTGGGAAAGGTTAAAGGGCATTTCCTGGCACTCACGCGCTTCTCACTAAAACAGCCACCAGCTTGAGGGAAAACACCACTCTTCATGCTGGCGGCTATGCAAAAGTGAGCCAGAGCCTCACGTGGGCTTCCCCAACTCACCTCTGAAGCCATCCATTGTGTGTGAATGAAGTTCATGCGGACCCCCCTGAAGCACGGGGCCTTGTGCGAACAACATTCTCACAAAATGGACAGGCCAGCCCCTGGTGGGAAATCCAAGTCTACCTGTCAAGAAAGAGAAGAAACAAGGGAATATGGTTTAAGGTTTATTATGTTTGATATACCGCCATTCTGCAAACAATCAAATCAATATTGGTGGGCATGAAAGAAGGAGCCAGGACATGACAAGTTTTTGACCAAACTCAGTATCCCTGGCTTACCAGACAATATTCCCTAGAACCAAAAGGAGGCTGGAAGGGGGAGGGATTGCTTATCCCAATATGTGAAAATGTCCCTAGGCTTCAGGCCTAGGGGAAAGGAAGAATAGACCAGGAAGAACCGATGGAAGCTGTGGAGTTTGAAGAACATGATTCTTCTGAACCTATGGATGTACTTTGCTCTTGAAGCAGTTAATGGATTAGCCCATGGGGAGGTTCAGGCAAGTAAAATGAAATCTGAAAGAAGGGAGGGAGGGCTACTAACACTGCTGCTAGAGCTGTGGGTTTCAGCGACACTGCTGCTAATGTAAGAAAGACCGTTTATTTGTTGGAGGGAGGTGGGACAAGCACTTCCTACCTGAGGACTTCTGAGGAAGACATATATAGAGGATTTTTCTTGCACTTCTATCAAAATGCACGTGGATGATTACCTTTGTTTTTGTGACTTTTGAAATAAAGGCTTAACATGGCACTGTTGCTATGGTAAGCACAGTATGCTGAGTGTTGTACTTCAGTGGGAACTTCCACAACTGGAATATGCTCCTGATAGTTGTTGGGTTGCTTGTTGGGGACTCTTACAAAATTCTGGACTGGATTGGAAACCCAGAGTGGAGTGTTCTATTGGAGAGCTACTGAAACAAGTGACCTGGACGCCCCTGCCCCGCGTTGCACTGTTCAGGCCTTCTCACTACTCAGCCCCACCAGCTACACGTTCACTCACACACTCCAACCACACACTACATCAATGAAACTAATCATTTTCAAACTGATTTTTCTTGATATATGGACCTAAGGGAGGTGATTCTGTAATGAACTGCATACATTTGTGGGCCATCAGTGCGTATAAGTCACCTATTTTAAATGACTTACATGTGCAGAGTATAGATGGTCACTATTTTGTAAGTACGTGTGGCAGGGCAATGGCAAGTAGTTTTGGAGTGAGTGTACACAGAGGTGGAAAACTAATTTACATGCATAAATTATCAAATACTATAACTTACATGTGTTTCCTACAAATCTTGTCAAGAGCATTTATACCAAGAGGTATGTTTACTAAATGGCGGTAGCAGTTTCTGTGCGATATCGGAGACGCGGCTACTGCCATTTAGTAAACATACCCCGAAGTCTAGGGTTGGTGTAAGTGGTTGTTCCTAGATTTGGCATGCATATCACCTCTTTTAACCCTATTCTATAAAGTCCATCTGCATTGTATAAGTGTGTCACTGGTGTTTTCCATTAGTGAAGCAGGGATGGGGTGGCTAAAGAAGGGATGAGGAAAGGCTTTAATTTCTAATTATAAGTCTGGGAATATTCACACTGGGCTGTTGCATGGGGCTTGATTCTCCAAGCCTTAGTTCTGTCCCTAATGATAGCGTGTATTCATGCATGAAAAGACATTCCCTTAGCTCCTTAAATAGCATTGGATTTAATAAAAGATACAAATAAGGGGACAAACGTGCCAGTTTTCCTTGTGTATTTATTTAAGGCTGGTAATGAGTGCCAAAGTAGCAGCACAGAGCAAAGAGAGTGTATCAAGAAATCTATCAAGAAAAGTCCACCTCAGGGGAGGAAGACTAGAGGTCAAAAGCATCGCTATGGATGATATCGTGTAAAGCACCATATGATTAATTTAAAATGCTTTAGTAGATTTGAAAGGGAATATAGTGACTGTTGGAATTGGTAGATTTGATCGCTGGCAAAAAAAAAAAATGAAGGCAAGAGTGACTGTGAAATGATTACTGCTTTTTTGAAGACATTTGTTATTATATTTAGTCCACTTACAAGGATTGTAAAATGTTGTTTTGGAGAATCGTACATTACTTGAAGGCTTTAGGCAGAAATTCAGTATATCAAGGAAAGCAATGGATAAACGGATTTGAAAAATAACTAAATAAATAAATACATGCATGCTTAGAACTGATAAATTTTGGCACGCAATTAACACCTTTCAGCACTTTTTTCGTAACTGATTCAGGTACAGAATGATTTGCCAGCTCTTCACCAAATATAGAATGATAGTTTGCTCCATAAAAAGAACCGCCATGGTATACCTCTGCATTTCTTATAAGAAAAATGACAGTATTAACATATGCAAAGTAAAGAAGCAAACGGCAAAGGAAATTTCAAATCAGACTTGAATATCTCTGCATTATGCAAGATCTACTTCCATTAATTTCTGTTCGCTTTTTTTAAGAGCCCTTGTTTAAAATGAACAATTTTCCAAAGCCATTTATTCATGTTAAATGACTATTCAGGTAAATAGATTGTTTGAGAATTTCCCACCCTTTATGTGAGTACAAGTATATGTGTTGATCTACAGCGTGTATTTCAAACTGTATTTCTGTAACCAGACGGTATAAAATAAAACAAAACCTGGTTGAGAACATGACATTTCTTTTCCCCTCCAGGGATTGGGGCACTGCTCCTGTGGCTGCAATCTGAAGCCAGAAGGTTTTTTTAAAATTAGAATGGGACATGATTGTGACATCACAGTAGTACGAACACTACCTGGCTGAGTTAGAACTCTAGTGAGGTAAACCTTTAGTATCAGTTGGTGTCTGTTTCTGTTTGTGAGTGAGAGTGGAAGTGAGAGTGCTCAGATACGGAGGCCTCTGTTTGAGTGTTTTGTGTGAATTTTGGAGTTTGGATGGAAGAATGATTGGTAGTGCAAGAGAAAAAAATGGCTATGAATGGACTTTATTTATTTATTTTTATCAAAATTAGACTGATTGCTGCTGAGTGTTCAAATAGAGGGTAAAGTAAGTTCAGGTTGGTTCATTTGAGGTTTAAGCTTTGTAAAGTAAATCGAGAGCCAAGAGATTAGGATTGATGCAGGGATTTTTCAAAAATATTTTTCAAGAAATTGAGGTTCATGCAGGTCCACTTCTGTTAAAGGGAACCTGAATTAAGGAGATAAATTCATGGTAGAAATTAATGATAGAGGTTAAATATAGCCTTTGGGAGTCTCTATATCTCCAGGAACAAGCAGGAATGTAGTCTTCACATATGGGTATCGTCAGCACTGATGGAGCCTGTGCGGGAATGCTCCCCAGTGTCCAATAGGAACGCTATTGGGAGCATCTTTTTCTTTTTGGTGCTAGGCGCCATTTTGGGCATTAGGCTCCATTTTCCTGAAAAATGGAAAAACCAGCTATTGGTTTTAAAAAATGTACTAAGTGTGGCGGTACCATTTCCGACACCGACACCGTCACCCATGACTGGTGTCTCAAATGTTTAGGCCCTGACCATTCTCCATCGGAGTGTTCCTCTTGTATGGGGATGACTAAAAGAGGAAGACAGAACCGGGCTGCAAAGCTTGGTACCCTCTTTTCTTCAGATGAGATATCCATTGCATCAACGTCTTCCAGAGCCTCGTCTTCCTCCCATGGATCTCAGGTAACTAAACATAAGAGCCGGTCCTCAAAGGGTAGATCTCTTTCCAAGCATCGAGAAGCCATTGCATTGCCCTTGAGGAAACTATACCGGCAAAACAGTCCCGGTGGGAGGCTTCGACCTCCAAAGCACTAACGGGACTCCAGGATGTTTTTGGGGCCTCGACCTCAGCAGAACTACTGGTGCCATGCTCAGGGGTTCCGGCTGCTTCTACTGGTACGGGCACCCAGGCATCGGCAGCGTCGATAGACCAGAGATTCCTCGCTATCGAATGCAGTCTTGCAGCTCTCCTTACAGCTGCGGTACCGTTGACACCGCTACCGACGGTTCAACGGGCACCGGTACTGACACCGATACCGGTGCCGGTACCAGCACCTACAGTACTGGCCCCGGTGGGAATTCTGCCCATGCCGATTTTTTCGGACATCGACAGATCGGTACCGGACCAACTCGGTGTCGACTTCGATCGATACCGATACCGTGCTTTGCATGAACATCGGGATCAGAGATGCTTTGAATCTTCTGATTCCTATGACTCGGATAACTCGGTCGGTACCATGGTACTTCTTCCGGAAGACTCCTCTTCTCCTCAACACAGAATGTCTCCTCCGGAGGACATGTCTTTTCAGGATTTTATTCATGACGTGGTCAGAGGCCTATCAATCATGGTAGCTCCTGAAAAAGAACCTAGAGCAAAGGAATTGGAAATACTCCAATACCCTAAGGCTCCCAAAGAGGCAGCTACCCTACCCATTCATGAAATTCGTCATGATTTGATGCTCAGGATGTGGGAAACACCTCTGACCACATCTCCTCATTCTAGGAGACTCGATACCATGTATTGAGTTCCACCATGTCCTGGTTTTCAAAAGACTCAGCTGCCACACCATTCAATGGTAGTGGAATCAGCCATGCGTAGGATGAAAAGTGCAAAAAGACATGCATCCAATCCTCCAGGTCGTGAATGCAGGACTCTTAACGCCTTTGGGCGTCGAACATTTCAGGCTTCCATGCTTTCAGCTAGGATTAGCTCATATATTTTATATATGGGAATGTTCCTCAAAGAAGTCACAGGAGACTTGGAGCTTATGAGCCCCCTTCTCCCTGATGACAAATGACAAGACTTCCTTACTCTTGTCAAGCATGCTCAAGATGTTTCCAAGTTTGTAAATCATGCAGCCTTTGACTGCTTTGAATGCATCAGCAGAACCTCTGCTATTGCCATTGATGCACGTCGGATTGCCTGGCTTCAGGCATCAGGCTTGGAGACTTGGGTACAGGACAAATTAGGAAACATCCCTTGCACAGGAGTAAACCTCTTTGGCAAGAATTGGCAGGAAAAGGCTAATGAGATAGATGCTGACAATCTTACTTTAGACAGATTGTCAAAATCTACAGCCACTCCAGCCAAAAAGAAATCCTATAAAAAACCCTTTTTCAGCAAAAAGAGGAAGTTTCATCCATCCTATACCCAGCAAGGGCAAGCTCACGGTCAAGTTGCCCAAAAGGGACAACAGCAACAATCCAGACAACAAAAGAAGCCAAAAGGCCCGAGAGCTCAACCAGCTCCACAGGCTCAGCCCCCTCAAGGGCTTTGACGCCTTCCTAGAGAGCTTAGCTTTCCTGCCTCTGAAGGGTCCAGAACCCCTAAACATTCCAGGCAGGTTGTGTCATTTTGTCAACAGATGGCACCAAATAACAGCAGAAAATTGGACTCTGTCCATTGTAGGGGAGGGGTACAAGCTTCATTTTCACAGCATGCCCCCTCCTACAATCGTAAGGCAGTTCAATTCCCAAACCTCTCCAGACAATCTACTGGATCAAGAGGTCTCAACACTCCTTGCTCAGAAAGCAATAGAGGAAGTACCCATTCCCCAACAGGGTACAGGGTTCTACTCCCCCTATTTTCTTATTACAAAGAAAACAGGAGGACACAGACCCATTCTAGACCTCAGAGAATTGAACAAATATCTGTTCCGAGAAAAGTTCAAAATGATTTCTCTGGGAACTCTTCTGCCATACTTTCAAAGTTAGGATTGGCTTTGCTCTCTAGATCTAAAGGATGCATATATCCAGATCACAGGAAATTCTTACGATTCCTTTTCAAGGGAAAACACCTCCAATACAGGGTTCTTCCTTTTGGTCTGGCTTTGGCATCAAGAGTATTCACGAAATGCATGGCAGTAGTAGCTGCATTCCTGTGAACCCTAGGGATATTCGTCTTCCCTTACTTGGACGACTGGCTCATTCGAGCCCCCATGATTCCAGAAGCCAGCTCTGCACTGTCTCGCACAATGCAAATTCTCCAATACTTGGGATTGGTCATAAACTTCCCAAAATCCCAACTTGTTCCTTCTCTGACCCTGGAGTTCATAGGAGCTTGTTTAGATACCAGACAGTCAAGGGCTTTCCTCCCACAGCCCCACTGTCTTCGCATAATGCAACTAGCTTCTCAAGCAGCGGGAAAGTCCTTCCTAACTGCTCGAGAACTGCTGCAATTACTGGGACATATGGCATCCACAGTTCACGTAGTTCCCTGTGCTTGCCTCCACATGTGAGCAGCCCAGTGGACACAATCCACACAGTGAACCCAGTCCAAGACGTGATTATAGAAAAACAGAGTTTAATAAATAATCTTATTACCAACCCGACACAGGCCGTGTTTCGCACACTTCATCAGGGGTTGATCAGGCAGATAAAACTAAAAACATAAATACATAAAAATGAATATTTGATAAATACATATGTCACAATAAAACACTAAAAGGACAGATGCTACAATGACAATCTGAGACATATAAAAACATCTATTATCTGTTAAAAACATATGACATATAAAAGGGTAAAAAGTGTAAGTAAAACATCAAATCAATGATCAATAAACACATAAACCTCAAACAATGATCAATAAACAATAAACAATCAATGATCAATAAACCTCAAACAATGATCAATAAACAATAAACACATAAATATCAAATCAATGATCAATAAACCCAGACATAGACCTCTTTGCAAGTCCACTGAATGCCAAACTTCCCCAGTTCTGTTCCAGAATTCCGGCTCACAATTGCCAGGCAAGGGATGCCTTCCTTCTTCACTGGGGTCAGGACTTCCTCTATGCCTTCCCACCCATTCCCCTCATCCCCAAAACACTCTTCAAGCTTCAGAGAGACAGAGTTCATATGATCCTCATAGCGCCACGGTGGCCATGCCAAACGTGGTATCCCCTGCTTCTACATCTCTCTCAAGCTGCACCTCTGGAGTTAGGGTATGCTCCAGACCTTCTCTCCCAAGAGAACGGAATGCTATGGCATCAGAATCCCCAGTCCCTGCATCTCAGGGCCTGGTTGCTGAAAGCCTAGACCTGCAGGATCTTAACCTTTCCCAACAGGTAAAGGATGTCCTTCAGGCTTCCAGAAAACCTTCCACAAGACGTTCTTATGCCTTCAAGTGGAAACGTTTTACTATATGGTGTTCTCAAAAGGGCTTAAACCCCCTTGTGATACCTTTGGAATCAGTACTAGACTACCTACTTCATTTATCAAATTCTGGTCTAAAGACAAATTCAGTAAGAGTCCATCTTAGTGCAATTAAAACTTCCTATAAGCCTCTAAATGGACAGCCAATTTCCTCTCATCCACTCATGGCAAGATTTATGAGAGGTCTTCTATTAACAAAGCCTCCTATCAGGTCACCACCGGTGGCATGGGATTTAAGTCTAGTTCTCGGACAGCTCATGAAACTGCCCTTTGAACCTTTAGCCACTACAACCCTAAAGTTTTTATCCTGGAAGGTCATCTTCCTAATTGCAATCACCTCCACACGTCGCATTAGTGAATTACAAGCTTTAGTGGCTGATCCCCCTTATACAAGGTTTCACCATGAACTCATCCACATGTTCTCATCCACATGTTCTCAGAACTCATCCACATTTTATGCCAAAGGTGGTTTCGCCTTTTCATTTAAATCAATTGATTTACCTTCCTGTATTCTTTCCGAGGCCTCATGCCTCTAATGCAGAAAGGAACCTTCATACTTTGGACTGTAAAAGAGCCTTGGCTTTTTACCTACAAAGAACACAGCATCATAGAAAGTCTTCTCAACTTTTTGTTGCTTTTGATTTTAGTCATTTGGGACTTCCAGTCTCCAAAAGAACTCTATCGAAATGGATTTCACAATGGATATCCTTTACTTATGAGAGTAAGAATCTTCCTCTTCAAGGCCATGTCACAGCACATAATGTGAGAGCCATTGCAGCCTCTATGGCTAACCTTCACTCTGTGTCTATCGATGACATCTGTTGAGCAGCCACCTGGGCTTTGGTGCACACCTTCACAGCCCACTACTGCCTAGATAAATCCTCCCGTTAGGATGCCTTCTTTGGCTAGGCTGTTTTTCAACATCTCTTTCAGACTTAATTCAATTCCTACCCACCAACCCTGGTAGGATGCCAGAGATCCATGGGAGGAAGCATGGACCACCTCACTATAGGTGGCAGCTTCATGGGGCCATCTCCCTGGCATCTTCAGCTAGGGAGTCCCCATATGTGAAGACTACATTCCTGCTTGTTCCTGGAGATAGCGTAGTTACTCACCTGTAACAGGTGATCTCCGGGAACAGCAGGAATTTAGTCTTCACAACCCACCCACCTCCCCTAGGAGTTGTCTCTCTATTTCTCTGTCTCTTTCCTCTCTTTCCTCGCTCCTTCTATCCTTTCACTCAGCTACAAACTTAACTGAAGAGGGATAGTTGGAAAGGCGGGAAGGCAGCGCGCATGTGCTGAGGGATGCTCCCAAAAGCGTTCCTATTGGATGCTGGGGAGCGTTCCCATGCAGGCTCCATCGGTGCCGACAATACCCATATGTGAAGACTAAATTCCTGCTGTTGCCGGAGATCACCTGTTACAAGTGAGTAACTACGCTTTATCCCTAATTTTAATTTAAGTAAGATTTATCCGGTGGTAAATTGACATGTTACCCAAGGTATGTTGATATAGATTTAGTGATAGGGGTTCCAAGAAGATAAATAAAAGAGAGTAAGAAATTAGGGAACAGCAGCGGGGATAAAGAGTTGATGAGAGGAGAGTCGAGGAATTGTGAGAGAAAAGGTGAAAGTCGGCATGGTGAGGAAGTGAGAAGAACTGAATGTGTGTATGATGACTGGGTTAGTAGGAGGTGAGAGAATACGTTTTTTTATTCAGGCTAGCCTGAGTTTACTGTGGCTGGATTTAGTTTTTAGTTTTTTTAGTCAGTGATTGGGAGGAGTTAGCAGGCTGAAGTTTAGGTAAGGGGGTATGATAGAGAACCTTCTGACTGTCGACCTTCACTTCGTCCTGTTGTGAAATCCCACTGAAGAAACTGAGAGCCAGAGTTCCTGACTATTGAAGAATTCCTGAAGGTTGAGTTGTGAGAGAAGTCTGCAAATTCCAAGGGCCCCAATGTTCTTCACCTGCCAGCTGGGATAAGTACAATTTGTGCACATTCACACCCTAGAGAAATGTAAATATATTTGAGCTCAAATACTGAATTGAATATTCAGAGTAACTTCAGGTTCTGGATAGAGAGAGGGAGAGAGACTCTAGAGTGAAGTTGTACTATGTGCATCACAAGCAGAGATCGTCCTCATAGAATGTATTTTATTTTCATTTTGTAAACATTACTTTTGTAAACATTACCATATACTTACTATAGTTTGTATATTAAAGCAAATTTTGGAAAGATACTTACTAGAAGTTCCCTGAAGTTTTGTTTTATCCAGTGATACAAAAGCTCCAGTCCTTTATTAGATTAAATAGATTATTTCACAGGGAGAGAGAAAGAAAGGGAAAGTCCTGGGAAGTGTCAGTTTTCCTTTGTTCTGGATACTTCTCTCTATGAAGGTTAGACACTAAACATTCTATACATGGTCACTCTGACTTATATTAAATCACACCAGGGAAACCCAAGAGTCTAAATGAAAGAGGCTGAGGTGCTTGGTTTCCATGAAGGCATTCCTGGGGCAGGAATCATATGCTTTAGTATTTTCCAAACTATGCATGGAGGAGATTCTAAGAGAGCAGCTTAGGGAGAGGTTGTTGAGTGAGTGGCCTGTAGTGCTATAGTAAGTGCTATAAAACTGATGTTCAACAAGTGCAAGAGGAAAGGGAAGATCTAAGAGTTTTCCTCCACAAGCCCAGTGCACCTATTGTAAGGCAAACCACTATACCTCAGTTGCATTCCTAGGCACCTGATTTGATCCTAGAAGGGTCATTTTCTGGTCCCAATGTAGGATATCTTGATTGACTGGATACAAGTGCTTCTTTGCACCCCAGAGTTAGGACTGTGCCCCTAGCCCCATACGGAATGCTGTCAGATGTAGCTCATGGCTTGCTATGTGCCTCTGTGTCTGGTGCCAAATCAACTGCAGAGGGTGAGCTGACACTGAATGAGGAATGACCCAGATCGGGCACACATCAAAGATTGACAAGTTCAGAGGGAAGAGGCCTAACCACAGACATTGATATGCTGGGGGATCCAAGGCTGGTGCAAGGATATTGGGCACCCCAAGCAAATCATTAGCTTGTGCCCATCCCCTCAACTCCAACTTCAACTAATTGTTGCAGCTCACCGCATCTCTTTCTCCTCTTCCTTAAGGCCAGCACCCTGAGCATGTTTAAAATGTATGATTAAAGGCCAGCACTTCCGAAGCTGACTCTGCTGTCATGCATTTTGAGACATGCTAGTGGTACTGGCCTTAAGAAGGAGGGAGAAGAGAGGTACAAAGCCAAAGCACAGGCTTCCGCTGTCCTACCCAGCCGACTCAGTTCGCTTTGACTGCTATTCTACTCAGCCAGTTCTGATGGCTCCTTTGCCACCCCTAAATTCTGACACCCTAGGCAATTGCTTACTTTTTTAATGGAAGGCCAGCACTGAGGTGCAGGGGGGAACCCATTAGGTAGAGTGGAGGAGGTGGAGGTCTTGTCCTTTGCAAGACACAGCTCTTTTTTCCAAGGTAATGGTGGCATTTAGTTTGCTATCTTCAAGGACTCCTCTTCAGAAGCCCCCTAATGTTACTCTGGATAGCATCTTCAAATGATTATACCTTTGGAATAGTTAGTCTATTCATTAGTTGTAATTTCTGTGGATGTGCATCAGTGAAACATAGAAACAGAGAAAAATGATGACAGATAAGGCCCATATGGCCTGTCTAGTCTGCCCGTCCATACCAGCTACTAAGTTCTACAATCCCTTCTTTTCCCTTAGAGATTATCTGTCCTTGTCCCATGCTTTCTTGAATTCAGATACTGTCCTCATCTCTACCACTTCCACTGGGAGGCTATTCTACACATTCACTACTCTTTCCATAAAGAAATGTTTCTTCCGATTACTTCTGAATCTATCCCCTTTCACCTTCATTCTATGCCCCCTTATTCCAGAGCTTTCTTTCAATTGAAAGAGACTCTCCTGTGCATTTATCCCACAGAGATATTTAAACATATCATGACTCCCTTTTCCCTCCTTTCTTCCAAAGTATACATATTGAGATTGTTAAGTATTTCTCCGTATGCTTAATGATGAAGACCACTGACCATTTTAGTAGAAGACATGATTTTTTTGATGGGGCCTGTGGTTATCATGGGGGGTGGGGCACTAGGCAGTGTGGATGTTGACACTGTCTCCAGTTCTTCTGTTTTTGGCCTGGTTCACCGCAGCTCATTGGGTGGACCTGACTCCAAACTAGAGGAGCCATGACCCACCAAGGCCCGTCCCTAGCTATGCCCCTGATATGCATCTGAGAATGCAGGTGCAGTTGTCAAGCCAGGCTGCATACACAGAGAAAGTTAAAGACTCGAGGCAATCAATTTGCTCAGTTTTCATCAACCCAGGCAAATTTGACATAGGAAAGAAAAGTTTGCCCCGCAGATTGAAGAACCTGGAGAACACAACAAGATTTCTTAACTTCCATGCTTTTAGTTTTCCCTGGATTCTTTTTCTTATGCTCTTCAATACTTATACGTGTGAGATAACTGAAAGTTTCAAAAAACACTTTCTCCAACTAGTAAAGTCTTTTTTGTCCTTGGTGGGAAGCAGAAAAAAATCTGGGAAAATGAGGAATATTGAGTCTGACCATTCAGCAGATGTTTTTAGGGTCTTTTGTGCTTCCCCTGACAGAGAACATGTCCTTCATTTGATTTTTAGCAATAAATTGGCTCATTTCTTTAGATATAAAGTTGGGATATATCCAGAGCTGAGGAGGGAAACTCAGTCCTATAGGAAGAATTATAAGAACATAAGAAAATAAGAACATAACATATGCCATACTGGGTCAGACCAAGGTCCATCATGCCCAGTATCCTGTTTCCAACAGTGGCCAATCTAGGTCATACGTACCTAGCAGTTTCCCCAAGGGACACAGGTTCCACAATGCCACAGTGCTTGTATTGGGTCAAGCATTGATATCCTGGGTCCCTTCTTAATAATGGTTTATGGACCTTTCCTCCAGGAACGTGTCCAAACCTTTTTTTAAACCCAGCTACACTAACAGCCCTTACCACATCCTCCGGTAACAAATTCCAGAGTTTGATTACAATTAAAGTACGTGCCGGGATACCTTAGCCCTAGGTACTGCCTGTGCACTATTGTTTTCATCTAAATGCTTTATTAAGTTTGGGGGATACTAAATTTATATTTTTGAGCCATCTCAGTTATGTTTCCTCTAGACTCTAAAAAGATTGAAACTGTTGTAAGCTGGGATACGGTTTTATTTATTTAACAGTATTTCTAAACCACCTTATCTTAATAATCAAGGTGGTATCACAGCAAGCAAGGTTAGGGCAGAACTATTGATACTTGTCAATCTTTTTTGTTTTGAGGCACATGCATGGATGCATTGCCCCATGGACTTTTCCTCTGCCTGCCATTTTGGATGATTCCCCCTTAGTGACTCTGCCTTAATGGTGCAGCCCTTCATTAGCTAAAAACTTGAAGACAGGGTGACCTGTTTCTAATGACATGGGGTCTGTGCTAATTCAAGCACTCCTACTATAAACTGGGGCTACTACAAGAGGAAAGTTCTAATTCATAAAAGTTTCAATTTGTTGTTTAATCTTTGCTTTGATTTCATTCATGTATTTATTTTTTATTTCAGTTTATTACTTTCAGGGGCGGAGAGACTCATTACGGGGCCTCATTTGCATAAATACTTACATATCCATTGGGCCAAATTTGCATAAATTTAATGTATCTTTTTATTTTAAAATGTGCATGCCATCCATCTAAAATCCTAGGTGGTTTTCATACACATAAACAATTTATTAAAACAGACATTACAATAAAATAAACATAATAACAATTATGAATCAAAATGAACTTAAAACCACTTTCACATACCCACAAAGAAAAAATTATAAATAGCTGCATACTGGATTTATTTGGTCAATGCTATGGCTACCTTATTGATGAGGAGAGAAGATATAAAATGAGAAAAATGAGTCCTGGTAGCTGTGAATTCAAGATCAAGGTGCCCAGGCTGGATTGGACCGTGCTAGAGCTAGAAAGGTCCAGAAATCAGCAGCAGTAAAGCTATCAGGCTACTAAACAAAATTAAGCTGAGATGTTCCCTTAAAATTTGAAATTTCTTTGAATATGAACTGACAAAATATTTTAAATTTCAGACTGGCAGCATCAAGAACGCAAAACTGCAAATCTCAAAGACAATCCATATTGCACTACCAACCATCAACATCTTACAGTTGACTACACACCAAAAACCCACAGTACAGGATCCATAGAGCAAATCTACCATTCCATAACAGCATTAACTTCCAAAACTCACACAACAAGGAGTATACCCAGACACAGGCAACATCATAAATATTGCAGTGGAACTTAGAACAACCATAAACCTACTGGGAAAATTGAACAAGTCAGATTTGTACACAGAAACTCCATGCAACAGAATACCTGGCTTCAGTCACACACTTAGAACATACATAGTCCCTATATATTGATACAAATTAAGCTGAAACCCCAAGAAACCATATTCTGCATGTAGCGCAACAAAAGAGAAATAGAAAGATGCATATAAAGAAAGCACATATAGATTACATAAACTGACATTCTAATGCTTTGTTGTCTGGCCATTTTATTTTTCTGATTGTGTTGGTTCCAGTCTCTGGTTTCCGCTTTCCTACATCTTCCCTTAACGCTTTCCAGAGTCTCAAGTCCATCTGCTATTTCTCACCTCTACATCCATCTCCAACATTGATCTTTTTCTTTTTAGCTTTCTTCCATGTATTTTTTTCCTCACTCTATGGACCCAGATTTCTCTTTTTCTTTTTACCATCTTGTCCCTAATCTACTACTTTTCAACCTTAACCACAAACCCCCCCTCCCCCTCCCCATTCCACATCTCTCTTTCTTTCTCCAGCCTCTTATTACTCAGTCTATCACTAATTCTCCCATTTCTCTCTTCCCTGCTTCATCCATATCTCTTCCCTCCCTGTATTCTGGCTTTCCAAATTCTCTCCTTTCCCTCTGTCCTCACTGTCCAGCATCTCCCCATCCAATATCTGCCATCTTCCTCTCTCCCTTTCCAGCATCACCACTTCTCTTTCACTATATATCTCCCATCATATCCCAAATCTCTCCTCTCATCCTATCTTCCCATATCCAGCATTTCCACCCATCTCCCTATTTTCTCCCGTGTCTAGTATCTCTACTCCATCTCCCTATTTCCTGTCAAGTCCAGTTTCTCCCCTCTGTAGCTGTATGCCCTCTCTCCTGTATCCAGCATCTCCCCTTCCTCTCAACCCTCTCCATAGCCAGCAAATGCCCTCCACTTCCCTATGACCCTTTCCCATTTCCAGCATCTCTTCTCCATCTCCTATAACCAGTCCCCCATCTCATATTCTTCTCCCTATTTCCCCCTTCCCCTGCATCCAGCATCCCCTCTCTCTCCTTATGATCCCCTCCCATCCAATCTCTCCCTTCCTTCTCTATATTCCATTTACCCTGTGTCCAGTAGCTCTAGTCTCGTTACCCTTTCTCTTCAATATGGTCCTGCGTGTCCTCTAGAGCCCAAGCCACCCTTCCATGTATCACTTCCCTCTACCTTGAAGTCACTATAAAGTCGAAGTGCTTTGATCATGTCTGCAGCCCGGGCAGACATCCTCCTGCCCAGACCACTCTCTTTATCAGCTGCTGCCTCCTCCACCTCCTTTCCTGGGGCTGTCGGCAGGCCTAGGCCACCGGCTCTGAGAAGGCTGCTAGGGCACTGCAATTGTCAGGGTTCTGCCATGCTGCTCCCTCTGCTGCCCGTCTCCCTCAGCAGCTCCGCTGCCATGGCAAGACGAGGAGCTAGTACAACCAGTAGAAGGAGTCACTGCCCAGTAGCTAGCAAGGCTCCACACTGTCTGATGTTACTGCCGCTGCTGCTGCTGGACTTTTCAGCTTAGCTGTACAGGTGGCCGAGCACAGAGCTTCTAGTGGAGTGGGGTCATGTGCAGACAACATGCTCAAACATGCCTAGGGCCGGTCCTGATTACTTTTAATATTATGGTTACAGATTCAAGCATATCCTACAGCATTACATAGTAATAACAACCAAATCAAACTAGCTCCATGTTGAGAACTACAGATCCAAAAATGCAGGTCTTATTTGCAGACAAGAAGGAAGTGAAACTGTGGGTGGGGCTATGGCCGGAAGTGATCTGTGGGACTGGGGCTATGGCCAGAAGAGACCCGAGAAGACGGGGCTATGGCCAGAAGTGACCTCACTCCCGAATACACACAGTGCCTCACTTGGAGATAAAAAGGAAGCCAGTATGTACATATATAGTTGGAAAATTAATTTTTTTTTAAAGTATTTGTTAATCACCTAAATTTGTAATGCTTCATTCATTTTCCTGGACTAACCAATACTCTTCCCCTCCCTGCTACAATTCCACCATTAACCCTCTCCCCGCCCCTCTACCTGAACAATCTCTTTTTTCTTCACTATTCCTCCTCTCCCTGTCCCCTCTCAGACACAATTCCACCATTTCCCCTCTCCCTGCATAATTCCACTATTTCCTCTTTCCCTGGCACAATTGTGCCATTTCTCCTGTCCCTGTCCCCCCAGAATAATTATGTGCTATTTCCTCCCACTCCACCGTACAATCATTTATTTTCACTTCCTCCTCTCCCTGCGCCCCCACCCTTGCCTCATCATTATCCCTTCTGTCCTTATTTCTGTTCTGCCGCAGGCCAAAAAAACATACTTGGATAAGAATAAGCTCCCAGCAGAAGCTGCGGTATCCCAGTTGTTAAACCCTGAAGCTGGAACACTTCAGGCAGGTTTTGAGGCAATGCAGCGGGACACAGCTCTCCACCAAGCAGTGGTAAACACAGCAGAATTTCCTGGTAGCTGCTGTACCTGGTCATGGCCCCAAGTTGTGCAGAGAGTGGGAGGCATTAAAAAATATGGGTATGCAGGAAAAAAACTTTCATTTTGGTTTAATATATTTCATTTTGTTTTGTATTATTTTTTTATAAATTTTCATTTCAGGGCAAATTTGTTAATTAAGAGATAGCTGTAGCTGCAGCCCAAACAAAAAACAGATTTGAAAGGTTACTAGAGGTTTCAGGGAGATAAGAGAAAAGCAAATTGTTTTTTCTACCCATTTTTTAGCAGTTATTCCGTCCCTCCACCCACACTTTTATCACAACCTGGCCTTGAACTAGTAACTTTGCACTAAAAAGGCAGGGGAATTGCAAGAAGAGCTATTATATCTCTGGGGAAGTCAAGCTTCAGCCAGCCTGTTCTTAACTGTGTCTTGTATTTCTGGTGAACTTAGTTCCTGTTTCCTGATTGGCCCACATTTTGTCTGCTCCCCTCCCTGGCACAATTCCAACATTTCCCCTATCCCTGCCCCTCTTCCTGCACTATCTTTTCTTTTGCTATTCCCCCTCTCCCTGCCCCTCCCCCCTCTGGTACAATTCCACTATCTCCCCTCTCCCAGAAAGGAACATAAGAATATAAGAAATGCCATACTGGGTCAGACCAAAGGTCCATCAAGCCCAGTATCCTGTTTCCAGCAGTGGCCAATTTAGGTCACAAGTACTTGTCAGGTTCTCAAAAGGTAGGCAGATTCCATACTGTTTATCCCAGGAGTAAGCAGTGGATGTCCCCAGTCCACTTTAATAATGGTTTATGGGCTTTTCCTCCAAGAACCTTTTCAAACCTCTTTTAAACCCAGCTACACTAATAGCTTTTACTATATCCTCCAGCAACAAATTCCAGAGTTTGATTATATCTTAAGTAAAAAAATGTAATTAATAGCCTTATACAAAATGTAGCATGTAGCAAGATAGTTTAGTCCTAATCAAGAGCAGCAAGCACACCCATAGCATACCTGGAGTTCTATTAGCCAAATTAATATGAATAAAATACAGTCTCTAAAATGCTTGTATGCAAATGCTAGAAGTCTAAAAAATAAGATGGGAGAGTTAGAATATATAGCACTAAATGAGAAGTTAGATGTGATTGGAATATCAGAGACATGGTGGAAGGAGGACAACCAGTGGGACACTGTGATACCTGGGTACCAACTATATCGTAATGATAGAGCTGATCAAATTGGTGGAGGGGTTGCGCTCTATGTTAGAGAGGGCATTGAGTCAGAAAGGATTAAAGTTTTGCAGGAAACAAAATTTGCTGTAGAATCTCTATGGATTGAAATTCCATGTAAAAAGGGGAAGGCGATGGCGGTGGGGGTGTACTATCGACTGCCTGGCCAGAATGAACAAATGGATGATGAAATGCTCAAAGAAATCAAGGAAGCTAACAAACGTTACAGCGCGGTAATAATAATGGGCGATTTCAATTACCCCGGTATCAACTGGGTCAGTGTCACGGCAGTACATGCTAGGGAGATAAAGTTCCTAGATGACATAAATGACTGCTTCTTGGAGCAGCTGGTTCATGAACCGATGAGAGGGGAAGCCATATTAGACTTAGTCCTTAGTGGAACACCAGATCTAGTGCAAGAGGAAAGGGTGTTGGGGCCACTTGGCAATAGTGATCATAGCATGATCGCCTTTGATTTAATTAGTGGACGAGGGATAGTAAGGAAATCCACAGTACTACCATTTAACTTTCGAAAGGGAGACTATGATAAAATGCGGAAAATAGTTAAGAAAAACCTAAAAGGAGCAGTTGCAGAGGTTAAAGACTTACATCAAGCTTGGGTGTTGTTGAAAAATACTATCTTGGAAGCCCATACCAGCTGTATTCCACGCTTTAAGAAAAGTGGAAGGAAGTCCAAAAAACTGCCAGCATGGTTTAAAGGTGAGGTCAGAGAGGCTGTTGTTGCCAAGAAAGCATCTATCTTTCAGGAAATGGAAAAAAGAGCCAAACGATGAAACCTGGAAACAGCACAAGCACTGGCAGGTCAAATGCAAGGCATTGATAAAGAAGGCAAAGAGAGAATTTGAGAAGAAGCTTGCTGCGGAAGCAAAAACGCGAAATAAAGATTTTTTCAAGTACATTCATAGCAAAAAACCTGTGAGTCAGTTGGTCCATTAGATGATAGAGGAGTTAAAGGGGCACTAAGAGGCGACAAGGCAATAGCGGAGAGACTGAATGAATTCTTTGCTTCGGTCTTTACTGAGGAAGATGTAGGGATGTTACCCATGACTGAAGTGGTATTTAAAGGTGCGGAAGAATTGAAGGAAATATCGATACATCGGGATGATGTATTACAACTATTAGATAAGCTGAAGAGTAGAAAATCACCTGGGCCGGATGGTATACATCCAAGGGTGTTGAAAGAACTGAAATATGAGATTGCAGACCTGCTATTAGTAATCTGTGAACTATCATTAAAATCATCTCTAATACCTGAAGATTGGTGGATCGCCAATGTAACACCAATTTTTAAAAAGGGTTCCAGGGGTGATCCAGGAAACTACAGACCGGTGAGCCTCACGTCAGTACCGGGAAAAATGGTAGAAACCATCATAAAGAATAAAATTACTCAGCATGTAGTCATGGCCTAATGGGAGACAGCCAACATGGCTTTAGACAAGGAAGATCTTGTCTTACTAATCTGTTATGTTTTTTTGAAATTGTGAATAAACAGGTGGACAAAGGTGAGTCAGTTGATATAGTGTATCTGGACTTTCAGAAAGCCTTTGACAAGGTCCCTCATCAGAGACCTTTGGCAAAACTAAAGAATCATGGGATAGGAGGCAGTGTACTACTGTGGATCAGGAACTGGTTAAAAGATAGAAAGCAGAGGGTTGGGCTAAATGGCCAATTTTCCCAATGGAGAAAGGTGAACAGTGGTGTACCCCAGGGATCTGTGCTGGGTCCGCTGCTTTTGGACATATTCATAAATGACCTGGAAAGTGGAATAACGAGTGCGGTTATCAAATTTGCAGATGACACAAAACTATTTAAAGTTGTTAAAACCCAAGAGGATTGTGGAAAATTGCAAGAGGATCTTGATAAATTGGAAGACTGGGCATCAAAATGGCAGATGAAATTTAATGTGGACAAGTGCAAAGTTATGCACCTAGGGAAGAACAACCCAAACTATGGTTACATGATGCAAGGTTCCACATTAGGAACCACCACCCAGGAAAAAGATTTAGGCATCATTGTGGATAACATGCTAAAACCCTTGGCCCAGTGTGCAGCGGCAGCCAAGAGAGCAAATAGAATGCTAGGTATCATAAGGAAAGGAATGGAAAATAAAACAAAAGATATTATAATGCCTCTATACCGTTCCATGGTGAGACCGCACCTTGAATATTGTGTGCAATTCTGGTCGCCGTATCTTAAAAAGGATATAGCGTTATTAGAAAAGGTTCAGAGAAGAGCCACCAAAATGGTAAAGGGGGCGGAAGGATACTCCTATGAAGAAAGGCTAAAAAGGTTAGGGCTCTTTAACCTGGAAAAGAGACGGCTGAGGGGAGATATGATAGAAGTCTATAAATTAATGAACGGAGTGGAACGGGTAAACGTAGATCGACTGTTTACATTATCAAAATATAGGAAGACTAGGGGACATGCAATGAAGCTACAGGGTAAACTATTTAAGACTAATAAAAGAAAATATTTTTTCACTCAACGTGTAATCAAACTCTGGAATTTGTTACCGGAGGATGTAGTAAAGGCTGTTAGTGTAGCTGGGTTTAAAAAAGGTTTGGACAAGTTCCTGGAGGAAAGGTCCATAAACCATTATTAAGAAGGGACCCAGGATATCAATGCTTTACCTAGTACAAGCATTGCAGAACCTGTGTCTTTTGGGGAAACTGCTTGGTACGTATGACCTAGATTGACCACTGTTGGAAACAGGATACTGGGCTTGATGGACCTTGGTCTGACCCAGTATGCCATATCTTATGTTCTTATGTTCTTATTCCTGTCTCTTTGCCTTTTTTCTCTCTTTACCCTCTACCTATTTCTTTCCTATCAAGTTAATGGTGTTCGTTTCTCTCTTTCTGTTTCACTGCAGCCTAGGCTTTATTGTGCACCGCCCTGATGCTTATGCTTGGGCGGTATATCAAGCCTTGCTAATAAAGATAAAGATAAAGAAAAAGACCAGAAGGAGCGAAGTGAAAAATCTTCGACAACATGCCAAGTATAGTTCGAGGAGTAGATTTATTTCTTGAGGACAAAACACCTTCAATTCACTCTACACAATCGTGTTTCATCTATAATAGACTTCTTCGGGGGTGTTAATCTTAAAATATATAAAAGACAAATGATAAGAACTAATAAAACAAAATAAAAGATATAACAAATAGTTATAAATACATTGATAATAATTATAAGAAATGTAATAATAAAATCAATAAAATGCATTTCAAAAACAACACTAAAATGACAAAAAAGAAATTAGAAAGAAAGCAGATCATTACTATTAAAAAATTGGGGGTCATTCTGTCCCACAAATAGTGGGGATTGATGTCCCTGCTCTTCACCCCCATGCTGGTCCCAGTTAAAGCCTCCCCATATGAATAATGCATTTGTACAGGGAGGCTTAGATGGGGGTGGAATGGGGTATTCCGGAGGCAGAGCGAGGATGGAACATGGGCAGGCTGCGACCCCAGACATACAGGGCTGATTCAGAGGTTGGCCCTGTACTTCCGGAGCCGTGAACTTATATGGGGGACTTGCTCCACCACAGAGATTGAATAAGTCCACCTGGATATCGGGAGATCCTGCTGCTGGGCTGGGAAAAAAAGGTAGGGGGTCAAGGAAGTTCCCCAAAGCAGGACCCTGGCCATGGGAGCAATGTTCCCTCTAATTTTCTGTAGGCTGTGTGCGCATAAAATATCAGCTGTGTGCAGCTTTTGAAGGAAGGCTAAATTTTTGTGCGCCACATAACGACACTCGTAGTTATATACTTTAAAATTTGACTACACGTCAGAATACAGTATGTACACCACATTGATTTTAATCAAATTAAATGAAAATAGACGATTATTAAATGAAGCGAGAAATTTCTAGTAATTACAATCATAACTTTTAAATTTTAAGACGTCTGTGTTGTTTTCTATCAGAATCAGAGCCGTAATTTTTGTGCGCTCTGTTGTAAAGTATGTGCGCTCGCTCTGCAAGGTGTCTGCGCGCGCACACGCGCACAGCTTAGAGGGAACAGTGCATGGGAGGCTGGATCGAGGGTCTGGCTGCGGGGAACAAACAAGATTGGCGGTGGCCAGCATTTGGGAAGCCATGGAATTGCGGCTCCATTCCTGATTTAGGTAGCTGAGGATCTGCTGGGCATGCAGGCCGATCAGAATCGGGGCCCAGCCTGCACGTTCAGACCGTAGACCTGATTCTGATCCCTTGGGCATGTCTAGCCCCCATGGGATCAGAATCAGGTCCACCTCTGGGCATCCTGACAGGGCAATCTGGCTCAGTTGGAAGAAGAGGGTTCAAAAAATGGATGACATATAAAACATAAAAAGCCATATTCAATATATTTGGTGTGGTGTATTTATGCCTGCATCATGCAATGAGGTGAAAATTAAAGTGTACTACATTATCTGTATCTGGATGTGGAAAAAATCACTCACAAACAGGGCTGACCTGGTGGCAGTGGCAGAGGTTTGGATTAAGGGCCCCCAAACAAAATATCAGAAATGGCCCCCTAAGCCAGGGAGAGCCACCTCAGAATAACCAGGTGGGGCTATAAGTGGGCCCCCTCCTCATCTGGACCCTCGCACTGCAGGGGCTGCCGGGTGGAAATTATGCCACTGCCTGGTGGCTTAAGTGGCAGATACACTCTAATTCCCCACAAAATCAGCTTCATCCCCTCTTCCCCCTCTTCAATAGCAACTCTTCTCCTCAACCTCTGCTGCCCTTTCTTCCTTTTCTAAGATCTCCAAAGAGGAAACCATTAATCTTCTTTCCTCCTGTAAACTTACTACCTGATCCTCTGATCCTATCCCTACTGATCCCCTTATCTCCATCTCCTCCACTGTCATCCCTTCCATTTCTCATATTCTCAACCTATCGCTCTCCATTGCAACTGTCTCAGCAGCCTTCAAGTATACTGTAGTCACACCTCTCCTCAAGAAACCTTCACTTGACCCTACTTGTCCTTCTAATTATTGACCCATCTCCCTCCTTCCCTTCATTTCCAATCTTCTTGATCATGCGGTTCTCCACCATTGCCTTGACTTACTTTCCTCTGGATCCACTGCAATCTGGATTTCATCTTTTACATTCTATTGAAACAGTTCTTGCCAATGTCTCCAGTGACCTTTTCCTTGCTAATTCCAAGGGCCTTTACTCAGTCCTCATTCTTCTTGACCTTTCTGCTGCTTTTGACACTGTTGACCACCGCCTTCTTCTCGACACCTTGTCCTCGCTTGGTTTTAAGGGCTCTGTGCCTTCCTGGTTCTCTTCTTATCTCTCCCAATGCTCTTTCAGTGTTTGTTCTTGTAGATCCTCCTCTACTTCTATCCCACTCTCAGCTGATGTACCCCAAGGGTCTGTTCTGGACCCACTCCTTTTCTCTCTATATACCCAGTCCCTTGGTGCGCTCATCTCCTCTCATGGCGTTCAGTATCATTTTTACGCTGATAACTCTCAGATCTAGCTCTCTATGCCTGATATCTCTCTGACACTCCATGCCTGTATCTCTGCCTGCCTATCTGACATCGCTGCCTGGATTTCTCATCGCTGTTTGAAATTGAACATGGCCAAAACTGAGCTTCTTATTTTTCCTTCTAAACCCACCTCCCCACTTCCTCCTTTTTCAATCTCTGTGGATAACACTCTTCTACTCCCTGTTTCCTCAGCCCGCAACCTTGGGGTCATCTTTGACTCCTCCCTCTCCTTCTGCACTCATATCAAACTGATAGCTAAAGCCTGTCATTTCTTTCTCTATAATATCAGCAAAATTTGCCCCTTCCTTCTGTCTAGACTATTGCAACCTCCTCCTTGCTGGTTTCCCTCTGAATCATCTCTCTCCCCTCAATCTGCTCAAAACTCATCTGCACAGCTAATCTTCTGCCAGCCCTAATATACTCATATCACCCCCTTCTCAAGTCACTTCATTGGCTCTCCTTCCGTTTCCATATCCAGGTCAACTTCTCCTTCTGACATATAAATGCATTCATTCTGTTGCTCCTCACTACCTTTCCTCTCTCATCTCTCCCTATACCTCTCCTCGTGAACTCCGCTCTTCTGATGGATTGCTTCTCTCTATGCCCTTTTCTTCTACTACCAGCTCCAGACTTTGATCCTTTCACCTTGTTGCTCCTTATGCCAGGAACAAACTACCTGTATCTATACCTCAAGCTTCTTCTCTGTCCCTTTTCAAATCCTTGCTAAAGTTTACCACTTTGAGGCTGCTTTTGGATCTTGATCCGCTTAATTTTCTATGTGTCTCCTCAGGACCGTACCGAGCCCTGTGCGAGCGGTGCGGCTGCACAGGGTGCAAAGACTTAAAGGGCGCATTTAGTCTCTCTGCTGTTGCCTGTCGCCGCCACTTTTTTGGCGGCAGGCAGCAGCAGAGAGATGGAATGCGCCCCTTAAGTCTTCGCGCCGGCACACTAAGCAGGTCTGGTCTCTCTGGGAGGGACCAGACCTGCTTAGCGTGCCAGCGACTTGCAGATTGTGTGCGCAACCCCCTCCTCCATCCCCATAAAGTGTCTAAATGGAGGTGCAAGAGGGGGGCACGCGCCCGATGTGCAAGTCGCACAAAGGGCGTATTTCAGCCTCGGTATGGCCCTGTGTCTTCTTACCTTTTCCTAGTTGTATCCTTGTTTTCAATTGATGTATTGTCTGTCTGACTAGACTGTAATCTCTGATGAGCAGGGACCGTCTCTTTTTTACATGTTCTGTGCAGCACTGCATACGACCTGTAGCACTATATAAATAATCAATTGTAGTAGTAGGTACCATATGTTGTCATATGGAAGGACCCCAGTTTGATGCCCAGGTCTGGCCTACTCCTTGGGTTGGTTGGGGTTGAGGAAACTGTGGAGGCAGTGTCCACATCCCCTGGGGAGAGTGAGAGATTCATGGTCATTGCTTAGGAGTAGCTGGATTCAGGGCACAGTGTCACAGAGCTCTGCAGAGAACCCTTGTGCCTGGCCCTTGGACGGGGCCTGTTGCTATGAGTGGATGAAAAGTAAGGCATGAGAGATCATAAAACAGGAAAAAATTATGGATAAGTACAAAGGAAATACAAAACATCAGAGAGTAGAAGGCATAGCCTACAGATTAGAACAGCAGGGGAAATCCAAAGTTGAAATTTCACTTCTCCCACTGACATGCCCAGTGACCTTAGGCAGAGAACCATCTATTAGATTTCATTGTTACTCACCTTTGAGCTTGGATATGAAAAGGTGAGCAGTTTAGATCCAGAATCCAAATCCTAATACCAGCCTTGGTTCTGATTGAGCTGGAAGTTCAAAAGAAACTACCAGATCAAAAAAAAAATCCTTAGGGCACTAAGACAGGTAATAAAGCCATTATTAGCAATTTCTTGTAAACAAGCTCTTATTTCCAGCATAGTTTGCTCAGATACAGGCTTATTAATTTAGCTGAGGGGGTAGGTGATCTACTTATTAAACTACAGAGCATTAATACTCAGTTTTAATGTACATATTAACTCGGCGAGGGTAATTCACTATAGCACAGTAATATGTGTTACTGTTACTGTGGGTTACTGCACTACTGGCCTTTCATTTTAGTGAATCAGCCTTAATATTCACAAAATGGTTATATGTAAATTGTGTCAGAGCATGGTAATTAACATGCACATTATTGAAGAAAACGTAACCACCTTGAGTTAAGCTTCTAGCATTAACTCTTCTGTGATGACATTTCCATTATTTATACCCTTTGTCTGCTATCATAGATAATGAGGGAATAGTTTTGCATCTCATTAACTTAGTATGATAAAATTTTCCATTAACACAAGCATATTAATGCTAATTTAATACACAGTAATACTCTCATTAGAGCTAACACGCTTTGATAGAAAGAGCCCTAGAACATCTTCCTTTTGACTGAAAGATCAACACTAAACTACTGGAAATGATTACCTTGGTGTTTAGGTGCATCATGAACTATTAATAATCACTTTGAACATGTCTTTTGTTCACTGATATTTTTGTGAATTGCAATTTTTGAATTCAAATTGCTAGAAAAAGTGAAAGAAAATAGTCCTCTTACTCTAGGCCCTGTGAGAAATATACTGAAAAATAAGGGAGTGCAGTCAAAGAATATTGTTTTATTTCATTTTCTGTGCTGTTTGCAGTTTGTTTCATTTTATTTTGTTTCATTTCAGGGCAATTTTGTTAATTAAAGAGGTAGCTGTGGCAGCTACCCAAAGGAAAGCATGGCTGAAAGATTACTATAGGTTTCAGGTAAAAAAAAAAACCTAGCTTTTTTTCTCACATTCAACATCTAATCTCAAACTAGTGACCATTGTGTTAAAAGGCAGGCAACTTGTGGAAGAGACACTATGTCACCATATGGCCTGGCCCTAGTCACCCTGCTCTTAATTTGTGTATTGCTTATGAACTTACTTCCTGTTTCCTGACCGGACAAGGATTGTCTGGTCTGCAGCACTATGGAAAATGCTAACTGGATTTTTTTGGTTTATGAATCTATTGATTACACAGGTACACTACCAAAAAACTGCCTCCAGTTTTGCAACTGATTCCTATAGATTTTGGGGTGCTGAATCCAGGAAAAATAGCCAAAATGTTCTATCACGTCACGTTTTCTTGCAAAATTAGATTTCTTACCCATATAAGGAATGTTCACATAATTTCTTTTTAGCCGACTGCAGTTAATTTTCTTGGCCCAAAATAGAGGTTGTAATGGTTAACTAACTAGAAACACTCCCTCATGATATTTTAGAGTGTTTTGTACTCATTTTATACATTAACAGGACAATTGGGAGGCGGGGGGCTAAATCCAGTACTCGCGCTGGCGCATGTTCTTTCCTGTTCGCCTCGCCTCGTTCGCTCGCTCAAACACGGTGGTTGCGACATGAACGTTCCTGTCAAATTTCAGTTTCTTGCAAGTTCATTATTACCTTTTGTTTGCTCAGTCGTAATCCAGCTTTATTCCGAAGTGGTTCACTACAGTTGTAGTTTGCAGTGCTGTGTATTTGTGATGGCTCACAGAGCCAGAGGTTGCGTCAACTCTCCGGACAGTTTTTGTTTTATTTGTGGGGAATATACCGTGAAAAAGCGGCAGAGGAACATTTCTGCATTTATTAAAAAAGTATATTTCGCCTATTTCGGTTTGAAGTTAGGCGATCAAGACAAACCGTGGGCTCCTCACAAAGTGTGCAAGACATGTGAGGAAGATCTACGCTTATGGATGAAAGGTAAAAAACAAGCATTTCGTTTCGGAATACCTATGATGTGGCGTGAACAAAGAGACCACAGCAGTGACTGCTATTTTTGCTCTTGCATTGTGAAGGGATACAACTTAAAAAATAAGAACGTAATAAGTTACCTCAACCTTCCCCTAAGCAATTAGGCCTATGCCTCATAGCAACGAAGTACCTGTGCCTGAACCACCAAAATCTTTGGATCATATTTGTGTGGACGGTTCTGATCATGATGAGACTCATCAGATGGCTTTTCCCGATGAGTCCAGTACTTCCGAGTTTGAAACTGAACCAGATCCGAAACATGAACTTTTCTCTCAAGCTGAATTGAATGATTTAGTCCGGGATTTAGGACTCCCAAAAGATGCTGCCCAACTGCTAGGTTCTCGGCTTAAACAGAAAAATCTATTGTCACCAGGAACAACTTTTTATTGGTACCGCAACCGCGAGACACAATTTTTGAAGTATTTCAGCAAAGAGGAAGATTTGGTATTTTGCAACGATATATACGGAGTGATGGAAAAGTTTAAACTCAAGTATGATCCTGCTGAATGGCAGCTGTTCATTGATTCGTCAAAAGACAGCATAAAAGGTGTTCTTCTTCATAATGGCAACACATTCGCTTCAGTTCCTATTGCTCACTCTGTTATTCTCCAAGAAAAATACGAGAATTTGGCCCTGATTCTTCAGAAGATTCGTTATGATGAGCATAAGTGGATGATTTGTGGAGACTTTAAAATTCTATCCATGCTATTAGGGCAGCAATCCGGTTTCACCAAATATCCCTGCTTCCTTTGCTTGTGGGATAGCCGGGCCCGCGACCTACACTGGGGGAAAAAAGACTGGCCAATTCGGGAGTATTTGAGACCCGGTGAGAAAAATGTTCTTCATGAGAGCTTGGTACCTCGTGATAAAATTCTATTACCACCTCTCCACATTAAGTTGGGTCTCATTAAGCAATTCATCAAGTCCCTTCCAAAAGATGGTGAGTGCTTTCGGTACTTTTGCTCAAAGTTCCCCCGACTTTCTGAAGCAAAGCTAAAGGAAGGAGTGTTTGTTGGCCCTGATATAAGGAAACTCATTTCAGATGGAGCATTCGCTGAAACGATGTCTGAGAAGGAAAAAGAAGCCTGGGATTCCTTCAAGGATGTTGTTCTCAAATTCTTGGGGAACAGGCGGGATGAGAACTATAAGGATATTGTTGCCAGGATGCTCAATGCCTTCAAAGAACAAGGCTGTAACATGAGCCTGAAAGTCCATTTCTTGCACTCCCATGTGAACTACTTTCCCGAAAACTTGGGGGCGTACAGTGAAGAACAAGGTGAAAGGTTTCACCAGGACATCAAGGACGCAGAGAGAAGGTACCAAGGAAGATGGAACACCACTATGATGGCTGATTTCTGCTGGTTGCTGCTGCGGGAAACCCCAGATGAAAAATACGCCAAGCAG
Source organism: Ichthyophis bannanicus (assembly GCA_033557465.1). Taxonomy (NCBI): domain Eukaryota; kingdom Metazoa; phylum Chordata; class Amphibia; order Gymnophiona; family Ichthyophiidae; genus Ichthyophis; species Ichthyophis bannanicus. The sequence goes on from CM066033.1 coordinate 751,268,432, forward strand.
CGCACCAAGAGAAGCATTCGGGGGAAGAAGAAACGGGCCCACCAGGAGATTGATTGACCCAAGAATGACTTTAAAATCTAAATTGTGTTGACAAATATCGTGTTTTTACTAAACTTTGAAATAAAAATTTGCTAGTTATTACCACAGTGTCGGATCTCATTTATTAGAATTTTATTTTCACACCATCGGGTGTTTGTCTTCATGTATTGCAATGGTGCGGTTTGCGTTTTCTATTCTTACAAACATACCTGTACAACATTTTTTGCACATTTCTTTGCTTTGCTTTGTGTCTAACCTCGCTCTTATATGCTCAATGTTTGTGCACATGTATGTGGCTGTTTTAAGTGCAGACAATTTTGCTACCATCACAGTGTGTTTTGTTGACATTACTCTATTCTTATGTGCTGCCTTGTTACAATTTTCTTTATTCTTATTTGAATAACTACTAAACAATTAGTATAAAGAATTCATCCAAGAAACTTTTATCTCGATCGCACTCAATCTGAAACGTTCACCTCAAACTGCTAACCCAATGTAGCAAAAAATCTGTACGTGATGGAGCAAATTGGTTACCAGATTTGGATTCAGCGCACCAAAAAACGTAAAAATCAATCGAAACATTAGAGGCAGTTTAAAAAAAAATTTTTTTAGTGTACCTGTGTTACTGCTGAGAGATTTATTGCAGAAAATTTTTATTTTCACATGTCCTTGTGGCAGGAATTCTGTGAAACCATGTCTAAGTACAATATCAGAGACCTTTACCAAGCCTAATCTAGATCCAGGTTGTCCAATTATAAGAACATAAGATATGCCATACTGGGTCAGACCAAGGTTCATCAAGCCCAATATCCTGTTTCCAACAGTGGCCAATCTAGGCCACAAGAACCTAGCAGTTTCCCCAAAGGGCTCAGGTTCCACAGTGCTTGTATTGGGGTAAGTAGTGAATATCCCAGGTCCCTTTTAATAATAGTTTATGGACCTTTTATTTATTTATTTAATGTCTCTTCTATACCGCGCTATTTAGTATCAGTGCGGTTTACATACAACAGTAACTTATACAGAGCAGACAGAGCTGCTCTATATGTACAGAGAACAGGTACAGTAACTTTGATATAGCTGGGGTAACAGGAAGGCCGCGGCGCCTCGTGCCCGCGGCTGTAATTAACCGGGGGGTGCAGTGGCGCTCGCTCCCGGTTGGTCGGCCGCATTGGCCGGCGGCGGCGCGTGCTGGGCTTTGAAGTGATTGGCTCCTGCAGTTGTTTTGGCAACGCGGGAGCCAATCATGGAGCGCGGCTACGGTGCAAGGGGGGTGGTGGCACAGAGCGCGGCCGTCTTTCGGGGGTGGCTGAGGAAGACGGTTGCGGCTCGTGGTTGCTCTCCTGCTCACCTTGGTCTTTTGAGGGTCCAGGGTCTGGTCTTTCAGCTCGGGCGCGGTTTCGGAGGCCGGCCACACAGCGCTGAGTCGGCGGCTCCCTGTATCCCTGCTGGTGTCTGGTTTTGCGGCGGTCAGCTGTGAGCACGTGTTCGCTGTGCGCGCTGCGGGGCCATTTGGTTTCAGGCAAGTGTGCTGCAGGGTGGATTTTGGGGGCCTGTGATTCGTTGCAGTGCTGTCTTTTACAGGAGAAGGACAGCTTATATATATTGCCTACACCAGGGGAATTTTTTGGGTAACTGTGTGCCATGCGGCCTCAGCAGAAACGGGGTAGAGGTGCTGCAAGGGGCGGGGGTGCCGGAAGGGGGGTGGGATCGGGGGTAGGTGAAGGGGGGCTAGGGACTGTAACTGGGTCCGTGTTTGGGGAGCAGAGAGGCTTGAGGCGTGGGGCCGGCAGGCAAAGGGGGAGTGAGCGGGGGAGGAGCAAGCCGAGGAAGGACCGCGGGGGCCCTAGTGCTACCGTGCATACAGGTAGGGGACAGGCAGATGTGACGCCTTCTAGGGGTGCCTTTCCCGAGGGGTCGGGTGGCTCTACTATTCCTCTGGCGGGGGGTAGTGGTAGTGTGGGAGGCCCTTATGGTTTGGGAGGGCAGGAGGCTATGGGGGTATCGGGTGTTAGCCCTGTCCTGGCTTGGACCGGGCAGCCTGCCAATTGGGGGGCATCGGCTGGGGGTAGGGTAGGTTCAAATTACCAGGGCATGTCGGGTTTCCCCATGGGGCAGGGTGGCACGCCATTGGTTTGGGAGCATTGCAGTGGGGGTGGGCAGGGCTCTTCCCGGGCAAACTGGGTGGGGTTGTGTCCGCCGCCTTGGGCCATGGCTGGTGTTTCTTCGCCTTTTGGTGTCTTCTCTCCCCAGGTACCATCCGGATGGCAGTTCCGGGAAGCTGCAGATCTCTATCGCTCCAGCCAGCAAGGTGCGGAGGCATCGAGCGGGGAAAGGAGCTGTTCGGGAGCGGATACTGGTGCGGGGCCTGCCGTTTTACCCATCCAGCGAGGACTCGTTTCACCGGAGGGGACTGCCAGCGGTGGTGCAGGTGAGTTGGCCCGGAGCCTTACCGGGGAGGTGGAGGGCGGGGGTGCTCTGGCGGCAGCTCATGGCTTGGGGGATAGTGACGTCTTGGCGGTGTCGGGTGAGGTAGGCAAGAAGGCCAAGAGGAAAAGTAAGCACTCGTATCGCCGGCGTCGTAAATCTCGTTCTTCTTCGTCTGTTCGGACTTCGTCAACTTCTTCTACGTCTGGTGAGAGCGGGAGGGGGGATCTTTCTCAAAGTTCGGTGCAGCCGACTTTAGCAGCTTTCTCGGAATTATGGGAAGGGGTACCGAAGAAGTTGCGGAGGAAAATTCAGAAAAGGCGTTATATTGATCTGTTTCGGTTACTAGAGGGTAGGAAGAGGACGGGGGATAGTCGTAAGAAGCGGAAAGAGGATGAGAAGGCCGGGCGAGTGCGCAAAGTAGCTAGGAATGTGGTGAATTGGACGAGGTCATTCTTACGGCTTGCGAGTGTATGGGGGCATCTGCATCCTCAGCAGTATGGGATGCTCTTAGCCTATATGGATTCCATTTTAGAGGCTTCTCAGTCCCATCCGGGTTGGGCATGGCTCAACTACGACGAGAAATTCCGCGATAAAATGGAAGAGAGAATCGTTCCTTGTCGTGGGGGACTAAAGATATTAATATATGGTTAACCCAGATGGCTGTTCGCCCCGGCGGGGGGTTTGTGAGTGGTCAGAAAAGTGCCTCGGGGACTGCCGAGGGATCGCTGCGGTCCTTTCGTGCGAGCACCCTTCCGGCGGCTCCGAGAACAGCGGGGGGCAGCGCAGGGGATGTGTGCTGGTGCTTTAACAAGTCTTCGTGCCCCTTTCCGGACTGCAAGTTCCGGCACGCCTGCTCTATCTGCGCTGGGGGACATTCCGCGCTTAAGTGTGTCAAGCGGGGGTCAGTCGGTGCGGGAGGGCCGCCCTTCAAGCAGTAGGGACCTCTTGGCGTTGGCTCCGACTCCAATTCTTTTTCCAGCTCTTCGCTTGTGGTTAGGGAGTTACCCCAGGCGCAGGGCGGGGAAGGTCTTGGTGGAGGGGTTTCAAACGGGGTTTTCGATTCCTGTGGTGGGTACAGTGGTGTCGGGGAAGGTTCAAAACGCGCTGTCGGTTCGGAGGTTTCCGCAGATTGTGCAGGACAAGCTGGCTGTAGAGCTGCGGTTGGGTAGGGTGGCTGGTCCTTTTGCCGAACCGCCCTTCCCTAACCTGGTAGTTTCCCCTTTGGGGATTGTTCCGAAGAAGGAGCCTGGAAAATACAGGTTGATTCATAACTTGTCTTTTCCTCCTGGCTCTTCCGTGAATGACCACATCCCGGAGAAGCATTGTACGGTTCGTTATGCATCGTTTGATACGGCGGTGGAGCTTGTCCGGCGCTGTGGTAGTGAGAGCCTGTTGGCAAAGGTGGACATTGAGTCGGCGTTTCGTCTGTTGCCTGTCCATCCCTCAGCTTTTCATTTATTGGGGTTTTGCTTCCAGGGACAGTTCTATTATGATAAGTGCATGCCCATGGGTTGTTCGGTGTCCTGTGCGTATTTTGAGCTGTTTAGTACGTTTATGCATTGGGTTTTCTCGCAGAAAACTGGTTGCGCGCACACTGTGCATTACTTGGATGATTTTTTGTTTGTGGGAGAAGCACGTTCTGGTCGGTGTCAGGCCTTATTGGATGAATTTCTACGCTTAGCGCACGAGTGGGGAGTTCCCTTGGCTCATGACAAAACAGCCGGCCCGACGACGAAACTTACCTTTTTGGGTATTGAGTTGGACACTGTGGCGATGGTCGCGCGCTTGCCCCTTGATAAAGTGATTAAGTTGCGAGTGTTGGTGGCGAATGCTCTTGCCTCCAATAAGCTGACGTTGAAGGAGTTACAAGCACTCATTGGCTCCTTGAACTTCGCGTGTCGGGTGATCCCGATGGGTAGGGTGTTTTTGCGTAGATTCGCTGTGGCTACGATAGGGGTGGCGCGTCCTCATCATCGTATTCGAATATCACAGGGTATGCGGGCGGATTTAGGTGTATGGGACACCGTTTTGCAGGATTTCAATGGTTCCACGGTCTTTAGGGACGTCGAAACCACCAGCGACGCATTAGATTTGTATACAGATGCCGCAGGAGGTTTGGGTTTAGGTGTGTATTTCGGTGGTTCGTGGTGTGCTGAGCCATGGCCGCCGGAGTGGTGTGTTGCGGGCTTAACCCGTAATATTACCTTTTTGGAATTGTTCCCGATACTGGTGGTTCTCACGTTATGGCCCGAAAGGCTTCGCAATCGGACGGTTCTGTGGTGGTGCGATAATGCTGCTGTTGTTAGTGTTATTAATACTTATGCCCCTCGGTCTGTGCCGGTGGCGGACTTGATGCGTCAGGTAGTGTTGGCCTGCTTGAGGCTCAATGTTGTGGTTAGGGCTCGGCATATACCAGGAAGTACTAACAAGATTGCTGATGCTCTTTCCCGTTTTAAGTGGGAGCTGTTCCGGACGTTGGCGTCATCTGCGGACAAGGAGGGAGCATCGGTCCCAGAGCAATTATGGCGGATTGGTCTTCCGAGATGCTCCACTTGCTGAGAAGCTCGGTGTCGGCTGCTACTTGGACTGCTTATCGGCGGGGCTGCAGGAGGGTAGAGAGCTTTCTGGCAGTTCTCGGATGGCGGCAGGGACCTGTGTCAGATCACCTCACGAGTCAGTATGTTCTATCGGCGAAGGCGGCGGGGTTTTCGCGGACCGCTGTTCGTCTGCATTTGGCCGGGTTTTCCTTTTTCTCGAAGGCAGTGGGGTGGGGGGCTGTTGGGGGGGGGGGGGTTTGACGCGACGGTTGTTGCAGGGTTGGGAACGCTCATGCCCTTCCCCGGGTGATTGCCGGCGCCCTATCACCCATGATTTGCTGGTCCGGCTTTGTGGCGCTTTGCCCGGGGTAGTTACTTCTCCGTTTGAGGCTGCGCTATTTCGAGCGGTCTTCGTAGTTGCCTTTTTTGGGGCTTTTCGGGTTGGTGAGTTAGTGGCGGAGTCTGGTCGCTTGTTGCGCCCTCAGGGTTTGCTGCTATGCCATGTGGTCTTCACGCAGGGTGCGATTCGCATTCTTTTAGAGCGGTCCAAGACGGATCCGGCGGGCAAGGGGATCTGGGTTATTTTGCGGGCGGTGCATGGGGCTATTACGTGTCCGGTTGCCTCGCTGCAGGCATATTTGCAACTGCGGCCTGGCGGAGCGGGAAGTCTTTTCCGGCACGAGGATGGGCGGGTGCTGACACGCTTTCAGTTTACTGCGGTTTTGCGGTTAGCGCTACGCTGGTTGGGTGAGGACGCGAGTCAGTTTGCGCCTCACTCATTTCGGATCGGGGCAGCGACTACGGCGGCGGGGGAGGGGTTGCCTACGACGGACATTAAGAGGATTGGTAGATGGAAATCCCAGGCTTTCCGCAGCTACGTGAGGCTGTAGGGGTGGGGGGTTGTGTCTAACTGTTCTTTTTGTTTTGCAGATCTTGGAAAGGGACCGTGTAGCTGTTGGGTGATTGGCCACTCTTTTGTTTACTGGGCCGGTCGACGAGCAGAGAAACGGCCCGTTGGCATGAACCTCGGCTTGGCAACTTCCTTGGTAACCGTTTCATGGCTGGGCGAGCGCGGGCTTCGGTGGATACAGCTCTTGCCTTTGCTGCGGCACCATGAGCGTCAGCGAGGACTGCCCGACATCACCGTGATTCATCTTGGGGGCAATGATTTGGGGACCTGGACTTGTCGTCAGTTGATTCGTGCGGCGCAGCACGATTTTGGAGAATTGTTACTTATGTTTCCGGGCATGGTTCTCGCCTGGTCGGATATCATTCCAAGGCCTGCTTCCTGGGGTGAGAGGCGGTGGTCCCGGGGGTTAACAAAAATTAATCGGCAGATTGGTCGATGGGTGAAGGGGCATGGGGGGTATCAGATTTTCCATTCATGGGCGGAGGTGGCCTGTGCGGGATTGTACCGGCAGGATGGAGTACATCTATCCCCTGTGGGGATGGATTTACTCCTTAATGATTGGCAGGAGGCCTTGGAGGATATTATGCATGGATGTAGGGCTGGTCGCAGCTTTGCCGGTGGGGCGGCTCAGGTTTAGGTGTCCTGAGCCGTTGGCGGGATCCCGGAGGTTTCCGGGGTCCGGAGCCGGAGGCAATCCTTAGGACGGGGGTGGGGTACCCCCGACCTGGACAATCCCTCGGGCTTTTGCTAATAACATGGCGAAGCCGGATGAGGGAGGGATAAGGAAATAGCTGGGGCTTGGGCCCGGCGGAAGCGGAGATGGCGTCACCTTGCTACTAAATGGCTGGTGAGGGCTTGATCTGCGGGGGGAGGGGGAGGGGTAAGTTTGTTGATTGTAAACTTGGTTTAGTTATTGTTAAAGGCAAATAAAGCTGCGACCAGTTTAAGTCCAGATACAGGTGTGGTGTTGTTATTGCATACTAGTTATGTGAAGGAGGGGGTGGGGGGAGAGGGGTTGGGGGGGATGGGGAGCGAGGCAGCTAGTGCGCCGTACCCGGTTACTATTTACAGAGTATGTATAATCTTTACAGGGTGTGAGGGCATATACATGCTGCTATTTACAAGGTATGCATAATCAAGGCTTTCCTCCAGGAACTTGTCCAGACCTTTTTTAAACCCGGCTACACTAAAAGATTTTACTACATCCCCTGGTAATGAATTCCAGAATTTGATTACATGTTAAGTGAACAAATATTTTCTCTTATTAGTCTTGTTACCCTGTAGCTTCACTGCATGTCCCCTAGTCTTTCTATATGTTGATGGTGTAAACAATCGATCTACGTTTACCTGTTCCACTCCATTCAACAATTTATAGACCTCTATCATATTTCCCCTCAGCCGTCTCTTTTCCAGGCTGAAAAACCTTAACCTTTTGAGCATCTCTTCATGGGGGTATCCTTCCATCCCCTTTACCATTTTGGTGGCTCTTCTCTGTACCTTTTCTAATAATGCTATATCCTTTTTAAGATACAGCGACCAGAATTGCACACAATATTCAAGGTGCAGTCGCACCATGGAATGATACAGAGGAATTATAATATCCTTTGTTTTATTCTCCATTCCTTTCCTTATGATACCTAGCATTCTATTTGCTCTCTTGGCCGCCACTGCACACTGGGTTTCAACATGTTATCCACGATGACACCTAAATCTTTTTCCTGGGTAGTGGATCCTAATGTGGAATCTTGCATTATGTAACCATAGTTTGGGTTGTTTTTCCTAGATGCATAACTTTGCATGTGTCCACATTAAATTTCATCTGCCATTTGAATGTCCAGTCTTCCAGTTTATCAAGTTTTCACATGCCTCTTTGGTTTTAACAACTTTGAATAATTTGTGTCATCTGCAGATTTGATTTCCTCTCTTGTTATTCCCATTTCCAGGTCATTTATGAATATGTTATAAAACAGCTACCTTCCTACCAGGCAGGCATGTTATCAGATGATCCTCATGTCCACCAGCAATACAGCTATAAGAATATAAGAACATAAGATGTGCCATACTGGATCAGACCAAGGTCCATCAAGCCCAGTATCCTGTTTCAAATAGTGGCCAATCCAGGTCACAAGTACCTAGCAGTTTCCCCAAAAGACACAGGTTCCACAATGCTTGTATGAGGCAAGAAGTGAATTTCCCGGGTCCCCTTTAATAATGGTTTATGGACCTTTCCTCCAGGAATTTGTACAAACCTTTTTAAAACCCAGCTACAATAACAGCTATCTACATCCTAATGAATGAATCACCAACAATAATGGCTGTCCTAACTCTTCCCTCATAGGACATGTCCCTGGAGAAACCTCCTCGATGCAAGAGGGTTTTCTCTCATCTGGAGTACAGGTCCTAGCTACAGGATCACTTCCTGCCATACCAAGGTAATGCTCTCCTATCGTGTGACCTCTCGTTTTCATGGCAACAGAGATGCTGCCAGAATGGAGGTGGGACTTCAGTACATCTTGTCTATATACTTCTCTGTATTCCTTATCTCCTCCAAGTCTGATTTTCTAGCATCCAGAGATCAGACTTGCTCCCTGAGAGCAAAGAGTTCCTTGCACCCAATGCACGCGTACAACCTCTCACCAACTGAAAGAAAATTGTACATGTGACACTCAGTGGAAAAGACTGAATAACCCTCATCTTGCTGCTGGACTGCTGTCTGCATCGTAGTTTTAAGGATTTATTTAGATATTTAGCTTGTTTACTTACATAAAGTCGCTAGGGATATTTGTAAAAACACAACTATACCTAATAGATTTAAGAGACTTTGTTCACATCAAGATTAAATTTCAAGACCTTAATTAATTAAGCTATATCTGATGAGGATAATAAACTAAAACTAAAAGTGAATTTGACCATCCTGTCCCTTTAAAAGCTGTAAGAGCCTATAAACCTGAGATTATGCCTGGAGTGGTTGGGAGTTACGGTGGGTGGGAGTGAAAGAACAGGTAGTAAATGCTTGCTTGCTGCAGAATGTGCTGACCTATGCTTCTAAGCAAATATCTTAACAATTTCCTGGGTGATTCATACAACCCTTGGTTTGACAGAGGGAGCTTTCAAACTGCCCCTTTGTTCTTTCACTTGGCTTTAACACCTATTTAAAACAATTTTCACAACTAACTTGCCTCCTAACTAGAAGGTCTCTTTGTAAAGGTCTCTAGAAAATGTTTACTTCTTTCTTCTCAAAGAATATTTACCCTATTCTATCTTCTATGAAGCTATACTGTGATTTGATTTAAATTAAATCTCTCTGGTGGTACTAAGCTCTGACTGACTTAACAGAAACACTGAATTTTAAAGTACACAGATTTATCAGATTTAACCCAAAGATTTCCCTTTTCCCCAAGATTTATAGAATTTCCCAGAAGGTAAAACTTACAAGTGCTGATTTCTTTCCATTAGTAACAGTCCCACCAATCCAAATATTAGTCAGTGACTTCCTCACCCTGAAAGTCTGCTGGGAATGCAAATAAACTGGGGAGTGAAATTTTGTTCCAGAGATAGCAGAAAAAAAGATACCTATATCACTCCAGGTGTATTTATCTTTTTTTGTGAAGAAGCCAGCATTTGGAAAATTTTCTGTGGGATATTTTCAAAACATTTCATAAATGCTGACCACTTTGCATATTTTCACATTAAAGCAGATCAGTAAGAGTATCTGTAAAATGCTCATGCATGGAAGACTATATGTGAATGTTTGGTACATGGAATGCCCAAAATTTGTGAAATTATTTTTGCAGAAGGCTGTAACATTTACAAAAATGGTGCAAAATGCCAAAGGTTTGGCATTTATGAATGTTTTCAGGTCTTTTGCATGTCTTTATTTTTGTGCTTTACAACCTCTTGAAAGAAAAGTTTGTGATTTAATACATATGCCTCTCAGACTGCAATTTATTTTGGAAAGGGACTTATTGCATCTATATTACTAATAATAATGTAAGAGTTTGGGAAAGACTACAAATCTAAAATCAATGCAATGGCACTTTTGGTTGGAGGAGCTAAATAAACCAACCTCCATCTACACCTCTAAGCTCCCTTGTTGCTGATGCTCTGTTAGGTGAAATATTATTTGAGTTGTGGCCTCAACAGTCTCCACTCCCCCCCCCCCCCCATTCCAGTACCTATATTATAATATTCACTGGAAACAATGAAAACGATGTTGAAAATATTGTGCAGGCCATAAGGAACTCTAAAGTCAGAGGGGAAGAAAGCCATGATACAATTTTAGACATTTTTAATATTTGTGTTGTCAAGCCAATATGCATTAGTGTTAATCTTTTTTGTCCAATAGCCACAGGTTGACAAAGGAGCATTAGAATTATTTTTTTCCTGAAGACCTTGGCTTGTATTCAAATGACAAAAGCTAAATGGGTGATTGTACAATAAATGGATTACTAGGAAGTTGAATTAAGATTGTCCCATTACATAATAGGATTAAAGGGGCGAGAGAGGTGATTGACTCTGCAAGGATTCCCCATGGGGTATTAAAACACAAGCGAGCATGCCATTTGGGTTGTACCTAAATAGGAAAAGAAACCCTTGGAGGGAAAGAGAGACTGCATACCATGAGTTCCCTGTGAAGTCCAAGAGCAAGGCTTTCATCAACCTTTCTCATAACCACTCATTGGGCAAACTGGAAAACATTTCCCAAGACTATGAAGTATGTAGCAATTGCCTATAGGTTTTCTACACTTGTCAGTGCCAACTTAAGAAAAATGTGTCCTTGCAATGTTTATCCCATTTAAGGCTAAGACTGTCATAGCCCTCTATGGACCCCTTTTACTAAAGGCCAGTGATTGGTCAATGTGCATTTTAACAAGCAGCAACTGGCAGCTGGGAACACTAACATACCCACATGCCAGTGACCGTGCGGTAAAACGAACGCTAATTGGCCATGGTGCGATGAGGGTGGGGAATGGGCAGAGTATGTGCGTGGAGAGCACATTGCAGCTGGTGCAAGGGCTATTGTCGCACATTCATTGGCAATTTGGCCATTAGCGTGAGTTCTACTAATGATACCTCAGTGGAAGTTGTTAGGTGAACCCACCTTACTGGCGTGCACTTTAGCATACACATCTGAGTGCTAACTGCCAGTGGCATGCTGGTTGTGTCCTGGAGAGCTAATGCACAGGCTCTTCACTTAATGCATGTCACCTTTGCACGCTAAGTACAGCCCCTTAGTGGGCTTTAGTTAAAGCAGCCCTATATTGAGCACATTGTTGAACATTGACCATCAATCACCTCATTGTAACTAGTCATTCACATTGAAAATGTGATTGCATCATCATCAACTATCCTTCAACCTATTTGTTTCCATAATACCAGGAAGCATAAACGATTACCTTTTTTTTTTCTTGTTTTAGAAATCCAAGCCGGCTCTTAGAGAAACAACAGTTCTGATATTGCTGTAAATGGAAAACAGAGAAGGAAACAGAGACCAGGGCAGCAAAGACCATAAGATTAGCTAGCTTGCTTCCCAAATCACGGGTGGATTACTCATGCTTGTGTTATATGCTTGAAAAGTTCTAAGTACAAATACATAAAGAGTGGAGCATGTTTTGAATAACTTTAATCAATTTCTAGCTTACAGTGTATAAGACTAATGTATATACAAGCAATTCTGCTCCCGGGATAAACATTGAAGAATACTATTATTACTTTCTTTATTACTGCTATGTTTAAGCTATTTACATTTTCATTTTGTTTCCTGTGGGTCTTTTGAGAAAAATGAATGGTTATGATTATTCCTCTGGTGAATATTCTTGGATAAAACCTCAAAATTACCATATTGGTAGCACCATTTCCATTAACGATTTGCTGCATTAAGACTCATGCAGGTGTTTCGATTTTAAACCTCATATTTTTTAGAACTGTTTCCTTAAGGCCATAACAATTTATTGGCGTGAATTGTGATGTTGGCTAAAATAGACGGCTGTCGGGGTAATACAAAGAATAAACCGACAGTTAGGCGGAGCCCATTTTCTCAGTCTATGTGAAGGGGCCTGAATTTTCTCTTTTCTGATTCTGGAGCCTAAGGTTTCCCTCATTTAGGGAGCCTAGGAACCAGCAGTAGATTGATTTTCTTACACTTAAAAAAAATTGCTCTGTTCATTCTTGACGAAAGATTCTAAATTTTCTTCGCATTAATTATCAAGAATCATTCTACTATCTCTATTGACACCGTTTAGTAAGTAAATTAAATCCTTGAAAACAGGTGTTTTGTTCATACTTGGGGATTACTTAAGTTAGTATACAAAGAATCAGGATCGCTATTTATTTTCTCTGCCTATAAAATCATATGAAACTGCAACCAGGAAAAGGCAATGCATTACGCTTTAGTGAACTCCACGGTCATTCATGCATCCATAAAGAGGTTCTCAAATGGAGTTGTGAATAAGACAGCAGCAATTAGAGGACTTGGGATATCTCTTTATGTGCTTAAAGGTGCGTTTTTCTAAGATATGAAAAACTTTATTACCTTCATCACAATTAATTATTACATTTCTTTTACAATCAAAATCACTTTACATGCGTCTCACTGCTCTTTAATTGGTACCAGAAGAAACACCGCAAGCAGAAATCCGTACAGAGAGCCACTTCTGTGATAGAGTGATAAATAGGCAATCTGTTTTATAACCCGTGTCTCTTAAGTCCCTTGTTTTAAATTATCTTTATTCTTCATTTCACTATCATGGATCTTTGAAAACAGTTTTACCTTATACGCGGTGCTTCACTCACAAATTATGATTACTGTGGAAGCCAATTTAATTTGAAAGAAAATAGACCATAGACAGAAAAATATATCATATATGGTATGTATGTGTATACGTATATCGTGTCTTTGGGAAATTAAATGAGTTTATTACAGCAGAATCTAATTGATTCAAGAATGCTATATCATTTTGCTCTACCAATACTCGTTTTATGATAAGTTATGAAGGGTGGCCAAGGCCATGATATATTTAATAATACTGTAAATTCAGTTTAGCTCCTGTAGTTATTTTACGCTGGATAGCATTCTTGTACATCGGATAGACTATTCCTTTGACAAGATAATTAGCTACAATCTCGGAATAATTTTGCAATGTTCCTGCTGTAGTGCTGATAAGGTTTACCATTAGAAAGCATTTTGCAAGGAGGAACTTGAGATTCGTGGTTTTGCTTTTCAAAGATGAGTCGATATTTGTAGGCTGCAGCTATTTTAGTGGTGAAATTCTGCTCTTTCCATAGAAATAAACCGTGCATGCGAGTTTATTTGTAAACAGGGGAGGCCGATTCTCGGTGCAAGGGAGAGCATAGGAAAGCGACCTCCCCGTCCTTTCTTTTCCTACATACTAATTAGAAGCAAGTAGCATACTATGCCAGTCACATTCTCAATTCATTGCAATTAATTAATGAAGCAATTGCTATTGCCCCATTATTACAACATATACGTTTTCGAAAGGCACCTTAACTTTGGGTTTTCCGAAGAGTTTTTCCTACTGCTCATCTACTGCCAAAATATCTGGAAGGTCGAGAGCCATCACTTATTAAGTTCCATTAAATGTCAATATTTTTGTCTTTGTGTTCTAAAGCTTGCAGACCATTTCTGAATGTAAAAGCCACAGTAAATTACAATACGTTTTTTAAAAGTTTTTTGGGACAATTGTTTATTAAACCAAATGACATCATAATACATTTTTTAATTAATTTTAAGAAGTGACTTTTTACATAAACATAGAACGCGCTATGATGGTCATCTGCATAGGCTACCATACAACTTGAGGCAAAGCACGTTACACATCTACATTGCAGACTACACATATTAATAACAGCGGCCAATCAGATTACATATATATAGATATATACCTAAGCAAAGCTAGGGACACACAAGGCAAGAACTCAGAACAAGACGAACAAATGGACTTTAGGATATTTAAACTATTCTGAAACAAAGAATATTGCATATTTATACTTACTTGTATACACTGCCAACCATAACTGTGTTCAATGAGAACTTTATAAGAAGAGCCAACATTTGCTGGTGGTTTTTTTTTGTTGTTGTTGTTTTGTTTTGTTTTTTTAATGATCACCTATTCTAATATATTAAGAACTCTCATTTTCAATGAGAAATGTTATCACAGTCGCTTTGATAAATAATAAGAGGGTTCTTCACTCAGTCCAATCATCCGTTCTCACCATACTCTTCTCCCATCCGCACACAGATCCTTCAAAATCTACCCTATACAATCACAGCTGCAGCCATTCCTATTTCACATGTTTAGGGAAAAAAGTGAAAAACAAAGGTATGAAAGACCACCCTCCTACCCAACAACAATAACACAACCATAAGAATGAACTTTTCTAAATTCGAGCACATCCACATTTTTGGTGACATTTGATTTGGCAAAAAACCCCTAATTTATTTTATTTGTATGTATTTATTTGGATTTGATATACCACTATTAGTTCTATAATTGCATTAATTTAGGAGAGAAGGGTTTATCATATATCTCCAAAAAGTACTTATAAAACAAGAAAATCACATTATATTCCCCTAATAGTACTGAACAGTTTGAAGTGTTAAACTCTTTGGGTTACCATTAAAATAGGTATAATTCTTCCTCCCTTAATTATATCTAGCATTGCACTTTTTTCTAATCTAGTAGTGAAAAAAATAATGTGAGATTTATTGCACAATGGCCTTCCCTCTGCTTCTGTGCCTTGTGAAACTCTCCATTGGGAAGGTTTTTTTTTTTTTTTTTAAAGAGTTGCGATGGAGAGAAGTGGCATTTACAAAGGAACAATACAAAGGTTCCCTGAATAGTGGCGGTAGAGTCTTGTGTGAACCGGCCTGAAGAAGTGTCTACAAAACCAGAGATCGGGGACTGCGGCTCGTAATTAAAGACATTCTCTGTGCTACTGGTGGTCAGCCGTGAACGTGAACGCAAAAGAGGAGACCACGTGTTGGCAATTTAGGCATTTAACATACAGTCCTTTGTAATAAAATTAATCCCCCTTCGATATAAAACGAATGAAGCAAAGCTTGTAGTCTTGTGGTGGGGTCTTCTGCGCTTCCTTTTACCTTATTCAATTTCGACCCCCCCCCCCCCATTTATACGGGGTGAGAGGGGAATTTTTAGTAAATAATTAGCGAAGAGTGTTAAATACTGGGGTTTCTGAAAGTAGTTGCACTTCAAATGTTTTTGTTTGTTTGTTTTGCTTTGTTTTTTTTTCTTAAACCTAAGGCACATTCCCTGAATTTAGGGAATTCAATAAATATTTTATGGCATGGCTACCTGAACGTGATTAGTCGACTAATGGTTTTATCCTTTGCACACAGGAAAGAAAAAGTCAGGATATATAATTTCTCTCTATAGGGCGAAAGGGTAGTATAATGCCTTTAAGAGGAACTTAGTAAGGCCCTCTTCTGAGACGTCTTGCTTATGCCATCTTACAATAATAAATTAAATTTCTACTTAGAATTATAAGACCCAGGGGGATTTTTTTTTCTCGCGATTCATTCTTTTGAGGAGCGGGGTTCGGGCTGAAGCCTCAAAACGCATAAAATACCCCATTCTTCACACATAAAATGATTGCACAAATGTCGAAGGAAAGATTGTAAGGGAAAGCTGGTTAAGAAAGCTGAGTTTTCGGAGCACCACATGGCAACGTTCACCTAATACGCCTCCTTTTGAAGGAAGGGAAGTAAGCCTGAACGAGAAGGCGAGATCGTCTCTATTTTAATTCTCGAGTTAATTTCTGGAATGTGCACATTGAAGTTCTTCAGAAATGAAACGCCGGAAGACGTGCTACTTCTATGGCCTGAAACTGGCTACTCGGGTGAAAGGCTACTGCGTATCCTTAATAATGTATCTGTTATAAATCTCCTGTTATCAGATCAGTTGTGGACAAACGAGTCACAAGCCCAATCTATGCCGCAGTTAAAATAAAAATAAAGTCCGTCGAAATAGTGGCTCCCTGTCTTGGTCTCAGCTTTTTCATGAGCTAGCTATGGATCTGCTTCTGTCAATGCAGCTGGTGTCACTACTAGGTATCATTAAATACCGAAGCGTTGCAAATACGCAGTTGATTGCTTTTCAAGGTTTTGCTATAACTGGAAGAAACACATTCACGTCAGCTTGTGTGTGACTACAAAGGACAGCACTAGAGAACCACAGCTGACCAAAGGACAGATATTTACCATCTCACCCTCTTGCTGTCATAACCCGACCATCCCAGACTCATGCACTCTGAACTCCCTGATCCCAGTGTCTCAAGATATTCTTATATTGATTCTGTCCAGCACGTGGGAAAGAGGTTCAATATTTGGTAGGTCCAGGGATACCAAGGTTTATTTGTTACAGATGATTTTCTCAAAGAATTTTTTGTAAGAAACTGATTTGAAAAAAACAAAATCAAAGAACATGTTTTTAAGAAACCCAATTGGCTTCTCATCGAGTGAGGTTTTAGGAGGAACCATCAGGTGAAGAGATTATCTTACTTGAAGAAGCAACGCGTTTGAGCTCTGGCTTTTAAAAGAAAGACAAGGCCTGTTCCCTCATTAGCAGCCTTTTTTTCTTCATTCGCCGGTTCTGGAACCAGATCTTCACCTGCTGGTCGCTGAGGTTTAGGCGGTCCGAGAGCTCTCGTCTTCTTTGGCGAGTGATAAATTCGTTAACCAGGAACTCCCCTTCCAGCTCAGCCAACTGCAGTTTGGAATAAGGTTTTCGTTTTTTCCTGGACCGTGTGTGCATCGGGTACCAGGGAGCCCCTACAAATACAGGAGACATTAGGCACTACAAATAAACATCACGTATCCCTTGAACTTTATTTGAATTTTTGCGTTATCTGATATCAGTTTACTTGTAGCTTTTCCCCCTCACGTTGCCATGATCAGTTCTGGGGGGAAAAATAATGCTATGGACATCATCAGGATACACCTTTCAAGAAAACAACGTATTTTCTCAGCTTTTGGAATGTAGACTTGACTTCTTTGTATTGGGCATAACATTAAATCTGGAAGCCTTGTTTTAATGGAGGTGGTGGTGGTGGGGTGTTGAAAAAATTACGTTAGATTATTTAAACAAAGAAAAACTGATAAATAAAATGTAAATAAAAAAATGTATTAATCACTAGCAAAATGCCAACAATGAAGATATGAAATGAGACCCTTATAATCATGTTTTACCAAGATAAGATGTCAGAGCAGAGTTGTGTTTCCTGCTCCAATGGTACTACCGCAAACAACGGACTAGGTACCAGAATAGTCAGGCTTTAAGCCTTCAATGTCAACCCACACTCCTCGCGTATTTGGGTAGCTATCTATTCTATCTACTTTATGGCATATTTACATGTTTATAGCCCTGTCTTTTCCTCTCTCCATCTCTTTTAAAAGAAGTAGCAGCTAATAAAACATTAAGATATTTTAGTGCTACCCCTAGTGGTCTCGGGTAAATACACAAGCTCGTATTTATATATAGTTAGGGAATTTTAGTACGGACGCCAGCGACAGAAAACCTGAAAAGACTTGACTTTGAACAAACACAAACCCCACTAAAAGTTTGATTTCATCTCTTACCACCAGCAGATAGGTTGTTTCCGTGGGTGATGGGAGACGTGATGGTGGATGCCTCGTTCGAAGAGTTCTTGTTGCCCTCGTTCATTAAAGACGAACCGGAATCTGATTCTAAGGACTGGCATGAAGGGGGATCATGGGGCACCGTCTCAACTGCTGGGTAGTCATATTTGTTGAAATTTCCGCTCATGACATTGTGCATGCCAGTCTCAAGGGGCATCAGAGCAGTCTCCCTGAGCCTCTCCTCTCTCTTCAGGCTGGGGCTCTCAGAGCATGTTTCCCTGTAGTAGCACTTGCTTTCTTCCACTCGGGCAAGATCACATGCTCTGCTGAAGGAAGGGTTAAGGGACACCGGGTTAGTGAGATAGGACTGAGGGTATCCGTTGCAGGGCTCTGATGATGCCCAGGGTAGGGAGCAAACATTGTCCCTTCTTGGATAGGAAAGAGACGGTAATCCAGGGAGCTGTCCGCCAGATGCTCGGAAATTGGGGAAGTAGAAAGTGTCTCCGGTGTGTATGTTCACCAAAGGTCCTACAAACCCAGGATTAAGAAGATTATGCTCGCCCATTTCCGCGGGCCTGACCAAGAGCTTCTAGTTTATTGCCATCAGACATTAAACATAGTTAAACCTAAAAGTGAGCCCCATTGGCTCTTCAGGGTCACGTGAACACAATTTGCGCTAGGCAAACGGATCCGCCCACTTCTAGGCAATTTGAGACGAAACACAATGTAAGTTCTACCTCTTAGGTTATTATACGGATTTTATACATGTAAAATGGAAAAGACATAACGATTTTTTAATACATATATATATTTTTAACCGCTGACCCCAGAAGTTTAAATGTCTTGCAGCATATATTTATACAAATCAGAATAAAAGTGCAAATTGCATTGTACTACATAAACGCAGGCAGAATTCAGCAATGTTTCTTCTTAAACAAAACAGTTGAATCTTACAATATTTCATAACACATTTCTAGTGCCTAAAGTTTACAACCTCTTTTTTCCAGGAAGATAAATGTTTCCAACCGCAGCTGGTCCTGTTTACAGAAGCTATGATGGAATAGCGGTTAACCCATTGAAAACACGCCTAAGCGTTGAACATACTTTAGTTAAAAAACAAACGAACAACCAACCAAACAAAACAAACTAGCTAATCATGTTAGAAGTCACCTACAGAGGCTAAGGGATCTATTCTTAAGACAGTTTAACACTTCTGGTTTCTAATATCGCCGTACATACTTGCAAACAATAATACCAGTCAATTTTCCATAAGAAAATGCTGAAATAAATGCATCTTCACGCAATGAAATATAAATATATCGTATTCTATGACTTGGGATTGTCAAAGACTTCATAGTTTCCAGAAGATGTTGTTTTAGAGGAAAATCATCCGAGGGTTAAAAAAATCCATACCCCTCCCTATCTCACACAGATAACGAGGAATATAATATTTAAAATTAAGTTAAGAAAGGAAGCAGAATTAACATCTATGGGAAAAATGGAGACTTTGGTACAACAATTCACCAAGAAACTGAGGGAAATGAGGTCTGTGAAATAGCTGAAATTACCACCAGAAAAAAAGGCTAAATGTACCGTAAATATCCCTATAGAAGTCTGAGATTCCTTTCACACGTCAGCATTGAGGGCACCAAATAAAATAAACGACGTCAACAATACTGAGCATAATTAATAACGAACGCTAATTAATAAAGGAATAGTACATGCTGCTTCTAAGCTGTCCCATTTCATTCTGAAGGCAATGGGATCTGACAATAGTTCTATGTATTTTGGAATGGGGTAAAAATCAGAATGTTATAGTGTTACTTACACCCAGTTGCTACTGCAAACGCGTCGCAGCTAGAACATAGATCCTTCAGAATTGTTTACTCTTGCTATTTGGAAATGTTTGGGAGGTGGAGGGACAGCGTCCTTCCTTTTTTTTTTTTTTTAGTTTTGAGCGCTGTTTTTGCTCACTTTTATAATGATTTTTTTTCCCTAGGGTAGTTGCAATCATCGCTGCTGAAGCTTATCCTATTGAACTAGGTTTAATTTGCCCTTTAATACAGTTAGAAATGTGTGTGAGTGAGAAAGAGAGAGGGCGAGGTAGAGTCTTTTTACCATCTCTTCTTTGATCTTGATCTTCAGTAGACAGATGGAATGCATAAGACAGATGTGCCAAGATACGGTGGATTTTGATATAAACACATTTTGGAAGTCCTTATTTAGATTTTTGACGGTAGCGAGAAGAAATATTTCATTATCTTTTCCATGAAATACAATAAAGTAGAGAATGAAGAATTTTGTTCAATTGATAGTTTTCTTCTCAAAACTTTAGGCGTTTTTTTTCTTTTTATTTTCATAAGGCATGTTGTAAAAATAGTGCACCAGTGATGACAGGTCAAAGCATTGCATATACTTATGATATGGGTTTTTAAATTTGTCTTTGCCTGCAGAACCAAGCGTAGTCCTATTAAAGTGAATAAAGAGAGTACTGCTCCCGACAGAATTGCATTACTCTGCTTCGGGAACGCGAATTTTTATAACTGAGATAACTTAATGAGCCCTCACACTACATTCTATTTCCAAATGAGAAAAAATAAGTTCAAATCAGCCATTTCAGAGACTTTATTTTAAGATATCTATTGCTACACTCAGGTACTGATTTTAATGGGTCAAGAAACAGTTTATCAAGCATTGCAGACAGAACTCACAAAAGACGAGCTTTCAGATTTGTGATAAAACCCTGTATTTCTTCCCGGAAGGTAGATCAGTATTGATAAAACATGGAATTTAACTTTGGTCATCTATTTGTGGGGTTTTTTTTGTTTTATTAATTCAGGGATGCTAGCATAATCCACACAGTCATAGTGTGTTCCGGATTTATGAGTTTTGGATTTCAATCAAAGAAATCAGTTATTTCTGTTCAAACAGAAAAAAAACATACTTTTTTGCGATATGGTCCTAGCTTGCATTTTGCTATTGACATCTGAGCATTAAACGCTCTGCTTTTAGTATTTTGCTTTAACGTTGACATTAATATAGGATAAAAGTGTAAATTTGGAAAAAAATCGTTAAGATTTTATATATGGGCAACTGTTTCAGTTATCATTTTCTCTAGGTAGATTTAAGATTAAACATATGGAAACCACACATTTTTAAAATTAGATATCCAAGAAATCATTTTATTTAAGTTAAAAACATGTTTGTTGCATGTTTTTAAAACCGATCAGTTAAATAGAGCAATATATGCCAACGGTGTTCTGTGCAATATAAGATCTCATCGTCCAAGAAAAAATGATAAGTAGCTTAGAAAAAGCTCTTAAGTACAGGAAATAGCTGATATATTTTGTGGTATAATATGGTACTGACTGGAATTATTTGGAAAATACAGCCTTACAGGCACTGGACTTAGTTCAAGGTCACTGTCTAGTGTGCTAACTGGTTTGCATATTGTCTTGGAATCAAATTGCAGTAATCCATTTCAAGAGACTTCTAGAAAGAAAAACATATATTAATGTTTTTGTCATAAAACCTGTTTTGGGGTCATTTTCGCTCTTACTTTGTCAAACATTCCATTCGAGTTTACCTCAGACTACTCTCTAATTTTAAATTTAGAGGAGGCACAGTTTTGACAGAATGTTTTTTTGGCATTGCAAGCTGGTTTCCTGATTTAGGAACATTCTAACAAGAAATGTTTTGGTGTGAGTTCTGTATTCTTACATCATCTTCGTGTAATTCTTAAAGAAGTGGTGGGACAGAAAGGACGTAAAGACCACGATTTCAGATGTCCAAAATGAAAAGCTCTAATAATTTCCCTTCAAAATGTAGACGTACTTGAATTCTACTTTCTTTCCAACTTACTGGTTGTCAAGAATATTTCAAGAAAACACAACCCATTTATTTTAAAAGTATAATGCATATATAAAAGTTATTATTTAGCTCATGGGGATGGGGGGGGGGGGGCATTTATCTTAATGTAGGGCTTACCAAACATCTCCTGACCGGTGTCAGAATATCCAAACTAAATATTCATGAGACCAATTTGCATGCACCAGAAACTCAGTACATACAAACTGATACTCATTTTGGATATCTTGAAAAGTCGACTGCCTGAGGGGTCCCTTAGGGCAGGGTTAGGAAACGATGTCTTAATAAGCATTGTCATAAATTATAAATGTCTAATGACTTATTAATTTCTTGTACCTGTACTTAATTAAGAACACTCTGTTATGACAATGATCACCAAAGAAGCATATTTTGAGTCAATTTAGTCAACCTATTATATCAGTGACTTTCAAATGTCCTTTCTGGGACATTGTACACAAAGCAATAATGATGCCAAGAGGAAAGAATAAGGTCTATGTGGAACTCATTGCAATTGAATTGGAAAAGGAAGAGTGGCTATATGAATTAGGGCAGAACACTAAAAAACGAGTTGTATATTTGTAATATAGAATAATGTTCATGCTTTTAAGCTTACAATATTGGTAATTCCATAATTTAAATACTAAAGAGCTTCAAATACTCCGTCCCTTCTCCAGTAGTATGCTTGGTGTTCTTGTAAACAGTGCATTTTGCCCGCTGCTACCAGCAGAGGATATCAGTCTCCTTTTAGATTTATGCAAACCAGTCATGCTTGCACACTGGGTCTGGGACTGGTTGACGAGGCTTTCTGCTTTTGGGCAATATTCTAATGTCTTGAACTTACCCAAGACCCTAAAAGGCAGGAGTCATTGCAATTTTACCACACGCTACGATCTCAAAAATCCACACAAACCATGGTCACCTTTTATACCGAACCTTTTCTAAAGGAGCCCTGGTCGTAACGCACTGAAGTCTTGTCTGGCCACATTCTCGGTGTGTTGTTGCAAACCATTCCTCGTGTAAAAAGAACAGCCTGGCTGTCACAAGCGAGGTCTCCTAGTGACACCTGCTAAAGTCAATCAAGGCAGCAAGAATAAACCCTGAACAAAACACAAATGGATTCCGAAAACAGAAGTAATACAATATTTTCTATGGACGAAGAATCTAGGACAGTGTATCACAAAGGATGCAATTAAAAGAAAATAAAAGCATAGCGTTATACTGTCACTAATAAGTTATAAAACCAAAGTGAAAAAACAACCAGTCCGCAAGTACAGTTTGGAACATAGTTCGATACCACTTAAAGAAAAATATACCACTTGCATCATGCTCGAAGTACAAACAGCATTTCCCAAGTAAGGGTATGATAGAGATTATGTAGACTTTTTCTACTGGACATGCAAATTATCTTAGGCGCCTACATGCAATGCTGTTTATCTTTCGGAAAATTCCCTTTAGGTTCTGAACATCTCTGAGTAAGCACGCTTAGAGAATTGCATTTCAAACTCTGTGAGAAAATGTTAAATGCACACTATGTTGTAGGGTAAAGGATAACGGTTATACAATTTGAACACCACTTCCAGTGACCAAATATCTAATCTTTATCCGATCTCCAAACCACACAAGAAAAACAGCCGAGGGCACACTACTAACCCCAAGAAGGATTTTGGTTCTAGGACGCATAGGCCAGATTAACGAACCTGTTCTACACTTTTCTGCAATGCGACGAAGGATCTCTATAGATTTTTTTTTTAAAGCAAAAAGGGCATCGTGATGCAATAAAAACTGTTTTGCATACTTTGAATAAACGACCAATGTAACTCAAATCCAGTTTGGGCCACGACGGAACAGTAGCGGATATCATAATATGAATAACACTTACCATTTAAATGTGAAACATGCACAGCTCGCTGATGTCAACAGAAAGTAGTTTCCAAATTTGTTCTCCTTTTTAAATCTTAAAAGTTGCTCTTAAAGCAGGTAGCATGGAACGTGCAATTAAGAGAGAAGCGAAGAAGGAAACTCGTAATAATGAAAGCGCTACTGAGAATGGCATCAAAAGGGTAAAATACAATGGGAAAAAACACATAACCGCAGAAACTTCATTTCCTTGCTTTTATTGTTGGTCATTCGCCTGTCTAGACTTGAAATGACACCTTCGTTTGTCTGTAAACAGAAGCCGGCGTGCTGAGCAGCGCAGGATGCCCACTGTTTGCCAAAAGATCCAGTCTGTTGTCCCATTGATTACTATGCATGAGCCTCGTGATGTCAAGGTCAACCCGGCTCTACATAGTCATGGTCAAGGGTAACCCAGAAGTGACGTCAATACCCTAGAAACCCAACATCAAGCAAAGAAACGTCTAGAAGGCATATTAAATATGGATTAGGAAACATAAATAAAGAATATAGCAGAAAGTTCTGACAGGAAAAATCGTGTTAGAAAAATATGCAGCATGTGATAATATTATGTTAGAAAGAGAGAAAGAGAGAGAGAGAGAGAGAGAAATGGGGATATATAGTAGAGAAATGCATGCACAGGTATTTAAAGTGGCATTTCAGAAGAGACTTCCAGGAAGAATCTGTAACATCCAGAACAGAACATCCAAAAATCCAGAGGAATGGCAGCAGTGCCTTCAGAAATTGCTCTGTCTCCACCCTGAAAAATGAATGTCCCAAAAACTGGTTCTGGACAGGGCCCCACGCAGCTTGCAAACAGGTACAAATGTAGACATCCCTAAAGTACATGGCTGCAGAACCAGGAACTTGGAGGTCCTGACTGGGTGGTTCACAAGGGGGACCACTATGTTCTGAGACAAGCATGTGCTGGCCTGCCATTTCAGATACTCAGATGTGTAGTGGCAGACCAGCAATATGTTTGGAGTCTGTATTTATACAAAGATTTTTTTTCGGCTAGGAAATAGTAACTGTAGCAATGAAAGTATATTTTGTTCTCCAATCTGGAAGCATTGTAGCCATGAAACAAGCACTGTTTTTGCACCTCATTCATGGTCCAGAGCAGAAATAGGCATGGACATCTCAAAAACCAAGGCTAGACATTCTGCAATTGCACTAGGACGTGCATCTCCTTTCTCCCCCCCCCCCCCCCCCCCAGGGCAGGCTTCTACCACACTCCGGTGCTACATAGACATTCTCGTGCTGGGGACATCTATATACCCCGCTTTCTAAAATGGCTCTGGAGACGTCTCCATGATTTGCACTTCTGTGCCCATTTTCAGATGTCCAACTCATGAATGGGGCTTCTAAAATGACCCCCATATTATTTAAAGATGTATTGCAAAGGCTAGTGCAGGCAAGGTGCCTTGAGAATGGTTATGCTGCTGAAGAGTATGTTGATAAAGGATCCATTACATGGATTTATTTATTTATTTAGCCATGCTTACATACCACTTTTCACCTGGTCAAAGCGGTTTACAATAAACAAGTGGGGATACATTAAACAGAGCTATTCATATTTACGGGGGGGGGGGGGAGGGAATTTACAATCACCAGGGGGATATAGCATATTTATATTCTTGATTTGGTGTCCATCAGAGGTATCGGTCTTATTTACAGTTCTGGCTTTCTCTTCAGTCTCAATCCGCTTAGTGAACTTCAGTGGGGCTGTTCCATTCTGATCCTAGGTGCTCCCGGAATAGATGGGTTTTTAGCTCTTTTCTAAATGCAGAGAGATCCTTGTTGCTGCGGACTTGTGTTGGAAGGGAGTTCCAAAGTGAGGGTGCATATAAATCAAATGCACGGTTACAGGTTTGGAGATTAAACTTTGTCCTATCATGTGGCATAATGAGTGTATTGTTTGTGGTCTGACGTGTTGGTCTTCCAGAGTTCGTCACGGGAAGCAGGGTTTGTAAATGACATGGTGGCTGTTGGTGAAGCACTTTATGGATCATTACCAGTGTTTTAGATTTTATTTGTGCTTCTAGTGGGAGGATATAGCGATCTCTCAGAACTGGGGTGATATGATTATGTTTCTTTAGTCTCTGGATGATTCTTGCCATGTTGAGGGCTCTCCATAGTGGGTTGACAGCTGTCCATAGTGGGTTGATGGATTAAAAGAAATACTACAAATATATTGATAATGTTTATTTATTATTTATTTTATTTACAGTCTCTTTTATACCGTGCTATTCAACATCAGTGCGGTTTACATGAAACAGAATGACTAGCACAGTGCAGCAAGCTGATCTGTGTTTACAAAGAACAGGTACTACAACTTGGATAAAACTGGGATAACTATTTACATCTAGGCGACACGTTATGTCATGTCAAAAGTAATCGTAGTCATGGATGGCTTGTGGGGTATGTTGCTGTGGCTGTACTAGATGGGGGACAGGGCTATTGGAGCGCTGTCTTCTGGGTAGTATTTGAGGAAGAGGTGGTGCTTCAATGCCTTCCTAAACTGGGTTAGGTCAGGGATTGCCCGGATGCTGAGTGGTAGGGTGTTCCAGCATCTGGGTGCACAGAATCTGAAAGCCCTTTTTGCTGTTGCATGGGTGCATTGGGTTATTTCCATTGGGATTACCAGTGTGTTGACTGCTGCAGATCTTCTGGACCTATTGGGGGACGTGGTTTGGATAAGCTCTGCTAGTGATGTGGAGGAGAGCCCATTGATGGCCTTAGTCAATTTAGTCTGCTTCCTTAAGTATACTCTGCTGAGGATGTCCAAACACAGTCAATATCTAGCAACATAAGGGTCGACTCATTTGTAAGATGACTACAGGATGTCTTTCACACTTCCAAGGGAAAGTTCAATGTTTAGTGCTGTCAACTTGTATGCCTTAAGCTTAAGAATACCAATAACAATGAATACAAGTATTTCTTTTTTATTTCCCTCCCCCCCCCAAAAAAAAAGTTTAACATTAAACTTCATCTTCTACTTAAATATTTTGAAGCTATTAGTTGTCCTAGAGGAAGAATCTTTGCAGAGTGTGTTGCCATTTATCAATACATCCTAACAATTCTCCCAGACTGTTGCTGCTAATTCTTGTGTTCACCTAACAAAAAGAATTAAGACTTGCAAAGTGTCCAGTTTCAGTGTTGGAAATAGTCTCAATAATCATGTTTTCCACAAAATATTTTAGAATTTAATTTTATGTCATCCAAGTGGTTATGTGACCCCTTCCTCTCATTCTAAATGTGTGCTTTATATTTGATAAAAGAGAATGTGCATTATAGGAGGTGTTCATCTTTTAATTCACTGATTTTTTTTTTAGGTCAGTAAGCAACTGACCTTAAATTTCCTTATACAATGCCCTCTCCATTGAATCCACATGAAGAGAATATTCATACCAAAAGAGATAATTATCAACTTTCTGTTTATCTTTTATGTAGTTGTATTCGGCAAGGCACCTCTCTCCAATGCAATCAAATGAGAGTTCCTAAAGAGCAGTAATCTGGTGTCTTCCTGAAGTGCAATGACAGGTGCACCTCAAATGCTTTAGCAGAATCTTTAGTGAATGTTACAAGGCCAGTTGTAGTCAAGCATAGTGGGTATTTTCCTACTCCAGAAGAGTTTGCCCAAGGCCACAAAGGAGTGTCACTTGGATTAGAACACTGGCCCCTTTTGGCACTAAGCTGCTGCACTGCATTAACCACTAAGCTATTCCAGATAGCCAAATTAAAGGCAAACTTTTTATGCATTTATATATTTCTGTATATGTACTTTAGCAGGAAAGTTCAGAAGAGTAGACTCAACCCAATCCTCTGGGACCCCCAGGCCAGTCAGATTTTCAGGGTATCCAGACTGAATATGTGTGAGATAGATCTGCCGACAATGGAAGCAGCGCATGCAAATCTATCTTATGCATATTCATTGTGGATACCCTGAAAACCTGACTGGCCTGGGGGTCCCAGAGGGCTGGGTTGAGAACCACTGGTTTAGGGTTTAACACCACCAATCATTTTGAAAGGTTGGCTCCTATGACCAC
The DNA here is from genome assembly GCA_033557465.1 of Ichthyophis bannanicus. Classification (NCBI taxonomy): domain Eukaryota; kingdom Metazoa; phylum Chordata; class Amphibia; order Gymnophiona; family Ichthyophiidae; genus Ichthyophis; species Ichthyophis bannanicus. The sequence goes on from CM066033.1 coordinate 751,295,768, forward strand.
AGCAGGTAAAACATTATGGGCCTGATTCTGTCCCGGACATAGATCCCTTCTGTGCATCTGGTCTGAATCAGACGCACAGAGAGGATCGTGATTCTGACATGCCCCGCAGGTTCAGAATCACATACAGTCCTACACATACAGTCCTACACATACTAACTCATTCAGGGCTTTTAAATGGAGCCACGGCGTCATGACATCTTGTTGCCATAGCAATGTGGCTCCATTTAAAAGCCACAATGCTGGCCGCCCAGTTAAAGTGTTTATTCCCCACAGCCCGACCCCCAATCTGGCCTCCTAAGACCAGGTGCACCTCCTAAGGCCAGGGCTGGGTTGCGGGGAATAAACCCTTGCCCCCCTGCCCCCCCCCAAAAACATCCAGGTAAGTTATTCCACCTCAGAGGTGGAAGAACTTCCCCAGACATTTTGCCAGCCCTGGACATACAGGGCCGACATTAGAATCGGCCCTGTTGTTCAAGGCCAGTGACCGCCCACTCTCCACTCCCAGGCCACCCATTCCCCACCCCCCAATTAACTTCCCCGCACAACCAGCGGGGAAGTTATTTGGGGGCAACAGAAGCCACGGATAGCAGGGATGGACGTCCCATCGGGCCATCCATCCCTGTTATTCATGGCTCAGAATAACCCCCTATCCGTCATGCAGTTAACATGCAGTAATGTTTTATTCTTCTCAATAAACTGTATTGAAAGATGCACACCTCGACAGTTACCATAAAGGCGTTGCAGTTACCAAATCCGTATTAAGTTTTGCAGTTAATGTGCAATAACAGAACATTTTTACTACACTTTAGCAAAAGGGTCCCCTAGTCTGATAGATAGTTTGTAAAATATTTGATGGTAAAGAATATAATGTTTCACAAATCTGTCCAAGAGACCATTCAGCCAGCCAGGTTTTCAGGATATCCCTATTTAATATGCAAGAGATAAGTTTGCATGCATTGGAGACCCTTCATTTGCCAATATATATAATTCATATTCATGATGGATATAATGAATGTCCAATTGGCATAGCATCCCTAGGAAAGGTTTGGGTAAACCCTGGTATAAAGATAAAGGTTATTTTGCTAATAAGTTAAAAATATACCATAACATATATCTCACAGATCTAATGGTTAAAAAAAGTCATTGCTATGGAATATGCACTATCTTGATAACTGACTTACTGAAATTTTTCTGTGAATACGTGGATCATATATGTACTACTGAAGGGCATGACACATGGTATAATGGTATAGGATATTTTCAAATGGCTTTGGTAGTAATGACTATTCTGAGGAATGTTCATACTGTAAGGCAGTAGTTCTCAACCCAGTCCTCTGGGACCCCCAGGCCAGTCAGGTTTTCAGGATATCCACAATGAATATGTATGAGATAGATCTGCATGCACTGTTTCCATTGTATGCAGATCTATCTCATGCATATTCTTTGTGGATACCCTGAAAACCTGACTGGCTTGAGGGTCCAGAAGACTGGGTTGAGAACCACTGCCTTAAACAAATGACCTCTCTCACAGACTGATGCAGAAAGCCTATAACTCCATGTTTAAGCACATTTTAAGATCCTTTTAAATGCCGGAAATAGACGTAAATGCAGACGGAAAACTAGCACCCAAATAACGCCACCCATATTTAAATCTATTTAAATTAACCATTATTATTCAAATGTATTTTAATCACTGGGAAGGTATGCAAATCATGGCTATGCCTGATGCAGAGACAGGAGTAGAGGATTTCACAACCAGCCATAGCGCAAAAGGTTTTACTGCAGGGTCTAAGAAGAAGTAAACCTCTAACGCTGCTCCCGCCAGTATTTTGATGGCACCTCCTCCTTATATGATCAGGCATCACGAAAAGCCTCCAAAATACAGGTGGGGGCTGTGCCAACAAAAAAAGTATACCTGGAGGACCCCCCCCAACACAATACGGGATAAAGAGCTTGTCTCCTGCAGCTCTGAAAATGTGTTAAAGGAAACTGGTTGTTCCTGCTCCCTGTAGCCAGCAATAGGCCCTTGAGTATTTTTGTAGCGAAACCTCTAAGTTTTCATATTAATCTCATTTTGGCAGTCTTTGTTAAACAGTAAAAAAAAAAAAAAAGCAAATTAGTCACCGGTGCCTGGAAAGCAAGTCAAACTAGCGCAGACTTCTTATGTGCATATGTTTGACTTGCTCTCCCAGTTTAACGCTGCAGTGGTTCATTTTCATGCGCAGGGTTACAGCAGTGGGCATTTGCATACCCTAATCTTCCTGCATCACACATTAAAATGTGTGCATTGTCAGGAACATTAAAACATTGATCCAGGGCAGGTCTAGCACCAGCTTTCTGCATCAGTGTGTCAGGATGCAGTTAAAGAGTTTGATCAATACTGGGGGCACTGAAGCATCCACAGCACCCATAGAGCCAGCAGCTATGGCTGTGACAACAGTTAATGCATAGTAAGTTACTGTGTGTTAACTGCAAAATACAGTCCACACCCATTCCCTGCCTGCTCCCCACCCCTTTCCACATGAGAATTAGTGCATTCAAAGAGGTATGCTTGCTAATATGTAGCAGTGCATTGCGCAGTAAGCCCCAAAGCATAGCATAAAGGTGGCTTCAGACCTGTGCTAATGAATGGAGGAGTGCCCGGCATTTCTTCATGCAGGTAGCATGGGTTTCACCCCCCCCCCCTTGCTAAAAGGTTGCTGCTGTTACTGTGGGTGCACTTTAGAAAATGCACCTATGCTAAGTGCAACATTGACAGTGTGCATTAAAGCCCCCCCCCCTTGTTAACTGCAATGTGTATGCTCTGCCCCAGAACTGCCCAGTCTCCATCACAGTTCACATTAAGTGGTTAGTGCAGGATTCTTAGTGTAACCACATATTTGGTGCATGGTAATGGTTACTGCAGTACACTTGGCATGCACTAAACCCCATATTAACCATTATTGTGCTTTAGTAAACATTTCCCAAAGTGTCAAGCCACCATGATAATTCTTAGCACAGTCCTCTATAATTACAAATAGGTATAAAGAACTCTAGATAATAATAATAAAAGATATAACAAACTTTACCAAAAATACTGAGATAGAAGAATTATATCCAACAATCCAATATATTAAAAATATAAAGTGGAATATTTTGGAAAATAGGATTGTGTATTCTAGGGCTGCGGAATGCCTCTCTGATTGGCGGGGCTAATCTCCACCTTGACTCCACCCCATGTTCTGCTGCTAGCCCACCATGGCCTTCACCTCCTGCTCTGCCCAGAGGGGATCCAATCTCCCATTGTGAGATAGAAGGAGCGGCCAGGGCCTGTATGGCCCACCCTATTCTGAAGTCTATGGTGTATTCTTAAATATATGGGAACAAAAGAAGCACTGAACTATTTTGCCTGGACTATTAAAATGATAGAAAGTGTAGTTGGAGTTACTAATGTGCACTGCTGTAATAGTGTATGCTAACACATTAACGTTTTTTTGCTGCAAGTGACATTTTATGCAATGGGACCTAGTTACTAGTTATGCACTTTAGTCATGTTAGCTCAGAGTAATGCGGTAGTGCATGTTAGCTACTCTAGCTGATCCATAGAATTTTCATAAGAATGCCAGTGGATACAGTAAAATATAAAGTAAAACAAATAAAAATAAAGCTATAATAAGTGCATAATAAAATGTACATTTGCACCCACTGTTCCCTCTGAGCTGTGCACGTGTGAGCGCGCACACACCTCGCCGAGCGAGCGCACATACTTTAAAGCAGAGCGCACAAAAATTACGGCTCTGATTCTGATAGAAAACAACACAGACGTCTTAAAATTTAAAAATTATGATTGTAATTACTAGAAATTTCCCGCTTCATTTAGTAATCGTCTATTTTCATTTAATTTGATTAAAATCAATGTGGTGTACATACTGTATTCTGACGTGTAGTCAAATTTTAAAGTATATAAATCCGAGTGTTGTTATGTGGTGCACAAAAATGTAACCTTCCTTCAAAAGCTGCACACAGCTGATATTTTATGCGCACACAACCTACAGAAAATTAGAGGGAGCATTGCTTGCACCTCGATAGAAGAAGGAAACAAAAAAAATGTAAAACCTGAGTGTCTGGAACCCTTCTGTATTTCCTTAAGATGTTCACATTACTAGAATTCACTCCTAAGAGAGGAAAATATTGTAACTTTAAATAATGCATGCTTACATATCCAAAATGATCCTAAAAAGTGATATTATTTTGTAAAATACTTATCATATTAATTCTTTATAATTAATTAAAGAAAATGAGATATCAGCAGGCCAAACATACTTTTTTATGTAATAAAAATCAAATGTTATTTTGAAGTAAATAGAAACGTTGAAATATAGAAAATGATGGCATATGGCCTGTCTAGTCTGCCTATTCATCCCAACTACTATGATTTATAATCTGTTCCTTTCCCTCTTTATGCTTTTTGGATGCTTTCTTAAATTTAGATACAATCCTTGTCTCCATCACCTCCTCTGGGAAGCCACTCCACACATCTACTATCCTTTCCATAAAGAAATATTTCCTTAGGTTACTTCTAAGTCTACCGCATTTCACCTTTATGCTTCAGGATGAAGACCTGTTAAGAATCAGCTTTTCTTGGGGTGAGCAGGGTGGAGGTGAAGGAGGATGTGTAACAGAGGAGAAGGAATTTTGCACCTAAAATAACTGGTCGTTTGAGGTTTTTCATTCAGCTTGTGTTTGATAAAATAAACTTACAGTAACCTAAAGGAATAAAGCATTTTCTAATCATTTCATACATTTTAAGAGTAATTTTCTAAGGAGGCACCTACTTTAAGCATGAAAGCAGGCACTTATTTAAATACAATTTTATAATGACACATGGAGGCACATTCCAATGTTTTCGTCCAGGCCCCCGTGCATCCAGTCGGAATTGGGACGCCCAGAGGTAGACCTGATTCTGATCCCGTGGGGGCTAGATGTGCCCTGCGGGATGAAAATCAGATCTAGGGCCTATATGTGCAGGCCAGGACCCAATTCCGATCGGCCTGCATGCACAGCCACCTGCCCGGCTACCTCAGGGAGGATCCTGAATGGAGCCGCGGTGCCATGGCACCGTGGTTACATTCAGGAGCTGTGATCCCCAGCCACTGACCACAATCTTCTTTTCCCACAGCCCGACTCCTGGTGTGTCCTTCCATGGCCAGGGTCGTGCTGCGGGGAACCCCCTGCACCCCTTCACCTTTCCACCGCTGCCCGGGCCTGCCGTCTCCTAGACATACAGGACTGACCTCAGAATCAGGCTCTGTACGTCTGGGGTCGCAGACCACCCATGCGCCACCCTCACTCCACCTCCGAAACACCCCCTCCTGCCCCCATCTAAGCCTCTCCATACAAACAAATTGTTCATATGGGGAGGCTTTTGATGGAGCTGGCAGGGGGCAAATAGCGGAGAGAGATGTCCCAATGGGCACCTACTTGGCTTTATATAATGCATATCCTCATTGCAGACATGGACATTTACACCAGTCATTCAGCAGTTGTTAAGTATCCTCGACTAGAATTTTTCATTAGGCATGCAGATTCTCTTATTTTGGAGGATGTTTACTAAAGTGTGCTAACCATTAGTGTTGGGGGTTTAGCATGGGGTAAGCATGCCATGATAACAATAAGCACTAAGTAGCCCATGCTAACCGGTCAGTGCATGATTGAGCAGGGACTGGGAGGGTTAAGGGTGGAACATGACTGCTGATGGCATGGAATGATTAGCATGGGTGTTTTGGGTGGATACCAACTGTGGTTATTGCCATTAGCGTGTATACACTTTTTATTAAATAGAGAATTTTGAAAAATACATTCCACTTAACATAAAGAAAAACCTTTAGGGAAAAGACAAATATCCAAGATACCACACACAAAGGGGGAACAATGGGTATAGCCCACATTATGGGAAAGCAGTGCCAACAACAAACACAGAAATCAATCATCGAAAAAGCGTGAATACACTTGACGTCACTTCAGTGTGTGGCATTACGTGCAACCCACATGCCAGTTAGTATGGCGCCATGCTTGGCAATATGCCGACAGCAGGAGGATGGACACACACGGACCCTGAAGTTAGTGCAAGCCTCTGAACTGATTCATGGCCCAATCACACATTAACCTAGCCCACTTTAGCAAACATGTCCCTTCATGATTTATGTGTGCACTTCTGCGACTCGCCCATGCTGTACCCAAACTGTCCATGTGCACACCTACTGACAAAATATGCACCATTATGCCAAATCACTTTCCTTCTACAATAGTTGTTTTTTTATAACAGAACATTTAGGTGGGTATGAGGCCACTTATGCATGGGAATGACTTTAAAATGATCTTCGTGTTAGAGAGACAGACAGCCCCATATAATCTATCTATCTATCTATCTATCTATCTAGAATCAAGACAACTAAACCCCCATTGCTCCTATAAAACCCCAAAAGAATATAAGGTGATACTTTTTATTGGATTAGCTTACTATATATTTTGACTACCTTTGGGGGCTAACCCCCTTTCTTGGTCAGACAGAGGAAGGGGATTTTAGTCAAAACGTATTGTTAACCCAATAAAAAAGTATCACCTTATATGTTTCCTTTTTTAAAATAAATTATTAAACGTTATCTGTGTACATTCAAATGGAGTAACAGGGCAACTCTACTGAGAGAGAAGAAGTAGAAGAAAGAAAGAAAGCTGTAATTGCGATTAATTGGAAATGTTTACCAGGTTATGATGTTTTCGTCAGCATTATTTTTCAAGTAACTCTTTTGACTTGTTACTTATTCTTCGTCGTCGGTTGCTAAAATGTAATAGCTAGTTAAATACTGTTATTTTTTCCCCTTTCAGGATTAAACTTTTCATGTTTTCTAACCCTTTCTTATTTTGTCCAGCTTGTGCTTTTAGAGACACCCACACCTGCCTACAGTCCTTGCACGTCATGTTACATCAGTTATTTCAGTTGCTCTTAAAAACATTGAAACTTCCCAAATCCAGGTGAAAAATAAAAGTAGACAATATCTGAAAAGACCGAGCGTGAATTAAGACACCCTTTGTTTAAGCGGAACCGTCCAGTCCTCGAGGCAAAATGATATTTATTTTAAGAAATGTGTTTTGCATTCATTACATACCAGTCAGAAACCACAACGGTATACATATACGAGGCAAATGATAAAAATGGTTTATAGTTTTTCATGTGGAAAGAAGTCCCTGCATAATTGGACATGACATGGAAAACACTGTGCGGCCTCCCTGTTTTCCCCAAAGAAGAAATATATTAATTTCCGGTTCCATGGCTCCACACACAGGACATTATTAAAAGCGAGGAATTGGACGAGACTTCCAATCAATGTGACTGAAATTAAGACTTTACAATAATACAATGAGCTCATTAAGAATCCTACTTTTAATTACTTTCATATCTTCTGGGAAATAAAGTTGACTGTATTTTCAGTTGGAAAAAAAAGTAAGTAAATTAAAAAAAATCTAAATATGGTTTGAACATATGCACCCGTTACAAATATTTATACATATTTTATTCTGGTTAATGATTACCTGGGAAGAGATATCCATTTCTCAGTTTGTTTTTTGTTTGTTTTTTTCAACTTTTAGGGAGCCATAGAACCTGCCTTTAGATTAAATAACATAGTCATTACAATTTAGCAGGCCAGAAGTAGTCATGTTACATGATTACTATCTACATATTATTCCTCCTTGTCACCGATGAGTACCCATCAATGAAAAAAAGGGCTAATAAATATGTTCTCTTTTTTTATTTCCCGAAAATCGATCAGCAAATACGAGTAGAAAACAAAGTGGCTTTGAAAATCTTTAAGAATTACCAATGCATCGACACTTTCAGTCCATGGCAGCCAAATATGCATGTTTTTTTTCCTGATAAACAAAAATAATTAAAAAACCACACACAAGTAGAACTTTATAGGAAGATTTTAATGTATACGGCCTATATATATATTTCTGTATAATTTTCTTTACATCAGTGAATAAAACCGAACAGCCCAAAATATAAAACAGCCTTTATATCGAGATTGGAAACTTGCAGATGCAAATGGTATAGATATCGGAGAACATTCAACAATGAAAATCTTAACGTGGTGAACCTAGGCCTTCGGTTCAGTCTTTGAATAAGAGCCCATAGCCTAAGCAAGAATGCTGCAGAAGATTGTCCAATATTCACAGCTGAGAGAGCAGTATAGAGATGGCAAGATGAAACTCCCCAAAAAATCTTTTTTTTTTAATTTCTCCGGTGTTATCTCTCTCGATTTGAGTTCTTTCCTTTCTTTCTTTCTTTTTAATTTAAATAATCTCAATTTTCAACCATCAACACGTTTCAAAGTAGATTTTTTTTACTATTATTATACAAGTGATTAAGATAAATACGTGTTTATTTTTTTTCTCCCGCGCCTTTCCTTTCGTTTGTCAGGTAGTATGAAGGTGAGGCGCTTTCGATTTGGTGAGGAGTTTTTTCTCTTTTACCCGACGATTTTGAAACCAAATGGTGACCTGGCGTTCAGATAGGTTGGTGGAGGCCGAAATCCGTCTCCTCTTCTCTTTGGTAATGAACTTGCTGGAGGCGTATTCCTTTTCCAGCTCTTTCAGCTGTAATTTGGTGTAAGGAACCCTCTTCTTCCGGCCCCTGCGGTAGCTGTTCACCTCTGGCTGCAGCGGCACCACGTCTGGAGAAGGGCAGATACACAGCATGCTATTAGACATTCATCTCTGAAGCCAGAAAAACCAAAGATTTTCTCTCTACGCTATACGTTTTCTTTACTCCCCCCCCCCCCCCACAGTAACTCACTCCACATATGATATGAGACTATCAAATGATCGGAACCGATATATCCAGTGTAAGTGTTCTGCAAGAACTGGACGAAAAGACAGATATAGGATAGATGACGAGAGAAAGACTGTACAAACCCACTAGTAGATAAGTAACTGGAGGTGATGATAGATGATAGATGGATAGACGGTTCTCCTGCATTTCTTGTAAACAGCAAACAAAAGAGACAATGTACAGTCTGAATGTTGTCTTTTATCAGTGGTTAACGCCTAATTATTTCTGATTTTTATTATTTACATTATTGCTACAGTATTTGCTCTCAAAGCTCTTTATGTTACTACAAGTCTTTTAGCTAGAGATGCTTTCCTTCTGTTGTCTCTTAAGAATTCCCAGCCCAGAACTATTACCCTTCAGAGCCAGATTTAGCAATAATATAATATTACACAATATATCAATTTTTGGTGGAATACTATATGTATTTTTTTAAAGTATGAATGTCTGGCAGTTGAAGGATACAATCGGTTAGTTCCTCTAAACAAAGTTTGGAGACTGGAGGAAACTTATCTACATTTATTATAATCTGTATTTGATGTCAATAAGTATTGGTATATCTCAAGGCATCTTCTTAGACCCACAAAACATTCTATTGTTTATTCCACCTATTTCCATTAATGAAATTCAATAAAGTCTGGAAATTAAAAAAAATATAATATAATATAATACAAAAACCGAGAAAGCCGTCTGTCTTCTGTGAATCCAATTAACACTCACATTTCAGGGTGATACATTCTGTATAGACGTTGCGGTAGTCACTGCATATTTACAGTCCATTTTAGTGAAAACTCAAAATTAGCAAGTTCTTAAATTAACGTCTTCAAATATAGACATTTTTGGAGTATATCTCAACGGCTTAATATGTTTATAGTCTCCATGAGCAATAAATAACACCATCAAGAAAAGCTAAGTATGGCAAAAGAATAATATTAAAATATTTCCTCATTAGGTTATGGATATGATTATGGATATTTTTATTTGATATACCGCAAGAACTGCAAGCAAACTATGCGGTTTATAATTCTTGACCTAATTAAGAAGTCATGTGGGTTTTTTTCAGGAACAGGTTGTCTTGCATCAAATAATTAAATCTTTAAAATCCCAACAGAACCTCCAGGGAGGTTATTTCCGAGCAACTCATAGTAATCGTTTCCTAAAAGAAAAACAGCATACATTTTCATCACTAGTCTAAGTCAATTGGTAAAAACATAATTTCCAGAATCCCCAACAACAATTTTAATATACTTTCTATAATAACTCCCGTAGTTATTTGGAAGATTGTTCTAAGAATAAACTTGAAGTTGATGAGAGGCTGTCAAAAGAAGATGGTGTAACTAAAGAAGACAAGACACGATACCTGCTTCAAAATGCAGAAAACTTACCTTTCACATTCCAGATTAACACTGCCTAGAGTACACGCAAATTAAAGTTGATAAACTGAATCGGTTAAAAGAAAACAGATTATTTTAGCTAATATGTTTCTCAAAGAAAATGGCTATCTCACAAGACTCAATGGTACTGCCTCAAGCGTCTTTCCTGTCCTGTCATTCCTCGTTCTGAAATGCTTTTTAGCATCTGAAATAACAAAATCGGTTCTATTTAGCTTTGCAAACTATTTAGCTAATGCGAAAAGTACAAGTCTTGCAGTTTTTCAAACCTAATTTCGCGCTGAAATGTGTACTCTAAATGTTCTAGTCTTTTCCTCCTAAGAACAACCTATAATAGAAGAAAATAAAAACCTACTCTCCCTTGTCTACTGATATGTGTGTGTGTGTGTGGATGGTAGGGAGGTGGGGGACATATAGTACCAAAGTATTGGCTTTTCCAATTTTTTACTGACTTAATTATTTTTTACAGAAGCCTTACTCGTCGAGGACATCCACAAACGGAAATGTTACAGTGATTTTTAACAGCTTGGATACTACTCAAAGGTGTCACTTTCTGGATGCTATAGGCGTCATTTATTAATAGTCTAAGCAGGAAAGGTAGGCGTTTTTCTTTCTCGCCTAACGAGATTGAAATTTGTCCTTCGGCACCTATACTTTAATTGCAGGACTGTGATATTTATATTGCCTCCAACATTTAACAATTTATAAATTGCAGCAAAGTGGTAGAAATGAAGACAACCCTATAGTCTGTTCCCACGTTGGAACATATATCATCATGGCAGATCCATATCAGAGGAAAACAGAGAGTGTCATAAAGAAATGTGGCAGAAAGCTGACACACACACATAACACACAGAGTTTCCCAAAGTCAAATTAACTTTGCTGATCAGCATCGAGAACAACAAAAAAAAAGTAGAAGGCTTTCAGTTAAGATTTGCCTTCTTACCTGGGAAGGGCGATTTCCATAGGTGACTCGATTGAGACTGCTCCTTGGAACAGTAGACTTGGCCGTCCCAGCCATTGGAAAGTGCCCAGTGCTGGTAGCCTTCCATGGGAATCATGGCATCGTGTCTGGGCTCGGAGTGCCCACTGATTCCTGGAACCACCGACACGTCCAAATAACCAGGCACCGCCTGGTAGGAGCCAGTAAAGCTTGGATAAAAAGCAAACTCCTTAGCCCTGGAGGAGAGTTCCTCGCCGGGGAGGGAGCCGCTGGGCTCCGGGTACTTCTCTGCAGGGTGGTAGGAGCATGGTTTCTGTTGCAAGTTCACGTTGTGAGGGTGGGAGTGGGACAAACGGCAGCCGTAGTAGCTGCCTCCGAAGGGGTAGCCATAGCCCATGGTGGCATTGGAAGCCGCCGCCGCTGAGGGAGCCTGGCACTGGCGAGCTGCGTCTGGGGAGGTTATATCCGTGTAGATAGAGCCCTGGTGGGCGCCGATGGCAGAGGAATGGCGTCCCAGAGCCGGATGAGAAGAAATTAAATCCCTGCAGTGGCTGCTCGGGCAATTCGCATTCAGTCCTTCCATAGCTGGGCTTTTATCCCGATGTCTTTCATTCGGACTGGTTTCATACACGTACATGAAGGTATCCGCCCAGCGAGGATGCAGGATCAGTGAAGTCGTCATATCATGGTCTGCCTGGGCTTTTTAAAAACTCCACTTACTAAAAGACAGACACCTAATGTTCCTCCTATACATTGTTTATGATATGCGCATGCGCGCCAGCCCGCCGCTCCACTTCATTAAGAAATCCACCAGAGGTGGAAGGAGAAAGGGGAGTGGGGGCGGGGGAAGAAAAGACGTCACGTGACAAAGGAGACAGTCACTAAGCCATAAAGTTCACCCAACTCACATGATTTCCATGGCCCTATCAGCTACTTCTCTCTGGGCAGGCAGGAAGGTGAAAAAGGAATTCTATTGGTTATTTCCTTCCCCCTCTTGCGCCACCCTTGGGAGAAACTGGAATCCTTAAAGGCAATGGATGACACCCATAGATTACAGTATGAAACAACAAAAAAACAGTTTGAGACAGAAAAAGGAATGGGGATTCTATATTTGGCCGACACAAGAACAGCAACAACCGTCCTAGAATATAATCTGTTACCATATTTAAAAAATAATCTAATTTCTTAGTAATTGGTTAGAAGAAGGCACAAAGGAAAAAGGAGTAAAGCATGGGATTATTTGTCAAATGTTCAAAAGCATCGCTAATCTTAGTGATTTTATTTTTCTCAATGTTTATTTTTCTATTATTAAATAATAGGCAAGTCTAAAATGCAAATATGGTAAAAGGATTTTAAAATACGGATTTATAATATGAATATGGATGTTTCATTCTTTACCACTTTATGAGAACAGATCTGAATGTATCCATATCCAGAATTTTTCTTTTATCCCTTTTCCCTTTCATTAAATCAGGCTTTTTATTCGTACTTTGTTCTTTTGATAGGAGAATGATGATATCTCAGAAAGTGTGAATGTACCTTATAAAGTTCAAAATGTGAAAACAGATAAGGCCAAATAATTAGACCTCTTTGCTTCTCTTTGAATAAGACATGAAATGAATTTAAAACATTTGCACATGGAAAGTGTTACTGTTGCAGGAAGTGATCTGTTTTCCTGTGTTGTTCTTCTGCTACTTTCTGACATTAAATTTGAATTACCAGACAAACAACCCGAAAGCTGAGGCGCATGAATCAGCGTCTTTTAAAGGTAAAATAATATTTCTGCTTGTTATATTAAGTTAAACGAAAAACACCTCTTTTTAATTTCAGCTAACTCTAAATGTTTATAGAAACGGATAATTGTATTGTAGGATGTCAGTAGTTTACATATTGGCAAACATAAGAAAAGTGCCGAAATAAGAAATTGTCCATATAAAACCATTCACACCTATCCTGATTTTAGGCGTTCTCAAATTAACTGAAAAGATGTGCTTGAGACCTGTACATCGTTGATGTGAAGACTGAAATGAAAAGGAAACTCTCAAGAGTGTTTTCTGAATGTTTCAATGGAAAAGTTGAAAAAACTTTTTAAATAGATATCCCATTAGATTATTTTGCCAAATGAAACTTAGCGTTTAAAACTGCAAATACTCTTAGCGACTTTCAGTGATACTTAATATAGAACCAGAAGTTAGATAAATAAGCATTGTGTTCAGACTAGTAAATACACTTCAACATTAGAGATGGAGAGCAAAGAAAAAAATACATAAACGTAAAACAAATACGTCAATTTACCAGATGCGGAAAGGTTTCCAGTCAGTGGTAATTAAAACAAAACTAGAAAGCCACTGCTTTGATCTTTCGTGTTCTTAATCACGAAAAAATATTTCCTGTGTTTTATTTTAGAAAGATTGTCCCCCCTCCCAAAGATTGTAGTATGGTTTAGGTCTCCACTCCCGCTCCCCTTGAAAGCACTCCATTTGGGCCTGGACAACAAGCCATCGTTTATGAATATTCTACGTTCTAGGAAGTCAGCAGATTCTTTTAGCCATTACCTCTTCATGAGGCACTTAAATCTTTCACAGCTTTGCAAAAGGAATTGCCACAGAATGCAGTTTGAACACAGGAAAAAATAGCTTTGTAAAATACTATTATCTTAAGTGTCTTTTTGGAAATGTGGAAGTCCAAGGTCAAGGTAAGAATGCCAGACAAACAAGGTCGCCATCGATGTCCAACCATCCCCATCAGGGGTTGCAGTTAAAGCTTTGAACTAGATTTAAAAAATAGTGCACACGTATAGTACTTTTTGATCTCAAGGTTCTATGCACAGCATAACATAACATAAGGGATTCAAAGTCAGAACGTGCAGACTATGTACTCCATTTTTACATTTATTTTCATAAACGTAAACGTGAAAATAGAAGCATTTGATTATATCCGAGAATTAAAAATGGTGAAGGGGCAAACCTGTGCGATTTAGTCTGACAGATGTACTTTCGCTTTTTTATTGATCGAAATCAAAGATGCTTGAATAGGAGCTAAAAGTTTTTCTTATAATTAGCACAAGAAGGTCCCGAATGTTGAAGAATCAAACAATTCAGCATAAATTCCATCGAGGGAACAGGGCAGGTTTCTTTTCATTTGAATTACATTTTGCCTAAAAAGTCTAATTCTACTTCATCTCAGGCTTCCAAATCGTTCTTAACTTTACGGGGGGGGGGGGGGGTGGGGGTTCCCGGGTGGGTTCCCCCTTAACATTTCGTAGAATATTTATGGTTAATAATATCCGTCAGGAATTGATAATCCAAAGGCATTACATAACTCGGGATTTAATTATACGAAATGTGCAAAAACAGAGGATTTAGCCAAAACCTTCTTAAAATAAAATGTTGCATAAAGATATAAGAAACAGGTATAGTGGCAAGCAATAGTGACTGCCTGATCTTTTTCAGGTCTATCTGAGGTGTAAAACTACTTCTAATACAACGTTTAAGGGTTGCAAGTTCCATTTATTCTTGTTATAGACAGAAAACAAAAACAGAATTAACATTTACCACTATCAGGTACGCATTTTAAGAGTTTTCATGAAGATGTGTTCAATAGGAAAACTACAGGAATCCCAGATGTATTGAATTCTTGATGTAAGTGAAATAGAAGCAACGAAATGTAGACAAAGACGCCGAATAATTCTAGATTATTTCTGAATGGAAAAGTTTGGTTTTGTCCCTTAAAATAATGGCGGCATTGCCAGCTGTATAAAAATAATCACTGCGTGTGGCTTTATGGCTTTATTTTCTCAGAATTGTTTAGTGATATGTACAGAAGAAATTATGGTATATCAATGGTCATACTAAACATAAACAAACGTCACAAATTCTAAACACTGCAAAATATTTTTCTTCTTTTTAAATACGTATTTCTCACCTAAGCGTGCATTAGCAGTTGTCAATACGGTTTCCAATCAAAATGACTCTGTTTATTTATCTGTTATTGGAAGCGAAAATACATAGATGCAAAGGGAAATACAGAGGTTATCTAATTGATTTTCGCCCAGAAGCAAATCGTCCCATCTGTCCATCTGGTAAGGAAGACCGCGTTCGCTATAGCTTGGACGCCTCTTCGCGTTCCCCTTTTGAGGCGTATTTTCCATCCTATAAAATAAATTTTGACCCCCTCCTCCCTCTCAAAGGCGATTATGTTCGATAATGAAATAAATGAACTGTTGCTTGATAAGAACGTTTCTGAGGATCATGAAATCTTTTCTATGATGGCAGTTGGGAGGGCGAGAGCAGCGCATTTCAATATTTCATTGTGAAAAGATAAAGGCATCTCGATTTCCCCACACTACAGACCACAATAGAAATTTAGCCCAGATGCACACTGCAAGAGGAAACCATTAAGGAATAAAGCCTAACTCCAAAGAAGGAAAGATCACACGCTATCCAGGTGTTGAACCTGAAGTCCACTTCTTTATACGAATATGGAGTTTTAAAAAGAAATGACTAACGTAACCATAATAAAAGTTAAAGTTACCATCTAACACAGGCTTAGAAATAACCTCGAAAATTAAAACTTAGGCAAAGAGTCTAGGGCCATAGAGACCTATGGATTCAACCACAGAAAAATCTTCCCTCCCAATAATCTTTAAGCCCCATGTTGTTGCATATGGAGGAGAAAGCACAACCAGCTAAAGATGAGCGCCTATTGTACTGCATAATTGCTTTTAATTGCGCCTTAACATAACTTCCCAGATTTGGCATTTTCCAAACTGTGCACCTTCAGGAAGTTTTTAACCTTACAGGCGGCGTTCAGAAAAAGTTGTGGCTGAGATATATCAGCAATTAACACACCAGGATACATTTTAACATAGTAATACTACAGTGCTCTTATATTAAAGTAATTATTTCCATTTTTTCTGAGTAAGCCTGTGGCTTTCCACCTCAAAGGATGTAAATGATGGGTCAGAGGACAGGAAAATAGGTAAAGAAGCAGAGTCAGAGCCTGTTTTCACTATGGGTAGCGGATACACAAGGTAGTTGTTACTATCCATTGGTTAGAGCAGTGGGTTCAGGGAAACCAGAGTTCAAATCCCACTATGCTCCTTGTGATCTGGGACAAGTCACTGATTTTCAGTCTCAAGGACTTCAGAAAAAAGCTACTCTTGCTGGGAAGGAATCTGCACTTGTAAATGTTTACCTGCTGAGAATTTCTCAGACACTTGGGTTAAAAGAAACTCTTTGGTCTTGAACTAATAAAATCCCCATCTATTTTAAATTTCTGTGTTGTTGTTTTTTTTTAAATCACTCAGGGCACTAGTTTTAGCAAGCCAGCTTTTACTTAAAACAAAACTCTAAGAGTCAGTCAGGGCACTGTTTTAGCAAGCCAGCTTTGATTGGTGTTTCTTTGCCTCCCAATCACCCAGGCATAATCTTAGATTTATAGGCTCTTACAGCTCTTAAAGAGACAGAAGTGGTCAAAGTCACTTTAAGCTTTAGCTGGTTATCCTCATCAGGTATGGCTCAATTAATTAAGGTCCTGAAATTTAATCTTAATGTGAACAAAGTCCCTTAAACCTATTAAGTATAGTTGTGTTTGTACAAAAATCCCTATCAACTTTATATAAGTAAACAAGTTAAATATCTAAACAAATAGTTAAGACTAAGATGCAGACAGCAGTCCAGCAGAAAGATGGGGCTATCCAGTCTTTTGCACTGTGTCACAAGTACAATTTTCTCCCAGTTGGTGAGACATCTTATGTGTGCACTAGGTACAAGGAGCTCTTTGCTCTCAGGGAACGAGTCTGATCTCTGGATGCTATAGCAGCAGATTTGGAGGAGCTAAAGAAGACAAAGAGGTATATACAGGGTGGCCCAAAAAAAGTGAGAACAGCTCATAAATTAATAGCTTAAATAGTTTACTTATTTACCTTTTTTTTTAGCTATATAACGTCTTTATTTCGACAATTTCTGGTCGCCATCTTTTTTTTAAAAATTTGTCAATCATTTACATCTGTCTTTTTGAATTTCTAAATAACTTACATGCTACGAGATGTTCTCACTTTTTTTGGGCCACCCTGTAGATGAAATGTACAGGGAAGTAGTACTGAAGTCCCACCTCCAATCTGGCAGTCTCTCTGTTGCTAAAGAGGAGAGAGGTCACGTGAAATGAGAGCAACACCTTGGTGTGGTAGGAAGAGATTCTGTAACTAGGACCTGTCCTCCAGGTGATGTAAAACCTCTCAGATCGAGGAGGTTTCTCCAGGGACATGTGCCCAACAGGGAAGGGTTAGGATGGTCATTATAGTTGCAAATTTGATCATTAGGCATGTAGATAGCTGGGTGTCTGGTGGACATGAGGCTCTCCTGGTAACATGCCTGCCTAGTGCAAAGATAGTGGCCCTCATGCACCACCTAGACAAGGTTTTAGATAGTCCTCAGGAGGAGCCTGTTGTCTTGGTACATGTTGGTACCAATGAAATAGGAAAGTGTGGGATGGAGGTTCTTGAAGCCAAATTTAGGATTTTAGGTAGGAAGTTGAAATCCACAACTTCTAGGGTAGTATTCTCTGAAATACTTCCTGTTCCACTGCAGGTCTCAAAAGGCAGGCAGAGCTCCGGAATCTCAATGCATGGATGAGATGCTGGTGCAAGTAGAGGGTTTTGGATTTTCTAGGAATTGGGCAATGTTCTGGGGAAGGGGGTGGGCTTTTCTGAAAGGATGGGCTCCACCCAATGTTCCCGCTAAGCTGCGCTGGGTCTGCCAGCAACGTTTCTGCTGGTGGGGGGAGGTGCAGAGCGATCAATCGCTCTACCCCTCCCCCCACTGGCGGGAATGCCGGCGGAGGACCCGGCGCAGATTAAAGAGAACATTGCGAGGGTGCTGCGGCGTGTGTGTTAGACCCTGTGTCTAACACATGCCACAGCACCCTCGCTCTGCCCCTCCCCCACCCTGTGTCTAACGCACGCCACAGCACCCTCGCTCTGCCCCTCCCCCACCCTGTGTCTAACGCAAGCCACAGCACCCTCGCTCTGCCCCTCCCCCACCGTGTCTAATGCATGCCACAGCACCCTCGCTCTGCCCCTCCCACACCCTGTGTCTAACGCAAGCCTCAGCACCCTCGCTCTGCCCCTCCCCCACCCTGTGTCTAACGCACGCCACAGCACCCTCGCTCTGCCCCTCCCCCACCCTGTGTCTAACGCAAGCCACAGCACCCTCGCTCTGCCCCTCCCCCACCGTGTCTAATGCATGCCACAGCACCCTCGCTCTGCCCCTCCCCTCACCCTGTGTCTAATGCATGCCACAGCACCCTCGCTCTGCCCCTCCCCCACCCTGTGTCTAACGCATGCCACAGCACCCTCGCTCTGCCCCTCCCCCTCCCTGTCTAATGGACGCCACAGCACCCACGCTCTGTTCCTCCCCCTCACCCTGTGTCTAACGCACGCCACAGCACCCTCGCTCTGCCCCTCCCACACCCTGTGTCTAACGGATGCCACAGCACCCTCTCTCTGTTCCTCCCCCACCCTGTGCCTAACGCACGCCACAGCACCCTTGCTCTGTTCCTCCCCCCACCCTGTGTCTAACACATGCCACAGCACCCTCGCTCTGTTCCTCACCCTACCCTGTGTCTAACGCACGCCACAGCACCCTCGCTCTGCCCCTCCCCCACCCTGTGTCTAATGCACGCCACAGTACCCTCGCTCTGCCCCTCCCCCACCCTGTGTCTAACGCACGCCACAGCACCCTCGCTCTGCCCCTCCCCCACCCTGTGTCTAACGCATGCCACAGCACCCTCGCTCTGGCCCTCCCCCACCCTGTGCCTAACGCACGCCATAGCACCCTTGCTCTGTTCCTCCCCCCCACCCTGTGTCTAACACACGCCACAGCACCCTTGCTCTGCCCCTCCCCCACCCAGTGTCTAACGCATGCCACAGCACCTTCGTTCTGCCACTCCCCCCACCCTGTGTCTAACGCATGCCACAGCACCCTCGCAATGTTCTCTTTAATCTGTGCCGGGTCCTTCACTGGCATTCCCGCCAGTGGGGGGAGGAGCAGAGCCATCAATCGCTCTGCACCTCCCCTCGCCGGCAGGAATGTTGGCGGCGGACCCAGCGCAGCTTAGCGGGAACATTGGCTCCACCTTAACTGGGGTGGAACTAAACTGCTGGCATTAACCTTTAAAAAGGGGATAGAGCAAATTTTAAACTAGATAATAGGGGGAAGCAGATAGTCGCCCAAGACTGCATGGTTCAGAAGGATGTATCCTTGAAGGATATTAGCAAAATAGGGAAGTTACAGCATCCCAACAAAGGGGTTCTAATAAAGATAAAATTTACCCAGATGCCTTTAAGTGTAGAGCAGACAGAGCTGAAAGATTCCAAATTACCCCTGTAAACTGACAACCAGATTAACATGAATAAAATACAACCTCTAAAATGCCTGTATGCAAATGCTAGAAGTCCAAAAAATAAGATGAGAGAGTTAGAATATATAGCACTAAACGAAAAGTTAGATATAATTTGCATCTCAGAGACCTGGTGGAAGGAGGACAACCAATGGGACACTATGATACCTGGGTACAAACTATATCGCAATGAAAGGGTAGATCAAATTGGTGGAGGGGATGTGCTCTACATTAGAGAGGGCATTGAGTCACACAGTACTAAAGTTTTGCAGGAAACAAAATATACTGTATAATCTCTATGGATAGAAATTCCATTTAAAAAGGGAAGGCAATGGCAGTGGGGGTGTACTACCGACCGCCTGGCCAGAATGAACAAATAGATGATGAAATGCTAAAAGAAATCAGACACGCTAACAAAGTTACAACACAGTAATAAGTCATAGTAGTAGTAATACTGGGTGATTTCAATTACCTCGAAATTGACTGGGTCAATGTCACAGCAGGACATGCTAGGATCGGGACCTGGGAGATGGCCCGGCATGCCCCTGCACTGCCTTGGAGCCCCCTTCTCTGTTGCCCCACCCTGATGGGGGCAGCCTGGACCCGAATCACCCTGCTTACCACCGTCTCTGCAGGGGGGCTGGCCAGCTGATCCAGAGGTGGAATAAGCTGGCCATCCCCCTGGCGATCCCCGGATGTACAGGGTATAACTGAAATCGGCCCTGTACGTCCAGGGGCTGGTCCCACCCATGCTCTGCCCACTCTTCGCCCCTGTGCTGTCCCCATCTCTCGCAGCATGCACAGTGGCTGTGTGCTTTCAGGGGGGCCTGGAGGCAGTATACGGTTCAGGTGGCTAGCAGGGCTGGACGTCCCACCATGACATATAGCCTCGCTAGTTGCCTTGCAGAATCGGGCCCATAATGTGTCTGGATTTTCAGAAAGTATATTGATAAGGTCCCTCATCAGAGACTCTTGGAGAAATTAAAAAGTCATTGATAGGAGGCAGTGTACAATTGTGGATCAGGAATTGGTTAAAAGATAGAAATCAGAGAGTAAGGCTAAATGGCCAATTTTCTCAATGGAGATGCTTCTGTACAGAACTGCATATGTCTTGTAGCGCTATACAAATGATTTTTCTTTTTTTGCTTTAGGTAGTACAAACTTTGATTGTAAGCCTTCTGTGGAGAGGAAAATACCTATTGCACGTGCAGCTAACTCACCTTGAGCTACTAGCAAGAAGGCATGAGCTAAATCCAAGGAAGAAAAGGCACACAATCCACATGTAACCGAGTCTTCTCCCTCTGTGCCCCCTCTATATGGACTGCCCTTCCCCTGGCTTAAGAGGATGCTCCAACCTTTTGGAATTCTGCAAAAAACTTAAAACTTTCCTCTTTAGTGAATACTTTACCCTGCCCCCTTAAACATCAGATCTCCAAAGCTAATCAGAATTAAACCCCATCTTCTCCCCTCCTCTTTCCTGATCCCCATCTTACTCCTGTTCTCTCGCCTCCCACTCCCACTCCCACTGTAAATGTGTAAATAGTTCTGTTGAAATGGTTCTACCATTGTTGTTCCTTGTAAAACAGCTGTGAACACAGTTACCTCATGTTCCTTGTAAACCGTTTTGAATTGCAGAAAAGCGGTATATAAAAAAATGTTAAATAAATAAATAAATAAACAAATAAAAAATGAATCAATCCACCTTCAACTTGGCGCAGCTGCTCCCAAGAAGCACCATAGTGCCAGAACTCTCCTTGCTAGATGCCTTAAAGTTTTTGATCCAGTTATTCGATAGCTGAAACGTTTGACTTATTTCTCTGCACTAAAATTGGGTTAGCAACCTTTTCAGGGGGAAGTGGCAGCTGGAGTTTGGATTCTGAGAAGCCTTTCTTGATTTGTGCATCCACAGTGCAGTGACTTTCCGATGCTAGTTGTAATCTGGCCCTGTGCTGCATCTGCATCAGTAATTTAACAGTAGATGAAATTTGCCAGCCAGGGATAAATAGGGCATCAGACAATTTTAGCTCAGATCCAAAGCATGCCATCTTGGGCCTACTCTAATTCAAAAATCATCTTGGGGCATGTTTACTAAAGTGCTGTTACTACTACTTAACACTTGCTACAAGGCACATGCAGTGCTATTCAGAGACATGTAAGAGACATCCCTTGCTCATAAGAGCTTACAGTCTAGTCAAGACAGACAATGCAACAGTCAAGACAGACAACACAATAACTGGGGACTAGGATATATCTAGGGGAATGGTAAGTAAACATACAGGAGGTGAACAGGGGTATGTCTAGCGCTGAGTTTACTGCACACTAGACATGCTGTGCTAACAGCTAGCATAGGGCACCACAGTAAAACTCCTGCATTATCCAGTGTGTGATGGCTGAACATGGGCACTGATGGCACATTTCAGTTAGCACTGGTGTTAATAGTGCACGGTAATCGCGACTGTTGCTGTTAGCATGGGTGCACTTACCGCCTCCTCACAGGGTGGCGGTAAGTGCATGCGTCTGCTGTTTAGTGCAGTGAGGTGCAGCTTCCATGCACTAATGGCACAAGGACATGTGGACACGCCCCCCAAAGTCAGTGCTGGTCTTTGTGCAATTCTTGGGCATCAATGTGTGCTATAATATTTCTTAAGAGAGAAATATTATAGTTACAAGTTAACTACACAGACCGTAAGTGACACATTGGAAATCTTTTTACAATTATTTTTGGGGAGTTGTTAGCTAAGCAAGAAATGCAATTGTAAGCAAATTCTATGTAGCTAGCTAAAACATTATTTACAACCATAGCTAAAATATTATTTTTATTTATAGCTGCTCTTGTAGTCTGAAATATGCTTATTTAACATGAAGAAGAAAGCAAAAAGGGGATATTGCATCAGGAAAAGAGATTTAAAAAATATAGGCAACCTATTTCTTTTCTTTTACATACACCAAAGATTAAAAAAAGAAACATAACTTCCATAGAAAACAAAACATTGTGCAATAAGCATAAAAATAAATAACAGGAACAAAAGCGCTTGTTTTGTTTTATCAAGAAAGAAAACATTGATAAATCCTGCTCTGTAGCCCATAGCATGAGGTATAAGTCCACTAGGCTGTGAAGTCCATATAACAAAAACATTACAGTCAAACTACAGCAGTTCAAGCACATTCAATAATAAACAATATAAATTAAAAGCAAACTAACCATTCAGGTATTAACAAACCTCACTCGACCTACGATTAAGGAAGTTTTCCAATTGCATGGGGTCAGTATACACATACCGGACCCTCTCAAAGGCAACTAAACACTTACAAAGAAATCTAAGAAAGAAAGTTCCTCCTGCAGACCATTGCAGGAAGGCCTTCCTCCGATTTTGTGTACTACACAAGACATCCGGGAATACAGCAACTTTTTGTCCACAGAAGAGACGATCTCTACTGAGAAAGTAAGATTTCAAGAACAAAATTTTGTCCACTTCTGTAGTCAGGGTAACTAGCAAGGTAGCTCGGGTATCAATGACATCCTCCAAAGTCTCAAAAAAATTGGTTAAATTCATAACTGATGAAGCTTCGTCCACCTGAGCCAACTCGCTATCCTGAGTCACAGAGAGGGTAAGAAGGTAATATAATTGAGAAAGCATAATTTTTTTCAGGTTCAGAAATTAACAACACCTCCCTACAGTATCTATGAAATAAAATTAAAGGAGATAACAGGCGGGTAATAGAGAATTTTAACAACTGGAGATTTTTTGCACGAAGAGTATTTTCCAGCATCTCAAGCGACTATATACAGTAGAAAATAAGAATCTTTCACTCCCAGCAATCCTACAGGATCAAGAGAGCCCACTCACGCCTCCAGCCTGTTGAGCTGCTGGGTGACCTGAGAAATGTTTCCATCTACACCTGACTCCTCAAAACTACTTGCTCAGAGAATACAATAGTTTGTTCCATAAAACCCTGCAGGAGGGAGTTCGTTTTCGATACCTTTCCCAAGATGTCTGCCAATGTAACCTCCCCAGCAAAGGAGATACAAGCCGTACATCATGTTTTCAGGGACTTAACCTCCCAGGAAAACCTCAAGAGGGAGTAAGCGGTGTACCCAGCAGTAAGGACATTTCCTTGCCAAACGGCGGGCCCATTAAGAGAGCCTCCTGGCCCTCAACCATCGTCTGCATCACTCCTGGATTGGGAGGTGGAGTCCTAGCTATAGGGCTGATGGAAGCTCCAGAGAGGATCAAGGAGGATAATTCCTGCACTACCTCATTAGTAACCACAGCAACATCAAGGCCAGAATTCACAAACTGGTCCATAGGCCCAAATGACACCTTTGGCGTTGATGTCCCAGCTGCGCTCATCTTCTTCTGTGCAGGCTTGATCGTAATCTTCCTTTCACTTCCTTCATGAGGCATATCCAATGGCAACTTAGGGGTCATAGACCCCTCAGTGGCCCCGAAGGGGCACCAAAGAGATGTACCCCTTTTATCATGCGCCCCTTTGGGCACGCGACCGCAGGCAGCATCCGTGGCCACGGAAAGATATGTGGTTTCAAATAGCATCCCAGTTGCCCTTCAATGATGTCACCAGAAGGTGGGCAAATCCAGCGAGCTGCAACCAGCAGGGTAGGGTATATCTCCAACAGATCGCCAGCAAACACAGCAGGGCTCTGCAACCAAATGGTTCTCACTCCTCAGGCACCCTGGGATCTATTCTGACACATGATGTTCATCCCCGCTATTCACCCCCCTTCCTGTCCCCAATGAAAGCCTCCCTGTACGAACAAGGAGTTTGTAGGGGGAGGCTTAGGCGGGGGTGGGAGGGGGCATTGCGAGGCGGGGTGAGGGTGGGCAGTGGGCGGACTGTGGCCCCGGATGTACAGGGCCAATTCTGAAGTCAGCCCTGTATGTCCGGGGTTGGCAGACTGGATGGGGGATTGTAGGCCTGGGCAGTGCAAGGAAGATGAGGGGGTGAAGGGGGTTCCCCACAGCTCAACCCTGGTCATGGAAGGCCAGATTGGGGGTTCGGCTGCGGGGAAAGGAAAGAGTGGTTGGCAGCCGGGGATCATAGCTCCTAAATGGAGTCACGATGCCATGGCAACAGGACACCATGGCACCATGACTTCATTCAGGAGCCTGACTGAGTTAGCCGGGCATGGCTCTGTACATGCAGGCCGATCGGAAGCAGGTACCCACCTGCACATACAGACCCTAACCCCTGTGGGATCGGAATCAGGTCTAGCTCTGTGCATCCCAATTCTGAACAGGCGCACAGGGGCCTGGACGCACATTTTGGAATGTGCCTCCACATTTCTAAAAAATAAAATAAAATCAGACTTTGTATGCTTCTCAACTGAATTGGAAATACTGCATGTTTATTCTACTGTGGTAGCCAGAGTGAAAGTGAAGAGTGGAGGAATTAAAATAACAATAAGAGTAATTACATGTAGCTGTAATTGCAGCACAGGCAGCGGAAAGGGATGGGCCACAGAGGCCATGGCCCCACCAATATTTTGCATAATACAGCATCAGCAATGGGTAGGACTGGAGAATGGTTTGTTTGGTCCCTCCAAACAAAAAGATGTTCTGAGCCTCTGAATTGTAGAAAATAATGTCTGTTTTAATGAGGATTATGGGGAAATTCTGTGACATTTCTCAACTTTAGGCCATTCCAGTCCTTTAGCTGATGTACTATGGTGGGAAATCATTTCACAAAATGGGACTTGGCCTGGAAAACAGCCAAAATGCCTACAAAGGTGCAAAAATGGCAATATTTTGCTGTTTTGCACTATTTTCCATGTTTACAAAGTGACTTCACAAAAGTGAACTTCACAGTAGTATACTTTACCATCTAGTGTACTATGTGTGAAAGCTTATTTAAATTTCATTATGGGTTGGAATCAGACCCTACCACATTTCAAGATGGTGGCACCAAGGCAATAGCCAATGGGAATCGCTTCTGCTCCTTACAGGATTTTCACCTTTGGAGGTGAGTCCGTGTTTGGGGCAGCTGTTTTTTGGTAAAAGGGGTGGGGATTACCACAAAGAGAATGGAACTTGACAAGGCAACTTGGAGGTTTTTCACTTCTAGCCTCCAACTCCTAGGTATTTGAGCTTCCTGGGGAAGGGGCATCTGACACAGTGCCAATAGTCCTTGGTAGCCACCATTGTATAAAAATAAAGCTATTTTTATTGCTTGCGTTGTAATAGTCAAGAATACATGAGGTTCCATGTCATGGCAACACACGCGTGCGCACGTATGTGTGTGTATGTGTGTGTGTGCAGTGCTGGACTTAAGATCTTGGTGCCCATAGACAAGACCAGACAGCAGACTCCAGAAATGGGGGTGGGGGAGGGGGGGTGGGGGGGGGGAGAGGAGTGTCAGATCCCAGAAAACTAAGAGAGCCAGAAGAGGAGCTATAGAAAGCCATAGTGCCACCCCTCTGAAGCAGCACATGTATATGGTTCTAAGGTACACAGAAGCAGGCTCCTTTTTGGTGCCTTCAGAAATGATCACCCTAGGCTGTTGCATATGTTGCCCATGCCTAAATCTGAGCTTATGTGTGTCTGTGTGTGTATGTGTGTGTGTGTCCACATGTCCCACTCATTCCACCCAATAACATTTTTTTGGTGTCCTACCCAGAAAAGATTTTCAGGCCATGTCAGGGGATATGAAGGGATCCAAACAGGCTCTTCTTTTGTGTCCTCATACATATATGGATGCATACACATTCCAGAAAATAGGCTCCAGTAGCTCTGTTAAACTTCTGTGTTTATTTGCATGCTATCTGCTTAGAGCATGATGGGGATTGAAATGGGTGGGGTGGGGTGGGGCGGGGAGTGGGCACTGACTGCACATTGTAGTTAGCACAGGGGGTTACTAACATGAATTCATCGTCAATGTTGCAGCTCAATGGGTGACGTTATTCACATCCGTGACAGGTCCGACTGCTGCTGGCATGCACAAACCAATGTGGTATCTGTTGAGGTTATGCTGTACATGTCACTAACAGTGCATGACTGTTGCCTGTATCCAGAGCCGGTGCAAGGAGTGGAGGTGCCCTAGGAAGGCCCCTCCATCCTGCCGCCTTCCATCAGCCCCCCGCCCCTATTGCCACTGCTGCTGTCCCTCTCCAGGGCTTGCAAAGACAGCAATAGTTCAGAAACCCTGAGGCACTTACTTTAAGTCACCAGCATTGCCTCGTTATTTCTACTTTCAACCTTCAGCCTCTTCTGCTCCCCTCCAACGCACACTTCGGGTGTGAAGCGCTGGCGACTTAAAGTAAGTGCTGCTTCACAGTTTCTGAACTATTGCCACTGTTGCAAGCCCTGGAGAAGGGCAGCAGTGGCAGCAATAGATGCCTCCAGAGGGCTGGCACTCTAGGCAACCACCTAGTTCACCTAATAGAAGTGCCAACCCTGCATATACCATGTGTTGATTTTTGCACTCAACACACAATACCTGCCAAAATGAGTACAGTTTAAAAAACATACCCCTTAATGTTTCTTATTGGTAGGCTTTGATTTTAATATTACTATTATATTAAAATTAAAATAGTAAGCGGATCTGAGATGGTGACATCCTGAATAGCTTGTTCCTGTGCAGCTCCGACATGGGTAAGAAGAGGAAGGCAATGTAGGCTAAGCAGCCCCAGGCTATCTTGCACACCTGATCTTCAATTTTCTCTGGTCTGATTTACTTTTTTCTGCACAGAGAGCAGCATCAGGTGATCGAATGGGGGGGGGGGGGGCAGAGGAAATCCCGGCTGTGGGGTTGTTGGAGCATTCTAACTCCCAGTCTCCTTTGGGTAGCAAGTCCATGCCCATGGAGACGCGGAGGCCTCCATTGGCCTGCCCAGAATAACCGTGGACAGGTTGGAGGACATCAGAACTCCTGACAGAGATGTTCCTGCTCCCCCCTCCCACTGGGGATGCCTGATGCAGATAGAGAAGAGCCTGCTTGGCCCTCACTAGGTCATTGTCTGGGTACAGAGCCGGAGTATGTTGGTTGTGGCTGTTTCAGCTGCAGGTTCCTGTCCTCTGGAGCCCATGGAGTCCCTGGAGCGTCTTGACACTGTGGAGAGTATTTCTTCTTTCTCCTTTGAGTTGCAATGTCCAGAGCAGTTTACATTAGAATCAATTTGGGCTTGAAAAAGATGTATGGAGCTGGTGCATGCGACAGAGAGATGGCAGGTGAGAAAGGAAGGGAAGCATTAACTTTGTCACGTCCATCCAAATGTGCTATAGGATCTGGCATTCCACCAAGGCACTCAAGTGCCATTTCAAAGCCAGAAGGCAAAAGAGGCCATGGCTCCTGGAGCAGCTGCAGCACGAGCTGGCAGAACAGCAAGGTAAGGACACACAGTGCAAACATAGATGGCCTATCGGCTAGTGCGTGGCCATCCTTGAAATGGGATGGCATGGTAAGACATGGCGACAACATAGAATGGGGGTCATAGCAGCAGAAAGTAGCAATGGTTCATGGCAAGAAGAAGCACAAGTGCCAGGTTTGAGAACCAAAATAAAGTGCCGCATCCTCGACCTTGCAGCTCAAGACACTGCGGAGGAGGAGGAACCAGCAGATGAGGAGCCAATGGAGGAGCCGCAGGAAACATCAGAGGCGGCCATGGAGGCAGCAGAGGGGGCACCCAGCAGTGGCCGCCTCATAAGAACATAAGATATGCCATAATGATCCCTTGGTGGTCAGACCAAGGGACCATCAAGCCCAGTATCCTGTTTCCAACAGTGGCCATTCCAGGTTTCAAAATCTGTTGGGTTCCCAAAGGTATACACATTCCAGGCTGCTTGTCCAAGGGGTAAGCAGTGGATTTCCCCAGTTCTCTTTAATAATGGTTTATGGACTTTTCCTCCAGGAACTTGTTCAAACCTGTTTTGAACCCAGTTACACTAACAGCATCCTCTGGTAATGAGTTCCAGAGTTTGATTATGCACTGAGAGGAAAAATATTTTTTTCTGATTAGTCTTAAATGTGCTACATTGTAGCTTCATTGTGTGTCCCCTAGTCTTTTTACTTTTTGAAGGCGTAAACAACCAATCTATGTTTACCCATTCCACTCCATTATTGTACAGACCTTCATCATATCTCCCTTCAGCCAAGTTGAAGAGCCCTAATTTTTCCAAGCTGAGGACCCGTAGCTTTTTAAGCCTTTCCTCATAGGGATATCCTTCTATCCCTTTTACCATTTTGGTCGCTCTTCTCTGTACCTTTTCCAATTCCGCAGTATCTTTTTTAAGATATAGTGATCAGAACTGCACACAATATTCAAGATGCGGTAGCACCATGGATTGATACAGAGGCATTATAATATCCTTGGTTTTATTTCCTATTTCTTTCCTTATGATTCCTAGCATTCTATTTGCTTTCTTGGCTTTGGATGCACATTAGGCAGAAGGTTTAAATGTACTATCCACGATGATGCCCATATCCTTTTCCTGAGTAGTGATTCCTAATGTGGAGCCTTGCATCGTGTAACCGTAGTTTGATTGACATATCACATGAGGAGGAAGAAGCAAGCCCTGAGTTCTGCACCACGCCTCAACTGCAGTGCCTCTGATACATCAGGGGCCTGCATGCATATGGAAGGCACATTGCCCGTGCCCTGGTGGCAGAGCAGCAAAGGACTTAAAGAGAGTTGGGGCAGGATGGCAAGGCACAGGGCACAGGGGGCAAGGGCATCCATTGTTCAGGACATGGAGGAGGAGTATAAGGGGGATGGAGGTGGGAGGGGGAGTTGAGGAGGAGGGGAAGGGAAGGGAAAGGGAGAGGGGGGAGTGAGAGGTGTGGGGGGGGGGGGGGGAGGGCAGGGATGGGGAAATGGTAGCATAGAAGTGGGAGGGAGGGGTGGATGCACCTGGCAGCATCACTGTGCCATTTCTGAGAGGCTATGGCACAGCAGGGGCTCACAATTGCTTCACCCCAGATGACCCACTATGAGATCCCCCTGGGCCCCTGGTGAGGCTGATGTCCTGCTGCAGCTGAAGACCCTCAGACATGAGGTGCAGCAGGGCTTTGGAGCCATCACCCAGGACCAGGACCCGATGGTGGGCCATCTGGAGAGCCTTAGGGCAGAGTTGAGAGCCCAGACATAGGCTATGTTGGGTCTGCAGTGCTTCAGCTCCACCCCAATGCAATCCACACCTGGGGTGAGGGTTATAGGTAGGGGAGGAAGGGGCCATCATTCTGTGTGAGATGCACTGTTGCTTTGCTAAAATAAATATTTGTGTCCTTTCTACATAATCACTGTGTGTCATTCATCACCCTCTTCAGTACCTGGATTCCTGTTGTCCCTGAAGCCTGTAACCTTGTGGATGCCATCACCTTGGGGCTACACAGTGCAGATCACCATTCCAGATAGGCATGACCCATTGAACCTAGTATGACAATGGCGATATGGGCACGCAGATTATGAAAGTATATGCTGACAGATCACTTATGCTGTGCACCCGCGCCACAGCTCTATTGTCATGGATGGGGCAAAATATATGTAGGACATACTGGCGCCATCCAGGGTAACTCACCACAAATGGCAGCCTGACAAGGCCCGTTTGGTCTGGGCTGTGTAACATTGCCCATGTCCCTCTCACATTCCAATAGGACAACATCTGAGCACATCAAGAGTGCCATGCAATGGCTCTGCACACCACCCAACAATGGTCTTGCAGCTGCAGTAGCACATCCAGGCACTGAGGTCCCCAAACCATACACATGCCACATTTGTAGTTGCACCAAGTCCATATGGGTCTACCATCAACACACAGAGCTGTGTATTTTATATATTTATTTATTCATGATTCCCTAGTTAGGATGTGTATGTTTTTATTTCTATTTACCCATGCAACCCCTGGGGTTTCTATGCCTCCAGGTGTGATTTTTATTTCCTTCTCCTTAATATGTTTTACGGATGGTCTCGCCGGTCCTCTGATTGAGCTCATCTTGCAGCCCCTGCATGTTTTTTCATATTTGATTATTTATTTGTTTATGGTTTTATTACGGCTCTGTTTAGAGTCCGAGTGGTTTTATTTTTATCTTTTCATTTTTAAGGGGAGAGTAAACTCACTATGAAAGCATACAACCACATGCTCTCCCCTTACTCTCTGTTCTCTTAGGCGCCTTTTGGATGGTTTTTCCATGAGTGTGTTTACCTTGCCTTCACAGTACTAGTCTTCCATGCCTTGTGCTTCTCTCTAATACCATTATTTACCCGCTCTGCTACATGATAAATTGCACCGCTTGATATCTGGTTATGCTGTCTTTTATTTCAGATTGGGAAGTGAGTATTTTGCCATCGCTCTACTGAGGTTAACAAGCCAATAATTAGTAAGTCCCGCTTCAGTGCAGTAGCATTTGGCACCGCGCCGGCATTACTTTTAGTTTATACTGTTGCTCTGAGTGACATTTAATAACAATTTATGTAAGGCTTTCTTGCCACACAATACAGGATGAGTATTCTTCTTCTTGTTTTGACATTTCCTAAAGTTCTATCAGTGTGACCTTTGACCCTCTCTTGGCACGAAATTGAGCTATGACTTAAAAAGCCTGTCAGTCCTTCTGTCCGTTGCTCATGTTTGGTAGCAGTACACTCTGTCACGGTTTCTGCAGGCAAGTTACTTTTAGGTTTGCTCTATTCCATGGCAACACTCGGAATACACACCGAAAGTAATTATTTTTTTATATGTTTCCTCATCTTTTACAATATAGATTCACAGCATTTAACGAACCCATTGTGGTTTGACCGTTGGTGGCTTTTAAATGTACACTCCTAGCCTTTAGAGCTTGCCTTTGGTGGCTTCAGAATAGAGGTAATTTTTGACATGGGCTCCTTCCCTGTAACAGAATTGTGTAGTTTATACACTTTCAATAATTTTCTTTTGGCTATTTATGTCCTCCTCATCCCACATAGGGACAGCTTTGATTACAATCTGTCTTTCAGGCATTGCCTTTTATATAATAGTAGGGATTGTGGTGCCTGGCAGTAGCCCTCTACTGTATGCGGTATGTTATTATTTTTATCCTTGATTATCAAAGTTTGTTTATGTGCTCACTGGTCTTTTACAAGTTCACCTTTTCTTATGGTTTGTTACATATCAGCTGTTTTTATGTTTTAAGCCATACTTTTTATGTACTACCCATTTTTATTTCTTTTACTCATCCTCCTCTGTTTTAAGGGATATCTTATCTCCAGGAACAAGCAGGAATGTAGTCTTCACATATGGGGTATCGTCGGTACCAACGGAGCCTGCGCGAGAACGCTCCCCAGCGTCCAATAGAAACACTTTTTGGAGCATCCCTCAGCACATGCACGCTGCCTTCGCGCCTTTCCAACTGTCCCTCTTCAGTTCTTTGTTTTCCGCAGAGCCGACAGGACCTATACCCTGTCACCGCAGAAAATTCCGTCTTTAAAATTGTTTTCTTGTGGTCGCGTTTGCCTCCACATGACGCTTACCGGTACCACCGGTTCTTTTCTTTTCTAAAAACCCCTCAAAAAACAACCTTATACTTTGAATAGTTTATCTTCAGAAACTTTTCTTTTTTGGTGCTAGGCACCATTTTGGGCACTAGGCCCCATATTCCTAAAACATGGAAAAACCAACTAGTGTTTTTAAAAAATGTACTAAGTGTGGCGGTACCATTTCCGTCACTGACACCCATGATTGGTGTCTTAAATGTTTAGGGCCTGAACATTCTCCATCTGAATGTCTCTCCTGTATGGGGATGACAAAGAGAGGAAGGCAGAACTGGGCTGCAAAGCTCGGTACTCTCTTTTCTTCGGATGCCAGATCCATTGCATCGACATCTTCAAGAGCCTCCTCTTCCTCCCATGGATCTCAGGTAACTAAACAAAAAAGCCGGTCCTCAAAGGGTAGCTCTCCTGCTAAGCATCGAGAGGCCATTGGCATTGCCCTTGAGGGAACCACACCGGTAAAACAGCCCCGGCGGGAGGCTTCGGCTTCCAAAGCATTAGTGGGGCTCCAGGATGTTCTCGAGGCCTCAGCCTCGATAGAACTACTGGTGCCATGCTCAGGGGTCCCAGCCATTTTCACCGGTACCGACACCCAGGCATTGGCAGCGTCGATAGACCAGAGGTTCTTCGCTATGGAACGCAGCATTGCAGCTCTTCTCACAGCTGCCGTACCGTTGACACCTATGGTTCAACGGGCACCGGTACCGACATCGATACCGATGCTGGTACCTACACCAGTACAGACACCAGTACCGGTACCAACGGTACCGACCCCAGTGGGAATTCTTCTCATGCCACCTTTGGCTGGAATCGACAGATCGGTACCAGATCAACTTGGTACCGACTTCGATTGATACCGGGAACGTGCTTTGCATGAGCATCGTGGTCAGGAATACTTTGAATCCTCCGATTCCGAAGACTCTGACAATTCTGCTAGAGGGTTTCTCCTGGAAGATCCCTCTTCTCCCCAACGCAGAATGTCACTTCCAGAGGACATGTCATTTCAAGATTTTATTTGTGATGTGGCCAAGGGCCTTTCAATCACGGTAGCTCCTGAACAGGAACCCAGAACAAAGGAATTGGAAATTCTCCAATATCCTAAAGCTCCAAAGGAGGTAGCCACTCTACCCATCCATGAAATTCTGCATAGCTTGATGCTCAGAATGTGGGAGACACCTCTGACTACATCTCCCCATTCTAGGAGGCTTGATACTATGTATCGAGTTCCACCATGTCCTGGATTTCAAAAGACTCAGCTGCCACACCATTCAATGGTGGTGGAGTCAGCCATGCGTAGGATGAAAAGTGCAAAGAGGCATGCATCCAATCCCCCAGGTCGTGAATGAAGGACTCTGGATGCTTTTGGGCACCAAACGTTTCAGGCTTCCATGCTTTCAGCTAGGATCAGTTCATATATACTATAAATGGGCATGTTCTTCAGAGAAGTTACAGGAGACTTGGAGCTTATGAGTCCACTTCTCCCAGATGACAAGAGACAAGACTTTCTTGCTCTAGTTAAGCATGCTCAAGATGTCTCCAAGTTTGTCAATCGTGCAGCCTTTGACTGCTTTGAATGCATTAGCAGAACCTCTGCTATTGCCATTGGGGCACAATGGATTGACTGGCTTCAGGCATCAGACTTGGAGACTTGGGTACAGGACAAGTTAGGCAACATTCCATGCACGGGAGAGAATCTCTTTGGCAAGAACTGGCAGGAAAAGGCTAATAAGTTAGATGCTGACAATACCACTCTAGATAGATTGTCAAAATCTACAGCCACTCCAGCCAAAAAGAAGCCATATAAAAAACCCTCTTTCAGCAAAAAGATGAAATTTTATCCTCCCTATACCCTACAGAGTCAAACTCAGGGTCAGGTTGCCCAAAAGGGACAAACTAGACAGCAAAAGAAGCCAAAAGGCCCGAGAGCCCAACCAGATCCGCAGGTTCAGCCCCCTCAAGGGCTTTGACTCCTTCCTAGAGAACTTAGCATTCCTGCCTCTGAGGGGTCCCCAACCCCCAATATCCCAGGCAGGTTATGCCACTTTGCCAACAGATGGCATCAAATAACAGCAGAAGATTAGACTCTGTCCATTGTAGGAGAGGGGTACAAGCTCCATTTTTACAGCACGCCCCCTCCTACAATTCTAAGGCAATTCAATTCTCAAACCTCTGCAGACAATCTGCTAGATCACGAGGTTTCAACACTTCATGCCCAAGGGGGTGCAGGGTTCTACTCCCCCTATTTTCTTATTCCAAAGAAAACAGGAGGACACAGACCCATTCTAGACCTCAGAGAATTGAATAAATACCTGTTCCGAGAGAAGTTCAAAATGATTTCTCTTGGAACTCTTCCGCCATACCTTCAAAGCCAGGATTGGCCTTGCTCTCTAGACTTAAAGGATGTATACACTCACATTCTGATCCTTCCAAATCACAGGAAATTCTTAAGATTCCTTTTCAAGGGAAAACATTTCCAGTACAGGGTTCTTCCCTTTGGTCTGGCTTCAGCTCCAAGGGTATTCACGAAATGCATGGCAGTAGTAGCTGCATTTCTGCGAACCCTGGGGATATTCGTCTTCCCTTACTTAGACGACTGGCTCATTCGAGCCCCTACAGTTGCAGAGGCCAGCTCTGCACTGTCTCACACAATGTGAATCCTCCAATACTTGGGGTTGGTAATAAACTTCCCAAAATCCCAACTTGTTCCTTCCCAATGCCTGGAATTCATAGGGGCCTGTCTAGATACCAGACAGGCAAAGGCTTTCCTTCAACAGGCCCGGTGTCTTCGCATAATGCAACTAGCTTCTCAAGCAGCAGGGAAATCCTCCCTAACTGCTCGGGAGCTACTACAGTTGCTGGGACATATGGCATCCACAGTTCATGCAGTCCCATATGCTCGCCTCCACATGCGAGCAGCTCAGTGGACCCTATCCACACAGTGGACACAGGCCACAGGACATTTATCAGAAAAAATAGTATACTCTCAACTATTAATTTTGTCCCTCCAATGGTGGCAATCACTAGAAAATATGACAGTGGGGTCTCCTTTCCAGCAACCCCTCTTTCAGGCCACCCTAACAACAGATGCATCACAGGTGGGTTGGGGAGCACACCTGAATCATCTCTCTACCCAGGGCACCTGGACTCCACAGGAGGCTGGTCTACACATAAACCTCCTGGAATTAAGAGCAATCTATTTAGCTCTTCGAGTATTCCAGGCCCAGCTCAGCTACAAGACAGTCCTAGTCCAGACGGACAATCAAGTAGCCATGTTCTATGTGAACAAGCAGGGCGGGACAGGCTCTCTGTCGTTATGCAACAAAGCTTTACGACTGTGGGCCCTCGCCAGAGAGTATCAAATTTACCTTGTAATGGTATATCTTCCAGGCATTCAAAACCTTTGGGCAGACAAACTCAGTCGAGTACTGCTGCCTCACGAGTGGTCTCTCCACCTAGACCAGGTGGCAAAGATTTTTAATCTCTGGGGCACTCCAGACATAGACCTCTTTGCAAGTCCACTGAATGCCAAACTTCCCCGGTTCTGTTCCAGGATTCCAGCTCACAATTGTCAGGCAATGGATGCCTTCCTCCTTCACTGGGGTCAGGACTTCATTTATGCCTTCCCACCCATTCCCCTCATACCCAAAACACTCTTCAAGCTTCAGAGAGACAGGGGTCACATGATTTTCATAGCGCCACAATGGCCACACCAAGCGTGGTATCCCCTGCTTCTACATCTCTCTCAAGCTGCACCTCTGGAGTTACGGCATGCTCCAGATCTCCTTTCCCAAGAGGGCGGGACGCTATGGCACCCGAATCCCCAGTCCCTGCATCTCATGGCCTGGTTGCTGAAGGCTTAGACCTCCAGGATTTCAACTTGTCCCAACAGGTAAAGGATATCCTTCAGGCTTCTAGAAAACTTTCCAGAAGAAGATCTTATGCCTTCAAGTGGAAACGTTTTACTATATGGTGCTCCCAGAAGGGATTAAGCCCTCTTGTCATACCTTTAGAATCAATACTAGAGTATCTCCTTCACTTATCGAATTCTGGTCTAAAGACCAATTCGGTAAGAGTCAATCTTAGTGCAATTGCAGCTTCTTATAAGCCTCTGAATACACAACCAATTTTCTCTCATTCACTCATATCCAGATTTATGAGAGGTCTTCTATTAACCAAACCTCCAATTAAGCCACCACTGGTGGCATGGGATCTAAATCTAGTTCTCGGGCAGCTCATGAAGCCGCCTTTTGAGCCTTTAGTCACTACAACCCTTAAGTTTTTGACCTGGAAGGTCATCTTCCTAATTGCAATCACCTCTGCATGTTGCATTAGTGAACTGCAAGCTTTAGTGACTGATCCTCCTTATACTAGGTTTCATCATGATAAGGTTGTTCTTAGAACTCATCCACACTTTATGCCAAAGATTGTTTCGCCTTTTCATTTAAATCAATCAATTTATCTTCCTGTATTTTTTCCGAGGCCTCACACCTCTAATGCAGAAAGAAACCTTCATACCTTGCATTGTAAAAGAGTCTTAGCCTTTTACCTACAGAGAACACAGCAACATAGAAAGTCCTCGCAACTTTTTATAGCTTTTGACTCTAGTCATTTGGGACTTCCAGTTTCCAAAAGGACTTTATCTAAATGGATTGCCCAATGCATATCCTTTGCTTATCAGAGTAAGGGTCTTCCACTTCTAGGCCATGTCACAGCTCATAACGTGAGAGCCATGGCAACTTCCATGGCTAATCTCCACTCTGTGTCTATCGATGACATTTGTCGAGCAGCCACCTGTGCTTCGGTACACACCTTCACAGCCCACTACTGCCTGGATAAAGCCTCCCATCGGGATGCCTTCTTTGGCCAAGCTGTTCTTCAAAATCTCTTTCAGACCTAATTCAACTCCTACCCACCAACCCTGGTGGAATGCCAGAGATCCATGAGAGGAAGGATGCCTACCTTTTTAGGGTGGCACCTTCCTGGGGCTATCTCCCTGGCATCTTCAGCTAGGGAGTCCCCATATGTGAAGACTACATTCCTGCTTGTTCCTGGAGATAGCGTAGTTACTCACCTGTAACAAGTGATCTCCGGGAACAGCAGGAATTTAGTCTTCACAACCCACCCACCTCCCCTAGGAGTTGTCTCTCTATATCTTTGTCTCTTTCCTCTCTCCCTCTATCCTTTCACTCAGCTACAAACTTAACTGAAGAGGGACAGTTGGAAAGGCGGGAAGGAAGCGCGCATGTGCTGAGGGATGCTCCCAAAAGTGTTCCTATTGGACGCTGGGGAGCGTTCCCGCACAGGCTCCATCGGTACCGATGATACGCCATATGTGAAGACTAAATTCCTGCTGTTCCTGGAGATCACCTGTTACAGGTGAGTAACTACGCTTTATGTGCATCAGATATCAGTTATTTTAAGTGTTATTATTACTCATTGTTTATTGTTTTAATATTTCTTTTGCTTTTATGAAGTTGCACCCTCTCTAAAGAAGGCCTTTGGCCGAAACATGTTGGGGTTGACAAATAAAGCCTTTTGACCGCCACTCCATGCATCAGCTCCCTTGGTCTGTGCTGCACAAGACCATTGTGAACATGTTATGTCTGACACTATATTTATTTATTTATTTATTTAGACAGTTTTTGTATACCGCCTTATCCTTCAATCAAAGCGGTCACAACACAATTGGGGGATACATTTAACACGCGGGGATATGAGACACATACACTAATACTTACAGGGAACATGGGCAATGGAGGGTTAAGTGGCTTGCCGAAGACCACAAGGAGCATCTGTGGGACTAGAAACCCCAGTCCTTCCG
Organism: Ichthyophis bannanicus; assembly: GCA_033557465.1. Classification (NCBI taxonomy): domain Eukaryota; kingdom Metazoa; phylum Chordata; class Amphibia; order Gymnophiona; family Ichthyophiidae; genus Ichthyophis; species Ichthyophis bannanicus. The sequence goes on from CM066033.1 coordinate 751,333,661, forward strand.
GCCCAAGGTTGCTGTCCTCTAGTGGGATTTGAACCCCCGACCTTCCGGCCTGAAGTACCGTGCCCCAACCACTAGGCTACTCCTCCCTCATATAGACATCTGCCAACCATGTAGGGCATGGAAGATGGGCTGGTATGCAGATGGTAAGTCCTCCCCCACGTCCAATCTTCACAAATTTGTTCAGTGAGTGCATGGCCCTACAGACCCCATGGTTCCATTGACGGCATGTAAACCAAGCAGTTTCTGGTGATGTCAATATAGTCGATTATGGAAGCTGCTATCGGGATATGCAGATACTGGGGGTATCCATGAAAATGGTCCATTTTGGACATGGGTATATCCATCTCTCGTACATGCAGATGCAAGGCATCAGGACATATATAACAGAGCTGCCGTATGTGCATATGGCTGATTTTGCAACAGGAGCATGGCCCAGACTTCATAGGTTGTGAAGCATGGCACCAATGGTGAAACTGGGCCAGAAGGAAAGAGAATTTATATCCAGCCAAGGTAGAGCTGCTGCTGCAAAAAGTCCTTGACAAGCTCCATATCCTTTTTGAAAATTCAGCTGCCAACTATAGTGCTCACCAAAAAGAGTGTCTGTGGTGTACTTTCTGCATAAAGCTGAACACAATCTATCACCACAACTGTGATGTAGAGGACTGCAAGGGGAAGTGGAGAGCAATGACCAAGGCTACCTCATATGGAAGCTCAAAGACAAATACAGGACCACATCGACACCGCCTCCCCTCTGGACCACTGCCAACATGGCTTCAGAGAGTTCCACGGTGTTGAAACCCTCCTTACCACTCTCTGCAACAACATCATCACAGGCATTGACAACATCCGCCAAGGCTTTGCTCTTATCTTCTTGGACATTGCTGCGGCTTTTGACTCTGTACATCATGATCTTTTAATAGGGCGACTAAAAGAAAAGGGCATCAACAACTCTGCTCTGGATTGGTGCAAGTCATACCTTGATCAGAGATGGCAGTACATGACCTCAGAAACCGCAACATCCACACCTTACCACCAAAAGCAAGGCATACCACAAGGATCATCCTTATCGTCACTCTTATTCAATATATACATACAGCCCGTCTGCAATATCATCAGGTCTTTGAAGGTCGAATGCTTGATATATGCGGACGACATCCTTCTATACATGCCTTTCTCCACAATCCATATGGGCCTTTCTCCGCTAGCCAATTGTTTTGATGCAGTGTCTGAATGGCTTCAATCTCAGAACCTCTGAATTCAACACAAGAAGACTGAGGTTCTCTTCATCACTAGGGACCCACTTTTCACCCCCCCATCCCAGATAAAGGTGAAAGAAGCCGAGCTCCAATCAAAACCTTCCATTCGATACCTTGGGGTCACTTTGGACCAACGCATGGATATGAAACTTCATATAACCAACGTAGTCAGAGCAATCTACCTCAAGATCCGAACACTCCGCCATCTTCACCCCCTGCTTGATCCTGATGACTTCCGAACTATATTTCAAGCCTTAACCTTATCCCACCTTGACTATGCTAATGCCATTCTTCAAGGCCTCCCACACTCTACCTTAAACCCTTTGCAACTCGCCATGAATACCGCTGCTAGAGTCCTATACGGAGCATCAAGAAAGGACCATGTAACACCCATCCTAAAGCAACTCCACTGGCTCCCCATACATGGCAGACTATTATTCAAGACATTAGTACTCACCTTCAAGGCCACCAAAAGCATCACTTCCTCCTCTCTAATAGACCTCATCCAGACCGTTCCACTCAACAGATCTAGGAGAACGATATCAACTAATGTGCTAATTATCCCTAAAGCAGCCACAAAATGCCTATTGGCGACATCTAACAGGGCCTTCAGCTTCTATGCCCCTAAGTGCTGGAACGCCTTACCTCCAGAGATGCGGGCTATCACCGATCTATCTCTTTTCAGAAAAGCCCTCAAATCCCACCTTTTCCCCCAATATTACTAGACCATCCAATCAATCTCGAACACTACCCAAACTAAGAAATCCTGTTGTGTATATACATGTAAATATGCATGTAAATAGTTGCAGTAATGACTTCCCCTTGTTTTATCCAAGTTCTCTGACCTGTTCTCTGTAAAACCAAACAGTTGTTGTTCTGGTCTGTTGTTATATTGTGAACCGCGCTGATGCTGAATAGAGCGGTATATAAGAGCCTGTAATAAATAAATAAATAAAATAAATATGGTCCTGATGGGAAGCAATAGTAGTATTTAGCTCATGCCTTTCCAGTAGTCGGTCAAGGAAAGTTACATTAGACATTTCTTTGTTTCCAGAGAGCTTACAATAAGTTTGTATTTGAAGCAGTGGAGGGTTAAGTGACTTGCCCAAGGACATAAGGAGTACCAGTGGGATTTCAAACCTCTTTTTTTTCTGGCTCCAAGTTGTTGCTCTAACCACTAGGCTGCTCCTCCACTCCAGTGCTGTCTGAGCTGGAGGAATGGGTCCTGGGCATGATGGACAAGGAAGCATTGACTGGCATCTGGCTGGCTGCATATATGTGGATATCTCATGATTTTCGCAGCAACCAGGTGGGTAGAGCTCTCCTGTAATGGAATATGTGTGGGCAGGCACCTAGGGACCTGTAGTGCAGGCACTGGTGATGATAGTTCTGTGGCAGAAACCACTGGCCGGTGATGACACCGGTCAGCTGTGCACATGCATTACAGCCCATTCCTGGGGGTCACGTAGAACCAATCCCATGCTTCATGGTATCACTTGCATGTCCCGCGACCACTGCATACAAATCAAGGCTGCCTCCCTCCCTCCACATGTATGCCATGAACATGCACTGGCAGTGTTGTGGCAACAGGGAATGCCTCCAACATGACACATCAACATTTGGGTGAGGGGACACAAGAGGTGGCATCTAAATACAACGGGGCATTCAAGAAGAAGAGTGGACCACCATGGTGAGGGGAAGGAGGGAGAATGGAGATATCACTGGCTATTACCACCCTGCACATATTCATGCCCTTTCACATAGTGACTGGTGATCATGGGTCTTCTGTCAGCACAAATGCATGAAATGGGGCAGGGTGGGGGGGTGGGCAGTGCTACATTGGGATGCTGGTGCTAAAGTGCAACTGGGAGGGGGATGCTGTAGCATCCCAATTTCTCCTCTTTCACTAACAGCATGTGGTGCCCACACTGACAAATTCAGCCCACGATCCGGTGCATCTGCAGCCCCTAACCCCCATGGGGCTCATTGCTCACTGCACAAACACAGCAATTGTGGTGTCATCTACCGCACTGATATCCCACCTCACAAGAGTCATGCAATGAGGTCTGAGACTGTCCTTCCTGCACATCCCTGGAGACAATGACATATGCAGCCAGCCTGATGTTTTCCAGTGACCTGAAGGTGATGGTGCTGTTGGCAACATAATGCAGCAATGATGAGGGGACTGGGAGGAGGACAGCCATGAGCCATATCTGAGCACATCTGATGCAGACACACAGCACAGTCAGAGGCAGGAAAAGCCTAGTGCTGGAGTGGACAGGCCATCAGAAGCACAGATGTAGCTGGACCTGGAGGAGGAAGCTGATTACAAGCACACAGAGGAAATGGTGCTGCATGAAGAGGCACAGACCCCCTTTCTTACACTAAACCCACATGAGAAGGAGGCACCACTGGGTATATCTGAGGAGGGCTGACACCACAGTCATCGCAGACACCAACTCATCCACTGTGGAGAGCATCTTCTTCGGCAGAACAAAGACCACCTGGCAATGGAGAGGGAGTGAATTACCATATTTCATGACATTCTACAGGCACTGTGGGAGAGAAATAAGAAAAAAGACCACACCTTGCAAAGGCTTGATCACATCAGTTAGTCCCTTGATACCCTGGTCTTACATTTCAGTGTTCTGGTGCTGTACCTCACCCAGATGGTGGAGGTCCCTGCTTATGTGCCTCCAGCCCCAATTCCCTCTCTCATGCCTCCATACCAACCCATACACATGGCAGAGGCACAAGATCCCTGACTTGTGGAATCTTTGACCCTGCACAAAGCAGTATTCTGGACGTTCTCTCATGGGGCACAAGCTCCCCCCCCCGAGATTCCTCAACTTCCACTCTGCTAGTGCACAGGGTGCTGAGGGGATGGGGGAGGAGGAGGACAGCATGTCTGAGTCCACCAACAGTGGTCACGATACATCCACACGTCTGTAGCTATCCCTGAGGGTCAGGGCAGGATGGGGCATGGGGCATGGGAACATGCCAAGGGTTGGGGGAAGGGGAGCAATGTAGGCGAGCCGCATGTGTGGAGATTAGTGATGTGTTCTGGCAGAATATGGCCATAGTGGAGGGGGGCCACAGTGTGTGATGGCTGGTGATGTGTTGGGGGGGAGGTCCTTCGACCTGAGGCCGGTTGATAGTGGGGCATTGGTGCAAATGGCCAAGGGTGATGTGTTATGGTGTGCTGGAGGGCCTATATGGGGCTGGGGATATGGTGGGTCATTGGTGAGGGGTTGTGCACTGTCTAGAGGCCCAGCGGGCTGCCTTGGGGGTTGGGACATGGGCTGGAGGGTGGGCAGAGGACCTGGAGGGTGGATCTGGAGGTGACCAGGGAGGTATTCAGGGGTACATGTTGGGGAGCAGGCAGGGGGAACTGTCTGTACTGTTACTTGAATGTTTAGCAATAAACATGTACCCTACATGAAGTGATTTTGGATCAGTCTATTCCTTGCTCCCTCTCCCTGTCTATATGGCTGGGCAGTGACATCTGCACCATTGTCTGTACCCTTGTCTGTACTTTTCTCCTATGGTGAATTCTCCAAAGGCAGAGGCAGGTGCCTCCTCTTTGCCAGGTTATATAGCATTCAGCAGGCCATGATGATCTTGTAGACCTTTTGTGGGCTATACAGCAGCTCACCCCCTGACTTGTCCATGAATTGAAAGTGGATTTTCAGCTGGCTGAATATTTGTTCAATGATGGAAAGAGTGGTTCTTTGGGCCTGGTTGTAACTCTCCTTTGTCTAATTGTGAGGGAAAGGATGGGGTCATCAGCCAGCTTCTTTGTAGATCAAGCTCTTGAAATGAAAAGCACAGTAGGTAATTCACCCTATCAAAGTGTACCAAGGTCTCGGTGAAAAACACAGCGGTTTGTACAGGGTTATTCATGAACACCCTGACTAGTTGCTGCTCTTTACATCAACGACCTTATCTGCAGGTACACAACCAAATTTTTGTTCAAAACGTTTTTTATTACAATTAAAACTGCTAAGTACTGCACATGCCACTGATTTAACTCCAAACCATCATTCTCAAAAAAACTTATAGCCAGTACTTAGCTTTGAACTTTTCCGTCCGCCTGAGGTTCCTCTTCAAAGCTCATCGCACATCCAAGAGGTGCAACTGTGGATCCACCGACCCCTATGATGCCTTCTGGAACACCGGCAGGGAAACAACCTGATTCACATGAAAGGGAGACAGGACCTTTGGCAAAAAGGATGGTACCGGCCTTAAGACCACCTTAGACTCATGAAAAGCCAAGAACGGTTCCCTACAGGATAACGCCTGTAACTCTGAAATCCGCCTCGCCGACGCAATGGCCACTAAAAACACCACCTTCAGAGTAAGATCCTTCAATCGCTTTCGCCAAAGGTTCAAAAGGCTGTGAACTTACCGCCGCCAATACCAACTGCAGATCCCACGTCGGTACCACTTGCCTGCTCGGTGGTCTCAAAACACTCACCGCTTTCAGAAACTGTTTAACATCTGGATGGGAGCAGAGCACTTGCCCCTTGATCTTTCCCCTGTAACAGGAAAGCGCTGCCAACTGTACTCTCAAGGATGCCGCTGCCAATCCTTTTTGGAACCCATCTTGCAAAAAAGCCAATACCTGCGGTATAGACGCTCGCAACGCTTCACAGTGTCTATCCAAACACCAAGCTTTAAAAACACGCCACACGCGAACATACGCCAAAGACATAGATCTTCTGCATGCCCTTAGGAGCGTCGCAATCACATCTGCTGAATAGCCTTTAGCTCTTAACCTCGCCCTTTCAAGAGCCAAGCCGTAAGCGAGAATCGAGCTACCTGCAGCATACACAACAGACCCTGTCTCAAGAGATCCTGCCTGACCAGTAGCTGCCATGGCTTCCGCACTACCAGCCTCCTGAGATCCGCATACCAAGGCCTTCTTGGCCAATCCGGCGCTATCAGAATGACGCATCCTCTGTGGCGTTCGATGCGCCGCACTACCCGGCCTATTAACACCCATGGAGGGAAGACATAAAGAAGCTGATCTGCTGGCCACTCGTGGTTGAGCGCATCCAGGCCCTCTGACATTCTTTCTCTGCGCCTGCTGAAAAACCGTTCTGCCTTCGCTGAAGTGAACGTCGCCATGAGATCCATCACGGGCATCCCCCAGCGCCAAACTACCGCCTCGTAAACCTCTGGATGAAGCGCCCACTCTCCCGGATCTACTCTCACCCGACTTAGAAAATTGGCCTCCACATTGTCCACCCCTGCGACATGCGCCGCCGACAGTGCCCGAAGATTTTGCTCGGCCCATTGAAACAACTGATCTGCCTCGGCCTCTAAGGGAGCACTGCCGGTGCCCCCTTGCCTGTTGATATAGGCCACTGCAGTCGCGTTGTCCGAAAACACTCTGATCGCTGCCCCCTTCAGGTACTGCTGGAACTCCAGCAGTGCCAACCCCACTGCTCGAAGTTCCAACCTGTTTATCGACCAAGACCTCTCCTGAACTGTCCACCGTCCTTGCGTGAACCTTCCTTGACAATGCGCCCCCCAACCTAGGAGACTTGCATCCGTAGTCAGTGTCACCCAGTCCGGCATGTCCAAGGGCATGCTTTTTTCTAAAGACTCCGGCCGCAACCACCACTGCAACGATTCTCGAGTCGCGTCTGGACAGAGTAGCCTCTTGGAAAGCGGATCGCTTTGATGAGACAATCTTCTGAGTAACGCCCTCTGTAAAGGCTGCATATGCGCTCTCGCCCAGGGCACCAAGTCAATCGTTGCCGCCATCGCCCCCAGAACTCGCAAGTAATGCCACGCTGTCGGACGCGGCCGGTCGAGAAACCGCCGAACCAATTTTTGTAAGGCTAGCCCTCGATGCAGAGGCAGAAAAACCATGCCTGTCCCGGTATGGAAACGCGCCCCTAGATACTCGAGCTCCTGAGAAGGCGACAGACTGCTTTTGGTCACATTGACTACCCAACCTAGTTGTTGCAGACAGTTGACCACCCTGGCAGTAGCCTCCTCGCTTTCCCTTCTGGACTTTGCTTGAATCAACCAGTCGTCCAGCACTCCATTCTTCCTCAGCTCCGCTGCCACGACCACCATAACCTTGGTAAAGGTTCTTGGCGCCGTTGCTAGTCCAAAGGGTAGCGCCCGAAATTGAAAATGCCCCATGGGCACCGCAAACCTGAGGAACGTCTGATGCTTGCGCCGAATTGGAATGTGCAGGTATGCCTCGGACAAATCCAGGGAAGTCAGATACTCCCCTTTTCTGACTGCCATGATGACCGATCTCAGCGTCTCCATATGAAAATGAGAAACCCTGAGACACTTGTTCACTCTTTTTAGGTCTAAAATTGGCCGAAAACATAAGAACATAAGATATGCCATACTGGGTCAGACCAAGGTCCATCAAGCCCAGTATTCTGTTTCCAACAGTGGCCAATCTAGGTCATATGTACCTAGCAGTTTCCCCAAGGGACACAGGTTCCACAATGCTTGTATTGGTTCAAGCATTGATATCCTGGGTCCCTTCTTAATAATGGTTTATGGACCTTTCCTCCAGGAACTTGTCCAAACCTTTTTTAAACCCAGCTACACTAACAGCCTTTACTACATCCTCCGGTAACAAATTCCAGAGTTTGATTACACGTTGAGTGAAAAATATTTTCTTTTATTAGTCTTAAATAGTTTACCCTGTTCCTTCTTTCTTTGGAACCACAAAATAAATGGAGTATCGTCCTAACCCACATTGGTCCTGAGGCAACGGCACTACAGCCTTGAGATCCAGCAACTGTTGTAAGGTCTGTTTGACTGCCTCGCGCTTGAACCGTGCTTTGCAAGGGGACTGAACGAAAGCATCAGTCACCGGCCTTTGAAATTCCAAAACATAACCTTCTCGAATCACCTCCAGAACCCACTGGTCTAACGTAATCTTGACCCAGGCAGCGTAAAACTCCTGTATACGACCCCCTATCACTACGTCTACCTGGGTCTCCCTGACTTCATTGTGGCTTTTTGGCACCCGAAGCAGCGGCAACAGAACCTCTGCTGGCCCCTCGGAAACCCCTAAAACTCTGGTTTCTAAAGGGAAAACGCCCTCTCTGACTCTGTGAGAACCTGGGCAAGCAAAAACGCCGAAACTCCCTCTGAGGAAACCTAGCCATTGGCGGAAACTTCCCCTGCTTCTGCTTGTCCTCCGGCAGCCTTCCGCCCTTGGACTCTCCCAGCTCTTTTACTATCTTTTCCAAATCCTCTCCAAATAAAAGTTGACCCTTAAAGGGAAGTTTACTTAACCTGGCCTTGGAGGAAGCATCCGCCGCCCAATTCCGCAACCAGAGATATCTCCGTGCGGCCACTGCGGAAGCCATACTGTTCGATAGCCCCCTTATGAGATCATAATGAATATCTGCCAGATACGCTGCACCGGACTCCAACCGAGCCGCCTCACTAATCGAGTTCTCAGAGTGCTGAGTCTGAACTCTCTGTGCCCAGCGGAGACAGGCTCTAGCCATCCAAGCTCCACAAATGGAAGCTTGCATGGAGAGAGCATTAACCTCAAAAACCTGTCTTAACAGAACGTCCAGCTTTCTGTCCTGAGCATCCTTCAGAGCCGCACTCCCTTCTACCGGAATGGTCGTCTTCTTGGTAACCGCTGACACAGCCGCATCCACTTTCGGTGATTTAAAAAGCTCTTTATCCTGCTCCACCAACGGATAAAGGCGGGTCATCACCCTAGAACCTCGGAGTGTAGACTCCGGCATATCCCACTCACCTTGTATCATTTCCTTAATAACTCTATGCATGGGAAATGCTTTCTGCGTCTTACGATAGACCTGCAATAGAGGATCTTCTAAGGCAGCTTCCTCTCCCGGCTCAGACACCGGCACATTTGTACTAAAATGTACTAAAATCTCTTAAAAACGAAGCTTCCTGTAATCAGAAGTTCAAATTGTTTCCCCCGAGCCGCTACCGGCTTTTCCCGCCCAAACCGGAACGTGGCGGGAAAACAATAAAGACGCTGTCTCCGCGGGGCCGCTTGCAATTACCTCCCCGAATTCAACAGCAAATGGTAAAAACAAAAAAGAAATTGTAGCTCACCGTACCGCTCCGCACCGGGAAAAACACAGCTCCACACCCCAGAGCCGCTTCACATCAACGGGCACAATCTCATAAGTCAAAACTGCTGCGATCAAGAGCTCAGCAGAGACCTGTGATTTAGCTGCTTCTGGCTGCCCTTTCCCTCCAAGCGCCTGCAGGCAGCACCTCTGCGTCACGCTGGAGAAGTAGATAAAGTAATTTGGCCTCCCCCCGGGACTATCCCGATTCGCAAATCTTCCTACCCTCTGTCTCTCAGGTAAGAGGGAGGAAAAACGGAAGAGAGGCTCTGCAGCCGCCAAAAATTAAAGTGGTACACCCCAAAGGGACTGTAAGAAAATAAGAAAAGTCCTAATGAAACCAATATGAAACAAATATGCCCAATTTGAGTCAAAGCAACCTCCTTGATCCTAAAAAGATTAAAAACTAAACCCTTAATTGTTCCTCTTGTGAGCCAGACACTCTGGCTCACATCCTCCAGCTGCTTGGAGACTGATAGAACTGGAGTGGGAGGAGCCGGTGCTTGTGTCCTTATACCACTGTCATCAAAGAATGACACCTATCAGTCTCCAAGCTGCTGGAAGAGGATGACAATCCTAGAGTTTCCGGGACTAGACTGGAGGGATGATAAGGAACATAGTTTTTCAAACCCGAGAAGTCTCCAAAATGCTGGACTTCCTCTATCAACACCTTCAAAGACTTCTCCAGCTCTGTAACATGCACAATATATCATCTGTGAAAGCAGCTATTTTAAACAAGGACCCCCTAACCTGTACCCTCCGCACCCTGGGGCTCTCATGGATAGTATATAACAAAGGATCCAATCCCAAGATAAACAAAAGGGGTGACAAGGGACACCCCTGCTGAATCCCCCTCCAGAGCCCAAAGCTCTCAGTAATCTTCCCATTTACTATTATGGAAGCACAGGGGTCCCGGTACATGACACTCACAGCGGCCCTGAACACCTCCCCAACCTCAAAGTTCTCTAGTACCACAAATAAATAGTCCCAGTCCACCCTAACAAATGCCTTTTCAGCATCAACACTTACCAACAAAGACGAGGTAGAATGGGACCGAACCCACTTTAAGGAGGTCAAAATACTGTGTGCATGCTTAACCGCATACCACCCTCTCACAAACACTACCTGGTGCCCAGAAATGAGGTCCGGAGCCACAACTGCCAGGCAGACAGCTGAGATCTTAAAATAAAATTTCAGATCACAGTTTAAGAGGGAAATAGGCCAGTATGAAGGCACATCTAAAGGGTCTTTCCCTGGTTTTAAGATTAAGTAGGCAACCCGGGAGGTCTGCATCATACCACTGTACAGATGCTCTAAAGTAGGGGATATCTTCACTCCCAATATTTTGTAAAATTCTCCACTGTATCCATCGGGTCCTGGCATTTTATACCAGGCAGCCTCCTCCACTGTAATAGGGGCACCTAAACATGCTCTTTATTTATTTTATTTTATTTATTAACAATTCTTTTTTTTATTTTTTAATTGAAATTTTTATAAACTTACAAACTTACAAAGCAAGCATAAGGAAACATAGAGATGATCCATTAAGCAAAAAAATACATAACCAAAAATATACAAAATAGGAATACATCATACCTAGCCCACAATATGGGGAGAATAAAATAACAATAATAACTATAAAAGAAAAAACCAAGAGTCATAACTCCTGAAGTTCTAGACGGCAAAATTAACAAAACCTCCTACCCCAGCCCCTTCGTGACAAGCCCCTCTTTATCACAAAGAAATGATTCAAGTTGAGTAGGATCAAGGAAAACATACCTAGATCCCTGAAAAGTTAACAAGCACTTACAAGGGTAACGAAGAAAAAAAGTGGCCGGCAGGGCAATCACTCTAGGTTTAAGGGCCAAAAAACCCTGTCTCCTAGTTTGAGTTGCCCTGCAGACATCCGGAAATATTTGCACTTTCGCACCACAAAAAGGTACAGACATATTCTTAAAATAACTACGAAATACAAGAGTTCTATCCAGATCAGAAAGAAATGAGACCACCAAAGTGGCTCTAGAAGAAATATTATCTTGGGAATCCTCTAGGAATTTGGTGAGATCAAGGTCAGTCCCACCTTGAACCACATCAAACCCCCCTGGGGAACCACAAGACAGAGCTCTACCAGTCAAATAATAAAATTTAGAAAGACAGATGGAATCAGCCGAAGCCAATCCCAAAACCTCTCTAAAATATTTTCGCAGTAGTATTTCAGCTGACAGCAACCGACAATAAGGAAAATTCAACAACCTAACATTCTTTGCACGAAACAAATTATCATACTGCTCCATTTTGTGGTGTAAGACTAAACTATCTTTAATATGAGAAGCATTCACAGCTTTAAGAGCTTGACATCGATTTTCACAATTAGTAATCTGCTTAGAAACACTCTCCACCTTATTATCCACTTCAGACAACTTAGCAGTAATCTCCGAAGAGAAAGTGCAAAGTTGCACAACAATAGGCACTAAAGAACTTTCAATACGGGTAACCACCTTCCAAATATCCGCCAGAGTGACCTGCTCATCAGGCACTAAACTGGCTTCCTTTGGAACTGGTATCCATACCACTGCCTCAGTTTTTCCCCCGTTGCCACCGGGGTACTCTGCTGAAACCGCATACCCTCTGAAATGGACAAAGGAGGAGATGCATAGACTGGAGGAGAAGGTGGTGTCCGGTCTGGAGAGCTCAAGGACACCGGAGAGGGCCGGAGCACAAGAAAGTCAGGTCAAGCGTAGCATCCACACCAGATAGTACCTTAACATGCTTGTCCATAGGGCCCACCGCAGGCTCAGCTGCCACAGCTGGTTCAATCTTCTTCTTCCGTTTTCCCATCAGGATCTCCACAACCAGAGGACGACCCAGGGTCTTTGCTCCCTCGTTGCTCCAAGGGGCTCCCAAGGGGCCTAAAAATGCCCCTTGTATCTAGCCCCTTCTATCGCTGCCCCGACTAGTGCCTCCAGCTGCGCCAGCCCAGGGAACCTTTAAAGAGGTCCCCGATGACGTCGGGACCGCCAGAGCAGGTGCCTGCCTCACCGGACCTCTGCGCCGCCTCTCTGCTCTCTCCCGGGCAAACTCACCACTGCTCCGGTTTTTCAAGAGGTCCCCGATGACGTCGGGACTGCCGGAGCAGGTGCCTGCCTCACCGGACCTCTGCGCCGCCTCTCTGCTCTCTCCCAGGCAAACTCACCACTGCTCCGGTTTTTCAAGAGGTCCCCGATGACGTCGGGACTGCCGGAGCAGGTGCCTGCCTCACCGGACCTCTGCGCCGCCTCTCTGCTCTCTCCCGGGCGAACTCACCACTGCTCCGGTTTTTCAAGAGGTCCCCGATGACGTTGGGATCGCCGGAGCAGGTGCCTGCCTCACCGGACCTCTGCGCCGCCTCTCTGCTCTCTCCCGGGCGAACTCACCACTGCTCCGGTTTTTCAAGAGGTCCCCGATGATGTCGGGACCGCCGGAGCAGGTGCCTGCCTCACCGGACCTCTGTGCCGCCTCTCTGCTCTCTCCCGGGCGAACTCACCACTGCTCCAGTTTTTCAAGAGGTCCCCGATGACGTCGGGACCGCCGGAGCAGGTGCCTGCCTCACCGGACCTCTGCGCCGCCTCTCTGCTCTCTCCCGGGCGAACTCACCACTGCTCCGGTTTTTCAAGAGGTCCCCGATGACGTCGGGATCGCCGGAGCAGGTGCTTGCCTCACCGGACCTCTGCGCCGCCTCTCTGCTCTCTCCCGGGCGAACTCACCACTGCTCCGGTTTTTCAAGAGGTCCCCGATGATGTTGGGACCGCCGGAGCAGGTGCCTGCCTCACCGGACCTCTGTGCCGCCTCTCTGCTCTCTCCGGGCGAACTCACCACTGCTCCAGTTTTTCAAGAGGTCCCCGATGACGTCGGGACCGCCGGAGCAGGTGCCTGCCTCACCGGACCTCTGCGCCGCCTCTCTGCTCTCTCCCGGGCGAACTCAGCACTGCTCCGGTTTTTCAAGAGGTCCCCGATGACGTCGGGACCGCCGGAGCAGGTGCCTGCCTCACCGGACCTCTGCGCCGCCTCTCTGCTCTCTCCCGGGCGAACTCACCACTGCTCCGGTTTTTCAAGAGGTCCCCGATGACGTCGGGACCGCCGGAGCAGGTGCCTGCCTCACCGGACCTCTGCGCTGCCTCTCTGCTCTCTCCCGCTATTAACAATTCTTATATACCGCACTATTAGACATCAGCGCGGTTTACATTGAACAGAAAACATCCGACAATTTACATATGTCTGGTCATTACATTTAACAGGAAGTAGAACTTGGAGAAACGGGGTAACTAAATACAATAGTGGTTTATCTGATAAGGGATATCATGGTCAACTATATACATAGGTGGTACAACAGTACATGAAACTGCTTGTTATTTACATTGTGGAGTAGGCTCTTGCCTCCTCACCCAACCTAGGGAGTCCCACCTGCTATAAATAACCCTTCAATTCACCACCTATGCTTCCTTCCTGCCTGCATAAGTTTGCAAAATAGGTGCCAAATTCCTTTCCTATATCCCGCTCCAAATTCAAGATCCTACCATCTGTTTACTTCACTGCTGCAATATGGGAGACACCTTTCCCTTTTCTTGTCAAATGAGCCAGCATCCGCCCCAGCTTATCATCATGACAGAAAAACCTATAGCGATAATTCAGCAAAGATTTTTTTGCCTGCTGATGTAACAGAGTATTTAAAGCCACCTGAGTTGCCAGTAATTTCTCCCGAGCTTCCTGAGAGGGGCACTGGGCAAGCCGCCTTCTATCCTGGCAAAGCTATTTCTCTAAGCTGATCAGCCTCTTATCCAGTTCTCGTCTCCTATACACCCAGGATGTAACCTCGCAGGACCACTTTCACCGTTTCCCAAAACAATACTACCTGATCCTGATGTTGCCTGTTGAATTCACATATTTGGCCCACTTCAGCTTCAAGAACTTCCTAAACGTTGAATCCTCATACAAGGACAATGGAAACTGCCCTCTCAGTACCATCTCTGTCCGCTCTTCCTCAAGATCAAAACACACTAGAGCATGATCCGAAATGTCTATCAGGCCTATAGCAGCCTCCTGTACCTTAGAAAACAACAACTGAGATACTAAGACATAATCTATGTAAGACTGAGTGGACTGTGCCCTCGACATATGGGTAAAGTCTCTCTCTTGGAGGTGCATCCTCCTCCACACATCCATCACGTTCAAATGTTCGTACACAAGGGAGACTCCCCTTTGCCTATCTAACCTACCACCACTGGAGTTGGATGATCAATCCATCTGTGGGTCAAATGCTAAATTAAAGTCCCCTCCAATCAGCAAAAATTGTCTCCCCCCTCCATACCTGCAACTCATTGATCACCCACCTAAAAAATATCCCATCATACACGTTACATGCATACAAGCTACAAAGCACCAACCGCTGCCCTTGAAAATCCTCGTGAACAATGACAAACCGTCCTTCAGGGTCTGCCACCACTTTATGAATCTGACTCTTGTAAAGAAGGATTGCCACCTCCACTCTCTTCGTTCCCAAAAATGCCCAAAAATCTTCCCCACCCACCCTTGTGCCAATTTAGCATGTTCACTGTCAGTCAAGTGAGTCTTTTGGATCAATGCAATACTGGCGATGCCTAAGTGCCTGCAATACTTTGTTCCTTTTGATAGGTGAGTGCAATCCCCTAATAATTCATTTTATACACTACAAGGGACCAGTCATGTCCCTTCCTACCTCCAGAGCCTCACCCTCACCACCCAACTGCACAATAAGGCGAGAAGGGCTGCTCCAGCCTTACAACCCCTCACCCGCCACCCACAATTCTTCCCTAGAAATTCCATATTACTGCACTCGATGCCCCCACTCCCCCCTTTCCCTTCCCCAACAGATCCCTCTCCTGAGAGTTCCTCACATATAATGCTCCACCCCAACTTGCCCCCTCAAATCTTACCCCACTCCACACTTTTTACTTATTCCCCCTCTATGCTCTAGAAAGATCTCTGGACCACTCCACAGCAATTACCCCACCTCCCTCCCTTCAGCTACTCACACCACACCCCCTCTCCTCCCTCCATCCCCCCCTACCAGGTACTCCACATCACAGACCCATCTGCTCTCTCACCATTTATACCCTGTCTCCTTACCCCTCTCATATAACAAAAACATCAGCTCTGTAAACATTTTAGCCAACCCCAAACATCCTGTCAAAACTGACAGCACAAACTGCAGCAATAGTCTTCCTGTCAGAACACAGTACTCCTTTCACTGTGGAGTCCTTCATTCAAAGTTCTGCCTCCTCAGATGCATCGAGCACAATCCACAGACCTCCAAACAAAGATGGGAGGAAAAGACAGGCACATCTCATTTTAGAAGGAGAGAAGAAGAGAGAAGAAAAGGAAAAAAAAAGGGAGGGGGAGGCAATGAGGTGGTGACACCAGACCCTACTGACTGCAGGAAGGGAGGGGGTAACCACCATCTGGGATATCTCCACACCAAAGGCCCCAAACAAAGCTGCTCTATGCCCAGGGCTCCCCATAGCACACTCCTCTCCACTGCGGGAGCAAAAGCCTTAGCACGCTTCAAACTCATCATATGTCCAAAGTCCCACTCTCCAAAAGTCACACGCCTCCACCATAGCCTCTTTCTCACACTTGAAGAAATCCACTAGCCACTTGCGGAGTCTTAAAAATCTTTGCTGCACCTTCATTAAACACCTTGAATTGAGCTGGGTATTGCAGCATAAATCTAACTTTCATGGAGTGGAGGAGTGGCCTAGTGGTTGGGGCAAGGTACTTCAAGCCGGAAGGTTAGGGGTTCAAATCCCACTAGAGGACAGCAACCTTGGGCCGGAAGGACTGGGGTTTCTAGTCCCACAGGTGCTCCTTGTGGTCTTGGGCAAGCCATTTAACCCTCCATAGCCCATGTTCCCTGTAAAATAGTTATCTCCAAGTTATAATGCCCTGTTCAATGTAATTTCAGTTTGTTCAATGTAAACCACACTGATGCAGAATAGTGTGGTATATAAGAGAATGTAAATAAATAAATAAATAAATAGTTTCAAGCAGATTGGTGAAAAAGCCCTGCACTGCTGAGACACACGGTTGGAGCAGTCTTGGAACCACAGTATCTTCTTCCCTTGATATTCCAGAGTAGCACCTCTGCACAGGGCTTGAAGAATCTCCTGCTTATGCACATAATTAAGCAGTTTAAGATTACAGCAGATGCTCCTCTATTGCCCTCTCTCATAGGCCCTCTCCTGTGGGCACATTCTATCTGCAAGTCTCCAGCGGTGCTCTTAATCTTTGGTTCTTGCAACAACCATGTCTCCAGAAATCCTCACAATTCCTGCTCCCCAGCAACTCCGGGAGCCCAATGAGTCTTAAATTATTCCCCTAAGCATGATTTTCTTGCTCATTCAATTGTACTTCTAAGACCTTCACTTGGGTCTGCAACCATGCTCATGAGGTCTCCGTGGAGCGCATACCATCCTCCATCACAGACTTCCCCGATCTCCTTGCCATATTCTTCAAGCCTACCCTGAAGTGTCTCTAGTCTAGGAAAGACCCAATCAAACTTATAATTGAGGGCCGCTTCCACTGCCACTATACCTCCAATGTAATCTCCTCAGTGAGCCCCCCCGTTGCAGGGGAGGAGGCAGTCCTTATCCTGTTGACCATCTTGCCTTCCACTGTCCACTCCTTTTATTTATTTGTTGGCTTGGAGGCCATCGCGTGGGACACTGCTACCCATATGCCTCCTGAGCCCTCAGTTCACTTTTCAACACCTCTTCAGGGCCGAACCAGCAGGAAAAAAAGCAGATAAATTATCACCGGGGAAGGTAAGGCCTGCAAGACAAGTCACATCTTTCCTTTCTCAGCTTGTCAGATAATCTCCATAAGACCTTAATTAAACAGACTACAATTATGCAAAATAATATAATGCATACATATAAAGTCAATCTTAATCAAAGAAAGTTTTAGTTCAGGGCAGTTTCTCCAAATGCGCAAACCATGACAGTCATGAACATCACTTCTAAGCCAGGGTATGTGGAGTATGATCTCAGTCTCTCAAATTTACTGATAATCAGAACTGTACCAAGCTAGAAATGTGCCGTGTGACTAATGAATCTGGTGCCCCCCTTCACCCAGCCACGTTCATTAACTCACTCTTTTTGAGCTTCCTGGAAGCCCAGTGATGATATCAGCACCCTCTTCTGTGCTTGCACCCTGTATGGTCACACCGCTCGCACAGCCCTTGGCACGGCCCTGCTACTAATGCTTGGCATAGTACTTGCATTATGCCAAAGAGAGTCTCCTTCTGGAGTTCATTTATTTATTTATTTGCACAGTTTTTCTATACCGCCCCTTCCAGAGATCAGGGGCGATTTACATGGAACAACGAGTCACATAGAAGGTTAAATTAGACTTACCTGCTAATTGTTGTTCCTGGAGTGGAAGCAGTCTAGTCCCAAAACCTCTGGGTTGCCTATCTGATCCAGCAGCTTGGAGACTGAGAAACACCTCTTTTGTGACATCACTGGTATATCTCCCCGGGAACCGCCTTCTGCCACCAGTATCCTATTGACAAAGCAGACTCACCGGAGCAACAATTAAGAATTTATCTAAACATATTAACATATTAACACCCCCTGAACTGAAACAGTAACTGTTAGCAGAGGAAAGAAAAAAAACCCTGCCACACTGTGACTTGAGAACTGAACAGGCCACTCCCTCCTGCAGAAGAAAGCCCATCCAGTCCCCAAGAGACTAAACAGTAGAGACATATATGACTCCCCTATTCACGGGAGGGACCTGGTAAACTGGCCTGAAGAATCGCCGAACTGAATGAAGTCTCTCCTGACCCCTGGACATCCAGCCTATAGTGCTTCACAAATGAATTCATAGACGACTAGGTCACCGCCTTACAAATCTCTGCCGGCAAAACCAAACAAACTTCCGCCCAGGAAGCGGCCTGAGCCCTAGTAGAGTGAGCTCTGAGACCTTCCGGTACAACTCTGCCTTTTACGACATAAGCCAACGCAATTGCTTCCTTTATCCACCTTGCAATAGACGCCTTACGCTTAAGATACTTACGGAAAGATGCCGTACGCTTAAGATACTTTTTGAGCACTCTGCGAAGATCCAGGCGATGAAGCCACTTCGAAGGCTCCCCCGACCCTCCAGAGAAGACCGGGAACACAATCTCCTGGTTTACATGAAAAAACGAAACTACCTTCGGGAGAAAAGACGGCACCGTCCGCAGAACGACCTTTGAGGAAGAGAACGACAGAAAGGGCTCTTTACAGGAGAGGGCCTGCAACTCCGACACCCTCCTAGCAGAACAAACAGCTACCAGAAATACTACCTTAAGAGTGAGGTCCTTGAGCGTTGCTCGGGCTAAAGGCTCAAAGGGCTCTTTCTCCAAAACATCCAGCACCAAAGGCAGATGCCATGCCGGAAACAAAGGCTTAGTTGGTGGCCGCAAGAGAGATACAGCCCTTAAAAATCTCTTGATATCTGGATAGGCACCCAGAGACTGACCTGCCACCTTTCCGCGATAGCACGCCAACGCCGCCACCTGCACTCGCAGAGAAGCGGCAGCCAACCCTTTGACAAATCCATCCTGCAAAAATTCCAAGACATGGGGAATAGTTACTTTCAAGGGGTCAATCTGTCTTTCCTTACACCACGCCTCGAAAATCCTGCAAACATGCACATATGCCAATGAAGTAGAACGCCGTCTGGATTTCAACAAAGTAGTAATGACTGCTGCTGAATAGCCCTTGGACTTCAGCCTCGCCCTCTCAAGAGCCAAGCCGTAAGAGAGAACCGATCCACGTGAGGCATGAGTAGAGGTCCCTGAGACAGCAGATCCTTTCGTAACGGGAGTCACCAGGGGTTCACCATCAGTAGTCTGACCAGGTCCCCGTACCAGGGACGACACGGCCAGTCTGGCACTATGAGAATCACTTGACCCTTGAAATGCTCCACGGGCTGCAGAACTCTTCCAATCAAAACCCACGGAGGGAAGACATAAAGCAGCTGTCCCTCCGGCCATGCCTGCATGAGAGCGTCCAGACCTTCCGACATCCTTTCTCTGCGTCTGCTGAAAAAGCGACTGACCTTTGCTGACGCGAATGTTGCCATAAGATCCATGACCGGCGACCCCCACTTGCGAGTGATCATATCGAACACGTCCGGATGAAGGACCCATTCTCCCGGATCTACATTCACCCGACTGAGAAAATCGGCCTCCACATTGTCCACTCCTGCCACATGTGCTGCCGATAGATCTTGAAGGTTGTCTTCTGCCCACTCGCACAGGGCTTCGGCCTCGGCTTCCAGCGCTACACTGCTGGTGCCCCCGTGCCTGTTGACGTAAGCTACGGCCGACGCGTTGTCAGACAAAACTCGAACCGACTGCCCCTTTAGCAACGGTCGAAACTTCTGAAGTGCCAGCGAGACAGCTCTCAACTCCAACCTGTTGATTGACCACGTCTGCTCCTGGGGATTCCACTGCCCCTGCGTGAAAGCCCCCTGACAATGAGCCCCCAGCCCAGTAAACTGGCATCCGTCATGAGCGCCATCCAAGCTGGCGTCTCCAGTGACTTCCCCTTTTCCAAGGACCTGGGCTGCAACCACCAGTTCAGTGATTGACGTGTCTCCTCCGGACAAGGCAATCTGCAGCTCAGAGAATTCTGCTGATGGGACCACCGGCGAAGCAAAGCTCTTTGCAATGGCCTCATGTGTGCCATGTTGACTATCCAACCGAGGCTCTCCAGAAAGGCCACCACTCGTGAGGTGACAGCCATGATCTCGTCCCGCGACTTTGCCCGAATTAACCAATCGTCCAAATAAGGGTGCACAAGGATGCCCTCCTGGCGCAGAGCTGCCGCCACTACCACCATCACTTTAGTGAAGACTCTCAGCGCTGTTGGCAACCCGAAGGGCAATGCCTGGAACTGAAAGTGCCCGAACAGCACAGTGAATCTGAGAAATTTGTGATGATCCGGTCTGATGGGAATATGGAGATAGGCTTCGGACAGATCCAGAGAGGTGAGGAATTCTCCTTTCTGAATGGTCACTATGACCGATCTCAGTGTTTCCATGTGAAAATGCGACATTCGCAGGCAACGATTTATGCCTTTGAGATCCAAAATCGGCTGAATCCCGCCGTCCTTCTTTGGAACCACGAAATAGATGGAGTATCGAACGCAACCGCACTGGTCTGCGGGCACCGGGACCACCGCTCTGAGGCTCAGAAG
Source organism: Ichthyophis bannanicus (assembly GCA_033557465.1). Classification (NCBI taxonomy): domain Eukaryota; kingdom Metazoa; phylum Chordata; class Amphibia; order Gymnophiona; family Ichthyophiidae; genus Ichthyophis; species Ichthyophis bannanicus. The sequence continues at coordinate 751,354,280 of CM066033.1, forward strand.
TCTTTGAACCGTCTCCCGCATAGCCGTGCACTTGACGAGGACTTGGCAGGAGACTGGACGAATCCCTCTCACACCGGACGCGCCAACTCCAGAGCGTAGCCCTCGCGGATGACCTCCAGCACCCACTGATCTGATGTAATTTGGGCCCAGGCAGGGTAGAACTCCTGCAAACGCCCCCCTACAGGGGTAAGGGGCGCCTGGGCCCCTTGCATCTCATTGCGCCTTTTTGGGAGTAGTCGAGGATGAGAAGGAAGACCCAAAGCCTCTCCTCGAAACCCCCAGAATCCCTGGTTTCTGGTAGGGAACCGACCCCTCTGGCCCGAATTAAACCTTTGGGACCGAAACCTTCTAAAATCTCGTAACTGCCCTCTGCTCGCCTGGACAGTGTGACCCGATTTGACCTTATCCTCCGGTAACCTACCGCCCTTGGACTCATCAAGATCCTTAACCAACTTTTCCAACTCCTCACCAAACAACAGCCGGCCCTTAAACGGTAACTTGCTTAACCTAGCCTTAGAGGAACTATCCGCTGCCCAATTCCGTAGCCACAGGTAACGGCTCGCTGCCACCGCTGACGCCATGCTTTTGGATAGTTCCCTCATGAGGTCATAATGAATGTCCGCCAGGTAGGCAGCCCCAGATTCCAAGCGGGCAGCCTCCTCTGACAAAGGAGTAGACTGGCCCTCCTGCACCTGTTGCGCCCAGTGAAGGCAGGCCCTAGCTACCCACGCTCCGCAGATAGCTGCTTGAAGCGAAATAGCATTGACATCAAACACCTGCCTCAGCAGTACCTCCAACTTCATATCTTGCGCATCCTTGAGGGCCGCACTACCTTCTACCGGAATGGTAGTCTTCTTTGTCACTGCCGCGACAGCTGCATCCACTTTGGGTGATCTAAATATTTCCTTATCTTGATCCAACAGCGGGTAGAGCCAGTTCATAACCCTAGCTACCTTTAGAGTCGCTTCCGGAAGATTCCACTCCTCCTGAATCATTTCTTGGAACACTCTATGTACTGGAAACGCTCTTTGGGTCTTGCGGAAGACCTGCAACAATGGATCCTCCAAAGGTTTCATCCTCCGCAGACCCCGGTACTGCCATGTTAAGCACCTTTAGGGTCTCCAGAATGAGCACCGGCAGCTCTTCTCTCCTGAAGACCCAAACTATTCTCGCCTGATCCTCCCTTTCTGATAACTCCCCTTCCTCCAACTCCTCTTCTAGGGGCAAACTGTTGGCATCCTCATCCGACAGAGGACCCTCGGAGGACACCGAAAGCTCCCCGAGGACCCCTTCTCCATGGGACCTCTTACTCCCACTAGGCTGGCCCTCACCTAGCAGTGAAGCCGCACGTTTCTTTGCCCCGCTCGCGTCCACAATGACTCCCTGCTGCCTAGGCTCCCCCAGCAGTGTCTGCTGAAGTAGGGCCACAAACTGGGGTGAAAAAAGAGACACCAGCTGCTTAGTCAGAACCCCTTGAGGGGTGGGCAGACCCGAGCCCAAAGAGGTACCCTCCATCGGGTCCTCCTGCTGCAAACCTGGAGCCGGCGTGACTGTGTCCTCCGCTTCACAGACTGGGCTGCCGTCTACCTCCCCACGGATGAGCTCCACGGATGCCGGGTCCCGGACACACGATGCACAGACTGCTGCGGCGGAGCCCTTCCGCGCCCCACACACGATGCAATGAGGCTTAACTGGCATTGTGCGCTGCAAAGAAAGAACGCTGCAAGAGCTGTCCCCTTAATCCTCAGGAAGCCCCTCTGAAGCCAGGGAGTTCTAAAACGGACCGAAGCCTGGACCACGTTACAGGTAAGGACCACGTATACTGTGCCTGAACTCCCTCTCATAAGAAGCTTTTAGGCCCCGAGAACGCACCGCTCTATCCTGGATGGCCCTGACAGAAAAAATCAAGTCTCTGGGCCCAACGCCTGCGCACGCCGCTGCCACGAGGCAGGGTCCACCCTCCTTTGCGTGCCAAAATTTGCTGAGGAAAAAACCGCTGCGAGCAAGCTACCCCCTTACCTGCTGCGGGGCAAAGACACTTCCCGGCAGTTCACTCTTCTCCCGCGCTGTCCGCCGACGCCAGAGACCCTCCTCTGCCTCGGAGAACGCTGTCAGCACCGGACCGCCGAAAACAAACGGCCGGCTCCGTGTGTGGGAGTAGGGCCGCCAGGCGCGCTAGCAGGCAGACACCTCTGTGTGGCGCCGATGAGACCCTGATCCTCACTCCTCCCTTAAAATCAGTACAGGTCCTGAAAACTGGGCACAATCCTCCGGTAGAGGAGCCTTTTCCTGAACCCCAGACAAGAAGTTGAAGTATAGAGCGGGAGAGAGGAAGGGGGGGGGGGGGGGGAGAGAGATCTGGCCTGCTCAGATTCCAAAGGAACAGCTTTAAAGGCATAGACAGTCAAAACAAAATATAGGCATAGAATGAAATAAAATAGAAACTGTCTTCAATAGTGATGAAAACTAATAGCTAACTCTACACTGCCAAAAACTCTTACCCTGAATTGTTTCTCCAGCTAGCCCGGACCTCCGGGCTCCCTATCTATCCAGCTGCTTGGAGACTGAGGATACTGGTGGCAGAAGGCGGTTCCCGGGGAGATATACCAGTGATGTCACAAAAGAGGTGTTTCTCCGTCTCCAAGCTGCTGGATCAGATAGGCAACCCAGAGGTTTCGGGACTAGACTGGGGACACGATCAGGAACGGATATTAAACTATTTACATTATAATTATACATTTAACAGTGTGAACAGTTACACCATTAACTATTTACATAATTACTATTAGCTTATATACGCATTGCCGGTTGCAATGTTGGAATTGTGGGCGAAGATTGCTTCTGAAAGGGGGAAAGGCGGTAAGGGAGGACGAGCTCCCCTCCCTTACCCCTCCCCCCTTCAAAAGATGTTATGTATATGGGTAACTTATCCAGGTGTGCTTGGAAGTTCTTAATTAAACCTGTGGCACTCAATATGATGGGAAATAGCTTGGTATCCTTCTGCCACATATTTTGGTCTCTGACTACATTTCGTGGTACTTGAAGATTGTCTCCCTCTCAATGCGATTTATAAAGTAGTCGCTTGGAAATGGCACTTCTATAATCTGGTGTTATTCCCCTTTAGCATGATATCCAACTTCTTCACCTCCAGCTTCTTATCGGTTTGAATGGGAGTATCCCAGGTGATCATAACTTTTTCATTCACATGAATTCTTTTAGGGTCATGATCCCAGTGCTTTTCAGGCACAGTAATGTTGTAGTGTTTACAGAGTTTCCAATGAATGAAGCGTACTGCTTTGTTGTGCCTTTCTGTATAGAAAAATTCTGCCATCAGAATTTCACAGACAGCTATGAGGTGAGTCACTGTTTCTAGTTGCTTCTTACAGAATCAACATATGTCAGTTTTGCCAGTTTTTTCAATATTTGCTATAAACTATCTCATCCATAATCTGCTGTCCTGGGCTGCAACTATCAATCTCTCATCCTTTTGTTTCAGTTCACCCCTCCTTAATCATTCATATACCCGTTCTTGATTGACAAAGGCTTCCTGGAATAACATTTTGTATTTCCCACTGTATTTGTGCATTTGCCACTTAAGAACATAAGATATACCATACTAGGTCAGTAGATAAGATAAGATATACCATACTAGCCCAGTATCCAGTTTCCAACGATGGCCAATCTAGGCCACAAGTACCTAGCAGTTTCCCCAAAAGACACAGGTTCCACAATGCTTATATTGGGGTAAGCAATGGATTTCCTGGGTCCCCTTTAATAATGGAACTTGTCCAAACCATTTTTAAACCCAGCTACACTGACAGCTTTTACTACATCCTCTGGTAACGAATTCCAGAGTTTGACTACGTGTTGAGTGAAAAAATGTTTTCCCTTATTAGTCTTAAATAAGTTGCACTGTAGCTTCTTTGCATGTTCTCTAGTCTTTTTATATTTTGATGGTGTAAGCAATTGATCTACGTTTACCGTTCTACTCCATTCATTAATTTATAGATCTTTGTCATATCTCCCCTCAGTCGTCTCTTTTCCAGGTTGAAGTGCCCTAAGCTTTTTAGTCTCTCTTCATAGGGGTTTCCATCCATCCTTTTTACCATTTTGGTGGCTCTTCTCTGTACTTTTTCTAATATCACTATATCCTTGTTAAGATACGGCGACCAGAATTGCACACAATATTCAAGATGCGGTCGCACCATGGAACGATACAGAGGCATTATAATATCCTTTGTTTTATTCTCCATTCCTTTCCTTATGATTCCTAGCATTCTATTTGCTTTCTTGGCTGCTGCTGCACACTGGGTAGAGGGTTTTAACATGTTATCCATGATGACGCCTAAATCTTTTTCCTTGGTGGTGGTTCCTAATGTGGAATCTTGCATCATGCAACTATAGTTTGGGTTGTGCTTTCTATCTTTCAACCAGTTCCTGATCAACAATAGTGCACTGCCTCTTATCCCATGACTTTTTTAATTTCTCCAAGAGTCTCTCATGAAGGACCTTGTCAAAGGCTTTTTGAAAATCTAGATACACTATATCAATTGACTCATCTTTGCCCACCTGTTTATTCATACCTTCAAAAAAAACATAACAGATTAGTAAGACAAGACCTTCCTTCACTAAAGCCAAGTTGGCTGTCTCCCATTAAGCCATGACTACATGTTCAGTAATTTTGTTCTTTATTTATTTAATTTAATTAATTTGCTTATTAGCTTTTCTATACCGCCCCTTCCAGAGATCAGGGACGGTTTATATTGAACATAATACAAAAATTACATTATAACATTGAAAAACTGTGGTTAACATCTTCAACTGGTTAATAGTTTGTGTACTCAAATTACAGTCAACTTATATACAATATAGTAGATGGGTACTGGCTGAAGTGTCCATTGAGAAAGATAATAATTACATTGGTTGTGTTTGTGGCGTGACTGACAGGTTGCCTAGTATTCTATAAACAGGAATGTTTTGAGATCCTTACGAAACAGTTGGAGATCTTTTATGGATCTTAATCTATCGGGGAGAGCATTCCATAGTGTAGGGGCAATGTAGGTGAATGTCCTATTACTTGTGGCATGATTGGTGTTGCGGACATAATGGAATATTTCAATAGTGTTTTGGGAACAGTTTCTTCTAGCTCATGTATTGGTGGGTATGATAATGAGGGAGGATAGATGCGATATCGTTGATGAGTTTCTACCATTTTTCCCGATAATGACATCAGACTCACCAGTCTGTAGTTTCCTGGATCACCCCTGGAACCCTTTTTAAAAATTGGCGTTACATTGTCCATCCTCCAATCTTTAGGTATTACAGATGATTTTAATGATAGTTCACAGATTACTAATAGTAGGTCTGCAATCTCATATTTCAGTTCTTTCAGCACCCTTGGATGTATACCATCCGGTCCAGGTGATTTGCTACTCTTCAGTTTATCAAATAGTTGTAATACATCTTCCTGGTGTATCGATATTTCTTTCAATTTTTCTGTGGCATCACCTTTAAATACCATTTCAGTCATGGGTAACATCCCTACATCTTCCTCAGTAAAGACCGAAGCAAAGAATTCATTCAGTCTCTCCGCTATGGCCTTGTCCTCTCTTAGTGCCCCTTTTCCTCCTTGTTTTTCCTTGTTTGTTGATCTAATTCTTTAAAGAGATTTTTTTTCTTGTTTTGCAAATTCTATTACTTCCTTCTCTGTGTATGCCTGTGGATTCTCACTCCTTCCTAGTCATTGGAACACTTGTCCATGTTTGATGATGGAGACAGATTCTGAACATTTATTTTCATATGTCATCACTTTTTAATTTCTTTGCACAACCTCAGATAACCATCTTCAAAACTTGTGCTGCTGTTGTTGTTAAGTGCCATCGAGTCTGTGTCAACTTATCAGGGCCCCTTTTACTAACAATTAGCTTGAGATCTCTGCTGCATGCCCCATTTTATTCCTATGGATTCTGTTACAGATGGCACATGCTAAGCATTACTAAAAGAGACCTTTAGGGGTATGTTTACCAAGCAGCGGCTCCGATACTGCATGACAGCCACTGCTTAGTAAACATACCCCTTAGTGTATCTGATAGGCTTTTCCAAAGAAGTGGACCAGAAACTGTTATAAAATGATCTCTTGTCCAATCTTTTCACCTCATTCTTATAGAAGGTATATGCAGCAACCCTTGCTCCGATGACTGTAACAACCTATCAGGTATATGCCATTGATAAGCACGCATGATGTACAAAATAAAAATGTTCCACACCTCTCAAAGTTTTAAAAATCAAGCAAAAAATGTTTTAAATGTATCTGCCACTCAATTGACAACCAGTGCAAGGAATGCAACCAAGGCAATATGAAGGTAATTTTATAAGGTTTGCCTTGAAATATGCAGGTTTTCACACACAAATTTAAAGCCTATTTTATAAAGTAAGCCACATGTTCACTTTACCTTATAAAATAGGGGGGGAGAGGGCCTGTAAGTGATCAAAAACACATTACACTGGTTGTGAGCACTTACGCATGCCCTGTGGCAAGTGTAAATGCTTACACCTAGATTTTTCAAGAAGACACATAAATTAGAGCATTTTATAACTTGTGTGTGTAAAACTATGCTCTGACCATGCTTCACCCAAACTCTATTCCCATTGGTTCAATGCACACACTTACAGAATGGTGACAGACTACATTACCAGTGTAAGTGGACATTTATGGGCAGAAACCACTAAAATACCATGCTTTTTGTATGTAAATATGCACATAAATTTAGGCAACCTTTATAAAACTACTCTTTATTAAGGGTATTTTAGAAGCTCTGTGAGTTGGACATTTGAAAATGGGCACATAGATGTTCAAATCATGGAGACATCCCCAGAGCCATTTTAGATAGCTGGATATATAGACATCCTCAGTACAAGAATGTCCATATACCACAGAAGAGTGCCCTGGGCGGAGCAAGGCAGATGCACCTCACAGTGTGATTTCATAATGGTAGAAGCATGCCTGGCCCTGGTTGTTGAGATGCCCATGCTTATGTCTGCTCCTGACCATAGACAAGTTGCAAAAATGTGCTCAATTATTTCCTGGCCAAAGAAGATAGCATGTAAATGCATTTTCCAAACATATTACAGGCCTATTGATGCAGGTCTAAGTATCTGAAAATGGCAGGCCAGGACATGCCAGTCTCAGAACATAGTTGCCCCCCCCGAACCACCCTGGCCAGGACTTCCAAGTATCCAGTTCTGCAGACGTGCATGTCATGGATGTCCACATCTGTGGAATTCCTAAATCCATGCACTCGCTCTGCCTTGCTATCTAAATGGGGCCTATCTTCAGAACTGGTTATTGGGACATTCAATTTTCAGGGTAGCGGCAGAGAGAGTTCAGAAGGCACTAATGCCACTCCCATGGATGTTTGGACATTCTGCTCCTGACATCCCAGATTTTTACTAGATATCCTTTCTAAAATGCCATTTTATATGTTCAAATCTAGGAAAATTCACAATCAATTAAACTGCTGAATTTTGGACTACCTGCAAAACCTTTATTGGTGATGCAGGCAATCCAAACTAACTGGTGTTACAATAATCCAAGGCTGTAAGATAAAGAGATTGTACAACTGATCAAAAATTCAAAGATGATAAATAAGGCTTTAATCTCCTTAGCATTTGTAATTTTAAAAAAAGGAACTAGGGGGGAGGGGCGATATTCAAAGGCATTTACGTGGTTTGCAAACTTGTAAACTGTAAATGCTGCTCGCGGCACTAACATGGTTAGTGCCACTGAATATCCACAGGCGCCGTTGATGCATGCCCCAGTGCAAAAGGTTAGCATCGGGATGCGCTGACAGAGCTCATCAATAACCGGGCAGCGGTGATATTGAGCCACTGCCCGATTACCGACACATGGTGAAAGTCAGGTGCAGTAAAGGCTGGTCTAACCTTTGCTGAAGAAGCTAACCAGGCAGTGGTAAATATTGTTACTGCTGCCCAGTTAGCTTCCCAGTTTCCAGCCAAACTGGATATTCAGTGCTGGGGCCCGGATACAGCCTGGCATTGAATATTTAGGTTTAGAGTTCAGTGGCAGTAGTTAGCCGTGTTACATTGTCTAGCTGCCACCGCTAAATATTGGACCCCATATATACCAATTTTAGAATTTGAGATTTCAATGTCAAACGCATATTAGCGAAGTGATAGTTTTCACAGCCCAAAGGACAACATGAAGTAATAGGTCTTCAGGGCAGAGTTAAACCTACGATATGAGGACTCCACTCTAAGGACTAAAGATAATTCATTCCAGAGGAGAGGCTCTAGAATGCTAAAAAAGTGCACCAAATACTTTCATGGTGCATCTTACTGTAGGTGGGAAGAACCAGTAGATTTTGTGAGGATGAATAGAGGGCACATGTAAAAACATAGGGGATAATGAGAAAAGACAACCCCCCCCCCCCTGGAAAACCTGTATAAAAAAATCAATGAACTAACATCATAATTTTGAAAATTGTTTTGTAAGAAACAGGGAGTCAATAAGATTCTTTTTAAAGAAGGGTCACATAATCATACGTTTTTTTTACTTAAGCAGCATCCTAATGGCTGTGTTTTGAGCAAATTGCAGTCTTTTAGCTTGAGAGACTTTTAGTCATAATGTAGAGAATTGAAGTAATCTACTGTAGATGTTGTAGGACTAGGGCATGAATCAGTGTATGCAATGATTTAGGATCAAACATATTCCAAACAGATTGTAGGATGTGGAATATCTCATAATATTCTGGAAATTATACATCCAAACCTGGCCAGACATTAAGGAGATTATTTTGAAGTTCACAGGGGATCATACAATGACAGCTATTATCTATGTGATTGTGTAACTGTGCCATTTGGTTTATGTGGGCAAAACTCAACATATGACAAAAACTTGTATTATAAAACACAAAAGCAGCCTAAGCGAAATATGGATGCTCCTGGAATAGCTCATTGTTGTGAGAACAACAACCATGAGTTTGGACATTTGAAAATTTCTGTTCTTGAACAACTTTGCCTTCCTGTTCAGGGAGGTGATTTAGAGCAATGCCTGTGTCAGCGTGGGCAACTGTCGATATACTGATTACAGACAATGATCATCAATAAAAATTCAGCATTAGGAGGCGGAGCCAGCGCGAAACCGGCATGGCGGCGTAAGAGTTTCTCTCCCAGGCCCCATTGCTTTAATCCAGAACGCTACTGTCTGCAACCATCCCTCCGGCCTGCAAATTTGGTGGCACGGAACAAGAGAATGTCTGGGGGCAAGCAAACGCGCCTAGAATTTGTTCCCCCGGCGGCGGCAGGCTCCAAAAGATCCAAGACGGATCCGCTTTTGCTGCACAAAATGGCGCCTTCGCAGGATGCATTGGGCGAGATACAGCAGCTACTAAAGGAGGTGAGAGCTATCCGGAACCGTGTGGATTCTGACGGGGAAACACTCGCAGAAGTGCAGTTGGATTTAAGGGACTTGAGCTCACAAATGCAAGCCCTCTCTACTAGGATCGACAAGGTGGAAAAGCTGGTGGATGACCACGAGGAGCAGATCAGGCAAGCTACTTTGATTGCTCGAAAGACAAACTGGTTGGAAAGGAGCCTAGAAGATATGGGCAACAGGGCCAGGCGCAACAACATCCGCATCGTTGGACTTGGGGAAGGCGTGGAAGGAGGTGACCCTATTACCTTTTTGGAAAGCTTTCTGCCGAAGTTATTAAAATTTGAGTTTACCCGTCCGCTGGAAATTGAAAGGGCGCATCGTATCCCGACTTCACCCAATCTGCACAGCAAGCGCCCCCGGCCCTTAATCATGTGTCTGTTAAGGCATCAACAGGTCATGCAGATTTTTGCGGCAGCCAAGGCGCAGCACCCACTCCAATATGAGGGGCAGAAGATTGCCTTCTATGCAGATTTTTGTAAGTCTACAGTGGAGAAACGAAGGCAGTTTCTAGCTCTAAGGCCCAGGCTGCAGCGCCTTCAGGCGAGGAATGACCTGTTTAACCCTGCGAGATTCAAAGTCACCTTGAACAATGCAACTAAGACATTTGATGACCCTGCGGCTCTACAGCAGTTTATAGAAGACCAAGAGGCGCTTGCGATGCAGCAGGGATGAGCTACTCCTGGAGCAGAGACTGGTACTGGTCCGACTTGGTTTCGGAAGAGAGCGTGGCAACTGCAGTCTTCAGCACTCAGTCGCTTTTGTCTTTATCACTGTTTTGTGTGGTTGGTTCAGTGTGATAATGTAAGCCCAGAATTTGGGATGGTTGGGGGGTTGGGAGCAGTATCTGTTTTCAGGGGTCCGGGCTGCTCCATGCTTTAATTGAGTTTCCATTGCCTTACCCCTTTTCCCTTTTTTTTTCCTTTAGTAATTGGGTTGGGGTATGGCTCTCTGGGTTACCAAGTTGAGAAGGGATGCTGCTCTGCCGACCACATATATCATAAAGCTTAACTGTAGGGATGGTTAAAGGGTTGAAAATGTTGTCATTGAATGTGAAAGGACTTAAGTCCCCGATAAAACGAAAGAGGATTTTGGCATATTGTAAAAAGCAGTGTGCAGACATCATTCTCTTGCAGGAAACTCACCTTTCTTTGATGGAAACTAGCAAATTGGTGAATCAGCATTATTGTTTAGTGGGATCCTCTCCTGCGGTTCATAAGAAAAATGGTGTTGCCACCTTGATGAGTGCTTCTTTGGGACTTCAGGTTGTAAATTCAAGTAATGATGATATGGGGAAGTGGGCCAAATCTCAGGTGAAGGTGGGTAATGAGCTCTTGTCAATCGTTAACATTTATGGCCCCAATGTAGATGATCCTAATTTTTTCTGTAAGTTAAATGACTCCATCCAGGAAGAAAGTGGGGTTTTAACTTAATCTTGTGAGAGACCTCCTTCTGGATAGGAACCCTGGTAGGGTTGAACGCCCCTCTCGTGCGAACATAGCGCTTGCAGCGCTTATAGACGCCTGTGGGCTAGTGGACATCTGAAGGCTTCTTCATCCGGGTGAAAAAGACTATACTTACTTTTCTCCTGCACACAACTCGTCGTCCCGCATAGATTATTTTTTAATTTCTAAGCCCCTGGTCACAGTTAATTGCGCAGCAAGGATTTTAGGCAGGACCGTCTCAGATCACGCAGCCATATTACTCGATATAGAGGTGGTGGAGGTAGAGAAACCCTTTCAGGCCTGGTCTTTTAATAGAACGTGGCTGGCGGAACCCGTCTTTCAGGAGGAGGTGAGAGCTGCTATTGCCTCCTACTTTAACAATAACAAATTCGGGGACACTGCAAATTGGGCTTGGTGGGAGGCCTTCAAGGCCTCACTGTGCGCAACGATCACTAGTTTTAAAATTAAGGAGGCCAGAAGGCGGAAGGCGCAAATGCTAGCTTTAGAGCAGCAAATCCGGAACGGCTTTGGATCAAACACCCCGAGCCGGGCATTCTGCTGCGCCTACAAAGATTAAGATGTCAATATAATGAATTACTTAGCTCGGAGGTGGAACAGATAATGCTGAAGCAATCCGCCAGGTTTCATGTTGAGCGGAACAAAGCTGGTAAATTACTCGCAAATACTGTGCGGGGGAAGCAAGTTAAATCACGTATTGCCTCTCTCCTGACTAGTACGCTAGAGAGCATATCCAACAGTGAGCAGATTGTGGGCGAATTCTCTAAATTTTATACTAATTTATACACCTCTGAGAGTGTGGCGGATATCAATGCATTTACTGGCTTTGTTGAGAACCTGGTGCACCCCATTTTAGAGGAATCTCAGGCCCAGGACGTTGGTAAACCCTTTTCGGGGGAGGAACTTCGCAAGGCAATCAACAACATGCCTTCAGGGAAGGCGGCCGGGCCGGACGGCCTCCCGCCTGAATTTTATAAAGTATTTAGTAAAGAGTTGATCCCTTATCTACTGATGTATTTTGGGGAGCTGGAACATTCTCAGAGTCAGACGGGTAGCTTCTCAGATGCCACCATAATTGTTCTGGAGAAGCAAGGTAAAGACCCTAGGAATGTCGCCAGCTACAGACCTATCTCCCTCCTAAATGCTGATTATAAGATTTATGCGAGCATCCTGGCTGGGAGATTAGCCTCGGTGGTTGGGGAGCTGGTTCATCCGGATCAGTGTGGGTTCGTACCAGGGAGATGGACCTCGGACTATGCTCGCCTTCTCTGTAATCTGCTAGAGAGGGCGTCGGCGGACCCTTGTCCCTATGTCGCCCTCTCCCTCGATGCCGAGAAGGCTTTTGATAGGCTAGAGTGGCCGTTCCTGTTTTTTATATTGCATTGGTTCGGTCTTGGTGAGGGCTTCATAAATATGGTTCGGGTGCTTTATGCCAGAGCGTCTGCCAGTATTTATGCTAACAATACCTTCTCTCGGCCCTTTTCCCTGCATAGGGGTACTAGGCAGGGTTGTCCCCTTTCCCCCTTATTGTTTAATTTGGCTTTGGAGCCTTTGGCTATTGCGGTTCGGCATCACAAGGGCATCAATGGGGTTAACGTTGGGAACTTGCAAGTTAAACTCTCGGCATACGCAGACGATCTCCTCCTTTTCACGCAGCCTCCCGAGGTCCCGCATGTCCTATCCCTGATAGAGGCTTATTCCAAAATCTCTGGGTATAAGATTAATTGGTCAAAATCTGTGGTGTTCCCACTTAACAGCTTCGCCAATGCAGCAGGGATGGCGTCTTATCCTTTTAAATGGGAGGCGGGTAGCATTAAGTACCTGGGAGCATGGTACAATGCCTCTGTCGATATCATGATTCATAAGAATGTTGAGGAGCTCCTGTATGTGATTCGACAAAAGACTTTAGCCTGGTCTCCCCTACACCTTTCGTGGTGGGGTAGATTGGAAGTTATTAAAATGTCCCTGGCTCCAAAGATTAATTATGTGTTGGGTATGCTCCCCTTTACGATCTCGTCTAAACTGTATAGGAAGATAGAGAGGAGTCTTACCGACTTTTTGTGGAATGGCAAACAACCATGGATTGCCACTAAAAAATTGAAAGCGCCTAAAGATAAAGGGGGGGTACATTTCTCAGATTTCTATTGGTACCATCAAGCCCTTTTAGTTAAGCAGGGAATGATGTGGCTAGTCCCTCGGGGTCAGGAGTCACGATCAATTTGGGTGGAGGTGGAGGCTTGTGCTGCCGCCCCTTATCTGTTGGTACATATGTTGGGCTCTATGCACCAGGAGTGGACAGGTGTCGGTCGGGTTATCAGGGCAACGCTGGATGCCTTTCTCACTTTTGCCCGGGTGGCAGCTAAAGATGACCCGCCATCGGGTCAGACTCCGCTTTGGTGGAACCCTCAATTCAGAATTCATGGGCGCATGTTCGCCTGGAGGAAATGGCAAGAGTGTGGGATTTGGACTCTAGGGCAATTGGTCGGGGCTCAGAGATGGAAAGATTTCGCTTCACTGCAAAGGGCGTTCTCTCTGCCAGGGTACTGTTATTTCAAATGGGTGCAGCTTATACACTGTTTAGCAGCATCCCATATAAAGCCGCCTGCGTTAGCTTCAGAGGGGGTGATATTTAAAGGGCTCCAGGAACTCAGTGGGCAAAGGGGGGCCACCTCCAAGCTGTATGATTGGTGGAGGGACTATGTATCCAGTTGTCCATCGGGACTGATGAGGGCCTGGGAGTCTGATATTGGTTGCCATATTTCTTGTACTTTTTGGAAATCTCTTTGGGGCCATATCTCCTGAGCTTCCAGGTCGGCAGCGACCACGCAATCACTGTATTTTTATATGCATCGGGCTTTTATCACTCCCATAAAATTGGCCAAATGGGACAAGAGTTCTACGGGCAAGTGCTGGTCTTGTCAGAAAGAGGCCGGTACCTTTCAACATATGTTTTTTGATTGCCCCTTTGTGCAGAGATTCTGGGGGCAGATTTGGTCAAGGGTGCAAGCTATCCTGCACTTCTCCATAGAACTGACAGGGAGTATGATCCTCCTGCGTTCTCTGGAGGTATTTCCTGGTGGGGGATGCGAAACATGCTTCCTCCTAAACTTTATGATGGCTATTGCTCTCAAGATGATCTTGTGGAATTGGAAAAACCTCCAGAATCTGAGCTTGGATGGCTGGTGGAACCTGGTTTGTCACCATTCAAAGCTCGAGAAAATTTATAGTAAATTGCATTATCCTGATAAAACTGAGTTAAATTTTAAGAGGTGGGCTCTATTGGATCATTATATTGCCTGTGCCCAAGTTTCTTAGTGGCGACTGTCCCTGGTGAGCAACTTATTCCCTCAAACTGTCTCTTGCTGTGTGGTGTGTTTACAGAAGGTCGGCGTGGCTATGTGCTTACTCCCAGAGAGCAGGGGGGGGGGAGGGTGGAAGGGAGGGGGGGTTATGGTACTTTGTTAATTTTGGTTGAGGAGTTTTGTTGATGTGGCTGATGTTTGATTTTTTGTGTGACTTCAAAAAGCTGAAATAAAGAATTAAAAAAAAAAGTCAGCATTAATTCCCATAGAGATCTCAGCACTTTTAGGTACTGTACAAGTTTTTTTTCAGTCAAGTGACATTGTGTGATGAACAGCAACTGCCTTTTAGCGAGTTTGCATGATGTGTATCTTAGGAAGTGATGTCATTGTGAAGGAAGGGGGAGGAGTCAAGTACATTTAAATGGAATGGGAGCCATTTTTTGATAACAGCAAGTTTGCTTTGTAAGTTGGTGGTAAAAGGTTTGAGATGAAACACCCAAAGACTCCAAGGGTTGAAACATCAATGTTGGGTGTTGTCAACTGAGAAGTTGATATGAGAGGATATTTATTTATTTTATTTATTTATTTAGACAGATTTGTATACCACCTTATCCTACAATCAAAGTGGTTACATCACAATTGGAGGGTTACATTTAACATGTGGGTTCTTTACAACATTTAACATGAGGGTATTTAACAACATTTAGACAGCACAATTGGAGGGTTACATTTATCATGAGAGTACTTAACAACATTATACAATGAACTCGTAAGTCTAGTTGGGATGATTGGGTATTGAGTTGGCGGGGGTAGTTGCAATACCGCCCAGGTGGGGACTGTTGTCTGTCTACTCATAGGTTTCTGTAAAGAACAGGGTTTTAAGGGCCTTGCAGAAGTCTGTGATGTCTTTTAATGCCCTCAGGCTCGTTGGGAGGGAGTTCCATAGTGTGAAAGTATTGAAGTATTTTGTTTAGTTTTGTGGTATCCTGCAGGTATGCCGATCATGTTGTTCCTATTTCTAAGTTGTACATAGTGTATATAGTATCCCCCGATCTCCATGTTTTATTTCCCTGTTCTCTGTAAATGTCAATGTTAGAATGTTACACATTGTACAGTTTTGGTTGTCTGTAAACCGCGCTGATGATAAATAGTGCGGTATAGAAGAAATTGCAAATAAATAAATAAATAAATTATTGGTCCTTCTTGGTCTCTTACTGATATTCCTTGTTATGATATCTTGGAGTGCATCTGCCGAGAGATGGTGGGTGATTTTGAAGATGATCGGGATTGTTTTAAATTTTGCTCTGGCCACCATTGGGAGCCAGTGTAGTTGCTGTAAGACGGGGTGATGTGCTCAGTTCTTGGAGTGTCTGTAATGATGCGTACTGCAGTGTTTTGTACCATTTGGAGTGGGTGTAAGGTCTGCTGAGGGAGGCCTTGATATAACGAGTTTCTGTAATCAAGCAGAGGTGTGATGAGTGCTTGGCACACTGTGCGAAAGTGGTTCTGGCGGAGTATTGGCTTGATCTTTCTTATGGTCCTCAAATGTTGATAGGCCTTGTTTGTGGTTTTGGTGATATGAGATTTCAGGTTCAGAGCTCTGTCCATTGTGATGCCCAGATACGTAACTTCATCTTTGACTACTATGAGTTTGTTTAGAATGCTGATAGTCTGTGGTGGAATGAAGGTGGGGTTCCTGGTGACGAACATTGCCTCAGTTTTATCGCAGTTGACCATCAGGTTATTGGCTGTGAGCCAGGCATTCATGTATTCCAGGCATTTGGTTATTATTATGGTGTTAAGTGCTAGTATGTTGATTGGAGCATACACCATGATGTCGTCAGCATAGATATGATAGTGGAGTTTGTGTCGTTTGATGATGTATATCTTCTATATGCATGTCATACCTGTACAGCGCTGCATGCTCGGCACTGTATAAGTGCTAATTAGTAGTAGTAGTAGTAATGCTGCATATGGGTGGGATGTAAATATTAAAGAGCATTGATGACAGGGCTGAATCTTGTGGTATTCCCTGCATGACGGGGAACTGCAATGATTTCTTTTGGGTGCATTTGACTTGTTGCGTTCGATCTTCCAAGTAGGAGGTGAACCATTTCAGGGTATTCTTGCATAGTCCTATCTGTTGCAGGCGCTGCAGTAATGTGGCGTGGGACACTGTGTCAAAGGCTGCCGAGATGTCCATGAACACTAGCAGGAATCCGTTCTTTATGTTATCTATGCCTCTTAGGAGGCTGTCAAAAAGGGATGTGAGTAGCGTTTCCACACTGTGCTAGGGTTTAAAGCCATGCTGATGGATGTCCACTGGGCATAGTATTATATACAGTATTGTGCCAAGCAACATTAACTACCTCTTAGCAGATGAGTACCAAGTGTGAGCTGTGTGCAAATGCCTATTTGATGTCATCATAAGTAGCTAAGTATATGCTATGGGGGTTATTTTAAAAGCATTATTTGCATTTTACATGTGTATGTGCTGGCACATACATGTGCAAACTATGTCCATGAGCAAATAGCCATTTTAGAAAGGTCAGAATTTACATGAGGCTGACCCAATCACATTCAAGTTACACAGAGGCATGCCAGGAGCAGGACAAAAAGGATACACATATAGCCCTCATTTCAAATAGGGGGTGCATGTGTAAAGCTGAAATTGTCCACACCTGGATTTACACCTGCATCCTGGCAGAAATAGGTTTGTCTAAGATGTTTCTTTTGCCCATCTCTTTATAGAAGGGATTAAGGGGGATATCCCCTTAATCCCCCAATGTTTATTTACCACTCTCACTTGAAAAGAGGTAAAGATCGTGTCCTCTGTGATTGATTAAGGGTTGTTGCATGTTCAGGTTTGCAAAATGGCAAAACCTCACATATAAGTGTCGACATTTACACGAGAACGTTGCGAGATGTTGCCACCTACATGTGTATGTTGCTGAATTTCCTCCGTCGATTTTTCCCATGTGTACATTTGTAAAATTGTGTCTCCTGCTGCATGTGAATTTCTATCCTGCACTTTCTTCTGTGATTTAAAACTCATGTTCATTTTGAGGGGTAGAGGTACATTGGCCTTCCATATGCACCGCACCCCCTCTCTTCTGAAATTCATATAGATTTGCAGGTGTTTTCATTTGAACGTTGCTGCAACCACCTAAATGGCCTTTCTAAAATGTGTCTTCCTGAGCTTGGAGTGGCTTTTAATGAAGTTTGTGGGTAAGAAGTCATGAATCTTTTTAAAACATTTTAAAAGACTGGACATTGTTTTGCCTGGTGGATGAGTGATTAATTTAAGCCTGTGATTTCAGTATATCAGTAGGAATTTATGATATACTGGGGTAAGTATATTGTTAAAAGCCTCCCTCTAACTTCCTGATCCAGGAAGTTGCTCTGTACATAGTTAATGACTTTTCACATTTTCTTGTTCTTATGTATCTGTACATAGTTATACCATTATGGTTTGTAATAACTGTTCCATGTATCTGGTTTGTTTAAATGTAAACCACCCCTGATCTCTGGAAGGGGCAGTATAGAAAAACCTGTTTAAATAAATAAATAAATCAATAAATAAAATATTCAGCAAATCTTTTTGATGCTCCATGAGTTTTTAGATACTTCCAAATACACCTTAGGAGGAGGCTTTTGCCTCTTATTTCTTTGTAATTTGTTTCCTTATTTTATGACTCACTGCCTTTCTGTAATGTGGACTAGAAACTGGTTTTCTTTTTTCTTGGTTTTGTCTTTTATGACTTGTTTCCTTTTGAATAATGCTTTTTCCTGTACTTGGTTTTGGAATGAAAATTTCAAAATTGTCAATTAAAAGAAAGATACTTCCATACATATTTTTTCAGAATATATTTTTTGAGTGGCACAGCCCTGGTTGATGTTTTAATATGTTGCCTTTGCAAACCGGGGTTAAAATATCTGTCTTCGACTTCTCACCTAGGCATCCTGATACAAAATTACCTCCCACAAGGGCAATTTCCAAAAGCCATTTACCCAGGTAGAGGGGCTATTTAAAAAAGTCCTATCCTCCCTGCCTAAAAAGATATGGGCTGACTAACTCGACCCTACTGGGAGTATATTTCTCAGCAGTTAGCATGTTGTGAACAACCCCTGTGTGCTAAGTCAGCAATCGCAATAAACGCAGGTGCATTTATCATCGCCCACTGAGGTGGTGGTAAGTATGCCCACACTAAGTGCAACTTGAGAATTAGTAGTATGTCTACTAAGCTGGGCTCACGGTTAGCCCAGGCTATCTGCAACTAGGTCCCATGTTATTCAGAGACCAAGCTGCAGATTGACCGGGTTACTACTACTACAAGACATAAAAAGCGCTGTACAGAGACATGCAAGAGACGGGCTCTGCTCATCAGAGCTTACAGTCCAGTCAAGACAGACATCCACAGCAGCTGGTGACAAGTGTATGTCTAGGGGAACGGTAAGGAAACAGAGTTAGAGCAGGAGACTATGTGGATCAGGATCCAAAAGTGGCCTCAAAGAGTTTTTTAGCTTGGATTTGAAAAGGGCCATAAACCATTATTAAGAAGGGACCCAGGATATCAATGCTTGACCCAGTACAAGCATTGTGGAACCTGTGTCTTTTGGGGAAACTGCTAGGTACGTATGACCTAGATTGGCCACTTTTGGAAACAGGATACTGTGCTTGATGGACCTTGGTCTGACCCAGTATGGCATATCTTATGTTATGAAGCTTGATGTTTATCGCTGACTTGGCTTAGTAGACATACCCCTTTGTGTACGCTAGTCTTCCCATGCTAATCGCAATGTGCAGTTAATGCCCACTCTCCCTAACCCATCCACTCTCTGCCCCATCACACACTAAGCGGTTAGCACAGGATTTTTGTCGTGCTGGCTGTTTTAGTATATGGTAACAGTTACAACATGCTTAGCATCCTGTAAACCCCATACTAATCATTAACACGCTTTAGTAAACATGCCCCTCAGTCTCTTCTGCTGCAATTGTGAATACAGGCACGAGAAAAGCAGAGGGCACCATGCCACTGATAGGAACAAGAGCCTTTATTAAATGTGTCTCAGGTCACCACAACACATGTTTCTGCACAAATCTTCTTTAGAAGACAACAACATCAAAAGACATATTCAAATACATAAATAATAAATAAACAAGTACATATGATAATAATAAATGAATAAAACTCATAATAACCAGCTAAGAAATCATTCTCAAAACAAATACATAAATAAAGATAAATTAATAATAAATAACTAAAAGGCAATGAAATCACTAAGCAATTAGGGCCAAATTAAAAACAATAGAAATGGAATATAAGTTGAGCTAAAATAAAACATAGATGTAAAAACATATATAATAAATAAAACTAAAACAAATCGAAAACCATTTGAGAACTCACCTATCAGAGAAAGACACAATAGATTGCTCTAGATTGTATAACAGTAGCTGTGGAACTAGAGGGAGAAAAACATTGCATGTAAGAGGATGACCATGGTATCAGGAACTATAGACACATTTAATAAAGGCTCTTGTTCCTACCAGTGGCGCGGGGCCTCCTGCTTTTCTTGTGCCTGCT